>CP106715.1:22404619-23845869 GCA_025503065.1 Gossypium bickii
TTTTTGGATTATTTGAAATCAACCCCAAAACTCCCCCTATCTCCCTTTTATGTTGTCTGTATGTTTTTGTTGAAGTAGATTAATGACTTCAAATTCTAATAGTTGTCCTAAAATACTTTCGTATTCATTAACTACTACCTTTACTGATATTGCTCTGCCTATCATTGTTGCTTTCCCAAATAAGTATGTTTGGTCAAGGAAGCAAGAGATGAGCGATAGTCAGCTCTCTTTCTTCCTCCACTTTTTAGTTCCTTTCAATTTGTCTTTCCTTTTATCCTTGTTCGTAAGCTTAAAGAATCCTTCTGTATATATGATAAAATAAGTATAGGCTCAAATGATCTCCTTGTCCGACTTCTCTTGTTGGTTTATATTCTCATTTCTCAATCCCATTTATTACTAATGTAATATGTTACCATTTTGTACACATTTCATTACACAATCCAATCAACCTATTGCAAAAATCCTAGCATTTTCTCATCATGCTTTCTTAACGAAGTCCCATTCCATCATTACAGGCTTTGCTTTCATATCCAATTTCAGAGCAAAATACCATGTGCCTCCCTCTTTTCTTTTTTTCTTTTCGAAAGAATGTAATAATTCATAAGCCTATCATTATATTGTCGGCTATTTGTCTTCCTAGGACAAAAGCACATATCAGTTTTTCTCTATACATAAGTGTAATACCCTTTGAAATCTATTAACCACTCATTTTTTAGATCAATTTGTACATGACATTACAAAGGCTTATGGCCCTAATTGTCCCAAATTCAGAGGGGTTTGGTACCTTCTGGATAAGCACAATATTGGTTTTATTAACTTCTTCAAGATTCATCCTATTATTCAGCAATAATTAACGCTTTTTTCCTATAATATGCCAAAATTTTTGGTAGAAAATGCCGGGAATCCATCTTTCCTGATGCTTTAGAGAGCTATACTTTTTAAAGCTTCCACTACCTTCTTTATTTTTAAATTCTCTAATGAGTTCTCATTTGTAGATTCTGTGAATACACTGCTGGATTTCGCCTCGAGTCTTCACAACTTTGTAATGGATTGAAGAAAAATAAATGTCGAAAAAACATTGGTTGTAAGTTCGTGACGGCGTTGTCACCTCCATCCATCCACCCCCTTCCATCCTCCAAATTCTTTATTGTATATCTTTTTTACGTTAGGTTGTAAAATTATGGAATAAGGCAAAGAGTTTCGGTCCCCTATTCACAACTAATTAGCTCACGTACGTTGTTCCCAATACAATTCTTCCTTTGTCAACTTTCTATGTTGAGTGCTAGCTTAACTTCAAGTAATTTCGCCAAAATATCATTATCTAGATCTTCTTTATTTAAATGAATAAGTCGGATTTTAAATCCTCTATTGTCTTCTCATCCTGATCTGCTTACTAGATTTATCCCAATCTTTTCAATTTCAACTTTAGATCTTCTATTTTTTCTGCAATGCATTCTTATCTCCTAAATCCACCCTTGCTTTATCGCTTCTTCAAATCATTTTCTAAGACCCAATTAGCATTGAATCTAAACCAATTTTTACTATTCTCAAATCTCCTCTTTCATATACGCCACTATGTTAATAAATATAGGACAATGGCTCTAAATACTTATGATATTTGTGTTGAATTGAGAAATTTGGGAACCTTTCCTACTCATAGTGGATTGGCTACCCTCTCATTCATCTTTCATGAATGCTATTTCTGGAAGTCTCCCTTCCCATGCATCCTCCAAAATCCTAAATCATCTAAATGCTCACAAATCTTCCAAAGCCTCTCTAAATGCCAACATATGTTCTTTCCTCCTTAATCCTACCCCATCTTTTTCAAATGAGAATAGTATTTCATTAAAATCCCCATTACAAGCTATACAAATGGTAACTGGTTGGTTCCTTTAATTAGTGGCCTAAGGAGGTTCCATAAATCTTTCCCTTTTCTCTCTGCTCAATTGGTGAGCCATAAAACCCGTAGAAACGCCAACACTCTTCTCTCTCATTATTTTCCATAACTTCTATATCAATATGAGATTTAGAATAACTTCTTAATTTAACAAATACTCCTTCCTTCCAACCAAGAGAAAGTCCTTTTTTTTTATCCTTCCACATACACATTAATCCCATTTGCATATCCAAAGTGCATTTTCCTTATTGCTTCCATCCTTCTTTGAATTGACCTTTGTCTCAATTAGAAACAAAATTTGAGGCTAAAGTTGTCTCAAGCTATTTTTGAGACATTTTACTATTCGTGGTCGCCTGAAAGCTACAAACATTCCAACTTTAATATTTCATTGTGACTGGGCTACCGCTTTACAGATGTCACGTCGCCAATATATCATTGGCTGGTTAAAGGACTCTTTGAAGTTTCAAGTAAATTGGGGTAGACGAGATAATAATACTTCAATAATACTAGTATTAGACCTGGCCGGCCGCATTAGCCACGCCAATATATCATTATTGGTTAAAGGACTCCTTTTAGTTTCAAGAAAATTGGGGGTAGACGAGAATAATAATAATAATAATAGTAATAATAGTGGGTGGTTTTTTACTCAACCTTCACCTTTATCTTTCGCTTTAAATCTGATTTTATTAATAACTTTTGTCCTCTCTCTCCAATTAGTTTTTCCCAAACTCATCTGATTCAACATGAATTTTAAATATTAATTTATAATATATTCATTTTGATAATATTAAATTAGATATATATACATAAAATTAAAATAAATTATAAAAATATTTATAAATTAAAATATATGTCATAAATTTTATAATATTAAGAAACTATAATTTAAAGATAAAATAGTTATAAAATATACCATAAGCCTCTCAGATTTTCTATAAATTTAAAATTTAATCTCTCTACTTTTATTTCTTGAAATTTAATTCCACTTTTCAGATTTCAAAATTATTTATATGTTGTGCTTTTTCCTTGTGGTCATTGTGGATTGTTCGTAATGAGCTTGTTTCTAATAATAAATGCATCACTATGGATGAGGTCTTTGGATTGGGCTCAGGCATTTAAGGAAAATTATCATAAAAAGGGAAAGACCTAAATCATGAACTCTTCTTGCCATCCAACTTCCCAACTTCACATCTTCTGTGTTCCATAACTTTGACATGCATAGTGTTATGGTCCATGAATCTAACATCCACATATGACAAATAGAATAGGCAAAATGTTGTAGGAAATTGTAGGAATAACCTTTGCTTTCATTTAAAACAATTCAAAAGATTATGCATAGTTTGCTTAATTCATAAATCAATGGAAATCAAATCAACCCTAACAATTTCACTGTTATAAGTGCTTTCTGGGTGTTGGGAAATGAAGTTTTAAGGCAATGAAGAAAACAGCAATTTTTGCCTTTACCACTAATGTAGGTATTTGTGACAGCTTATATTTATACAAGCTATGAAGCCTCTTAGGGACAGACATGTTAGCAATGAGATGAACTGTGTAGCCAATGATAAATAGATGAAACACTAGTCCTGCAAAAAGTTTTTTTTATTAAAAAAAACCATGATGTTTAGTATATTAACTTTAAAATATATATAAAATTACCAAAACAATCAAGACTTACCTACAACAGCAAGGGGCCACCTCAGGAAGCACCAAAATTGTTTCCGACAAACTTGGGCTTTTGGCAGCCTTACCAAAACACACAAACAACCACAAGATCATAATAGGATTCATCTCTAAAATATTAAAAAGATATTGATCTTTTCTACTAAAAGAAATATTAATAGAGATAATTATATGAATCTCACCACAATAATCATTGCTAGAAAAAAAGGCATGTTATATCATCTAAATATTTGCTGAATTCAACAATCATTCTATATTAGCAACCAAAAAGATGCTTTTCAGAAGTTTGCATTTAATTCATTGTATGGTCAAAATTGCTTAACTAAAATCTACAATGAAAATGTTCCAGGAGCTTGGAATTGGATGAGGGACAAGATGCCTTTGAAGAGCTATTTTTATTTGTCGTTCAAGAATTTATTTCTTCTTCACATTATTTCTTATAGTTTTGGTGATATCAATTTTCTGGAGATATAGAATAATGTGATAATCAATGCTAACAAAATAAATTTACACTGCCAATTTTACCTTCTTTTTAAACAAAGAATGTGAAACAAACTGAAGTCCTTACCATAAATCCTGAAACACTCTGAATGGCACAAAACATTAATAATGAGACAGCGATAGAAGATGCAACCATAAAAATCTCAACATGTTCACTCGGCCAGGTGCTCCGACCTTAAACAAACAACAAAGACCTAGCATTAAACAAAAGATATGCCAATCTCAGAAATAATTATACAGAAACATGGAGTTAGCAAATTACCTAATTCTCCTATTATCAATGAAATGAGACCATAAGCAGTAGTTGAAATTTCAAGAACCCGGAAGCCAAACCCTCTGATGCAGATTGAAATATTAGCAAAATCTAGCCTCAAAAAAGTATGATAGCCTGAAATAAAAGAATGCAATACAGGTAAATAAAAGGATAGACAAGTTGATATTCTAAAAGATAAGAAAATTAATGTTTCCATAACACTCAAGTCAACCCCAAAGTAAGGAAAGCAATAGTATATTCTCTATGAACTGGAAGAGTAGCACACCTGAACTAAGAAAAACTAACGCAGAATAGACTTTGTACGAGCTACTTTTGATATCCTACAGGTTAACATCAAATAAAGTAAACAATTGCCAATGGAAGAAATAAAGAAGCTTTGGCCAAAGTTGCTTGAAATATAAGAAGAAGAAACAAAGGCTTTGATTCAAAAGATGGCAGATACAGTAATTTTATATCTAAATGATCAGAATACTTGAGAGGTAAGAACATACGGGAATCAACAACCATCCGATATGAGAAATCATAGCCATCTGTACCAGAAGGCCTCCTGATGCCGACAATCTCTGCTGCATCTTTGCTACTTTGCCTTCTTAAACTCCTGTTTTAAGAAACAAGTCATCTGAACTGTCGGATAATTTCTTTTAAGAAATTAAACAAGGAGCATTGTTAGATAGATGAAAAATTCATCCTATCAAATAGAAACCATAATACAAGAAGCACACACCTTCCACAAGTGGTTGCATTCATCTGCTGAATGATGAGATGGGCAAACCTGAGAACCAAACTAAGATTAACTAGTTGTTTCTTTTATTAATGAAATCTAAACAACCCACCAAGGAAATCTGTTCCCATGTCAATTTTTTTCTCTTTTTCAGTTCCATTACTCTCATAAAAGAGAACCTTAATTTTCGCTATAATTCGCTTTCTTTTCAATAAGTCTACTCAATAACATAAGTAAGCTACAGAAAAAGTAGCATCCCAAATAAACAATTCCTGGGTCAAACAAATGACTAATTAAGGCATCAGTAATCAGATCTAAATGAGTAGAGAGAAGTAAAGCAATTAAAAAAACTTGCAATCAGGGATCTTTTGAAATCCTAATGCACCAATAAAATCTAAAAGGAAATGAATGAAGAGATGTCAGCAAGGAGAGGAGAGGACATGGAAAAAGCAAAAGAAAAAGAAATTGAACTTTAAGACAACTCATTTTATCATAATCTCAGTACATTGCATCATAATGCATTGAGAAAGTGAGTTTTTTAAGTGATTCCAGCCAATCAGTCATGGGTTTGCTGGTGCCTTCTCCAAATGGTTCATGAAAATCTTTATGTCACTTTTTCATCTTTCTTTGTTCATATATTGACTATCTGAAGGTGAAGCTTCTCTTTACAGATTTCTGATGCAAAATGAAAAATCATCTTTATTTCAGAATTGAAAAATATATTCCTCCTTTTGTTCATTTATTCCAAAGGCTTTTCAAAGAAATTCCAACCCTTTCAAAAATTTCGAAATGCAGCAATACCAATTACTATTAAAAATATATTTAACCTAATAAACTCATAAAAGATTCCAATGGAGAATCCTTAAAAAAAAAGTTGGAATTGGTTATTCCGTTGGAAACAGGGGTAAGCTTAGATCTGAAAAGGGATGAAATATGAGTTGTTTAGGTTTCCAAATCAATTTGAAGCTGGAAACCATAGTGAGAGAAAGAAAATAATAGGAAAGAAAGAAGAAGATAGCAGAACTAACCTGAGGAGACGCCGCCGTGGAAGAGGAATATGCGTGGCTGATGGTATTTAAGTTGTAAATGTTTGGGCTTGGAAGAGGAAGAAGACAATAGAAGTCCTTAACGTTGAGTTCGTAAAACGACTTACGGGTTTAGATTGGGTAAAGTGATTTAACAGGGAAAATATTTTACTTTGAGACTTTATTTTACTGAAAACAATCCTGCCTGAGAAATAGAAGTACCGTTTGCGAATGGGTTAGAGAATAATGGGAGAACACTGTGCCACTTAACGGGGAATCAAGTACAAGAAATCCCGTAGAAACAAACCTAATAACCAAACTTTTATTTGATTCTGATAGGTAAAAGTAAAGTTATGAAAGAAAAACAATTTCTGAAAACTTAAGCAATCAAAACAAAATTTTATTCCTAATTTAGTGAGTACTGTGTAATTTAATCTTATTGTTCTTCAGACCCATTACTGGACCTTTTCCTATGAAAAAGAAGTAGCACTTTTAAGAGGGAATTGCTCTTTTCTAGACCTGATCAGGCCATCCATTCAGCTTGAAAGTCTAATGTAAGAGAGTTTGGATAAAAATATAGATAAAAATCACACATAAAATTATTACTTAATTGTCATATTTAAAGTTTCTAATGCTGTTTTGGTAAAAGGTTTTAGAAAACTCAAATCCGATTGGAAACATAATGCCCATTTTTAAATTAGTTTGTAGTCAAACCTGTGCCAAAATCTAAAACAATTTCAGGCTTAGAAAACATAAGGAATGGCAACATGAGAGATGGAGATGGATATGGAGATGGAGGTATAAAGTTGTTAAGATGTTCCTGAAAGAATCTAGATGGTGGGGGTATTTCTGTTATGACATCTTCCATTTTTAGAATTTAAAGCTCAAGCTCTGCGCACTAGCCAATTAAGCAAAACAGAAATATTATCAGCATCAATCTGCACATTTCAGGGAGATAAAGAAAACAGTTGAACCTACTTCTCTAGCCAAAATGTATGAGATTAATAAAATTTCAACAAAGATTATAAAGTCTAACTATCAAAGTTCATTGCTTTTTTAATTAGAATAAACAATGAACATCATCATTTGGCATTCTCAGAAGGAAGGATAGTCCAACATCAATAGCATACTTCACTAAACCAGAAAAAATGGGTTACTTCCATAATCAACCCTACTGTAATCTTCACCCCCATACAGTCATGAAATCACCCTTTTTCCCTCATTCAAAGAAACCCAAATTTCTTAGTGTCATTTTGTCAAACATTTCACATGCATAACCTGAAACCTGCAAAAATAGACAACTTCTGTTTGCCTAGTCAACAATAACTGCAGTGATTTGCTTAAAGCTCAGACCTTCAAATAAAGCAACTATTTTTATTTTTTATTTTTATTTTTAAAAGCATGAAACAAGAATTAAGGACTAAGACAGATAAAAAAATCCTTTACAAAAGAGGCATAAGCAAAGGGACTTACTGGTCAGAAAAGATAGACGTGATTGGGAAGAAGAGCGGTATGTTTTTCAGCTGAGATAGGCAGAAAAAATGACTTCTTGGGCAAGTTACGTTTTTTAACTTGTTTGTTTTAGGCACTATTGTCAAATTTGACGAAACTTTTGTTTTAGATTTTGGCACAGGCCCAGTCTTAATTTTAGAATATGTATGTTTTAAATTATAACGTTTGTTAAAGCCCTTGCAATTCTTTTTGGATTAAGGCCCTGCTCGTTGCTCCATCTCATGATGGACTTTTGGCCAAAAACTCCTTTTCAAGAAACTGAGTAAAGAACAAGGCCAAATTGGAGTAAATTTTTCAACGTTTCAAAAGTCCTTTTTCACAGATGAAGAAGCTAAAAATTTTAGCTTTTTTCTCAGAGAAAAGGACTTCTGTGAATGTTTTACATTTTTATCCTTTTATTATTTCTTCTCCAATTAGACGTTACTTCTCTTTTTTCCCCTTTTCTATTTTTCTCTGATTTTGGATTTGATTCTTTGTAAAGAGTAGCAGTGTTGGATTCGATCAATCGGTTTTGTTCCTGGTGAGTGCTTGTTTCGATTTTCTGGTATGTTTCGATTTATTTTAATTTGGGTTTTGTTCTATATGTTGGTTATTGTTTTGATTTGGGGGATTTGAGGTTTCTGCAAACTTTTTTTTTTCTTCTTCTTCATGGGTTTGAATCTTCCAATCTCTCTATTATTTTATATGCTTTATTGATTAAACACTGGGAAAATGGGGAACAAATATGAAAAAAAAAAAAAAAAACTATTTTTCCCTTGTTTTTCCTGCCCCTAGTTCGTCCTTTTACAAGTATGCATGCATTTACCTGCTTTCACCATGATTTCTGATTTGACATTTTGCATATTCTTTATATGTAATTTTGGACATTTTGTAATGCAGGGACTGTAAAACTTCACGTGAGCTTTGGATTTGAAAGATGTCATGGAAAAACTTATGCGGGAATAGGCGCACAAAATACTTGGCTTTCTTGAGGTCAAATAAACTGCTCCTATTTACCTTTTATGATAAATGAAAATCAAGTTGAAAAGTTTCTAATTATTGTTTTATTTATTTCGGCTGAGTAAGTTTGATTGTAATGGTAATTGTAGAATGTCCGGAAGTTGAAATGGAGCACGAAAGTTGGTTGAGCTACTAAAGCATATCTCTTTGTCTGCTTATATATTCTTACTACTCATTTGATAAACCTTCTCATGGTCCTGCTTATATATTCTTACTATTCATTTGTACTCAGATCCTATACTGCAAATCTAGCTTGATGTTCCTCTTAATTGGTTCATATTTTACTTAGCTTAGTTATTTGAAATTTGAGATATTTCCACTAGTATCCGCTATCGCAGAATCGAGATAACAATGTCCTCCTTTTGCTTCGTAGTTAGGAGAAATATTGAGTTTAGTTGTTAATCATAATTCCTCACCAACATAGGTAAAAAGCTAATGCGAATAGCATAAGGGAGCTTTATATTATTAAGGGAACTTGGAAATTTGCAAAAAACTAGCTCTCCGTGGGCATGTTCTAGGTCAACTGTATCGTAGTCTTAGATAAGTCTAGAACAAGCAATTTAATGGGCAAGTAGGCAAAGACTCAACATAGGGTAAAAAGCTAATGCGAATAGCATAAGTAAACTTTATATTATTAAGTTAGTGAGGCATTTATTAATAATTAACAATTGATAGTGATGGTAAGTATCCGGGAAGTCCGATTGCATTAGGAATAAGGTTGACTTAGAAAAGGAAATTTGGCAAGAAATCAGAGTCGAGGAGCAAAGAAGATGGTTATCTTGACAAAGGATAGGTACCATAAATTTTGTCATCAAAGAATAGAAAACTCAAATGTGTTAAATCTTATTCTTGTCTTGATTCTCTATATATCTATCTATATTGAAGCTTTATCTCAGAATAAAGACGCTGTGGAAGCTCAAAAGATGAGTGAAAATGAGATAGTCAATTCTCAATACCACCTTTAGATGCTAAGATATTTTGGTCGGCATTACTCGAACAAAGGCTGAACCTATATTAATAGTTGGAGATGTTTGAATTTTATGAATAAACCACAATTAGTCGTTGATTTTCAAAGTAGAAGCAAGTAAAACATGTTGGAAATTTGAAGAAATGGTTCTCAGAAATGACTGTTGTTGGATTATGGTTTGAGTTTAATTCATTTCTTTCTTGAATGGTTGGTTGTATTCTTATGTTGGTAAGTGTGATGAAAATTGAGGGAAATGTCTTGATGATTGTTAGTTATTGAGTGAGCTGCCGCGACATGCAAACTCCATGCATGGTTTTTTTTTCTTATTTTCAAGCTCTTAACTGTGATCTTCTAGATTTGCAGGATTGAATCCAAGTGGAAATGTTGCTGTTGTATTATGTAGCCAAGGACAAGAAGGGGTTTCTCACGAAAGAAGTCGTTGTAGAGGGTGTTAGGAGCACTTTTTCAAAATGTACAAGGACTCCCGATGTAAAGACCCATCAACTTTCATTTCCTATTGATATCTTCAAAATAAAGCATTTGTATTTCATACATTATTAATGCTTAAGTTCATACATCAACTTAAAACAATGCAAAATTTGGTCTTTGTCCATCTCAGAAATGGGATGAATAAAAAGAAAAGCTCAAGGATAGAAGATATTAGGGCCACCAAAATTTGGTCTTTGCTCATCCCCACCGCTCGTAAATGTAAGTGCCTAATATATAATTATCTCTTTAGTGTAGCTGTAAATTCTTGTTTTCTTTTATTGGCTTCTATTGATATTTGTTGTATGGTTGTTTCTTCCTTTGTAGAAACATAGATGAATGATTATTAACACCAAGAAGTAGGAAAGTAGTATCATTTTTTAGATATGATTTTATAATATGTTTGTAAATAAAAAAGTGGTTTTGAAATGGAATTAACAAAAGATGCTATAGCTTCTAGTTTAATGAATTCATTTTAAATTGTAAATGCTATTGTAAAATTTTTTGTATTTATATTTGGTATATAAATATTATCCCTTTTTGAAACTTTAATCCAAATATATGTAATATTTTAATTTGTTACGCTTATGTTTTCTATGTTATGTTAATATCTAATATCGCTTTACAAATGTGTTAAAAGAATTCAAAATAAAAATAATTTTTAAAATAATGCAATTGTGTCAATATCTAATTACAAATATTTAATTATTATATTTAAATATTTAAATATAGTTTATATATTCTAATTAAATTTAATAAATAATTAATATTAATTACTTAGAAATATTTAAAATTAATATTATTTATTAAAATATTAACAATAAGTTATAATAAATTATTTTTTATATTTTTGCTAAAATATCATAATATTAATTAATTTGAACATTATTTAAATACATATTTGTTACTTTATAATATCATGTCTAAAATAGACATTTTACTTCTCAAAAGTACTTTTGACAAAGAATGTCAAACACTTAAATTTTTCAAAACACTTCTCAAAAGTACTTCTCAAAAGTACTTCAAAAGCACTTCTCAAAATCACTTTTCAAAAGCACTTCTCAAAAGCATTGCCAAACTAGCCCCGAATATGAAATTGGTATATGAACTTATTCATTCGTTCCTAAATTAGTATTTATGATTTCTATTATCTCGCATTATTTCTTAAACTCTTTTTTGTTAACTATATTGGTAGTTAAACTTAACGCCATATTTTTTTTATTAACATGACAATGCTCGCCACTCGTCGCCAATGCCATATGTCTTCCTCCTTATACTTTTCTTTTTTTTTCTTTTTCCTCATTTTCTTCCCTTTTTCTTTTTTCTACCTTGGCACTACATTAATCGCCTTCTTCATCTCCCATTTCTCGAGCTTCATTATTTCTAATTTTTTAAATGATAATTTCTAAAAGTCTTTTCTTCTTTTTTCTTCACAATGCTTTATCTCCTTTTTCTTTGTTTTGTTTTTAGTTTAAAAACAATGGCTATTAAGAATGAAATTTTTAATTCGATAGATTTGGGTGACAATGAAATTGGGAATATTAGTACTTGGAGCATTCCCAAAATGATTTCTCTTGCAAAATCCATTTTTCGTTCCAACAATTTCGCCATGGTAGAAAGGAAATTATTGGCGAGAAAGTAGAAATCAAAGTTGGAAATCGAATCATTGAAATAGGTAATGGATTCATTTTCCTACAAATTCAAGAAGAGGGATTGGAAAAACGGTTTTGCAAACAATTTGAGCAAACGCAAGAAAGAATTGAGGATACGAGGGATGAGGTTTCAAAGTTGCGTAGAAGAAAATATGGTTTTGAGGGGAAGAGGAAAGTTTATGAGGAAAGGTATAAAAGATTGTTGGAGGAAGTGGAGAGTATATATGAGAAAGAACACGAAATTATCGATTTGATAAGCAAGAATTGCAAACTTGAAAATGAGAAAGCCAAAACTGAATCTAATTTGGACATATTGTGGAAGAGATTCGAGGAGTTGATAAGAGGGTTTCGTGTTTAGAGACCGATTTTAATACTTTACAAGATGAAGATGATTCCAAGAACAACAATGGGATTGTCAACAAACAAGCATGCACCAAATGATGGTAAAATTCAACTTTCTTGAACTTTTTTGTTTTGTTTTTGTGTTTATTTATTACATATTGCATGCTTTTCAAAATGCTTGCCGACCAATTTTATCCTTAAAAAAAATCAAAACTCATGAAGCTCAGAAATGATAGATGAAAAAGATAGTGATATAAAACCAAAGAATAAATATATATATATATATATATATATATATATATTCACAATAAAAAAGTTGTTTTTTGATTAATTGTAAACTGATTGGAGTTTTATTAATAAACTAAAAAGAAAAATTTTAGTAAGGAGATTTTAAAAGAGTCAAATCTTTTGATTTGGGCATACTTGAAAAAAGGAATTGATTCTCTAATAATGAAACTAAAAGAGAATAATTGCCTAAACTATATGATCCTTTCTAGCATGGACCCTACCGCGAAAGAATCAAAAAACGGGGCTCTCCTTTAAGCATAAATCAAAAACATAGAATCGTTTTGAATCAATAAGATTCATGCTCTACTTCTTACTATTGATTATCACGAATTTGAACAGACACTAAATAAACCCAATATAAAATCATTAGCAACAGAAAAAAAAAATCTCTTTATTGACATTGACAACAAGGAAATAGAAGAAGAAAGATGAAGAAGACAATATGGCAGCTAGGGTAGGAAAAAGAAAAAGAAGAAAATGAGGGAAAATGAAAAGAAAATAAAAAGATAAAGAGGTACAAAAAGGATGACACGTGGTGCCGCACAAGTGGTCAACGCTGCCATGTCAAAGAAAAAGTAACGACTTTAGGCTCGTACCAATATAGTTGACGGAAAAAAAGTTTAGATATCAATCTAGGAAAAAAAAACCATAAGTACCAATCTGGGAGAAGTGAATAAGTTTGAGTACCAATTTTATATTTAACCTTTTTTTTACTATAATTTATGTTTCACACTGACTAATCCAATTTATTTGAAACTTATTCATAATAATTGATTGCATTATTACTCGAATGTATAACGCTTTTAATGCTTTTTTTTTTGTGTTTATCCTAACGCTTTATTTTTTATTTTGCAAGTGACTTGAAAAGTGATACTCTTTTTTATTATTTGAATTTCTCACACAAAGTTAGTCAATAGGTTATAAATTGCTAACTTTTTTTAAAGTTTTAGAGCTAGAACTAAATTGTCAGATTTTGCAAATATTGAGGGCCAAATTTATTGAATTTTTTAGAATTAGAACTAAAATGATAAATTTTGTAAACATTGAGTGTTAAATTTGTTGATATTTTTTATATTTAGGATCAAATTGATAGAATGTGTAGGGCTAGTTTTGTTACTAGACCAATAAAAACCTACAAAAGCTCAAAGTCGCTAAAATATTTAATGTCAAAAGTCTAGTTATTAAATCAAAAATTAATAGTTGGGTAACCAAAATAGAACTAAAAGAATAGTTGGTGACATTTTATAGTATACCCATAAAAATGAATTTTCAAAGATAGATTTAACCTTCCACATCATCATTTAATGTAAAAAAATTTAACGAATGGGCTAAATTGCACGCTTCAAAATGTATAAGAACTAATTTGCTCATTTTCGTAGAGAAAGACCTAAATACAACCGCCTCTCGAGTGTAGGATTTCTTTAGTACTTTAAACTATTCATGTATCAATTAGTCAAAGACAAAAATTGGTCCTAAGCTTTTAATTTATGTCTAGATAAATTCAAGTGGTGACTAAAAAATTTACCCTTACATCTCCTATCTTTTCCCTTTCAAGTTTTTGGACAACAAATTGATTACTTACATTTTTTATAAAAATCTTCACATAATGTTATTTGACGATTAATGTTTTTAAGGTTTGGTCACGACCATCAGCCAATCACACCATTGGCTCGGCTAGCGATAAACTTGTGTGAGTTTCAATTTGATTAGCATGAGGTTTAGGGTTTAATTTTCGTGTTTGCAAAACCCTTTTTCCCCTCTCCCATTGTACTGTAATTGTTCACTTTTATTGGAAAAAAAAAAGATCACGACCTTTAAAAGAGTATTTTACCAATAAATTACGTAGTTATTAACTTATGGTATAAATACTTAATTGATTGGATTTTTTTAACTTTTTAAAATGGAAATAATTATTAATTTTTTGAATTTTTTATAATAATTAAAAAAATATATAATTTTTTAAAAAAAGATTGTCTTTAGAAGATTGTTCAATAAGGATAACCTTATAAAGTTGTTTCTCACAACTATATTTATCCCTAATGCCATATTAAGTTGGTTTTTTTTTTTTTGTGAATTACAAGAGGAGGGTAAAGCCTTAATAATAACGCGACTAGTGCAACTTAAACTTAGGCCACACCTAGGGCGGTGAATACCCTGACCATTAGGCCAACACATGGGATTCATATTAAGTTGTCTTTATTTGCTTACTTTTAAATAGTAAAGGGACTACTTTGCTCCAGTTATTTTGAAAGGGATTACATTGAAGCCTAACCTAATAGTTTATGAATGGAACTCATTAATGACTTAACACCATTATCAATTGTTCTTTTTTGTTCACTTTTTTGTGGTGATTAAATTGTTCTATTTATTTTGGGAGGGACTAAATTGCCCGTATCCTTGTAATACAAAAATCTCTTGAGTATTTATTCCCTAAATAAAAACTAAACAATAAAAAATCCTAAAACAAAGGTTAGGAAACAAAAGCATAAGTGCTTCGGACGGCTAAGATTGTATGTGGATGTGATTGAAGCAATTAGAGTTTTCTTATTAGAAATTAGGTTTTCGGATTTTGAATTTTAAATTTTAAGTTCGAGTAAATGGATTTGATTTTTAAACTAATGGGAATAAGTTATAAGAAATGAGAAATATTTTTTTTCCTGAGAATTCTCTTTTATTTATTAATTTATAAATATAATTATTTTATTTAAAAATATAAAATCAGAGCTCAAGTCAAAATTTCTTTCCAAAGTTTGGCTTGAATAAAAGATAGATCTGTTTAATATCTTGCTCAATCCCATTTTTCAAATCTTGTATTTTTGTTCATATCTCTCTATATTTGAAGAAAACTTTATATTTTGACGAATAGTCTGACACTTGAACGAATTTGTTGTAATTTCATGAATTTTTGAACTTTATTGCAAACATAGCCATCTGCTCCTCCTCCTTGTCATCATTGCTAGAATCATCATCTTTGTCATGAATGGTAGACTTGAATGTCAACCCTCTTTATTTCGAGCTTCCTTTTGTCTTTTGAGCATTATGATTGATCTTCATTTCATATGTCAACAAGGACCCAATGAGCTCATCAAGAGAAAGAGTGTCAATGATCTATGGCCGCCACTTTGGCTTCCTATGATTTTGTGAAACTATTCAACATCTTCTTCACCATCTCCTTATTGACATAAGTCTTCCCAAGAGCCTTGAGACCATTGATGATATCAAGAAGCTGGTCAAAAATCTCTTTGATTCTTTCATCTAATTTTTCTTTGAAGAGCTCATAATCAAGGGGTGAGGAGACTAATCTTGGATTTTGTGACTCTACTTGTGCCTTCATAAGTGACTTTAAGTTTGTCCCATATCTCCTTAGTATTGTCACACAATGAGACCTTATTGTATTCATTGGGACCAAGGGCACAAAATATAGTGTGCATGGTTTTAGCATTTAGTTGCACCATCTTAATATCAACTTAATCCCATTCATCTTCCTTCTTGATAACAATGACATTGTTAACTCTTTTTTTTTTGGAATGAATAACTTATTTGTGACCACCCTCCATACTTCATAATCATTTGCTTGGATGAATAGCTTCGTTCTTGTCTTCCAATAAGAATAGTTGTTGTCATTGAATAAATAAGGCCTCATGGTGGAATGACCTTCTCCCAAAATAATTGAAATTTTGCTTCTATCTTAAGCTTCTTATGGATTTTTTCTTGTAGTTGTGGCGCCCAAACCCGACCGAGACTTGCTCGACCCAAATTTCGAACATCACATTAGTCACCAAAGTGACTCTCCATTAGAACCATCACAAAGCACACCAATCACCAAACACACCTCACACAATTATTCATGGAATATTTGATAACCTTAAGTCATGCTTCTATTGCGCTACTCTGATCATCAAGTCATTAGCATAATTCGTAAATTGAATTTTTAACAAGCAAATAATCTAAAAGCTTCAATTGAACATTTATGCAAGTGATAGGGTATTTAAAAAGGTTATATTTGAAAGGATTTTAGAAATTGTTTTATTTAAAAACAAATGATTAAATCTAAATCGCAATGTAGTAAAATGTTGGAAAACACCATTTCATAAGTTTGGAAATAGTATAGTAGAGTAATATGTATAAATCTTGTATAGAAGATTCATTAAAACATTATGCATCTCTTCATAAAATCATTTTCATTTAATTAGTTCACAAACCACCTAATACTTACATAATTTGTCTAATTTTATATTTCATGTATACTAAACTCATGATTAATTTCAAATCACATATAAAACATGTAAGACTTACCTTAATAACCAGCTGCTCTTCAACTTGCACTTACAAGTTAATCGAACAATTACTCATACCATTCATCAAGCATTCATAATCTACCATTCAATCATCTATTTGAAGCAGTAATAAAAGCTCCGAATCAAACCAATTAAAGAGTCCACAATGTCCAATTAATAGTTCAAAGTCTAAAACCCTCTGGATTAATCCCACATTACCTTTCTTATTAAGTTGGAAACATATCAAACATACCCAAGGTAGATTACCTTGCTGTGGATCGCTTGGTAGCTCGTTTCTCCTCCTCGTTTCAGCTATATCCTTGCATTGTTAAACATAAAAGAGTGTGAACTTTTTAAAACTCAGCGAGTATTCAAAGATTGCCACAAGTAGTAACAATATCCAAAGTTAAAAGAAAGTAACTATCACAACTAATCATGGTAAGCAATAAAACATAACTCATATCATTCTCATTGATATGTTGGCACAATATGATTATGAAGCATATATATATAACATATTACAATGGTGTAACAACCCATTTTCAGTGAAATCAAAAGAGTGGTTTCAAGACCATAAATTTGAGGTCAAAAAATTTATTTTAATATTATTTTGTAATCTACAGCATGATAGTATTGTAGTACAAAAATTTCATTAAGAAATTTTATCGTTTGCATGTTCAATTTGATGAAAAGGACTAAATCGCGTAATCTGCAAAAGTTGTGTTCTATTAGCTAAAGGTGTTAAATAGCTATAGAACTTTAAAGCGAAGGTCCTTATATGGTAATTAGACCATTAAAGGTGATAGTGGATGTTCATGGCTTGGCAATTTTGTTATTTTTAATGTTAGGTAAGGGTAAATTTGTAATTAAGTAATAAAAGATAAAATAAATAAAACAAAAATCCCATTTCCTTGTCCATCTTCTCCTAGCCGATTGTAGAAGGAAGAAAAACACCATTTTTGAGCTTCAACATTCTTGGTCATCTCTCTCTGAGCATGTAGGTGCATTTTTGTTTCGCTTTTTGTTATTTTTATGTTTTGGGGATCATCAGAGCTTAACCTAGTTAGTTCTGAGGATCAATTTGCAAAACTATTACAGTATGTGAGTTTTTCCATTGATGAATATGTTAATGGTAGAAAAAGAATGGTTTTTGTTAAATAAACAACTTTTGTAAAGGAATTTTTTATGAAATTATCAACTAGTGGATTAAATTGAGAAATGTGATAAATTGTGTGGTAAAAGTGTGAATATGGGGTATATATGGGCTTCTATAAGCATGTTTAATATTTGGCTAGGCTTCGGTAGGGATAAAATTGAATGAATTTCATTTTCTGAGCCTAGGGACTAAATTGCAAAGAATTAAAAGTATAAGGGCAAAATGGTAATTTTGCCAAAAATGTGTGTTGGGACAAACTGATTGGGATTTGTATTGAATTAAGCTTAAATTCATTCAGATAGATTCTGTTAGACCTCGTGACGAGTTAAATCGAGGCAAAGAGAAAATATCAAATTAATCGCTAATCTATGTAAACTCGCTCGAGGTGAGTTTGTATATTTAATTAGAATTAAATTATAATTGATTTAAATGCTTTTGTGTCATATTATTGATATTGTGACACTACGGAAAAATCCAACGAATTTTTGGCGACTATCGAATCTCGTGTGAACCTTAGGAATATAAAGGATACAAGTGACATGTCATTAGGGTTACCATGTTTTGGGTCCTGGTCTCGTACGTCCTATCGGTGATTGAGTTTGTGGCATATGTTGTGGTTACTTTATAGCTTGTGTGAGCAGCACCATGTAACTACGTCTTGACTGACAGCTTGTGTAAGCAGACCCATATATTGCCTCGAGAGAGAGCATTGATATGAGATATGAGAAAGTAGTCGCTTTCACCACGTGTTACACATAGTGTGTAGATACCCGCACATCTGATATTATTCTAAGTGGTTCAACGGGCACATTGATGTTACGAGGTTATGAGTTCGTTACGAACTAGTACAGGTATGTACACAAAATACGTGGAAATGGTATATATTTATGACATATGAATGCATAGCTAACTTGGTTGATGATTATGTGTTAGGCTTTTTGGGCAATATTCAGCCAGATATGCTTTGTTTCACTTACTTAAACTGTGGTTAAAATGGATATGAGAAGAAGGAACGATTGACAAATGCTTTGATTGAATTGCTATAAAAGCATGGAAAGGTATGAGTTTTGGATGATCGAAATATGCTTAGTCACATACTTGAAAATGTGAATGCACTTAAGTAGTGTGTACTTATTCTATGATGTTTTGAGATGAATTGCTAGTTTATGTGATATTTAAAATTGAAAGGTTAATATTGTTTAGGCTAAGGCCAAAACATGTTGGATTGACTTAATTGGATTAGGCTTATAAATTGAAGTGGTAAGCTTTATTTTTTAGTTACGAACTTACTAAGCATTTCATGCTTACTTTGTGTTACTTTCTTTGTGTACCTAGATATCGAAAGCTTGTTCAAAGTTGGAAATTGTGGAGATATCATCACACTATCTATCGGCTATTTTGGTACTCATGGTTTTATAATTTTGGTTATAATGGCATGTATAGGTCATTTTGGCTAATGATAGCCTATATGTTTTGTTATGTTTTAGCCAAATGATTTGGATTGTATTTTGGGTATATTTTGTTGTATATATATGTGTAATTGGCCTTATCATATTTGATTATGTTTATCATACGAATGTGCAAGTATATGGATTGGTATTTTGGGTACCAAATGGTTGAGCTTGATAAGTGTCATACATGCTAAGTTTTGCAATGATGATATGTGTGTTTGACCATTTAAGTCTCACATAATTGGCATGTTTATAAATGGTCAATTGAGGTGTCTATGGGTATCATGGTTGTATGTGATGATATTGCATGTTTTAAGCATGATTTTGGTTGGTTTGAATGCCTAATTGTGACTTAATCATATGCAAATTGTTGACTTAAGTTGGTGCTATATAACACCCCAAAAATTTAAATCTTTAATTGTTGCATGTTATGACATAAATTGTTTGTTTGCTGTAATGGCTAAGCGATTTGGGTGTGTATGGGGGTGTATGAGAAGCCTGGGCTCAAATCTTGGCTTTTGCAAAATTTTTAGTTTTACTCTTAAATGAATCTGGACACTGGCATATAGGCCTTATATATAAGAGTGCTTGTTTTATGACACAAAAAGAGCTTATGGTCTAGTGGCAAGGTGGCGTGTTGTGTAACTGGGAGGTCTAAGGTTCAAGTCCTGGGTTGCACAATGGAGTGTTTATTTTGCTGCTTGAGCTGTGTAGGTAGTGGAGTTGGACTGAAACACAGCTAAGGAGAGTTTGAATAGAATTTGAAGGGTGTTTGAACTGGTCATGGAGAGATTCAAGGAGGGATAAGGGGAGAGATTTTAGGATAACATCAAGAGATGAAAGGGGGAGGAGTTTGTCCCGACTTGGGACTCAGCACTCAAGAATCTCGCCAAGAGAGGTATATTGCTCATTTGGGTTCTTTTCCTCTCTTTGGCCGAATGTGGTAGGTCCTTTTGGTAACTTTTCTCTCGCTCACTTTTCCTTGTTGCATTTTTCTTTCTTCTCATCTACCGAATTCACTTTTCTTCCCTTCCACTCATCTGATTTTGGTTCATTTTGTCCTCTCTTTTCGATCAATAGTTGTCAATGCTTTTGAGCAACTCTTCCTTTTCTTTCCTCTCTTCTTCTCTTCCTAATCAGAGTCGAATTCACTTTTCTTCCTTCCACTCATCACCTTTTGGTTCATTTCGTCCCTCTCTTTTCTGGCCAATAGTTGTCATCATTTTGAGCAATTCTTCCTTTTCTTTCCTCTTTCTCTTCTCTTCAATCAGACTCTTTTGGTCGAATATCCCTTTACCTTCCAATCGGCTTGCCTTGTCGTAATATTTCTCCTTTTACCTTCTAGTTTTACTCAATATCACCTTGTGTTATCACTTTCGCTTTCGACTTTCTTTATTACTTCTTGCGCCCAAAGGTCGCGCAAGTGTTGGCTGAGCATCGGTAAGTGTTTATATTCCTCACGCTGTGATTAAACCTGCTCACTTCTATTCTTCTTCTTAAAATCGACACTTCTTATTTATCTTTTGATTACCGATCATTATCTCCTTTCTTTCATGATGTGTTGCTCGTCGCAGCTTTTAGGGTTTTCCTCGAGGAGTGGTGGAGTGTCGCGGGTTTTGAAATAGTTGCAACCCTCGCTCTCGTGTTCAATCAAGGTAATACGTTATTTCACTTTTTGGAGTTAAGCCGTATTGATTATGTCTTATAGAGATTATTTAGGTTTGAGGCCACCGACATGGCCTACGTTGGTTAATGGATTGGTGTTTGTGGTACGTATAATCTCTAAAGGCGTGTGATCATTTTCTGCTTAACGGCCTTGGAGGACTAAAGTCGCCTCATTCAAATAAGGTAAGGATGGTGGTTTTGGATTAAGTGTCAATAAGAGGATGTTTAACCTAATGATTAAAGGACTAACAAAGCAAGGCCATGTTTGAATCTAGGTTGATGCTCGTGAACTTGGAGCGTTTTCAGAACAGTGTGTAAACACCCCATCAGAATCGTAGAATGGCAAAAGTCGAAAGCAAAAAAGTCGAAAAGTCGGTGTCCAAACACACGCGCTTGAGACCATACGAGTGTGCGATCGCCGTGTGGTAAGCCAAACCTACGAAATGTGGGCGATAGACTATAAGAGGCCTCCATGAGCATTTTCTTGGGCTTAGGCCGTATTGGGCCACGTTGGGCCGAAATGGGCCTTGTAGGTCAAATGGGCTCATGGGCCCATACAGATGAAATCTACAATTTAGAGCATATACTGGACTGGGTTATGTAGGTCACATAGCCGTGGTGAAATTTGGGCTAAACGGGCTGCACAAGCGTGTGGGCCCATTTGCATTGTTATGACCGTTTAGGTTACCGAAGTCGCTTGAGGTGACTACGGACCTTCTGAGAGGTCGAAATCTGCACTAAGACCCCAAAGTAGGTAAAATGACCAAAATACCCCTAAAGGGTGAAATGACTATTTTATCCCTAATGGATGGAAATGACCGTTATAACCCTAAGGGTAGGTTGATTGATGTGTTCATGATTTATATATGACTGTTAATGAGTATGGCATTCTGCATATACGTATGATTTACGACATGACATGCTGTATGAGGTTAGGATACTATTATGGAGGAAGTATACTGTACGGGTGGCTTTGCCACATATTCTATTACCGCGCCTTTGCCGCAATATCGCATCGCGCCTTTGGTCGTAATATTGGTGTGTTACCGGGTGGGTCGATTTTATCCCCACATGGTGTGTTGGTGGTAATGGCGGTGTGTTGGTCGGATTGGGATAGGTTGCATTACCACATCATTATCAGATTGGGCTAAGACCCACACCGCATCATTATCGTGATAAGGCTCGTGCCTGCATCACATCGCATGTTGCATAATCGATCGACCGGGTAGGGATTACACACTGAGTTTTTGTAAACCCATGCTTTCCTTTTTATCGCATTGTAATCCTCACCATGGAGATTTGGTGCCGTGAGGTACTTTGAGGTGGCCACACTCATCAGAAATGCTTTACACCGCTTTTACTTAATATTAAAATTTATGTTGGGTTTTGTTTATGTAATAAGGTCATTTATGTTTGTTTAAAATTTTAATTGGGTTTTACTTATTTACTTAAAATCATAGCTTTAGAGAAGGTGAATTTTCAAAATAACTATCGCTTTTCAAAGACACGAAAGTTAAACATTAGATTTTTCCAAAAGCTTTTCGCGATTTTAAATTAACCTATTATAACAATAACTGATAAAAGGCAACCGTTTTGACTAGATGATTTGTTAAATAACAATAAAAGGGTTTTTGAATTTGGAAACGAGTTTTATCAACAAGTCTAATTTTTGAAAGACACTTCAATGTGACACGCCAGATTCGAGCATAACGTCTAGGCCGGGTTCGGGGTGTTACATTTAGTGGTATTAGAGTCAAGTTACAAAATTCGGCTGTGGAATGGGTTTTGAAAATATTTAGAATTTCTAGAAAACTGTTCTTGAAGTATTTTGGAAAGTTTTCAAGTGTGGCACACCGAGTCTCTAGCGCTGAATCCGTAAGTTTCCTTTATATTGTAGACTGCATTAAACTAAAATACACTGAGAGACTACTATAAATAGTTGGACTATACTGAAACTCTTTAGTTAGAGTAAACTGAGACTGTAGGAAACTGGAAACTGTAGGGAGACCTTGATGTGTGAAAACATAATTCTGATTACTGCTTTTCATAAGACATCTGTTAATAATTACTAGAATTACAAACTGATACATAAAACTTCGTAAATAGATAATACATTATTTAATATGAGCACTAGAGGTACTCGCAGAAGGGGTACAAGAGGTCGCGGTAGAGGCCGAGGAAACGCTAGGGCTGGGTCTTCGGCATCGGGCCACATGCCTAATGGTGAGGCTAGGGAGGCACCAGCTTCACCAGCAACTGAGATGGGATCGTACGATTGAGCGGCTGGAGATGATGCACTATCCCAAGCTATGCTCCGCATTCTGGAAAGGATAGCAGGGACCAGTACTGGTGCTGTGGGCCGTGGGTCTATTTCAGAACGACTCCGGTCAAATGGAACATGAATTATCAGGGGTAATTCTGGAGTAGCTCCTAATATGGTTGAATACTGGTTGGAAGCCACAGAGAGAATAATGGACGACCTCCACTGCACTTCTGAACAAAAACTAAAAGGTGCAGTGTCTTTACTGCGAGACGAGGCCTATCAGTGGTGGCTTACCGTAAGAGAGGGTACTCAAGCCAACCGATTAACATGGGATTACTTTAAGGCTGCATTCTAAGGAAAGTATGTGGGCGCAAGTTATGTGGACACCCGAAGAAGGGAATTTCTGAGTTTGACCCAGGGGAATAAAACTGTGGCAGAATATGAGGCAGAATTCCTGCGACTGAGTCGCTATGCTCGTGGGATAGTGGCAACTGACTATGAACACTGTGTGCGATTTGAGGACGGCCTCCGAGATGAGTTACGAGTCTTGATAGCTCCGCAGAGGGAGTGAGATTTTACTGCCCTAGTAGAAAAGGCGAAAATCGCCGAGGACGTGAAGCGCTCTGAGTGCCAGAACTGTGAGAAGGATAGGGGCATATATAAGAGGGATTCATAGCCCTCAAGTGCTTTTGGAAGGCCTAAAAAGAAGGCCAGATTTGATGGGCCACCTCAACCGGGTTCTCGCATAAGACCGTAACCCCGTGCTCATTGTGGGGACATCACCTGGCCGCTGTAGAAGAAGAAAATTATTGCATGTTTTAGACGTGGGTCTATGGAGCATCAAATCAAGAATTGTCCTTGAGGCTCTGCTCGCATGCAAGTCGCAAGTCGTGGTTATGTTCAACAAATGAGAGGTGGTCGCACCCACTGAGAGGCAGTGGGTAGGCCAGGGTTGGAAATGGTGTGGGACGAGGTCGTGGAGCACCAGACAGAGGTGCTGGTAACATTGAGGTGAGGCAGCCTACACCGATCTATGCGCGCTTCGCCGCCGAGAGGATGTCGGGCGTTTCTAGATGTTATAACCAGACGCCCCTAATTCATAACGATCTTACACCGCCTCGATGGATATAGGGTCTACCCATTCATACATTGTATACACTCGATCCGTAACTTGGGTATCATGTGTGAGAGTATTGTTAATGAGATGACTGTGTTAAGTTCATCGACAATTAGTAAGAGCAGTGTTGTTTAGAGATGTGCCTCAGAGGTTCAAGGAATTATATTTCCAGCGGGTTTGATGGAGCTACCGTTTGGTGAATTCAACTAAATCTTGGGGATAGATTGGCTGGTAAAACATCATGCAAGTTTGGATTGTGCTGCTAAGCGTATGGTGTTGAAGACTATGAATAATGAGGAGGTGGCTGTGATTAGGGAGCGAATGGACTTTCTGTCTAATGTGATCTCTGCATTAAGGGTTGAAAAACTGGTTCGCAACAGTTGTGAGGCGTTTCTAGCCTATATTGGTGTATCTGATTTTGAGGGTCCTTCTGTTGGAGATATCAGAATGGTTAAGGATTTTTCTGATGTATTTCCTTATGAGCTCCCTAGGTTGCCTCCGAACCGCAAAGCGGAATTTGGTATTGAGCTCCTGCCTGGAACAACTCCAGTGTCCATTGCTCCTTATAGAATGGCACCGAAGAAGTTGGTGGAGTTAAAAGCACAAATTTAAGAACTGCTGGATCGAGGATTAATTCGACTTAGTGTATCTCCATGGGGAGCACCAGTGTTGTTTGTAAAGAAAAAGGATGGGTCTATGCGAATGTGCATCAACTATCGATAACTGAATAAACTGACTATCAAGAATAAGTATCCTTTGTGGAGGATAGATGATTTATTTGATCAGCTGCAAGGAGCTTCAGTTTTCTCCAAAATAGATCTTCGTTCTAGGTACCATCTACTGAGAGTTAAGGAGGCTGATTATATAAGACAGCGTTTAGGACTCATTATGGTCATTTCGAGTTCCTAATAATACCGTTTGGGCTGACGAATGCACC
This sequence comes from Gossypium bickii, assembly GCA_025503065.1. Taxonomy (NCBI): domain Eukaryota; kingdom Viridiplantae; phylum Streptophyta; class Magnoliopsida; order Malvales; family Malvaceae; genus Gossypium; species Gossypium bickii. The sequence continues at coordinate 22,429,830 of CP106715.1, forward strand.
AGCTGCCTTCATAGGCCTGATGAACCGAGTATTCCAGCCCTACTTGGATCGGTTCGTGGTGGTGTTTATAGACGACATCTTAGTGTATTCGAGAACCGAGGCTGAACATGATGCACATCTCTGAATTGTTCTGCAGATTTTTGGGAGAAACAATCGTATGCTAAGTTCAAAGAAGTGTGAATTTCGCCATGAGAAGTGACATTTCGATCACGACATTCTCTGCCGGCGGATTAGGTTGATCCTCAAAAAATTGAAGCTGTAATAGATTGGAAACCACCTAAGATTGTGTCTGTGATTCGAAGCTTTCTGGGTCTGGCAGGGTATTACAGACGTTTTGTTGAGGGGTTTTCCTTGATTGCTGCACCTATGACTAAGTTACTACGTAAAGGGGTACCATTTAACTGGACTGATAAGCAGTAAGGAAGTTTTGAGAAACTGAAAAAAGTTCTGACTGAAGCCCCTGTCTTGATACAACCAGAGTCTGGGAAGGAATTCACCGTCTATAGTGATGCATCACACGTTGGTTTGGGTTGTGTGCTGATACAGGAGGGTAAGGTGGTTGCTTAAACATCTCATCAGCTTAAGCTTCACGAGGCGAATTACCCTACTCATGACTTGGAGTTAGCCGCGGTGGTATTCGCACAGAAAATTTAGAGGTATTATTTATACGGTGAGAAGTGTATTATCTACACAGATCACAAGAGCCTCAAGTCCTTCCTCACTTAGAATGAGCTAAATCTTAGGTAGTGAAGATGGATAGAGCTGCTTAAGGATTATGATTGCTCGATTGAGTACCACCCTGGTAAGGCTAACGTGGTAGCTGACGCACTGAACCGTAGGGCTGTATCTGATTTAAGAGCAATGTTTGCTCGTCTCAGCTTGTTTGATGATGGTAGCTTGTTGGCTGAATTGTAAGTTAGACCGACGTGGATTGAACAGATTAAGGGTAAATAGTTGTTGGACGAGTCATTGGTTCCTCGTTTCTAACAGGTTGAGAAAGGGGAAACTTCAGATTTTGGGCTGAATAGTAAAGGAGTACTATGTTTCCGTAGGAGAGTCTGTGAACCGAGGGATTCTGATCTGAGGCAGTCTTTACTGCAGGATGCGCATAGTATTCCATAAGCTATGCATCCTGGCGGAAACAAGTTATACCGAGATCTTCGTGAGCTATACTGGTGGCCAAGACTGAAACGCGAAGTTACTGATTTTGTGAGTAAGTGCTTGACGTGCCAGCAAGTTAAGGCTAGGCATCAGCTGCTTTCAGGGTTATTATAACCAGTTAAGATTCCACTTTGGAAGCGGGAGAGGGTAACTATGGATTTTGTAAGTGGGCTACCCTTAACACCTACTAAGAAGGATTTGGTATGGGTTATAGTAGATCGATTGACTAAATCTACCCATTTTATACCAGTCTACACTGATTACTCGCTGCAGAAGCTGGCAAAGTTATATGTGGCTGAGATTGTAAGACTGCATGGGGTACTGGTTTCCATCATATCCGACAGAGACCCTCGATTCACATCTCGGTTCAGGAAGAAATTACACGAGGCTTTGGGTACTAGGTTGAAAATCAGTACTGCGTTCCATCCTCAAACAGATGGTTAGTTAGAGAGGGTGATTCAGATACTAGAGGACATGTTAAGAAGTTATGTAATTGATTTTCAAGGCAGTTGGGAAGACTATTTGCCGCTAGCAGAGTTCGTGTATAATAATAGTTATCAATCCAGTATTCAAATGGCACTGTACGAGGTGCTATATGGTCGTAGGTGTCATACTTCTACCTGTTGGACTGAGCTGGGTAAGGAGCGAGTTTTGGGGCAAGAGTTACTTTCTGATATCGAAGATGTAACACCCCACACTCGGCCTAGACATTATGACCGGATCTAGCGTGCCACATAAGGTGTGGTTTGCAAACTTTGTGTATGTTGGAAAACTCTTCTACAGATTAAAAATTTTCTATCATTCAAAAATCTCGAATTTCTGTTACTTGTTAACAAAACTAGTTTTACTCGAAATCATTTCCTTTCATAGTATTACCATGCATCTATTATTTTGTTTTTAAAACCTTTTCAGTTACGGATGTTTGATTTAAACAGTTGCGGAAACATGATATTTTAAAAGCGGTAGTTATTGTTTGAAAACCCGTGTGTAATAAGCCAGCAATTTGTAAGGAAATACCAAATAAAAGTTAAAAAATCCAATGGCCTTATTACAAAAATTATTAATCCAGAAATTTAAGTAAAGTAATTTAAAATAAAGTAACTAGATTAACCCAAGAACATACGGGACGTGTGGCCACCTCTGAGTCCCTCGCAGCTCCAAATCCTCTAAAGCTAGGGATTACCTGCATGGTTAGAGAAAAGGGTGAGTTACAAGAACTCATTGTGTAATCCCCTTATTACAAACTACGCTTGGGCCCAATCTCATACAAAGGTCAATCTAGCCCAAGCCTTACTCAAGAACTGTCCTGGGCCAAGCCCTATTCAATAACAGATGCTCGCCGAAGCCCTAATCAAGAATGGGGCCAGGCCAAGCCCTATGATATGCAAAACAAATATGTACCCAACCCAAACATACCACCCGTACCAACCAACACACCTGTGGGGACCAAGTCAACCCGCCTAACCAGCACACCAATAATGCAGATCAGCTGCTAATAACAGTATACGTGGCTGAGCCACTAAATCGGTATAACGTGGCAAAAGCTACTAAATCAGTATAACGTGGCAAAGCCACCAGTACAGTGCTACCTCCAAATCCATAACCCAACCCATGCAATATGCCATGTCATAATTAAATCATATAAACAGTGCATCATCATAGACATCAATCAACTAGTTACTACTCATAGATCCTACCACTAAGGGTAAAACGGTCATTTGGGGGTAAAACGGTAATTTTGCCCCCTATGGGTACTTTGATAATTTACCCATCAAGGGTGTTTCAGTAATTCACCCAATAAGGGTATTTCGGTAATTTACCCATCAAGGGTATTTCAGTAATTCACCCAATAAGGGTATTTTGATAATTTTACACCTATTACGACCTTTCCAAGGGCCTACTGTCTCCTCGAACAACTCGGTTTCCATTTTCGGTCAAAATAATGTTATTGGGCCTAAACTCAATTTCGACCCACACGGGCCCACACGCTCGTGTGGCCTATTCTGTTTGTTTTCAGTCTCGAATCTGCAAACCTCGCAGTCGCATCAATCAACTGACACTTTTCATTGTTTTCGCTCATATGGGCCCGTTAACCCGTTGGGCCCATTTAGCCCGCTTCGGCTCAACAAGGCCTATTATGGCCTCAGTTCCACGAGAGCGTTCGTGACACTCCCAACGGTCTATTGCCATCACCGGGTGGCTCGCTTTATCCTCACGAGCGCCGCGCACGCCGAGTGATCTCAGTTGTCGGTATTTCGGATATTCGGTATTTCGACTTTTAGCCGATTCATGGATTACAACAATAGCAGATTAAGCAGAGGTGTGAGATTACACACCTTGATTACGAGTATGATTTGAAAACTTCCAAGGCACCTATGAAACAATTGGTTAATAGTTAGTCTCTACCTCAGGTAAATCAAAATACTGATGTACTTAATCAAACAAGCCTTTCTTACCACATGATACGATCTTCCTCAACACCAAGGTAATCGGCCCTATTCCGAGGTTAGAGAAATTGAGTCCCTAGCGTTGATCGACGAAAAAAGCACATTAGAAATGCTATTCTATAGCAACTAAAGAACCAACCCTTCGGTTTAGAGAACCCAATCTAAAAAAATGAGAGAAGAAATAGCAAACCGAAATTCGGTTGTAGCCACAACTTATCGACAAATAGAAGAAACTCAGAACCGCCTAGAACGAAAAGAAAGGAATGTTTGGCCCTCAAAGATTCGGCCTAGGGAGAAACTAGAAAGGTGGAAGTGTGGTTACGGCTTAGGGTAAAGAAAAGAAACGAATGATAAGAAGAAGAGAGATGAGTAGAAAGAAGGAAAAGAGATAAAAGTAAAGTTTACCAATTCAGCACGTAACAGGAAAATGGAGGAGAAAGAAGCAAGATTGAATTCGGCCAACCACAAAAGCATCTTGCTCTCGTAAAAATGAGATTTCAAAGAATGGACAAATGAGAAAAGAAAAGAAGTTCTTTTAGAGATTTCTGCATACCAAAACTTGCTCTCACTTGATCCTGAAAGTACCAAAAGACCACTTGCACAGACACTCAGGAAGAAAAGAGTACGAAAATGCCAAATAGAATCACAACCCGAAAATGCTCTCTAAAGATCCCCCAAGCCAACTTTGCATCATACCCACCTCTTAGCCGAAATTTTCATCCCCACAACACTCCTAATTTCGGCCAACACTTGCACACCCCTCTATCCCTTGATTCTCTCCACTCTTTCCTCCTAATTTTACTCTCCTTCATCCGTTTGAAACATTTGACCCCATCTCCAACTCCCCATGAAGAGTTCATCTGAACTCTCCTTCCTCCCCTCTTAAGTCATAAAATAAAAGCTTCCATTTACAGTCTGTGGGATTCGAACCCCACTCTCCAAGCCTTCCCAAAGACGCCACTGCCACTGAGCTACAAGCTCGTCTTGTGCTACATAAACACACACAAATATACTTGAGCCCTCATCACCAACAAAATTTCTCCACTTTAGGGTCAAAAACCAAAATTTTTCCATGGCTCAAACTCAAACTCAGGCCTCTTTAGGACCCCTAAACACACTCAAATAGCTATCCAAATAAGCACAACAAGAATTTAAGCAAAACTACAAACCCCTAACTTTTGGGGCATTACAGAAGAAAAGGTAAAACTAATTCGAGACTGGTTGAAGAAAGCATCAGATAGGAAGAAGTCTTACGCGGATCTTAAACACCGAGAGGTTGAGTTTTCTTTAGGGGACTTCGTATTTCTCAAGGTCTCCCCGTGGAAAAGATACTGAGGTTTGGGCGAAAGGGTAAGCTTAGCCTTAGGTTCATTAGGCCTTACCGTATACTGAAGCGTGTGAGACCAGTTGCTTATCAACTTGAGTTGCATCCAGAATTCGATCGGATTCACGATGTGTTCCACATCTCCATATTGAGGCGTTATCGCTTTGATCCCACACATATAATACCAGTCGATGAGATCGAGGTTAGGCCAGATCTGACCTTTGAGGAGAAGCCAGTGCAGATTTTGGACCGTGAGGTTACAGTACTGAGGAAAAAATTTATTCCACTAGTCAAAGTGCTTTGGTGCAATCACAATTCAGAGGAAGCCACGTGGGAACCTGAGGAGGCGATGCATCGACAATACCCTCATATTTTCTGACTAAGTAAATTCTGAGGCCGAAATTTCTTTATGGGGAGTAGAATTGTAATGCCCCAAAAATTTAAGTATTTAATTGTTGCATGTTATGACATAAATTGTTTGTTTGATGTAATGGCTAAGCGATTTGGGTGTGTATGAGGGTGTGTGAGAAGCCTGGGTTCAAATCATGGCTTTTGCAGAATTTTTAGTTTTGCTCTTAAATGAATTTGGATACTGGCATATAGGCCTTATATTTAGGAGTGCTTGTTTTATGACACAAAAATAGCTTATGGTCTAGTGGCAATGTGGCGTGTTGTGTAACTGAGAGGTCTGAGGTTCAAGTCCTAGGTTGCACAATAGAGTGTTTATTTTGCTGCTTGAGCTGTGTAGGTAGTGGAGTTGGACTGAAACACAGCTAAGGGGAGTTTGAAAAGAATTTGAAGGGTGTTTGAACTCGTCATGGAGAGATTTAAGGAGGGATAAGGGGAGAGATTTTATGAGAAAATCAGGGAGATGAAAGGGGAGGGAGTTTGTGCCGATTTGGGACTCTGGCACTCAACAATTCGGCCAAGAGAGGTATACAACTCATTTGGTTCTTTTCCTCTCTTTGGCCGAGTGTGGTAGGTCCTTTTGGCAACTTTTCTCTACTCACTTTTCCATGTTGCATTTTTCTTTCTTCTCCTCTGACGAATTCACTTTTCTTCCCTTCCACTCATCGACTTTTGGTTCATTTCGTCTCTCTCTTTTCGGTCAATAGTTGTCAGTCATTTTTGAGCAACTCTTCCTCTTCTTTCCTCTCTTCTTCTCTTCTTGAATCTGTACTTTTTTGGCCGAATATCCCTTACCTTCCAATCCACTTACCTTGTCAAAATATTTTTCCTTTTTACCTTCTAGTTTGGTCGAATATCACCTTTGTGTTATCACTCTCTGCGTCGACTATCTCTTCATTGTTTCTTGCAGTTCCAGTGCTGCAAGTGTTGCTGAGTATCGATAAGTGTTTATACTCCTCACGTTGTGATTAAACCTGTTCGCTTCTATTCTTCTTCTTAAAATTGATTACCCTCTTATTCATCTTTTAATTACCAACTATTGTCTCCTTTCTTTCATGATGTGTTACTCGTCGCAGTTTTAGGGTTTTCCTTGAGGAGTGGTAGAGTGTCAGTGGTTTTGAAATAGTCGCAACCCTCGTTCTTAGCGTTCAATCAGGGTAATGCGTTATCTCACTTTTGGAGTTATGTCGTACTGATTATGTCTTATAGGAGATCATATGTTGTTTGAGGCCACTTACATGGCCTACCTTGGTTAATAGATTGGTGTTTGTGGTACAGATAATCTCTAAAGGTGTGTGATCATTTCCGGTTAACGGTCATGGAGGACTAAAGTCGCCTCATTCAAACAAGGTAAGGATGGTTGTTTTGGATTAAGTGTCAATAAGAGGATGTTTACCCTAACGATTAAAGGACTGACAGTGGGACATGTTTGAATCTAGATTGGGTGCTCGTGAAACTTGGAGCGGTTTCATAAACAGGTGTGTAAACACCCCACTATAACTGTAGAACGGCAAAAGCTGCAAAGCAAAAAAGCCGAAAAGCCAAAAAGCTGAAAACACAATACTTGAGACCATACGAGCGTGCGATCACTCGTGTGGTAAGTAAAACCTAAGAAACATGGGCGATAGACTGTAAGAGGCCTCCATGAGCATTCTCTTGGGTTTAGGCCGTATTGGGCCACGTTAGGTCGAAATGGGCCATGTGGGCCTAATAGGCTCGTGGGCCCACACGGATGAAATCCACGATTTGTGGCATATAACGGACTAGGTTATGTAGGTTACATAGCCGTGGCAAAATCTGGGCTGAACGGGCCGCACCAGCATGTGGGCCCATTTGGGTTGAGTAGTGGGCTTTGGGCCCATTTGCACTGTTATGACTGTTTAGGTTACTGAAGTCACTAGAGGCGACTGCGAACCTTTCAAGAGGTCAAAATCTGCACCGAGAGCCTAAAGTAGGTATAATGACCAAAATACCCCTAAAGGGTGAAATGACTATTTTATCCTTAATAGAAGGAAATGACCGTTATATCCCTAATGGTAGGTTGATTGATGTGTTCATGATTTATATATGACTTTTAATGAGTATGACATTCTGCATATACGTATGATTTATGAGATGACATACTGCATGGGTTTGGGATACTGTTATGAAGGAAGTATATATACTGGTGGCTTTGCCACATATTCTATTACTAGCAGCTTTGCTGCAATACTGTTACCGGTAACTTTGCTGCGATATTGTACTGGCATCTTTGCTACGATATTGGTATGTTGGCTGAGTGGGTTGATTTTATCCCCACATGGTGTATTCGTGGTACGAAGTGGTGTGTTGACTGGATTGGGATGGGTTGTATTACAACACTATTATTATATTGGGCTAAGACCCACACTGTATTGTTACTGTATAGGGCTCAGGCCCAGACTGCTACTGCATGTTGCATATTGACTGACTGATAGGGGTTACACACAGAGTTTTCGTAAACTCACCCTTTCCTTTTTATTGTACAGGTAATCCTTTGCCATAAGCAATTTGCGCCGCGTGAGGACTCAAGGTGGCCATACTATCATAGCTTGTTTTACATTGCTTTTACTTAATTTTAAAATTTATGTTGGGTTTTGTTTATGTAATAAGGTCATTTATGTTTGTTTAAATTTTTAATTGGGCTTTGCTTATTTACTTAAAACTGCTAGTTTAGGAGAAGGCGGATTTTCAAAATAACTACTGTTTTCAAAGACACGAAAGTTAAACATTAGATTTTTTCAAAAGCTTCCGCGATTTTAAATCAACCTATTATAACAATAACTGATAATAAGGCAACCGTTCTGACAAGATGATTTGTTAAATAATAATAAAAGGGTTTTTGAATTTGGAAATGAGTTTTATCAACAAGCCTAATTTTCGAAAGACACTTCAATATGACACGCTAGATTCAGCCATAACATCTAGGCCGGGTTTTGGGTGTTACATACTAAATTTGGGTGAGAAATATGGCTTGGTGATCGCTGTGAAATCAGAATTTTAAAATTTATAAAAGAATGATCAAACCTGGAAACTAACTCTGACAACGATTAAAGGCAAGTGTACCTATCGAACAGTAGTATAGCTTAGGCAAGACCAGATATCAAACCCAAAGGAACTAAAAGTACTAATACTAACTTTCTTTTTATTATTTAACCTAACTAAGATAAAGGTTGCTTTTAAACTAAATTGGTGACAACTAAACTAAGGAAACAAAGATAAAAAGATGAATTTGGGGATAACTTGAAAAAGACTCAGTTGATTTTTATGATACCTTCAGGAAGAATTCACCTAAACTTCTCTTATTATCTGACCATAAATTATATGAATTCTTTTACTTAGCTTGATCCGTGAGACTCCCTAACCTATACTAAACCCTCTCTCGAGGTGAACAACATCTAATCCTAGGTTAATTAGTGGAATTCTCGTTTGCTTATAATAACCCCCTAGGAAAGCAGTAAATCGATCAATGGATTCCCATCTTAGGTTTCACCCTAATCCGACAAAATCTCGTAACCCTATCTCTAGGCGCCCGATCAACTCCGCTTAATTATGTTAGATCTACTCTTAGGCAGGGTCTATTCCTCCTCTACCTAAGCATATTGGATTTGGATTAAGAAATGTAATTAAGAACAAACTAAGTAATTTATCATATAACTTAAAATTCAAAGAATTAAATCTGTCTAGGTTTCATCCCCCTTCAGGTATCTGAGGGGTTTAGTTCATAATGTAAAAAGAAAACATCACAAGAGAAAAGATAAAACAAAATATAAGAAAAATCCTAAAACTCCCTGATGGGATTGAAGGAGGATTCCGCCGTTTTGAGTATAATTCCAGCTTCTTGGGATGAATCAATTGGCTATCCTCGCGCTATTCCCTAACTCTGACCTTCTCGGCTTGGCTCTTTAGCCTAGTTTTCGCTCCCCTTAAAAGGTGGTACTTGGGGTATATTTATAGGCTCTTGGAATGCCATTCTTTCTCCCGAAGTATCCTTTTTCAGTTGAAATTGCTTTTTCCAGCGACAGAGGTACGGCTATGTCATACGCCCGTGCAAATCAAGACCTGACCGTGTTCAGATTTCTGCTTTGGCACGGCCGTGTGTGGTGGTGATGAGGTCGTGCTCAAGGTGTTCGTCGAGACACGGCCGTGTGGTCCTTGGCCCAGGCCGTGTCGATTTCGTGGAAAGGCTCATTTACTTCATTTTAGGCCCGTTTTGTGTTCTTTTCATCCTCGGGTGCTTTCCTGGGTATAAGACATGAAAAGAAAGGATTAAGAGAACCTTTTTACACAAATCAAGGGATAAATTATCCAAAAGCATATTAAATGTGGGCTTAAAATATGTTACTTTTACGGTTTATCAAATACCCCCACACTTAAGCTTTTGCTTGTCCTCAAGCAAAATTCTCAACTTATAATTAAAACGAGCTTTCCATGATTCATAATTCCTATAAAATATGCCTTATCCTAATTCATAGATAATTTATACATGGATAATTCAACTCAAAGATTCCTAAAAATTCAAACAATATAAGTCATAAATTTGTAGCACGAAAAACATAGGTGTTTCCCTTTCTCTAAATAATTACCTTTAATTCAAAATCGACAAGGATTGATATCCTCACAAAAGATTCACTCTAATCACTCAAAAAGCGTTTAAGGGTCAAAATTAAGCACTCATAAGTCGAACATGAAAAGTTAATCCCATAGGCTTGCCTGAAAATCAAATCTCCACCACTATAAAATGATATGATCAACAGATCAAAATGTCTTTGTTAAGGTTGTAACGGGGCTAGGGTTAAAGGTGTGGATAAAGGCTAAAATTAGAAGGTTAGAATCGAGATTGAATTGATAATTTACCTACCTAAAAATTTCTAAGATAATAATTACATCAACTGAAAACAATAAAAAATCCTACTAATACGAGCTTTTCCTTTTGGGAAATAGTCTTTGATTGTGTAAGCTCACTTTCCATATTACTAATATTGAAAACTGTGAAATTTTTTTTTTAAGAACAAACTAAATACAAGATAAATTTAACTACTGTAATAATAATCTCGTATAACTGCTCAAATCAAATCTCGATTAAGGGTAGTCAAAATAAAGGGTGATAACAAATACAAAGAGTTTTGGGTTAAAATTAGCGTGTAAGTTAATAAAAAGGGTTGTTAGGCTCAACGGGGTTCACTAAAGGTTAATTATAAGGGTAGGTTATTTAGTAGAGTAAGTGGGTTAAAACCTAAGTGCCTTTATCACTCGTATATCAAATCATAAATGTGGTCTTGACATGTATAATCGAGGCAAGTTCTAAAATAACAATTCATAGTCGACACACTCATAATCAAGAAGTGAGCATGAAAAAGAATGTATGCTCTATAAGGCTCAATTTCTCACAAAACTTATGGGTGTTTTTGACATCAACCTTGTAAATCTCAAATTTCAAGATAATATTTAAATTCCGGTTGACAACCTAAAATTTTAATTTTTAGAAAATTAGACTTATCATGCTTGATTCCCTAGTATTCTTCTTCGATTTTAATTATCAATGCACAATTAACTATGACTTATTCCAAAACATATCAATAAAAATCACAAATCATTAGAAATTTCATCTTAATTAGTAATATGAGAAAATTACTTTAAAACAAGATTAAATTCAGGATTTGAGAACAATGCAGAAAGGTTAGGCATTTTTATTCTCAAGGTTTGAGAATAATGACAAATTAGGCATTTTCTCAGAATACCTATACACCCCCCACACTTAAGGTGTACATTGCCCTCAATGTACAAAGATAGATAATAACATTTTAAAGATAAATCAAAAGAGAAGGGGGAAGAATTACTCCCTGATTTGTGGATGTTTTCTCGAATGAGTGTCTTTGGTGGCGGTGATTGTCAGTCGGGATAACGTTCTTGCGCTAGATGAAGAAATTGGGTAGCGCTTTGAGAAGTAGCCACGCTTTATTAAGACCTAATAAAAATAAACTAAATATATAAATAAAGACAAGAAAGATAAAGAGAAAGAGACTAAGAAGGAGAATAGACTAAGGCTAGGAGATAAAGGGGCTTGAGAATCCTTATTGGTAGGCGGTTCACGAGGTGGGTGTGACTTCTAAGGCGACGGAGGTGCTGACGGTGGCGGAAGTGGCGTGATTCCCAAGCAGCCTTTAGAACCTAATACTAAGAAACTAAAATATAATAAATTAAGCATAAGATAGTCAAAAATAAGGAAAATAAAGGAAAAGATAAATGTGAAACGAAAGATAAATGGTCTCATAGGTCCTTGGCTTGGTATTGAGACGAAGCTGTTGGCATGAACTCATGTTCTTTGTTAAGGGGCCTATGTCTAGCTTTCTCCATTTCTTTGGCATGGTGTTGGCTTGCTTAAGGATCTAGAGTAAAGAATCTGAGATGGAAGAGAATGAGAAGCAAAAATAAGGGTGAAAATCGGATGGAGGGAGAGGAAAGAGTTGAGGGGTTTAAATAATATGTTCTGCTCCCCCATGGTCGTGGTCCCAGGGTGTGTCGAATTACACGACCTCCTCACACGGCCGTGTTATAGAGGGTGTTGTCACCCTATGCCCGTGCTTAATCCATCTACACCCGTGCTCGTGATGTTTTTCTTGTTGGCACGGGTGTCTGTCACGGGCGTGTCTTACCCGTGCTCGATAAGTCAGTAACCTCAGTAATTTCACACAATTTGTGGCATAGGCATGTTCTGTCTGTGGTATGGAAGTCGATAGCTTCACACGGTTGGTGCCACGACTGTGCCATGTCTGTCTGTTCCCGTGTTGAGAGTGGTTGGATCTGTGATGTTAGGGTGGTGGTTGGGCTGACTGCACGGCCTCTGCCCTGTCAGGGTGGCAGTTTTGGTGGTCCACACGGCCACGGCACAGCCATGTGTAAGGCCGTGTGATCTGGGATTCTGCACTTTTGGGTTAGTTGAAAAAGGAAAAGAAGAAGAGAAAAAAAAATAAAATTGCAAAAAGAAGTAGTGTTAGTACTCGAGAAGCGCTCGTTTATAGTCTTAAGCTAGACTTTCCTCACATTTGAAAATTTTAGGGAGGTTTGAAAGTTTGAACATCCTCCCTCATGTCTATATTTTCAGTTTTATGACAAAATTGAAGCCGAGAAGCGCCATACCTTAAAAGTGCCAAATGTTGGATTGCTTACCTCGACTATTCCTTGTGGGAAGATATCGTGTACCTCAAGAAGGAGTTCTCTCTTTTCCTTCGGGCTTGTTGTGGTGATGTGAGGCTCGGCTTTATCTAACAGCCCCTGGTCTCTTATTTTATAGTGATTTGATGTCCCCACAAGTTCTTGTGGTGGTTCCTCTGGTTCTACATTGTGTGGAGCCGGCTCTTCATTGACTTGTGTTTCCTGTTCCTCCTTGTATAACCCTAGTTTTTCCTTGAAGTGTGTTTTCCACTCATCTAGTTCATCGATTTGGTCATTTGTTCTTCGTAAGTTATTTCTTTGTTGGCACTGAACTTAGGATCTGGTTCAACTATTCTCTTTTTTGGAGGTTCCTAAAAAGAAGGTGAAATTAAATGATTATCAAAAGAATTTTCTTGCTCACCTTGATTTCTTGACGACCTAGTTGAATCGAGGGTTTGAAGACTAATTGAGTCGTCACCTACACAAAGTATGAGCTCACCTGTGGTAACGTCAATTTTAGTCTTGGCAGTTGCTAGAAAAGGTCTTCCTAAAATTAAGGGGATTGAATTATCCTTATCCATGTCTAAAAGAACAAAATCTACTGGGAAAACAAATTTATCAATTTTTACGAGAACATCTTCAATAATGCCCCTAGGGATTCTAACAGTTTTATCCACTAATTGAATACTCATCTTAGTTTGTTTTGGTTTCCCTAGACCTAGTCGCTTAAACAATGTATAAGGCATAACATTTATGCTTGCCCCTAAATCAGCTAACACATTTTCAATATTTAAACTACCAATTAAACATGGAATTGTAAAACTCCCTGGATCTTTTTGCTTCTGTGGTAGTCTATTTTGTAACATTGCTGAGCATGTTGCGTTAAGTTCTAAGTGGTGCTCTTCATCTATTTTGCGCTTGTTGGTCAAGAGTCGCCTTAAAAATTTCTCGAGTCCGCATCCAAAAAGAGCTTCAAGAAGAGGTAAGTTAATATGTAATTTCTTTAAAAGTTTAAGAAACTTACCGAACTGCTCCTCTGAATCGTCGTTTTGTAATGCTGCGGGATAAGGTATGCGAGGTTTGTACTCCTTGACTACCGGTTTTGGCTTTTCTTGTACTAACTCTTTTGTACCTTCGTCTACCTTACTTTCTGGAGTTGGGTTGGGTGTATCTATCTCCTTGCTATCCTGAAGTGTGATAGCTTGAATTTGCTCTTTAGGATTAATTTTGATGTTACTGGGTAGGCGTCCTTGCGGTTATTCTGACATTGACTTTACAAGTTGTTCAACGGCTTTGCTTACTTCCTTGACTGACTTAGCAAGTTCTTCCATTCGGTTTCCATTACTTTTGATTGTTCTGTCAGCTTCTTGGATACGTTCCTCGATGGTTGGCTTCTTGTCTTGTGGATTAGGCTGATTTAGGAAGTTTTAGGAGGGTTGTTGCCTTTGATTTCCTTGATTGCCTTGTCCTCCCCACGAAATATTTGGGTGATTCGTCCCAACCTGGATTGTAAGTGTTACTATAAGGATTATTATTAGATCGGAAATTATTACCAATATAGTTCATCTGCTCATCTTCCGCTCTCCCGTTGGTAGGGTGGGTACTCGTGATTCGCCATTAGCTTCTACTAGCGTCGCACTGCATGACTGGATGTATTTGTGAAGAACACAAACTATCAAGCTTTTTTTATTCATCATCTTTAGTTGCATTGATAGCATGGTCATGGGGTCGACGTTGAAAACTCCCGCCGATTTTGTCGGGCTTTGGTCCTCGGCTTTGCCATTGATAGTTGTTTAATGACATCTCTTCGATGAACACGTAGGTCGCTTTCAGAGAGTTTTGTTGTTCAAATGCCCACCAAATACTAAATCTATTAGTTGCCTTGTTGAGGGGTTTACTCCGTTGTAGAAGGTTTGGACTTGTAGCCACAGGGGTAAACCATGGTGTGGGCACCTCCTCAAGAGATCTTTGAACCTCTCCCATGCATCGTATAGTGTCTCTAAATCATCTGCACAAAGGAAGAGATATCATTACGTAATTTGGCTATTTTGGCCGGTGGAAAATATTTCATCAGAAACTTTTCGGTCATTTGATCCCATGTAGTGATTGACCCTCGTTGTAACGAGTTTAACCACTGTTTGGCTTTATTCCTCAACGAAAAAGGGAATAATTGAAGACGAATGGCATCATCAGAAACACAATTTATTTTGAAGGTATTACAGAACTCCAAAAAATTAGCTCTATGCATGTTTGGATCTTCGTCCTGCAAACCATCAAATTGAACAAACTGTTGAATCATTTGTATTGTTTTAGGCTTTAATTCAAAATTGTTAGCGTTATAGCAGGCCTAACAATACTAGATTCTGCTCCTGTTAAATGTGGTTTCGCATAATCAAACATTGTACGTAGAGCATTTTGATCTCCCACAACGCGTAGTGGTGGGTTGTTTTTGTCCATCCCTTCAGTAGGATTGGATCTGTTTTCCTCCTCTCTTTCTGTGTAATCTAGGGCTCGCTTGGTTTCCCTGCAATTCCTACGAGCAGTTGCTTCGATATCGCTATCGTATACCAAAGGTCCTCTCAAATTCCTTCTAGTCATAAACTAGAGGTACCTAGAAAAAAGAAAGGAATAAGAATAAAAATTAAAATTAGAAAAATTAAAATTTAACCTAAGAAAACAAAAGAAATAATTTGCGAATAAAATAATGGCTAAAGTAATAAAAATAGAGCTTTCTTAATATTTTAGTTCCCTAAGAACTACAAAAAACTTGATCACTGTGAAATCAGAGTTTTAAAATTTATAAAAGAATGATCAAACCTGGAAACTAACTCTGACAACGATTAAAGGCAAGTGTACCTATCGAACAGTAGTATAACTTAGGCAAGACCAGATATCGAACCCAAAGGAACTAAAAGTACTAATATTAACTTTCTTTTTATTATTTAACCTAACTAAGATAAAGGTTGCTTTTAAACTAAATTGGCGACAACTAAACTAAGGAAACAAAGATAAAAAGATGAATTTGGGGATAACTTGAAAAGACTCAGTTGATTTTTATGATACCTTCAGGAAGAATTCACCTAGACTTCTCTTATTATCTAACCTTAAATTATATGATTTCTTTTACTTAGCTTGATCCGTGAGACTCCCTAACCTATACTAAACCCTCTCTCGAGGTGAATAACATCTAATCCTAGGTTAATTAGTGGAACTCTCGTTCGCTTATAATAACCCCCCTAGGAAAGTAGTAAATCGATCAATGGATTCCCATATTAGGTTTCACCCTAATCCGGTAAAATCTCGTAACCCTATCTCTAGGCGCCCGATCAACTCCGCTTAATTATGTTAGATCCACTCTTAGGCAGGGTCTATTCCTCCTCTACCTAAGCACATTGGATTTGGATTAAGAAACATAATTAAGAACAAACTAAGTAATTTATCATATAACTTAAAAATCAAATAATAAAATTTGTCTAGGTTTCATCCCCCTTCAGGCATCTGAGGGGTTTAGTTCATAATGAAAAAAGAAAACATCACAAGAGAAAAGATAAAACAAAACATAAAAAAAATCCTAAAACTCCCTGATGGGATTGAAGGAGAATTCCGCCGTTTTGAGTATAATTCTGGCTTCTTGGGATGAATCAACTGGCTATCCTCGCGTTATTCCCTAACTATGACCTTCTCAGCTTGGCTCCTTGGCCTAGCTTTCGCTCCCCTTCAAAGATGGTACTTGGGGTATATTTATAGGCTCTTGGAATGCGATTCTTTCTCTCGAAGTATCCTTTTTCTACTGAAATTACACTTTCCAGCGACAGAGGCACGGCCATGTCACACGCCCGTGCAAATCGAGACCTGATCGTGTTCGGATTTCTGCTTTGGCACGGCCGTGTACGGTGGTGATGAGATCGTGCTCCAGGTGTTCGTCGAGACACGACCGTGTGGTCCTTGGCCCAGGCCGTGTCGATTTCGTGGAAAGGCCTATTTACTTCGTTTTAGGCCCGTTTTTGTGTTTTTTTCATCCTTGGGTGCTTTCCTGGGTATAAGACAGGAAAAGAAAGGATTAAGAGCACCTTTTTACACAAATCAAGGGATAAATCATCCAAAAACATATTAAATGTGGGCTTAAAATATGTTACTTTTACGATTTATCACTTGGAAAACGGCATATTTTTGTCCACATGGGCAGAGACACGGGGGTGTCTCAGCCATGTGTGACACATGGCCAGGTGGCACTGCCGTGTGTCCCTTGTAATTTCTATAGAAAACAAGTCAGTAGCTTTACATGGCCTAGCACACAGGCGTGTGGCTTGGTCGTGTGGCACAAGTGAGTATACCCTCTAGTTTTCACATGGCCTAGCCAATGGCCTGGCACACTGGCATGTGAAGCCATTTTGAACAGTACACGACCTGGCACACGGTCGTGTGGTTTGGCTGTGTGACCCAAGTCAGTTAGTTACATGGGTACGGACACGGGCGGGGACACAGTTGTGTGTCCCCATTTCGAATGCCGACAGGCCTGAGAAACAGGCATGTCTCTTGGCCGTGTGAGACACACGACCTGGCCACACTGGCATGTGTCCTTTGCACTTTGAAAAATTATAATGTTTTTCGAAAAATTTCTTAAGTACTCGGTTTAGTCCCAAACTATTTTTAATGTCTATTTTGGGCCTTGAGGGCTCGTATTAGGGAATGATTGATTATGAATGGTTTTTTATTTGAATGAGAAATGAACATGAACTATTTGATTGTTTGATCTGTAAGTCTGGTAATGCTCTATAACTCTGTTCTGGAGTCGGATACGGGCTAGGGGTATTACAAAAGGATAACCAGATTTCCAAATACGACCAATATAATGTGTAGTATAAAGTTATCACCCATCAAACACAACCAATCATAGCCTCCAAACACAACCAATTTACCCTCCAAACACAACCATATGTACCTTTCGAACACAACCAAATTTACCTTCCAAACACAACCATATATGTAACCTCCGAACACAACCAAGTATACCCTCTAAACACAACCAATGCACCCTTCAACATATCCACTTAAACATGCATACTTACTATTTTATACGCACTTTCACATGTCACACAACTCATGTTCATATCACATATTCTAGTCTCATATCATTCACTTACAAGTGCCCACATTATGCTCAAATAACCACAACATATAGATCTCATATAGTGTCCATAAAATCAGCAAGACTTATATCATTTTCAATTATAAACTCATAACATTTTCATTGTCAACTCAATATACATCACATAACATACCACATTTAGGCATCATTTGCAAATCATCATTTGTTTAGGTAGAGACACTTACTCATGGAACTTTGTATAGGTGATTAGGCTACCTAAGCTCCCCTTTAACACTTTGATTTGTGCATAATTGTAGTATAACAGCCTGGTTTTAGTTAAATCAGAACAATAGTTTTGGAACCACAAATCTGAGGTTGTAAAATTATTTTAATATTATTTTTAGTATTTACAACATGATATTTGATATGTGTGAAAATTTCATGATTTAATTTTACCGTTTGTGTGCTTAATTTAATAAAAGGACTTAATCGCGTAAAATGTAAAAGTAGCATGCTATATGTTAAAGTGCTTAATTATTTTAATTAATTAAAGGTGAGGTATTTATGTTGTAATTTGACCATTGAATTTATTAGTGGGTGATTTTGGGCATGTATTATATGGTTTTCAAATTAAATTATAAAAGTTAAATATGTAAATTAGTAATAATAGTTAATAAAATAAAACATAAGTAAAAACCACAAGCGTATTCATCTTTGTTGGTTGAATGTGAGAAGAAACGAGCCTAGGAAGCTTTTAAATTTCAGCACCTAGGAAGCTTAATTTAGGTATGTTCTTTGCTTAGTTTTTGATAATTTTTACATTTTTGAAACCGTTGCTTCGTATACTAGCTAGCCCATGCTTTAATTTTCGAATTTGATGATGAATTTGTGATTTGCCATTGTTGATAGCTTGATGTTTTTGTTGTTTGATGATGGAAAATAAATAAATGTTGGTAGATTATCATAATTTATTAAGTGATTTTTGATAAAAATGCTTATTAAGGACTAAATTGTAAAATTTGTAAATTGAGGGTTCAAAATGTGAAATAAATGAAATCAATGGGATGCTAGGGACCTATGGAAGATTCGGCCAAGCATGGGTTTAAGGAAATTTTGTGCATTTTGTGTTTTTTTGAAATAGGGAGTAAATTGAGAAAATATGAAATATTAGGGGCTAAAGTGCAAAATGCTCATTTATGTGTTTTTGGATGAATTTCAATGAACTTGTAATTAAATAATTTAACTTTAAATTGATTTAGATCAAGAAAGAAGAAATCAGATTTGGATCGGGGGAAGTCGAAAGTTGTTGAATAGTCGTTCCGATCCGTTCGTTTCCGTACGAGGTAAGTTCATATGCAAATAAACGTTTTTAAATTTAAATGTATATATTGTTGAATTGAATTGTGTATAGATATATATATATTGCCGAATTGAATTGTGTATTGGAGGAATTATTTCGAGCTTGAATTGATTGAATTACGAAGTCGAAAGCCCCGTATGAGCCTTAGGAATAGTATAGGATACTAATGTCATGACATTAGGACTTCTGAGGGGTGATTTCATGTAAGACCATGTCTGGGACATTGGCATCGTATATGAATCGTGTAAGACCCTGTCTGGGACAGAGGTATCGATATGTGATAACATGTAAGGCCATATTTGGGATATGGCATTGTATGTGATATACGTGTTTCCGAGTATCCTTAACGATTCCGAATGGTTCAACAGGCAATGTCAAATGAATCCGAATGTGAGTTTGAGCTAAATAATTCAGGTAGGTACAAGGTTTATATGTTCATTGAAAAATAAGGTAAGTGAAGTTACTAATGTGGTATTATAGATTATATGAGAAAAGTGATTGTATATGTATGTGAGATTAGTGAAATTTGGCCTATTCAAATTGAATTATTCATGTTTTTGTGATGATTTATTTGCTTATGTCTTACTAAACTTTCAAAACTTACTTTGTGCATTTCTTTCATTTTTTTATAGATATATAAGGTAAGCTCGAGCTCGAGGATCGTCAAGAATCATCATCACACTATCAATCGCTATTTTGGTACTTTGAAAGTTTACACTTTTGTCATATGGCATTTATAAGCTAGTTTTAATATGGTTTGCTTTGAATTGTATATAAATAGCCATGCGAAAATTGATAATGATGTTAATGTTAGCGATTGATCGACCCTGTTAATGTGCTCATTTTGAGAAGTATGTTTGATGAACATGTGATTCGTCTCGAGTAATTACGTAGTTGATGGATGTATTTTCAATTTGTGATGTCTTTTCTATATATCGTGAATTAGGCTATTTGAAGTGGATTACTAATGACCTAATAGATGGTTAATTGATTGATGGTGAATATGTATGTTGGGCATGATAATTAGTATGCAAAATTAGTGTACTTTGATTTGGTATATGTGTTCAAAAAAGTTTAATGTTATCTTATTGTAATGCGCATGAGCTGGTAATATTTACAATTGATTTTGGTTATTAATTGATGCATGTTTATGTTTATGTTTATATACATGTATGTCTATTAAGCCGTGTGGACCTTTACTTAGATTAATGTGTGAATGTGCATAATATATGAATTGGTTTGTTCTTTAAAGAATTAACAGAATGGGGTAATTACGGTTTGGTATTTGTTTTTAGAAATGGTTTTTGTTTTTACGGTGAGATGCGAATATGATGATAACACTAAAAGTATATTAGGCCATGGTATAATGTTAACTATAGTTTATTATGCTAATGAATATTATGCCTTGTAATATGGTTGGTATGGTTTAAAATGTGGATATGCATGCATAAATAAAATGGTATATTTGGTATTTTGTTAAAGAAATGAAATTGTACTAAAGGATGTCTTAATGTATGCTCGGTATATGAGATGAATTATGTTTGATTATGTTTTAGGTGTTCAAATGCCATGTTATTGATGGTCACATGGTTCGAACTTTGTATTTATGAAGCATGTGCACTATGGTTTTGATAAATGTTAGTTGGTTCGTAATTTGATTAAATAAATGATAGTTAATATGGTTAAGTATTGAAGCATGATTTGTATATGTGAAATGACTAGAAAAGTATGAATTGATTTTGGTTGACTATATGATTCAAATATACGAGTTTAACTTGTAGGAATAAGATGATGGTTATTAATTGAGTTTGGAAAAATTTTGTAAAGGAGATCATATGGCTTTGTGCTTGAATTGAAATAAATGACTGTTCTAAGTTGTGTATTTGAATGGTAATGCCTCGTAACCCTAATCCGGCGACGGATATGGGTTAAGGGTGTTACACGTAGCACACTAAACCACCCACCTTTCAACATTGACTTTAATGGCAAAAACTCAAATAAGCCTTTGTTTGCATTTGTCCTTGCTTGTAGAACATCCCAACGAGTCCACACTTTGCATTCACATTAAATACATTACAAACACATTATAAATAGCCTCAAACACATTTAAATCATATAAAAAATGCAGACCACAACTCATCTATCATACTTACTGAAAACTAGCTAGTTTTGTTGAAAATGCGATTTCACCACTCAAATCCAGTTTCTAAACAATAATTTCAATTCCAAACATCCTAAATATCACCCAATTACATATTTAAACCATCAATTTTACCCAATTACACCGATTTAATTTTTCCGAAAAAATCAAGCTTATGCAATCTTTAAAAAGGGGAAAACATTCTATTTGCTTAAATTCTTGTTAAATTAAGATAAATACCTTTTAATTAGATAAAAATGAGTTAGAAACCAAAACTTAGCCAAGAAGTACGAGATCTACCATTTTCAAGCTAAAAATCAACTTAAAATCAAGTGATATATTGAGATCTTGATTAAATAATTTAAATATCGAATTAAAATAACAAATCACTTAGTTTAATAATAAAAAGTTAGAATCTCACCTCAATTTTACAAAATCGACGAGCTATGGAGCTAATTTGAGCTAAAACGTGTGAAGATCTTTTAAGGATTTTAAGAATGGAAACATGAGTGTTCTTCAAAATTGAAAAGAGATTTTGTGTTTAGAGAGCTTAGGAATAAAACAGGATGAACTAATTTCGAAGTAAAAACTTTGATTTGGTGTTTGGAAAATTTTTGAAGAAGATGAAGAATGGGACGGAAGGAGAGGTGGGGGGTGTTATTGGGCCATTTTCCATTTAACCACCTCCAGTTTTATCATTTTTCCAAATTGGTCCTTGTTTTTTTAATTAAAGTCAATTTCAAAATTATTTTCAAATCCAATCTCATTTTTAAAATCCATTTTAACCTAATTAATTCCCAAACACTCAATTTTAACTTCTTAACCTAAAATTAGTAATTCTATTTATTTTAATATTTTATTTAATTAATTCCTAAGTATCTTAATTATCTAACCCAATTATGATTTTCGATTCACTAACACCCGATTTACTATCCTGATTTTACTAGCCCGATTTTTGGGATGTGACAATAGTAATACCATCTCCAAATATCTAGATCAGATACAAATTGTTAACCTCGATAATCACTAAGAGGGGGTTTAGTGTTTTAAAAATTTAAAGCACAGATAGCAATCAATAGAGACTCAATAATTTATAATGGTTCGATCTCAATTTCCTATTTCTACTATCTTAACTTGCCACGTCTAAGGACTTTCCAAATTCACTAATTTGAACTTTTCGAGGACAAGGTTTAACCTTTACAATCTCTATCTTTTCAAAATACAAGATAGGGCACTTCCCTTTAAGGTTTTCTACCCAAAATCTTAAGTAAATCCTCAAAAAAATAGAAATGAAATTGAGAAATGGTTATCACATCTAGAAGGTAGACGTACAATAATTAAGCACTTTAGAAATACAACACTTGAAAGAATGAATCAAAACTAAACTCAAAAGTGTGTACATGTGAAAATAAGAATAATAATGGGTACTATAACACCCCAAAACCCAGCCTAGAAGTTTTGACAGGATCACGAAGGTCACATTGATCACCGAAGTAATCATAGAAGAATTTTACAAAATGTATTATCCAAAAGTCTAGTTACAAACACACTTTTCCAAATTCAAATAAAAATACTTTAGGTTATGTTTAAATTATTCGAGAACACAAATCCGTGGTATCTAAAATTCAGTCCAAAATAAAATTTACGAAAACCTAAAACAAAACTCATACCACATTTTTGATAATTGTTTACAATAGAAAACGACTTAACAAAATAAGAACTGAAAAAGG
Organism: Gossypium bickii; assembly: GCA_025503065.1. Lineage (NCBI taxonomy): Eukaryota > Viridiplantae > Streptophyta > Magnoliopsida > Malvales > Malvaceae > Gossypium > Gossypium bickii. The sequence goes on from CP106715.1 coordinate 22,452,662, forward strand.
AACCAATTAGCTCATTTTAAAACATGTCACTTCGAGACCTCTGCTATGTCGAGTTCAGCTTCAGATTACGAGAGTACCTGAAAGGGAGGAAACTAAGGGGTGAGCTACACGAGCTCAGTGCGAGTTCGATACAAAACAAGTGACCAAGTTACAAAAGAGAATTTCAAATAGTAGTTATATAGCAAAACGTACTTACAATGCGACTATAAACCGAAATGCACACATGGAATCAACAACCCAATCATAACTAACAATCAAAGTACATCCTATCATTGTAAATGTATCTTTCAGATAAACAGATGCTCATGCAACTAGAAGTATGTGATGATGTAAAATAGATTAAAAAAACAACCCAACCCACCAACCGAACACCACTCCGTCCCCCAATCACACCACACATGAGCTAGAGAAAGCCCAACCAACCATGCACACCACATAGGACCTCGAAAGGCCCATCCAACCCTACACACCACAAATGTGGAACTAAGCTACGTAAAGAACAGCATGTAGCTAAGCTGCCATATGTATCGTACTGTGCGATAAATCGCTATACAGGCGTGTTGCAGTTGAAACTGCCAAATCAGATCGGACTTCCTTCTCTTCACAACCAAAACCTCAATTTTATACACGTGAATGAGTATCAAGCATCATTGGTCTCACAGATACAGAAACTCACATTCAGACGGTTCTTTACAAAATTTCCACGCGAATGCAAAATGCACACCATTTAGAATCAGACATACAGAAAAAGAGTACAGAATCAGTAATGCTCTTACACATACACAGGCTCAATAAAAAATTACCTCAGGTCCTATCATCGAACAAGGTTTGAATTCACAAGCACATTAAAAACACGCTTGAACAACTCGAAAGTTTAACACTACATTTACGAATAAACACATGACTCCAAGCCTTATAAGAGTCACGAAGGCCCCAGTAACCGTTGAACGACATAAGAAACATAATGGATTAAGTTATGCTACAAAGTAAAAACTTGCGAAACATGGCCACACGGCCGTATGCCCCGACCGTGTGGAAGTGCCTAGGCCGTGTGTCCAGAGAACATGGCTGTGTGGATAGCTCGTGTAACTCTCTGTCCATTTGTGTTAAATTATGATGCAGGGTAGACATGACTACGTGGAAATCTCACACGTGCGTGTGCCCATAGAACACGGCTGTGTGTCCAGAACACACGCCCATGTGAAAAACGACTAAAAAAATCCATAAATTCCTAAAATTAGGCACACGACCATGTGGCACCAAAATCATCCTAGAAACCCTAATCCCCAATTCCACACGGCCGTGTGAATTGGCACATCGTGTGGCCACCCATGTGGTCATGAAACCACCCACAAATAGCCTAAAAATCGAGTTTTCCAATCATTAAATCGACCCCTAATCAAGGCATTTCAAAAACCAACCATAACACACTAAATTTCAAGTAATTATACATAACACAAGCCTCAATTGCTCAATTACCGAAACACACCAAAAATACTGTCGAATTCCACCGCAAATCGATACCAAATTTCACAGTTCAGAACACACATGAAATTATCGAATTTCATGAAATTGAATCAACAATTCGCAAATAAATTTAAAGAGGTTCAAATCCCATACTTGATTCACGATCAAAATGCCTTGAAATAAATCAACACACGTCGACGACCCCAATACGAACCCGAAGATTTTGTCGACGAAAAATGTAAACAGACCATACATGACCTGACAACAAGAAAACCGAAGCTTTTCGAAACTAAAAACAAAAGCAAAATTTCCCAACAAAAGAAAAGAAAAAGAAAAATAAAATCAATTGTAAGAGGGAAAAGAGAAAAGAAGAGATAAATGTGGAAGAGGAGAGAACGTGAAAAAAATAATTTTTGGGATATTTTCTCCCTTAATTACCAAAAAGAATAAAATAAAATAAAAATTAACTTATATGTATTTTAATCACGAAACAAACACTAAAAGTAAAATACAATAATTCCTCAAAACACACACTTGAGGAATCAAACCCGGACCCAAATGTACACTAACACACAACCAACCAACCACCAGACAAACAGGCCCATTTTGGCACTAAAACGCGGAAACTAACCCAATTGTCCGATCTAGCCACTAACCTTACCTACAAATCTCAAATCTTCTAACCCAAAAATTGGGGTGTTACAGGTATTGATAGGAATTTAGCTTTTAATCTTTGTATACTTGTTTCTTGTCTTCGTATGAGTGTCCTTGAATGATATTTATACCCTTTCATTGAATTATGAATGTTTGGAGTCATTGGAGGGAGTTTCTTTCCATTATAAGCATTTATTTCGATAATTTAATGCAACTTATAACAATATGTCTCAAGACAGGAAGAAAAAAAAATATAACCGTTGGAGCTTGAGGTCTTGGGACACAATAGGCTAGTCTCAAGACAATTTTCCATATGTCTCGAGATAATTTCTCGATCGTCTCGAGACAGGGCTCCCTTGAAGTAAACCTTAGCTTCTATGTTTTGTTGTCTGGAGACAAACAAGCTTGTGTCTCGAGATAAGACTCAATTTGTCTCAAGACAATGCTGGGAACTTTGAAAAATATGGCTTAGAAACATTATAAAGGATTTAGGGGTACTCAAAAACTTTTGTAGAAAGTTTAAGTCATTTAGAAACTTTGTTTTTGAGTTTGTAGCACGTGAAAATATATTTGAATGTGATTGAAATACTTTATACTGGGAATATATTTTTGTTATATTAAAACAATATAAAATCAAAGCTAACACTAATGAACATATTAAATGCTTAACTCTCCACTCTTCTAACTTGCACAAGCCTTTAATATATAATAGTTTAAGGCTTGATAAGATAAATATTTTTATAATAAAGATCTCATTAAAATAGCATAATAAAAAAGGCTTCACAAATATTTTCATAGAGTTCAGAATAAATCAAAGATTTACAAGATATGTCTTCAAGTCATTGAAGTCAATATCCATGAATCAAGGGACTAGATTTGCTTGATTTGGATTGATTCAATTTTCAAATATTTGAAATATTCAAATATGGACTAACTCATGTCCATAAAATCACATAAATCATTACCCAAGTGATTTAGTTAAAAGATTGTCAATTCCAATTAAGGCAAGTTATGTGGCTTGCACAATGCCAAAAACAATGGGCATTGCTTATGGCATTGCATGAAACACTGCTCATATAACTACCTCAAAACTTACATCTTTAAATATTGAACATGTAACACCCCATATGCAATCCGTCGTGGACCCAAGCTATAAGGTGCTATAAGCAAAAACAGAACATTTAATTTACAATTCATAGTTCAAATATCAATGCAATAATAATTTATTAATATATAATTAATACAACATACAATACATTTATTCTCAAGTTTATATTGATATTACAAAAGCTTAAAACCAGATCAATAACAATGAGGGATCAAATTGAATCAAAACAAAAAGTTGGGAAATTCTGAAAATAGGGGTTACACGGTCGTGTCCCTTAAAAGCGTGGAAGGGTTGAGGCCATGTGGGTGGATCACATGGTTGTATGGGCAGATGTAACACCCCAAACCCGGCCTAGAAGTTTAGACCGAATCCCGGAGGTTACATTGATCACCGAAGTGATCGTAGGAAAATTTTTCAAAACAAATTATCTCAAATTCCATTACAAACACATTTTTTCTATTTTCGAACCAAAAACATTTAATCATTTAGATTTCAATCAGAAAAATTACAGTTAAGTTTAATTTATGAACAAAGTAAGATTTACGAGAAAAATCCAAAATAGAATTTGTACCACAATTTTTATAAAACCTTACAATTCGAAACATTATATCAAAATGGGTGAAAAGAAGAACTGTTAACTTGTTTAACCGTGATTGTTCAAGGCCTCCGCATAACGAGTCCAGCTACAGAAAATGGAAGTACTTGAAAAAAGGGAAACTAAGGGGGTGAGCTATATGAGTTCAGTTTGAGTTGGAAATGTAACAAAAGACAGAGTTACAAAACAGAATTCCGAATAACAGTTCAATAGTGGAAACTAAATCAAGGGCAGTGTTTCAAAGCATATACTTAACTATACAAGAACACAATCAATGTTCGAAACAACCCATTTCAACAACTAGTTAAAAGGCATGATGTATTACAAAGTTATCACTCATTACACACAGGTACAGAACACATCGAGCACACAACCTTTACGCAATTAATCACACAATCCTACGGACAGATCAAATGTGATATGTATGTACAAACAGAAGAACAATCCCACCCATCCAGCCAAACACCTCTCTGTCCCCCATTTACACCACGAATGAGCTATAAGAAGCTCAACCAACCATGCACACCACATAGGACCTTGAAAAGCCCATCCAACCATGCACACCACATATGTGGAACTAAGCCACGCAAATAACAGTATGCAACTGAGCTGCCAGAAGTATCGTACTGTGCGGTAAACCGCTATACAGACATGTTGCAATTAAAACTGCCAAATCAAATCAGACTTCCTTCTTTTCACATCCCAATCCAAATGTTTATGCGAATGCATGTATGCGAACAATCTCACAGAAATGATGAACATATTGCAGACAGTCAGATAGAATCAGAAATGTACATACTTAATTGATCAGATACAAAATCTTTTATTGCATAACATATATTAACTCTCATCAAATCAATCAATTAAAGCTATGATTACGAATTATGCACAAATCTAGGCCGAAACAAAATCCCAACCACCCTTACTAAGACTTAGCTAAGGGTTGGAACACACAGTAACATTATCGGATCAAAAATAAACACAATACAAAATTTTGCGAGATAGAGCCACACGACCGTATGGAAATGCTTAGGCCATGTGGGGGGTCAACACACCCATGTGGAAGGACACACACCTATGTGAAAAGAGGCACACGCCCGTGTGACCTAGAGACATGGCCGTGTGATCAGACCGTGTAACTCTCTGTCCAAATGCGCTAAAATAATGTACAAGGCAAACGCGACGGTGTGAAGGCCTTACACGCCCGTGTGCCCACCAGACACGGTCGTGTGTCCAAAACACATGTCCGCGTGAGAAATGAACAAAATTCCTAAATCCCTAAATTAGCTACACGCCTGTGTGCCCACTAGACACGGCGGAGTGGAGGTCGACTAAAATCCCTAAATTATCCACACGACCGTGTGGCCAAACCATGTGGCACCTAAAATTTGACTAGAAATCCTAATTCCTAATTCCACAAGCCTATGTGGCCACGAAACCATCCATAAAAAGCTTAAAAATTAAGTTTTTCGGTCACTAACCGACCCCCAATCAAGGCATTTCAGAAACCAACTATAACACCCTAAATTTCAGGTAATTATAAACAACCTAGGCCTCAAATGTTCAATTAAGGAAACATATAAAAAGATCACCGAGTTTCACACTAAATCAATACCAAATTACATAGAATTGAATCAACAATTCATAAAAGGAAATGAAAAGTTTTGAAACCTACACCTGATTTGCGAAATAAGCACCCAAGCTCCACTGATGAACCACAACGATTGAAGACGAATATGATGCAGGAAACCAAAATGACAGACTAGGAAAACTCAAAAAAGAACTAACGTGTGAAGAGGAGAGAAAAAAAAAACGTACAGAGAGATTTTTTGGAAAAACAAACGTGAAAAGTTTTTTATTTTCAAAAATTAAAATAAAAAACAACTATAAATAAATAACTGATTTTTTTGAAAAAAAAACAAAATAACACTTTACTAAAAGTAATTCCCCAAACACACCTATGAGTGTTCAATCACAGAACCTAAAGGTACACTAACACTCCACCAACCATCAGACCAGCAGGCCCATTTTGACATCAAAATGAGAAATGAAACTCAAATTTACAATCTAGCCACTGACCCTCTCACAACGCTCAAATCACCCAACCCCTAAAAACCAGGGTGTTACAGCAAACCATGCAATAGACTGATGTCGTGTGGTGTTGGAGTCACATGGTTGTGCAAACAACTGTCTACACTTATTAAGGTCGTATGGGTCAAAAGTGTAAATATTAAAAAATATGTCACATGATCGTGTCGCTGGGTCGTGTAACAGACCATGGCCATGTGCACCAAAATTACCTAAAAACTTACAGGCCACACGGTCGTGACATATGCCTGTGTATAGCACGCGGTCATGTGCTAGACCATGTATCAGGTCGTGTCAACCTGTAGGTACCTTCCAAAACAAGACTTTTAAACCTAACTCACTTATATCATAAGAAACATTTATACCATGTTTAACCAGTTCAACCAATTCAAAATGCATCAATATAACACCAAAACAATACTTATCTCAATCAACCTAAGTGTCTAACCAATATGCCACAATTGACACCTTAGGCCAACAATTTAAACTCAAACATAGGTTCATATTCACACAAGTCCAATATGCCTTCCAATGCACCTCAAAACAAGTAGGATAGCATACATTTTTTAACCATTTCAAGCACCATATAACCATAACTCAAAATCAAGCATATAAACAAGTACCAAACCATACCAAAACGATTCAAACTAGCAATTACATAACATTCTTTCACTAACTTATCTCAAGCATACTGCCTTATAATTTATAAGCAAAACACAAATCAAATCAACAAGATAATATTGTCATTAGTTACATATATAAGCATGTATACAAAGTTCTCAAAATGCCAACAAGATCAAATTTAAGCATTGTTTAACCAAAGACTCCTTAGGTATATGTCATAACCCAAAATAAACTATCACCAACTCTTGAGTCCAGGATTGCCGCTAAATGCTAAAGTTGACGATTGACTCAAAGGTACCTAACTTGTTTAACCAAAAACCATATGCTGAGTATAACTCAGTGGTATTTCTATAATCTGAACATTCAAACATAACATAAAACATTTCAAATGCATAAGTTAAAAATGAATATTGAAATGCAATTTACATATCATCTATGCCAGTTCACATATTCCATTATACAATCTAACATATATTATTTTATGAATTCATAGAAAATCACTTCACATATCATAGCTCAATTCATTTCACAAAGAAACATTCTTCTTCACATTTTTCTTTCATTTAATATTCAATTACCTTCTCAATTTCCATAGTATACATTCAAGGATCATATACATCTTTATTTCCATTCCATTTATATACCTTTATGTCAATTCCATTTTTATTTCCCTATTAACGTGACTCAGACTCGGATAGATATGCGGATCCAACCAACACACCGATTTGGCACCCAGTGCTTAATGGATAAATTCATAATAATGAATTGCACCCCGCGCTGGTTGGTAAAACTGACAAATAGATGTGCCCAACATTGGCCGGTATAATCAAAAAATGGGGTGCCCAACACTCCTCAACACGTAGTCGTATGATCCTGAACTCTTCCTATCCTATGTCATGCTAATTATACTCGACCCGGCCTAAACAGTTAAGAGGGTAACAATTTCTCACATTTATTTTCAATCATTTCCCCATTTTGTTATCATAATCTCAATCAAACAAATCCATCATTCTCATAAATATATATAAACAACATAGTTCATCACAACATAAGTCCAATTTCACATTTCAAATAATATTCAATATTTCTGAATCTATTCAATTTAATCCTTAACACAAATAACTAATTCAGCCACATCATTACATCTCATCGAATAAATTTGTAGCTTACCTTATAAACTTACCATACAATGCAATGTAAAAATGCAATAATTGAGATAGTTCAAATTATAGAAACCCAAACCGTAAACTCTGAGCTATTCGTCGACAATTTTATCTTTTCCTTTCTTTTTCGAGGGATCTGAGTCGATGTTAGCTACGGATTAAAACAAACATACAATACTATCAATACACAACCCAAAATTACATACAATTTCTAATTTATGTACTTTTCATTTTATTCAATTTAGTCCTTAAAATCTAAACTAACATAACTTTCAAATTTAGTCTCAAAATTTTATGCCAATTTCACTCTAATCCTAATTGAGCTTCCTGTTTTTCATTTTTACCACAAATTTTGAAATTTATTCATTTTAGTCTCTATTGCACAAAATCATTAATTAACTTTAGAATTTAGTCCTTTATCAATTCTAAACTTAAAATCTATCAAAATAACACCTCAAGCTTCAATTATCCAACAATTGTAACATCCAAATTATTTAATAGTAACAAAAATTATGATATGGGTCAACTAGCTTGAAATATCGGACTTCAGAAAACATAAAAATTACAAGATAATGACTAAATTAAACGAACCAATTTGAAGATTGAAACCTTAGAACCCTAGCCGTGTGTGCTTCTCCTTTTTCTTCTTGGTTTCAAAAATTTTTGGATGAAAAGGGAAGTGAAATTTTTCTCTTTCAATCCTCTAACTTATTATCTTTCATTTTAGTTTAATTATTTTTATTTTATAAACTTAATTACTAATGTTTTATATTATAACATTTATACTTACCACACTAACTGGACATATATATATATATATATATAGATTTTCTAGGTATATTTACTATTTAAACCCCTATACATTAGATTCTAATTATAATTCCATAAGCAAAACAAATTTTTATCGATTATGCGATTTAGTCCTTGCACATTAATTAATTTCTAATACGCTAAAATTACCTGACCAAAATTAAATTCACTTCTAATATAACTCCGCAAATATTTAATAAAAATATTTACTAGTCTGATTTACAGAATTGGGGTTCTGAAACCACACTTTCCAACAACACCGACTTTCGGGTTGTTACGGAACAAGGCTTTCATATTTAAAATAGCACGAATCTAACTTCACAAAGTAACCTTCAAGCCATCTTGATTTGCACAAATCTCATCAAATCAAATGTCGCTAAAAAGGATTGAGACAAATCTTCATAAAGTCAGCGCGTATATTCTTGGATTTAATATCTCAATAAATAAGGTAAGTAGATCACATTAAAATCCATGAAAAATGATTTTATCTGATCTAATCACTTCGTTAGTTACAACCACGAGACTGGTTGTACAAAATCCATAAATAGAACAAGTTATGAAACATGAATAATGCTAAGTGGAGTGGCCATTTCTCTCAAAACTTACCTCAACACAACATAATCGTCCTTGATATGGGGAATTTGGATGGTTCAAAACTCTTTTTGAATTTTTTGGTTTATCTTATTGAAGTTTGCTTTCTTAAGTATGTGAACGCATGTGAGTACTTTAAACTCCTTCAAACAATATAACCAACTAGTAGGGTGAGGATAAGCTTATTTTCTTTGGAGTTTGAATCAATTTTGACTCCTTTGAATCCTTTTTGAAGCTGTCTAGTGTTTAAATTTCGGTTAAAATTGAATTAATCGATCGAATCGATCTAATTTGGTTAATCGATCTAATTCGATTAGAGGGTGGTTAATAATTTTTTAAAAGTTCGGTTATCGGTTAATTCGGTTCGAAATCGGGTAATTAACTGAATTAACCAAACTTAATAATTAATAATACAAATTATATGTAGTTTTAATTCAGTCAAATGAACATTATCAATTTTTTTGATATGTTTAATTCTTGTTTTTATTAAAAAAATTATAAATTTCGGTTAACTCGGTTAACTGAAATATTCTAGTTCAAATTTTTTTTTAAATTTCGGTTCAGTTAACGGTTAAAGAATTAAAAATTATAATTAATTCGGTTAATACTAATTCAGTTCGATTAACCGAATAGTTAACAGTTTGAACACCCTATACCCATTTGCTATATTCTGGATAAAGTTTATTATAACCACAAAATAATCTTGTCTAATTGTTACAAATATTGTCTAAAGTAAAAAAAAAAAAAAAACTATTAATTTAAGAAACTTTCTAAAGTAGGAAGCTTCCTAAATTGATCCAAGAAACGTGCTTCGCAACATCATGATCTTCACAGACCTCATTTAAGTGGTTGGAAAAAAAAATTGCAGTAAGGAGTTCAATTTAAGTCTCAATTGTTGTGCCCGCTTCTTAAGATTGGCCCATTAAATGATTAAATTTGCATAACCCCTAACAAATATGGGTGTGGAACAGATGCCGCTTATAATATCCGTCTCTTCCTATCCATTCTCTTTTTCATAAGAAAAACCTATTTGATATATAAAAACGTATTTTAGGTTATAATAGTTATAATATGACTTATAAATATTTAATATATTAAGAATTTATACAAATCCCAATTGACGTCAATATATATATGCAAGTGAAAAGGTAAATTCTTATTGTAGCCACATTCTATACTAAAAGTAAATTAATATAAATAATTGCATGCTGAACATCTTTATGTAACTGCTTCACCAATAGATTTGGAGACTCCTGGAACACATTAAAACCATAAGGAAATTCCCTTATCAAACTAGTCAATTCATGCGCAAAAACATTAGTCTCTCTTGAAATTTGTTGTATATTCACCTTTCTATAGTTTTAAATCTTAGGTTTAAAACCTAAACTCATTATATTTTATTATTATTTTTTTAATTTTATTGTTCCGTATTATTATTTATTTATTATACTTATAGTCATTATTTAATTATTAATATAATATAAAAAAGGAAAACAAAAAAAAAATTCTATATATATGTACTGTTGGAAGAGGTTAAAAATATAGACTAGATATAGTATATACTATATAGATAAATCTATACTATTATTTAATCCTCATATTAAGTTTGGTGTCATGTGTACCAGAATAGACTTGTATCAACCCAACTCTTGGGAATCTCCAAACTCTTTTTCTTGTTGAGATTCATGCGCTGTATAAAATTAGTATTTACTACAGCTCCACATTTTCTGGGAAACCAAATGGAAGGGTATTGGGCCGTTTGGTGGGGAGGATGAAACAATAAGCATAATACCTTCAACATTTGGAATTGGTAAAAGTTGCAGTGTGGTGTGCTTGAATGTATAATTGTGGTTCTCTGATGGACATTTTCTCCATAAACTTGAGAGGACCTACACGCCAGTTATATATTATCAAGTGACAGCACAGTGATCTGAGTGTTGCGAAAGATAGAATCAACTGAATTTCAAAAAATCATAAATTATTTATCAAAAAGTAATGTGAGCTAAAAACAACATTTTCATCCCAATAATTAACATGCATTATTAAAAGGAGAAAGAAGAAAGTTCTTTCAATAATTAAACAATACATTCAAGCAACAAAGGACCTTACTGAGAAATGGTTTTAAAGCAGAGAAAGGAGTAACTCTTTTAATGCATAACTTCAAACCTAAGAAAGGGCAAGGAGCAATGTGAAGGGACCCTTTCAGATCTATATCATTATTGTCATGAAACAATCCAAGGATAATTATCTAAATCATACAATAACATTTAAGGGGTTCAACAATCCATCAAATATTAAAATGGGAGTTGGCTTTTCTTTCTTCAGTAAGACCAATTTTTAACACAAGCACTGAAAACATTGAATTTTGCAAGAACAATCAAAAGGTCAATGCATAATCTGTACCAAGAAATATCAAGTGTTCTGGAAAATGATGAACAATACACATATAAAAGCAATTTCATTCCCAGATATCAGCAAAAACTGAATCATCAAGACAGAGGGGAAAGACAATTTTCTATATCTTCATCTACAAATTGTACCATTATAAAATCGGATTTCAAGGTCAAGCTTCTTGTTTTCTAGATCAGTTCCTAAAAGAAGTGTACAAATCGGAAAAAATTCTTCAAAGAATATGACACGTACGAGTCAACTATACTAAAATAGCATTATATAAAAAATAAAAAAAACTATACCAAAATAGCCAAAAAAATTTTACTCGACAGGCTTTGTGTAGCTTCCTGGGATATTTACTAGCTTTGCACAATGAGTGTTTTGATCAACCTCCACTTTAAGACCAAGTCTGGCAAGTTCAGGCATGTCAACAGACCCTTGTAGCTGTAAATCAGCTACTATCTGTTGGTTTTCTGCATTACCTTCTAATAAATTTCTCAAAGACCAAATTCCCCATTCCCTCAAATACGGGTTGTCATCATCAGTAACACACTGCTGTAACAACAGTAGAATCCCACTTTTCTGCCTTATTTCATCCTGTACGTTCTTCCTTCTATAGGCACAATTCCCAATTATCGCAACCAAATCTCTCCGAAATCCTTTGTAAGGGCAGAGTTTAGTTGAACCCAAATTCAGTTCTAAGGTTTCCCCATCCTTCAGGGTTTTTCTTATGATTGCTGGCGGCTCAAGATCATGAAGCAATGATAAAATAACATCTGTAAGATCATTGGATAGTAGCAAATCAACAACATCTACAGAATCTTTCTTCAAGTCTCCTAGACCGTCTTGAGCGCAGATATCCCTCAAAATAATGAGGGAATATCCCATAACATCAACAGATGTAGAGCCAGTTGGAAGACCAGATTTGGCTCTAGCACCAAAATCAACAATACTTACTGATCTCTTAAATATTCCAAGAACACACAATGCAGTCTCATTGGGAACTCTTACTTTATTAATTCGTTCATTTAGGATCTCAGATATGATTCGCAGAAGAAAAGCCTGCTCCGATGAGAAAACATTATCCCCTAAAGCAGTGTTTCCCCTATCCTCAGAAGCATTGACTTCACATATTTTAAAGAACAGTGCAGGGAAGTGAATGTCTTCCAAACATAATCTTGAGAGAAGTAACTTAAACCAATCTTCTCTAGAACCAACTGGTATTAAAAGATAATAGAAAAAAGAGAGATCTAGAATTAGCTAAATCTATCTAAAACAAAGTAGGGAACATAGTAAAAGAACTTAAAATCAAAGGATGTACCTGAAGCGACGGTCTGAATTATGCCGACTACAATAGGCAACCCCAGATCTCTACATAGCTCAATATCCAGTCCAGGCCTTCCATCACAACAGGTGTATAAAATCATACACAACGGATCACTGGTCTCCTGACTACGGATGCTTGCTAGTATGAAAAACTCGTTAGGGAACAACTTAAGCCAAATAGCCTGTTGATGTTCTGCTCCAGCCAATGAAACATTTGCCAGAACTTGCAAACTCAAACAAATAATCCCAAAATCTGGATCAGAAAGAAGTGATGCAGACCTAAAAACAGTCAAAACAGTTTCAATTCCATTATGCTTAACAAACGAATTCTGATTGGCAACTTCTCCAGCACATAGATTCCTAAGAAGCTTCATAGCTTGAATGAGATATTCTCGACTTGATGCACGATGGAGAGATTCAACAAGCTTCAAAACAGTAGGAAGGATATTCTTTGAAGCAAGTTCTCCACGGCCAACAGCAGCTCTAGAATCTTTTATAAGAATCTCTAGGGCTTGTTGTAGCGAAGACGAATTTGATGCGCCAAGTAAAGGCTGCAAAACATCTTTGGGATAGTTGAGCTCAGGCAATGATTCCCCAACCATTGCAGGACCTGTTTGCAAACTTGCAAACAAGGCAATTATCTGCAATAAAGGGACAAGAAGACTGATTTTACATTCTTCAAAAGTTATGGAAATCACTAGAACCAAACAAACCGACCTAGTAAAACATTGATGCCCTCATGCCCAAATCAAAAGAAATTATTTTAAGTTTTTTTCCAGGCTATAATTATGGAACCACCAGTTCAATAAATAATAACATGCAACAAATATAGTAATAAATAATAACAAATAATCAAGTATAAATGAATATAAAATCATTACTTAATTGTTATATTTAAAATTTCTAATGTTCCATTAAAAAAAAAAAAAAAAGTTTCTAATGCTGTTTTGTAAAGGGTTTTTGAAAACTCAAATCTGATCGGAAACATAATGCCCATTTTAAAATTAGTTCTGTAGTCAAACCTGTCTTTAAAAAAAAGCATTAAATGAATAAAAAAAATGGAACTGACTAAAAACAAAGCAGATATCTGTCTGTTAAGTAGAGCAAAAGAACAAAGCTTTGAAGCTCCTTAATCAACTAAAGCAAGGTCTGTAACTTTTCTTGAACCATACAACCCCACAAAGACAAATAAAATGACATAAACCAATACTACAAACGGAAAACATGAGAAAACCAGAGGACTATATTACTACAATACAATGAAATAAAAAGACATGGAAAGTACTAGAGTTAAGTTACTGTAGTGAATCTTATTATTCAAATTTGAAACTTTGCTCAACTATATTGGGTGGTATTGCCGGTGGTCAAGCCAGAAACTGATCAAGCACTGGACCTGGCTCCACTGTTCAGGCCATAATTACGGACCCATCGGTTCAATCTTCTCAATTGGTTTATGTAAAAAGATAAACCTAAATACATATTTATGTATTTCACTTCCAGAAGTGGTTTATATAATCATAAAGTTTAATTCCACAAGACCTGAATACATACATAAGTTTGAAGGAAAACGAACCTTCAATAGCTTCACGAGGAGCTTTGAAGCCCAAACCAATGCTCTTCCAGAAACGGTTCCCTCTCTTTCCAGGTCTCTTCCCTTTCGTAGATTTCTTGGAGCTGAAAATGACACAGAAAAACAATAGAATCAATAAAGCCCCCATTGAAGAAAAGTAATATATATATATATATATATATATATATATATGAAAAATCTTTCAAGGTTTTCAGTTTTAAGATTACTTTCTTTTGGTTGCTTAAGAATGCTTTTCCGGTGAAAATAAAATTCTAAAAGAAGCTCGCTTTCTATGGGCTTTAAAGAAAATCAACCTTTAGATGAAAATTATCAGCAATATAGGAACAAGAAAACCATTTTACATTCTTCAGAAGTTACAGAAATCACTAGAACCAAACAAGCCGACCCAGGAAACGTTCATGCCCAAATCAAAGGAAATTATTTGAAGTACTTTTTCCAGGCTACAAAATTATTTAAAATTTTAATAAAAAATTCTGGGTTTTGAAACCAAGAGTTTGTTTAAAGGAATGGAATTTGACGCACCTTTTGGATGATCAAGAAGGAGCTTTTTACTCAACAATAGTGGCAACTTGTATTCCAACAAAATTGAGCTGAAATTGATCTCGTATACACTGGTATAATGTAGAATCCATGCAAAGGCTTTTTGTTGAAAGTTTTGATGAAAAGTTAGGGAATGGGAGATGAGAAGCTGATTAAAAGCTTCGAGGAGTTTAGGGTTTTAGGTTTCAGTTGGTTTTAGCATCGCCAGTTGCAAAGCGTGTCTCATGGGTAAATTGCACTTATAGTCACTTAACTATGCTTTTAGTTTTATTTTAGTTATTCAATTATTAATTTTTTTTATTAACTAAACTCCCTTAACTTTTAAAATTTGTTAATTTTTTTAAAGAGGAGTGTAATTGAATATATGATATATTAATCTAAAATATGATATTTATATAATTGGATTTAAACCAACTTGATTTTTTAATGTATAATTAATTTAAGAAAGTTAAATTTATTAATTTTTTTAGATTTAGGATTAAATTGAAATTTTTTCGAAAATTTAAATAATTAAATCAAAAGAATTAATAATTGGTGACCAAAATAGAAGCTAAGTGCCATTTTTTATTGTTACTTTGTAAAACCCTTAAACCCCTGATTTCTCTGGCTTTTACTCCAGTACCTCAATGAACATGGCCGAACGCGAAATAGAAATCCTACGAGGGCATGAGCTACGGCTCCTTCGCTGCACCCTGTGTCAACCTCCGTCTGATCCTTCTTCTCACCTCCAACCTTCTGGTTTCGCCGCTTCCCTTCCTCCTCTCCACGCTCTTATCTCCGACTTCCTCACTTCCGTCGAGTCCGGGAACTACCTTGGGGCCCTTTCCTCGGACGCCGCCCGACTCGTCCTTGCCTCCCCCGACTCCGACCTCTCTTCTCACTCGCCTGACCGAGTTTACTCCGACTTACTAGACCGAGTCGAATCATTCATCAATGAACCTTCCATTGACGATGCGGAAAAAGCTTGTAGGATTGTTCTTGTTGTGTGCGTTGCTGTGGCCGCTTTATTCTGGTTCATTCAATGCAATTTGACTGGGTAAGGCCTTCGATTTCTTGTAAAATGTGAGAGTGACTGCTACCGTTTGTCTGCAGCTCTTTTACTCTCCTTTTACTTTCCGAATAATATGTATCATAATAACTAAGTTTTGATATGAAATCCAACAATATTCTTGAAAATTGGAATAAAAAAATATGCATTTTAATAAAACAAGAAAATGTTTTTATTTTTTATGTAAGAATTATGTCAAAATTGGAATTGTATTTAGTTTTTATGTTTGGTTTTAATCGTTTATGAATATTCTTTTTTGCTATTTCTTTTATTTTAAAACTAATTCATTTCTTTTTTTTTCTTAAAATAAATTTTGAATTTAAAAACTAGGCCGGTGAATGGGTTACCAAAGCGTCCACTACCAATGAAGGCATGGTGGGAAGGAAGTGAGATTGTGGAATGGGAAAATTGGGCGAGGAATCAACTCATGGCTGCTGGCTCAGACTTGCTTGGCAAGTTCTGTTATCTTCAGGTATATATATATTATCAGTTCTTAAGCCTGTCCTCCAATTTTATAAAATAATGTTAATTTTTTTGCTTGTTGCTGCTTTACCGTTTGC
The DNA here is from genome assembly GCA_025503065.1 of Gossypium bickii. Classification (NCBI taxonomy): domain Eukaryota; kingdom Viridiplantae; phylum Streptophyta; class Magnoliopsida; order Malvales; family Malvaceae; genus Gossypium; species Gossypium bickii. The sequence goes on from CP106715.1 coordinate 22,469,218, forward strand.
TTTTCACTTTTTAAGCAATGAGCAAAAACTTTTAGATTGGGGTATCTAAGTGAAAGAGAGCAATTTGAAGAATTAAAACATTAGATGAATCTTCTTTAAATAATTGTTATATTTTAATTGGCCCTTTCTTTAGTTATTTACTCGGTTTTCTAGCCACATAGTAGAAAGCAAGTAGGATAATAAAGGTGAATCTTGTTTTGCTTGATAAGATACGGGAGTGGGAGGATGGAAAAGGTATTGGTGATTTTGTTTTCTCATGCTTATTTAAGAGAGAAGAGTGATAGGAGAAAAAATGGAAGTATTTCCTATCTTTATTCTAACAAAAAAGATAATCTCCAATTGGAAAGATTTTGGAAGAGAAAATGGGAGGCATGTCAGTTGAGTGTTGGTAATTTACAGTGCTATTCATATATATATATATGTTTGCTGTTTCATGTCCAGCTACAGGGGGTATAACGTTAAATAATGGGGTTTCATATCTTTGTTTTCAGTTTCAACTCTACAAACTACAAAGCAATGTATGAAACAATATTTTTCTTTCCATGCGCTTTTCCATCTTTCCAAACTAGTATACTAGTTCAAATAAACTGATTCTTTTTTACTTTCCTTTTAGTCTTTTTGTTCTCAACTTCCCATAATTTTAACCGGTACAGTGTATTAAGCTTTCATTGGTTTTTTTCTCCTTGATGTTTGCAAGTTAATTTTGCCTTTTCTTAAAACAGAAGCAGATGGCGAAATGTAAACCATTATAAGAAAAATGACAATAAACTCATTGTATTATCCGTTATAGAAGTGAATTGCTTTCTAGGTACGCCTAATTATATTTATAATGCCCGCGTGTGCCCTGTATAAAATTTGAGAATTGAAATCTGTTCCTTGAATTCCATTTGTTTGAGGATCTAGTTGTGTTATTTTGGACGATGCTCTTGTTTTCTACTTTATAGTTTGAGTTCTATAAATTTAGTTAAGATTGTTTTGTCTGCTTTGTAGTACATAGTTTTTGCCAAAATGTTGCTCCTGAAGACAAGAGATCTACTATTTGAAGCAAGTTTCATGTCCACATTTAAGATCAGGAGCATTTCATGGTGGCTGTTTAGAGCTTTACTTATTCATCAACAAATTTTGGATGAGCGGTCTTCTTCCCTTTTTGAGTTATTGCAAGTATTTAAGGGTGAAACTTTAGGTCATTTTGGAAGTTTGGAAAAAGTGACAAGTTACTGGGGTGCTCAATTACAAGATGGGGAAGCATCTACAATTGTTTCAATGGTTCATTTAGAAGCAGGGGTGCTAGAATATATTTATGGCAGACTTGATCCTTGTAGGTGAGTTTCTTGTAAGCATGGTCTATTGGATAAGCTTATTACAAATTTATTGATTTTTATTCAAAAGATATTGAAAAAATCTTGCCTTAATGGAATTGTACATACATGTGTGGAGCTACTTATTTACACTGGAGAAGATTATATCCCCTTTTTATCATCCCATGTGATTTTTTTTTCCATCAATTAATTTCTCATTGTTTTGATTTTTTTGTTGCATGCTTCAGAATTTGAGAGGTTAGCATGCTCCAAATGACATATTTTGCCTGTCAATATTTATTTGTGGTATTACTCAACAAATATTTGTTTTTAACAGGTTTTACCTGGTGGGCCATACCTTTTCTCTAGACATGGTAGTTGCTTAAATTTTTTATTTCGAGTGTCAACATTTTATGCCATGTGTAAAATATGAAGAGGGAAATGTAGTAATTCAATCATAGGGAAAATATTGGAAGCCTGATATTCTCGCTTTTTCTCTTCAAACCTTTTTTAAGTTCTCCAACCATGATTATTTTCAAGCTTACTTTTATTCATTGAATTCATTTTGCTCATTTCAGGCGAGATTTGGAGTCAGCTGAAGTGGCAGCTGGTCTTCAGCTCTCTGTTACTGGTATTCTAGGCTTACGTACTGTACATCAGGTAAATGTTGAGAAGGTCTTAATAATTCCTTTTGTGAATTATCAAGGTCTTAATAATGCCTTTTGTGAATTATCATTCAGTTACCCTGAATATTAAAAATTATTTTTCCTTAGGTAGAACCAAAGGCACAAATGATATTGGTTGCAAATACAAGCTCGAAATCAGTAAGCGGTGGTATAAACACTTCCATAGCTCCTGACACGCAATTGACTGGTCCAAATGTCAGTGAAGCATCTGACATATATATGACCCCAAAGCTGGTAGAGAATGGTAATGGTTTTGGAAAGAATGAGTGTGGTGGTGTTGTGTCCACTTTAACAACAGCCCAGCAGGCAGTGGTTTTAGCACAATGCCTGCTGATTGAGAAGAGTAGTCCGCATGGTGAAATGCAAGGTAAGGGGATAAAATATTAGTGGATTGGACCTTTTGCTGGTATGAGCATTGCTTTTGGTTTTCTTTTATTTATCTATATTATAACATGATATATAGAATCTTTTGGTAAGGCGCTATTATACTCTAGGCTATACTGCCTTTTTATTCACAAATTTTAGCTTGTTTGGCTTGGTCACTAAAGAGTAAAAGATGTTCACAAATTGAAATTACTTGAAATAATTAAGAACAAACAATTTATTTATTTGTCTATCATTTACTCGTTCTTTTCCTACAGAAGTTTCATCTTATAGCTTTCATAAACTTATTTTTAAGCTTTAGAGAAGTTTTTGATGTCTAATTTTGCTCCCCGTCATCTTCAGTCTAGATTAGTTGTGGGAAAAGCAAAATAATTGCATTATTGTAACTCTTCATTGATGTACCATTTTTGGAGCTCTATAGGCATATACTAAGTTGTAGCTATCTCTCCTGTATCATACCGTTGTGTTGTTATTATAGCTCTGATATCATATAAGTTTAGAAAAAAGTAAACCGGATTCTTCTTATTTGTTGATTATGGAAAATACTAGAATTATAAGTATGAAAAGAATCTACCAATGAATCCCTCAATCCTAGCAGCACAAAATAAAATCCCTTAATTTAAGGGATAAATGTAATATCCCCTTATCTAAAAAGAGTAACAAAATATCAGTGAAACTAGAGACTAATGCCTAGTAAATAGGAATTACTTTTATTATCTTTGTTAACTATCGGACAGTGATTGTAAATGTCTACATGGCTTTCTTTTTTTTTCATAATATACATATTTAAAATTTGCTGTTCTATGTCTGTTTTCTTTGCTAACTATCGGACAGTGATTGTAAATGTCTACATGGCTTTCTTTTTTTCATAATATACATATTTAAAATTTGCTGTTCTATGTCTGTTTCAGGTTGGGATATGGCTCCATATATTGAGGCAATTGATTCTCAAAAATCTTCATACTTCATTGTAAGCTGATTATTGCAAGAGTATCCAGTTATTTGTGTCAAAAAAATTTGTCTACAAGTTTGTTTGGGGTTTTAATCTTTAATTTTTAACTGGATGAAATGTGAATTATATTCCTCGAAAATCTTGTGCTTTACAAAAGTAGCTTTCCTTGAAATAAGCATGTCAGAATTGAATATGCAATCTAAATGTAGTCAAGATAATCAAGTGATAGTGGATTGTCCCAAATAAAGATGATTTAACCACCATCACCATTATCTATAAGTGAACTATTAGTTTTTTCTTTTTCTAAATGCTGAAGGTTGTTCAGTATTGAAATGATCTTAAGCTTTAATTTGGTTTGCTGCTTGCTTTGAACTTGTTTCAGTTGAAGTGCTTCTGTAACATATTACGAATTCTTTGGGAGTCAACTCGCAGTCGCACCAAACAGCGTGCTCTAGAGATGATGGATAACTTGGTAAGACTAGTGTCCAAGTATTGATACTTTTCTGGCCTCGTTTAAAATTATGGTGTGGCTTTGTCATTTTATTCCCTGCTTTTCCTTTGCTTATGTTTGATTTTGTAATCACAATGTCCAATTAATAATTTAGCATTTATTTCTACTGAACATATTATTTTGATTTACAGTATGCATACATAGTTATTGATACTCTGTACTACTTCAATAATGTGATGAATGCCAAAATTTTATATCCTTTCTACCATTGTGTTGAGTAACTAATCATGCATCTTGCCTTAGTGAGTTGCTTTTTATGACATTGAACAAGATTTTTTCTAAGAAGTTGACTTCGGGTGTTTATAAGCTGTTGCTTCTTTTATATGTCTTTTCTTTTCTTAAGTTTATCTATATGCATAAAGATTTTCAATTCTAGTATATTTGGGGCCCATTTCAATTTTTAACATACTTATTTTGCACTATTTCAGGTTGAGAGTATTCATAAGCCTTCACCTGGGGTTCCACTGAGGCTTCCTTTTTGTTTTTCTGTTTATATCCCGACAATTCCTGCTCTTCGGAAGTAAATCTTTTTTTTTTTTTTTTTGGCACTAAGTTGCATCATACTTACAATCTTGTTTTATGTAGTTTGTATTTTATCTTCTTTAATGGAGCCAATTGTTTTAATAATTTCTTGCAGTGTTTCTTTATTCATTTTTTTCTCCTTTTCCTTGTAATTTCAGGCAATATGGTGATATTTTAGTTAGTTGTGGCTTGATTGGAGAGGCGCTTAAAATCTTTGAGGATTTAGAGTTGTGGGATAATCTAATATACTGCTACAGGTATGATGAACTATAGCATCTATGTTTTGAGTTACCTTTTCTTCTGTGTTTATCCATGGTTTTGTTTCTTTTTGGAACTCTGTTTCCTATTTCAATCTCATGTGAGATACGGCATATGCTTAAACAGCAAATTAGAGAAGAAAGCAGCTGCTGTTGAACTCATCAAGGAGCAGCTGTCTAGGAGGCCAAATGACCCAAAGTTATGGTAAGGGGGATTACCTATTTTTATTCCTTTTATTTCAGTTTACATCACCACGTTTACATTCTACATTTGCTAAAAATCATAATTAATGAACATGAACAAATAGCTAAAATGTAATACTGCTTATAACATAAGAATTCTATATTAAAGTAAAATAATGCATCATGTTATTCAAAATGTTTGCCATTTAACTGTAAGTATTCAAAAACATTTTTTGGTTTTATTTCCAAAAGCTTATTTTGCCTTCTCAAAGTAAAACATTAATAACAAAGTCAACACCCATATAGGGTAATAATACATTTTCACATTTAATTTTGATTTCAGTATAATACCAATCCTAACATAACAAGTCTATATAGAAGTCGAATCAAGCATTATGTCTTTCAAAACGTTTGCAATTTAATTTTATGTTCTTTAATATATCCAAGCACGTTTTTTAGCTTTTCTATAATATATATATTTCTTTTATATACTAAAATTCAGATACTGTAAAATTAATTGAACTTCTTATTTTTAAGTCTTTGTGTCTTGTCAACGAGTTGGCTTCGGTAAGTTCCAATGTGAAATAAAAAAGATTAAAATTAAAACTAAAATTCAATTTAAAAAAAGTTTGGAACTCGCTTATCGAGTTCCAATCTATGCAAAGAGAGCTCTTGGAACATGTAAATTTAAGGATGAGTCCAAGCATTAGATACAAAATCTGTAACAATTTTATGTTCAGAACTTGCCATCTATGTGTGTTTCCTTCATGCTGAAAGAAGTGCATTTTGAGAATTAATTTTGAAGTATTGATATTTTGATATATAATAAAAAAGATATATTTGTATAAAAAAGCCATTTCTTCCTTGTGCTTCTGCTAGCAAACATCAATAACCAAGTTAAAATTTCATTATTAATTATTTTATCCTTTTTTAAAATTTATTTTTTTGTTTGCAGTTATGTAATAATGACAAATTAAAATGCAACATCTATTTTAATTGTTCAATAAAATTAAAATGTCGTAGAGACAATTAATCATGTGAATTATAGACACTACAGAAAATCATATTAAAGCCAATTACCTATATATTTTAATTATTTATGTACATTTTATTTCAGTAATATTTTTAATTATTAGAAATATTATTTACCGCTAAGATTATAATATATCTTTGGGTTTTAACCTAGGGCTTGGATTAAAACTTTATTTGCAAGAAAATCTAGTGTAAATAAGCTATAAACTTTACAACCGATGATATAATTATTTCCTTTGAATTAATAGAGAGAAATTAGAGGCTTTTTATAACTCTTATGTATGGTTTATTGCATTTTAAAATGCAACACCAATTAGAGGCTTTCTACTCTTTCGCTCACCCTAATTCCATTGAGTTTCTGTTGTTTCCCCCTGAACCATATCACTTTAATATGGTTTTATGTTGTATATGTTTTTTGGTTTATCATGGTTGTTTTCGGTGTTTATCTTGGAGGTAAGTAATTAATTAATATAGTATCCAAAGTGGTATATTGCATTTTAATTATTTTGAAAATTATTATTATGTCGAAAAACTAAATGTACACTTTTTAAGATCATTATTCAATGTAAAATGAATCACAAAATTGGCCTTTTTAGTAGCATGAAATGTCTGATAACTTTAAATGAGTTATTTTCTCTAACAAATAATTAAGAAATCATAAGAAAATACAGAAGTATTACTCTTCTTGGTCATCTAACTGTTGTGATCCAAAGAGTTAGAAACAAAATAAAAAACAAGAGAAAGAAGAAAAGGGTTCTCTTTACTATGTGTTTCAAGTAGTACAATAAGTAGATATATACACAACCTAGAGAATCAAATCTAGAGAATGAAATCATATCTTTAGAATCAAGTCAAATTTTGGTGCTAAAATCAAGCAATCTAAAATCAGCACTATAAAGTAAATAAATATTTACATGCTATATTTATAACACTCCCCCTCAAGCTGGATCATATATGTCAATGATGCCTAGCTTGTTACAAATATAGTCAATCCTAGAACCATTTAAAGCTTTTTTGAAGATGTCACCTAGTTGTTCTCTAGTCTTGACATAACTAGTAGAGGCAATTTTATTGGATTTTCTCATGAATGAAATGGATGGTTATGGCAACTTGGGTTTTAGTTGCTATTATTGCACATGGTGGACACGAATTAATTTTGTTATTTTTGTTTTACGCTTTATATACATATGATAATATGCAAATATGCACCTATTGTTTATAAACTAAAATTAGTGTAATGTATCTTAAAATGCAATTTTTAATTTGTAGGTGTTCATTGGGTGATATTACACATAGTGATGCCTGTTATGAGAAAGCCTTGGAAGTTTCAAATGATAGATCAGCACGAGCTAAGGTGACTGGCTTATGTTTCTTATAGTTAAATTGGTTTCAGTATGTCTTGTTTTAGTATTATTATATTTGGTCTTTAATTAAATTTTTTTAATTTTTTTTTTATTTCCTTCTCTGTGTGCCAGCGATGTCTTGCCTATAATGCATATGGAAGAGGAGAGTATGAGAAATCTAAGATCCTATGGTATATCTGCTTCATTGTTTCTTCTGCTGTTTCTGTTACAATTGGAATTGTAGTTTTTGTAGCTTATAATTGATTTGGCTGGACATAAAACAAAAAGGATTATTTGGCTGGAAAACTGATTACAATTGACTCAGGGAGTCTGCCTTGGCCTTGAATTCGTTGTATTCAAATGGATGGTTTGCACTAGGTGCTGCTGCATTGAAGGTAAGCAACTTGATATTTCTGTTTTGCTTTTTGTGCTAGGCAAACTTGTTGATCTGTTTATTAGGTTTTGCACCAATTTTGCACGCTTAGAGTGTATATAACTAAATGGATTCTTTTTTTGCAAGTTTGTTTCTGTTTTAAAGCTTTTAACCTTACCATTAACATCATGCTGTACAGGCTAGGGATGTTGAAAAGGCTCTTGATGGTTTTACTCGTGCAGTGCAACTTGATCCTGAAAATGGAGAGGCTTGGAATAATATTGCTTGTTTGTATGCTCTTTTCTCTTTCATCTTTCATAAGTTTTCATTTGTTTCTGCAAGATGTTTTTACATTTCTCTTCTGGCAATGCCAATCACTGATTTTTTTTCACAGGATGATTCGTGTTTGGAGTTTCTCAAATGAATAGGGGCTGGTTTTTTTTTTTTTTCAGCTTTGGCATTTTTTTTCTGTATGCTTCATTTTTTTTTTTCCTTTTTTGTTATACATGTGTCTTAAATATGGATTATTATCATTATCTAGATGAATTAACTGGTTTAATGAGAATTGGTTATTTTAGTTTTTACCTGCTTCTGGTTTCAGGTCAGTGTACAGTGAATTCTGAAAATTTTTTATAACTTTTTACCCAGAACTGTTTTAGGATGGCTCCAGTTAACGCTGTGGCTTGTTTTACTATTCAAAACATAATGAAATTTATTAAGTAGTACCTTAGTTTGAACTAACCCAAACAGAGATCATGTTGCTTAGGTAAAAAATTAATGCCTTGATGTCAAAAGATTATATTCTAATTTAAAGATTAAATTTTGCATAAATTTATTTGATTGACTTAGCAATTAACATAAATGCACCTACTTGATTGATTAAAAAGTAAAATAAAAAGAATTTAACTAATATTAATGAATGAGGTTTAGCCAAAAGTATTACTAAATTTTAATTATGAACTTTACAAGGGATAAATTACGAAAAAAAATCTTCCAGGGATTAAACATCAATATACCTTTTTTTTTTAAAGTAGTTTAAGATTGTTAAAATTTGTTTTTTTTTTTTTGGGGGGGGGGGGTACAAATATACCTTATTTTCAATGGTAATATAAAGGATTTAAAGAAAATTTATAATATTTGCCCCCGACCGTTCAACTCTTGATTGGGCACTGCAGATATGTCAATTTAATATGATAATGTTTATAATTGATATGACAAGATAACGGATGATATTCCCATATAGGAAAAGATAGTGAAAAGAAAGGAAGATGAACCTTTTATCATGTCATTAGAATTTCGGTCCTATCAAAAGAAAGAATAGGGAGCACATTTTGTACCCATGTAATATTCGATATTACTATTATTTGTGTGCATGCTTGTATCTATATGTATGTGTTTTGAAAATTTTGCTTGTGAGAAAAGAAAAATAGGCTCAATGAATTATGGAAACATAGGTGAATTGCTTATTGCATGTACCATAGAATGGTTTCAATTTATATTACTTGGCTTAGGGATGAGTATCAGATAGGGGTATGTGTCCAACATAGGTAGTTCAACTTTTTTAAGTTTTTGGAGTGTCGAACCTTTGTACTCTATGTCCTCTATATGCATGTTGGACATGGATGGTTTGTAGAAAGTGAAGAGAAGCAACTTAACATTCTATATCTGTGCCACATGTAATTGCAAAAGGTAAAATTACTGTGTAGAAGTGACATTTTGAAGTGGAAAATAGACTTACGACTGGAATACATATAAAGATTTTCGTCTGGTTGTAGCTACTATTTAAGAAAGTTATTGCTGCAGTCATACTAAGGAAGAGTTGTTTGTTATGGAACTAAAGTAAAGCCAAGTTCAAGTTTCATTAGGCTTGTTTGGTAGCTTAGAGATGCTTTTTGAGAGATATCTTACTGAACTATGTTTTCATATTTTTTGCATCTGAATCAAATATCACTATTTGAGTTTTCTGCTTCGTTGTGTGTGGGAATTTCTCCATCGTAGTTCCTTTCCTTATTTTGATGGAATTTGTGTTGTTATTTTCAATCATATTAGCGTTGGTTCATGGTAAATTTTATCTATTGGATATCTGTTGATGATGCAGACATATGGTTAAGAGGAAGAGCAAAGAGTCCTTTATTGCCTTCAAGGAGGCCTTGAAATATAAGTACTACTTTTTTCACCTTGATTCAATCACACATTATGCACACACCAGACCATATTCTCAAACACTCTGTTTATTGCTATATGGTACCAACAACCTTCTTTGGTGACAGACGAGATAGCTGGCAGATGTGGGAGAACTACAGTCAAGTTGCTTTTGATGTTGGCAATATTGGTCAGGTAATAATCTTACTTAAGCTGTTTGGTTTTGAGGTGTTATTTTGGTGGTAATAATTAGCCATATTAGTATAGCCAATGTGGTTTAATGAGCAAGTCTTCTCTTTGGCCCTTCTTGGAAGGCTTTGGTTGATTCGTCTGAAGATATAAAATTAGGAGAACTTTTCTAGCCTTTTTATGCAGATGGTGGAGAACATTTTATAGCATTTAACTAGTATTAGCTGGTTATTTTGAGTTTCAGATTAATCTAGTTTAATTTAAAATTGAAATCAGTGAGGTTGAGTTTGATTTTGGGTCACTTTTTTTATTAACTTGTAGTTTATTTTTCTTTTTTTAATAAAAATATAAATTATGCTTGATTTAGGTTTCATGTTGTACCAAAAAACAGGGGTTTCATGTTGTCATTTGGGGTTCAGCTGAGGGTCATTTTTTGGTTGATCTGGATCTGGGTTACCTCGGGTTCATGTTCAATCAAAATCTCTTCAGGTTTTGGTTTATTGAGGGTTTTTTTTCTCTGTTTATTCAGGTTTGGGTTGTTGGGATTTAGGCTTTGCATGGAGGGTGGAGAGAAAAATGTTTGGAGAGAGGACAAAAGTAGGATGGAAAATATGCTTTTGCTTCTGTGCATTTGCTTTGTATGAAATATGGAAAAATGGAGAAAAGAAACTAAGTTTTTCCATCCACTGCTTGGGTTTATGGATTACTTGTTTGTCAGATCTGGTGAAAACAGTTACATTGACAGGTTTTATCTAAATATGCTTTATTTTTTTTTTTCCCTTCATCCACCAAATATGGCTGGATTTTGTGGGCTTGGAAAGAAAACATCTCTCTGTCCCCTTTTCTTTCCTCTTGATTTTCTCTCCTATCATAGTGCACCTAAAATTAATCCATTTTGTTTCCCCTTTTCGATCTTTTCAGTTTTCTGCCGTGCCATGCAAATCCTTAAGAGTCAAATTAGGTTAAGCTTCAGACTGTATGGGTCAGTCATTCTAGTCAGATTAGCCTTTTCCAGTTCTTTGAACCCAGGAAAAACAAGCTTATTTGTAATAACTTGTTATAAATTACAAGACAGTTCAGTGTACTCAATTTTCACCACATTGTGTCTATGAGCTATATGAATCTTTCCTGTTGTCTAAGAGGCTAAATTCTGAACTAGTACGGGCTAAAGTGTATAAATGCAAATGAATTTGAATGGGATAGAAAATAACTTGTGAGTTTGAATGAGCCCTTATGTTAAGATAAACTTTTTTTGCACATAAAAGGGAGTGCTTAACTGTAAACTTTTACTGTTCTTTCTGGTTTGTAATCTCAAGATTCTCAGCCTGTGAGCTTTTTCTCAAATAGCCTTCAGTTGAATGACTATTAATCTCAATTTTAATTATGAATATACTTCTATTTGTCTTTTATCTCTCTCTTTATTTATCTTTGTAGTCTCTTGAAGCTATTAAGATGGTGTTAAATATGACCAATAATAAGAGAATTGATGTTGAATTGTTCGAGAAAATCATGCAATATCTGGAGGAAAGGACTTCAGCAAGACTGCCTGCTGTAACCAATGATGATGATCTTCCCAGTCAGAACAGTTCTGATTCAATTCCATGTTCTGTTAATCCATCTGCAAATGCTGAGAAGAATGCGGGAAGATTGAGAGAAAATGAGCATTTATTGGAATTTCTTGGAAAAAATCTACTACAGGTTTCCAATACTTTAATGGTTGTTTTGTTGCTATTTTCCCTTCTTATTGAGAGTGTTGCTAAACTCTCTCATGTGGGGCATCAAAAGTTGTCTCCTTATAGGATTCTAATGCTCAGCACCTATCACTGGACTTCTAAATTCGTGGTCAGATGAATTTGTACTTAAACATAATGCTTTATGCAGGTGTTACTTGGGATGTGCCAGTTTGGCTAAATTATGTCTATATGATGATATACGTGTGTTTCTAATTGAAATGAGGCTACCCTCTTTGTAGATATATCTAAGATATGCAAGAAGTAAATAAGCTATCCATTCAGAAACAGTAATAAGTATCACCACTATACCTAATGTATATGACTTGTCTGATACAGATAGTTCGGAGTGAAAGTCTGCCAGAATTGTGGGGCTTATATGCAAGGTGGCACAGAATTAAAGGTGACCTCACAATGTGCTGTGAAGCACTCTTAAAGCAAGTTAGATCATATCAGGTATCTCCATTAACATTTACAATGCCTTATATTCTGCTGTTGTACTTAAAGCATTATAATTTGCCAAGAACATTCTTTTCCTTGAAGAGTATACGATGTGCTGTTGACCTATGTTCTGACTTTGTGGTGTCAAAAGTAAGAAGCGCAGAAAATTAGGCAAAAATTTGCCATGATAGTTAAGTTATGGAACTTAGCTCAATTTCGAGGAATTCTGCTTTCTGGAAAACAGCCTAGTTTGAGCTAAGTTAAAGTTTGTTATTAAACAAGCCTGAGGTTAAGTGCATGCTTGGATGCTGAAGACTTCCGGTATACATTTTATTTTGATTTGCCTGGCTTTGGACTTTATCCCCCTTTCGTGCTACCACATTTTACATTTACCTCTTCCTTTCCTTGCCCTTCCTACCTTCAAACTACTTCTTTCTCAATAAAATGGTTCTAGATAGGACTAAAATACAAGTATGATTACTTCCCCCTTTTCTTTATAGTATATCAGTAGAAAGAATAGAAAAAGTAATTGATGCCTATCTGAGTTATATGTCTATTTGGAGATTCTTTTATGCCTTATGTGCTATTATTCAGAATTGACCTTGAATGTAATTCTGAACCATGATGACAACAACAGCAGTCTACTCAGTCTTGGTTGTCTTGCTTTCTCCTGTTTTTGTTCTTTCATGCATAGGCTTTTATCCTAATCTTATGAAATAATGACGTGTGCAACAAAATTTGTCATTCTATAGTTGATCTCTAAATAAATGGATTTAAGTGCCCATCATTTATTGTTGTTATGCCATGAGTTTGACTCTCTCTCTCTCTCTCTCTCTCTCTCTCTCTCTCTCTCTCTCAGGGATCTAATTTGTGGAAAGATGAAGACCGGTTTAAAAGCTTTGCACAGGCCTCATTGGATCTTTGTGAGGTCTACATGGATATTTCTTCCTCTACCAATAGTTGTCGAGAACTACATACTGCTGAGATGCACTTGAAGAACACTCTAAAACAGGCAAGTAGTTAGTTTTGCGGTTTATGGATCGTGTTGCTGCTGTATTTACCTTTTCTGTGCTTTCTAGCTTAGTCTAAATTTCTCACTTTTTCATATAATTGCTACTTGCTCACTGTTAAAAACTAGTTTTGTATCTTTTGTAATTTATTTTTACTGATTCAGCTGTAGGGCTTCGCGTTATTCATCCTTCTGATTCATTTTAAGTTTTAAGTTCAAGATATTTTGAATCATAACATCAATGAGAGAAAACTGTCTTTTGTTATAGATGTTTAACATTCCTAATTTGGCAATGTCAACAAACAATGTCTTAGTTACACGTTTGGTACCTAAACTATTTCCAAATTCTTTTTTTTGATTGAAATTTTAAAAATTATTAGTTAGGTACAATCTTTTTTTCCGCACATCAGTTTGCAGTTGCACACGTGACTTGGAATATTAGTGAAATGCATGACTTGTCCTCTAATAGCCAACAAAACATGCAAATATCATTATTTAATTGGATTCTTTTGGCATATCACCAATTGACTAACAATCCCAGTTTTATGTGCAAGTTGATGGATGAAAGAAAGTTTGAGTTCCTAATTGCAAACTTATAAACTTTAGGTACCAAATCTGTAATGAATCCAAACAGTTCAATTAACTAAATATTAAGTTTACAAATGGAAATGGAGTGACTTTGCAATAAAATATTGTTGCTCAAGTGTAGTTAATCTTGACCGATTTTTACTCTCTAGTGCTTGAAAAATCAACTAGTATTTTTCCCTAGTCATGTTGTAAGTAGCTGATTGATAAGGTAGAATTGTGGCACTTTTTAGGCTGGGACATTTTCAGACACCGAAGAATTCAGGAAGCTTGAAGCTTGCCTTGATGAAGTAAAGATAAAGCTCCAGGCAGAGACTACAGCTAGTTAAAAGTCAAAACTCAGAAAGTTTGCAGGATTCACTTTCTACTTCTGAGGGTAAGCTTGCAGCCTTCTTTTATCACTATGTGAATTTATGTTTTTGGTTTAGGCTAAATTTTTGCAGTTGTAATCAGTGTTATCAGGATGTGCGCCTGGGCGTGCTCATGTCTTGTGTCTTAGTGCTAGAAAACATAGGTACCATGGCCGTAGGTTCTTTTTATTTTAATTGGTAGGCATAATTGAAGTTCATTATTTTATTGGATGTACCTTTACTAGTAAGATGAGGGATAGTACTTGTTAACACATTCACAGAGACATTTATACATACTGCATCTTCACTCTTAGTGTTTATTTATTTTATATTTTTGGCCACGGGCAATGTTAGGGTTTTAGTAGTTGGGTTGCACCTTGAGCCCTCAACAACACTAGTCGTAATAATAGATGAGCAAGCAGTAGTACATCACTTGCTGTTTCATGTTATGCTTTTTTCTTATAGGAACTCAAATGGCTGATAAAACAAAGGCGACCCAACTCTGCAAGTTATATAAATGGCCTAATTTCTCCTTCCTGTTTGCTTGGGCTCTGAGTTTAAGATGTGAAAGTCGAATAGTCAGAGGAAGAAAAGGAAAGAATAGTTCCCTTTCTAACTAAAACAAAATTGTTTCCTAATGCACTCAGGTTTTACCAGGTGGAGGATTTTATTTAAGAAAAAGAATGATATTTTGAAGATGCTATGCCTATACGTTTAGAAATTCGATAGTCTTTTAAAACCCAAAATTTAGTCTCTAAGTTGTATCATACCCTGTTTGTTTATTTTAGGATTAAATATGTTAAGAGGTGTAACGAAATTTAATTTTATGACTTTTTAAGTCTTTGTACTTGTTTTGATTTAGTAATCTGATAACCTAATTCAATTTTCCCGTTAGTCTTGTTCACGTGGTAATTATAAAAGCTGAATACTTTTTAAAAGGCATAATAAATTCTAAGAAATCTTTTTAAATATATATTTTTAATAAAAAATCTTAAAACTTTATTTTAAAATTTAAAATTTTCACAAAATTATGAAAATTAACACTTTAAATTTCAAAATGAACTTCAAAATAAAAAATCATTTTTAGAAATTCAGGAAGTTATAAAATGAATATATAAAATTTTCAAAACTCAAAAAGAATGTGTTAATTGCTTAGATGATAAGTTCGTTCTTGAGCATTTTTCAGCTCAATTTAATAAGTTAAATATTAAAAATATTTTTATTTAAATAAGTATAAAAGATATGTAAAATTATCTTTTAAATAATGATATAATATTTAAATCTATTCGAATCCAATCATATAATTATTCCTGTTCTCTGATCACCTTCTTAATTCCAAGGAGCATAAAATTTTGAGGCATTTAAATTTAGAAAATAATTCCAATCGTAGTTTATAGATAATTTTTTTATTTGAATATAGTGAATATTGAATCAATTTTTAAAATGAGTACGTTTTTGAAGACTACCTTTGGGCTTTTAGTTGTAATTAATAGAAAAGAGGTGGTAGAAAAATATTGGAGGTAATTGGAATGCTTTAGGATTTGTAGATGTCTGAAAAAGTTGAGAGGTGCAATGAAAAATTATACAACTTACAAGAGAAGGGATCAAACCACTTAATATGATTTTGATGTTGGGTTTAATATGATGTAAGATGGTTCGATGTGGACTTTCATGGGAGTTTGATATTTGCAATCAAATTAAATTTGTATTTGTAAAAGAATATAATATTGATAAGAAGGTCTTGAAAAGTAATCAGAATGATCTCGAAATCCATAATTGTCAAGATTATAATGTTGTCATTTTAATATTAATAAGGAAACTTGATATCTATGAAAATGAATGTACCCGACCAAAAAAAGTTAGGTATAATGATAAAATTAGCTTTTAACGCTCACCTATTTGTCAAATTGGAACCTTTTTTTTAAGCTAAATTTTAACCATTAACGTTTTAAAATTAATCAAATTGTTTTTTTAATAGAAATGTTGATTAAAACACTAAATTTTTAATGATATTGGCGTGACAATTTACATGACAAATTCATATGTACTTCATGTTGATGTGTAACACTATTTGTCTTATTAATAGATAATTTAATCATTACAAAACATCAAAAATAAAAATAAAATTTAAATTCTAAAAAATTAATAAAAAAGAAAAATAAATAATATAAAATATACATAAATTATCATGCGGGTGGTCATATTTAAAAATTTAAAGTTTTAGCCAATATTTTTGTTAAAAACCAGTAATTTGATTCTTTTTAAATAATTAATGATTAAATTAACTATTTTTAAAAAATTGGGGTCAAACTTATTTAAAAATAATAATCAAATTGAGAAAAATATAAAAAGTTACCGGAAAATTAGTATGAAAATAACTCATAGTCATAACTATTTTAATACTTAATTAATTTTTTTCACTAATATTGAAGTAAAAAAAAAAAAAAAAAAAAAACTCCGATCATAAAAATCCCTTGTATTTATCATTCCCTCCTCTTTGCCGCCACGTTTCCTTTTCTTCCATTTTCCCCTTCTTTTTTTTTTTTTTTTTAAATTAACAAGGGTTGCCGAGTGCTGAGCCGCTTCAAAGCCTTCAGTTTTCCCTCGCAACTCACACGATAAATAAGGGTTTACCTAAATTTTCTTTTCATTTCTTAGAAGTCAGCTCTCTAATCTCTTCGCTCTTCAATGGCTTTCTGGGGTTACTTCTTTTTCTTCTTTTCATTTCACTTCATTTTTTCCGTTTTTTTTTTTAAAGTGAAGTAAGCTTAATATTTTTTTCTATTTTTGTAGGAACTGAAGTGAAACCTGGGAAACCCTTCACTCATGCACCTCTCAGTGGAAGGCTTCATCTATCCCAGGTACTATTAATAAAATTTCCAATTTTCTTTCTTTCTTTCTTTCCCGTGTTAATGGCTTATTTTCATTATCTGATGAGAAAATAAACATAAATATGTTTTCTCAGGCGACATTAGGAATGGGTGATGGAATAAAGAAAAGCATAGTTCAATGTAATGTGGGAAATAAGATGCCTGTATTTCTATGCAGTTTGTTTCCTGATAAGGCTGAGTGTTGTCAACTCAATTTGGAATTTGAGGAGTCTGATGAAGTCGTTTTTTCTGTTATTGGCCCTCGAACTGTTCATCTTACTGGTTACTATCTGTCCTCTTCTTCCCTTAATCATCATAATGATGAATCGTATCCTTTTGTTTTTATGTTTTGAATTTACTTCATGTTCTTGGAGTTCTTTCCTACCGTTTGCATTAACTATATTGCTTAGAGAATCATATGGGGAGGATATTGCTGGGACAGAAACAGAAAGATCCGAGAATAGTGAAGAAAGTGAATATGGTGGTAGTTTTATTGATGATGAAGAACCACAAGTCCTCTCATCTTCTCAAGATTTTTCTGCTGTATCAGAATGTATCTCTCACTACATGACTTTACTTCTTGGCAGTTTTCACTTCCTTAATCTGGTTTTATCTTTGTAAATAGTTTACAGAAAATGCTCTTGCATAGAGAAACTGTTTCCATCATCTGTATATTAAGTTTACCTTTTTGTTTTTAGGTGACAAGCATCTTTAGTTTTGGTTAGATATACATTTGAAGTCGTTTTCTAATTAAATTTTTTTTTTTTTTTTTTTTTGGTCTAACTTCAGCAAATGAAGAAATGGCAGACTTAAAGATACCTAAGGGTGACAAAGGAAGGCTTAAAAGAAGGCTTAGGAAGAAGTACCAGAACAGTGGATCTGAAAATGAGGAAAGTTCTTCGCAGAAGGATTTCACCAGTGGTGTTGCTGCTATGGAAGTATTGGAAAGTGAAACTGAAGATAAATTGCCTATCTCCTCACTGTCTTGGGGAAAATGCACATCAAAGAGTGGAAAAGCCAATGTGCAGGAAAAATCTAGGAAAGAAGCAGATAACCGTAGTGACAATGAGATTGAAGATAATGTTACCATGTTAAAAGGGACTAATGCTGTGAGAGGTGTTGAGCCTGAATGGTATATTGCCTTATGACAAATAATTCTATCAAACAAATAATGAAATTCGATGCAATATCTAAGCTAACTATTTTGAGAAGATGATCCATGGGTGCCAACCATCATCTGTTTGAGATATGGTTGTTTGCTTCATTGATCATTATTTCTGCCTGCATTTGATTTTCTTATTGGCTTGCAGTAAATCAGGGAATAGGAATGGAGGAAAACAAAAGCATGAGCATCGTGTTGATAATGCTTTAGTGCCAAAGAAGAAAAGAGAAGATCTGGCAAAGGAGGAAGGATTACTGGAAGCTGATCATTGCATGATTGAAGAAGTGATATTGGAGCAAAATGACCAAAATAAGAAACTGACCAGTAACAAGTGCGTGATATTATTTTTTTAAAGATTTATCTGCTCAAGGAAATCCGTGATTCCATGCTCGTCTGTGTAGTTGTATCCTTTGCAAACAAATTGCCTTGTAAGTAACAACTTCTATCCGATATGTTACTGCAGGAAATGTAAATACGATAATCTCTTGCTGGCTTCCAGTCAAGTGGATACTGAAGTTGGAGTTAAGCTAAAGAGGAAAAGAAAAGAACAATTTGAAGAGAAAACACTTGAAAACAATGTTAACAAAGAGGATGAAACGCACCAAAATGGTTCAAATTATACCGTGACCAAGGATGTAGATGTGGAGGATAGGGAAAATCAAAACCAAGTTAATGACAAGTAGGTGTTTATCCTTTGACACACATGACTTTGAATAGCCTTACTGTAATTGCAATTTTCTCATTTCTAATTTAAAATCTCTCTTGGATGCCTGAGTTGGCGTTGCTACCATATCATATTGTTTTCTTGTTCCAGTCTTCTTCATTTGCTATTTTTTGGAGTTTAACTGTGTACTGTTACTTTCCTTTCTTAAAATCATTCTAGGAAGACGAAAAAGAAGAGAAGGTGTAAGGATGAGGAGGGGGATGCTATGAAGGTGGAACCACCTGTCTTACCAGCCCATGAAAAGAAGAGATCTGATGTGGAAATGGGGGCTAAGAACGCTAATGACAAGGAAATTCAGCTGTCAAATGGAATTATCATTGAAGAGTTAGAAATGGGGAAACCAGATGGGAAAATAGCTTCTCTTGGTAAAAAGGCACGTAGTCTTGATTTTCTCTTCTGTCATATATTGTGATGATATTCTGAGTTTTCTTTGTGGTGGTTTCTTGGACTTGAATGAATAGGTACTCAATTTCTTGTAATTAATACTTTACTTTTAACTTCTTCCATGCTAGGCTAAAGGAAATTATTTACAAAGTTTTCTTGGTGCCAGGTTCGTGTCCATTACACTGGAAAATTGAAGGAGAGTGGGCAAGTATTTGATTCAAGTGTTGGCAAAGCACACTTAAAGTTTCGTCTAGGTAACATCTTTTGTTCAGTCTTGCTTTGCAAACGCAGTTTGCAGTGTTTGATTCTAAGAAGTCTTCTAATTCCATTCCTTATCATATTACATTGTTTTGTATGGACAACCGGCATTCTACATTCTAGGGAGACTGGTTAATAGAGATGGCGGGCATGTTTTTTATTTATATGCTGGTCTTTCAAAAATGCATACGTTTTTAAGTTGGACATTTTATGTTGCTATTACAGGTGGGAAAAAAGTTCAAGAACTATGGAATGTTGGCCTTGATGGTATGAACTTTCTTTCTTTTTCGGAAGTTTTTTATCTGCTAATCAATTGAATATGTCAATTACCCTTAGTTTGAATTCTATATCTAATGAGTTTAAATAATGATGATTCTTAGGCATGCGAATTGGTGGCAAACGTAGACTCATTGTCCCTCCTTCAGTGAGGTATGCAATTCAATTTTGTTAAATAGTGCTCCATGCTTGTTTGTTATGTTCAATTTTCTTGGGTTTGTGTTGCAGTTATACAAATGAAGGAACAAGTGAGAATATTCCACCAAACTCCTGGCTGGTTTTTGATGTTGAATTGATTAAAGTCAAGTAATTTATTTTTTGATCGAAAAGTCAGGTAATTGGTTGGCATCATGCACCAGTTTTGTTTAGGCATACTTGCCTTGGGATTTTATAATGGCGTTGCTTAGAGACGATTAGAAGTGAAAATATACAGTATTGGCTGTATACGGTAAAACTTTCTTTCCTCTTTTTTTCCATGGCTGAAATTTATGTATTTATGCCTATTAATATACTCGCATCACATGTCTGTTTCACCATGTATAATATGCGAGACTCTTGATTGCCTGAACTATCAAAGTGCTTTTCTTTTCTTTTTTATTTAATTTAGCAATTAGTTATTTGTTGTTTTTTTTTTTCAAATTTCTTTGAACTAAAAGAGCGTATTGTCAGTATATATTTTTTCCTTGTTAGAGCAAAAAATAACATGTATAAATTTTGATTAATTGATCAAATTTAATCAAATTAAACGGAATTAATTTGATTTGGTTAATGAATTTTAAAAAACTTTTAAGTTTATTTAATGATTAAAAATTTTAAAATTTCAATTTAATTGATGTTTATGTTTCACATAAACATTATTTATGAAGTTAATTGTATGATCCCAATCAACATCTATTTGCCTCATATTCAATTACTATGACTAAACTACTCGCAAAGAATATATATTACTCACTTATATGAATTTCACAAAGGATAGATTAGCTCATATTAATTCAAAATACAATGACCACCAAGCATTATTATTATTATTTATATAATAAAATGCTTAAATTTAATTAGGATTAGAATATATCTATCTTTAATTACATAAATTAATATTAAAATATCATATTACCATATACTTTAATTTGTAAAACATAATGGAAATATTCATGTCAACCTCATTTGTTTTACAGTCTGAATCACTTTTTTTGTATTTAGTGTGGATAAATCTTCTTATGTTATACTATTCAATTCTTGATGGTGAATCAATTTGATATCTTAGATTTTGTTTTTTTATGATATTTATCCAATTCGATGTCATTAAAATGTAAGTCACTGCATTGAATTTACAAGCGACAAATTTATATATTTATAGGATTAAATCTCGAGTTTTTGTGAAGTAAAAAACACCGAAATTTATGGAAGTAAACATTCTCACATTATCGCTACAATATTATTGATCCTAGTTATACATAAAAACTATCAGTTAATGTTGGTAATTTGAATGAAACTTGACTTTTTATCAAGGTGTAAAGAAAAAAAAAATTCAAACTTCATGCCTTAAATAAAATGAATGGACTAGAATTGGCATTATCCTATAAAACTCTATAGTATGGTCAAAAAAATATGAATCTTTCTACCATACTATCTATACTAGTCTTGTTCAAGTCAGGTAGTATTTAGGTAAGACCCTCTCAACAATGAGAACTCTTCACACTCGGTTCAAATATGTGAAGTAGTCCACTCCCCTTTCTTCCAACCACTTATTGGCCATGAAATAATATTTAGAGGGAGAGAGAATCTAGAGACTTCAGGGCCTAAGTAAGAAATGAAATTATAATATTAATTCTCATATGTTAGAAAAAAACCCAATAAATGTTGGGTGTCTTAATAAAGTACATTACAGTCTCAAGAGAAGAATGCATGTTCAAACTTTGAAATGATATTGTTAAAAAGAGTAATTATGGACATTGAATATATATAAACATTAAAACAAATATGGAGTAACTGAAAAGATATATAAATATAAACATTATAACACTTTAATGGAAAAGCTCAACACTGAATGGAAATGAAAAATTAAGGTATGCCTTAGAGTATGACAATTTAGCTTAATTAATAAACATTATAACACTTCTTTGTTTTGTCATTCTCTTATGTTTACTTGGTTTTTGGTCAAGACATTTCTTAAACTTTATTTGTTATTATTCTTTAGCCATTCTAAGGTTTATAGCCTTACATTGCTTCTTGGTATTGGTTTCTGCTAGGTAAGCTCGAAAGTTCTTACAAAAGTTTTCTTCGTTTCATTTTACAATTTATAAAAATTAATTTATTTGAGATTCATGAAATTGTTGTTATTTCTTTTAGCAATTTCATTTTCAAAGTTTAAACCTGAACCCATCGTTAAGAGTACAATGCGCCTTAGCTTTACATTTAATACTTATAAGTAGCAATTTGAGTTAAGTTGATTTTTCATGTTCCAAATTGACGCATTATTTAATTAAATAATGACATCATGTAGCACTATCTTATGGCTTAACTCTTGTCATGGTTAGGACAGGTTCGTATCCATAAGTGTGGAATTCTTTTAGTAAGTGGATAGTTTTTTTTTATAAAAATATATTATTTTAAAAATTTAAAATAATATAATAATATGGAAAGTGAGAAATTTTTATATCCATAGAGGATTTAAACTTAACCTAATTTGTACTCTTTCTTTTTCTAGATGTTACTACAAATTTATAATGAAGACGTTCAAGGAAGAACAAGGAGAAGGAATGATGGATGTGGTAACTATTGTAGAATTGGAGAATTGAGAGAAAAAGCTGACAATGAAATCCATTGTAATTTGTCTTTGGCAATCAAGAAAAGGAAGAGAACATGGTAGCTTTGAGGGCGCAACTAGGTGAAAGATAAGGACAATCATGTGGTTCTGTTGTAGAAGACTTTCCGCAAATTCACAGCACTAAGTAAGATTTCTTCTTTTGAGATTGGTTCTCTTACTTATGGGAAAAAAAAATTAGCAAATGCAAACTCTAAGAAATGAACCGATATAAATTTAGAAAGATCTAAAATAGAACAACATAAAAAATTGACACAATATATTCAGATCGTTAAAATGAGGAAAAGACCCAACCATAATCTAAAAGAGGCGAATGACTGGACACAAAAAGCAACATATATTGACATCTCATTCGTTGACCCTCTGAATGTTTTCATTACTTTCTTTGATATTTTTATGAGATTACAATTGATGCATTGTCATTGTATGAGTCGCATGCACACGAAATGCATCACAATTGAACACATTACTAAAAAAATAGAATAAAATAAAGTTGAAGAAATTTATAATAAACACTTAAAAATTTATTTAAACCTAATTAAAATTAATTATAATTTCTCATCTTCAATCTCTTAATAACACTAAAACTTTTTAGTTTAGGGTTCTCTAAAATCTTGAGAAAAAATATACCTAATACATTTTTTTTTTCAATTTTGTTAGAAGTAAGACACCATTTATGGAAATTGAATAGTGGTGAGAGGAGATCACCCCTGTACTTTAAAGAAAAAAAAAAGTTGCACTGTTTGTAACGAACAAATGATTTCTTTTTCCATCTATTTCTCATATCTAAGAACTTTTACAGAAAGTCCATAAGTTCTCAACTTGGGGCAATGTGCAAATTACCTTTTGACCTCTTTTGTTGCTTGGACGTGAACTCAACATTGTAAATTTTTATTAGGTATAGGTTTTTTCCTCAAGATTTTTGAGATCATTTTAGTACAAGGATTAAGAGTTGGTTGAATTGTGTCATTTAACATTTCTAGAAATCATATTTATGGAGCATTGTTGATCCGCTGAGCTTTGTATTATAATAATGATAATAATATAACTTACCAAAGTAACTTTCAATCTTTAGTTTATATACTAATTTTAATAACTATTTATCATACATAGTCTCATAATCTCATTATTATTAATACACTAATATTTTAAGCAATTTTATTGTTTACCTTAAATTAGTAAAATCTTTTTAATTTACATATACTAAGTCATGATTAAATGAAATAGTATGTTTACAAGGTAAAAGAAAATTTATGAAATACATACAAAAAAAAAAAAGTTGAAATATTTTTACTCTTTCCTCTTCCCCTTGCTTCCTCCACCCTTTTCTATAATTGTCACTTCACATAAACATATACAACCATACAATTCATTATCATTTCTAAATAGTTAACACAATCTAAGCATAAATGCAAGCTAAATCCACGGCATTTTCACCTCTTCTAGGTAAAGTAATAAAATTTTTATGGGTCAGAATTAAGTTATATATTTTTATAAGAGCTATGTTGTACTAGAAAACTATACTAGGTTTAATTCCCAAGTTTTCCCACACTAGGTTTAAATTATTGGAGAGGTCACAAACGGTCCCACTTAAAACCCAACCTCTTAGATAAAATCTCCCTATAATATAATTTAATAGCTCAATATATCACTAAAATTATGCGCTACAAAATATTGAAAGATAAATAAAAAGTAATAAAGAACACTAGAAATTTAATGAGGTTCGGCAAATTATGCCTACATCATTGCGCACTACCAAATATATTTCTCTGCAAAAGATATAAGTGGAATACTACAAATAAGGGGAGAGAAAAATTGCCTTATGAAGAATATGACAAGTTTTGGGATGATTCAAAAATGGAAAAACAATCCCTATTTATAGTAGTACAAAACCTCCACAACTTTGTATTTTTTAGATTTGGGATTGTGCTATTTCAACAAATCTCCACCTTAGCTAAATTTCACATCTTCAATCTCTTTACAGAACAACATTTGATAGTGTTTTCAAATTTCAACCGTCAAGTTCAAACATAGTTGGAACTTGAACACAGTCACAACCTTTGTCACCATATTGGCAGGATTCTCATTGGTTGAAATTTTCTAGATCTTTACTCCACCTTTTTCCAGAATCTCTCGTAAAAAATAATACCGAACTACTTATTCTTTGCATGATAAACTTGATTCTTTTCTAACTTAATAGTACTCTGACTATCGCAATGTACTTTGACATAGTTATGCTTAATTTCCAGTTCACCAAGCAACCTTTGAAGCAAAATTGCCTCTTTTAAGCCTTTGTGATTGACATATACTCCACTTCTATAGTAGATAAAGCAACTGTTGACTATAAAGTAGACTTCCAACTAACTGGTGCCTTTGCAAGAGTAAACACATAACCATTAGTTGATCGTCATTTGTCCAAATCACTAACAAAGTCTAAATCACAATATCCAACCACACCTTGATTATTTTCTTGCTTAAAAATCAATCCAATATCCATTGTATTATGGATATATCGCAAAATCCATTTCACAACTTGCCAATGCTCCTTTCCTAAATCATGCATATACCTGTTCACGGCTAGAATTGCTTATGAAATACCAAGCCTTATATATACCATAGCATACATTAAGCTACCAAAAACATTAGCATATGGTATCTTTGACATGTATTCTTGTTCTACATCATTCTTTGGCGACATAAAGGCATTAAGCTTTGAATTGAGGAGCAAGTGGAGTACTAATAGGTTTTGACTTTTCATTCATGCTTAAACACTTTAACAATTTTCTCAAATATTGTTTGAGTCAAACAAAGCCTTTTTAAGCTTCTATCTCGAGTTATCTCTATGTCAAGAACCTTCTTTGCTTCTCCTAGATCCTTCATCTCAAACTCCTTTTTCAATTGTGCCTGTAGCTTCTCAATCTCTGTTTGACTTTTAGAAGCTACTAACATATCATCAACATAAAGAAGAAGATATATGAAAGAACCATATTAAGCTTGTAAAAATACACATAATGATTATATTTGCTTCTTGTGTACTTGTGTTCTATCATAAACTTGTCAAATCGCTTGTACCACTGCCTCGGAGATTGCTTTAAATCGTACAATGATTTTTCAAGTTTACACGCCAAAATTTTATTTTCTAGCAACCTTGAATCCTTTTGGCTGAGCCATATAGATTTCCTCTTCCAGGTCTCCATGTAAAAAAGAATTTTTTTACATCCAACTGAACTATTTACAAATCCAATTGTGCCACCAAAGCCAGTAAAATTGTAATTGAGGAATGCTTCACAATTGTGGAAAATACCTCATTGTAATAAATTCCCTCCTTTGTAAACACCCATTGGCAGGAAATCCTTCTTTCTTTGTAAACACCCATTTGCATCCAATTGTCTTCTTTCCCATTGGTAGGCTAGCTAGTTTCCAAGTCTGATTTTTGCGAAAGGGCTACATTTCTTGTAACACCCCATACCTGACCCAGTTGTCGGGTCTGAGCTATAGGATGTCACAACCATTATCGAAAAAAATCATTTAACCCCAATATATTCTCTATCATTGTACTAAATTAAATTCAAAAACATGATAATTATATCATTATATCATAACATATACTGAACCGACGTTCATACGAGCTTATGAAAGCTTATTTGATGACCTAGGACCATTAGAAGACTAATAAGCAACACTTTCAAAATATTTCAAGTTACTGATGCAATATCAAGGGATCAATGTTGTGAACTCTAAGACAGTATACAAGCTTCCCTATTCGTGGAACCAAATTGTAAATTTTTCCAAACTATACTGGATGGATGTCACGAACTTGGGGTTCAATGTCGTGCTTTAATAGCGACATCTAATGGGTAGTGTCGCAACCTTAAAGATAATAGCAAACTTTCCAACCTAAGGACCAATTTATAAAACTTCTAAACATTATAGAGTTGACGTCGCAACATCAAACAGGGGACGTCGCGATGAGATAACCTGGTGTCGCGACATTTAAGGTGTGAAGTCGTGACCTGTACAATAGTCCAGTTCCAATTTCCATACATTTTCAAGTTAACATAAAACTACAATGGTTGGCTATATAGTCCCAACATAACTATTCCTACACATATGATAGTTCTATATACAAATTCAATTCAACCCAAAACCATTTTCATTCATGACCAATACCATTTCCATATATCTATAATCAAAACACCATCATTCTATACCAATCTATACCAATTCAAGCTTATGACATTTATTCCTATACAATTTGAGTATCAAGAATTCACATAACTTTAACATGAACCAAAACAAAGTATAACTAACTATTTTTCAAGCATAACATTCAAACATGCTATTCCCAAACCATTAATCCACTTGACTAACCAAACTACCTCACCTTTAACATGCCAAATCACACAAGATTAAGATTATCACTCATGCTAGCATTAGACATGACTAATATCATACATTACATAAGTCACAAGGCGACCTTATTGCACAAGATCAACCATAATCATAATAACCATGTAACTAACCATCCAAAAAGGACCATTTGCACACTAAGGTTCCCTTATATACATGCCACAATATTTATAATCAAAATGAATATAATTCTACTATCTTGTTAATAGTGTGTGCTTCATGTTGATCCAACTTGACAAGTTCCGCAAGGTAAAGATCTACAAGTAGGGAAAACAACTAGAGTAAGCATACAAATGTTTAGTAAGTTCAAATGGAAAATACTATACTTACATTGTTCCTACTTAAGTCTAATAGCTACCTTAGCTTGGCATAAGATTGACTATGTCATGGCACTTTAAGACATCAACAAGGTGAGCATATGTATATATATATATATACATGATCATTAAACATTATAAGCAACTGAAAACATACCAGTTCATATTATTTTCACATAACCTAACACAATGACATATTCAGTCAACAATCCATAAGATTGTACCAAGTATATAGAACTCATTTCATTAACATATTTCATCATCAATTTATAATGATATACCATTTACATATAAATCCTTTCAATGGCATATCAAACTGGTTACCAAATCCATTTTATCACATTTTGAAGTTTCCAATTTCATTTAAAATGTTTTTCCCTATGGAACCCCAGTAAAATGTGTAACACCCTTACCCGACCCGTTCACCGAATTTGGGTATGGAGCATCACAACTGAATTGGGTTCATGTACAAGATTAGAGCTCATTATTTTAAAATCAGATTGTATTACCTATTTATAAAAAAAAAAAAAAAAACTTACAATAGAGGCAAAATTTTAAATAAAAGTTTATTGTCCCAACTCTAAACTCTAAGAGAACTACATAAATACAATATATTTTCCCCCATGAATAAGTTTCTAAAGGTACCCCATTCCTATGTGCATGATACTTTACTAATGGAGCTCCTTGATCCAACACGGTCTGGTTTGGTCCCTCCTCGAGTTACTTATTCTGCAAATCCAGAAATCACAGGTCAAACCTTTATAAGTCCCAAAAAAACTTTGTGAGTTTCCTAATTGGCTTACTTATACTTAGACCCCGTGTAACACCCCCTAACCCTTATTCGTTGTTAGAACAGGGTTATGGAGCATTACCAGACATTATAGATCAAATACAAGCAATGTATAATTATTCACACATAACATTATAATTAAATCATATAGTCCTTTTATGAACCTTCGCGGCCCAAAACATGTGTTAGAAACAAATCGGGACTTAATCGTATGCTTAGGAAATTTTTTGTGAAATTTCAAATTTTTTCCTCGGTGCAGGGTCACACGCCCATATGATCAAGGGACATGCCCTTATGGTCCTGAGACATGCCCATATCTCAAGTCATGTCCAACCCCTTTTAACTCCCTGACTTACCGCACACGGCCAAGTCACACACCCGTGTGCTAGGCCGTGTTCTTCACACGGCTGAGACACACGCCCGTGTCTCTGCCCATGTGGTAATACCTGAGCATTCTGTTTTGAAAATTTAAGTTGCAGGGGACACACGACCTATCCACATGCCCATGTATAAGCCGTGTGTCGCACACATTCTGGTCAAACGCCCGTATGCCAGGCCGTGTGGACTCAAAATGAACCTTTAACATCAAGTTTTACAAACCCTGCAAACTTAAACCACAAGCAACTCAATAACTAAATGTTCAATCAATCCAAAACATATTCAAATACCTTTAATTCATGTCAAAATCATCAGTCTAAGAACCTAATCAATGTACCCTTTTAGGTATTTTACATATATTGATCAACAATCCACCATTGTAGCTAACCCAAATTTTCATACCATTTCAACCTTAGATTTGCATATTTCATATCCACTTGAATATTAACTTGAACATACCATATTATACCTTAACTTAACATACATATGTTCATATTTATATATATAAGTAGCTAATAACATCTTATAACATCATATACAATCATTTCACAAAATAAATATACTTCACCGCTTTGAGTTCGGGATCGACTTTGGATGCTGATTCAATGATCTGACTTTAACCTAACCTGCGCACGGAAAACAAACTGTACTCTGAGTATACACTCAGTGGTATTTCTATAATCCGAATACTTATTAAACAAAAATTTACAATATTTATATATCTAAACACACATAAAAAAATCATTCAAACAAATAATCAATTTCATAACACTTTCAATTCTTATCTCTTACTATTCCAATCTCATAATTGATATTCAAATAACTTTTCTCAATAGGATACACATATCATTTCACTATATCAATGTCCATTTCATGAACCCATTGGTTCATACATTTCAATTTCATAACTCAATTCAATATTCTAATCCAATTCATGTTCAAAATCATCCAATATCATTCATATTGCCAAATCATTTATTTACCCCTATTAACAGAATTCGGACTTTGACGGATACACGGATTCAACCAAAACACACTAGTATGGAACCCAGTGTCTCATCGGATAATTCAAAGTAATAAGTTGACATCCAGTGTCTCATCGGCCTTGCCGAAGTAAGTTGGTACCCAGTACCTCATAAATTTATCCGAAGTAATAATTTGACACCTAGTGTATCATCGACTCGAAGTCGAAGTATCCCTGAACTCTTCCAATCCTATGGCATGCCAACTATATCCGACTCAGCCCGATACAATTAATAGGGTTTTCAAATCACTTTTCAATTTCCAATCAATACACATTTCAAATAATCACACATATACTCATAATTCAATTCAATTCAATACAATACAATTCAATACCAATACTCACCTCAATTCCACTTTCCATATATATAATAAATACGACAATTAATAATTAGCTTCGAATTATAGAAAATGTTACTTACAAGTGTGTTGTTTATACTAAGGATGTGGATGGAGAGGAGGAGGAGGGAAAATAATATATGAATGACTTGTGTATAAATTGATTACATGCTCAATTATAATTGATATAATGTTTTATTTAGAATATTTATTATGAAATTATGATTATCGTTATAATACAAAAAATTGAAGTTGTGAGTTTATATGGCTAAATTTTAATGATCATTTGTTAATTTTATGAATTTCATTATGTGTTATTTCATATGTATTGATGATCAAATTGAGCATTTCAATATACAATTCAATACCATTACTCACCTCAATTCCACTTACCATATATATAATAAATACGACAATTAATAATTAGCTTCGAATTATAGAAATACAAACCGTAATTCTCGAGTTACTCCTCGTTAATCTTGTCTTTTCCTTTCTTAGCCGAGGTCTCCGGCTCAATGTTAGCTACGGAATTAAAACAATTTAAAATCATCAATACACACAATTCACATTGAATATTTAAATTTATTCTCAAGTTTTGCATAAATTCTAATTTAATCCTTAAATCAAAACTAACTCTTTTTCTTAAAAAACTAATTCCATTTCTACTTTAGACTAATTTCAACTCTCTAATTTCACCATAAAACCTTAATTTCGAAATTTTACAATTTAATCCCTATTATTTCAAAACTTATAATTTGTTTTACAATTCAATCCCCTTTTCACTTCTAACTTGAAATTCTATCAATTTAACCCCTAACACTTCAATTTATTCAACATGAACAACTTCTAAAAATTCACTAACTTCTAAAATTTCAACATAAATCAAGTAGTATTTTTTTCTAGGATTCTAAAAACATCAAAATTTCAAGAAAAGGGACTAAATTGACTTACCAATTTGAGTTTGAACTCTAAAATCCCTAATTCTCCTTCTTTTCTTTTTCCTTTCTTTTTCTTTCTATTCTTTCTCTGTTTCATTTCTTTGTTTCTTTCCCTTTTCTATTTTATTTCTTTTATTCTTTAATTATAATATAATATAGTATAATTATATTTTATAACATTTACTTAAATAATAAGTAAAGAGATAATTATTATTTAAATATATGTATTTTATTTTACCACATGTATTTCACTATTACTACACACTTATCACTTATGGATTAATTGCTAATTTAGTCCCTTCAATTTTCTCTATTCTATAATTAAACTTTCACCCTTTATTCAATCTAGTCCTTCTACTTAATTAGTCTTAATTTAGACAAATTCACCTAACCAAAACCTAATTAACTACACAACTAACTTCATAAATATTTTTTAATAAATATTTACAAATCCGTTTTGCAAAAACGGAGACTCGAAAATACACTTTCCAATACTTGTAAATTTTGGGTCGTTACACCCTGTCTCACAGGGTAAGAAAAGAAAATAAACTAAATACAATTAACTCCCTACTTGTATGATTAAATTTCCTTTAAATCCAATGTAGTCGGCTTTGATTTATTCCTGATCCTATCCATTGGCAAATATGTTGTCAGGCGATTTCCTCCTGGGCAATCCTATAAATCTTTGATCAGTCTTGACGGTTCCTCGGATGTCTCGCTATCTTCGCAGACTCTACCCTTTCCTTTACTTATATTCCTTCTTCCATTTGGCCCCAGTGTGGATTTTTCTTTCGTCCATGTTCTTATAAGGTAGCTTCTTAAGCCTACGCTCCTAAAATTCCTTGGGTATGTACCCTTTGGCAATCATTCCAAATCTATTTAGTCCATGGCGGACTCCTTATCTTACCATAATACCAAAGGACTTGCTGACATCTCATCAGTTGAGATAACTATTGAGGTCCTTCGCCACTCTGGTGGATTAAGTTCCACTTAAGACGAATGGAGGTTAGATTACTTCCTTGTAATCCACCTTGTTCAAGATACCATGCTCGTAAGTGTAACATATTCGCTTTGACCTTCAATAAGTGTGACATGTCTGTCTGCTATGAACCGCTTTGACCTTCAGTACCTTGATCGCGTGTCAGAGTCTTAAAATTTATAAAAAGAATTATCGAACCTGGAAACTAACTATGACAACGATTTTGAGGCAAGCGTGCCTATTGAACAGTAGTATAGTTCAGGCAAGACCGGAATGTCGAGCCCAAGGAACCAAAAGTACTAATACTAACTCTCTTTTTATTATCTAGCCTAAGAATTAAGGGAATTGTTTATCTAATCTAAATTAACTGTCAACTAAATTAAAGATGCAAAGACAAAGAGGATGAATTGAGAAAATAACTTGAGAGAAAACCAATTGATTAAGACGACACGCAAGGGAGAATCCACCTAGACTTCACTTGTTATCTAACTCTAAACCAGACGATTTATTCATTTGACTTGATCCGTAAGATTCCCTAATGTATATTAGACCCTCTCTCGAGGCGAATAACGTCTAACCCTAGGTTGATTAATTGAAATCTCTTTCTAATTAAAACCCCTAGAATCGCATTAACTCGATCTATGGACTCCCATATTAGGTTTCACCCTAATCCAGAAAAATCTCGTCACCCTATCTCTAGGCGCGCGATCAACTCCGCTTACTTATGCTAGATCTACTCTTAGGCAGGGACTTTTGCTCTTCCACCTAAGCACATCATACTTGAATTAATATCCCGGAAATATCAACACAAGAATTAAGAACACATAATTAAGAACAAGTCAAATATTTATCATATAGTTCAGCAAACGATAACAAGATTCATCTTAGGTTTCATCCCCTCAGGTATTTGAGGGTTTAGTTCATAACAATAAAAGAAAACATCTCAAAAGAAAAGATAAAACAAAATATAAGAAATCCCTAAAACCCCTGAAGGAATTGAAGGAGAGATCCTCCGTCTTGATTATAACTCCAGCTTCTTGAGATGGATGAACTGGCTATCATCGAGTGATTTCCACAAATCTGACCTTTCTGGCTCGGCTTCTTGGCCTAGCTAACCGCCCCATTCTAGGTTATACTTAGGGTGTTTATATAGGCTTTTGAGATAGGTTTCTTTTCCCCTAAGTATCCTTTTCCGAGTGAAATTGCTCTTTCCCACAACAGGGACACGGCCATGGCACACGCCCGTGTGAATCGTGGCCAGGCCGTGTTCGGACTTTTAATGAGGCACGGCCGTGTGGTCTTGGGCCCAGGCCGTGTCGATTTCTATTTTGGCCCAATTTGGTCCGTTTTAAGCCTGTTTCTCGTTCTTTTCATCTTCGGGTGCTTTCCTGAGTATAAAACATGAAAAGAAAGGATTAAGAGCACCTTTTTACATAAATCAAGGGATAAATCACCCAAAAGCATACTAAATGTGGGCATAAAATATGTTAATTTTACGGTTTATCAAATACCCCCACACTTAAGCTTTTGCTTGTCCTCAAGCAAATATCTCAACTTATAATTAAAACAAACTTCCTCAATTCATAATATTCATCAATAATGTTTCATCATAATTCAGAGATAATTTATACATGGATAATTCAACTCAAAGAGTCCTAAAGATTCAAACAATCAAAGTCATACATTTATAGCTATGAAAACATTAGCGTTTCCGTTTACCTAAATAATTACCTCTGATTCAAAATCGACAAGAGTTGACATCCTCACTCAAGATTCACTCAACTCACTCAAAGTGTTTAAGGTTCAGAATTAAGCACTCAGAAGTCAAACATGGGGAGTTAATCCCATAGGCTTGCATGAAAATCAAATCTCCACCATTATAATATGAGATGATACACAAATCAAAAGGTCTTTAACAGGGTTGTAACGGGGCTTGGGTTAAGGTATGGATAAAGGCTGAATTAGAAGGTTAGAATCGAGACTAACCTGCCAAATTACCTAACTAGAAACACAAACTAATAATAAGTAATTGCATCAAATGAAAATTTGTACTACTAATACTCTAATACGAGCTTCTTCTTCAATATTTGGAATTTAACCATATAAGCTCAGTTACATAGAACAAATACTGAATATACTTCGTTGTTTTTTTTTTTAAGATAATTCAAGTAATAATAGGAAAGAACTTTTACTACTGAAATATAGAACATAGTTAGGCAACTACTCAAAATCAAATCTTGACAAAAAAGGAGTCAAGAGGGATGGTGATAACAAATACAAAAGGTTTTGAGTTAATATTAGTAGGTGAGTCAATAAAAAAAAGAAAAGGGTTGTTAGGATCAACGGGGTTCACTAGGGGTTAATTATGAAGATAGGCTTTTTGATGGAGTAAGTGGGTTAAAACCTAGGTGCCTTTATCATCTCGGTATACCAAATCATAGGTGTGGTCTCGACATGTATAATCAATGCAATTTCTATAATAACAGTTCAATGTTGACACACTCATAATCAATAAAGTGAGCACGAAAAAAAATATATGCTCTATAAGGCTCAAAAGCTCACAGAAAATTATGGGTTTTTTATATCAGCCTTGTAAAATCCAAACTTCAAGGTAACAATTAGATTCAGGTAGACAACCTAAAAAAATATTCTAAAAAATAGACTCATCATGCTTGATTCTCCAGCATTCTTCAAATTTAATCATCAATGCACAATTATCAATGACTTAATTCTAAAACATATCAATAAAAATCATCAATCAAGGGAAACTTTATTCAAATCGTAATATGAGAAAATTATTTTAAGACAAGATATCATTCAGGGATTTTCAAATAATTCTATAGTTAACCTCCCCACACTTAAGATGTACATTGCCCTCAATGTACAAAGATAGATAATAGCATATAATAGATAATCAAAAGAGAGGGAGAGAGGTGAAACTTCCTGAATTATGATGGTTTCCTTGAGTTGGGAGTCCCGAGATGTGGTAGCTGCTACCGAGCTCTGCGTTTAGATGAAGAAATTGGGAGCTCGTAGAGAATTAGCCAGGAATATTAAGACACATTTAAAATAAACTAAATATATACTTAAAGACAAAGAAGAGAAAGAAAAAGAAAATAGAAATGTAAATAAATTTAAAATGAAAGATGAATGGACCGAAGAGTCCTTATTATTGGATGGTTCGCGAGGTGGGTGTTATTTCTACGGCTGTTGGGGTGGTGTTCGTGGTTCCCAAGGCATGATTCCCTGGCAGCCTTTAGAACCTGACACTAAGAAACTAAAATAAAATGGACTAAATTAAGCATAAGATAGTCAAAGAGAAGGAAAATAAATGAGAAGATTAAAGAAGAAACAAAATTAGATGGCCTCAAAAGATCCTTGGCTTGTTGTTTGGATGAAGCGGCCGGCATGAACTTATGTAGATCGGTCTCCCTAAGGAAGGCTGTGCTTAAATCCTTCCGTTTCTTCGACATGTCCATTGTGAGAGCTACAGCTATGGGAACAAATTAGATTGAAAATGGAGTGTGTAAGGGAAGAATAAGGGTGAGGAATAGGGAATGAAGGGTGGGGGTAGGTTTAAATAGACTTTTGGGGCCTGGTACTTTCCCACGCTCGTGTACCCTAGGCGTGTCGATTCACACGGCTGTATCACACGGCCGTGTTTCGCCTTCTTCATTTCTCCCACGCCCATGTTCAGGGTTCCACGCCCGTGTATGATCTAACAGTGTCGGCCACGGCCGCATCACACGGCCGTGGCGTGGTAGTTGAGTCCCTGACTTCAAAAATTGATTCGCTCTGACTCGTACCGTCTCTGCCATGTCAGTACGGAGATTCATAAGGTCCACACAGCCACCGCCATGACCGTGTGGCCTGGAAATCTGCACTTTTGGTTAGTTTATAGTTAGGTGCTATAAAGAAAGAATAAAATAAAATAAATAAGACAAAATAAAATTGTAAAAGTTAATGGGGTTAGTACTCGGGTTGCCTCCCGAGAAGCGCTCGTTTATAGTCTTAAGCTAGACTCTCCTCTCATTTGTATATTCATGGTGGTTTGAGAAGTTGAATATCTTCTCTCATACTATCAATTCCACGATAAAGTTTGAGTCGAGTGGTGTTTACCTTAAAAGTGCCGAATTCGGAATGAGTTACCTCGACTGTTCTGTATGGGAGGACATTACATACCTCAAGAGGGATTTCTTGTTCTGTGTTCAAGTCTGATGTGGTGATTCTAGGGTCTCCCTTATTTAACAATACCTGGTCTCCTATTTTGAAGTGATTGGATGTCCCTATGAGCTCTTTTGGGGACTCATTCGGTTTTACTTCGTGTAGTTGTGATTTCTCTTTAAAGTGCGTCTTCCACTCGTCTAGTTCGTCGACCTTAAGGCTTCGTTCCTCATATAATTCTTCTTTATTGGCACGAGGTCTATGATCTTGCTCATGTTTGTGGTTTCATGGTGTTTCCTGAAAAGAAGGTTTAGCGGGAAGTTTTTCAATAGAATTTACCTTCTCACCTTTGTTACTTGATGTCCTAGCCGAGTCGAGAGCTTGTAGACTGATTGATTCATCACCTACACAAAGTATGAGTTTACCTGTACTGACATTAATTTTAGTCCTGGCTGTTGCCAAAAATGGTCTTTCTAAAATTAGGGGGATCGTGTTGTCCTCATCCATGTCTAAAAAGACAAAGTCTACTGGGAATACGAATTTATCAATTTTTATTAGCACATATTCGATTATACCTGTAACACCCTTAACCTGTATCCGTCGCCGGATTAGGGTTACAAGGCATTACTAAACATAACACAACTTAGTACATGCATTCAATCCCTTTCATACTTCATAAACTAATCATAACAATATACTTAATCTATGAAAAATTTCAAACTTTATTATTATTTTTCTATCAATCGTATAATAAAACTTAAAAGGAAATATATAACAGTACGTAACATATATTACCTCCATACATGTACGTTTTAAGAACCAAACATATACCATTTCATTCATAAAATATTTAAAAACATTATTAATAGTTGAAATATATTCAAATACGTTACCAATACATACTCAATTCACTAAACCTCTTTAATCATTTTCGAACATCAAGACATATCATAGTATCTATTTCATTTGCACGAAACCAACCAAACCATTTTATACCATGAGTTACATTTGACATTTGCATAAAAATAACATTTTAATGTACACCACATTTGCATTTGTATATTAGTATACTTAAACCACACATTTTATCCTATTAACTAATCATTGATTCGGTCATAATATTATCAATATCATATGCACATCATAATGAACAAAATATTATAACCAAACCATACTATTTCACTTTCCATTTAGACACGTACCTAAACATTCATGAAACATATTCATAACTTACCAAAACAACCAAACATATATAGTCAACCATTCAGGTATAATATAAGTACATACATCGTCATTACAAATCGAATTAAATTATCCTATATAAGTATCCTTTTATCATACTTTCAAACTGAATTATAAATAGCTTTAGTTTCCAACTCCCGTATACATACTACATTATATATATAAATATCACATAGCTAAAATCATTAAACTTAACATTATTTATTCTTCTAAATACATCAAACATGTTTCATTTACCTTATTGCCGAATCACATAGCTTAATTCAACTATCATTAACAAAGCATATTACACAAATTACACATAAACTCACCTTAACCGAGATCATACACACAAACATAAACATAGCAACCATGTTTTGCATATAATAAGTCAAGGCCAATTTCCTAAAACCGAACATATCGAGCACTTAACCAAGTATATACTTAGCATTTCACCTATAAATCATAATTGAATTCACTTAATACCAATCACTTAACAACACTTTAACAAAGCATATCAAACAAAATTTACATATATTTACTTATAATTAACCTATAGCCGAATCACTAAGACCGTAACCAAACATGTCACACATACCATATATATATTTATAACACATAACTATGATTAACTAAACTTGAATATTATTTCTAGCCATTTTCACATGGCTTTAATAATTACAAATTCAAAACCAACCAAACTAATACTAGACTATACATGCCATAGATTCAAAATTCAAACCTAGTAAATACCAAAATAGTCGATAGTGTGATAGGCTCCTCCGACGATCTCTGAGCTCAATCCATCTTCCAAAATCTATAAAACAAATAGTAAACATACACACAATAAGCTTTCGTAGCTTAGTAAGCCATAAGCAAACAATGATCATAGGAACATTAACACTGAATCAATTAGCCAAGTCAACCCAATCCTTAATTAAATATACATATAACACACCCACAAGTTTATATGTTGTCAAATATACATTAGCATTTAATATCATATAGCTAAATTCCCAAATACTTATAAGCATATATAATTATCACTTTTAAATATCACAGCTATATCAATAAGCCGAATATACATGTTCTAAAATATAAGGTTATCATTTAAATTTCTCATACACATACCATATGGCTAATTGTACCAATACAAATGAACTTATATAAATCTCACTATTAAATTCACATATACCACATTTGACTGAAAACACAATCACATATGCTTACACATAGTTCAAATTTATAGCTTTAGCATTTATACAATCAATTAAACAACCGACTTACCTTATTTTCACAACTTGGTGTAAGTACATACCTGAGCCTTTTAATTCGATTACATTTGGTCTTCACTTGTTGAACCTTTCGGAATTAAAAAGGATACGCGGATAGTAGGAAACTCGTACAATGCCAACGTCCCAGACGTGGTCTTATATGTAATCACATATCAATGCCACTGTCCCAGACAGGGTCTTACACAAATCAAATACGATGCCAATGTCCCAAACATGGTCTTACACGTAAACACAAGTCGATGCCAACGTCCCAGATGTGGTCTTACACGATAACACATATCAGATATCCTATGTCATGACATATGTATCCCAACTATTCCTAGGGTTCGTACGGGGCTTTCGGACATCGAATCTCGATCGAATCAAACTCGGAACATAGTCAATTCTCAATTTTACATTCGACTAAGGCATAATTTTAATCAAATAATTCAAGTTATCACATAGCAATATATATTCATAATTATAACAACATTTAAATGCTTATTGGCTTACCTCGAATATCGACGGACGAAATAAATGACTATTCGTTTATTTTTTTATTTTCCCCGATCCAAATCCGTTTTCTTTGGTTCTTGATTAAACATATTCAAATTAAAATTAAACATAATTCCATTCAATTTAATCCAAAAACACATAAATAGGAAAATTACCATTTTGCCCCTGAGATTTTATACTTTTTATAATTTAGTCCCTATTACGTAAAACACAAAATACACAAAATTTCACATTACCCATGCTTGGCCGAATATTCACATGCTTCATACAAGTCCATATATTTCATTTATTTCATATTTTAGTCCCTCAAAATATTATTTTCACAATTTAATCCAAATTACTCAAATTCATCAAAAATCCAAAGACAAAACATGTTAATGTAACACATATATTTCATATTTCGTCATCAAACAACAAAAATAACAAGCTATCATTAATGGCTTAACTTAAAATATTCATCAAAATAAAAAATTCAAGCATGGGTTTTGCAGTACTCGAAGCAACGATTTCAAAAACGTAAAAATTATCAAAAACCGAAATCGAAACATACCTCAATTTGCTTGAACAATGGCCGAATACCCTAAGCTTGTTCTTTTCTTTTTTTATTTTCTTTACATTCGGTTATAAGAAATAAAAAGATGGACAGAACTTTTTTTAAGTTATGTTTGTCTTATTATATCATTATATTATTATTATTATTATTATTTAATATAAAAAACTATATAATATAACATTAGTGCCATCTATTCAATTATTAAAATGGGCTAATTAAAACTTAAATCCCCCATATTAAAAAGACAACAACAGTTTGGTACTTTCACAACTAACCATCACATTTTCATTTTACGCAATTAAGCCCTTTTATTTAATCGGATACTCAAACAGCGAAATTAAAACAAGAAAATTTAACACAAACAAATTCACACATAATAAAAATTGAAAATAATTTCAAAATATTTTTCAGACTCGGATTTGTGATCTCGAAACTACTATTCTGATTAGGGTCAAAATCGGGCTGTTACAATACCCCTAGGAATTCTTATGGTTTTATCAGCTAATTGAATGCTCATCCTAGTTTGTTTGGGTTTCCCTAGACCTAGTTGTTTAAACAATTTGTGAGGCATGACATTTATGCTTGCCCCTAAATCAGCTAACGCATTATCAATAGCTAAACTACCAATTAAGCATGGAATTGTAAAACTCCCTGGATCTTTTAATTTCTGTGGTAGTTTATTTTGCAACATTGCTTAGCACACTGCATTCAGTTCCACATGTGAATCCTCGTCTATCTGTTGCTTATTTGTCAATAGTTTCTTTAAGAGTTTCCTGGAATCTGGCATCTGCGAAAGAGCTTCAAGTAACGGTAAGTTAATATGTAATTTCTTTAAAAGTTTAAGAAACTTACCGAATAGTTCCTCTGTGTCGTCTTTCGTTATTGCTTGGGGATATGGTATGCAAGGTTTGTACTCTTTGATTTTCGGTTTCGGCTTGTTATTGATCTCAACCGTATCTTCTTCTACTACCTTTTGTTGCTTCAAATTAGGCTCGTCTAACCCTTCACTATCTTGAGCTGTTATGGCTTGAATTTGCTCCCTCAGGTTAGTCTCAGTGTTGCTTGGTAGTCTTCCATGTGGTCTCTCAGAGAGCTGTTTAGCAAGTTGCCCGAATTGGTCCTTGAACTCCTGTGACAATGCCCCAAGTTTGGTCTCTACTTTTTGGAAACGTGTTTCTGAGGCTGCTATGAAGTTTCTCAGTACCTCTTCAAGGTTCGACTTCTTTTCCTGTGGGTAGGGCTGTTGTTGGAAGTTTTGGGATGGTTGTTGCCTTTGATTTCTTTGATCGCCCCATGAGAAATTGGGGTGGTTCTTCCAGCCTGGATTATAAGTATTACTATAAGGGTTATTGTTAGATCAAAAATTGTTACCCATATAGTTCATTTGTTCGCTCTCCATCCCCTGTCTGTAGGGTGGGTACTCAGGATTCACCACTCCTTCACTTGCGTTGCACTGCATCACTGGATGTGCCTACGAAGAACGATGTAAACTATCAAATTTTTTATGTAACAATTCTACCTAATTTGATAGTGCGGTTACTGCATCGATGTTGAAAACTTCGGCTGCTTTAACTGGCCTTGTCCTTGTAACTTGCCACTGATAGTTATTCAGTGACATTGTAACACCCCAAACCAGGTCTATGCGTTTAGACGAGATTTGGTTTGTCACAACAATCGAACATTCATTTAATTTTCTAGTGATTAAAGTAAAACATTACTACAAAACCTTTTGGAAATAGAGTTTAATAAAAATTTAGTACGATGATTCGAAATTGATGATTTAAGAAATTACTTGTTTGAAAATCTTATTATTTAAAATATATTTGTCAAAACCTTAAAGAAATTTTAAAAGAATTTGAAAGAATTTAAAAGAGTAATTTAGGTGTCCAAAATGTTATAAAACACAATATTTTAAGAAAACTTTAAAAATTTAACATAAGCCCATTTTGAGAGTCTTAAACAAAATTAAATCCATCCACACATAGAAATCCATAAAAACATAAATAGAGGCCTTATTACATCAAACCCAAAATAGTATTTAAAATAAATAACTCAAATAAAGTTCATAGTTTATAAAACCCATGCTCGTAGTATGGCCTCCACCAAGTCATCACCGGCCCAAGTCCACATCAATTTCCATTACCTGAGATGGATAATAAAACGGAGTGAGTTACTAAGAACTCAGTGTGTAACTCACTTACCACCATTATTGGGCCAGACCATCGAGGCATTTAATTTGGGCTTGAGCCCAATTACAAATTTAACAATATAGAATAGCA
The DNA here is from genome assembly GCA_025503065.1 of Gossypium bickii. NCBI lineage: Eukaryota > Viridiplantae > Streptophyta > Magnoliopsida > Malvales > Malvaceae > Gossypium > Gossypium bickii. Next base: position 22,510,884 of record CP106715.1, read on the forward strand.
TAAAATAAAATAAAATAAAATGCATGTAAAAATGAATTTCCCAAACCAAGCCTAATTTCCATCCGCTAACACCCCCGTACCAACCAACACACCTGTGGGGATCAAGTCAACCCACCTCGCCAAACACACCAATCATAGGCATTAAGCCTTTTTAATAATGTTGTAGTGCACTACCGAACTAGATTGTGACATAGTCACCGAACTAGAGGCATTAAGCCAAAATTTGTGGCGAGCCACCGAACTAGATACGTGGCCACACAGCCTTTCTTCTCTTCATCAAATCCCATCCCATGCAATTATGTATGAATAACAAACTTTAATCATAACATGATTTATCAAGTAATCCATATTATAGATAAGTCTATAATTTAACTTTTCATTTGGGCCTATTAACAATATAGTATCTAGCCTATTTAGCAATCTAGAGATCTTTGGCCCATTTATCGAACTAGAATATTTTTGGCCCATTTATCGAACTAGAATATTTTTGGTCCATTTAAATATATCGATCTAGCAGTTTTATGATCCAAATTATCGATCTAGCAGTTTTTCGTAAAAACCTAGCAATCTAGCAATTTTTCGTAAATTTCTCGGTTTTTACCGTTTTCAAGCATTTACACAAAAGTACTGATTACTACAAAATTTCCGATTTGGCCATTTTTACGATTTATCAAATTGCTTACGGTTTAGTAGCTAACCCGAAAGATAAGTGTGAAGTTACACACCTGGTTATAGTGAGAACTAGACTTTCCCGCTCGTCAACACCTATACGTATCACGATAATTAGAACACTATAATTTTATTAATAAAACCGATCTAAAAAAAATATCGATCTAAAATTTTACCCTCGGATTTTTGAACTACTTCTACTTGCGGTTTCTCCCCGATTGATGGTTCGTTAACCGAATCAAATCCACGAACAAATAATGGTTCGGGAGTACGAACGACTTCGAACAATTGATTCTCCTCGGATGAACGTCCGCAACCCGGTGGAAAATCTCAGAATCCCGAAATAGCCCTTTGTTTATACTTAGGGGGATTAACGGAACCTCCCTTCTTTCGAACACTAAACACCGCCCTTTTCTTCCCTATTTTGATTGTCTTCAATGACAAAAGAACATTAATCCAATCTAATATTTTATCAAAAATATGATTAAGGGCTTTTAAGGATTAGATTTCCTTACCACAAATGTCCTTGAACCACAATGAGAGAATCAACCAAACGTTCCCTTAACACTTTAAATCGATTCCAACGTTCTATGTTCCTCACGAACACTTGATTTCCGATCTTCCACTATCGCACTAAAATATAACCATTGGAAACGTTAATGATGATTTCGATCTAAGGAATCCTTGTTACCATCACCAAAATTCGGCCAACATGATATTAACTAATCGTAAACTAAAAAAAACCCTTACCTATTGTCCACGGTTGAAAAGAGTCGATTGAGAAAGATGTTTGTGATTAAAGAAAGATTCGGCTATGTATAACCAAAGAAAGGAGAAAAATGGTTCGGCTATGGCTCACTAACATTCAGCCATGAGAGAATTAATGGAGAAAATATGAGTGAAAAGAAATAAGAGATGAGAGAAGGGATGATGATGATGTTGTTTCGGTTTTCAAAGAGAATAAAAGAGAAAGAAAGAGATGAGTTTTGGGAGCAATGTATATTCGGCAATGAGGAGAAGAAAAGAAAAAGAATGGCCTTTTTGTGTTGGTAGAATCGGCACTATGAGAAAGGCACAAAATTGAACACTAAAGTGAAAAGCAAAAATGATCAATTGGTCAAAATAATCAAGGCTTACCAAGGATCAAATTCGGCCAAAGGAAAAGAGGTTGAGAGAGAAGTTGCAAAACTTTGCACAAAAACTAAAAATGACCAAAAGCAACTCCTAAACCTTACCAAGCTACTAGCAAAATTCGGCCAACCTCCCCCCTAGCCATATTGCCGTCCAAATTCATTGGTCAAATGACCATGAATTTGTTTCCAAAACACTTTCCTTGATACTTGCCCTATGTCTCCATATCTTTCCATATTTTTCTTGATTCCCTACCATAAATTCACTCTTACCTTATTCCTTTGATATACTAACCAAAAATAACAAGGTCAACACTTACCATAAATAAGCTTGGCCGACACTTACCATAGAAGAGCAAAATAAAAGTTGTCAAAATGCCATCCAAGGGATTCGAACCTCTCCCCTCATGCTATAACCCATGCGCCAACACCACCTTGCCATTACTCATCTTAGGCTACACTTTGACACTTTAATTAACTTAAGTGTCAATGCTACTTGCTCCACTTCAATAAATTCTCAAAGTAAAAAAATTTATTCCTTACCCGAATAATTCTAATTCTTCTTCAGGACTATAATAAGCACGAAAAGAAATAAGAAAATTTTCCTTTATAGACTTAGCACCAAAACATGCAATAACTCGACACTTGAATTTTAGGGTGTTACAGACATCTCCTCTATAAACTCATAGGCTGCTTCAGGAGTTTTGTTGTTTAGGGTTCCACCGGTGGCTGAATCGATTAATTGTCTTGTTGAAGGGTTCACACCGTTGTAAAAAGTTTGGCCCTGTAGCCACAAAGGTAATTCGTGGTGTGGACATCTCCTAAAGAAGTCTTTATATCTCTCCCATGCATCGTAAAGTGTCTCTAAATTCATCTGCACAAAAGAAGAGATATCATTCCTCAATTTGGCTGTTTGGGATGGTGGAAAATATTTTAATAAAAATTTTTCGGTCATTTGATCCCATGTAGTGATTGACCCTCGTGGAAGAGAATGTAACCACTGTTTGGCTTTATTTCTTAGGGAAAAGGGAAATAATCGATGACGGATGGCATCATCAGAAACACCATTTATTTTGAAGGTATCACAGAATTCTAGTAAATTTGCTAAGTGTGTGTTAGGATCCTCATCCTGCAAACCATCAAACTGAACAAACTGTTGTATCATCTGTATAGTGTTAGGTTTCAGTTCAAAATTATTTGCAGCAATAGTAGGCCTAACAATACTAGATTCAGTTCCTGTTAAACTAGGTTTAGCATAATCATGCATAGTACGTGGAGCATGATGTTCGGCCACTATAGAGGTGGCGGATGATTTTTAGCCATCTCTTCTGTGGTATTTATTTCAATTTCTCTCATTGTCTATGTCGTTTAAGCTTCGCCTTGTTTCTCTGCGAATTCTGCGAACGGTATCTTCAATATCACTATCATAAAGTAGGGGTCTTGTCGAGTTCCTTCTAGTCATAACTAGAGGTACCTGAAAGGAACAAAAGAAAGAAATTAGAAAAAATAAAAATAAAAAATAAATTGCAAGAGAAAGAAAAAAAAATGGCTAAAGTAATAAAAACTAAGCATTCTTAATATTTCAGTTCCCCGGCAACGACGCCAAAAACTTGATCGCGTGTCAGAGTCTTAAAAATTATAAAAAGAATGATCGAACTTGGAAACTAACTCTAGTTTAGGCACCTATCGAACAGTAGTATAGTTTAGGCAAGACCGGAATGTCGAGCCCAAAGGAACCAAAAGTACTAATACTAACTCTCTTTTTATTATCTAGCCTAAGAATTAAGGGAATTGTTTATCTAATCTAAATTAACTATCAACTAAACTAAAGTTGCAAAGGCAAAGAGGATGAATTGAGAAAATAACTTGAGAGAAAACCAATTGATTAAGATGACACCCAAGGAAGAATCCACCTAGACTTCACTTGTTATCTAACTCTGAACCAGACGATTTATTCATTTGACCTGATCCATAAGATTCCCTAATGTATATTAGACCCTCTCTCGAGCGAATAACGACTAACCCTAGGTTGATTAATTAAAATCTCTTTCTAATTAAAACCCTTAGAATCACATTAACTCAATCTATGGACTCCCATATTAGGTTTCACCCTAATCCAGCAAAATCTCGTCACCCTATCTCTAGGCGCGCGATCAACTTCGCTTAATTATGCTAGATCTACTCTTAGGCAGGGACTTTTGCTCCTCCACCTAAGCACATCATACTTGAATTAATATCTCGGAAATATCAACACAAGAATTAAGAACACTTAACTAAGAAAAAGTCAAATATTTATCATATAGTTCAGCAAACGATAACAAGATTCATCTTAGGTTTCATCCCCTCAGGTATCTGAGGGTTTAGTTCATAACAATAAAAGAAAACATCTCAAAAGAAAAGATAAAACAAAACATAAGAAATCCCTAAAACCCTTGAAGGAATTGAAGGAGAGATCCTCCGTCTTGAGTATAACTCTGGCTTTTTGAGATGGATCAACTGGCTATCATCGAGTGATTTCCACAAATCTGACCTTTCTGGCTTGGCTTCTTGGCCTAGCTAACCGCCCCCTTCTAGGTTATACTTAGGGTGTTTATATAGGCTTTTGAGATAGGTTTCTTTTCCCCTAAATATCCTTTTCCGAGTGAAATTGCTCTTTTCCACGACAGGGACACGGCCATGGCTCACGCCCGTGTGAATCATGGCCAGGCCGTGTTCGGACTTTTAAGGCACGGCTGTGTGGTCTTGGGCCCAGGCTGTGTCGATTTCTATTTTGGCCCAATTTGGTCCGTTTTAAGCTCGTTTCTCATTCTTTTCATCCTCCGGTGCTTTCTTGAGTATAAAACATGAAAAGAAAGGATTAAGAGCACCTTTTTCCATAAATCAAGGGATAAATCACCCGAAAGCATACAAAATGTGGGCCTAAAATATGTTACTTGTACAGTTTATCATACCCAGTAGAATATCATCGGAGTGATAATCTATGTTCATGATTTCTCCCTTATGCCGGTTCCATACGAAACAAACCACTTGGCTGATACTTTCTTAGTAGTTTTCCCTTTGAAGAGGAATAATCTTGATAGACATATCTATCACCTGGTATATCCTTTTTTGTCAATTGGTTCTAACTAACCCCTTCTTTCTTTATAGACCCACTGGCGTACTTTATGTTCGACCTCTCAGCACCCACTAGTGATTTTTAATGGCGGATCATTATCTACAATCCTCGATTAAACCATCTTTTGTTCGCCTGTACATGAGGCGTCATTGGTGCATCATCTCCCGAGACTATTTCTTACTAGGTTACCACCTATTTGCCCTACTATCTTTCATAACTACTATTCTAGCAATCTTTTCCCACTTCCATTACATTTCCCATTCATCGACAGATTTCTTCGACCCGCTAGCTAACTATTGCGTCCCATACTTTTCCTTTTCCTTCTAACTCTTTTTTCCATGTTTGCAAAATTTCCCCCGGTTATTGTTCTGATTGACCACCCGTGTTTATTACTTTGGCGGACTACCCTGTGTTTAGTGGCCCAACAACTTCACAAGCTGCCATAGCTGAGTTATGCTCTCACTCATCAAATTTTATGTTTAATGTCCTAACAGACTCCATTAGTTGCCATAGCGAAGCTCTAGTTTTACACCTCGTAATCCCATGTTTAATGTCTTAACAGACTACCTCGTGTTTACTGTCCTAGTGGACTCCATTGATTTCCATTGCTGAGCCATGCTCTTACACCTAAAACCTCTTTAAGGTGTCGCCCTAAAGGACCTTACTGTCGTCGTGGTGTCGCCCCATAGAGCCTACTAACCGCTGTCGCGGTGTTGACCTATGGAACCTTATAACTATCGACATCGATTCATCTCGTATCTACCTTAATGCTCAAACACCAAAGTGTCCATTTCGCAAGGCCCAAAGCTTCACGTATCACGGTTTGCTCCCAACAATTCTAAATGGTGGAATCTTAACGAAATTCCAATTTCCCAATCCCTGCGGCCATTCCTCCATTTCGCCATTCCTAGCCTTGATGTTTGAACACCATAGTGTCCTCTCCGTAAGACCCAAAGCTTCACTCATCGTGGTTTGCACACAGCAACAATGTATGACGGTATCTAATAGAATCAGCCCTTTTTCCCATTCCTAACTTCGTCTAACCCCTCGATAATTCCCTTTTACATACTACCATTGTAAACATGCAACACAGTTGTTTCGTAGATAAAGTACCATAGAATCATAGTTAATTCATGCATATTGCACTAAAGTAGCGGCATATATACCTATTCGATCTGAAATGTACTTAACATTCCAGGAATGGAGTACAAAAGCTCACCTGATGCTTCTTTGTCTTATCAGCTTAGCTTTTCCAAATGCTAAAGCATCCATTCTCCAGGCAGCTAAGCATGAAAATTAAAATCATGATTTAAAACCAACATTTTTAACTTAAACTTCAATTTTCTAGAACTATGCAGAACCCTAAAAATGCTGTCTGGAAATAATTATCTTCATTTTCTTTAACCTTACATATACAGAAGGACTAAGAACCTACCAGCTTACTAGATTTTCCATTTTTTTTTACTTAACCCTCACGATCATCGCTCCACACAGAGCTTCCCATAACTATCTCTTCTTCAAAAAAATAATGAAAAAGATGTAGAAGAGGAGAAAATGAAACAGGATTGAGATGAATCCTTTCCTGGAAGTTACCTCTCAACTATTTATAGTCTTTGTCTCAAGGTATTCAACCATGTAAAATTCATCCATTGACAATCAGTGTGTCTCCCACTAAAGAACCAGCTAGTTTAAATCCAGTCGGACCAGTATTAGTTTTCAACCATGTCTAATTCAATCACTAAGTTTTTCTAAATTTTCAGTAGAGGCTGCTAGTTTATGGATTTTTTTTAAAATTTAACCCCTCAATTATTTCTAAATTTTTGGACTTAGTGGGAATTGGGTGTAACGACTCTCCCACCCTAAAAAAAAAAATCCCATACTCGAAATTTCCTTTCACACTCAACCACAGGGGCGGACTTAGAGGAACACTTTTTATTCTTATCCTCGTGGGGTTCGTGCAAGTAGTCATTCTTCATTCTGACCAGAACATTCAACTTGGTTCCCCTTTCGTGCATTTACGTCATTTTTGCTCCGCTCGATTTGCGGATCCCCTTAACACTTAACAAATCATAGATACCGACTCATTGGCGGGTATTTGACCATTTCAATGTTGGACATACTCTAACTCATAACTTCTCTTCACTTTTTTCACGCTCTAACTCATAACTCCTTCCTTGGTGTATAAGCTTGGTATCCAGACTGGAGTGAGGAGGTATTAGTAGATTGATATGTACATTGATATTAAAGATTCATGATTAATTGTTCACCTTCAGTGTGTCACATAGATGCAAACCATGATTGGTGAAAACTCATCTTGTAAGGGAATGCTTTTGTGTCCAAATAAGGAGAGGAGTGAGGAGTATACGAAAAGAATGTTTGTGTATGGCTCAAATGAGAGGTTATGAAGATCTACAAAATGATGGGTTCTCCTGGAATTGGGATCAGAAGCTAGCATAAGGAAGGGAGTACGAGAGAAAAAGAAAATGGTGCATAAGTTGATGCATGTTGCATGAAAAGTATAAATAGTAAACCTATTATTCATAAAAGAGTTAGACCACTTAAGTAGCAAGTCCACGGAGTAGATGTACCCACAATTGTCATGCATATGAATGTAAACTAGCGTAATACGCGAATAAGTGGAGTGAGTCATGATAGGATCTGCTAGATGTCTTGTGGATTAGAGGGACATATCTGCCAAATATGGCAAGCTAATTGCCAGTCTGAGTTCCTAGTCGTTGGCATCTGCTATTATTCATTGAGATTAATCTTCCTAGGAACTCAGAAAATTCTGTTGAACTTACCCCATTTTTCCTCTTTCTTCCAGGTTCTTAGGTTGAGCGAAGTGCTGAAGGGAATTTGCTAGACTTGCGACCATTTGTGAGCCTTATTATTTTGTGGATAACGTGTATTCACTAGGGTTTATTAGGACATTTGTTAAATGTCATCCTTTAATGAATTGTCGTTTGTATTAAATTGATTGTTTGTATTTATTTGAAAGATAATTGTAGCCTCGATTCGCCTATTTCTATTCGCAGTTTATAAAAGTATTTAAGGTAGTCATCGTAGGCTGTGTTTGTATATTTTAAATATTTGTGCATGACAGGGTATTAATTTAAAACTTCTTTCTAGATAAAAACGAGTTGGAATTTGAGAAATGTTGTGTCACAAAAGTGGAACCCACCAAAAATTGTTAGAGTGTTTTTAGAGAAGGGTTGGAATAATCCAATAGGTCAACCTTTAGCGTTTCATACCCAAATTTGATGGTCAAGTCCGGCATGGGTTCTTACATAAAGAATGCAAGGAACGACGGTAGCATCGCAACATCAGGATGTCGTGTCGCAACACTAGACTTCAAAGCCACTTAATTATCTAAAGACAATGTCGCGACACTGGTCCTGTTGTCTCGCGACACTAGACATCATGACATCATCATGATGAAGTGCTGATATCAGTGACCACGTGAGTAGAATTTTAAGATACAATTTATTTAATTAGGCTTTATTAGTATTGAGGGTATTTTAGTAATAATTTACCCTAATGGTTACCCTAATTTTGCCTATATAAACACTCTTATAAATAAGCTCATTAGAGGGGGTTAGACTTAGTGAGACATTTTAGAACAAAACAGTTTATTTAGTTTTCTTTGTAGTTTAATTTTATTTTATGTTCACTTAGTCGGAACTTTTCTATTCCAATGTGAAGACATTTGCAAGCGAAAATTGTTCCAGAACCGCGCTTCAATGATTTATCAATGGGTAATTTCATTATCTCTTTCTTTTATTGGGATAAAATCATGTGATTTATTTACATCTTGCATGTTTCGGCTATGGATATGATTTATTAATTAAGTAATTATTTATCTAAAATTGGATGTTTATTCAAGAGTGCTTAGTATATTAGGAAGTGACGCCCTTAGTAGAAAATTGAGACAGGTGAAACCGAGAGGGTCGCCTGTCGAATATAACTTGTGCCATGCGGTGAGACCAAGAGGGTATCCGTATGCCTAGGAAGAGACCGAGAGGGTGACTTAAGTGGTAATCCTTAGTAAAGATGTGACCTAGAGAGTATTCATAGCTAAGGGTGGTAAACAACTCAATTGAGGGTAATTAATGACTTAGTTCATAATTAGGGATTTAATCGATCATAGGCCAAGAGCTCGCATCAGTGACACTAGGAATAGGAAATTCCATTAGGTTAACTTAGGGTAATTAATTTAATTAGTTTAATTAATATTTTAATTTAGATTTAAACTACTAATTCGTGAATTGACTAGATTAGTAATTATTTTCGATAATTAATTTAATAATAAATTTCTTCAATCTACAATCCTTTGGGTATGATCCTTGAAATACTTATCGGTGTTCCATTGTAACACAAATCTATATTACAATTTGACCTGTATACTTGCAGACACCACTGCTTAATTTTATATCTATTTTGCTGCAATATTTCCAACTCTGACATTCGCACGACTGGCAATAGTCAAAAGGACAGCAAGTGAGTTTCTGTTCTCCAATATTTGGGTGTTATTTTGGTTATTATACTGCTTGTATGTTCTACACTGAGTTCAGTTTGAGTTCTTTGGCTATATATTTGATCATTGCTAACTGGAAAGGTTATGCATGCATATGACTATGCTATTATATAAATGTTTGCAAGTATATTCTCTGAATGTATGACATGGTTGTGTATTAATGAACTATTATGTGACGTACTCTATGTTATGATAGTGAACGTGATGTTGTGCGTGAAATGTATGTTTATAAAATGTGGAGTAAAGAGGGAATTATTTAGTGGGTTAGTTGAAGATAGGAAAATTAGTGTAATGGAGGAATGGGCAGATTGAAGGGAAATAGGAGTCATTAGAATATGATATTTGTCGACCTTGCAGGTGAACATGTAGATGTTTGAATTAACAAGAAGATTTGAGGAAGTTGGTTGGAAATGATCTACTGGCTACTGACTCTACGGAGTGACACCATGAAAACGGTTTACTGATTCTTCAGAGTCATAAGTCCACAAGTAGCTATTGTATGATCCAATAGAGAAAAAGTTCACCCTTATGGTAAAATGAAATCCGCCTAGACAATAAACAGAGAAGCCCGTCAAGGCATATACGTGAAAAACACTATATGGCTTGCTTGATAAAAAGTCCATCATAACGATTATGGTGTATATAGGAGTGTTGGTATTTGCGATTAAGAAGACTCTCCAAGTTGCGAAGGCAAGAGGAATATGTGAAAGTGTCTTATTCGTGGGTAGACAAGGGAAAAAGGATTTTCCTTCAGAGTGGTTGTAAATAAGTATTTACCATTAAGAGTCCGCCAACGGTAATGAACAAGCCAACATTAGTTATGAGAAAGGGAGACGGTTCTCTAGATTTTATTTCTAAGTGTTTCTTGGCAAAGAGGTCACCATAAAAGGGAAGTACGTCAAAGGCTATCTTATGTGGAATGTAACGCCCTAAACCCAACCCGATTCATCTGGTCCAGATCTCAGGTTTTACCATTTAGAAAACTTAAAAATTATCTAAAACGACCTCCATGTACTCTTGCCTTAAAACATTTTGCTTATTAATTTATCTAAAATCTCATTATTAAAGAAAAACAAGAAATATATTAAAAATAAAGTAATATAATACATCAAACCTGTCACTATATCTTTTACAATACAAATGTTTACTAAAGACAGACTTTTAAAGACCTAATCCCATAAAACACCACTTTTTCAAAACGGTCCACTGTATGCTTAATATCCTACCCGCCACTACTCTGGTGTATTCTTGGCTTATCCCTCCTAATGCACTCAATCATACAACAACACCTGAAATAATAACAAACCTTGTAAGTTCAAGACTTAGTGATCTTTAATACAAAATATCTAGGAATCTTCTTGGTTGTATTTCTCATATCAAAGAATTGATATCATCTTTGTTGTGTGGAAATTTTCATAATCTCGGATTTGCCACTACACGCCATCATTCAGAAGTATACTGACATATCAGCTTCCACTTCATAACCCGGCTGACTTTAGATCTTTCAGACAATATACTAACATCTTCTTTATCTTAGAACAACATAAATACCTTTTGAAAGAATATCTCTTTGAAGCCCACTTTCTACAAACTGTCTCGTCACACAAACACTTATTCCAAAATGGTTACTTACAGATACAGTTCACTAGTCGATACTTACACATTTGGCGGATTCCCATGTAGAGATGAATACCATTAGTTTACTAGTGAAATCATATTTTAGTTCAATACCCAACACAAGTTCATATTGATAATGAAGCAACCAGAACATTCAGAAGTATTCATCACAACTCTTGTTACAAAGCACAATATACCCAAGTTAATAAAGAATGTAAGTACCTAAAAATCTAGAATCGAAACATGATGTTATTCATATATGACGGATAAGTACCTAAAAATCTAGAATCAAAACATGATGTTATTCATATATGACGGATACCCAACAACTCATATTTGCAACCCTACATGACACAAACGAAATCAAACCCATAGACACATATTTATCCATTATAACTAAGAATACACCCATATTCTAAACTGAAAGATTACCATGGCAAATACCTCGATTGAACATACAAATACATAATTTTTTTCCGAAAACTTCTCTTAAGACTCATTTGATTACATCACAGAACTAATCAAACCAACATAACTCCAGACATAGCATACCTTATCATAGAAATATCTATCAAAGATCACTCAGAATGTACCCAAAACAATAAAGGGTAACCCAGAAATAAGGAATGTACCCGTTATGACATCAGGTGCGTCACCATCTTCCCTCTGACGAACGGCATATACCAGACCCGGCTGTCTCTCCTTCGTGTTACCACCTCCTCTGCCTGGTGTTTTCGCGACCCCTACCAGAACCATTACCTCTGCCATTCGGACCACGACCCCTCGACGGCCGCCGCCTCTCCTCGCCAACTTTGATTAAAACCACGATCACTGGCGCCTTATCTCAGATCCATCGGACAATCCCTAATCATATGATCCTTGGACCCGCACTTAACACATCCCCCTGTCTTTTTCCAACATTCTCCTGGGTGCATCTTTCCACACTGAGCACAAGTGCAGTACTGTCCTCCTACAACAACCTGCTGATCTCGCGGCCCATCAACTCTACGTCTCTTTTGAAAATTCTCGGATGACCCCGAAGACCCATAGCTTCTCTTATTCCTATTCTGTCCTCTGTCCCAGTTTTGTCTCTCAGTCCGCTTAACTTCTTCAGCTATCCGAGCCTTATCCACTAAGACTGCAAGGTTTCTTTCCCGATGCGGACCAATCAACACTCGCAGCTCATCTCTCAAACCATCCTCAAACCTGACACACCGCTCATAATCAGTGGCCACAATCCCTCTGGCATACCGGCTTAACCGCAAAAACTTCGCTTCATATTCTGCTACCGACTTACTTCCTTGTACCAGATTCAGAAACGCCTTTCTCTGCGAGTCTATGTAGCTAGCTCCGACATATTTCCCTTTCAAACTTAGTCTTAAAATACCCCCAATCCACTCGATCTGCAGGGGTACCCTCTCTGACAGTGAGCCACCATTGGTAGGCCTCATCCCGGCAAAGAAAAACAAAGACCTTTCGACTTCTCCTCAAGAAGGCGATCCAAATCATCCATGATCCTCTCGACTGCCTCTAACCAATACTCCGCTACATTTGGAGCTACCCCAGATACTCCTCTAAAAACCTCAGCTCCATTTGATCTAAGTCTCTCAACTACTGACTTTCGAACCCCATTTCCCATACTAGCTCCTGCTACCCACTCTAAAACTCGCAAAGATAGCTGCGATATCGCGTCATCTCCTCCTCGCATCGCTCCCCGAAATTCCGCCTCTACACCGTAACGATGCCTCATTTTCTAACCCCGACTGCACTCCAATCGTTCCGACACGTCATTTCTCGCCTCTGCTGCGCCCACGGTGGCCACGTCCCCTAGAACTCATGTCTACTGTCGCGATTTATCTGTTTTACAAAAATTTTATGCATTAGAATCTTTTCACTTTCTTGTTTAAAGAGGAATTTTATGCAGAGAATTTTTAATCAGTGGTTTGTCCGTAGAAGTACACATATACCTAGGGTCCGAGTCTCTAGAGTACAGTTTCCTTAGGCCTATCAGCGAAAGTATCACACATCAGCATACACAATTCAATTAAAAGAACTTACCTGGCGGACCTGGGTCGAGAACTCGGGTGCCATGCTTCCATAAAACCATTTTAACCCAAAAATTTAAAAAAACCCCATTTTGGCTCAAATTTTGAAAACGTTGTGGGCTTCAAAACCCAAGGCCGAGTGTTTAAAACTGGGCTCTGATATCAAGTTGAAACACCCCAAACCCGGCCCATAAGCCTCGACCGGATCTGGCATGCTCCTCGAGTAAAACTTCAATTAAATACCGTTTTGTCATATTAGAGAATGTGGTGGTTTTGAAAAGAACGTATATTTGTATTATAATCCAATTGGAAGTCACATTGATATTAAAGTTTTTTGTTTATACAAAAACATTATTATTATGTTTCGAAACTTACGAGTAAAAAGGAAATACTGAATCTTAGAGTTTATTATTAGGTTCAAAACCGTAGGTGTTTAGATGTCAAAAACATTTTAAGTTGTTTTGTGAAAAATATTTAATCATTTAGTTGATGTTGATTGTAGCAGAATAAAAAGTTAAAACACATAAATAAAACAGTTAAAAGTAGCCTTATTACAAAAACATAACCCAAAATAATCCCAAACACTAAAAGAAAAGGTAATAAGTTTAATTAAAAGAAAACCCGAAATGCTGAGCTGAGCATGGCCACCATATAGTCCTCGCTAACCCGGTCCAAATCACTAAGTTTCACCAGCAAAAGATACCCCACGAAGGGTGAGTCAACAGATTTCACCTGCAAAAGATATCCCACGAAGGGTGAGTCGACGGACTCAATGTGTAACAATTACACTAAAAGCCCCAATCAATCATAGCCTTAATTTAACATTTTGGCAAAGCCCATTTTATATCATACTTGGCCATAAGCCCATAACATAGTATATCGAATCATGACATATTAAATCACATGTACACATAAAATGAAATGCAATCTCGAGCCCACCTAGATATCCATCCTCTACACACCACCCGTACCAGCCAATCACACCGTGGGGATTACTAAATCGACCCTCCATCCGCTACACACCATCGAAGGCAGTTGCTGCAGTCAACTGTACATCACCCTTATAATCGTGGCAAGGCCACCAGATAATTGTGACAGAGTCACCGGATACATAATATGTGACATAAGTCACCGGATACAGAATATGTGACATAAGTCACCGGATAATGTGGTAAAAATCACTGGAACACTTCCCCTTTATCAATATCACCCATATGCCCATGCATCATACATATTAATCAGTTATCATACAATATACTTTACCCAAGAGTCATATCGAAATCACACATATTTCATATCAATGCTTATAAACATTACTAATAGAATATTAAGGGGTATCGTACCTGAATGCACTGTACCATTGAATGGTACCCTTAGCCATGTTACTCGTATTTCCATTAACACATATTTAATATTATCGCTATTAATCTATCGGGAATTAATGTAGGGTTACACACCTGATAACAACGAGAACTACGCTCTCGATCTCACTGACACTTTCTCTAGCAGGGATAACAGTGAACTGCTTATCCCTTCCCGATGCTGGTCCACACCCCGGTGGCCAATCACGAATAGCAGAAACCAAACGTTTCTTGAACTTAGGGGTAGTCACTACCCCTTTCTCCCCTTTACTGGTACTCGCATCCATTGAGGAACACTTAATCAGAATGCCCGGTTAATCATTAAATCAAATCTAAGATGAGACAAAACCAAATCTTAATTGAATATTCTTACCGAAATAATGCCAAATCCCGAAGGCTCCCTCTTAACCTTTGTCGAAACTGCCCCTAAAAGACCATAGCCAGAATCGGCTATCTTTCAAAAGAACAACATGGCCTTTGGCCGAATATCAACACCCATTACCTTACTCGTCTAAATCCTGAAACTATTGTCTGCTCCTGAAGTTGTCGAAATCCCTATTTAATAAATGTTAGAATCGGCTTTAATGCATAAAATCTATAAAAATGGCCCTTGGCTGAATACTACACTTGCTTACCTTGGATCTCAAATCCCGAAAGATCACCTCCTACCGTCGGCTACAAAAGAATCTCGAAAGGTCTCCTTCATGGTTTCAGCCAAAGAGATATAGGAGATTAGAGCCTTTGATTTTCGACAGTCCAAGAAAAAAATAGAACAGGAAATCAACATAGAAGAGATCCTTACCGAATAGAGTGACCAAATGCAAATGGTCCACTAGCTCTAGATGTCGACAAGAGGAGAAAAGTGTTTGGTTTTCGGCTTTTAGTGCTCAAGATCAATCGGCTATAGTCTAAAAATACCTTCGGCTTTTGATGATAGAAGGAATCGTGAGAAGAAGGAGAAAGAATGATGGTGTGGTTCGGCTTTGGTGAGAAAAGGAAGAAAAGAATGGTGAAAAGAAAAAGAGAGTGATGGTGAGGCTCAAGTTAAGATTCGGCTCTCAACAAAAGAATAGAGAGGGAGAGTGTGAGGCTTTAGAGGTTGCGGCATTGGTGAGCTTTGAGAGAGAGGTTCGGCCTAAGCAAAATAAAAGGGAAGAGAAGAGAAGAGAACTAGATTCAGCTTATCAATCAAACAAGTAGAAAAAGAAAAGAAAACAAATGACCCTAATGGTCTTTTAAAGTTTCGACCAAGGTGTAACAAGTGAGGAAAAGGGTCGGCTTTGAGTGGTTTTGATAATGGAAAAGAAGAATGAAATCTTAAGGAAGAATGGGGCTGAATTTCGGCAATAGAAAGTGACCGATTGGCACTTTTGGTGAGCTTAAGCATTTCGGCACCTAGCCCCCCTTGCATGACCGAATATGCCCCCTTAGAATCCCCATTCTGGCCAACTCTTCTTCCCTCTATCAGCTTCCTTCTTTTTCTCTTACTTTTTCTCCTCTCCTCTCGTTCAAAATAGTTTGAATGAGTCAACACTTATCCTCCCTCCTTAGCCGAATTTTGAATGAATTTGACTTGATCTTCCACTCATCCAACCAGAGTCCTTGTGCCGTCCACCACTGCTCCTCCTTGCTGCAAAATAAAAGCTCCAAATGCTTCCCTTGCTGCTCGAACCTAGGCCCTTCACACTCCCTGAGGCGTCACTCCCTTGAGCTCTAAGTGGCGCCTCCCTTGCCACTTTACTAGCTCAGTACTTGAGTCTAAATCCACATACAAATTTTCTTAAGGCCTAACTTGCCTAGCTCCCCTTTAAGGCTTAAAATCTAATATTTTTTCCTAAGGCTCCTACCTTCAACCCAAGGTTCCCGAAGCCCCCCAAACACATACAACAGCACACAACATGCTACTACACACATTCAAGTTAAAAATGCATAACCCCTAAATCCTAGATATTACAGTTCTACCCCCTTAAAAATAATTTCGACCTCGAAATTACCTGGCTAGAATAAGTGAGGGTATTGCTGTCGCATTGCTTCTTTCGGCTCCCAAGAAGCTTCTTTCGATCCATGATTACGCCATAACACTTTGACTAGAGGAACTGATTTCCTCCGCAACACTTTCACATCCCGTTCCAGAATTTAAATCGGCACTTTCTAATAGGACAAATTTGATCTTAGCTCCACCTCCTCAACTGGCACAACATGAGATGGATCTGATCGGTAACGACGTAGCATTGAAATGTGGAACACATCGTGCATCTGCTTCAATTCTGAAGGCAACTCAAACTGGTATGCCACTGGTCCAACTCGCTTCAAAACCCGATAAGGTCCTATAAACCTGGGACTTAACTTCCTCTTGCGACCAAATCTCATCACCTTCTTCCATGGCGAAACTTTTAGAAACTCCTGATCTCCCACAGCAAACTCTATTTCCTTCCGCTTAAGATCTGCGTACGACTTTTGCCTGTCAGATGCTTCCTTCAACCGTGCCCGAATTACCTTAACCTTTTCTTCAGGTTCTGCCACAATCTCTGGACCCAAAACCTGACGTTCCCCCAATTCTATCCAACACGCAGGAGTGCGACACTTCCATCCACACAGTGCTTCGTACGGTGCCATCCGAATACTTGCTTGATAGCAGTTGTTGTACGCAAACTCTGCTAAAGGCAAAAACTCTTCCCAGCTTCCTCTGAAGTCTATCACACAGCCTCTCAACATATCCTCTAACACTTGGATTACTCGCTCAGATTGGCCGTTCGATTGTGGATGAAATGCCGTACTAAAGTCTAATCTGGTGCCCAAAGCCTGATGTAACACTTTCCAAAATCGAGACGTAAACCTCGGATCCCTATCTGAAATAATCGACACCGGTACTCCATGCAGCCTCACAATTTCTGCCACATACAACTTTGCTAACCTCAGCAGAGAATAGTCAACCCGCACTGGTATGAAATGTGCCGAGTTCGTCAACCGATCCATTATCACCCATAGTGAGTCCTTTTAAGTTGGCGTAAGGGGAAGCCCACTAACGAAGTCCATAGTAATTCTCTCCCACTTCCACTGCGGAATCTTTATCGGCTGAAGCAACCCTGACGGTACTTGGTGTTCAGCCTTCACTTGCTGACACGTTAAGCACTTCCCTACAAATTCTGTAACTTCCCGCTTAAGACCAGGCCACCAATATTGATCCCGTAGATCCTTGTACAACTTACTACCTCCAGGATGCATAGCATAAGGGCTACTATGTGATTCCTGAAGAATTCTCTGCCTCAATTCCTTATCCTTCGGCATACAGACCTTGCCTTGAAAGCACAGCACTCCTTCACTGTTTACACCATAGTTTTCCAATTCCCCATTCTGCACTTGCCGTAGCTTAGCACTTAGATCATCATCTGTCAACTGACTCTCTTTCACTTGACTCAACCATGTCGGCTTTACCTGCAACTCTGCTAACAAACTTCCGTCGTCATAAAGACTAAGATGTGCAAACATCGCCCTCAGATCCGACACTACTTTCTGACTTAGGGCATCTGCTACCACATTCGCTTTGCCCGGGTGATACTCTATAGAACAATCATAGTCTTTCAATAATTCCACCCACCTTCACTGTCTCAGATTCAGCTCCTCCTGAGTCAGCAGATACTTAAGAATTTTGTGGTCTGTGTAGATCATTGACTTTTCTCTATACAAATAATGCCTCCATACCTTAAGAGCAAAGACTACTGCTGCCAACTCCAAGTCATGCGTCGGATAGTTAACCTCGTGTGGCCTTAATTGTCGTGATGCATAAGCGACCACCTTCCCGTCTTGCATCAGAACACATCCCAATCCTGTATGAGAAGCATCACAATATACCATAAAATCCTTTCCTGCCTCAAGCTAAATCAAAACCGGAGCTTCTATCAGAACCCCCTTAAGCCTCTCGAAGCTCTCCTGCTGCTTATCTGTCCACAGGAAAGGTACCTCCTTTCTCAACAATTTTGTCAGAGGTGCCGCTATTGATGAGAACCCTTCGATAAATCTTCTGTAGTAGCCTGCTAATCCCAAGAAACTACGAACCTCAGCCACAGACTTAGGTGGTTTCCAATCTAACACTGCCTCAACCTTCCGAGGGTACACCCTTATCCCTTCTGCAGAGACCACATGCCCTAGAAACGCAAATTCACTCAGCCAAAATTCACACTTGCTGAACTTGGCATACAGCTTCTTTTCCCTCAACACTTGCAATACTATCCAGAGATGCTCATCATGTTCTTCCTCAGACTTGGAATACACTAGAATGTCGTCTATAAACACAACGATGAACAGATCCAAGTAGGGTTGGAAAACCCGATTCATCATATCCATGAATGCAGCTGGGGCGTTCGTCAATCCGAACGACATTACTAAGAACTCATAATGCCCGTATCTTGTCTGAAAAGCTGTCTTATGGATATCTGCTTCCTTCACCTTAAGCTGGTGATACCCTGACCTTAGATCTATCTTTGAAAATACCGCAGTTCCCTTAAGCTGATCGAACAAGTCGTCGATCCTCAACAAAGGATACTTGTTCTTGATGGTCAGCTTATTCAACTGCCGGTAATCTATGTACATACGCATAGTCCTATCCATCTTCTTCACAAATAAGACCGGTGCTCCCCATGGAGACACACTGGGTCGGATAAACCCACGATCAAGCAACTCCTGAATCTGAGCCGTGAGTTCCACCAACTCCTTTGGTGCCATTCTATACGGAGCGATAGATACTGGCGCTGTACCAGGCAACAAGTCAATCCCAAACTCCACCTCACGATCCGGAGGCAATCCTGGAAGTTCTTCCGGAAAGACATCCATAAATTCTCTCACAGTCCTGACCCCTTCAACAGTTGCTTTCTTAACCTCCAAGGCACTAACCAACATCAGAAAAGCCAGACATCCCTTTATTACCATCTTCTCTGCTTTAAGGGCAGATACTACATTCGATAAGTAATTCCGTCTCTCGCCCATCACCATAACTTCCTTATCGTCAATAGTTCTCAATGACATACGCTTAGCAGCACAATCCACATTCGCACGGTACTTCACTAACCAGTCCATGCCTAAGATTAGGTCAAATTCCCCGAATGGCAACTCCATTAAGTCAGCCGGAAACTGTGTCCTCTGAACTTCTAAAGGTACTTCTTTAAAGAGTTTGTCTACTACTACTGATTGCCCTAAAGGACTACGTACAGCCATCTTCCTAGGTACAGTCTCAGAGTTCACATGCAGAGTTCTAGATACTTCACTAGAAATGTATGAATGAGTTGACCCTATATCAATCAAAACAATAAAGGGTAACCCAGAAATAAGGAACGTACCCGTTATGACATCAGGTGCGTCACCATTTTCCCTCCGATGAATCGCATATACCAGACCCGACTGTCTCGCCTCTGTGTTACCACCTCCTCTGCCTGGTGTTCCGCGACCCCTACCAAAACCATTACCTCTGCCATTCGGACCACGACCCCTCGACGACAGTCGCCCTCCTCTGCCAGCCTGATTAAAACCCTGACCTGCTGGGCGGTTCCTATCTGTATCCATCGGACAATCCCTAATCATATGATCCTTGGACCTGCACTTAAAACATCCCCCTGTCTTTTTCCAACATTCTCCTAGGTGCATCTTTCCACACTGAGCACAAGTACGGTACTGTCCTCCTACAACAACCTGCTGATCTTGCGGCCCATCAACTCTAGGTCTCTTTTGAAAATTCTCGGATGACCCCGAAGACCCATAGCTCCTCTTATTCCTATTCTGTCCTCTGTCCTGATTTTGTCTCTCAGTCCGCTTAACTTCTTCAGCTATCCGAGCCTTATCCACTAAGACTACAAAGTCTCTTTCCCGATACGGAGCAATCAACACTCGCAGCTCATCTCTCAAACCATCCTCAAACATGACACACCGCTCATAATCAGTGGCCATAATCTCTCTGGCATACCGGCTTAACTGCAAAAACTCCGCTTCATATTCTACTATCGACTTACTTCCTTGTACCAGATTCAGAAACGCCTTTCTCTGCGAGTCTATGTAGCTAGCTCCGACATATTTCCCATTCAAACTTAGTCTTAAAATACCCCCAATTCACTCGATCTGTAGGGGTACCCTCTCTGACAGTGAGCCACCACTGGTAGGCCTCATCCGGCAAAGAAAAAAAAAAGACCTTTCGACTTCTCTCTCGTGGTGCGGTCCAAATCATCCATGATCCTCTCGACTGCCTCTAACCAATTCTTCGCTACATTCGGAGCTACCCCGATACTTCTCTAAAAACCTCAGCTCCATTTGATCTAAGTCTCTCAGCTACTGACTTTTGAACCCCATTTTCCATACTAGCTCCTGCTACCCGCTCTAAAACTCGCAGCATAGCCTGCGATACTGCGTCATCTCCTCCTGTCTGCTCCTAAAATTCTGCCCCTACAGCCGGTGGCGATGCCTCATTTTCTAACCACGACTGACCCAATCGGTTCCGACACACGATCGCTCTCTGCTCTGCCTTCTACGCCCACGTCCCTAAAACTCATGTCTACTGTCGTGATTTATCTGTTTTACGAAAATTTTATGCATTAGAATCTTTTCACTTTCTTGTTTAAAGAGGAATTTTATGCAGAGAATTTTTAATCAGTGGTTTGTCCGTAGAAGTAGACATATACCTAGGGTCCGTGTCTCTAGAGTATAGTTTCCTTAGGCCTATCAGCTAAAGTATCATACATCAGCATACACAATTCACTTAAAAGAACTTACCTGGCAGACCTGGGCCGAGAACTCGGGTGCCATGCTTCCATAAAACCGTTTTAACCCAAAAATTTAAAAAAACCCCATTTTGGCTCAAATTTTGAAAACATTGTGGGCTTCAAAACCCAAGGCCGAGTGTTTAAAAACTGGGCTCTGATATCAAGTTGAAACACCCCAAACCCGGCCACAAGCCTCGACCGGATCTGGCATGCTCCTCGAGTAAAACTTCAATTAAATACCGTTTTGTCATATTAGAGAATGTGGTGGTTTTGAAAAGATCGTAGATTTGTATTATAATCCAATTGGAAGTCACATTGATATTAAAGTTTGTTGTTTATACAAAAACATTATTATTATGTTTCAAAACTTACGAGTAAAAAGGAAATACTGAATCTTGGAGTTTATTATTAGGTTGAAAACCGTAGGAGTTTAGATGTCAAAAACATTTTAAGTTGTTTTGTGAAAAATATTTAATCATTTAGTTGATGTTGATTGTAGCAGAATAAAAAGTTAAAACACATAAATAAAACAGCTAAAAGTGGCCTTATTACAAAAACATAACCCAAAATAATCCCAAACACTAAAAGCAAACGTAATAAGTTTAATTAAAAGAAAACCCGAAATGCTGAGTTGAGCATGGCCACCACATAGTCCTCACTGACCTGGTCCAAATCACTAAGTTTCACCTGCAAAAGATATCCTACGAAGGGTGAGTCAACGGACTCAATGTGTAACAATTACACTAAAAGCCCCAATCGATCATAGCCTTAATTTAACATTTTGGCAAAGCCCGTTTTATATCATACTTGGCCATAAGCCCATAACATAGTATATCGAATCATGACATATTAAATCACATGTACACATAAAATGAAATGCAATCCCGAGCCCACCTAGATATCCATCCTCTACACACCACCCGTACCAGCCAGTCATACCGTGGGGATTACTAAATCGACCCTCCATCCGCTACACACCATCGAAGCGATTCTTTGCGATCAATACATCACATCACTTTATAATCGTGGCAAGGCCACGAGATAATTGTGACAGAGTCACCGGATACATAATATGTGACATAAGTCACCGGATACAGAATATGTGACATAAGTCACCGGATAATGTGGTAAAAATCACTGGAACACTTCCCCTTTATCAATATCACCCATATGCCCATGCATCATACATATTAATCGGTTATCATGCAATATACTTTACCCTGAGTCATATCGAAATCACACATATTTCATATCAATGCTTATAAACATTACTAACGAGAATATTAAGGGGTATCGCACTGAATGCACCGTACCATTGAATGGTACCCTTAGCCATGTTACTCGTATTTCCATTAACACATATTTAATATTATCGCTATTAATCTATTGGGAATTAATGTAGGGTACACACACTGATAACAACGAGAACTACGCTCTCGATCTCATCGACACTTTCTCTAGCGGGATAACGATTGAATCGCTTATCCCTTCCGATCTTTGGTCCACACCCCGATGGCCAATCACGAACAATGAGAACCGAACGTTTCTTGAACTTAGGGGTAGTCACTACCCCTTTCTCCCCTTTACTGGTACTCGCATCCATTGAGGAACACTTAATCAGAATGCCCGGTTAATCATTAAATCAAATCTAAGACGAGACAAAACCAAATCTTAATTGAATATTCTTACCAAAATAATGCCAAATCCCGAAGGCTCCCTCTTAACCTTTGTCGAAACTGCCCCTAAAAGACCATAGCCAGGATCGGCTATCTTTCAAAAGAACAACATGGCCTTTGGCCGAATATCAACACCCCTTACCTTGCTCGTCTAAATCCCGAAACTATTATCTGCTCCTGAAGTTGTCGAAATCCCTATTTAATAAATGTTAGAATCGGCTTTAATGCATAAAATCTATGAAAATGGCCCTTGGCCGAATACTACACTTGCTTACCTTGGATCTCAAATCCCGAAAGATCACCTCCTACCGTCGGTTACAAAAGAATCCCGAGAGGTCTCCTTCATGGTTTCGGCCAAAGAGATATAGGAGATTAGAGCCTTTGATTTTCGACAGTCCAAGAAAGAAATAGAACAGGAAATCAACATAGAAGTGATCCTTACCGAATAGAGTGACCAAACGCAAATGGTCCACTAGCTCTAGATGACGACAAGAGGAGAAAAGTATTTGGTTTTCGGCCTTTAGTGCTCAAGATCAATCGGCTATAGTCTAAAAATACCTTCGACTTTTGATGATAGAAGGAATCGTGAGAAGAAGGAGAAAGAATGATGGTGTGGTTCGACTTTGGTGAGAAAAGGAAGAAAAGAATGGTGAAAAAAAAAAGAGAGTGATGGTGAGGCTCAAGTTAAGATTCGACTCTCAACAAAAAAATGGAGAGGGAGAGTGTGAGGCTTTAGAGGTTGCGGCAATGGTGAGCTTTGAGAGAGAGGTTCGGCCTAAGCAAAAAAAAAGGGAAGAGAAGAGAAGAGAACTAGATTCGGCTTACCAATCAAACAAGTAGAAAAAGAAAGGAAAACAAATGACCCTAATGGTCTTTTGAAGTTTCGGCCAAGGTGTAACAAGTGAGGAAAAGGGTCAGCTTTGAGTGGTTTTGATAATGGAAAAGAAGAGTGAAATCTTAAGGGAGAATGGGGCTGAATTTCGGCAATAGAAAGTGATCGATTGGCACTTTTGGTGACCTTAAGCATTTCGGCACCTAGCCCCCCTTGCATGACCGAATATGCCCCCTTAGAATCCCCATTCCGGCCAACTCTTCTTCCCTCTATCAGCTTCCTTCTTTTTCTCCTACTTTTTCTCCTCTCCTCTCATTCAAAATAGTTTGAATGAGTCAACACTTATCCTCCCTCCTTAGCCGAATTTTGAATGAATTTGACTTGATCTTCCACTCATCCAACCAGAGTCCTTGTGTCGTCCACCACTGCTCCTCCTTGTTGCAAAATAAAAGCTCCAAATGCTTCCCTTGCTGCTCGAACCTAGGCCCTTCACACTCCCTGAGGCGTCACTCCCTGAGATCTAAGTGGCTCCTCCCTTGCCACTTTACTAGCTTAGTACTTGAGTCTAAATCCACATACAAATTTCCTTAAGGCCTAACTTGCCTAGCTCCCCTTTAAGGCTTAAAATCTAATATTTTTTCCTAAGGCTCCTACCTTCAACCCAAAGTTCCCGAAGCCCCCCAAACACATACAACAGCACACAACATGCTACCACACACATTTAAGTTAAAAATGCATAACCCCTAAATTCCGGATATTACAAGAGTAATATATTGAAGAAGGAAAAACCTTTCTCAGACCTCTTCCCATACATATATGATCGTTGAAATCAGAGCTTTAAAATTTATAAAAGAATGATCGAACCTGGAAACTAACTCTGACAACGATTAAAGGCAAGTGTACCTATCGAGCAGTAGTATAGCTTAGGCAAGACCGGATTGTTGAACCCAGGAACTAAAAGTATTAATACTAACCTTCTTTTTATTATTTAGCCTTAAAAATAAAGTGAAGTTGTTTTAATCTAAGTTAATGACGACTAAGCTAAGGACAAAGACAAAAAAGAACGAATTGGGAAATAACTTGAAGAAAAAAATCAATTGATCATGACGATACCCTCAGGAAGAATCCACCTAGACTTCACTCGTTATCTAACCTTGAATCATATGATTTATTTACTTAGCTTGATCCGTAGGACTCCCTAACGTATATTAAACCCTCTCTTGAGTCGAATAACATCTAACCCCAGGTTAATTAGTGGAACTCTCGTTCTCTTATAATAACCCCCTAGAACAGCAGTAAATCAATCTATGGATTCCCATATTAGGTTTCACCCTAATCCAGCAAAATCTCGTAACCTTATCTCTAGGAGTTTGATTAAGTCCGCTTAATTATGCTAGATCTACTCTTAAGTAGGGTCTATTCCTCCTCCACCTAAGCACATCAGATTTGGATTAAGCATGCATAATTAAGAACAAACTAAGTAGTTATCATATAATTCAAAAATCAAATAAAAAGATTCATCTAGGTTTCATCCCCTTCAGGTATCTGAGGAGTTTAGTTCATAACTAAATAAGAAAACATCTCAAGAGAAAAGATAAAACAAAACATAAGAAATCCCTAAAACTCCCTGAAGGAATTGAAAGAGAATTTCGCCGTCTCGAGTATAAATCTAGCTTTTTGGGATAGATCAACTGGTTAACTTCGAGCGATTCCTACAATTCTGACCTTTTCGGCTTGGCTCCTTGGCCTAGCTCAACTCCGGTTCCAGCTTCTGTCGAACTCCCCTTTTCAAGTTGCCCCCTTGCGTGTTTTTATAGACTTTGAGATGCCTTACTTGGCCCCTAAGTATCCTAATTTAAGTAGAATTCCTAATAGGGTGCTTGAATAGGCTTTGGAATGTGTTTCTTTGCCTCCAAGTATCTTTTCCTGAATGAAATTGCTCTTTTCAGCGGCAGGGACACGGCCATGGAACACGTCCGTGTGAATCGTGGCCAGGCCATGCTCGGACTTTCTAACTTGAGACACGGCTGTGTAAGTCAGGGGTCAGGCCATGCTCTAGATGATCGACGAGGCACGGCCATGTGGAATTTGGGCCAGGCCGTGTCGGTTCGTGCTAAGGCCCATTTACTCCGTTTTGGGCCCATTTTATGTTCTGTTCATCCTCGGGTGCTTTCCTGGATATAAGACATGAAAAGAAAGGATTAAAAGCACCTAATTACATCATTCACGGCTTAAATCATCCAAAAGCATGCTAAATGTGGGCTTAAATTATGTTACTTTTACGGTTTATCAAATACCCCCACACTTAAGCTTTTGCTTGTCCTCAAGCAAAATTCTCAACTCATAATTAAAACGAACTTCCTTGATTCATAAAATTCATCAATCATGCTTTATCATAATTCAAAGATAATTCATGCATGGATAACTCAACTCAAAGAGTCCTAAAGATTCAAATAATCAAAGTCATATATTTTTAGCTCGAAAACATAGGTTAATCCCATATGCTTGCATGAAAATCAAATCTCCACCACTGTAAAATGAGATGATACACAAATCAATAAGGTCTTTACAGGGTTGTAACGAGGCTAGGTTAAGGGTATGGATATAGGCTGAATTAGCAGGTTAGAATCAAGATTGACTTGATAAATTACCTAACTGGAAAAAATAAACTAATCTTAGATAATTACATCAATTGAAAACTAATAATACGAACTTTTTCTTCAAGATTTGAAATTTATAAATATAAGCTCAGCTTAATCGTAGAACTAATAATGAACATACTTCGATTTTTTTTAGAACAAATCATGTAATAATAGGAAAGAACATTTACAACTGAAATATAGAACATAGTTAGGTAACTGCTCAAAATCAAATCTCGACAAAAAGGGTAATTAAGAAGAATAGTAATAACAAATACAAAAGGCTTTGGTTAATATTAGTGGGTAAGTCAATGAAAAGGGTTGTTAGGATCAAATGGGTTCACTAGGGGTTAATTTATGAGGGTAGGCCTTTTAGTGGTGTAAGTGGGTTAAATCCTAAGTACCTTTATCATCTCTGTATATCAAATCAAGAGTGTAGTCTCGACATGGATAATCAATGCAAGTTCTAGAATATTAATATGAGAGTCTTACCTTGCTTAGTTAAAACCCCAAATGACCTCCTTAACGCACCCTAAAACGTAAAACTGTTAGCCTCACAAGCTTTTGACTTACTGAATACTAAAAGAGTAGACCAATAGGTAACTTCTTACCACCACCTACCACTCGATTATTCAAGAAGGCGGCTTTACCTGATTGTTCCCCAAAATCCGAAAGTCCTTCTCCAAGCGATTGAAAGAGGAAACCCAAGAGATCAACACCCTCTAATATTTGGCCAAAAGAATCTAATAGGGAGGGGGAAGTTTCGGCAACAAGAGGGGACTATTCGGCTAGAGTCCTGAAGGTAAGAATAAATGAGATGTGGTTTACAAATGAAAGGAAAAATCGGCAATGGTATAGGCCACTTGAGATTTTCGGTTTCAAAGCACAAAAAGAATTAAAATTTACTTGAAGGTTCGGTCAAATTAAAAAAACATAAAAAGGAAGCAAAGAAAAGTAAGGCTTAGAAGAATGAACTAAAATTCGGCAAAAGGAGAGCACACCACCCTTAAATAATATTCGGCTACTCCCCTTAACCAATCCCCAAAACCGATCATGCCCTCAAGTACCCCACATTCGGCCATGACTTCCACCAAATCCAAAATTCCTTCCTAAATTCACTCTATACCAACCAATTCAAAATAAAATAACCCAATAGCAACCATTATCACCTATTTACAAATTTTAAACTAAATAAAATTATCCTACAATTATCCTACCACTATCTAAAATAATTAAAATAACCCAACCCTTATCACTCCTTCCAGCCGAATTCCAAAAGGACTAAACAACCTTAGCTTAATCTTTATCCACTTGAAACCCCTATGTGCCGCCCACCTTCACGCCAATTAGCAAAGAAAAGAAGGAAAAACCCCACTGCGCACCTCCAAGGTTCGAACACGGGACACAGGGAACCAAAGACCAAGTAGCACCCTGTGCCATTCGGCCAACCCGACTTTCATGTCAAAAAGCCCCAACATTTATTTTTAAATCCTTTCTACCTCAGCCCATCACCAAATAACAAAATAAAAATGCAACAATGCTGCTCCAGCCTCGAACCTGCGCCCTTCCCCTTCTCCAGCTCCTAAGTGGCGCATGAGAGCCACTTTGCCAATGAGCTCTTTGCGTCACAAACTCATCCCAGCTCCTTTTAAGGCCTTCTCCCCTTTAAACGCAAAACCCAAAAAATTCAAAACCCCATGCTGCCACCTTGGTTCGAACATGAGACCCCCAGCACCTTGAGGCGTCACCTTCCCAAGCCCCAAGCAGCGCTTCCATGCCACTCCACCAAGCTATTTCTTGCGTCCTAAACTCCACCAAATTATTTTAAGGCCTTCTTGCCCTATTTCCCCTTTTTACACTAAAAATCTAAAATTTTCCAAGGTACTCCCCTTTCATCCAACCATTTTTAAAACCTCTAAACACATCCAAGCACACTCGAAAACCTTCCAACACCTGAATTATACCCAAACTGCATAGCCCCTAAACCAGGGTGTTACAATTCTACCCTCCTTAAAATAATTTCGTCCTCGAAATTACTTACTACCGAACAATCATAACTCGCTACTCTACGCCTCTGCTGCGCACTCTGATCTTACTAGGGCTATCATACTTCCAAACACAGTCTCTAAGTTCGCACTCAAAATTTGAAACAGCTCTCTTAGCAACACAGGAAAGACTAACTCACAAACAAGCAAAGCAATTAAAGCATGTACCAAAGCAAAGGGGCTTACCCGATATCACATCCTTGGTTGACTCTGACTAGAACCATTCCCTCCATGGCTTGCACCACGACCCCTCGTTGCTCGAGGACAATTCTTAACCAGGTGTGCCTTAGATCCACACCGAAAGCATTCTTTACTATTTCCCCAACACTCTCCTGTGTGAGGTATTCCACATCGAACACAAGAACGATTCCGATACTCAAAGAATCGCACAGTGAACGAGCGTCCCTATTCTCAACTCTTGATCTTTTCTTAACATCTCCGTGCGATGCCGACGGGTCCAACACTTCTCTTATTCCCGTTCCTATTCTTTTCTCGGTTTTCCCTTACAGTCCTCTTAACTTCTTCAGCTATCCGAGCTTTCTCCACTAGCACCGCGAAGTTTCTCTCTCTCTACGGAGCAATCAGCACTCGAAGTTCATAGTCGGTGGCCACGATTCCCTTGGCATACTGACTTGGCCGCACAAACTCCGCCTCGTACTCCGCTATCAACTCATTCCCTTGCATAGATTTAGAAACGCTTTCCTTTGCGAGTCCAAATAACTTGCTCCAACGTACTTTCCTTCGAACTTTTCCTTAAAATATCCCCAATCCACTGGTTCTACCGGGACACCTTGCCTGATAGTGAGCCACCATCGATAAGCCTCGTCTCGAAGTAGCGAAACAGCCCCTTTTAGCTTTTCCTCTGGGGTACAGTCCAAATCGTCCATAATTCTCTCGACCCCTTCCAGCCAATACTCCGCTACGTTCGGAGCCACTCCAGACACTCCTCTAAAAACTTCAGCCCCGTTCGACCTGAGCCTCTCAGACACTGACTTCCGAGCTCCGTTTCCCATACCCGCTCTTGCCACTTGCTGAAGCACGCGTAACATAGCCTGCGACACTGCGTCATCTCCTCCTGCCTGACCTTGATCTTCCGTGCCCACGGCTGGCGGCGGCACTTCATTTCTCGACTCGCCGGACCCTCATCGCTCGGACGCACAATCGACCACGCCTCTAGAGCTCATCTCTAGCGTCGCGATTTAACTGATTAAACAGCTTTATGCATTAGAAATTTTGTTTCACTTGTTTATCCGCGAACAAATCTTATGAAAAGAAAGTTTCAGGAGTGTTTCTTTCGATCAATCAAAGGTTCAGTTCGAGTTTACTGTTCTAACTCAGAGTATCCCATTCACAACCATCCACAACCTTTACTGCACTTCTATGGCATCCTAGCCCTTATCCCAACCTGCGGGCAATTTCGTCATTTTCCTACTGAGTATATTTTTGTGATAAACCGGAGAAATTTTAAAACTTTAATAAACCAGGACATTTTGGAGTTTCCACAACGGGAGGGTATTCCTGAAAATTTATCAAATTAAAGATACAGCAGAATTTTGGAATCCAGGGGTAATTTGGTAATTTTGTCAATCAGGGGTAATTTTGTAAATTTCCAAAGTCAGGGTGTCTTGAATTTTTACAAAATAGCATTTTTGAATACTTTCGCAAAGCAGGGAAATTTTATTAAAATTGGGGTTAAACCGGCAATTTTGAAAGTCAAGGGCATTTTAGTAATTTTCAACACAGGGGTATTTTCGTAAACTTTCAAAGTCAGGGTATTATTTTGAAATACAGAATTTTGGATACTTTTACAAAGTATGAGAATTTTATCGACATCAAGGTAATGCGATAATTTTTTTTTTAAAAAAAAAACAAGGGTATTTTCGTAATTTTGCCACTAGGGGTAATTTCGTAATTTTGGTAAGTCGAAAATATTTTGAAATTTTTTTTTTCAAAAATAAATTTTCGTTACTATGAATAAAAATGCTTTAGTGATTTTAAAACTAGGGTTTCCATAAAACAAGGCTAGTCCCTTTCGGGTTTTATTCAGTGTGTTTAGCCTATGACTGAGTCCTCTTGGTTAGGGTGAACCGAAGCTACGCACCAGGTAGGAATCCCGCGAAGAGGAGGTGAGTCACGAGGACTGCTTAAGTACCAAGCTCTTCCGGATCCAATCCTTGACATGCGCGCAGGGGTTACCACACCCTAACTCGACGACTTAGTTGTAACTTTGTTTTAGTAACCTTAAGTCTTATGCATATGTTTGAGTAGACTAGTCCTAGGGTTCAATAGCCCTAACATACTATTCTACGAGCCCAAATAACCCATAACAACTCATATAAACAGATCACTTCAAAAGTCCAAGTACTTACAGTGGACTTGAATTGAGGTACAAAGTGCCATGCCGAATAACTCAAAAAATATTTCATAAAACCCATATCTTGAAAAACCCATTTTGAAAATATTTTTGGGCCCAAAACCCTCAAAGCTGAGTTTTGAACCTGGCTCTGATACCAATCTGTAACACCCCCAAACCCGGCCCACGAGCCTTGACCGGATCTGGTTATGTCACTGTGGAAGAACGGTTAAAAATCCTTTTTGTCTTTCGAATAAAACATGAAAATTGTTAACTTTTGAAAATTTTGCCCTTTCTAAAATTTTAAATAAAACTTTGTTATTAAAAATAATCCATATTAAAACTTTGGTGTAAAAATTACATATACTTTGAATAAAAGATTGCTACAATTAAAAACATTTTCACATAGTAATTTATTTTAAGTAAAACATAATCTAAAATAATATCAAAAGTAGCAATAACAATAATAACAATAATAAGGCCCTTATTACAAAATAATTAATCCAAGTACTTCAATTTAAAATGCTTAAAATAAAAATATTTAAAACGTCTCCTGCATGGGCCACCTTGTATTTACTCCCACCCGGTCCGATCATCCTGTTACCTGCGATGTTGGATAAATAATTGGGTGAGTCATACAGACTCAGTGTGTAATTAAACCACTGATATCCACCCACATGTTAGCCACAAATCAACCCAATTATCAAATGCAACATGTAAAAATAATCATTTAAACATTACCACAATCTGGGCTTGGCCCACAATCAAATCATATTCAAGCACTGGGCTAGGCCCTTTTCTCATCAATCCACTGATCACTGGGCTTGGCCCATTTCCACGTATGTTCTCAAAACATACCTTTCCACATGTCATATGGGGCTTGGCCCATTTCCATATCATTTCATAACGGAACAATGCAACATGAAACCCAACCCAAACCTAAGGTCCATCGTCTACACACCCCCTTATCCAGCCTACCACACACCAGGGGATCATCGAGTCACCCTCTCCTTTTCCCTCCAAAAAGGCAACCAATGCCATCCACGATGTAAAGACGTAGCTAACATCAACCACGATGGAGCACACAAAGACCCATCACCACGATATGGCATAGAGCCGATATCAATCAAGGTAACCACGCGAACTTAATCGCAAAGAGTCCACAACGCGACCTCAGTCAGCGCCAATCCACGATGTAGCACAAAGCTGACATCAACCACGTACTCGAAGTACACCCTGTCCTTCTTCCATAACCCGCCCATGCACATGTAACATGATATAATGACAAGATGATGCACGTACATGTTAATCACAAATATAGGCATGTTTCACATTTTCAAATCAGTGATCACACATTAACAAGTTTGTCACTAACCTGGTCATCGTCATACCCCCTTAAGGGTATCCATTCCACTTTTATCACTACATTTATTAGTGAACATATAATACTAACAGATATCACACAAATCCCGGAAACAATGGCTAACTACACACCTTATAACCTGAAGCTCTAAACCTTCGATCCCGGCACTATCGCTCAACGAAACTACAGCTACTTGTCTATAGTTTTTTCGCTTTGCCCACACCCGGTGGCAATCGCGAATCGCAGAAACCAATCTCTTTTGAACTTCGGGATGTGGGCTTTCCTTGCCCTCATTGGTCGCATCCACGTCCATCGCAATCACTTAATCAGAATCCTTTGGTTAAATGTCATAATACAAGATCTTAGGCAAATTAACTACAATTTAACATACTTACCGAAACGATCTAGAATCCCAAAGGCTCCTATGTACTTCCGTAGATTCGCCCCTAAGAATCATAGCACATAATCGGTCAATACTTAATAACCAAAATGGCCTATGGCCGAATACCACAAGTCCCTTACCTTGCTGAGTTGAAACCCCAAATGACCTCCTTAACGCACCCTAAAACGTAAAACTGTTAGCCTCACAAGCTTTTAACTTACCGAATACTAAAAGAGTAGACCAATAGGTAACTTCTTACCACCACCTACCACTCGATTATTCAAGAAGGCGGCTTTACCTGATTGTTCCCCAAAATCCGAAAGTCCTTCTCCAAGCGATTGAAAGAGGAAACCCGAAGAGATCAACACCCCTCTAATATTTGGCCAAAAGAATCTAATAGGGGATGGGGGAAGTTTCGGCAACAAGAGGGGACTATTCGGCTAGAGTCCTGAAGGTAAGAATAAATGAGATGTGGTTTACAAATGAAAGGAAAAATCGGCAATGGTATAGGCCACTTGAGATTTTCGGTTTCAAAGCACAAAAAGAATTAAAATTTACTTGAAGGTTCGGTCAAATTAAAAAAACATAAAAAGGAAGCAAAGAGAAGTAAGGCTTAGAAGAATGAACTAAAATTCGGCAAAAGGAGAGCACACCACCCTTAAATAATATTCGGCTACTCCCCCTAACCAATCCCCAAAACCGATCATGCCCTCAAGTACCCCACATTCGGCCATGACTTCCACCAAATCCAAAATTCCTTCCTAAATTCACTCTATACCAACCAATTCAAAATAAAATAATCCAATAGCAACCATTATCACCTATTTACAAATTTTAAACTAAATAAAATTATCCTACAATTATCCTACCACTATCTAAAATAATTAAAATAACCCAACCCTTATCACTCCTTCCAGCTGAATTCTAAAAGGACTAAACAACCTTAGCTTAATCTTTATCCACTTGAAACCCCCATGTGCCGTCCACCTTCACGCCAATCAGCAGCAAAAAGAAGGAAAAACCCCACCTGCAGCCTCCAAGGTTCGAACACAGGACCTGGGGGAACCAGCAGCCAAGTAGCACCCCAGGCCATTCGGCCAACCTGACTTTCATGTCAAAAAGCCCCAACATTTATTTTTAAATCCTTTCTACCTCAGCCCATCACCAAATAACAAAATAAAAACGCAACAATGCCTTCCCCACTTTCTCGAACTCTGCGCCTTTCCCTTCTCTCCTCCTAAGTGGCGCATGAGAGCCACTTTGCCAATGAGCTCTTTGCGTCACAAACTCATCCCAGCTCCTTTTAAGGCCTTCTCCCCTTTAAACGCCAAACCCAAAAAATTCAAAACCCCATACTGGCACCTTGGTTCGAACATGAGACCCCCAGCACCTTGAGGCGTCACCTTCCCAAGCCCCAAGCAGCGCCTCCATGCCACTCCACCAAGCTGTTTCTTGCGTCCTAAACTCCACCAAATTATTTTAAGGCCTTCTTGCCCTATTTCCCCTTTTTACACTAAAAATCTAAAATTTTCCAAGGTACTCCCCTTTCATCCAAGCATTCTTAAAACCTCTAAACACATCCAAGCACACCCGAAAACCTTTCAACACCTGAATTATACCCAAACTGCATAGCCCCTAAACCAGGGTGTTATAGAGAGTCTACACAAACCATCGATCTTTTTATTCATCATCTCTAGCTGGGTAGATAACCTGGCGAACAAGTCGAGGTCGAAGACACTGGCTGCTTTAGTAGGAATTGTCCTCATGACTTGCCACTGATAATTATTCAATGCCATCTTCTCTATTATCTACCAAAAGCAAAATAGAGGAAAAATTAGCAAAGTAAAAATAAAAAGAAGAAATAAAAAATAATAATGAAAATAAATTGCAATAAAAAAATGGCTAAAGTAATAAAAATAGAGCTTTCTTAATATTTTAGTTCCCCGGCAACGGCGCCAAAAACATGATCACTGAAATCAGAGCTTTAAAATTTATAAAAGAGTGATCGAACCTAGAAACTAACTCTGACAACGATTAAAGGCAAGTGTACCTATCGAACAGTAGTATAACTTAGGCAAGACCGGATTGTCGAACCCAAAGGAAATAAAAGTATTAATACTAACCTTCTTTTTATTATTTAGCCTTAAAAATAAAGTGAAGTTGTTTTAATCTAAGTTAATGACGACTAAGCTAAGGACAAAGACAAAAAAGAACGAATTGGGAAATAACTTGAAGAAAAAATCAATTGATCACGACGATACCCTCAGGAAGAATCCACCTAGACTTCACTTGTTATCTAACCTTGAATCATATGATTTATTTACTTAGCTTGATCCGTAGGACTCCCTAACGTATATTAAACCCTCTCTCGAGGCGAATAACGTCTAACCCTAGGTTAATTAGTAGAACTCTCGTTCTCTTATAATAATCCCTTAGAATAGCAGTAAATCGATCTATGGATTCCCATATTAGGTTTCACCCTGATCCGATAAAATCTCGTAACCCTATCTCTAGGCGTTCGATCAACTCCGCTTAATTATGCTAGATCTACTCTTAAGCAGAGTCTATTCCTCCTCCACCTAAGCACATCAGATTTGGATTAAGCATGCATAATTAAGAACAAACTAATTAGTTATCATATAATTCAAAAATACAATAACAAAATTCATCTAGGTTTCACCCCCTTCAGGTATCTGAGGGGTTTAGTTCATAACTAAATAAGAAAACATCTCAAGAGAAAAGATAAAACAAAACATAAGAAATCCCTAAAACTCCCTGAAGGAATTGAAGGAGAATTCCACCGTCTTGAGTATAATTCCTACTTCTTGGGATGGATCAACTGGCTAACTTCGAGCGATTCCCACGATTCTGACCTTTCTGGCTTGGCTCCTTGGCCTAGCTCGACTCCGTTTTTGACTTTTGCCGAACTCCCTTTTTCAAGTTGCCCCCTTGGGTGTTTTTATAGACTTTGAGATGCCTTACTTGGCCCCTAAGTATCCTAGTTTAAGTAGAATTCCTAATAGGGTGTTTGAATAGGGTTTGAAATGTGTTTCTTTGCCTCCAAGTATATTTTCCCGAATGAAATTGCTATTTTCAGCGGCAGGGACACGGCCATGGAACACGCTCGTGTGAATCGTCGCCAGGCTGTGTTCGGACTTTCTAACTTGAGGCACGGCCGTGTAAGTCGAGGGTAGGCCGTGCTCTAGATGATCGGCAAGGCACGACTGTGTGGGATTTGGGCTAGGCTGTGTCGATTTCACGCTAAGGCCCATTTACTCCGTTTTGGGGCCCGTTTTATGTTCTTTTCATCCTCGGGTGCTTTCTTGGATATAAGACATGAAAAGAAAGTATTAAAAGCATCTAATTACATAATTCAAGGCTTAAATCATCCAAAAGCATGCTAAATGTGGGCTTAAAATTTGTTACTTTTATGGTTTATCAATATATATAACCCATCCTCACTTAGTGGAACCTAACAAGTGTTGCAAAATTCAGAATTTAGACCTGTCAGTCTAGTTGGCTCCCAACCAGATCACACTACAAACTCAACTAGCACAGTAATCAAACAAACTAGGCATACTATACATTTGACGTAACTCATACCATAATTACCTTTTCGCACATTCATTTTTTTAATAATAAAGAATGGCCTAAAATAGAATCTTCTCTTTCTCACTTGGTGGTTACTATACGCCCACTTTGATTCACCAAAAGAAGCAAATGGGTGAATTACACTTCACCAAACAGATAATTTCACTAATATACTCCTAAATCACAAATTCTTCAAACTTGGGGTGTAACATAGAATGTCCGCCAAGGACTATCTTATGTAGAATGTCTACTAAGAACTAACTACTCTGTAAAGTCTGCCAAGGACTATCGAGTGAAGAGGATGTTCGTTAGGACTATCTAGTGTTAGAAAGTCCGCTAAGGACTATCTTATAAATGGGAAGCTTGCCTTATAAGATCTAATGAGAGGATAGACCATTGGGGACTATCTATTGCTGAGAAGTCCATTAGGACTATTTGATCAAGAGAATATCTATTCAGACTATCTTGAAGAGGGAAGGTCCAGTGGGACTATCTTACAAGTACAATTCCATAAGAAAACAGTAGTGCTTAAATATTCGCTGAATCTTATATTCGAAAGCCACATACAAGGATGGTAGTAAATGAGTTTACCTCTAAAAATGCTATATGCACAAATTAAGTTATAAGGAAGTGGATGTCTGGATAATATAGTAAGTAGATTTTGTATTTGACGTGGAATGGTGAGACTAGGGTAAGAATCCGCCATTTTGGCGAAACAATTGCAAGTCCACCTAGGTTAGTCGAAGATCTGTGCATCTGTTTGCAACGCTATCTTATTGATGAGTCAAACCAGTAATTTATTCTGAGTTGAAGCTTGACAAGACAAGTCTCAAAAATGGAGGTTGTCAAAAAGAGTACTATTATGTCCAAATTTTCCGCGATATGTCTACCAGCGGTTCGTTCAAGAAGAACATATAGGTGCCAACCACGCCATCCAAATTGCAAGAGCATACATGAAACTCAGTGGGTTATTTACGTATGGAATCTCACTAAGTTGATATTTAATAATTGATGTATGGAATCTCACTAAGTTCGTTCAAACTTATGAGTGTTTTGTCTTGAGTGCAAGATCAAAGGATATTGTGAAAATTACGGGAAAGGACCAAGCCAGACCTCGTAGAATCCACATGGACTTCTTTGATTTTAGTATTATGCATATAGTGGAGCGTCCTTAGAGGTTACGCCTCGGGGATTGAATATGTAATTAAGCAGAACCAATTTTGTTATATTACGTGTATAAGCATATTCAATAGATGGGTATGTTTGTAAAGAACATTAATTTACTTTGGTTAGTGAATCTTATAATAAGAGATTCCATATGATGTTCATTTATGGAAATGTTTTGGTTAGTTAATTAATTGGGTTAAAGTTGTATGAGAACATAGTATTAAGCCTTGGCGTAGAATTAAATAAATTAGAAATATGTTGTTAAGTAATATAGTTTAATTGTGACATTTGGTACCTGGACCCAGCGGTCGGGTCAGGTATAGGGTATTACAATGATAGTATGCAGCGGAACCAAACACATTTAAAGAACCATAAATTGTAGTAGGCTTCCCACTTTATTTCTCTAATGATGTTTTTCCTTCAATTGTAGTAGATGGTAGGCGATTAATGGGATGACATGCATATGTTATAGCCTCAGCCCAAAACTTTCTACCCAATCCAACATTGGATAGCATACATCGAACTTTCTCCAACAATGTTTGATTCAATCATTTTGTCACCCCATTCTATAATGGTGTAGATTTGACAGTGAAGTGTCTGTTGATGCTCTCATTTTCACACAAATAGATTACTTCTATATCCTCCACTATTGTCTGTGCGAACATGCTTGATCCTTTTGCTCATTTGAGTTTCCATAATCTTTTTCCACTTAAGGAAAGATCTTAACACTTCATCCTTTGTCTTCATTGTATATACCCACACTCTTTGAGAATAATCATCAACAAAAGTTATATAATAATCTTTTCCTCCTAAAGAGCTTGTTTTAAATGGTCCTAGACATCTAAGTGAACATAATCCAAGATGTCTTTAGTATCATGGACCGCAATCCTAAACTTCACCCTTATATACATAAGTGTTTCTAACTTTCAGTTTTTAGTTATGTTACAGCAATTGTCCCGTTAATTGTACTACCCAGATAATGGTACAGTTATTATTTTTCCAGACCTTCTTCATTACCACGCATGCACTAGAAATATTTTTTATCACACCATCTTTAACTCTCACTTCAAAACCTTTGAATAATCTTCGACTCTAATACCACTTGTGCCAATAGAGTAAAAAAAAAAAGTAAATTATTGTACTAGAAAATCACATTAGGTTTAGTTCCCAAGAAAGATTGGAGGGGTCACAAACGGCCCCACTTAAAACCTAACCTCCTAGATAGAATATCCTTACAATATAATTTAATAGCACAATATATCATTACAATTACACCCTACAAAATATTAAAAGATAAATAAAAAACAATTAATAACACTAAAAATTTAACGAGGTTCAACAAATTACGCCTACAGCCTCGGACACTACCAAATATATTTCTCTGCAAAAGATACAAGTGAAATATTACAAATAAGGAGAAGGAAAGATTGCCTTGTGGAGATTATGACAAGTTTTGGGATGACTCAAAAATGGAGAAACAACCCATATTTATAGTAATACAAAAGCTTCATAACTTTGTATTTTTTAGACGTGGGATTGTGCTATTTCAACAAGCTAAAATACAATTTAATTATTTTATTACCTTATTTATTTATAAAATTTTAAAGGATCAAATCAAAATTTTATCATTTTAAAAGGGTCAAAATATAATTTTACTATATATTAACTTTAAATTTTTATAAATTTTAAAAATTCAATAGTAAAATCCCTTTTAACTCCATGTTCTCTTGGATGGAAAAGATAACTAGTTGAATTTGGAGATAAGGTTTGACTAAAAATTGATATAGAACCAACCTACTAGGATTGTCGTGTAACAAGCTGCTTCCTCCATCTCAAGTTTTAGCCGAATGTAACACTTGTTTAACTTCTCTTCTCTTTTTATTTAGCCAAAATGTTACCAATGTTTGCATTCTCTTCTTTTTTGCCACATCAATCAGCTATATGATAGCATGCGAAAGAAAAAGTTCATTGTATGATCCCAGTCGACATTTATTAGCCTCTTATTCAATTACCTACTCATAAAGAATTCATTAGGCTCCTACTAAGTCAAAATACAATAGTTAGATTTATAAAATAAATCTAAAATAAAACTGAATAAACCAAGATCTATCAGGTCAAATCATCAAGAATAAAACTAAAAGCAGAAGTGTACATGAATCTATGAATTCCTTGAAGTTTTTCCCAATCTTGGAGGTTTGATCTTCCAAATTAGCACACAATAAATTCAGAGAATATTTTCTCTTTCTTTCCTAAGGATGGGATAGTAGAAAAGGTATCTTGTGTATAATTTGGGGACCATAACCCTAATATTTATAACCTTGACATATTAGTTCTAATTCCTAATTAGCCCATCATTAATTAGAATTTGATTAGAACTCAATTACTAAAGTATCTACACATATTTGACCCATACTTTTTTTAATAATTAAAGCCCAATAAATTTCTAACCAAATTAGATCACTTTTAAATTGGGCTAACCTATCATGATAGTATATAATAACATGTAATTACCTTTATTATATATGTGATATCCATATTTTCCAACAATCTCTCACTTGGACCACACATATATATATACTAATTCCTTTATAATTACATGTCATTATACAACCTTATGAGCTCAAAATTTTACTATCATATCCAAAAGATATTCCGAACAATCTCGTCCATTAATTATGCTAACATAGAACCAATGAGACTTTTGTTACATATATCGTAACTAAATCCATCCCTAATCACGTATATTAACACAAATAAATGACATACCATCCCTAATCACGTATATTAACACAAATAAATGACATAGATCAAGTATGGATGTGTAGCATGGAAATTACATGCAATATGATCTAAACATGTCTATTTTAAACTAGTCCATTTTAAACTTAAGTGAGGTCAATATCAAAATAATAAACAGAGTGAATAAACTAATACTTCATTTCTGATAAAAAAATAACCAAATACTTGAATGTCTGAAAACAAATATAAAAATAAATAAAATATAAACTCTCACTAGATCATGATATAATCAAACAATGTAACACCCATGTGAGCAGTGTGCTCATGAAAAACCTTGGGTGGTAAACCTTTTTGTGAGCGGATCCACTATCATGGAGTTTGTCCCAATGTGATCTATGGATATTTGACCATTTTGCACTCTTTCTTTTACAACTAGGAACTTTATGTCAATATGCTTTGACTTAGATGAACTCCTATTGTTATTGGAATACAGCACTGCTGACTTATTGTCACAAAATAATTTGAGTGGTCTTTCTACATTCTCCAAAATGCGCAGCCTTGTGACAAAGTTCCACAACCATATTCCATGGTTCGATGCCTCATAGCATGCTACAAACTTCGCTGCCATAGTGGACGAAACTACAAGTGTCTATTTGACAATTTTCCAAGATATACCGCCTCCAACTAACAGGTAAATATAGCCTGATGTAGATTTCCTACTATCTTGGCACCCAGCGAAATTAGAATCTAAATACCCTACGAACTCCAAAAGATCTGATCTCTTATAAGTAAGCATGTAATCTTTTATTCTCTCAAGATATCTCATAACCCTTTTGGTTGTTACCCAATGGTCTATACCAAGGTTACTTAAATATCTGCCTAACATCCCAATAATGTACGCAATGTCCGGACGCGTACATACTTGAGCATACATTAAACTCCTAATAGCTGATGCATAGGGAATCTTTTACATTTCCTAAATTTCAAGGTTACTTTTAGGGAATTGAGTAAGACTAAATTTGTCTCCTTTAGTGATAGGGGTGTCACCTGGTCTACAACTCTGCATGCCAAACCTTTTGAGTACTTTATTGATATAGCTCTTTTATGATAATCCAAGAATACCTCGAGATCAATCTCGATGTATCTAAATTCCTAAAACAAAGTAGGTGTCCCCAAGATCTTTCAACTCAAAATGCTTAGATAAAACTCTCTTGGTTTCATGCAATAAGCCTATATCATTAGCAAGCAAAATGTCAGCAACATATAGAACCAGAAATATGTACTTACTCCCATTGCATTTGTGATACACACAATCATCAACAACATTCATCTCAAAATCGAACGATGTGACATTCTGAATTTTTGGGCCCATGCGTTTAATGGGTGAATAGGTGTAATGAGTTAAGTTGAGTATTGGGGGTTCAGAATGGGCTCAGGTTTGGGCCGAGGCTGTAGTTAAAATTCTTGTTTGAACACTTTAGTGGAAAGCTTGTTAAGTTAGGGCATAAAAGATATTAGCTGTGTTTTAAAACACAAGATGGGCTTGTAGCCCAGTGGCAAAATGGCGCCACTAAGAGGGAAGGAAGTTGGCGTCAATTGAGGTCCAAGGTTCGAGTCGCATTACCCATCTATTTTAATTAATTTTGGCATCAAGGGAGAGCAGAGTTGGAGTCAGTTAGAATGCTTGAAATTAGGAAGAATAATTGATGGATACTGTGGATAATATGGATGATAAAGTAACTGATAAAGGAAGGAAGAGGTGGTGTTATCTAGGCTTCTTCTGAAGGTGTGAATGGATTAAGATAGAGGAGAAAAGATAGGAATTATCTGCTGAGTGCAGTGTTGGACGAATTTCCATCCCTTGGAAGGGTACCGAAATTTCCCCTACTATTGGATTAGTTGTTAGTTATCAGGAAGGGCACTTTCGGGTTTTGATAGGTAAGTGCCGAAAATCGCTAGTCTCTAATTTCAGGATTTCTAGGTAAAGATTTCAATTCTCCTTAAGATGATCAATCGTTTTCTCTTCATTAGGCGTGCCTTAACCTAATGTTTCATTACCAGCCTCTGAACTACACATTAGGCAGATAGAAACTGTGTTGACTACGGATAGTGTCGACATAGAAAGTCTTGTTCTAACGATAATCAGTTGTGTAAATCTCTAACACACTATTTAACTATAATCTATATGTGTTATGGGCTAAAAAGCTGGAAAGTGGCTGTGTGACAGTCGAATAAAACCCTAAAAAGGGTTAGGCAAGGATGCTAGGTACGTAATCATAGAAATCTCTATGTGTATTGAAATATATGTAAACCTACTTTCTTAAAGATGGTATGATGTTTTCTGTGTGTATGCATGGGGTAGGATTATCATAA
Organism: Gossypium bickii; assembly: GCA_025503065.1. Classification (NCBI taxonomy): domain Eukaryota; kingdom Viridiplantae; phylum Streptophyta; class Magnoliopsida; order Malvales; family Malvaceae; genus Gossypium; species Gossypium bickii. The sequence continues at coordinate 22,553,258 of CP106715.1, forward strand.
TGAAGGGGAAGTGCATGATAGGTCACTTGGTGATTGGTGGTTAAACTACAAAATCTAAAATTAGGTCACAATAGTGATCGGTGGCTGAGCCACGTTATATTATGAGGTCACATAGTGATCGGTGGCTATGCCACGTTTAATGATTCCTGAATAATAGGAATAGGCAATACGGCTGTCGTTATGGTGTGTAGCGGATGGAGGGTTGATTGTAGAAATCCCCAAGGTGTTATGGTTGGTACGGGTTGGTGTGTAGAGGATGGAATTCTAGGTTGGGTTGGGCTATGCATCATTTATTATTTATCATGTGATTATGATTGTTGCCTTTATGTATGGGCCAGGGCTCATAATGTGTTTGTGGGCCTCAGGTCATTGTGTTTCGGGATTTACACACTGAGTCTTAGTGACTCACCCTTTCATTTTCCTCTACTCTTTTAGATGAGCAGCAGATCGTGGACATGGGAGCCGAGACGGACTCGAGGGGCCATCAAGTTTTACTTCTATAAATTATTTTTGGTTTTCTTTAAGTTTTTTTTATATTTTGGGAATATTTATGTAATAAGGCCCCATAGTTTACCTTCATCTAGTAGTTTTTAATATTTGCAACTTATGAAACCATGTCAAAGGTTTAAATATACGAAATAATAATACAAGGTTTTCTTTACAAAAGTCACTTGTTATTCAAATTTTGTCTAATTAACTTATGATTCTCTAAAGCCAACTTAGCAAAGTTTTCAATGTACAACCCGTAGCATACCAGATCTGGTCGAAACTTATGGGCCGGGTTTGGGGTGTTACAAACGAAACAATTATTAGATGAAACTTGTGGTACCATTGACGGGAAGCTTGTTTGAGTCCACAGATGGATTTTGTCAATTTGCAAACCATATTATTTGAGTCTTCTGACTCAAATTTTTCTGGTTGCACCATATAAATTGTTTCTTCAACGTCGCCATTAAGAAATGCAGTCTTAACATCCATCTGATGTAACTCAAGATCAAAATGAGCAACAAGTGTCGTGATTATCCTAAAGGAGTCTTTCGATGAAACTGGAGAGAAAGTCTCTATAAAATCAATACCTTCTTTCTGAGCATATCCTTTAGCTGTAAGACGCGCCTTTTACCTCTCCACATTACCATTTGTATTCCTCTTGGTTTTAAATATCCATTTACAACCAATTGGTTTTGCACCTTCAGGTAATGGGACAAGTTCCCAAACTTTATTGTCTTGTATAGACTTATACTCATCTTTTATGGCATCAATCCACTTTTGAGAATTAGAACTTTTTATGGCCTAATGAAAGTTGATTGGATCATCTTCCATTATTCCAATATCATCCTCATGATCCTGGAGAAATGCAACATAATCATCTGGAATGAAACTTCTCCTTTCTCTTGTGGACCTCCTTAATGGCACTTGTTCTTGAGGTTGTTGAGTTTGTTCTTCTGGAACAATTACCTCATTTTGAATAGAGAGTTGTTCAACATTTTCTTGTAGAGGTTCTGGACTCACTTATTGATCAATGATAGGTATAAGAACCTGAACATCGTCAAAAGTGATAGTAGAAACTGAGTTAGAATCCAATTCCTCCTCAAAAGCAATGTCTCTAACCTTATTTCTCCCCCCCAAACTCAACATTCTCAAAAAATGTTGCAGTTTCCGTCTAAAAAATATTCCTTATATGGGATCATAAAATTGATAGCCCCTATATCACTCAGAATAACCAATAAAGTAGCTGCTTATTAGAGTCCAATTTCCTTTCATGTGGCCTATAAAGCCTTGCCTCAGCTGGACCTCCCCAAATGTGAAAATGCTTTAGACTAGGCTTTTGACCTGTCCAAAGCTCATAAGGTGTTTTTGTAGCTACTTTATTGGGTACTCTATTCAGAATGTAAGTTGTTGTCTTTAATGCTTCTCCCCAGAGGGACTCAGGTAAGGTAGAATGAGTAATCATGCTCCTTACCATATCCTTAAGAGTTCTGTTTCGTCTTTCAGCTACACCATTTATACTAGGTGATCCTAGCATGGTGTACTGTGGGACAATATTGCATTCCTCTCGGAATTTCGCAAATGGTCCTGGACATTGTTCACCTGAGCCATCATATCTACTGTAGTACTCACCACACGATCAGATCTGACGTTTTTAATCCTTTTGTTGAGTTGATTCTCAACTTCAGCTTTATAAGCTTTGAACACGTCCCAACACTGAGATTTCTCATGAATGAGATATAGGAACCCATAACGTGAGTAATTGTCTATGAATGTTATGAAATATTATTGACCATTCCAGGATGTTGTAGGTAATGGCTCACAAATATCTGTATAAATTAATTCTAAGACGTCTGAAGATCTGTTGGCACCCAATCTCTTAGTTTTGGCCTGTTTTCCCTTAATGCAATCAACACAGACATCAAAGTCTGTGAAGTCAAGGACTCTAAAATACCATCAGACACAAGGCGTTCAACTCTACCTTTTGAGATATGACCTAAGCGCTTATGCCATAATGATGCTGAATTTTCCTTATTTAATTTTCATTTAATACCACGTGATTCATCATACAAGGTTTCATTATAGGATACAACTATTTCTAGCAAATAAAGGTTGTCATAAGTATTTAAATAACCAATTCTAATAATATTTGAATTTAAAGACAAAGTAAATTGATTGTTTTCGAATGAATAATAATATCCAAATTTTTCCAATGAAAAAACAAAAACTAAATTCCGTCTAAATGACGATACAATAAAAGTGTCTTTTAAATCCAAATAAAAACCAGTTCCTAATAACAACCTAAAATGCCCAATCGCTTCCACTTCTGTCGATTTTCCATCGCCCACAAAGATGTGTTTTTCACCATTACTTGGCTTTTTGTAACTCAAGCAACCCTGCATAGAAACACTTATGTGAGTAGTACTAAAGCTAAATTAATCTCAGAACAGACCAAATTAAGAATTATACCTTTTTTTTGCACGCCAAGCATGATATTTGGTGCCGAAACCATTTTAAAATCGGTTTTAGAAAAATGGGGATCGACTTTAAAAACAAAAATAGGAGTCGCCACCAATCCTTTTTTACTTAGGTGTGATTGGATCACCTTATAAAACGTTTCATTTTAAAACATTTGATTTTGACCAACGAAAAACGAGAAAACGGGTTCAGGAGTCGGTTACGTATGAGGAAGGGTTAGCACCCTCATAACGCCCAAAAATTGATACCTAATTGATAAAATCATGTCCAAATGTTTGAAATTTAAAAAGTTTAAAATAAGATCCCTTATTAGAAGTAAAACCAAGATTTACCTATTTCAAAGAAATATAAATACGACATCCAATAAGTTAGGATACAACATTTTATAACTTTGAAGCTAGGTGTATCTTTATTTTAGAAAATTCTTACCTCAAGACACAAAACATCACACCCAATAAGTTAGGATACAACATTTTATAATTCTCAAGAATAAGTTTTTTATTTGAAAGTTGAGAAATCTTTATTCCGAGCGAATATAAACATCACATCCAACACGTTAGGACACGACATTTTTAAACCCTCGTATTTAAAGTTATCTCATGATTTACAAAACTTGTTAAAGGATATTTGGCTATTTATCCAAACGGAAAATCGCACTCCACACGTTAGGGCACTATTTCCCAATTTCTAAATACCAAAACATTGCCTCATTTTAAACCTTTGGATAAATATAGTAAAAATATATTTTAAACAATAATTTATGAGGTAATATTGCATTTATACGTGAATATCAAAGGCAATTATAACACATTAACATTTAATATTAATATAGACAATAAAAAAAACAATAGCACATATAAAATAAAATAGCACATGAAAAATAGCATACATAAAATATTAAAAATATAAAATGATATATAAACAACAAAATAGCATAAATATATTTGAGAAAGTAAATAAGTTTTGACAAAAACAATTGATTCATAACTTAAAAACATGCTCATAATATTCTAATACGTAAAATATGTTAAAGAATAAACAATGTTATACTATATAAATAGTTTCAGATAAAAAATATATATATGGGATATAATATTATATAATACTTTTAATATATAAGTTAAGAAATAGTATGTAAGTAAATAATCAAATTAAATAATAATTAATAAGAATTTAAAATACATAAGGATAATATATAATAAAAATATACAAGTTTAATAAATTAATATATGAATAATAAGGGTAATATAATATACTCAAAACAATTAACGAATATTATAACATTTTTTTTAAAAAAATAAAAAAGTATAAAAATGATATGGATAAATAAAAAAAAAGTTAAAAAACGCATATGTCAACCTAACTCCCGCAATATAAGGATTCAACGAAATTCCTCCACCAAAATCTAACTCAAACGGAAGCAGCATAAAAAGAAATGAAAATGAGCGAAGAACAAAATAAAAACAAGCCATAGAAAATAAGAACGCAAGAGGAAGAGAAATTTGAGTGAATGCTCTCAAGAATTCTTATTGCTTTCAAATTCCAGTCCCTTACAATGAAGGGAGAGACCTCTATTTATAGTTGAGCCTCCCCAAATCCAATGGTACAGATCAATTACATCAACGGCTAAGATTAAAAGGTATCTACAAATTAGATCTCTAAGATTACAAAATCATATCTTTTAATATTACATACTATATCTTCTAAGATTTCATATCATATCTAAGATTGCATACCATAACTTATAGGATTGCATATCATATCTAAGATTGCATATCCTTAACTTATAGGATTGCATATCATATCTAATATTGCATATCCTTGAAGATTGTACTTCCATATACGTCGGGCTTGTAGATGGACCATCAATCTTTAAATGATATATTTTGGACTGGACTTGGACTTTATTTTATTATTTCCGGTTTATTATTTTTTGTATGGCCCGGGCTAAATTGGGTTCCTACAGCTGCCCCTCTTTGCTCATTATTGTGAAACAAGAATAGAGCAAAGACTATAAAAGGACCAATTTTGCCCGATCTTGGCGGAACCTTGGCTTCTTGGTTTTCTTCAAATGACTTCCAATCCGAACAGCATTGGATCTTCATCTTGATTTCAGTGAGTTTGATAACTTCAACTTCATGAAGGCAATATCCACTATCTTTTGATCTGCTCCACTGCAAACTCAGGGAGACCAGATCTGAGATTTTCAATCTGATCCCTACAAACTCAGGGATCACGGATCGATGTCTTCGATCCGCTTCCCGCAACTTCGGGGGACGTCAAATCGCTATTTTTCAATCCCGATCCTCGTAAGCTCAAGGATCACCGACCTGATGTCTTCGATCTGTTTCCTGCAACTTCAGGAACGTCAAATCTGCTACTTTCAATCTGATCCCTGCAAGCTCAGGGATCACCAGACTGATGTCTTCGATCTGTTTCCTGCAACTTCAGGAACGTCAAATCTGCTACTTTCAATCTGATCCCTGCAAGCTCAGGGATCACGGATGATGTCTTCGATCGCTTCCCGCAACTTCGCGAACGCCAAATCGCTTATTTTCGATCGATCCTACAAACTCAGGGATCACCAAACTGATATCTTCGATCTGCTCCCTGCAACTTCAGGAAGATCAAATCTGCTATCTTTAGTCTGATCCCTACAAACTTAGGGATCACCAAACTGATATCTTCGATCTGCTCCCTGCAACTTCAGGAAGATCAAATCTGCTATCCTCAATCTGATCCCTACAAACTCAGGGATCACCAGATTGATATCTTCGATCTGCTCCCTGCAAACTCAGGAAGATCAAATCTGCTATCCTCAATCTGATCCCTGCAAACTCAGGGATCACCAAATTGATGTCTTCGATCTGATATTGCTACACCGTCCACTGAAAGACATGTCCTGTAGACTCGGTTCTATGACATGCATGCAATATGTCATGAAAATGATTCCTTTTAAAAGATTAGAATTAAAATGCAATGACCAGAATGAATTGAATGCACCTAATGAAAATACAAAAATATTATGAGTATGATTCCTACTCTAAGTGTTATCACTCATTTTCGTTCGTCAATCATGTTTTGCTTATTAAGTCTGGTCCACGTTTATTTTTCGAATCAACTCTGCTTGAATCTTGAACACACGAGGCTTGTACCATAATGAAAATCAAATACTCTTTCAAATCCGACCCATCTGCACATACAGGGTGTAGGGTTTATTTCAAATTCCACCCATTCCCCACAATTCAAGGCTTTCTTAGTTCATTACCTCACCTCCAAGTGTTATGATCTGATGCTATCACGTCCTCTTATCAATTGGACAAAGAATTCAGAGAAATATTCTCAGAGAGATATTCTCTATATGAAAATTCTAAACAATTGTCCTGTTTCATCTCCTTGTCTTGTTTAGAAATTTCCAAAGTAATATGCAAAACTTCCCTTTTGTGAAATTATTAGTTCATCAATCATTATTTCAATGTAACATATTTACGAATAACAAATAAAATGATTTCAAAAGAAGAATTTGAATAAATTTGTACAAAGAAAAATTAACTGGAACATATTTTTAAGACGAAAAAGAATCCCAAGATAATACAAAAAATTCAGATGCCCTAGATATCGCTGATTGAGCTTCCATATACAAACTTTATGAAGATTGTCTTGAGTTCATCATGCATTTAGAAGACCCAAAGTATTTTGTTGATGCCCCAATATGCGACATTCTTCCTTTTATTGTTGTTTTGAGTGTAACGAGATGGCTGCCATCCATTCAAAATTTGAGTCGCCCTTTTCGGGTTTTCAACTCAAAACCCCTTTGGTCTTAAGGCGCCCTTTGCGGGTTTTCGCCTTGGCCTCTCTTTTTTTTTTTTTTTGAAACTCAAAGCGCCCTTTGCGGGTTTTCACTTTGGCTTCTTCTCTTTTTCAAGCAAAGTATTTCTTTACTGAATCTAAGTTCACAGGATTGGGTAAGCTTTTCCCATCCATTTCAGTCAAAATCAGTGCTCCTCCAGAGAAAGCTTTTTCCACCACATATGGTCCTTCCCAATTCGGCATCCATTTTCCTCTGAAATCCTTTTGTATTGGAAGAATCTTTTTCAAAGACAAGATCCCCTCATGAAACTCTCTTGGGCGAACTTTCTTATTATAGGCTCGCATCATTCGTTTCTGGTACATCTGACCATGACGAATAGCCCTTAGTCTCTTTTCTTCAATCAAGTTCAACTGATCATACCGAGCCTGAATCCATTCAGCTTCTTCCAACTTTATTTCTGACAGCACACAAAGAGAAGGAATTTCTACTTCAATGGGTAAAACGGCCTCCATCCCATAAACCAACGAATATGGTGTTGCCCCAGTAGAGGTTCTGACAGACGTCCGATAAGCATAAAGTGCAAACGGTAGTTTCTCATGCCAATCCTTGTATGCCTCAGTCATTTTCCCCACTATCTTTTTGATATTTTTGTTAGCCGCTTCCACTGCCCCATTCATTTTCGGACGATACGGAGACGAGTTATGGTGTTTGATTCCAAATTGGTTACAAATTTCTGCTATCGAGCTGTTGTTCAGGTTCAGCGCATTGTCGGATATGATCCTCTCAGGCATTCTATATCGACAAATAATCTCCTTCTTCAAGAATCTACTACCTGCTGATTTAGTGACATTAGCATATGAAGCAGCCTCTACCCATTTCGTAAAGTAGTCAATTACCACAAAGATGAATCGATGCCCATTCGAAGCTTTTGGTGAGATTGGCCCAATAACATCCATGCCCCATATGGAAAAAGGCCACGGGGAAGTCATAACATGCAAAGGTGACGGAGGCACATGAATTTTGTCTCCATAAATTTGGCATTTATGACATCTCTTGGCATAGTTGATGCAGTCTCCTTCCATGGTAGACCAATAATATCCAAATCTCATTATCTGTCTGGCCATTGTGAATCCATTTGCATGTGTTCCACAAACACCCTCATGAACTTCTTCGACGATTTTTTTAGCTTCAAAAGCATCAACACATCTCAATAGCACTTGATCTTCTCTCTTTTTGTATAAAATATCTCCATCTAGGACATAATCAGATGCCATTCTTCTTAAAGTCCTTTTCTCATTTTCGGTGGCATTCTCCGGATATTCGCGATTTTTCACATATCGCAATACATTCTGATACCAAGGATGGTCATCTCTTTCTTCTTCCTCTATGTCATAATAATGGGCTGGAACTTCGACGATACTCATCTGAATAGGCCTCATATCTTCTGATCTGTTTACTTTGATCATAGAAGCCAAGGTTGCCAATGCATCTGCCATCTGATTTTCATCGCGTGGAAGATAATTGAAGGTAATGTCATCAAATTCCCCAATCAATTCCAAAACTATTTTTCAGTAATCAACTAATTTGGGATCCCTTGTCTCCCATTCTCCTTTGAGCTGGTAAATTACCAAGGCAGAATCTCCATACACATCTAGCACTCTGATCTTACGCTCTAAGGCTGCTCGAAGTCCCATAATACATGTTTCATATTCTGCCATGTTATTTGTGCAGTCAAAATCTAATCTACATGTGAATGGATAATAGTCACCACCAGGGGATACCAAAACTGCTCCAATTCCATTTCCCATAGCATTCGATGTTCCATCAAAATTCAACTTCCAGCGACAATCTTCTATATTTGCCACATACATCAGCCCTTCATTTGGGAAATCAAAACTCAAAGGTTCATAATCTTCCAAAGCTCTGCTAGCCAAAAAGTCTGCAAACTGCACTTCCTTTGATAGCCTTTTGGGTCACATAGACTATATCGAACTCAGATAGCAGAATCTGCCACCTAGCCATTCTTCCATTCAAAGCAGTGGACTCTATCATGTATTTTAATAGATCAAGCTTGGAAATCAACCAAGTTGTATGATACAGCATATATTGTCTCAACCTCCGAGTTGTCCAAATCAAAGCGCAACATAATTTCTCAATTGCCGAATACCTCATTTCACACCCAGTGAACTTTTTGCTAAGATAGTATATCGCCTTTTCCTTTCTTCCTATCTCATCATGTTGTCCCAACACACATCCCATGGAGTTATTAAAAACTGACAAATACAATATTAAAGGCTTATCTCGATTAGGTGGAGATAATACTGGTGCATTTGACAAATACATTTTGACTTTATCAAAAGCTCTCTGACACTCATCATCCCATACACCTGGATTATGTTTTTTGAGAAGACGAAATATGGGATCGCATTTTCAGTTAATTGTGAAATAAACCGAGCAATGTAATTCAGCCTTCCAAGAAAACCTCGAACTTCTTTCTAAGTGCGCGGTGAAGGCAATCCTTGTATTGCTTTTACCCTGCTTGAATCAACTTCTATTCCTTTCTCACTAACCACAAATCCCAATAACTTTCCTGATCGGGTTCCGAAAGTACACTTTGCCGGATTGAGTTTCAATTGGAATTTTCTCAATCTTAAAAATAACTTCTTCAAGACCTCAACATGCTCTTTTTCTGTTCGAGATTTAGCAATCATGTCGTCAACATACACTTCAATCTCCTTATGCATCATGCCATGGAACAAGGTTACCATGGCCCTTTGGTATGTTGTCCCAGCATTCTTTAGTCTGAAAGGCATTACTTTGTAGCAAAAGGTGCCCCACAGCGTTATGAAGGTAGTTTTCTCCATATCCTCGGGGTGCATCTTAATCTGATTATATCCTGAAAAGCCATCCATGAAGGAAAACAAAGAAAATCCTGCCGTATTATCTACCAACGTGTCAATATGCGGCAAAGGGAAATTGTCTTTTGGGCTAGCTTTGTTCAAATCCCTGTAATCTACGTACATTCAGACCTTTCCATCTTTCTTAGGAACTGGAACAATGTTGGCAACCCATTCTCGGTATTTGACCTCTTGTAGAAAACCAGCATCAAACTGTTTCTGGACCTCTTCTTTTATTTTCAATACTATATCAGGCCTCATCCTTCGTAGCTTTTGCTGAACTGGCTTGCATTCTTCTTTGATGGGAAGGCGATGTACCACAATATCAGTGCTTAACCCGGGCATATCCTGGTATGACCATGCAAAGACATCTTTGAACTCTCGCAATAACTCAATAAGATCTCGTTTTGTCTCTTTAGCTATGTGCGTCCCAATTTTCACAACCTTTCTTTCTTCCAAGGTTATATTCTCTATTTCTTCTTCATGGGGCAAGATTTGCTTCTCCTCCTATTTTACCATTCTTAACAAATCTAGAGATAAGCCACACTCTCGGTCATCTTCAAAATCCTGAGATTCTCCTAAGCGCATGTCTTGCTCAAAATAGGCTTCTGGATCTGTATTATCATTGCTCATGTCGTTGATATCTAGGGCCCTGTAATCAGTACGAAAGAATATACAAGGAATAAATGAATTTGAGGACAAACATCCACATGATATGAATGAAATTTACAATTTGAGAGGTAATTAGAAGAATGAAATGAAAGAATATTTGCTTAAGTTAAATATCCAAAATGTATTTTATTGAAATAATAAGTTCTGAACATAAGCCTATTTCACAAAGGGATTTTTTTATTATTCCTAGGCTACAAAATAACAAAGCATTCTGAATATTACTCTGTGTAATTCCTAAAAACTACAGGGAGCTCCTCCGCAGTCCAATTGTCCAGAATGCTTCCAGGTTTTTTCTTTTCTCTCTCCCCTATAATTTAAACTAATTAGACTCTCTCTATGGATTTAAATGCATATGATGTTATGTAATGCAAATGCATGAATGCAAAGAGGCATCGATTCTGATCAACTTCATTGTAGAAAACTTTATTAGAAAAAAAATTCTTTTACATAAAATAGACTACAAATAAGCTTTCGCCTAAGTCCTAAAGTCCTAATTTTCCTTAGTACAAAACTAGTTCTTGGCTACGATCTGATTGTATCTCATATTTTATGCTCAATACGTCAGCTTGTGCTGCTAAAGTCTGTAGGTAATCGCTACCTCTCGAATTTGGCCTAGGGCATCCTCCATGAGATAGTCCCGATTTCAAACTTGACTGTGTGAATGATGGAGTTCTTCTTTCAAATGCCCTTCTCTTGTTTTCAAACACTCGATCTGAAGTTCACAATTGTGCAATGCTGACTCTAATTCTTCAATTCTACTTTTCATTTCTTCAACCTTGTTCAAACTTGCCTTTAACTCAGCTACGGAATTACGGCTCTGATGGTGGTGAAGAGATCATCCAAGCTCAGCCACTCTAGCTTGTAATTCTCCTTTTTCATTTAGACTTTCTGCCAAATTTTCCTCTAAGGCCTTGTTTCGCGATTGCATCTCTCTAAACTTTTTCTCCCAATAGTCCGCTTTGGCTTTTTCTTCTTGGCCACTGTTCTGAGGTCTTCCCTAAACCGGTATTCTTTATTGATAGACACATCTTTTTATATTCGGTCTTTAGGCTATCTCGATCTTCCTCTATAGTTCTCTTCTCTTTCTTTGCTTTTTCAGCTTCCGATTTCTGAGCCTCCACATCTAGCTTCGAAAACATCTTCTCTTCTTCTAGCTTCTCTATTTTCTTTCCAAGCTCTAAACTTTGCCTTTTGAAATCTTGTTTTATAATTTCTATCTCCGATGGGATGACTTGTAAACACTCCTTCAATGATTGAGCCTTCTCCAAACTTGACTCAGGAATGTTATCGTTGATCCTTTTTTTTAACCATTCGTTATATTCTGCAGTTGTTATCAGTCCTCGAGTCATTATCTTCATACGACAAGCCTGTTTCCAAACCTTAGAAATCTCTAGAACCCTCTTCTTATAACTTTCCCCCTTATATGCGAATTCGCTTTGAGCTAGCCCATGCGTTATCGGTATGAACTGTGCTGCTTTGTATTGCCTTAGTACCAACAAAGGTGCATATCCCACAGCTCCCCAAACTCCAAGTAGAGGTACCCAATCAAAATTTCCACACCGATAAAGGACTTCGTCCGAAACCAACCAAGGGGCTCTCCATTCAACATCTTCCTTTCGAAGGTTTTGCAAAATCTCCATCCACCTTTCCTCTGTTAGATCATCTCTCCTTGTCGTAGCTACGGCTTCTTTTAAAGGGAATAATCTTCAGAGAACACTTGGCAAGAAATTCTACCAACCCTCCAAAAATGGCTGTGAAACCAAACTAATAGCAACTGTGCACATCCAATGAATCTACCTTCCCCCGCTTTCCGACACGCACTCAAAGATCTGAATGTCTCAGCTAAAATCGCAGGTACAGGTATGGCCCCTTTACTAAGTCGATCGAACAAATCGGTAACCGCTTCGTCTATATACCGTAATGCTTTGGGGAAAATCACTAACCCATAAATACATAAAGCAAAGACATCAATCTTCTTTTTCTCGTCCGGATGTGTCAGAATCAAATCCCTCAAACTCACCCAAGGTATGCATTTACCTTCACCTTTTTCTTGAATCCTAGCTGTAACCCACTGCTCGCTCATCCATGTGATACTCATCAATTTCTTTACAAAAGTCGGCACACTAGGAACCCTAAAATAAACCTTGTCAGCTTGGAACCTCGAACAGCGAAGCAAGGTCATATATTCCTCCAATGTAGGTACTAAATCTACTTCCCCAAAAGTGAAACAACTATAAGCAATGTTCCAAAACTGAGTCATGGCCCTAAATAGATGCTTATCTACCTTGATATCCAACAAATAAGGTAGATCACCGTAAGCACGATAAAACAGTTGTTTTGTCTCATCACCCCATTGAGCCCATATATCTTTCAACCCTCTAAACTCATTCTACGTAATACTAACACGAGTAAAATCCCAAAGTTCAGATACATACCCGTCAACTAAGCTATCCTCCTTCCTTAATTGCGTTTGTTCTGACCAAGCACGAACAGCTGCATTGTCTCCTACTTTATCAAGGAACCCATTCTCCATAACCAGCTTTCTAACTTAGAAACGGACCGCGAATCGGTACCTCTAAAAAATGAAATAATATGCACAAAAATAAAACACCACGAGTCAGTATCGCCAAAATAAAATATGAAGCAAGTGAAACAAATAGACCTATTTGGGTAATCTAACAAAATTTAGGATCGCTTTACTTAAGTTGGGTTCTTAAGGTTTCCTATATGCGGTTTAGATCTAAAGTTATGGTACCCGAACCAGTAGATTCCTCGATCCTCACCCATTATAGGCTCATACGGACCGAGTTTGATTCAGGGGAATACATTTCCCTATGGCCATGTGGAAGTGAAAACTTCACGAAGACATAGGTACAGATGTATTCCGGAAGCAATCCACTAGCCCATACGGAGGTGAAAACCTCACGAAGGCATAGCTTCTCGCTCCCACTTAAGGGTGTGACCACAGTGGTCATGCAGTGCAATGCAAAAAGATATATTTTAAAATCACATGCAATAAAAGGATCATATTTTTAGAAATCAAAATTTTAAATTCAAACAAAAGGACATGAAATTATCAATTTTATGGCTTGACTCTCTTAAATCCTCAATGAGTCGCTAAGTCATCGAAACCATTTTAAAATCGGTTTTAGAAAAATGGGGATCGACTTTAAAAACAAAAATAGGATTCGCCACCAATCCTTTTTACTTAGGTGTGATTGGATCACCTTATAAAATGTTTCATTTTAAAACATTTGATTTTGACCTACAAAAAACGAGAAAACGGGTTCGAGTCGGTTCACGATGAGGAAGGGTTAGCACCCTCATAACGCCCAAAAATTGGTACCTAATTGATAAAATCATGTCCAAATGTTTGAAATTTAAAAAGTTTAAAATAAGATCCCTTATTAGAAGTAAAACCAAGATTTACCTATTTCAAAGAAATATAAATACGACATCCAATAAGTTAGGATACAACATTTTATAACTTTGAAGCTAGGTGTATCTTTATTTTAGAAAATTCTTACCTCAAGACACAAAACATCACACCCAATAAGTTAGGATACAACATTTTATAATTCTCAAGAATAAGTTTTTATTTGAAAGTTGAGATATCTTTATTCCGAGAGAATATAAACATCACATCCAACACGTTAGGACACGACATTTTTTAAACCCTCGTATTTAAAGTTATCTCATGATTTACAAAACTTGTTAAAAGGATATTTGGCTATTTATCCAAACGGAAAATCGCACTCCAACACGTTAGGGCACTATTTCCGAATTTCTAAATACCAAACATTGCCTCATTTTAAAACTTTGGATAAATATAGTAAAAAATATATTTTAAACAATAATTTATGAGGCAATATTGCATTTATACGTGAATATCAAAGGCAATTATAACACATTAATATTTGATATTAATATAGACAATAAAAAAAACAATAGCACATATAAAATAAAATAGCACATGAAAAATAGCATACATAGAATATTAAAAATATAAAATGATATATAAACAACAAAATAGCATAAATATATTTGAGAAAGTAAATAAGTTTTGACAAAAACAATTGATTCATAACTTAAAAACATGCTCATAATATTCTAATACGTAAAATATGTTAAAGAATAAACAATGTTATACTATATAAATAGTTTCAAATAAAAAATATATATATGGGATATAATATTATATAATACTTTTAATATATAAGTTAAGAAATAGTATGTAAGTAAATAATCAAATTAAATAATAATTAATAAGAATTTAAAATACATAAGGATAATATATAATAAAAATATACAAGTTTAATAAATTAATATATGAATAATAAGGGTAATATAATATACTCAAAACAATTAATTAATATTATAACATTTTTTAAAAAATAAAAAGTATAAAAATGATATGGATAAATAAAAAAAGTTAAAAACGCATATGTCAACCTAACTCCCGCAATATGAGGATTCAACGAAATTCCTCCACCAAAATCTAACTCGAACGGAGCAAAGACAAAAGAAATGAAAATGAGCGAAGAACAAAATAAAAACAAGCCACGTAAAAATAAGAACGCAAGAGGAAGAGAAATTTGAGTGAATTCTCTCAAGAATTCTTATTGCTTTCAAATTCCAGTCCCTTACAATGAAGGGAAAGGCCTCTATTTATAGTTGAGCCTCCCCAAATCTAACGGTACAGATCAATTATATCAACGGCTAAGATTAAAAGGTATCTACAAATTAGATCTCTAAGATTACAAAATCATATCTTTTAATATTACATACTATATCTTCTAAGATTTCATATCATATCTAAGATTGCATACCATAACTTATAGGATTGCGTATCATATCTAAGATTGCATATCCTTGACTTATAGGATTGCATATCATATCTAAGATTGCATATCCTTGAAGATTGTACTTCCATATACGTCAAGCTTGTAGATGGACCTTCAATCTTTAAATGATATATTTTGGACTGGACTTGGACTTTATTTTATTCTTTCCGGTTTATTATTTTTTGTATGGGCCCGGGCTAAATTGGGTTCCTACATTTGGTACAATCTTTCTTTACGTGTCCAGACTTGTTACAAAAGAAACAACTCTCTGTAGCTTGTTGTTGTTTCTTTTGAGGTGGACCCTTAGCAGCTTAATTCTGATATTTTCTTTTCTTGCCCTTGTCTTTAGGGGCATTGGCCAGATGAGCACTTTCAGACTTATCACGCTTCAACCTTTCTTCCTCTTGCACACAATGAGAAATGAGCTCATTTAGGGTCCACTTCTACTTTTGACAGTTATAACTAATTTTAAATTGATTAAACTATGCAGGAAGCGATACCAAAACCATAAGAACAAGCAATTCCTCAGAAAGCTCGACCTTAAGTGCCTTAAGTCTTTAAGCAATATGGAATATCTCCATAATGTACTATCTTACGTTTCCTTGACCCTTATACTTCATAGACATCAAAGAAGTCAGAAGTGATGTCATTTCAACCTTATCATTTTTAGCAAAATGTTTCTCAATTTCATCAAGGAAACCCTTGGCCTGATTAATCCCTTCAAATTCTATGCCCCTAAAGGCTTCTAGAATGTTGTGTTTCATGATCATTAGACTCATGCGATTTGAACGATCCCACCCCTCAAAATCCCTCTTAACATCAGGGGTGCTTTCCGCAGTGAGAGGTGCAAGTTGTTCTTCCCTCAGTGCAAAGTCTATGTCCATACAGCTAAGCACTATAAGTAAGTGCCTTTTCCATTCCTTAAAATTAGTACCATTAAGCATGGGCATAGAATTTATATTAGCAGATATTGTGGCAGCAAAAGATGAATTAGTTGAATATAGAACAAATAAAAAACAAGCTTACATCAATATTTATAAGTAAACAATAAATTCAAGATAATGGTTAATCCCATCTCAAGATACCAAGCACAACATTAATATCAAGTCTTTGGACAGTAATATTAATGGTAAGCGATACTCTTGTTGTAGCAATTAAACATTGACAATAAATAATGTCAAATAATTAATTAATCTTTGGGCTAACTTATTGCTCACATAAAATACCTTATAATTGTCATATATTTATCACCACAGATTTTGTTGAAATTTTGCTAAATATTAACTTACCTTTGAGTCAATTAATAAACGCATGAATCACAAAAACATATAATCATCTTGATATTTCAAATAAACTAATCTACACAAAAGATGTCACTTTGGCGGCATTTTGTTTCAACTAATCTATTTAAAATATTAGACATCCGTAATTAAAAGCCAAAATCTGAATTTATTTGTTTCAAAATATTTACCTTAATTTCATCTCTCAATCAAATTAAAAGATAATCATATATATTTATATAATTCTCCAAAACAACATGCATCAAACCAATCAAAACATGCATATATTATATACAAAACATCAATTTCTATTGTGAACTTCTTTTCCAATTTTTTTTATTAACTAAATTAAATATCTTATATGATTAAAAAATTGAATTTCATATGCGCAAACAATAGAAATCGAAATAGAAACAGAGCATGCAAAGTATACATTCTTTATTTAAAAGCAAGATTGGATAGAAATTCAATGGCAAGATTTGCAATTACACAAATATTTTAAACTCCATAATTTAATCCATCAGTTTGAAAATCACCCCAAATTAAAAAATTAAACCAAAACCCTAAAATTTTAATATAAACCTTCAAAATATAAAACCCATGAAATTTCATGAATCAATCATTCAAAGGAAGAACTTTAATTAATTGTCAATGATTCGATATGACGAGGCTCGCATGCCACTTGTTAGATTTGTAAAATAAATCTAAAATAAAACTGAATAAACCATGACCTATCATGTCAAATCATCAAGAATAAATTAAGAATAAAATTAAAAGTGGAAACGTACCTGAATCCATGAATTCCTTGAAGTTTTTCCCGATCTTAGAGATTTGATCTTCCAAATTAGCACACAAGAAATTCAGAAAATATTTGTTCTCTCTTTCCTAAGGATGGGATATTAAAATAGATTTCTTATGTATAATTTGGGGATCATAACCCTAATGTGACATATTAGTTCTAATTCTTAATTAGCCCATTATTAATTAGAATTTGATTATAACTCAATTACTAAAATATCTACACATATTTGACCCATATTTTACTTAATAATTAAAACCCAATAAAATTCTAACCAAATTAGATCACTTTTAATTTGGGTTAACCTATCATGATAGTAAATAATAACATGTAATTATCTTTATTATATATGTGATGTCCATATTTCCCAACAACTACCATTCATTATTATTTATAATATAATAAAATACTCACATTTTAATTAGGATTAGAATATGTCTATCCTTAATTACATAAATTAATATTAAAATATCATATTAGAAATATTCAACCAATTTTTTTAAAGTAACATGTACGTTAATTTGTAAAACATTTTGGAAATATTTATCAACTAATATTTTTTTATGTAGCGATTCTCATCCGTTTTATGGTTTGAAATTAATCATGTTCAAGTTTGGTGGTATTCAAGTAAATCCTCCCATCAATGAGGATTCCAGGATTCGAACTTAGTTAAAATTTCCTAGGAAGTAATTCATTTTTCCTTCTTCCAACCACTTGTTCGCCATGAAATAATATTTTAAGAGAGAGAAAATGATGACTTTTAGATTAGATGAACACTAGGCAAAGATATACAATGGAGACGGTTGGACCTGAGTAAGAAATAAAATTATAGTAGTAAATTCTAGATGTTAAAAAAAAACCAACAAATGTTGCCTATTGTGGTAAACTACATTACATCCTTGAGAGAAAGTTTGGATAGATTTTGATAATTTTTTATGTTTTGGCTTTCGAAATTTAAGTTTTTGGTAACTGATTTTGACGAAACAAGTTTCTAAGTTTTAGTATTACATTTATTCTTTAAATTCATGTTTTTACATTGCCAAGATACCAAGTAAAATTTGAGTTTGAATAGCTTCAAGTAAGCACAAATTTAAGCCCATTTTTTGAGTCGGACCGAGTTCAGGTCTATAATTTTGTTAGGGTCCATCCCGGCCCATGGACAACTCTACTGGCATCTCATTCACTCAACCTTTTGATGTTTTCCCTATTTTATTTGATATTTTTATGGAATTATATTTGATGCACTACCGATACATGAGTCCTATGCACTTTCAATGCATCACAATTCGACACATCATTAATGAACAAAATAAAAAATTGAAAATTTTAATAAATAATTAAAATTTTACTTTAACTAATTAAAATTAATTATAATTTACCATCTTCATCTCTTAACAACACAAAAAAAAAATAGTTTAGGGTTTTCAAAAATCAGTTTTGTTGGAAGTGGTACACCATTTATGAAAATTGAATATTGATGAGAGGAAACCATCCCTGTACTTCAAAGAAAATTGAATATCTTATTAAGTGGATGTCATCAAGATCAAAATAAGTTTTGATGTATTTTAAATTCTAATAGTCATTAGAAGTAGATCCCTACTTCATCTATACTTCTTATGCCTATAAATAAAAACTTTGGAGAAGCTTTATATATATTTCAATTGATCAATAAAATATGCTCTCTCTTTACTCTCCTATTCTCTTTGTTATTTAATCTTTGTCTATTTATTTTATAACATGTTATCAGCACGATTCTCTTTTACTTTATTTTTTTCCATAAGTCACAAAAATATCCTAAAAGTTGCTATTGTCGATTTCCTCCTAGAGTTGTTCCTATTTCAATTGAGACCTGCGCACTATGAGTAATCATTAGAGCCTTTAACCACTCAGGTTCACATAAATCTCTAAATTTTTTATGCCATTTTATATAAAGAAATTTATGTAATCCTTACGTGTTATGTTTTCTCCTTTGTTGATTGATTTTTTGGTAAAATTATTTTATGGGAAAATATTTTTACTTTAAGGTTTCTTTTAAACTAAGATTCTTTTATTAAATTATAGTATGCATAATATTAAGATGTTTAAAGATTTGATTATTAAATTTTTGTTATTAAATATTCTTGTAATTTGATTAAAATTATGGTGGAGAGTGTTATTAACCTACCTAGTTGATTAAAGGGAAATTTGATAGGATCTACTGAGTCTTATTAACTTGCTAATGTTGAATGATTGTATTATATTTTTTAAATTGAATTTATAAATATTTGATTAGAAGCTTCATAAGATTTTATAACATATATGTGGTATTGAAATTTGGTACAATGTGTATTGGATAACTTTCAAGCATCATACACGAAAACTTTAATTGTTTATTAAATGATTTTTACTATTAGATTATAAATGTTATTACGAAAACAAAGTTGTTTTACTACTTGCAATAGTGCTCGTGATAATAGCTAGGGTGATGACGATGATGTTAAAGATCTTCAGGTATATTTTACTATGATTTATTTATTATATCATGTTTATTATAATTGGAGACTAATCATGACAACATGAATAGATAGATTTTGATTTGAAATTCACGCATGTTTGCGATGGGGATTATGAAATAAAAAATTTATTGAGACGTTTATAAGTTCACTCTAGGAATCTATTGCATTCCCCGAAGTGAACGCAAGCATAAAAGAAAATATAAACCAATATTATTCCAATATTTGTTAGTACAAAATTAGTCGAAAGCTCCAAAAGAGCTAATATATTAATATCTTGTGATGGTTAATCCATTGGTTTTAAAATATATTCATAATGGATCTCATATTGAGATTGTGAATGAGGAAAATATTATATTTCATATGAATCAAAAGATGATTGAATTATATGAATCAAAAGATGATTGAATTATTGATTACTCTTGTTACTAAATTGAATTGACTGTGATTATCTTTGTGATCTTCTTTTGTCATCATCCCCATTAAAGGATTGAAAGCAAAATATTTGACTGTGAAAGTTCTACTTATGAGTAAAAGAATATGGCAATTCTATCTAAAGCTCGTTATAGTTAGATGCACCTGAAGTTGCAAGTTTTTTTTTAAAACTATGAGTATAACTCTACAGTATTCAGAATAAGTTCTCAATAAAAATTACGTAGAAAAATATTACTGATGAGAACTTGCAAGATAGAACTTATGTATGAAAAGTCATTAGTTATGTACTTGTAATACACCTGGAAAATAGTGATTTAGACTTCACATTGATTTAGACATTTCCAATAGTAAATGTCATAATAGTACTTATATGTGGATACAAAGTAAAAAGAATGACACTAAAAGTATCAATTTGACACAATTTATATTGATATTATTAGTACAATTGAAATGCATGTTAAAGTAAACCAGAAGTTTACGGATACAAATGCATTTACAACTTGGTATGACCAGTTAGACAATTCTGGATTATATATGATGCGAAAAATAATTGAGAATTCATATGGACATTCATTAAAGAATAAGAAGATTACTTAATTTAAAAATTCTCTTTTGTTGCTTGTTCTCAATGAAAATTATTTATTAGAAACTCACTAATTTTTAGTTGAAATTTAATATCTTGCATTTCTGAAATAAATATGGACTCATTCATCTACCATGTGGATGATTTTGATAGTATATGATTTTGGTAGATGCATCTACAAAATAATCACATATGTGTTATCAACTTGCAATCTGTCATTTGCAAGATTGTTTGTTTAAATAATTAATTTCAAATCATGCAATTAAGACAATTCATCTTGCTAATACTGATGAGTTTATATCTTAGTCTTTTATTGATTGAGTTTGAAAAACTTTTTTTAAAAGTTTGTTATTTATGCGCATAATGGTTTAGAGAAATTAGTGATTAAATGCCTTTGATTAATATCTAAGCCATTGCTTATGATAACTAAACTTCCTATTTTAACATGAGATTATGTTGATTTACGTGTTGTATGCATCAAGCCAATAAGTTATAAATATTCTCCATTACAATTGGTTTTTAGTCAAAAGCTAAATGTTTCTCATGTTTGAATTTTTGTATGTGCATATATGTTCAAATTGCTCCACCACAACACACAAAGATGAATGAATCCTCAAAGAAAGTTAGGAATATATATTAATTACAAGTCTCATTGTATTATTAAATATTTTGAATGTATTGGAGATTCAATTATGACATTATTTATGAATACTATTTTGGTTTGATAGTTTTCCCGACATTAGGGGGAGAGAAATAATAACTTGTAATGAGTTAGGGGGGAGAGTAATTTGAATCAGAAGTTTAATAAGGATAACTCATTACAAGTTCCAAATATGAAAATTCTTATAAAAGAAAATAATAAATCTAAATGGTCATATAGTGAAGATAGGTGCTCCAAAAAAGACCCAATACATAACTAATAAGTAAAACTCCAAAAGAGATTTAGGTACCTGAAACTGAAGATTAAAATAGTGAAAATAAAATATCTCGATAAGTTATGTCAATTTGAAAAAATGTCGAACCAATAATAAAAGTAGTCAACAATGATTTTGTATGCAATATTATTGTTGAAATAATGAAATAAAAGGAGGATCTTGAATAAATCTATTGAGAAATATAGATATGAAATAAATTGGTCAAAATAGAAAGATACAACTCAAGTACAATTAAATTTATGGAGTTTTTGGACTAGTAGTCCAAGTATCTAAAGATATAAAGCTGGTAAGGGTGCAAATGAACTAGTTTTGCAAAATGTAATAAAATATGAAGTTTTTGCTAAGTCCTAGCATTAATTATGAAAAGATATAATATTCTTTTGTGGTGGATGCAATAACCTTCATATATGTTATTAAACTAATAGTTCATAAAAGATTTAACTTGCGTCTAATAGTTGTTGTTACAATATTTTATGAATCACTATATAGTAAAGTTTATATTAAAATACTTGAAGGATTTAGAATGTCAAAAGCATATTGAAATTATAGGAAAATTGTCCATTTATATAAATTGAAATAATACAAAATATGTGGTAAATTTGACTTAGTCAATAGTAATTGAAAGATGTTTATAAAATATCCAAAATACCTATTTGTATTTTTATAGAGGAATAATGATTAAATTTTGCTATGATTATTGTTGAAATTCCTGAAGAGATCAAAATATATTTCCTCAAAAATTTCTCCTCACTCAAAACTTTCAAAAGAATGGTAATATAAATGCTTAGCAAATACATTCAAATAATCATTTGAAAGACTAGTATTCAAGATTGAATATGTAGAATATGAGAAAGTATGTGATGTTTTCATTAGGGGAGTAAATACGCGCTGTACTTTTTTTCTCTTAATCGAGGTTTTTCCCTATTGGGTTTTCCTGATAAGGTTTTTAATGAGGCAATATATTATGCATATTATAGATATGTGTACTCTTTTTCCCACACTAGGAATTTTTTTTCCACAGGGTTTTTATCTTAGTAAGGTTTTAACGAGACACATTATCTACCAATAGACATCCAAGGGAGAATGTTATGAATATATTATTAAGAAGATGTCCATTAAGATCAAGATAAGTTTTGATGTACTTTAAATTTTAATAGTCATTAGAAGTAGATCTCTACTTCATTTATACTTCTTATGCCTATAAATAGAGACGTTGAAAAAACGTTTTGTAAATATTCCGATTGATCAATAAAATATTCCCTCTTTGCTCTCCCATTCTCTTTGTTATTTATTCTTTGTCTATTTCTTTTATAACAGTTAGTATTTATTAGAAAGAATTTCTTCTTCTTTTTTCTTATTTTGCTCATTAACAATGCGTCGAATTGTGGTGCATTGATGATTAATAAAATTTAGAAATGAAATTTTATTTATTAATTAGTAAGATTTATCATTAATAAAATTTACAAATATAATTCTATTTATTAAAGATTATTTTCATTTAATAAAATACGATTAATATTTTTTACATAAAATGTAAACATTTTGTTGAAATAATGTTATTTATTAAAGATTATTTTTATTTAATAAAATATTATTAATATTTTTATATAAAATTTAAACATTTTATAAAAATTTAAGACTTTATAGATGAAAAAATGTTATAAAGAGTAAAAAATATAGGATAAATTATACCGCAAGTGGCTCTAAAATAGTGTCATTCCTATTTTAGTCACTCTATTTTTTTTTTGTCAATTTAGTTATTCTAATTAAGATAATTACTCGAATTAATCACTGCCACAAATTTTCCTCTAATTTACTAACAGATTGTTGATGTGACTTTTTTTTTTTTTAACTTTTAACTAAAGTAAAAATGAACAACAAAAGCAAGAAGGAGAAGCCGAATGTTGAGAGAAGAAAACTTAAAGAAAATCAAAGCTTGATGGTTTCAAACGTGAATGATAATTCATTGATAAGAAAGTGTATATATATATATAATACAATAGTTGATTTTGAAGATGACATTTACCTAACAAATTAACAACTCCACCATTACACAATTATCTTGAACATAAAATAATAATTATAAAGCTAGACCACACATTAATGTAGTCATTTTCTTATGGAAGCTTAGTCATCATAATGTTGTGATTAGATTTGATCACAAAATCCATTAAAGATTATATGCTCCATGAACCATGAGTGCTCCATGTTGGACTGCTGCAGCTATTGCTATTGGCTGTTTGTTGAATTGAAGGCCAATTTTTGACACTCCTCCTTGGTCTGTATGCAACAAACACCAATGTTGCTTCTCAAGAGTTCAAACCTTGATGTACCAAGTGGCTTAGTTAGAATGTCAGCCAATTGGTCTTGTGAACTGCAGTGCACGAGACTGACTTCCTTGGATTGTTCAGCCTCTCGAACAAAATGCAATTTAATCTTGAAATGCTTAGTTTTCCCATGGAAAACCGGATTCTTGGCAATGGCAACTGCTGACTGGTTGTCAATAAGAATTTCAGTAGGTTCAAGTTGCTCCTCATTGAGATCTTTCAGCAACTTTCTAAGCCAAATGGCTTGGTTCATCACTTCTTCAAAGCAATAATATACTCGCCTTCACCGCCGATCGGGCAACAACGGTTGGTTGCTTCGAGCACCAACAAAACATACTCGAACCAAGGCTAAAGAAGTAGCCTGAGGTACTTTTCATGTCTTCAGCAGATCCAGCCCAGTCACTATCTGAAAATCCAACCAATTTAAGCTCATTTTCATTCTTGAACTTTACTCCATAGCTCCATGTCCCCTTGATGTATCGAAGCACTCTCTTGGTAGCTTTGAAATGCGTCATATTGCAACAATGCATAAATCTTGAAAGCAAGCTAACAGCATGCATGAGATCAGGTCTAGTTGTTGTCAGGTAAAGTAAGCAACCAACCAAACTTCTATACTCCCTTTCATCAACTCTTTCATAGTCTCCAATGCTTGTTAGCTTCTCTCCTTGAGCCATAGGAGTGCTCACTGACTTGCAATTTTCCATGTTGAATCTGTTAAGTATTTTCAAAGCAAAAGCATGTTGGCTAATGAAAATACTTTTATTGTCTTGATTTACTTCCATGCCAAGAAAGTAAGTCATGACTCCCAAGTCAGTCATGTCAAACACATGTTGTATTTGTGTTTTGAACTCATCAATCAAGTCTTCCTTGCTTCCAGTCACCAGCAAGTCATCCACATAGATAGAAACAATCAACAGAGTCTCCTTGTTGGACTTTTTCACATAAAGTGTTGGCTCACTTTAGCTTTTTTCAAATTCGAGCTTAGACAGGTGGGAGTCAATCCTGTCATACCAGGTTTGAGGAGCCTACTTCAGGCCATAAAGTGCCTTCCTCAGCCTGTACACTTTGTCTTCATTTCCTAGAACCTTGAAACCATTAGGTTGCTCAATGTAGATCTCCTCCTTAAGGTAGCCATTCAAGAAGGCTGACTTGACATCCAGCTGGTGAATCTTCCACTGTTTTTGAGCAGCCAAAGCAAACAACAATTTGATGGTATCCAATCTTGCCACAGGAGCAAAAGTCTCCATGAAATCAATGCCATATCACGATCAGTACCTTTTTACTACAAGCCTGGCCTTGTGCTTGTTCAATAAACCATCAGCATTGAATTTGGCTCGAAACACCCACTTGACACCAGTGACTTTCTTCTGGACAGGTCTGTCTACCAAGTCCCAGGTTTCATTCTTGTGAATCATGTCAAGCTCAGCTTCCATAGCTTTCTTCCATTATTTGTCTTTGACAGCTTCTTCAAAGCTTGAAGGCTCCACTAGAGCTACATTACATCTTTGGTAAATGTCAGCAATGGTTCTGGTGCCCCTCACAGGTAGATCATCCACATTCGCATTGCTAGGCTCATGTTCAGCTGGTTCTAAACTGCCATCTATCAAATCTTCTTCAACCTGCATTGCATTTGAACCATCCCAGTTCTAGGTCCTTGCTTCATCAAACTTGACATCCCTACTAACCACAATCCTTTTGGTTAAGGGATCATAGAGCCTATAGCCCTTGTTGTTGCTGTTGTAGCCCACAAATATAGCTGGAGCAGACCTCTTCTCAAGCTTGGTCCTTCTTTCAGCAGGTATATGCACATAGCCCACACATCCAAACACTCTCAAGTAGGAAACTGAAGGCTTCTGTCCATGCCAACCCTCAAATGGAGTCTTGTCCTTCACAGCATGTGTTGGAAGTCTGTTGAGCAAGTACACTGAGGTGTTGACAGCCTCAGCCCAAAAGGTGCTTGGCAACTTGCTTTCAAACATCAAACATCTAGCCATGTCCATTACAGTTCTGTTCTTCCTTTCACACACTCCATTTTGTTGAGGAGTGTATACAGTGGTTAGTTGGTGATGGATCCCAGTCTGTTCACACAACTTATGAAACCTTTCAGACAAGTACTCAAGCCCATTATCAGTCTTCAATGCCTTGATCTTGCAATCTGATTGATTTTTTGACTGAGCCTTGAATTTCGTAAAGGCCTCGAACACATCAGACTTCTGCTTCAAGAAATAGTCCTAACAGAATCTGGTTAAGTCATCAATAAACAGTACAAAATACTTACAGCCATTGAGTGAAGGGGTCTTCATTGGACCACAGATGTCAGAATGCACCAGCTCAAGGCTCTCTCGAGCTCTCTGTGCCTTGTTGACTGAAAAGGGCAACCTGGCTTGTTTTCCAAGTTGGCAAGCCTTACAAACAGCACTTGTTGACTCTATCCTGGTCATATCTTCAACTAAATTCTGTCTGTGCATCAAATCAAGTGATCTGAAGTTGGCATGGCCTAATCTTCTATGCCATAGACCAGCACTGTCAGCTAGGCTTGTGTAAGCCTTGTTTTCAAGTTGACTTACATCAAACATAAAGCATTTGTCTGCCATAGGAACTGTGACAATTTCCTGGGCATGACAATTTTGAATGATGCATGAATCATTTTTGAAGACTAATGAATAACCCTTCTGGACCAACTGACCAACACTTAACAGGTTTTGATCTATATCAGGCACATAAAGCACATCTGTGATTAGCTTGTTACCTAAGCCTGAGTTGATCAGCACATCTCCTCTGCCCTTGGCTTCAATCAAGCTTCCATTGCCTATCTTGATCCTTGTAGTGAAGTTCCTATCAAGTTGCTTAAACAAACCTTCATCAGCTGCCATATGATGTGAGCAGCCACTATCCACTAACCAGCAACACTCGACTTTGCTTTTGGTTACAAAGCATGAGGCAGTGAAGACATGCTCCTCCTGAGCTGGAAAGTCTTCAGCAGTCTTGGCTTGAGCTTGTTGTTCAGTTTGTGGCTTGTCTCTGTTTCTACAAACCTTTTCATGATGACCAAACTTCTTGCAACTCTTGCACTGAATGTCTGGCCTATTCCAGCGGTTCTTCTCCAGGTGGTTAGTCTTCTTGCAATATTTGCAAAGTGGAAGCTTCCTTCTTTCTCGCTTGATTCCTCGGATCTTTCCTTACACACACCAAGGTTTCTTTGGTCTCGACTTGAACTCGAGCCATCATTGGCTTTTGCTTGAAAGCTCCTTCAGATGCTCTTCCCCGTCTAGTGGCCCTTCTTTGCTCGAGTGCATAGAGGGAGTTCACCAACTCAGACAGAGTGATGGTTGTGAGGTCCCTCGAGTCTTCCAGTGAGGAAATCTTTGACTCAAACCTCTTAGGGAGAGTAGTAATGACCTTCTCCACAACTCTACTATCAGTAGAGTCTTCACCTAAGAGCCTTATGTTATTCACTGTTGCCATTATTCTATCAGAGTACTGCTTGATGGTCTCTGATTCCTTCATCTTCAAGTTCTCAAACTCCCTTCTAAGGTTGATCACCTGTTGCTGCCTTGTCTTATCCGAGCCCATGAACTCTTCCTTCAACCTTTCCCAAGCTTGTTTAGGTGAATCACAGGCCATGATTCGAGTGAAAATGACATCTGACACTCCATTCTGTAGGCAGGCCATAGCCTTGTGCTTCTTGGCTCGATCCTCACTATGCTGCCTAATTTGAGCAATAGTGGGATTGGCTCTCAATGGAGGTGGCTCAGTATCTCTCTCGATTGTACTCCACAAGTCTTGTGCCAGGAGATGAGTCTTCATCTTCACAGACCAGATGTGATAATTCTCACCAGTAAACACAGGTGGTGGAGGTGGTGTATAGCTCATTTTCAGCAACAATAAAATGAATCAACAACAAGGAGATTTCTTCCTTCTTAAATTTTGTTTCCACCAAAAAACATTAACAAGTAAGGTCCTCAAAGAAGTTGGCTCTGATTACCAATTGTTGGAACAATGGCAACAATTCAACATGCAAGATGCATGTGAT
Organism: Gossypium bickii; assembly: GCA_025503065.1. Lineage (NCBI taxonomy): Eukaryota > Viridiplantae > Streptophyta > Magnoliopsida > Malvales > Malvaceae > Gossypium > Gossypium bickii. Next base: position 22,581,330 of record CP106715.1, read on the forward strand.
TTGCATGAAATTAAAAATGAACAACAAAAGCAAGAAGGAGAATCCGAATGTTGAGAGAAGAAAACTTGAAGAAAATCAAAGCTTGATGGTTTCAAACGTGAATGATAATTCATTGATAAGAAAGTATATATATAAAATACAATAGTTGATTTTAAAGATGACATTTACCTAACAAATTAACAACTCCACCATTACACAATTATCTTGAACATAAAATAATAATTATAAAGCTAGACCACACATTAATGTAGTCATTTTCTTATGGAAGCTTAGTCATCATAATGCTATGATTAGATTTGATCACAAAATCCATTAAAGATGATATGCTCCATGAACCATGAGTGCTCCATGTTGGACTGCTGCAGCTATTGCTATTGGCTGTTTGTTGAATTGAGGGCCAATTTTTGACACTACCTCCCTTCATACTCTAATAACCAAGCTAAATACGCCGCTCCAAAATACATGGACACAAATGGATTTGTGAGATTTTCTATATAATCAACTCGATAAGCCCTATAGCCCATCTCTCTTCACAGAAAAATTAGGAGTTTCAGAAATATTTGGTCATTGTTATAGAACTAAAAGGGACAAGTGTAGAACATTTATACTGTGTGAATGATCAGGAAAAAAAAAGGGGAAACAAGCTAACTTCATGTTAAGAAGCTAATAATAGTGTCAAAATCACAGTTTTAGATAGTAAATGTATTGTCATGGTTTGGTATAAACCTCATAATGCCTGCAGGTTGCATGAAATAACTGTCATATGAACCCAAGGAGGTAGAATGGAGGAATACTAGAATTTAAGTTCTTTTGCTTACATTTGTTTATAGCAAAGATATTCTATTTTCTCATATTTTCACTTACTTGTAAAGCCAGAAAGCTTTAGAGTAGTCAATTCCCATTAGACCAGTTGATGCTTCATTCTCATCTATAAAGCGTATGCTAACAACATCGGCCAGAGCACAAAGTACTGTCCGTACAAAATATAAGTGTTGGGATTAAAGTTAGACAAAAAAAATTGAAGATAGATATTTTGCAACATAAAAGCTCAGTTGCTTCATATGTATTTAAGAAAACTTGATTCAATGACCATCAATCTCAAACTAGTTATCAGCAATTGCAGAAAACCAGTTCCACCATTATAACTGATCTAGGCTCTAGCCATACAGTGGAAAATATAAGTTCTAATTGTAGAGATTAGTCAAAACGTATTACTTGTAGTGATTTTAGGACTGATTTTGAAGTTTCATTTAGTACTAATTTTAGGAAGAGTAAGTTTCATGGTAGTTTCCTAATTTCTACTGGCTGTAGTAAGGATATAAATACCTAGACCTGTACCATTGTTTTAACCCAAGTCATTCAATAAAATCAATTTGTTTTCTCACATGATATCATGATTCTTTTCATCACTTATTTTCCTATTTTTCAGTCTTCAATTTTTTTTTTGAGTGGTTTCTACATTTTCATCCTTTGTTTTTCAAATCATTAGGCTTATATCTTGCAGATTACAATTCTAGCCTTCAGTGCCATTTATTTTAAGAGAAACATTACTACAACTCAAACTCAAAGATAACTCTGAAAAAAGTAGAATTCAATAGAGTATTGAGATACTTAGAGGCCTATTAGGGGTGTTAGATAAGCTCAAAGCCAATGATACATATTCTTTAGCGTTCTCAAGTATACTCTTCCTTGTGAGCTCAATGTCTGAAATTCATATCGGACTCAGTTTAGTACTCATTCTAGACGTCCAACCAAGAGAAAATTTTCAGTTGCAGTTAGTTTAGTCACCACAGTGGCAGGCAGCGGAGACATCCAAACTAATCCACTGCTGGTTCTAGAAAATGTCATCTATGTTCCTAAGCTATCTACTAATCTAGTATCAATAACAAGCTCACTCAGGATTAGAACACAGAGAAGAATGGACCTACAAAAGAGAAGGATAGACTCTACCATGTACCATCTTGTGCTAGGATAGTCAACCCGTCATGTCTTTCCTCTTCCAATATAAGACACACTTCTTGGGAATTGAGGTAGCACAATCAAGCTCTTTAATCTCACAACAAAAATACATAATTGATCTTTTGAAGGAAACTAGAACCAGCATGCAAACCTACATATACCCTAATAGATTCCCATGGTAAGCCTTGGGAAGCTACTGATGAGGCTGCTCTAGGCAGAGAGATGTACCAAAAGATTGGTGGGAAAACTCATTCATCTTTCACACAGAATGGCAGATATCACATATGCTATGAGTGTGGTAAGCCAGTTTATGCATAGACCTAAAAAGTACATCAGAAAGTTGTTGCTTGATCTGCATGCCTTATGTTTTCAATATAGGATAAAGCACATTAAAGTATATAAACACTTCATAAAGGAGAAACCAGATAGTGGCTTGATTTGCACACCCTACATTTCAACCAAGTGTCGACTTTTGGATGTGTTGACTAAAAGACCCAATCAACAATACAACATAAGCTGGTAATGGAGAATACCTATTCATCAACTTGAGGGGTGAGGAAAATATAAGGAGTATTTGGGAGATTAGTCAAAATATTACTTTGAGGAAAATGTTACTACAGAGATTTTAGGATTGATTTTAAGACCGATTGAAGCTTCATTTTATGATTAAATTTAGGAAAAGAAAGTTTGTTGGTAGTTTCCTGATTTATACTGGCTGTAGTTTTGTATAAAATACCGTAATTTACCATTGTTTTAAGACAAGTCAGTCAATAAAAATAATCTACTTTTCCACATATATTGTACAAAAAGTAGACAGATCGAGGTCCTTTTCATTGAATCAATCCATGTAAACTTTAGTTGTACTTGATTTTGTTTCACTTACTTTTATTCAGTCATATTTTTATACTAGTGCATCTGAAGACCTATATTGTACTTGTCCCAACATGTTAATCATTCCTTGTTTTAGTCTATTCATACTTAAAAGATAGAATACTAGCCAATTTTCTGAATTTGTCCTTACACATACACATATATAGAGAGATGCACACTAGATTATGTCACATCTACCATGTGGCTAAAAACAGTGGCGAATCCATGGGGGCTAGCAGGTGCCCAAGCCCCCTTAAAATGAAAATTTTTTCAATTAGGTTCTTTTATAGTTTATAAAATTTTAAATTAGTAATAGAAACACAACTAAAATAATGCTTATATTTACTATACTAAAAGAATTTAAAAGACAATTATCCTCTATGCAGGTATTATGGAATGGTACGCCAACTCAAAAGTTCAGGCCGGTTAGGGGTATTCGACAAGGCTGCCCACTGTCACCGTATCTCTTTGTTCTCTGTATGGAATGGTTAGGGCATAGATTTCACAAAATTATCTCTACTAGGGAGTGGAGCCCCATTCATTTATCATGCACTGGTCTGAGGCTTTCGCACTTGTTTTTTGCTGATGATTTGGTGATTTTCAGTCGAGCTGATTTGATGCATAGTGGCCTCCTTGAGAATTTTCTTAGTAATTTTTGTGAGATTTCTGGTCACAAGATTAATGCTAGGAAAACGAATGTGTTTTTTTCTTCGAGGGTTAATGTACTTTTAAGGAATGAGATCAAGAACATCCTAGGTTTTCAAGAAGTTAATGACTTAGGCCACTATCTCGGGGTTCCACTTCTTCAAAAAAGAGTTACTAAGAGTACCTTAGAATTTTTGGTGGAAAGAGTTCGTAGTGGGCTTTCTAGTTGGGATGCTAAGAGACTTTCCTTTGCTGGAAGGGTCACTTTAACACAATCTGTTCTGCTGTCTATACCTAGTTATCTCATGCAATCGACTCTTGTCGTTAAAGGAATTTGTGACTCTATTGAAGGATTAGCATGACAATTCATTTGGGGTGCCGAGGAAGGCAAAAGGAAGATGGCTTTAGTGGGGTGGGATGATATCTATCAGCTTAAGATTCATGGAGGTCTTGGTTTTCGTCGTTTGGGGGATCAAAATAAAGCTTTCATGATGAAAATTGGCTACAACCTTATTACAAAATCTGAAGCTTTATGGGCTCAGGTCCTTAAGGCTAAGTATGGGGTGCGTGAAAGCATGCCGGACTCTTTAATAAGGAGTAGTTGTTCTTATATGTGGAAAGTAGTTGCCAAAGCTTGGCCTTTATTGCGTAGTAATATGATTTGGTCCATTGGTAATGGTAAGACTGTTCATGTTGGGAGGACAATTGGGTTCCTAATAAGGGACCCTTTAAACATTATGTGTTTTGGGCCATGACAGCATTGATTCTGTGACTATTAGGAAGATGATTTTGCCCAATGGTGATTGGAATCTTGACCTTTTCAGATTGAGGATGCTTGAAGAAGTGGTTGAACGCATAATTAGCATTCCTCCTCCTTTAGACCAAGCGGTACCAAATATCCTTCCTTGGTCTAGAACGACGGCTGGGGTCTTTTCTGTAAAGAGTGCCTACTATTTGTTGAAGGGGGAGTCTTGGCTTCCAAAGGAGATGAGTTGGAGCATGATTTGGAAAATTCCAGGGCCGCATCATGTGAAACATTTCATCTGGTTAATTTTTAAACAAAGACTTTTAACTAACTCGGAGAGAGTTAGGAGGGGTATTGTGCAAGACGCGTCATGTCATCTCTGCGACCATTTTATGGAGGATATTCTTCATATTCTTAGAGATTGTTCTTTTGCGAAGGAAATTTGGCTACAAATCATTCCTAATAATCAACTTAGGAATTTCTTTTCTGGTAATATTTAAGAGTCGCTTATTTCGAATCTACAACTTCTTTCCACAAACAAGCTGAGTGTTTCATCTTGGGCTTGCCTTTTTGGGATTATCCTTTGGCGTATCTGGAAGAATCGGAATTTGTTTATTTTCCAAGGAAATGGTATGAGTTCGAAGGATATTATCAATGTCTCTTACAGCTGGGCGAAACACTTTCTCTATACACATAATGAAGTGATGGATTTGCAATCAAAGCAGTTATCAGTTCGTCAAAACTCAGGTACGTGTGTATTTCTTAATACTGATGGTGCTGTTTACACTGCGTCTGGTTTCTCTGCTGCAGGTGGTGTGATACGCAATAGCAAACGGGGGTGGATTATAGGCTATAACTGCTTTCTGGGGAAATGCTCAATAGCGAATGCTGAATTATGGGGCTTACTGGATAGATTACTTATTCTGCAAAAACAAGGATACAATGAGGTTATTATTCATTCGAATAATCTTGAGAATGTGATTTCTATCAGTGAAAGTAAGTTTGGTAGTTCAAAAAATTCATTGATAAGGAGGATTCAACAAATTTTGGCTTTTGAAGAGAGTTGGTACTTGACTTATGTTCCCAGGGAGACCAATCGGGTGGCTGATGCCTTGGCTAAAATGGCTCTGTTGAGTGACGAATCTTTGCATATTTTCGAGGATCCTCCTTTGAGGATTAAAGAAATCTTGCAGGATGATAATTCAGTTGACAATTCCATTATGAATCACTATATGCAACTCTTTGTTTTAGTATACCAAAAAAAAAGACAATTATACCTTTATAGTATTTGTTATTGATGTATGTGGAAAATATAATTAGTCAACTATTATGGAAACATGTATTATTTAGACTGATTTTATGTATTAGTTACAGTGATTTTATAATCTTAATTTTAGGAATCATTTTACCTTGATCTTAGAACTGATTTAGAGGATTTCACTTTCTAGTTCATAGTATTTGGTCGTCTATAAATACCTAAGCTACCAGTGTTTTACACAAGCTATCCAAGAAAAATATCATCTTTTCACCATCCTATTTTTCTACTCTTCTTTTCACCTTACTAAAAACAATATGGTTTTTCAATCAACTTACCAACTTAGTGTCACTTGACTCCTGGCATAAAACTTGGTCAGGAATTTTCTTATGGCATATTACACGCACATACATATGTATATAAGCATTATTTCACCGAGTTTCATTCAATCACTTTTTAGCTCATGCTTTTGCTAAGAGAGTACAACCCAAGCCAAATCAGTGGCCTTACCTTTTGAATTGTTAGTTCAAATCTTCGAACCAATCATAAATCTAAGATATAATTTTGTTAACATGTAAAACTACAGCCTGCCCATCAAGAAAAATAGAAGACAATTAACCAGCTTCAGATTTTGTACTGTTTTCGACTAGTGTATTGGGAAGAATAATACTAGACACCCTCATGTTCCTAGTAGGTTTAATCAGGAACATCAAGAATCACAAAGAAAATCATGTTGCTATCAGGGAATCACCATGAAAGATCAGAAATATAATATATATATATATATATAAAGAAATGGAGGGAAATTTAAGAAATTGGTTGCTCTGTAATAATAGAAAACTTCAAACTTTAAACCAACAGCCCTACTGGCTGTGGGAATACTTAAAAAGTATCTATATTGCATTTAGAATAAACTCAACTTTAGTACAAAAGTGGCCACCAAAGAAAAGGAAATAAAAAACCTTAGATGCTCCATGAATGATGCATTTGGTGCATTGCAGGGGCCTGGATAGGATAACTCTTATTTCTTTTCTTCTTCTTTTTTTTTTCTGAATGTCAGATAGGATAACTTTTATCCAATAACACATATGATGCTCCTTTAAAAGGAGGATACGAGTACCAATTTGGTTTCTAATACAATGTGGCCTAGGAGAAGCTATTCTCTTTATTCCTTCAAATCTGATCATCATCATAATCCACTTCAATATATGCACCACAAATGGTGGGTGAAAAGGAATGTTGAATGATAAGAAGATAGCAACATATGCATATGACTTGGAAGAAAAGGAGAGGAAATACTTGATGTACTTAAGATATATGGTTTAGAATTACTAATCATGTAGGCCATATATTTGGATTAAGTTTTTAGTGTGTAAGTGCCAACGGCTCCGAAAACTATCAGCGATTCAGAGTTCATTTTGCTAAGCAAACCATTTTATTATAAAGGGTTTTGCTAACAAGCATGCTTAGGGCACTCTTTTAAAGTTAGTTAATGTATTATTTATAATAACATTGTATTATATGCAATAGTTGACAAGTTTATTCATCATTTCCAATGCTTCAGAAGATATTACTATATATTAGCTAAATCGTATTACAAAATATAATTTGTAGACACAAAGCATTTGTTATTTAAAATATTCCCAATTGCCTATGATATATCACTATTCACTTTATGTAAGAATATTTTTGGGTACACAAGAGCATGTCTGAATAGACTAATCACAAATTCTAGTCCAGAAGTGTGCGTGGACCCCGGCTTGTGCATAAAAGTGTCCAATACTTATTTGTAAAGGAACATAATAATATTATATGTATAACTGCCTGGTAATATTTCAGTTTCTACTTTTCAAATATTCTGCTTCTAATTTTGTACTTACAGGATTTATTCCCTTGTACTGAAGTACTTGGAAACAATAATTTCTGCAATGGCCTGCGATAGGAGTTCCATGTCAAGAATTTGAAAAACAACATTTTAGCTCAGTAATTAGAAAGGTTAATTGCAAAATGACAGGATACTCCTGGCTATATCAAAGCAACATTCTGTTATAATAACATGGACCCGTTGAGGAATTATTATAAAACTAATTTAATGGAATTACACAGTTTCCAGTCAATTTTCTTTTCTTTTTATTCTCTTTTATTTAAGTCCAAATTAAGTCTATATCATCAAGTAATTTCGTATATCATCAGCAAGACAAAACATTCCGGAAGTGTAAGGCTATTAGTAAGGGTGTGAGTGCATTCTTTTCTAGGTGAAACAGCTTGCTTAAATAACTAAAGTTCTTAAGCTGCCCCGATTCTTTCTTTCTCTTCTTCTTCCATAATTTCTCATATTTTTTTATCCAGACAAAAAATTTACAACCAGCTAGCACTGCAAAAGCCTACAAGCCTTGGTTCCAATAGGTTTTACCTTTATCTCACATATACCGTGCAGTCTTAGAACCTCCTTCATACTTAGCAGCCAAACATATTTCAGCACAGAAGTTTCTGTTTCTAGCAATCAAACATACTCCAAACCAAGATTGAAATCAATTTGTATTGGACTTATAACCAATTCTTATTGTGGATTTTACTTACGTTATTGACCCTTAGGATCTTGCGCCATATGCACTTTGGCAAAGAAAAAGAATCAACTTACAAAACTTCTAAGACTGGAAATGTAATGATATTTATTGGTATTCTTGACAACATGTCGGAAAAGGAGAAAATGAAAATATTTATTCCAAAATTGATAGGATATCAAATTTCTGTGGATTCATACCCTCAGTTCTACTCGAGAAAGATACGGTTTCTTCTCTTTATTACAGGAAAACCTGCATATTCACACCATAAAGGAAAACAAGCAAATCACCTAAGCTAGCAATATAGAGATGAACTACAGACATAAGTAAAATATAATATTCAAAAGGAAAGATCAATTGATGACATTTTATGTGCTACATTTTTCACCGAGTCAAAGATTAGATTAGTAGATTATCCATACATGTTAGTTTTACTAATTTTAGAAGTGACAGGATAATTACTGTTTTACCAATCGAGCTGTTTAAACTGAACTTTCATTTCAAGCTATACAGAGTATAAATCCAACAGTTAATTTGTAAAATAGAGGTCCTGCTTCTTCTTTTTTTATAACAGAAAAAGGTTAGATCTTTTTTCCTTAGCTTTCTTCACAGTCAGCATGATTAGACATGAACTGCATTGACAAAGCCATTGACATTAAGACTAAATCATTATCTATCTCAAACTGATGAAATAAAAATTTTATGACGAGATCAGTTGATAGATAATGACTAAAAGTGGCATAAAATAACCAGAAGTAAACGAGCAAAGAATTACCCTTAGATGGTGAAACTAGTGAAGTTGGAAAAGTTGGTGCTTCGATAGGCGAAGGACCATCAAACTGTTTCCTGCACAACAGTGACAAAATAAAATCATTTGTACTGCTGATAGCTAGTTCTATTAACATAGCATTTCACGTTGACTGCCGGAAATATGCTTCAAAAGCTAGCATAGCTTCAACTGGGATAACATTTATGTGTTCTTCAGAAGCAAAACAAGATATACTAAGAAATGGATACAGATAACTTCAGTTGCATGAGACAACAAAAAAATGACTTTGTCTAGAAATTAACATTACTGATAGATGATCAAGCACAAAGGAGGACATGAAGACCAGATTAGCACAGTGAACATATTTAGACCTGAGCTGACCCCCAACAGTTGAAATTCTGCTTATAAAATGTTTCTCAGCCATCTTATTTTAAGTACAAATTTCAGAAACACAAAAACCAGGACTTCCCTGGATGACAAGGAAATTCTAATAAATAATAAGTTTACAAACAATATATAGAGAACAAATTTAATGCAGGAAGGTGGTGCAAACATTTCCCGCTTTCTTTCTACCATATTAATAATGCCATGTGAGCTTCATCATAGAAGATAATATTTTACCACAACATTGTTTACAGTAACAAAACTTACAGTAACTTAAAATTTTAATTACATGCAGGGTTAAAGCATTTGGAAGACATTCATAAAGAATAATTTAATTTCAATCAGATAGATAAAATGATGAGAAAAGCAAAAGGACCCCCTAAAGAAAAGACAAAAAAACTAAAATAAAAGTCTCGATTTAACAAAAGGAAAGAATATCTTCAGACAATATGATAATTAAACATTTTAAATCAAATACCTGAGCACCCTATATGCATCCCTTGGAAAATTTTCATGATTAAATGGAGAACTTATAAGAGTATAAAAACCTTGATAGATAACATTCTTTCACTTGAAGATAACGCTTCCAATATGGCAGGGTTGATTTATGATTTACTTTTTTTGTACCACCACTATATGCTCTGACGACAAACTCTTCAGTTCTAATTCTGCAAATTTAACATCAATGAGAGAAAAAATACGATATTATTGAATGATGTGGTGAAAAATAAGATATACATTCAAGATGGGTCTAAAGCAGATACTGTTAACTCACTTGCCATCAAAGTTTGATAACCATCTAAGGTAAGCTGCTCCAAAATATACATTTACAAAAGGCCTGTATAGAATATCTGGATCCTCTTCGACTGGGAATAATAAATAGTCTCTTCCCTACCAGAATTTTCAAACTACAGCTTTATCAGGGTTAGCTTAGTTAGAAGCCCCCATAAGAGGAACAAAAATTATATTTGTACCTGACAATCCACTCTGCTACTTTAGGTGCAACTTGCATGATTCCTATTGTAATCAGATTAGTTTTCTTGTCATATCCCGTGGCAAGAGGCCGTCTGTTACTTTCTAGTTCTGCAATAGCACAAATCATCTCCTGCACGATAATGAAAGATGTCAAACTTTAAAAGTTAAAAAGTAACTTCATTTTTTGCACAGATTACTGAGGAAGGATAATTAACTCCTAAGAATGGACATAGGTGGTGCTGGAAAAAACTGCTCGAGTTAAGAGCACTTTTTCTGCACGTAATAAAACAAGAGAATGAGATTATCTGGAACAGGTGTGGTTCAAAATTTAAAGCCTCTGAAGTATGGACAATTCTGAGGCAAAGACACAGGAAGGTCCAATGGCATGACTAGTTTGGTGATTGCATTCTGAAACACTCATTTGTGGCATGGATGGAAGTCCTATAAAGGCTACCAATGAGAGGTCAAGTCCAATCACAGGGATAACCTATTTCCACTGAATGTCTCTTGAGCAAAATGGAACTTCAAACAAGAGACCATGTGTGTATTGAGTCACTTCTCAAGGCAAATTTAGGAGAGATTTCTTCGATATTGTGGAGTAACTTGCAATGCTGGATCATGGCAGGAAGCACTCAAGTGGGCTATTCAAATAAAAAAAGGAAAGAACTTGACTCAGCTATATTCAGACTTCTCTGGAATGCGTATACATATATTATATGGCAGGAAAGGAACTGTCAACTTCATGGAGGTACAGCCAGACAAATGGAGCTATTTAAACTAATCACTGGACTGGTTCGAAGCGAGTTTTATGCCATCCTCAATTTGTTGGAAATCTTAATAATTGATCTCCTTGTCATCTTATCTACAGTTTTTGAGCAGGAAAGTTTGTAACTAGTACAATACAGATTCGCTTGTAGCAAAATATTGCTTTCTTTTGGATAAATTAAAACTTTACATTATCCAAAAAGAAAAAAGTGCATATGCAGAGCTAGCTGATTAAAGAAGCCTTAATTAAAGATGTATAATTAGTTAATTTACACGGACACTTTAAATTAAGTAAAGTACCTAGGTTGTATACATATTAAAGGAAATGGGTACATGACACCTAGTGCTAGAAAAATATGTAACACAGGGAAATATTGATAATTCAAATCAAACTTGTTCCTTTCCCTTTACTTGATATTCATTGAGTGCATGGTTTTCTCCCGATCTCAATACAGGATTATCATAGAAAGTAAATAGTACTCGGTGGATTTTACATGGCCAATCTTGTTTGCGCATACTCCTTCCATTAACTTCACTTCAAAAAGCGATAGCTTTTTAACAGAATCTTTTCTGATATTACTACCTATGATTGGATTTTTAATGTTTTAAGCATATTTTCCCAGCTTAGCTTGTGTAGCTGGTGTAGCATCAATACTTGAGAATGAAGTACATGTATAGAAGAGCTTCATGATATTTTGGATAAAAACCTAGCATCTTTAACGTGATATTGACCTTTAGTCAAACCCCAATGGCTAAATCTCCAACTCCTTGTCTCAAAACAAATGGCCAAAGCCTAGACTTTAGAGAGAGCAAAGATTAGCTTTGATCAGACAGACAGAGGCTGGGGAGAGAGAGAGGTGTAAGGTTTCCTAAAAACAACAGAAGAGTTCAAAACTAGTGGCATTATCTTATACAATTTTAAAAGGTAACTGAAAAGTTTGTCTGTCAATTAAAAAACTAGTAGAATTATCAGGTAAACTTGCTCTTTCCACCAGGCCTAGAAAAGTGAATTAAGCTCCCTTGGACTAGTACACACTTTCAAAGATTCCTGGCCAACTGTCCGAGGTCTCCATTTTTCATCTATTTAAGGTCTGGAAGGATTATTATGTTACCATTTGACCAATAATGGATGCTGACTGCATCTATGTTTCTTAGACTCGGGTGTGAGGGTTGGACACAGATGGATGTGTTCGATACAGATATTTTCAATTTTTTCCAAGGTTTTCCATGTATTTGGTTAATCCTTCGAGGATTATATCCATATACTCATGTAGGAAAATGTCTTAAAACATTGGTATTTCCAAGAGAAATGAGTCGGTGCAACATAGGACTTCATAGTAGTGCGAGCAACCAAAAGACTCTTATCAGTATGTCCAATTGCCAGTCAGCTGGAATTCCCCGACATTAGTTGATAAGGTGTCTTAAAACCGCCTTGTCATGAAGAAAATCTAAAATAACAAGTGTTTTCCATTTGCAATTTTAAAGTTCTGGTTTTCAAGACCGCTCAATCATAACATAGTGAAAAAAATAAGAACAGGTTGAAAACAGAATGATTTTAATCACTATGCTATACTAAATCAAATTAAATTGAACCTTAGCTATGATTCTACCAGGAATAACATTGTCTATTGCTTCAAATGTTATCAATCTTCAGAACATGTATTTTATGCAAAATTGTGCCATTTATTTTCCTTTATCCTCTTTGTATTTAAATAAAGAACGGTTAATTCAATATATAAGGCAAGAGTGGATGAGCAAATAAATTCAAACAATTATTTTAGACACCTAATATTAAACATAACCCTGTCACCAGAATTAAAATCTGGCAAGAAATACTTCATGTTCATTATTTGCAAATTAGTAAGAAGAGTCTTCGTAAGAAATTATACTTCCGTACCAGTTTATCTTTTCCTGAATATAGATACGGAAGGAAAAACAGTGAAACAGGTTACATATTCAGGTTATAGGTGACATACTGGATCTAGCTTTTTATCAAATTGTCTGCGTGTAACGATTTCAGCCACAGCCTGAAAGAGCACCAAGGAGAAACTTTATGTAATAAAAAAGATTTTTAACTTTTAAACCATGCAACTTTTGGGAGACTACTTGTCAATATTAAATGTCATAAAGAACTTTGTGAATAAGTTCTTAAATGTCTATCCAAAATGGACAATCTACTTATTGAGATTGAACTTCTCAATTTTTTGCTAGAAGCTTACTATTGCCTCAGAAATTAAATGATAGGTCATTCAAGTAAGCTACCCTCATCTCCGTCTGTGTCAAATAAGGCTGTCCATCAGGGTCCCTTGATCGGTGAACTCTTTGTCCTTCAGTTTCCCCGGCATCCGTCCACTCTGTTCTCACTTCAGGGTGGTTCCACATTGCTTCCATGTCCTCGGGATCGGCACATTCATCCCAATATTTGAAACTGACACTCATCCTCGCAGTATATATATATATATATATATATATATATATCAGAAGTACGCAAGGAAAAGAAACTGTGAAAAATGCATTGCCTTCAAACGCTGACACTCATTGTTAAGGAACAACGTTAATGAATTACAAGATCGTATATAGTTCATAAACTGAGTCCCAACCACTGGAGAACATAAACATGTGAGCAAAATGAAAATGGTATGGAGCAATCTACCTTTAAAGCAGGAAAAGGCAAGCAAAGTGCAATTAGTATAATCCAACCACCGAAATCAGAAACATTTCATATGAATTTTAAACTCCAAGACTATGCATGAAAGAAACATTCATGGAAATATTCTCTCAATTCCAGGAAACCCATTGAAATCAACATATTCCAATGAAACAAATAATCTAAAATGAAAACGTATTGATGTTAAAATGCAGAAACACAAAGGATAAAAGAAACCCATAAATAAAAGAACATAGAGAATAGCATTAGGAGCTTAATAACGAGGAAATATAAAATGATACCATAATTCATAGAGGGGAGAAACGAAGGAAGCTACTTCCAGAAGGGGTTAGAAAAGGAAGAGGGAGAAACAAGGAAAGAAAGGTAAAATTGAGGAAATAGGGAAGTGGGGAGATTTAGGAAACGAGAAAAAAGATGGAGGGTATGCCATTGTTACCGGCATTGGTTTCTAAAGTTTTGCTTATTTAAGGCTGAAAATTGTAGAAATAGAAAGAGGGTGGCGTTGGCCAATTGGACTCAACCGCACCATACATTGACACTTGTCATCTTTCAGGCTGTCACTGTCTCTGTCTATTTGCACGAACAAAACCAAGTGAGAGCTCATAGTTGAGGTTGAGGACCTCAATGTCAGCTTCCTAAACCGGCTGGCATCCGCGAGCTTGGATCAGGTTTTCTTCGGGTTTAGATTTTATCGGGCTCAAACTTCCAGGTTTTGAGACTCAGATTTTCTCGAACTTAAAACTGTTCGCATTTTCAAACTCGAGATATTACATCGGTTCAAAAATCTTATAAAGTATAATTATATCAATAAATTTAATATTTTGGATTATGAAAATACTAATAATATAAAGATATTCAAAACAATGCAAAATTACTTTAGTTTTACATTGAGATAAATAGATTTCTCGATATAGATATAGATGTTAAATAATAGTATATTATCTATTATAGTTGGTGATTAAATCTAACTCGACCGACCAAATTTAGCCAATTTAAGCTAATTTGTTGTAAATTTAGTTTTGATTTTGGACCAATTAAAATAGTTAAATATATGTATGTATTAATAGTTTTAAAATATATTATTACATTATGTAATATTATATCATATGTTGTAATAGTAATAAATAATATATTAATTATCATTATATATTATTGTTTATTATTATATTAATTGAAATATACTCTAAGTCATTATACTCTTTGTACATTTGAAAATTAATCCTACTATTTGCGATGTTATATCATATCATATAATATATAATACATCAATAGTTGATATATATGCATTAATGATTAAATATTATAATATTATGTAATACAAAATCTTTTATGATAATCTATAATATAATAATAGTTATATATATATGCATTAAAGTTTTAGCAAAGTACAAGAATAGTTACCCAACTATTTTGGTCGTTCTATTTTGCTCATGTTGTTATTTTATTCGTTTTAGTCACTTAATTTTTTGAAATTAAATATTTTAGTTACTTTTGTCGTTAACTTAGTAATAAAAGTCTAACGTGGGCATTTTTTCTTGACCTAATAACAAATTTAGCCTTCTAACGTTTACATATTCTATCAATTATTTTATTTTAGATCTGAAGAATTCAACAACTTTAGTTTCAATTCTAAAAATTATAAAATGTATTTAAATCTTTATATTTACTTTTTTTTGACTTTTTATAATTCATATTTACTTTTTTTTCATCATGCTCATTTTCTCAAACCAAATATGTGGAAAACCTAAAAATTAAAGTTATTTTTTATTCAACCTCTTTTAATGTAATCTCCTTTTTCTTTTGCTAGATTGTGTTATACCAAGCTTTATTTGATAATATGTTTTGATATAATAAATTAAAATATTTTTGAATTAAAGTTAAAGTTGAACAAAATTGACAAATTTATATTTTCAAATAATCTCTAAGAGATATAATTTTGAACTTACCATTTTGAACTCTTAGAAAGCTTGTTGAATCAACTTTTAATCAAATTAGAATGATTTCAATTGAGTTAAACATTTTCAATCAACTTAAAAAAAAAAAAAAACAAGCCAGTATTTGTTCCAGGCCAAAAACTTTTTGGCCAGTATCGATAAATTCTAAAATATCGATCCATTTTCAAAAATTGGTACCAAATTGACATTTTGTTTCTTAAACATTTTTTCAAGTATTGATCCAGTATTGATACCTTTCATATGGTATTGATAAAAGTTTACTAGTATCAATTTTTCTGGCTCCAACGGTCACTGAATTATACATTAAATGCTAAAAATGTCAATACTTTGTTAGCAACTATCAATACTCGTGGTTGCAGATGAATTAAATACACCGGTTATTTCATCTCCAAAGGTTCTATTCATTTCTCCGACAACCACAACGATTGGAAATCAATTAGGGGTATAAATATCATCTTTCAAAGGCCCTACAACAATAAGAGAGATTATCAAGTTTACAGATCAAACAAAACAACCTTGTGCTTTCAATTCTCAACAACTTCCTTTATACACACTTGTGAGCTTTCATTGTATTCATTTCAGCACAAGTGTTCCTTTTTGTATTTGTGCTTAATTTGCAAACATTCGTATCTTGTAAAGGTTTGTTCTTAGTTTGCTTATTTTTTATTCTCTTTGTCTTAAGGTGTGGGTAGAAACCTTAAGGGAGTTTGTAAGGTTCAACATTGTCCTTAAAGGTTGTCAAGATAGTGAATTTTGGAAAAATCCTTAGTTGTGGAAAACTAAGGTAGTGGAGTTGACAGTTGGAGCCGAACCACTATATATCGTTGTGTTTATTATCTATATTTATTCTTTTAGCTACCACAAATTTTTAAAAGGCCAATTCACTTCTCCTCTTGGCAATTTCGAGTTGATTAATCGAGTTAACACATTGTTCGTCTTAAATGCCTAATTGAAATTGAGAAATGAGACCAAAATTAACAAATTTATAAATCCAGAAAATTGATTTGGTTGACAACACCAACTTTGATGGCCTTACTCTATTCTATAGAGATTGCTTCAGGCTCTAGTGTTCCAGTATTTTTATCATTCCTAACTAAAGCGTTGGGGAGAGACTGTAGATTAAGGCCATGACATTTGATATTTCTAACTTAGTCAATTGAATGAAGGAATGAACAAAGTGTAAGAGACCATTGAAAGCTATTTGGGGTAAAAAGTCTTTAAAACATTTTTATATTTAAAATTTTAATTTTTTAAAATATTTTTCATAATATTTATAATTAGGGTTGAAATGACAAAGTTTGTAAATATTGAAGGTTAAATTTATTAAATTTTTTAGATTTAGGGTCAAATTAATAGAATATGTAAATATTTGAGAGGTAAATTTGTTATTAGGCCAATAAAACAAAGTCCATGTTAGACTTTCATTAAACAACTAATGGAAGAGTAACTAAAATATTTAATTTCGAAATATTAATTAAGTAAAACAAAAAAAAAACAATTAGTTGACCAAAATAGAATCAAATTAATAATTTGGAGATTATTCTTCTACTTTACCCTTTATTTTTCAAGGGTTTTGGCTTTTTTTTTGTGATGCCACCATTTTTCTTCTTTTTAAAGAAAAGCAAATATCACGAAGTTGAGTGAAATATTTTCTATAAATGTGAGTATTTGGTATATTAATAATGTATTTTTTTATTATACAAGTAGATTTAGAAGTTTAACAAATATATTTTTTCTTAATATTTAATTATATCTCTATAAGATATTTATCAATCCCTAATTTTATTTGTGGAATCTAGAAACTTTACTGACAATATTGATAAATTAATAAAAAATTAAGTATTTTAATAATTATAAACCAACCTTTTAAATGATCCAAATTCATCAAAAAAGAATTTACCATCAATTGAATCCATGAAATCAAATGTATATAAAATATTGTTAGATTACCACTAAAAAAACTTAGATTGTGATGGAAGATAATTTATGCAACCATTGAATTATAGAGAGTGGTAAATCATTATATTATTTATAACCCAACCTTTATTCATCTTGGTTTTCGTTGTTTTATTTGAATATTTCATATAAAAATAAAAATATTATTATATTAATATTTATTATTTATTATTTTGTTAAAATTGATTTTTAAGTAATTTTTTTATTATATTAGTGTGAAGTTAACTCGAAATTAGACCTGATTATGGGTTGGATCATTCGCCCAAACTCAAAGGCTTACCCCAAAAATAGGACGAGTTGAGTAAAATTATAGGCTCAAAAATAGGCTTTAACAAAAAATAATATCCATTTTCTAAACGGACTGGGTCTCAGATATATTTTTTTTACTCGAGCTTGTCTGGACTCAAATTTGACTAAATTTTTTTCTATTGTTGTTTGCTACTATTGTGCTATTATTTTGTTGTCATTTTACTATTATATTGTTACTATTTTATTGTTAGATATAACTCTCTTCTTCTTCTTCTTCTTTTTGTTAATTTTACTATTATTTTAGAGTCATTTACTTGTTATAAGTTACAATTATCTTAATATTATTTAAGTATAAAGACTTTTCCTAATGTATTTTTAGTTTATTGAGAAATATTTATTTTAATATTTTTAGTGTATTTGATATATTATATTTTTAAAATTTATTTTTATATAGAAAAATTTAATACAGGTGGGTCAAACGGACTTGGGTTTAACTTTTTTAGCAAACTCGAGCTTATACAAAAATTTAAATCCATTTTTTCGGACCAAACTCGAATTTAAAATTTTATATCAATCCGAACCAAATCCCACTTATCATCAAATCTACTACTCCTAGAAACGTAATCTTCAATCTGTTTTACCCCCAAATACCTAAAAATAAACTTTCACACCGATAAACGTTTTGATTAAAACAAATTACAAAAAAAATAAGAAATAGGAATTAATAATAATAATAAAAGGAAAGAATCCCCTTCTCTTAATTGCTAAAATGGTAAGAAATAAAAAAGAACAGAAAAAATCCAAGCAATTAAAAGGGTATTCATCCTAAGAAGGAAACAAAAATGTATTTCCTCAGGAAGGATCAAAAAGGCCAGAAATGGACAAACAAATCCAACTCATAATTTGTTATCTTCTTACCTTTCCCTCCATATAAAATCCCCTCAATACTTTTCTTAATACAACACATCTCGTAATGATTCTTGTTGAGAATCACTGCTTGCAAAATGCCCAGAAACAAGAAGCTCAATCTTCCCAGAGCAGGTGCTGTAGCCACTCATGTTGAAGAAAATAGGTTGCAGAGAATCGAATCAGTGATTTACCAGAAAAGAGTTTGCCAAAATGCTGATTGCCGAGTTTTACAAGTCGGCTACCAAGCTATTCTCTAACGGCACTTGGCAACTTTATGATGTTGAATCAACTCCTCCTTCAAGCGTTCCTCTTTAGGGGAAGATTTGATGGGAAAAGTTGATTCCTAAATGAGAGGAAGATACTGAAAGTTTTATTTTCTAGTGAATTGAGCTCATCTTATTATTGTTTTTCAAATAAATTATTGAAAGGAATATCCATTCCACAAAATGATTAACTAGTACAATCAAACAATCCCTTCTGTAGAGAAATATAATGTTAAAGATAGATTTCATTTTCCAGAAGATGGTCTTTTATCTTCCTTTTTTCTTTTCTCGGAAAACAGCAATTCCCGTCTTTTTCCATAGGAAATGCGCCACTAGGCTTCCATGCAACAATGGGTCGATATGAAGATCCGAAATACTACAAAGAATAAGGGTAAATTGCACTATTAGTCACTAAACTATAGGTAGGTTTTCGCTTTGGTTACTTAACTTAAAAAAGTTATAATTCAGTCTCTAAACTTTTTGAAATTGTTTTTGTCACCCGCTTTTAAGGGACACTTTTTTAGTTCATATAATAACAATTTTGGTCTTCAGGTTTTATACTTTTTATCAATTTGATCCTGATTATGTATAAAATGATAAAAATTTAAATTATTTTTTAAAAAATGTAGAAAATTATAAACATTAAAATTACAGTTGATAATTTTTTCAAAAATAGATAATTTGATTAAAAAATAGGGGAAATTACTTTCAAGCCCTTCAAATTTTCCCTTTGTATTATCTGTATGGAAATATTCAATACTCATTCTTTAAAAGAACATAAAAAAAATTAAATAAAAGCATTAAGCAAAATTATTGGTTCTTTAATTACTATTTTTTTACTTCTTCTATTTCTTAACATGGCTTTTTCATTATAAGAAAAAAAAATCAGAATATAATTTGTTTGCACAATTTGTGTTTTAAAAAATAATTAAATAAATTTAAAATTTGGATTGGACTTGAAAAAGAAAATTTTGTGGCATATTTTGTATCTTTTGTAATAAAATGGCATTAGAGTTGATTTCATAAGTCTCTGTAATATCAATTCTAGATGTTTTTCAAGAGCATGAAACATGACTTAAAAATATTGCTGATTTAGTTTCGAGAAATATTGAGAAAACATGTAGTGATTTATTTATTTTTTATTTTATTTTATTTTTAATTTATTATTGAATTATAGTGAATCACAGTTTTCTTTATTTCCCATACATATTGGTTTTGGTCTTTTATCTTCTTTTTATTTTCTTTTCTAGGAAAAGAGCAATTCCCTCTTAAAAGTGCTTCGTCTTTTTTCATAGGAAACGGTCCACTTGGCTTCCATGCAATAATGGGTCAGATATGAAGATCTGAAATACTAAAAAGAATAAGGGTAAATTGTAATATTAATCATTAAACTATAAGTAAGTTTTTGTTTTGATCACTTAATTAAAAAAAAATTATAATTTGGGCTCTAAATTTTTTGAAATTGTTTTAGTCACCCGCTTTTAAGGGACACTTTTGTAGTTCGTATAATAACAATTTTGGTCCTCAGTTTTTATATTTTTATCAATTTAATCCTAATTATATATACAATGATAAAAATTGAAATTCTTTTTTTTTAATTTAGAAAATTATAAACATTAAAATTAAAGTAGATAATTTTTTCGAAAATGGATAATTTAAAAAAAAAAGAATAAGGGAAAATTATTTAAAAGCCCTTCAAATTTTCTTTTTGTATTATCTGTACAGAAATATTCAATACCTATTCTTTAAAAGAACATAGAAAAAAATGAAAGCATTAAAAAATTATTGGTTCTTTAAAGTGTTTTTTTTTTTTTTACTTCTTGTGTTTCTTAACATAACTTTTTCGTTATAAGAAAAAAATCATAATATAATTTGTCTGTATAATTTAGGTTTTGAAAAATAATTTAAACAAATTTAAAATTTAAATTGAGCTTGAAAAAGAAAATTTTGTGGCATATTTTGTATTTTGTATTTTTTATTTTTATTTTTTTTTTTTTGCTATAAAATGGCATTAGAGTCAATTTCACAAATCTCTGTAATATCAATTCTAGATATTCTTCAAGGACGTGAAACTTGACTTAAAATATTATTGATTTGGTTTCGAAAAACATTGAGGAAGAAAGTAATAATCTAACTTTTTTTGTTTTATTTTGTTTTTAATTTGTTATTGGATTCTAGTGAATGACAAGTTTCTTTATTTCCCATACATAACAGTTCTTCAACAACAACATTTTCGAGATTTTAATTTTCTAAAATTTTTATATAGAATTTTTTTATTTTTTAAAACATTTTGAGTTTTTTATATAACTTTTACATAGAACTAGGGCAAAATGAAAAAAATATAAAAGTTGAGGACTAAAATTGTTATTATACCAACTAAAAAAGTACCACTTAACAATCAAGTGACAAAAAAATGATTTCGAAAAATCAAGTGACTTAATTGTAACTTTTTTAGTTATGTAACGCCCTCCACCTGACTTGATTTGTCAGGTCCGGATCACGGGTGTTACTACACATATTATTAACAAATTTAACAAAATAGTCTAATATTTCTCATTATCTTAAATATTTTATTTATTACTGACAATGTTACAACAAACTTGACATGAATCATTACAAGATAGAGGTTTATTAAAGAAATACACAAATGACTTAAATCTTAGACTATGCCACTTTTCTGTTGTATGTATAATAGCCCACACTGACACTATTTTGGTGTACTCCTAGCGTTGTTGCTCCAAACTAAGTCTCTTCCCATATACCTGACAAACAATAACAAACCTTGTAAATACAATAGTACTTAGTGAGCTTCATTATAGAGATACCTTAATGCATGTTTTGCATTCTTGTATGAATTACTACGCGCCAGCCATTCTTCTAAACTATTTATTTCGAGTGGATATCATTACAGTTTTAGCATACACTTATACTCCAACTAGCATGCTCTTATCATACCCATGTCTTCATTATCTAAGTAACTGACAATCCTTTCAAACATTTTCCTACGTCTCTTTAACACGCATATATTTCTCAACAAAACATATCCTCTGAGTCTACTTTTAACAACCCATGCTTTAACACATACACTTATCTCAAACGGTTGCTCACGGACATTTGTCACGAGCAGATACATATATGTTTGGTGAATACTTACACAGAATAGGATACCATTAAATTCACACTCAGACATACCCTGATACAATACCACATATACCCATACTGATAATGTACCATAGATCGCTCATGTGAATTCCAAATCATTTTATTTCAGAATCCCATAAGCTCAAGATAACAATGACCCAAATTCAAAATAATTTTCGAAGAAATTACAATACAATTTAGATATAGTGAATACCGCATAATTCAGATTCAAGCCTCACATAATACAGGTCAACTCATTTAATAATTTCTTAAGATTTTCATAACTAAAAGTACACTCTTTTTCAGTATTTACAATCATCACGACAAATACTCTTCTTAT
Source organism: Gossypium bickii (assembly GCA_025503065.1). Taxonomy (NCBI): domain Eukaryota; kingdom Viridiplantae; phylum Streptophyta; class Magnoliopsida; order Malvales; family Malvaceae; genus Gossypium; species Gossypium bickii. Next base: position 22,603,742 of record CP106715.1, read on the forward strand.
CATATAGATACACATCTCTTAACACAAAAACTCTTAAGACTTATTCAACTATATCATAGATACCATTCAACTTTTAACCCTGATCATATCTATACCTTATTTTAACCGTACTTATTATAGAATGAACATAATTTATTCATATCTTACCAAACACTCATGATAGATTACTCCACATAAGCCAAACATTGCACGCCATAAAGGTTTCATACACAACCTTGTGTCTATAGTCCCGGCAAACTTCACAGATACTTCCATGAGTTTCTTCCCTATCAACTTATTCGGAGTTTCATGTATCATGATCTGCCAATTTGATTTTCTCATTATCGAAGGCTACACCATGAACATTCATACAGTCATTGTAACAACCCAATTTTCAGTGGTGTCGGAACAGTGGTTTGAGACCACTAAATCAGACGAGTGAGTTCAAAAATATTATTAATTATTATTTATAAGTCAAGTGTGATTTTAGAAATATTCTTGAATTGGTGATTTATGTCTTAGAAGGAATTATTACGTAAAATGGTTTCGATAATGAGGAATCGAGACCTCAATTCCATAAATCAAGCCGTAAATATTTTTATAAATATTTAAGGAGTGTCACTGAGTTAGTATTAAAGTTTGGTTAGAAAATTTTAATGTTTTGATAATTAATTAATTAAAAAGGACTAAATTAAAAAAGGTGTAAAACTTGCTTCAATGATTAAATAGCTCAAGTGTTAAAAGAGGGAGGATTTAAAAGGTAAATTAGCCCAAAGATGGTGGCTTAGGTTGCATAGGCAGAAAAAAATCAAAAAAATCAGGTGAAATAAGGGCAAAATTGAAACAATTGAAAATTTTAGTTTACAAATAGAAATAAAAAGAGAAATCTAGAGAATTTCTTCATAATTCTAATCCAAAAAAATCATTGAAGAACCCTTAAGAAGATGGTTTTCATACTTTACTACATGTAACTTCAATTTTTGTTTATTTCTTGAAATTGTTATGTTTTTGAGACTTTTACAATTAGGTCCAATAATTGATTTCATTAGTTTTTGATTCATTGGGTAATTTTGAAAGTTACCATTGATGAGTGCTGGATGTTTATGATAAATTAACATGAATTGAAACTTTAATTTTGTTGTACGATGATTTTATCAAGTAATTTCAATAGAAATCGATTTTAGAACCTAATTGTAAAAAAAACATTAAATCCTAGGGTTTGACGTTAAATTTTGTCTTCTAAAGGCTGTGAAATAGCTTAGAATATTTATATAAACTGTCAATTTAGAAAAATTAGCTGAATTGATGGGTTAATTGATAAGGGACTAAATTATAAAAATTGTAAAAATAGGGGAAAAATGTGTAATTTCAAAAATTGAAAGGCATAAATTGTGAGGTGAATTAGAATTCAATTAGATGATAATGAATGAATAATTTTATATTTTAGATCAAGAGCCCGAAGAAAATCGTGAAAAAGGAAAATTAGTTGAATAGTCCCTCAATTATAACAAATTCTACAAATTATCCCAGGTAAGTCCATATGGTTGAACTTTCATGATTAATTGTTAATTTAGGAATGATATAATGTATTATTTCATATTTTTGTTATTGAATTATGATTATTGTAAAAATATAAAAATTGAATTGAATGTTCAAATTGAGCAGAACGCAGGATTGAGTACTATCGTTCAGTGACAGAGTATGAATTGACGGATAAGACCATGGTTGGACCATAGCAATATTTAAATGTAAGACCATAGCTGGGCTATGGAATTTTAATGAAAATACCATAACAGGGTTATGACATCTTGAACGTAAGACCATCGTTGGACCATGATAGTAAATATATGTGTAAGACCATAGCTGGGCTATGGCATCCTGATGGTAAGACCATAAATGGGTTATGGCACTACGAATATAGGACCATGGCAAGGCCATGGCAATGCACGTATAAGACCATAGTTGGACTATGGCACAAAGAAAATGATGTACTCAAATCCGTAAGACGTTCTCTAATTTGACAAGGATTGGTAAGTATTATATGGAATTAGTGTGGAAAAATTTAAGTAATTATTGTTATTGAGCTCAATCAAGTGGATTCATCAATCGAAGTTGTGGTTGACAGGAAAAGTTTGTGAAATGATATACCTAAATAAATTATTATACTATGTTCGGTAAGATTTATATTTAAAGCCAGCGAACTTACTAAGATTTATTAAGCTTATTTATGTTGTTTAATGTTCCTTGTAGATTTTCAAGAAGTTTAGAAGATCAGATCAACACATCGGGCCACACTATCCAAATTATTCCGGTAGTTTTTGCTATGTATAATATGGTTTATATGGCATGTATAGGGACGGAAAGGAATAAATTTGAAGTAGGGTTGCCAATGACATACATATATATATGTGCATGTATGTATGTATTTAGTAGTAGATTTTAGTAAATCTTGATAAATGAATGAATGAAGTTATAATGGTAAATTAAGCAACTTAGTTTTGTGATGATATATTATGTTTAAAACATGATTTTTGGCTTGTGTTGATTGCTTAATTGGGGTTATTTGATGTATTGAAATGTTATGTATGGGTTGATATCATAAAAGATGAGAAAAGTGGCCTTAAAATAACCTATTTTCATCCACACAGGCAGAGACATGGGCGTGTGTCTCAACCGTGTGTGACACACGGCCTAGCACATGGGCATGTGGTCTGGCCGTGTGTCCCCTACACTTTGAAATTTCAAAACAGAATGCTCAGGTTTTTGTACACGGCCTAGCACGCGGGCGTGTGGTTGGCCGTGTGACTCAAGTCAGAGAGTTACACGGGTAAGGACATGAGCTGGGACACGGTCGTGTACCTCATATTGAATGCCCACACGGCCTAATACACGGGCATGTCACCTGGCTGTGTGAGCCACATGGCCTGGCCACACAGGCATGTATCCTCTGCACCTAGGAAAAATTTTGAAATTTCGCGAAAATTTCTCTGAGTTTCTGATTTAGTTTCAATTTATTTCCAATGCCTATTTTAGGCCTCGAGGGCCCATTTAAAGAAACTATATGATAGAATATAATTAATTTCATATATGAATAGTATATTACATGAATTAATTGTAATTTTTCTGTAAAATCCAGTAATGCTTCGTAACCCTATTTCAGCGACGAATATGGGCTAAGGGTGTTACATTTATTGGTATCAAAGCTTCGGTTTAGCGAATTCTCAGAACAAATGTAGTGTATAAAGTGTCTAGAAATACATGCCATATAAATCTGTGATAGTGTGATGTGTATGATCCGATCTAACCTTTGTTTTTCTTATAGATTGTAAAGATGTCAGATAGATCCGAACATGCTGAACATGATGAGGCTAATAGTAGAGTACAGACATCTGAGCATGGGACAAGTAGTAACGTCCTAATTCATTCGGATCAACAACAAGAACTTAAAAACATGCCTTATGAGTTTATGAATTAGTGGTTTAATGAATTTATGTAAGAGAGCCTGTAGAGCCTCCGGTTGTACCTCCACCTCCTCCGGTAACTGAACCCAGTAAGCGTACTCCGATAGAAAAACTCAGAAAGTTGGGGCTAAAAAATTTCGGGGTAGGTCAGATGATAATCTTGTGAAAGCTGAATATTGGCTACAGAATACAGTAAGAGTTTTTGAGGAAATGGCTTGTTTACCCAATGATTATTAAAGATGTGATATTTCTTTACTGAAAGAGGAAGCATATAATTGGTGGATGACTATAGTAGTTGTGGTGTCGAAAGAGAAAATCAATTGGGAATTTTTCCAGAATGAATTTAAAAAGAAATATGTTGGCAAAAGATATTTAGATAAAAAGAAGAGAGAATTTCTTGATTTGCGACAAGGAAACTGATTGGTAGCCGAATACGAAAAAGAATTTATATACCTAAGTAGATATGCCCGGGAAATTGTATCAACCGAAGAAGAAATGTGTATTCATTTTGAGGAAGGGTTAAATGATGAAATCGGAATGATGATTGGGGGCACCGAAATACGCGAATTTGTTGTTCTGTCAGATCGTGCTTAGAAAATGGAAGAGGTGTACAACAGAAAAATGCAAAGGGATAGAAGAAATAAAGAATCCTACAAGAAAAGTTCCTTTAAGTCACTTTCAGTAATCCCGACTAAAAAGTTTAGGGATGATTCCAGTCGACCCACCTCAATGCTAGAACGATCAAATAAGAATAAGGTGACTCAACCTGATTTCAGGGTAACTATTAAACCTATAGCTAGAGTGGGTAGTGTACAAAATGCTCCCAGACCTAAATGCAAATATTGTGGGAAAAATCACCTTGGTGAATCTAGAGGTAAAGAAGGAGCTTGTTACAAATGTGGAGCCACTGATCATTTTATTCGAGATTGTCTTCAACTGCAAAAAGATGAGAGATAACAAAAAGAAAAGTAATTAGTCACTTCCCAAAGAAGTAAACGTTCAGGAAAAAATAGTGCCACTGAGATTGTTCGCTTGGGTATGAAAGATTCTACTGCCAGGTCAGAGGCTAAGGTACCTGCACGTACTTATGCCATCTGAGTGAGGGAAAAAAGCCACAGCTCCAGACGTAATAGTTGGTACATTTTATCTTTTGATGTTACTATTTATGCATTGATTGACCTGGGTTTACACACTTTTATGTTTGTACTACATTAGCATCAAAAAAGAAACTGTCTGTTAAATCTACTGATTATGATGTTCAAATCACTAATCCATTAGGTCAAAGTGTGATAGTTAATTCAGTGTGTCGAAATTGTCCACTGAAAATAAAAGGTTATGAATTCCCTACTGATTTGATGTTACTACCCTTTCAGGAATTTGATACTATTCTGGAAATGGATTGGTTAACAAAGTATGATGCTATAGTAAATTGTCGAGAGAAACAGATTGATCTGAAAGGTCAGACAGGAGAAGTGATTATTGTTGAGTTTGATAATGCAAAAGAAAGTGTTAGAATTATTTCAGCTTTTTCAGCTCAGAGATTGCTGCATAAAGGTAATAAAGCATTTTTAGCCTACATACTTGATACTCAGGAATCAAAGTTAGAACAATTACCCATTGTTAATGAATTTACTGATTTGTTCCCTGAAGAATTGTCGAGTTTACCACTTGATCGTGAAGTTGAATTTATAATTGATGTAATTTCGAGAACAACTCCTATATCAGTAATGCCATACCGTATAACACCAACTGAGTTAAAAGATTTAACGACACATTTGAAAGAATTATTAGACAAAAGATTCATCAGGCCAAGTATGTCTCCTTGAGGTGCACCTGTCTTATTTGTGAAAAAGAAATATGGTTCTTTGAGACTGTGTATAGACTACAGGCAGTTGAACAAGGTAACAATTAAAAATAAATATCCTTTGCCTCATATAGATGATTTATTTGATCAACTGAAGGGTGCCGTAGTGTTTTCAAAGATAGAACTCAGATCCGGGTATTATCAGTTGAAAGTTAAAGAGTGTGATGTGCCGAAGACTACTTTCAGAATTCAGTATGATCATTATGAATTTTTGGTAATGCCTTTTGGTTTGACCAATGCTCATGTTGCTTTTATAGATTTAATGAACCGGATTTTTCAACCTTATTTGGATAGATTTGTGGTTGTGTTTATCATTGATATATTGATTTATTCGAAGACAAAATCTGAACATGCTCAACATTTGAGAATAGTGCTACAGGATTTGAGAGAGAAACAATTGTATGCAAAGTTTAACATATGTGAATTCTGGCTTCACGAGGTTGGATTTCTGGGACATATTGTATCAGCTAAAGGGATTCGAGTGAATCCGAGCAAAGTATCTGCAGTGGTGAATTGAAAAATTTTGAAGAATATAACAAAAGTGCGAAGTTTTCTGGGTTTAACAGGTTATTACCGATGTTTTGTCAAGAACTTTTCGATGATTGCTTCGCAGATGACTCGACTACTACAGGAAAATGTTGAATTTATTTGGTCTGATGAGTGTCAGCAGAGTTTTGATCAATTGAAAAAGATGTTGACAGAAGCTCCAGTTTTGACTTAGCCAGAATCGAGTGTATCATATGTTGTTTATAGCGATGCGCCTCTGAATGGTTTGAGTTGTTATTGATGCAGTAAGGAAAAGTGATGGCTTATAGTTGTCGATAGTTAAAACCACATGATAGGAATTACCCTACGTATGATCTGGAGTTGGCTGCAATTGTATTTGCTTTGAAAATTTGGAGACATTATTTATACGGTGAGAAATGTTATGTGTACACCGATCATAAAAGCTTGAAGTATTTGATGACTCAGAAAGAGTTGAATTTAAGAAAGAGACGGTGGTTAGAATTATTGAAAGATTATGATTTGGTTATTGACTACCACCCGGGAAAGGCTAATGTGGTTGCAGATGTATTCAGTAGAAAGTCATTCTTGTTTGCACTACGAGCAACGAATGCTCATTTGTCTCTTAATGAAGATGGTTCTATATTAGCAGAATTAAAAACAAAACCTTTGTTCTTTCAATGGATTCGAGAATTGCAGGATGAAGATCTGGAATTTGAGTTGAAACGACAGATGGTTCAGGACAATTTGAGTTCAGATTATAGCATTGATGATAGCGGAATGTTGTATTATCGGAATAGAATTTGTGTTCCGAATAATTAAAATTTGAAGAATGATATTCTTTCTGAAGCTCATAATAGTGTGTATTTTATTCATCCGGGTAGTACGAAGATGTATTATGATTTGAAATAGATGTATTGGTGGTCGGGTATGAAACGGGAAATTTGTGAGTTCATAGCAAAATGTCTATTTTGTCAACAAGTCAAAGCAGAACATCAGGTACCAACAGGCTTGTTAAAACCTGTCATGATTCCTGAGTGAAAATGGGAGCATGTCACGATGGATTTCATATCCGGACTACCTGTGACCCCAAAGAAGAAATATTCGATTTGGGTGATTGTTGACAGATTGACAAAATTGGCACATTTTATTCCGATCAAAACAAACTTTTCACTTGATAAGTTAGCAGAATTGTATGTATCAGAAATTGTGAGGTTACATGGGGTTCCCACATTCATTATTTCAGATTGGGATCCAAGATTTACATCGAGATTTTGGAATAAATTCCAAGAAGCTTTGGGTACAAAGCTAAATTTCAGCACAACGTTTCAACCTCTGATTGACCGGCAATCAGAACGAGTGATTCAGATTTTGGAAGATATGCTGAGATGTTGTATACTCGAGTTTGAAGGTAGTTGGGAAAAAAACTTACCATTGGCTGAATTTGCGTACAACAATAGCTATCAAACTAGTATCAAAATGGCACCATTTGAGGCACTTTATGGGAGAAAATGCAAGACTCCATTGTATTGGTTTGAATTGAGTGAATCTAAGTTAGTAGGAGTTGATTTAATCCAAGAAACTGAAGAAAAAGTTCAAGTTATTCAAGACAGTTTAAAAGCTGCTTCTGACTGTCGGAAATCATATGCAGATTTGAAAAGAAGAGATATAGAATTTGCGGTTGGCGATCGAGTGTTCTTAAAAGTCTCACCGTGGAAGAAAGTAATACGGTTCAATAGGAAAGGAAAGTTAAGCCCAAGATTTATCGGGCCGTATGAAATTATTGAAAGAATTGGACCGATAACTTATAAATTATCTCTGCCTCCAAAACTTCAGAAAATTAACAACGTGTTTCATGTATCAATGCTAAGACGGTGTAGATCTGATCCTTCACACGTGATTCCTCATAGTGAAATTTAGTTGCAACCAAATATGACGTATTCAGAAGAACCAATGAAGATTTTGGCTCGAGAAGTTAAGGAATTGTGAAACAAACGAGTACTGTTAGTTAAAGTATTGTGACATCATCATGGTTCAGAGGAGGCTACTTGGGAAATGGAAGAATCGATAAAATCATAGCATCCGAACTTATTCCTAGGTAAGAAATTTCCTAAAGGGGGAGAGTTGTAACACCCTAATTTTCAGTGGTGTCAGAAACAGTGGTTCGAGACCACTAAATCTGACGAATGAGTTCGAAAATATTATTAATTATTATTTATGATTCAAGTGTGATTTTAGAAATATTCTTGAATTGGTGACTTATGTCTTAGAAGGAATTATTAGGTAAAATAGTTTAAAAAACAAGAAACCGAGACCTCAATTTCATAAACCGATCCGTAAATATTTTTATAAATATTTACAAAGTTTCATTGAGTTCGTATTAAAGTTTCATTAGAAAATTTTAATGTTTTGATAGTTAATTAATTAAAAAGGACTAAATTGCAAAAGATGTAAAACTTGCTAAAATGATTAAATAGCTCAAGTGTTAAAAGAGGGAGGATTTAAAAGGTAAATTAGCCCAAATATGATGGCTTTGAGTGGCATAGGCAGAAAAAAATCAAAGAAATCAGGTGAAATAAGGGCAAAATTGAAACAATTGAAAATTTTAGTTTACAAATAGAAATAAAAAGAGAAATCTAGAGATTTTCTTCATAATTCTAAGCCAAAAACACCATTGAATAACCCTTAAGAAGCTGGTTTTCATACTTTACTACATGTAAGTTCAATTTTTGTTTATGTCTTGAAATTTTTATGTTTTTGAGACTTTTACAATTAGGTCCAACAATTGATTTCATTAGTTTTTGATTCTGTGGGTAATTTTGAAAGTTACCATTGATGATTTCTGGATGTTTATGATAAATTAACATGAATTTAAACTTTAATTTTGTTATACGATGATTTTATCAAGTAATTTCAATAGAAATTGATTTTAGAACCTAATTGTAAAAAAGATTAAATCTTAGGGTTTGATATTAAATTCTGTTTGCTAAAGGCTGTGAAATAGCTTATAATATTTAGATAAATTGTCAATTGAGAAAAATTAGCTCAATTGATGGGTGAATTGATGAGGGACTAAATTGTAAACAATTGTAAAAATAGGGGCAAATGTGTAATTTCAAAAATTGAAAGGTATAAATTGTGAGGTGAATTAGAATTCAATTAGATGCTAATGAATGAATAATTTTATATTTTAGATCAAGAGTCCGAAGAAAATCGTGAAAAAAGGAAATTAGCCGAATAGTCCCTAGATTACAACAAATTGTACAAATTATCCCAGGTAAGTTCATATGGTTGAACTTTCATGATTAATTGTTAATTTAGGAATGATATAATGTATTATTTCATATTTTTTTATTGAATTATGATTATTGTAAAAATATGAAAATTGAATTGAATGTTCAAATTGAGTAGAACGCAGGATTGAGTACTATCTTTCAGTGGCAAAGTATGAATTGACGGATAAGACCATGGTTGGACCATGGAAATATTTAAATGTAAGACCATAGCTGGGCGATGGCATTTTAATGAAAAGACCATAACAAGGTTATGGCATATTGAACGTAAGACCATGGTTGGACCATGGTAGTATATATATGTATAAGACCATAGTTGGGCTATGGCATCCTGATGGTAAGACCATAACTGAGTTATGGCACTACGAATATAAGATCATGGCAGGGCCATGGCAATGTACGTGTAAGACTATAGTTGGACTCATGGCAATGTACGTGTAAGACTATAGTTGGACTATGGCACAAAGAAAACGATGTACTCAAATCCGTAAGACATTCTCTAATTTGACAAGGATTGGTAAGTATTATATGGAATTAGTGTGGAAAAATTTAAGTAATTATTATTATTGAGCTCAATCAAGTGGATTCATCAATTGAAGTTTTGGTTAACAGGAAAATTTTGTGAAATGATTTACCTAAATAAATTATTATACTATGTTCAGTAAGATTTATATTTAAAGCGAGCGGACTTACTAAGATTCTTTAAGCTTACTTGTGTTATTTAATGGTCCTTGTAGCTTATCAAGAAGTTCGGAGGATCGGATCAACACATTAGGCCACACTATCCAAATTATTCCGGTAGTTTTTGCTTTGTATAATATGGTTTATATGACATGTATAGGGACGGATTAGAAAATGACTAAATTTGAAGTAGGGTTGTGAATGACATACATATATATGTGTGTGCATGTATGCATGTATTTAGTAGTAGGTTTTAGTAAATCATGATAAATGAATGAATGAAGTTAGAATGGTAAATTAAGCAACTTAGTTTTGTGATGATATATTATGTTTAAAACATGATTTTTGGCTTATGTTGATTGCTTAATTGGGGCTATTTGATGTGTTGAAATGTTTTGTGTTGGTTGATATCATAAAGGGTAAGAAAAATGGCCTTAAATGGCCTATTTTCATCCACACGGGCAGAGGCACGGGCGTGTGTCTCAGCCGTGTGTGACACACGGCCTGGCACATGGGCATGTGGTCTGGCCGTGTGTCCCCTGCACTTTGAAATTTCAAAACAGAATGTCCAGGTTTTTGTACACAGCCTAGCACACGGGCGTGTGGCTTGGCCGTGTGACCCCTGCACCCTTCACACGGCCTAACACATGGGCGTGTGGTTGACCGTGTGACTCAAGTCAGAGAGTTAAACGGGTAAGGACATGGGCTGGGACACGACTGTATACCTTACATCGAATACCCGCACGGCCTAAGACACGGGCATGTCACCTGGCCGTGTGAGCCACACGGACTGGCCATACGGGCATGTGTCCCCTGCACCTAGGAAAAATTTTGAAATTTCATAAAAAATTCTCTGAGTTTCCAGTTTAGTTCTGATTTATTTTCAATGCCTTATTTAGGCCTCGATGGCCCATTTAAAATAACTATATGAGAGAATATAATTAATTTCAGATATGAACAGTATATGAGATGAATTAATTGTAATTATTTTGTGAACTCCAATAATGCTCTGTAACCCTGTTCCAACGATGAATATGTGTTAAGGGTGTTAAAGTCATATCGTATCATTCCATGAGTCTTAACCATACACATTTATGTATCGTTTTCTACCATTCCAATTTCATCTTACTAGAGGCTACACCATGTCTAATTCATCCCAAGTTGCCCTGGGCCTATACCTCATGGTCTTACACCCATTCTTAATCAGTGATATGCTGGTCTGGTTAGCAATATAACAGCCCTACCAGAGGCTTCACAACAAAACATTTTTAATTTCTTACTTACCCAGATATGATCGTATTCTGGACTGACATTCTTCTTGTATCACAACTATACCTGCATTCTTACCAATCAGTATTCTTCTCAACAGAACCTTACCCATATCACCATAACACTACTTCACCTCTACTATAATCATACATTTACTTATTAATATAGATATTGTCATGCTTTATATATAAATACTTTTACTTGAAAAGTTTACACAAAAGAGTCAGGGTAAAAACTCACCTAATGCAGTTCTAAGCTCCAAACTCAGTTGTCATAACCAATTTTTTGCCCGGGCCCATTAGCCCGAACAAAAACCAATACCAATATTAAAGCCAAAAATAAAACCAAACAAACCCAATAAATCAGTCCATAAAATGTCCAGTTACAATTCCACAAGCAACGTTAACAACAATATTGTTTCTTTTGCCAACAACAATCAGCAGAGATTTCTTTGGACTTCCAGTGATATCTTGCTCGCTTTGCTAGCCGATGAGACTCCCCGCCAGTCTATAAGCCGAAAGTGGGCCATGTTGCTACTGAGACGTTTTACCTTTCTGGATTATGTTTGAAGCTCCTAAGTTATCTCGGGACAGGTCCGTAGGAGCGTAATATATGATGAAAAGCCTAGAAATAGACTTGATCTTTATTTGCTTAAAACTAGCCCATTAAAAACACAATAAAAAGTCTCATTAAATACCCATTTTTACGCTTTTTTTACAAGCCCAAATTACAGAACCAATCAAACGAGACCCAAATTGCAAAACCAATTTACAAAGACCCAAGCCCGAAATTAAGCCCAATAACCCAGCATAAACACTACCCTTGACCCAAGTTAATACCTGATACCCACTTACACCCTGACCCGTTAATCCAGACCCAACAGACCTAACCTAGAACAGAACCCAACCTCTATAGCCCAAACCAACACGGCCCAAAAGGCCCAAGACCTTAACAAGACCAGAAACCTAGGGTTCCTGGGAAACCCTAGGTGCCGCCACCAATCCCTCGTCTGCCACCACGCGCGTCTGCCGATGCGCCTTGCGTTGTTTCGATGGCCAACGCCGCTGCGCGTCGCCACACGCGCACCGCTCCAGTTTCCCACGCCCCTGACGTTTCGAGTTCCCCCAGGCTCCTTGTTTGCCGCTCCTTACACGCCTCCATCGTCTACTATCTCGGCCTCCGTCACCTGCAGGCCTTGCCCATACCTGCAAAAAGAAGAGAACAACAAAAGGACAAAGAAGACAAATAAAAACAGAGGTAAAATCGGTTATAAAAGAACCGAAGCAAGCTTTGTAAGGGGTAGATTCAAATACATTAGGAGAAATCAAAGAAAAGCGAATCAAAAGAATTTTTCTTTCTTTCAAATCACAGACCATCTAAAGCAAAAAAGGAAATACAAAAAAAAAAACAAACAAGGAGAAAAGTTTAAAGGGGCTGGCTCTTTTACAAAAGAAAAACATTCAAAAATAAAAAAGGAAGAATAGAAACTTTGAAGGTTAAATCCATTTTTTCCTCTCGATCTCTTTTACTGCTGTTTTCTATTTATTTCATTACTCATTATTCTTACGCTTTTTCAAACAAAGACGATCGGAAAACGAAACTGAAAGGTCTTCGCCTTTTCGGGTTTTAAAGCTTTCGGGGCTTTCCGAGCGAAGCACCAAAGACCCTTTCCTCACGCTTTCTAACAGCCGCCGAATCTAGTGACGTTGTCCGAACGTAGGAGCCTTGGTACAGAAAGAAAAATGGAGAGGGAAGACCGATCGTTGATGCAAAAAAAGAGTGGCGGCTCTTTCTGTTTTGAGAGGGCGGTCCGCTAATTGGAGGCCCAGGGCTAAAAGGGTGTTAAAAAAAATGGGAGTTTAATTAGAAGTAAAACGGCGCCGTTTGGTGACAAGGAGTTACTGCGCACATCCTCTAAAAGGGGTATTTGTGCGAATACTCCCTCTCTTCCGCAATCCCATTTGATTAAGCCCTACTCTGTGTCTCTTTATTCTTTTAAATTAGGCTCTCAGGTTTCATTTTGTTTTCAGATTTGGTCCCTGAAGCTGCCAAATGGGTGTGCGCATGGGAATTTAGGGGTATTATCTACTTTAATCCCTCTTGGCTATTTTCGTATGCGATTTTACCCTTTTCTCTTTTATTCGCTTCAGATTTGCCCCAATCGATCCCCTTGACTTAGCGTGTTTTCTAATTTAGGTCCGCAATTTCATTTCTATTTTAATCCGGTCCCTCACCTGTCGATTGTTAAACCCTTAATTAGTTATTCTTGTGCTAACTTTAATATTTCTTATATTAGTTGTTTCAAATTGTTTTATTTATTATATTGGGTATTTAAAATTTATATATAATATATATTTCACTCTTTTAAAACCTTTTACATTATTTCGAATTGCTTTATATATTATATATTTCAAACTTTTATTATGAATTAGTTACTTAAATCGTTTTGCTAATTATTGGTTTTATGTGTTATTTCTCTTTAAATTATTAAATTCATTGGTCTCTGTTTATTAATGTTGTCACTTAGACGGTGTATATTGTTCAGTTATTGCTTTTGCATGTGCCATAATTTATATATTTGCATTGTCATATCATTACAGTCTATTATATAATTTCGTATTCATGTATTATCGTTTCATTATTGTTATTATTATCCATGCATGTTAATATTTTAGATTCATGATACCAATGTCATATATTACTTGTATTAGATTATCGCATGCCAAATTGCGTTATATTATCATAATTCGTCGAGCATAACCTCGTCCACTATTTTAAGTAAGGTTTCTTTAAAATCTAAGCTACCACATACGTATAATTTTCAAATATGTTTATCAAATTTTACCCAAAAGCAAAAGTTTTTGAAATAAGGCAACATTCTATGTTTGGAATTTCGAGAGACTGTGCCCTATGTGTTGAGTTTCGGTTCTCTCGCTTGGCCAAACAATCGAATATCCTTTTGACATTTTGACGCATGAGTCTCGGGGATTAAGAGATGATCTTAAATCCGGGGATTAAAATCATCGTGTCCTATGTACTGGATGTGATATTTTGTCCCTTTGGAACGAGAGAATCTCGATATTCAATTCGAAAAAACTAAAATATTTCAGAAAGAGATTGATTTTTAAATTCTTTTTTTCTAATTTTTCAATTTTCGACAATGAGACATTAAATAATCAATTTGGTACCAATTTTGGGCGTGACAAGGGTGCTAACCCTTCCTCACATGTAACTGACCCCGAACTCGTTTTCTCCAATTTTCATAGACCAAAAACGTTGTTTTAGTAAATCGAAATGTTTTATTAAAACAAAGGTGATCCGATCACACCTAAATAAAGATCGATGGCGACTCCCATCTTACTCCTTATTTCCAAAAATCGATTTTTGTTTTGTCAAAAAAATGGTTATGACACTTTGGCGAGTCCACTGGGGACTCCGAGAGTCAGGCCATAAATTGATTGATTTTTGTCCTTTTGTCGAAAATTTGGAAAATTGTTTTGAAAAATCATGTTTCTCTTTGATGCATTTGCTTGTGCTACAGTGTCGAGTCTCGTAAAATACTTTGGAATTGCATTGCATGACCATTGCGGTCACACCCTTAAGTGGGAGTGAGAAGCTACTCTTTCGTGAGGTTTTTACGTTCGTGCAAGATAGTGGATCACTTTCGGGATACATCCGTACCTATGTCTTCATGAGATTTTTATCTCCGTGCAGCCATAGGGAAATGTATTCCCCTGAACTGAACTAAGTCCATATGAGCCTATAATGGGTGAGGATCGAGGAATCTGCTGGTTCAGGTACCCTCGCTTTAGAACCAAACCACATATAGAGAAACCTAAGAGCCCGTTGTAGGAAGAGCCATGTAAACCGTAGTTGTATCTTAAATAGGAATTTTGATTATTTCCTGTTTATTTTAAGTCCTTTTTGTACCTGATACTAACTTGTTGTGTTTTGCTTTTATTGCATGGCATTTCATTATAAAAAGGTGTTGATCCACATTCGGTTACTAGATAGAAAAGCTTAACATGGAAAAGGGGTTTCTCGATAGAGTGGAGGATAATGCGGCCGTCCAAGTATGGTCCGAAAGAGTTCAGCAAGAAAAAGGAGATAGCTTGACAGTGGGGCATGAATCAGAGTTATGGGATTTCACCCGCATCAGCGTGGCTCAGAATGACCTGCGAGAATTGAAGGAAATATGGGACTCATGGGAGGATGAGGACAAACAATTGTTCCACTATAATTACGGTGATTTACACTATCTGCTGGATATCAAGGTAGACGAGTACCTACTTCGAGCTATTACCCAGTTTTGGAACCCCGCTTACAGTTGCTTCACTTTCGGAAAGGTAGATTTGGTGCCTGCCATAGAGGAATACACAGCTTTGTTCCGATGCCCGAGACTTCAAACTGATAAGGCATATTCAAGGTTTACTAATATGCCGGCATTCGCAAAAAGGCTAATGAACATCACAGGAATGAGCGAGCAATGGATTACGGCCCGGATCAAGCAAAAAGGAGATTGTAAATGCATTCCTTGGAAACACCTGAGGGACCTTATCTTGGCGCATCCTGATAAGAAAAAGAGGGTCGACGTCTTCGCTCTAAGCATCTATGGTTTGGTCATCTTCCCCAAGGCGTTAGGGCATATAGAGGATGCAGTCTCGGATCTGTTTGATAAACTTGATAAAGGAGTCACACCCGTCCCCGCAATTTTAGCCGAAACCTTCAGATCCTTGAATGCTTGCCGAAGAGCGAGCGAAGGGAGGTTCGTAGGATGCGCACAGCTATTGTTATCTTGGTTTCACTGCCATTTTTGGAAGATAGAAAAGGTCTCATACAAAGTCTTTTTCGAGAACTATTCTCCTCTAGAAGAATTAGCCAGTACACCAAGGCGGGACGACCTATCCGGAGAGAAATGGATAGCAATTCTCCAAAATCTGCAAGTTAAAGATGTAGAATGGAAGGCTCCTTGGATGATCACTGACGAGATCTTGTCTCGATGCGGAGGTTTCAACTGGGTTCCTTTACTCGGAATATGGGGAGCTGTCGGGTATGCCCCGTTACTAGTGATGAGACAGTATAAATCGAGGCAGTTCATACATGCGACGCATGGATTAGCCCAATGTGAATTTTCATACAAGGATGACAACTATAAGAAGAGAGTCCGCGAAATATCAGATGCATGGACCCAAACCCAGAAAATGAAGAGACTCGCCATAAGGCCAATGGCGACACCCAAGTACGATCAATGGTGGGGCCAAAGAATCAACGATAATGTCCCAAAACCAATCCAAGGAAACGCTCAACCAATAGAAGAGCAGCTGCAAGTAATCCCATCTGAATTAGAGATTATCAAGCAAAATTTTGAGAGAAAGAGCCGGGAATTGGGTAAGAGAATAGAACAGCTAGAAGAGGAAAAGATGCAGTTGGGGTTAGATGTCGACGTCCACAAGTTCGAGGCCAAGAAACTGAAGAAAGGAAAGAATAAAGCCGAAGAGGATTTGGATAGCTTAAAGACGGACTATAAGAAGCTACGCATGTCCATCAGAACTGCTGGTCTAGGTAAGACATCAGAGCAATGGCGATAGGAAATTAAAGAAGAAAAGTCCAAAGCCGATCAGTGGGAGAGGAAATTTCAAGATGCTCGAGTACAGGAGGACACTTTGAAAAAGAGCCTGCTGGAAAGCCAAAGTGAACAAGAGAGGTTACACGCCCATGTAGCAGAATTAGAAAGGTCACTGCATCTGCACCGTAGTCGCAACTCGGTAGTCAAATTAAGAGCCAGTCAGAACAAGATCGAGGAGATGAGAGGAAAGATAAGGGAGCTCGAGACCGTATTACAAGATAGCAAAATTCGGGTTGAGCTCCTTGAGGCAAACAATGAGTATTGGAAGGAGCAGCTCCACCATTCTCAAGAACAGATCAGAAACAGAGACTATGTATTGGGCGAGGCCGTGGCTCAAATTCGAGAGGTGGCCGACCATTTGCAAACCTTGGCGGCTCGGGCTGATGCGCTAAGTTTGATGTACGAGTCAAGATCGGAGCGAGGCCAAGGTTTAGCTTGGCTTCTTAGGAAAGTTAAGGATTTAGGCATTAGGGCAAAGTCGTATATGTAATCGTCCGTTCTATGAAAGGAAATTTGTTTTCTAGTGAAGTTTATCTAATGGAATTGAATTAAATCAGCACCTTTTCGCATTCATACATGCATTTGCATTACATCACATACATTAGCATTACATCACCATAATCATTTACTAAGGCTGAAATCGTATAATCCACAGCTACGTCACCACGAATCTGGAATCACGTCATCCCTATAGGACACGTCTAAGAACTAGAGCTATGGACGCCGAACTCAATGAGAGGATCAAAAGAATGGAAAGAATCCAGCAAGAGCTGCAAGAACAATTAGCCAGGTCGCAGCAAGAAGCAAGGGACCTGATGATGAGATCCCGTGAGGAATCACTAGAGCATAAGGATCAAATGGCTAAAATGATGGAGATGTTGACGGCTCTGACCAAAAGAAAAGGAATCACACAGAGTCTTGATGTTACAGAACCCCACTCAAGAGTCAATCAGGATCTGCTCTATCTCCCAGGATTCACACCACCCCATGCTCATGCAACGCAAAGAGGATATCCTCAAGGGAACTCATCTGGGGCAAGGTGTATTTGTATCAAGCTCCGAAGATAATTCTACTAATCCGATTGTTCTGAATTTGGATGATCCAGTAGAAATAGCTAGATTAAAGAGGGACGATCATGATGCTGAGGAAAAGTATAGGATCTTGGAAGAAAGACTCAAGGTGGTGGAGGGTGCCGAGTCTTCTCTCGCGACTTTGGCGCCAAAGAGCTCGATCCGTGCCCGATCCGGTTCGCGCTCTAAAGTTTAAGGCGCCAGATTTCGGTGGTACGATGGAACGAGATGTCCGAAGGCCCATCTTATCATGTTCTGTCGAAAGATGGCTGGTCACGTGAATGAGGACAAGCTGTTAATACACTGTTTCCAGGATAGCTTGATTGGATCAGCCCTCTGGTGGTATGATTAACTTAGCACAGAGAGGATCCGGTCATGGAAAGATCTAGCAACTGCATTCTGTGAACAATATAAGCATGTTTCTGATATGGCACCCGATCGACTAACGTTACAGATGATGGAAAACAAGCCAACGGAGACCTTTAGACAGTACGCGTAAAGATGGAGGGACCTCTCAGTCCAAGTCGAGCCCCCACTAACTAAAAGTGAGATAACGGTCCTCTTTATGAATACCTTAAAAGCGCTATTTTACGACAAACTGGTGGGACATGCCACGAAAGACTTCGCCGACATCGTAATATCTGGCGAACTCATCGAAAATGGCATCAAGAGTGGAAGGATGGAGGGTTCTGAAAGTTCGAAAAGGCCAGCACCTGTGAAGAAAAAAGATCCTGAAACCCATATGGTGGGGACCGAGAGCCACTATACTGCCAATTCGTACCCAGCCCAACCGCGACCTCAGTTTCGCCCACCGTCGAATTTCTATTTTCCTCCACAAAACCCTTACTATTAAGCACCCCCTCCTTACCCTGTCTATGCCGCAGATAACCAAAGACCGTTTACTATATTCCCACCAAATACTACGCCTGCCCAAAGTCAGCCCAAAAACGAACCAAGACCAACAAAACCCAATCCTGAAAGACCTCATTTTACCCCTATTCCTGTGTCATATGGAGAGCTATGCCCAAAATTACTAGAAAAACAGCTGATATCCCCACATTACATGGCACCATTGAAACCTCCATGCCCAAAGTGGTATGATCCTAATGCCCATTGTATGTACCATGCTGGAAACCAAGGGCATTCCACAGAAAATTGCCTAGCCTTCAAGAAAAGGGTCCAAGGTCTTATTGATGCGGATATTTTACGATTTGATGGTATTAATAGTATGGCTGGGAGTCCCCTCCCTAACCATGCTGAAGGGAACATGAACATGGTGACGGAGGACGACAGGTGGCGAGGTAAAAATCGCGTATCTGAAATAAGGACACCTTTAAGCAAAATATGGGAAATAATGACTGAAAAGGGCTTGTTCGAGAAAAGTTCCAAGAAGGAAAGAGGGGGTCAGAATTTTTGTGTCTTCCATGGCATAGAAGGGCACAACATCCAGTCTTGTAGAAAATTCAAAGGGTTACTTCAGAATATGATGAACAGCAAGGAGGTTCAGATCTTTGATAAAACAGACGAGGCCGAAGAAAAGGAAATATGCGCCTTCGATGATCAACCACCAGCCAGCCCTTATAGCGCCGATCGACCTCTGATGATTTATTATGAGGTCAAGAAGAAGGAAGCCGAACCAAAGATGATAATCAAAGTACCGGCTCCTTTCCCTTACAAGGATGACAAAGCAGTATCATGGAAATACGGTGTCAACATCATCACGCCCGAAGCTGCAACTGGAAACGTCAGCGAGGTGGGGCATTTTACCCGCAGTGAGAGGTGTTATTCCCCTGAGGTGGTTGAGACAAAGAAGAAAGCTGTTGGCACGAGCCAGAAAGGAAAGATACTGGTACCTGATGTCGAAGTCGAAGTTGAGATACAATCTAAATAAGGAACCAAAAAACCGGTGAACGAGGAAGAAGTGCAGGAATTCTTAAAGTTTATTAAGCACAGCGAATACAACATCGTGGAGCAACTGAACAAACAACCGGCAAAAATCTCAGTGTTATCCCTATTGTTGAACTCAGAGCCACATCGAAACGCTTTGCTGAAGGTGTTAAACCAAGCGTATGTGTCAAGCGATGTACCCATTGAAAAACTTGATAGGTGGGTGAACAATTTAAATGCGGATAATTTCATCTCTTTCAGTGATGATGAAATACCACCAAACGGTAGGGGCTCTGTTAAAGCATTGCACATTACGACTGGTTGCAAAGGCTATCTAATACTGCATGTGCTTATTGACAACGGGTCTGCACTAATGTCATGCCGTTGGCTACACTGTCCAGGATGCCAATTGACAGGTCTTATTTGAGACCTTGTCATTCTGCGGTAAGGGCATTTGATGGAACACGGCGAGAGGTCATGAGAAAGATCAAGATTCCTCTGGAGGTGGGCCCGTGTACATATAATGTCGAGTTCCAGGTCATGGACATCGTACCTTCATATAATTGCCTTTTAAGAAGGCCCTGGATCCATTCTGCTGGAGCAATCCCTTCATCTCTCCATCAGAAAATAAAGTTTATTATGGATAATCGCTTGATCACGATCGCTGGTGAAGAAGACATCGTTGCATCACTCTCTACCGACGCACCCTACATCGAGGCGAACAAAGAGGCGCCAGAGTGCTCCTTCCGTTCCTTCGAATTTATCAACGCTACTTTTGTTGCCGAAGGAGACAGGGCTCCCACACCCAAATTGTCAAGAAACACCAAGATGGGAATCAAGTTGACTGTAGGAAAAGGCGCCCAGGCAGGGAAAAGTTTAGGAAGACACCGGCAAGGGATAGCTAGAGCGCTAAAACCGATACACCACAAGGCTCAATATGGCTTGGGCTTCAAACCTGATGGATGAAAAAGAAGGAAACAGTTGCAGAAAGATCAAGGAAAGTGGATTGCAAGAGCCCCAGGTCGGGAAGTAGAATGGGAGCCTATGACGTACCCGCCCTTGTCGAAAACTTTTACGTCCGCAGAAATAGTGTACCCAGAGAGAGATAATTCACGAAACGCCCTATTATTGGCTGAAAGGGATTTCTAGAACTTCAATATAAACGTCATTGACAAAGCGGGTGAAACGATGGAAAGCATTTCAAAAATACGCCCTGGTCCTCCTGGATTTGTTTTGAACAATTGGACCGCTGAGGACCTCCTTGTAGTTTCTAGGGCCCCTCCAAAGTAATCCTCAATGACAACTTCCTGTATACCCCTAAGTTGTAGGGGAATCTGTTATAAGAGTTTGTGTTGGCTGTCTAGCATTTAAATGAACAATCAATGAAGATGCATTTTGTCATTGTCTCTCATTCTCATTGCCCTCATATTTATTCCCTCTTCTCATAGCCTGTCTTTATATATATTTCATGTCATGCCATAGAATCACATTTGTAGGTTCCAGTACCTCGATGTTCCTTTATAGTTTCTTTTCCATTTACCTTTCAGGTGCTCAGGTATCGATAACATGAACAATCTCGTTACAGATCCTAAAATTAACTTCGAGCAAACTGTTTGTTTAGGAGAATCCGAAGCTGACAAGAATGCTGAAGATTATGTCTCAACCCCTGACTTACTAAGAATGATAGAACAAGAAGACAAACAGATACTCCCCCATCAAGAATCTATCGAGACAGTGAACTTGGGAAGTGAAGAAATAAGGCAAGAAGTGAAGATCGGGACCACCATTTCAGAGAACACCAAACACGACTTGGTCACCTTGCTTCATGAGTACAAAGATGTATTTGCATGGTCATATCAGGACATACCAGGATTAAGCGAGGATGTAGTGGTCCATAGGCTCCCACTGAAGCCAGAATGCAAGCCTGTCCAGTAGAAGCTAAGACGAATGAGACCCGAAATGCTCTTAAAAATGAAGGAAGAAGTTAAAAAATAATTCAATGCCGGCTTCTTACAAGTCTCTAAATATCCGGAATGGGTAGCTAATATAGTCCCAGTACCAAAGAAAGATGGCAAGGTGCGAATGTGTGTGGACTATCGCGATTTGAATCGAGCAAGCCCCACGGATAACTTTCCCTTGCCGCACATCGATACGTTGGTGGATAACACGACAAAACATTCATTATTCTCTTTCATGGATGGATTTTCGGGTTACAATCAAATAAAGATGGCTCCTGAGGATATGGAGAAAACTACATTCGTGACGATGTGGGGAACCTTCTGCTACAAGGTGATGCTGTTCGGATTAAAAAATGCTGGGGTAACATATCAGAGGGCAATGGTAATGTTGTTCCATGACATGATGCATAAAGAGATAGAAGTTTATGTCGACGATATGATCGCCAAATCTCAAGGGGAAAAAGAGCATGTTGGAAACCTCAGGAATTGTCCGAAAGACTGAGAAAATTCCAGCTAAAGCTTAATCCAGCTAAGTGCACATTTGGAGCAACCTCGGGGAAATTACTGGGCTTCATCGTCAGCGAGAGAGGTATCGAAGTTGATCCAGACAAGATAAAGGCCATACAAGAATTACCACCTCCACGGACACAAAAGGAAGTCAGAGGGTTCCTAGGAAGACTAAACTACATCGCTCGGTTTATTGCTTAGCTTACCAACCAATGCGACCCAGTTTTTCGACTCCTGGGAAAACACAATCCTGGGGAATGGAACGAAGAATGCCAAGCTGCTTTCGACAAGATAAAACAATATTTGTCTAACCCCCGGTGCTAGTACTGCTAACTCCCAGAAGACCGCTAATATTGTATCTGACTGTGTTCGAAAATTCAATGGGTTGTGTACTGGGGCAACATGATGAGTCAGGAAGAAAAGAGAAGGCGATCTATTACCTCAGCAAGAAGTTTACAGAGTATGAAGCAAAATATCCATCAATTGAAAAATTCTGTTGTGCTCTGGTCTAGGCAGCTCGAAGGCTCAGACAATATATATTGTATCATACGACGTGGCTAATCTCAAAGCTAGACCCAATAAAGTACATGATAGAATCACCTGCACTCTCAGGAAGAATGGCACGATGGCAGATCCTGCTATCGGAGTACGACATCATCTACGTGAGCCAGAAGTCGATAAAAGGGAGCGCGATAGCCGACTTCCTAGCAGCTCGAACTACAGAGGAATACGAGCCATTAAGATTTGACTTCCCGGATGAAGACTTGATGTGCATCACAGAAAAAGAATGCGAATTGTCAAAAGAGGAGTCATGGAAGATGAGCTTTGATGGGGCATCAAATGCATTGGGGTATGGGATTGGAACAGTCTTAGTGTCATCAGAAGGGAATGATTATCCATTCACTGCCAGATTAAATTTCTTCTACACCAATAACATAGCGGAATACGAGGCTTGCATCATGGAACTTCGCGCAACTATCGAACGAGACATCAAAGTCCTAAAGGTATCCGGGGATTCGGCATTGGTAATCTACCAAATCCGTGAAGATTGGGAAGTAAGAGACTCGAAGTTGGTCAAATATCACGATCTTGTTGTGGATTTGGTCAAAGAATTCCAGGAAGTGACCTTTAATTACTTCCCACGAGAAGAAAACCAATTGGCTGATGCTCTGGCCACTTTGGCTTCGATGTTCAAAGCAAACCAAGAAGCGGAAATAATGCCTCTCCAGATGAGCATATACGAAGCCCCGGCGCATTGTTTTAGCATTGAAAAAGAGACGGATGGACTGCCATGGTTCCATGATATCTTAGAATATGTCAAGAATCAAAGATATCCCGAGCAAGCAAATGAGAATGACAAAAGAACAATCAGAAGAATGGCAGCGGGATTTGTTCTTGATGGAGACATCCTATACAAAAGAGGAAAAGATCAAGTACTTCTGAGGTGCGTGGATAATATTAAAGCCAGAAAGATACTTGAAGAGGTCCATGAAGGAATTTTTGGAACGCATGCTAATGGTTTCACTATGGCCAGGAAAATCATGAGACTCGGTTATTACTGGTTGACGATGGAAAGTGACTGCATCAGTTATGCACGAAAGTGTCACAAATGTCAAATTTACGGCGACAAAATTCATGCAGCACCTTCGCCCCTTCATGTTATGACTGGGGGGTGTTGCGAGAATGTCATAACCAATTTTTTGCCCAGGCCCATTAGCCCGAACAAAAACCAATACCAATATTAAAGCCAAAAATAAAACCAAACAAACCCAATAAATCAGTCCATAAAATGTCCAGTTACAATTCCACAAGCAACGTTAACAACAATATTGTTTCTTTTGCCAACAACAATCAGCAGAGATTTCTCCGGACTTCCAGTGATATCTTGCTCGCTTTGCTAGCCGATGAGACTCCCCGCCAGTCTATAAGCCGGAAGAGGGCCATGTTGCTGCTGAGACGTTTTACCTTTCTAGATTATGTTTGAAGCTCCTAAGTTATCTCGGGACAAGTCCGTAGGAGCATAATATATGGTGAAAAGCCTAGAAATAGACTTGATCTTTATTTGCTTAAAACCAGCCCATTAAAAACACAATAAAAAAGGGTCTGTTAAACAGTCCATTTTTACAGTTTTTTTTACGAGCCCAAATTATAGAACCAATCAAACGAGACCCAAATTGCAAAACCAATTTACAAAGACCCAAGCCTGAAATTAAGCCCAATAACCCAGCCTAAACACTATCCTTGAGCCAAGTTAATACCCGATATCCACTTACACCCTGACCCGTTAATCCAGACCCAACAGACCTAACCTAGAATAGAACCCAACCTCTATAGTCCAAACCAGCACGGCACAAAAGGCCCAAGACCTTAACAAGACCAGAAACCTAGGGTTCCTGGGAAACCCTAGGCGTCGCCACGACCCATTATGCGCCACCACGCGCGCGATTCCGCCGCGCGCTTGCGTCGTTTCGATGGCCAACACCGCCGCGCGTCGCCACACGCGCACCGCTCCAGTTTCCCACGCCCCTGACGTTTCGAGTTCCCCCAGGCTCCTTGTCTGCCGCTCTTCGCACGCCTCTATTGTCCACTATCTCGGCCTCCGTCGCCTGCAGGCCTTGCCCATACCTGCAAAAAAAAGAGAACAACAAAAGGACAAAGAAGACAAACAAAAATAGAGGTAAAATCGGTTATAAAAGAACCGAAGGAAGCTTTGTAAGGGGTGGATTCAGATACATTAGGAGAAATCAAAGAAAAGCGAATCAAAAGAATTTTTCTTTCTTTCAAATCACGGACCATCTAAAGCAAAAAAGGAAATACAAAAAAAAAAAACAAACAAGGAGAAAAGTTTAAAGGGGCTGGCTCTTTTACAAAAGAAAAACATTCAGAAATAAAAAAGGAAGAATAGAAACTTTGAAGGCTAAATCCATTTTTTTCCTCTCGATCTCTTTTACTGCTGTTTTCTATTTATTTCATTACTCATTATTCTCAAGCTTTTTCAAACAAATAATAAAGAAAAAGGGTGAATAAAGCTTTTACCTCTTCGGACGATCGAAAAATGAAACCGAAAGGTCTTCGCCTTTTCGGGTTTTAAAGCTTTCGGGGCTTTCCGAGCGAAGCACCAAAGACCCTTTCCTCACGCTTTTCGACGGTCGCCGGATCTAGTGACGTTGCTCGAACGTAGGAGCCCTGGTACAGAAAGAAAAATAGAGAGGGAAAACCGATCGTTGACGCAAAAAAAGAGTGGCGGCTCTTTCTGTTTTGAGAGGGGGGTCTGCTAATGGGAGGCCTAGGGCTGAAAGGGTGTTAAAAAAAATGGGTGTTTAATTAGAAGTAAAACGGTGCCGTTTGGTGATAAGGAGTTACTGCGCACATCCTCTAAAAGGGGCATTTGCACGAATGCTCCCTCTCTTCCGCAATCCCATTTGATTAAGCCCTACTCTGTGTCTCTTCATTCTTTTAAATTAGGCTCTCAGGTTTCATTTTGTTTTTGAATTTGGTCCCTGAAGCTGCCAAATAGGTGTGCGCATGGGAATTTAGGGGTATTATCTACTTTAGTCCTCTTGGCTATTTTCGTATGCGATTTAACCCTTTTCTCTCTTATTCGCTTCAGATTTGGCCCAATCGGTCCCCTTGACTTAGCGTGTTTTCTAATTTAGGTTTGCAATTTCATTTCTATTTTAATTCGGTCCCTAATCTGTCGATTGTTAAACCCTTAATTAGTTATTCATGTGCTAACTTTAATATTTCTTATATTAGTTGTTTCAAATTGTTTTATTTATTATATTGGGTATTTAAAATTTATATATAATATATATTTCACTCTTTTAAAACCTTTTACATTATTTCGAATTGCTTTATATATTATCTATTTCAAACTTTTATTATGAATTAGTTACTTAAATCGTTTTGCTAATTATTGGTTTTATGTGTTATTTCTCTTTAAATTGTTAAATTCATTGGTCTCTGTTTATTAATGTTGTCACTTAGACGGTGTATAGTGTTCAGTTATTGCTTTTACATGTGCCATAATTTATATATTTGCATTGTCATATCATTACAGTCCATTATATAATTTCGTATTCATGTATTATCGTTTCATTATTGTTATTATTATCCATGCATGTTAATATTTTAGATTCATGATACCAATGTCATATATTACTTGTATTAGATTATCGCATGCCAAATTGCGTTATATTATCATAATTCGTCGAGCATAACCCCGTCCACTATTTTAAGTAAGGTTTCTTTAAAATCTAAGCTACCACATACGTATAATTTTCAAATATGTTTATCAAATTTTACCCAAAAGCAAAAGTTTTTGAAATAAGGCAACATTCTATGTTTGGAATTTCGAGAGACTGTGCCCCATGTGTTGGGTTTCGATTCTCTCGCTTGGCCAAACAATCGATTATCCTTTTGACGTTTTGATGCATGAGTCTCGGGGATTAAGAGATGATCTTAAATCTGGGGATTAAAATCATCGTGTCCTACGTACTGGGTGTGATATTTTGTCCCTTCAGAACGAGAGAATCTCGATATTCAATTCGAGAAAACTAAAATATTTTAGAAAAAGATTGAGTTTTAAATTCTTTTTTCTAATTTTTCAAATTTCGACAATGAGACATTAAATAATCAATTTGGTACCAATTTTGGGCGTGACGAGGGTGCTAACCCTTCCTCGCACGTAACTGACCCTCGAACTCGTTTTCTCCAATTATCGTAGACCAAAAATGTTGTTTTAGTAAATCGAAATGTTTTATTAAAACAAAGGTGATCCGATCACACCTAAATAAAGATCGGTGGCGACTCCCGTCTTACTCCTTATTTCCAAAAATCGATTTCTGTTTTGTCAAAAAAATGGTTATGACATCAGTCATCCCTCTCAAACCAACAACAACCACTGCTTAGAAATAGGATTTCACTATTACAACTCTTACACATACAATTTACACATCATCTCAATCGCTGACAACCTCATGCAATACCTTTCACTTTTAACTTATTGTTCAAATACCACATACAAACTTACTCATTTAGAACTTAGCATGCAGAACTAAATTCCTTACCTTGAGATGGAATAACTTCTCATCATTTAAGAACCATAGCTTCCAGATTGTGGAGGAAGAGATACATTCATATTTAAGGAAGGAATCAATGAATAACACTTGAGGAAGAATAAGAAGAAAAGAAGAACCTCCTTTAGTATTAATCTTATACATATAAATATTACTCAACTTACTTAGTAGAATTTAACAAGTGTCATACATTTCAGAATTTGTCTTTTTAATGACCTACAGTTTCCGAGAGAAATATAAATAAATACTTTACATTCACAATTATCAAGTCAAGCTATCTAGTTGATTTCTAACAATGTTACTTAAAATCTAACTAGCACAGTATTTCATACAAACTAGGCGTATTATACCTTTGGCGGTAACTCAATTAATACTTACTTTTTTATCACATAACACAAACATCTCCTTTACATAGCATAATATCTTAGTATAACATCTTTACTCACTGATGTGGAGGTTTGAAATATGTTCACACGTATATGCCATAATAAGTCATTGGGCAGATTACACTTCGCCAAACAGACTCTTCTACTACAATACGCCAAAACTATAAACCCGCTAGACTTGGGGTGTTACTGTTGGAAAAATGGGTTTGGAAAACGCAATGGAAAATAAATTTAGGGAAAAACCAAGTTTAATTTTTTCTTTCCAAAACAAGATTTTGGTTGTGATATCTAAAGTAATAAACACTTAATCAAAATTATACCTTTTCAATTCATCTAGGATGAGCGCTTCAACCGACTAGTCTTCTCCGTTATCCTTAAGCTCACATCTGTCGAGTGTGGGCTCACTTCGAATCAGAAAATTTTTCACAAAAATTACTAGTAGGGTAATTTTTTAATTTCTCTAAACTTTTGGGTCAAGTTGTAAATTACAAAAATATCTCTAGAAGTTTTCTAGAATAATCTCTTCAAAGAATTTTCTCTCTACAACTTTCTCTTCAATTTAAGTGTAACAACCTAATTTTCAGTGGTGTCAGAGACAGGGATTTGAGGTCACTAAATTCAACGAATGAGTTTAAAAATTTAATAAATTAATATCTATTAGTTAAGTGTGATTTTAGAAGTATGCTTGAATTAGTGAATTTTTTTATTTAAAAGATTTTATTAGGTAAGTTGGGCCGAAAACGAAGTATCGAGACCTCAATTTCATAAACCGAGCCGTAAATATTTTTATAAATATTTACGAAGTGTATTTGAATTAGTATTAAGGTTTCGTTAGAAAATTTTAATATTTTGATAGTTAATTAAATAAAAAGGATTAAATTGAAAAATGTGCAAAACTTGTTATTAAAGAAATAGTGACTAAATAGCTCAAATAAGAAATAAGAGGGATTTAAAGGGCAATTTAGCCTAAAATGGATAGGCTGAAACGGCTAAGGTAGAAAAAAATAAAGAAATTGGATGATTAAGGGGCAAAATGGGAAATATAAAAAAATTTAAATAGTTAACAAAAAGGACTTAATAGAAATCTAGACATTTCTTCATTTTTCTTCAGCCAAAAACACCATTAAAGAGTTTCTCTAAGCTGGTTTTTCATATTCTTGCTACAAGTAAGTTCAATTTTTGATTATTTCTTTTACAACTAGGTCTAACTATTGAATTCATTAGTTTTTTATTCTATAAGTGATTTTGAATGTAATATCCTGGAAAGGGCCTATGCATTTTCGGTATAATTGTACGAAGTGACATGTTTTATGTACTAAGAATAAATTTTGAATATTTTTTGAAACCCAGAAATGAATGAAAATGAACATTTTTGGAAACCTGAAAATGTATGGAAATGATCTGGAAATGAACATTTTTGGAAACCTGAAAATGTAAGGAAATGATTCAAAAGAGGAAAGTGAACATTTCTGGAAACTTGGAAATGTAAGGAAATGTCAAGTTTACAGAGCCGAACGAAAATTTTTGGAAACTTAGAAATGACTTAGAAATGTCGAGTTTTAAAGTTTAAAAGAGGAAATTAAGGCAAGGTGGCCTTAAAAGAAAAAGTTGGTGAAATTTGACACACAAACAGGCTTGGAAAAGTGGCTCAAGATGTCATTTAGGGCCTATGGAAATGGCGCCACATGCAAGGTGTTGGGCTGAGTTCGAGTCACTTGGGAAGCAAATAAAGGAAGTTTTATTTTTTTGCTTCCGGAAGCTCTGAGATGGACTGGCACAAGCCTTCTAGAAAGGAGGAGTTTTATTTTCATAAATATTCGATTAATAAGGTGATAAATAAGGGATTTAATTTGGATTATTTTTGAAGAGATAATAAAGGATTATTCTCTAATTATTTTAAATTAAGGAGATAAACTTATTAATAAAGAAGAGTGGTGGCCAAGTAAGGGATTACGAGTAGTAGTTTCACGCTATAAAAGGAAGAAAATAGGGCTACTCATCAATTTTTCTTCCTCCTCTCTCTCTCTCTGCCGAATTTACGAGTGCTCTCTTCTCTTCTCTTCTTTTTCTTTTGTCAAGCCGAATCTATAGTCCACCATTGTCAAAATTCTCAAGTTTTCTTTTCTTCCTATTTCTTCTTACCAATCCATTCAAAAGTCGAATCTTGGAAGGGCTTCAAGCATAGGTGCTGTTGATTTCTTCAAAGGTAAGAACAAGTTTGATTTCCATTCTTTTCTTTTAGATTAGCCAGAGATAATCTAACCCCATACATATTATGGTTGCCGAATATGGAAGGATCTTTCGGATTATCAGAGTAGTCGACTAAAAGGAGGAGTATTCAGAATTCCTAAGATTAAGGTAAGACATGTGAATATTCGGCCAAAGGCCTTGATTTATGTTTCGATGATTAAGATTAAGTCTAACGTAAGGTTTTAGGGATTTCGACATTCCTAGGGAAACAAGGAACAGTTTCGGGATTTGTTGGTGTTCCAATCGGCAACAAGGTAAGAATACTAATCCTACTAGGATTTGGAATCTTGGCCGAATGGCTTTTTATTAAGGTAATAAGTGATAAATCAATGTAGGGATTAAGGATCTAAGCATTAGATCAAGCTTTTCGGGATCTCAATGAAATTTTAAGCGAATCAGGTGTGTACCCTACACTATATTATAATACGTTTTATGGCATGTTTAATTAAAATATGTGTTATTAAGAATATGAAAGTGGCTAAGGTACCATGTTATGGTACTAAGTACTCGTGCACGCGTTTCCTACTTCTACTAGGAATATGAAAAATGTTATTAGTAACATGAGAATATGATAAGAATGTGAACTCTGGCATATTTATGCATATTATTATTATATTGGGCATATGGGTTTGTTTGAAAGGGGAAGTGAATGTGGTGACCTAAGACCACGAACACGGTGACCTAAGACCGTGATATCTGAAAATGGTAACCTAAGACCACAGTAATCTGAAAGTGGTGACCTAAGACCATAGTAATCTGAACGTGGTGACCTAAGACCACGAATGCGGTGACCTAAGACCGTAATTTGGTGTGTAGCGGAAGGAGGGTCGACTTAGTAGTCCCCACGGTGTGTAGTGACCGGCGCGCGGGGGTGTAGCGGATGGACAATTAGGTTTGGGTTTGGGAATGCATCATAACTTGTATTCATTGTTCTGAATGTCTAACTCTTGTATGCCTAATTCTATTATGATTCAGTGTCGTGTACGAGTCTGTTTGACTCACCCCGTCGTGGGACCATGTTTCAGGTGATGAGCAGTGATGGGCCGGGACTACTAACTTGTGGTGGCCATGCTCAACATGAAGTCTTTATTTTTATGGACTATTATTTTTATTTAAGTACTTGAACTATTTGAAAATTATTTGATGTAATAAGGCCATAAGGCCATAGTTGAAATGTTTTACATTTATTTTTATTTATTATGTTTATGGGTTTTATTTATTAAAGTTTAAGTAAAATTTCTTTTAAACTAAACCCTAAATATTTTGTCACTTAAACTTAAAAAAGGTTTTTAATATAAAAATCAAATTGGTTTTCAACACCAGCCCAACCCAAACAATATTTTTTTTTTTAAAATCGCACAAATTTTCTCTAAGTAACAAAGAACTTTGAAACCGGTTTTCTTGAGGAACATACCAAATCTGGTCAAAGCTCGTGGGCCGGGTTTGGGGTGTTTCATTGAAAGTT
The DNA here is from genome assembly GCA_025503065.1 of Gossypium bickii. Classification (NCBI taxonomy): domain Eukaryota; kingdom Viridiplantae; phylum Streptophyta; class Magnoliopsida; order Malvales; family Malvaceae; genus Gossypium; species Gossypium bickii. The sequence goes on from CP106715.1 coordinate 22,635,020, forward strand.
TCCATGAATTTTATGATGAATAAGTATGGATTTGAAGTTCTAATTTTGATATGTGATGATTTTATTAATTGATTTCAATATAAATTGATTTTTGGACTTAATTATGAAATAGTTAAGAATTAGAGTTTGATGCTGAAATTTTGAATATCAAAGGTTGTGTAATAGTTTAGAATGAAGGAATAAAGTGTAAATTGAGAAAATTTAGTTCAATTGATGGGTTAATTGATTAGGGACTAAAGTGTAAAAACTATAAAATTTAGGGTAAATGTGTAATTTCAAAAATTGAAGGGTATAAATTGTGAAGTGGAATGAGGTTGAAATATATGTGCTAGTGAAAGAATAATTTTATATTATAGATCAAGAGTCCAAAGAACATCAAGGAAAAGAGAAATTATCCGAATAGTTCGTAAGCTACAACAAATTTTACAAACTAGTCTAGGTAAGTTCGTATGGTTAAATTTTTAATGTTATTTGTTAAATTGATGAATGATATTATATATATTTATTCATACCTAATATTGAAAATAAAATATTATTGAAATTATGAAAATTAAATTGAAACGTTTGAAAAGGATGGAACGCCGGATTGAGTACAATCATTCAGTGCAAAAGAGGAATAGACGACAAATTACCCAAGTAAACCGAGGTTTAGCATTTGTTTTGAAATTTAGTGTTTGTTTTTTGTTTAGCTCAAATGATCTTCAGTTAACTCATATGAGTTTCAGTTAACTCTAATGGGTTTCATTTCAACTCTTACGAGTTTCAATTTAACCCTACAGGGTTTTCGTTCAGCTCTTATGAGCTTCTATTCAACCTTTACAGGTTTTCGTTAGCACTTATGTGCTTCTATTCAACCCGAGGGCTTCCGTTTACAATGTACTCATATCCATAAGACGTTCATCAGTCTGACAAAGGTTGATAATTCGGTATGTGATATTTGATACTAAAGGTTGAAGATTCAATGATAATGTTGATTTCGAGATGAAATAAGAGAATCCATCAACTGAAATTGTGGTTGAAAAGAAATAATGAATGATTTATTTAAATGCATTGTTTTATTGTGTTCGATAATATTTATGTTTAAAGCCAACAAACTTACTAAGCTTTATTAAGCTTACTTTAGTTATTCAATGTTCTTTTTAGATTTTCAAGAAGTTCGGAGGATCAGATCAACACGTCGGTTCACACTATCCAGATAACTCCGGTAGATATTGTTATGCATCTTAAGGTTTATACGACATGTATAGGTTTAAATTAAAAAGAGTAAACTTGTAATATGGTTAAGAGTGGCACATATACATTTATGTATGTTTGTATGCATGTACTTAGTAATAGTTTATAGTAATCAATGAATGGAATTAATGTGGTAAGTATATGCAAATGAGTTGTATGATGATATATTAGGTCTAAAACTTGATTTTTAGTTTGCATTGGTTACTTGATTGGGTTCTATTGGTATATAAGAGTGTTATATGCAAGTTGATTGTGAAAGGGGTGAGAAAAGTGGCATTTAAATGGCCTATTTTTTTCCACACGGGCAAAGATACGAACATGTGTCTTAGCCGTGTGTAACACACGGCCATGCACATGGGCGTGTAGTCTGGCCGTGTGTCCCCTGCATCTTAAAATTTAGAAACAGAATGCTCAGAATTGAGCACATAGTCAGAGACACGGGCGTGTGTCTCAGCCGTGTGAGGCACACGGCCTAACACATGGGTGTGTGGCTTAGCCATGTGAAAATAGCACCTAATTTTAGGAAAATAAATTGGCCACACGGCTTAACACACAGGCGTGTGGTTGGTCGTGTGACCCAAGTCAAGGAGTTACACGAGGTAAGACACGGCTTGAAGCACGGGCGTGTCATGGGACCGCACGGGCGTGTCCCTTGGCCACACAAGCGTGTGACCCCTGTACCTAGGAAAACCTTTGAAATTTTGCGAAAAATTTTTTGAGTTCCCAATTTAGTCCTGATTTGCTTATAATACTTAAATTGGGCCTCGAGGGTCCATTTAAGGGACAACATAATTAGTCTCAATTATAAATAATAAATGACAAGTATTATGTGTAATTATTCTGCAAACTCCAATAATACTCCGTAACCCTGTTCTAGCAATGGATATGAGTTAGGGGTATTACATCAAGTGTGTAAATAATGCCCAATGCTCTTTTTATATAGGGAGAGTTTAGAGAGTTCAACTATGATTAAACTTGATCACTTTAATATTAAATTTTATTAAAATAACATAATGTTTATCTACAAGATAAACATTAAATTAAATTTAATATTAAGATAATCATTTTAATATTAAATTAATAAAATATTATTAAGATAAGTATTAAATAAATTTAATATTAAACTATTAAAATAATATTATTTTTGGAATAATTAATCTGAAATCAAATTCTTTGGTAGAGTCTCAGTAGGAGTGTAACTCTTCCATTGCTTAACCACCGATGACCAACCGTTGCCGGCCACCGTCGCAATCGCCGGCACCACCATGTCTAGTGATGCAGGTGCAACACCCTTATGGCACCCCGAGCTGGTTCGGCTGCCACTAGTTTCACATACCGGGCCCGGTTCGATCAATTTTTGTGTCTTGGTCTTAATTTTGGGCTCCCGGACCCAATTTACGATCTCATGTCCAATTTTTAAGTTCAATTACCCATTGGGTCAATTGTCTGACTTTAAAATTAACTTCCAAAAATATCAAATTAATTTTAATTGATTTGATTAATTTATGTTTATTTCATCAAAATTAAATTTTCCATAAATCACTTAGAATTTCCAAATTAATTTTTCAAGAAATTTTTTTAATCAAATTCTCTAGTTGAACAATTCTTACAACCACCTAATTTGATTCCACATCAAATAAATCGACTCAATTAAATTATTCCCAAAGTTGTAGAAGCATTATGTCCAGAAGCATCATTCCGATAATTCGCAATTACTTAATCATGGAGTCAGTCCATAAGAAATACCATGATTAAAAACTCCTTATTGTATACTGTAACGCCTCGAATTTAGGCCTAGAAGAATTGGGCCTGTTGGCTTTAGGCTTTGGATTTCAGAAAATTTTTTTTAAGTGAGCGAGAAAAATGACAATTGGCATGTGGGATTTGAGGATTAATGAATTTGGAGTGTCTAGGGTGTTGGAGATGTCCTGGGATCAAGTAAGGGTAAAGGAAAAATTTTGGTTTTAGCCTTAGGGAACAGTGAATTCAGTTAATAGGCCTTTTTAATAAATGAAGAAGAAATAGGATACAAATGGGCTTGTGGTCCAGTGGCAAGTGGCGTCACTTGGGGAGCTATAAGGTGGCATGTTGTCAGCTGAGGAGGTCCAAGGTTCGAGCATTAGGAGTGGTATTTTTGGAGTGTTTTATTTTGCATAGGTGGACGTACCAGAGTTGTGTTAAATATGAACTCTTGTGTTGGAGTGTTTGAGTGGTAAAAGGAACTGATAATGGAGGAAAATTCAGATAAGGCTAAGGTGTTATCAGGAGAAAAGTTAGGAGATGAGGAGTGTGGATGAGGTGGTGCCAAATGGGACTCTGACGAAAGGCATTTTCAGCTAGTGGCTATAAAAGGCGAGTGCCGAACCCTTTGAAGGGTTCTTTAAGTTGCCATTATTCTTTTTCTTTCTTTTTTCTCCCCGTAGCCGAATTCTTCTATTTTCTGGAAAAAAAACCCATCATTCCTTTGCCGAAATTTTGGTTTTCTCTCTAGCCGAATTCCCCATACCTTCTCTTCTTAAATTCCTTCTCTTGTTCACCTTTAGTTCTAGCCGATCACTTCTCCTCTTCTTCTCCCTATTTGTGCCGAATTGTCTCTGTTTGTAACACCCCTTACTCGAGACCGTTGACGGAGTCGAGCACGAGGAATTACTAGACTTAACTTACTAAATCAGGGCATAAAAATTGAAACTGTCTATCTGCGTCATGTTCACTAAATTGACTACTCAAAATTTAGATCCGTAAATTTTCCTTGAAACTAGACTCATATATCTTCCTACTATAATTTTTCCAGAATTTTTGGTATGGCCAAGTAGTACAGTTTATTAGTTAAAGTCTCCCCTATTACACAGTTTGATAGTTCTAACCCCTCTGCATAAAAGATCAATTATCTCATAATATACAACTCTTTTTCCTACACCGTTTCTTTCATATAAAAATAGACTCAATAAGCTTTAATTCTATATCTTATTCACACCATAATTCCATTTATACTATTTTTAGTGATTTTTCAAAATCACGTCACGATTCTTTATCAAAACTGTTCCCATAAAATTACATGATTTATCTATAATAACTATCAACTAGGCATTACAAAACATCTAAAACATGCTCTTAATTAGCCATTTTAATAGCTAATTATTACCAAGCATTTACAAGCCAATATTAAGCCATATCATAAGGTCATACACACAAAATGGCTAAGTCCCTATACATGCCATAACTTAAAACATTCGAGTCACAAAATACCAATATAATCCTTTGATAGTATGTAACGATCTCTGACATCCTTTCGATCCCCGAGTTGGCTTGTAATACTATAAAAAGAGAGAAAAGAATGGGAGTAAGCATTAAGCTTAGTAAGTTTGCATGTAAATAAATAACAACATTCATAATAAATTATTTTATTCTTTTCTTATCAAGATCACTTAAGCTTTTAACTCAATGTACTTAAAATTTCATTCTTACCTGTACCTTTTAACATAAACTTGTCTTACCTTTCCTTTGGTATACTCTTTGAATTTTCTTGTTGAACCACTTGGAATACTAAGGATACGCGGGTACCTTTCCTTATGAAACTTAACCATTGCCATGTCTTGACATGGTCTTACGTGGTATCCTTGCCTTATGAACTCACCAATGCCATGCCTTGGCATGGTCTTACATGGGACCTTTGCCTTACAGAAACTTATCAATGCCATGTCTTGACATGGTCTTACATGATTTCCTTAAACCCTAATGTCATGACATTTGTATCCTACACATTCCTAAGGTTCAACCTAACTTTCTCGAGATAGCTTTTCCATCAATTCATACTTGAGTCTTTGAATGATAAAATTATAAAATAAATATGTAAATGCTGGAATTTAATAGTATTAAATTTAAAATAATAGAATATTGCATTTATTTACCGCAAACTTACCTCGAAGCAAAATACGATAAACTATATCGATTTAGTCCACTATCTTTTTCTTTCCCGATCTAACTCCAGTTTAGTTCTTCTTGATCTATAATAGAAAATTTAGCTTATTTAATACTCACATTTACCAAAACAGTCCTCAACTCTAACTTTGGAAAAATTATGATTTTGCCCTTAAACTTTTACATATTTACACATTTGCCCCAAAGCTCGGAAATTAAACTTTATCCCTTATTCTTATGTTTTATAACATGCTGATCATTTTTCCCTTCTATGACAACATCAAATTCTCACTCTAACATGTACTTATGAACATTAGGTATTTTTACCGATTAAGCCGTTTTACTCGTTTTTACTTAAAATCACTTAGCAAAAGTTGTTTAACATAATTTTAGACTTCATATTATATCATAAAACATCAAAATAACCACATTTCACCTATGGGTATTTTTCCAAATATGAACCCTAGCATGAATTATTGATAGAATAAGCTAAACCGATCTACCGGGGCTTCAAAAATGTAAAGAACATTAAAAACGGGGCTTGGAATCACTTACTATGGAGCTTGGAAGCTTGAAACAAACCCTAGCTATGGTGAACCTTTGAAAATTCAGCCTAATGAAGAAGATGAGCATATTTTTCCATCTTTTTCCCTTTTAATATCTTTTTATTACCAAATGACTAAATTACCCTTCATTAAAAACTTTGGTTCTTTCTACCTATATATATCCATTTTTGTCCATGAAAGCCTAATGGTATAATTACCATTTAAGGGCCTCTACTTCAATTATGCTCTTCAATTAAATCCTTTAGCATCTAAAACTCATATTTATCAACTTTTGCAATTAAGGCCTAATAGGCAAATTAGATATGCAATTCATGAAATTTTCTATCGATATTCTAACACATGCATCTAATCACTCGATAAATCATAATAATTAATCGTAATAAACTTTTCTATCTCGAATTCGTGGTTTCGCAACCACTGTTCCGTATAGGCCCTATTTCAGGATGTTACAACCATATTAATCTCAAAAGTCAAATTTAATCTGCAAGAACAAAGGAGGATTTCGGGTAAGGTTCAACAATCACAAGCGTGGTAGGTAAGGATCGTTAGCAAGAGGTAAGTAAATGGCCAAATGTATTAGGCTCATAAGGGTGACTTATGTGGAATATGGGTCACTTGATTTTGACGATGTATGTTTGGGTGCAGATCTAGAGGATAATCACAAATAGTAGCTAAGGAAAGGCTACTAGGACGCGTGGCACACGGTAAGGTTACGGTGAGGTTTCGGTTTCTGATAAAGTGTACATTATGTTATGATTAATTGTTAGGTGTTGCCGATTGTAGGTTCGTGATTAAGGGGTTTGCAGCACGCGTGGTTACCAGGTGTGTACAAATACTATGCACACACGAAATCGGTAATGCCGAAAAGCCGAAAGTGGCTAAATGGGCCCGGTGGGCCCTGAGACTAAGTTTGATGAAATGGATTAATTTGATTATATGAATTGGGTTAGGCATGCATGTTACATGATTTGGATTTGTTTTGGGCCTAATGGGTCATATGACTGAGATTTGGGCCTAGTGGGCCATAAGAATGTGATGTGGCCATTATGGGTTATATGAACGTGAAATGGGTTGACGGGCTTTATGGGGACGTAGACTAGTATGCTAAGGTTTTATGGACTTTAGGCTTAGTACTAAACAACTCTTAAACCGCATAAGACTTTCTAATAATTAAGCATGTCTGTGGACAAGTCGCTAGGTTAGATTGGATCTAGGGAGAGCTTGGTACTTAAGCGGCCATAGCGGCCCACCTCCTCTTCTCTGGAATCCTACCTGGTGCATAGTGTCTGTTCACTTTAGCCGCAAGGACTTGTTAATGGGCCAAAGTTCATAACTAAAACCCGAAAGGGACCAAATACCCCAATATTTGTAAAATTACTAAAAATACCCCTGATTTGAAAATAACCAAAATACCTTTAGTTTGAAAATTACCAAAACATCTTTAGATTCGCAAAATCACTAAAATAGCCCCGAATTGTGAAATTACCAAAATACCCTTGGTTTGCAGAATTACCCAAAATATCCCTGATTTACAAAATTTCCAAAGTACCTTTGTTTTGTAAAATTACCTAAACACCCCTGTAGATTAGATTTACGGAAATACCCTTGGGTTGTGAAATGATGAAAATACCCCTATGTGATAAGTATGAGTTTTGTGGATGTTACTCATGTGCATGTTGCATTCATATAATATTCTGATTAGGATGCATGTGGGTGGGAATTATGGTACGGAGAAAGATTTGAGGATCGCATAGTCGCTTGACGACCGTGGATCCACCGGTGGCTTTAAGCCCATTATATGATTAGCAGCTTTACTGCAACGTTGGGTAGTGCCGCTGTGAGTACTACCATTGGTGTGTAGAGGATGGGTGGGTTAATTTAGAAATCCCCACAGGTGTGTAGGGTTGGAAGGGAAATGGTGTGTGTAGCGGATGGATTTTTGGGAGGGTTTTGCATTACCTTATCTTGCATATGATATGATATGATATGAGGTCATTGTGGGCTAAGGCCCAAGACCACCGATTTCGATAGGGCTTAGGCCCAATCTGAATATTTGTATATTGATTTGATTGCTAAGGGTTGTACACACTGAGTTTCAAAACTCACACCCTTTATTTAATCTTTTAGGTAATCCTCAGTAAACGGCTCGACGTGGGAGAGGACTCGGAGATGGCCACACTACAAGATGTTTAAATTTTTATTTTTATTTATTTGTTTCAAAAGACATAGTTTTAATTGCTTATTTTCGTTGGATGTAATAAAGCCTTGTACTTCGATTTGACTTTAGATTTTGGGTTTTATTGTTTCAACTGTTTACTTAATTATTAAACCTAAGTAAATTTCTTACGTTTAAACTTGGTTTCCGACATACTTAAAATTATAAAATGGGTTTTTTTTCATTACTTAACAAGACTCAAGGATTTTGGGCTTTTGGGCATAAATGGTTAATTAGTAAAATCGTTTTGAAGTGTGCCTTTAATGTGACATTTCGAATTCGGGCCTAACTTCTAGGCCGGGTTTGGGGTGTTACATATACTCTTTACAAAAGCTATTCATCCAACTATTTTGTCCAATGACCTCGTCATGTGTGCGTTACCCTCATATGATATCATTGATTCCTTTGAGTTCAATCCATTCAATAAATACAATCCTATTTTATCTCATTGTCACCATTGTGTCTTCTTAATGATTAATATGATCATTGTCAACAAATGACTATAATAAATTGCTCATTCAAGAAGCAACCCATTGCCACGTTCCATATTTATCAATCCACACAATACTAATGAGACGTTTTCATTAACTTTTTAATTGAGTTATGAATTCCACTATTGCTAGTAAAGGTATGCCATACACAAGTCATATACCCAACATACCGTCTATGGGCTCGATCATTTTTAAAGCATAAGCCTTCACTTATATCAAAGCACATGAATTGCATACGCATTGCCAGTGACTAACTCAAGATTTAGGTAAATCACACCATAAACGTCACAAATGAATTAATTCACAAACGGATTCAGAATTAATTCATCTTGGGTCCAGTCTAATGTATCATTCTACCAATGAATACATCTATGTCTCTACTCGTGGAGTCAACTGCTCCAATAGCCAAGACTAGCCATCTCTTCAATTGGAATTGTAGACAACATAGATGAAGTAAGTTGAATCAAATGCTCACTTTGATTTTTTTTACAGGATTATGGACTCATTTAGATTATCTACTGAAGTAAGTTGTCTTTCTCACGATGTAAACGTTATTTACAATGCCACTTATCTTCAGTTTGAACTTTAGACAATCAATGAGCTAATATTTGCTTGTCACAATTTCACTATGCATGCAAAATATAAAAGATAGAAAATACAAAAGACATCATGGTGAAATGTGAAATTAACTTTATTTATTTATTCATCGTTCAAATAAATAGAAAACAGTTACATGTTTACTACAATATGGGCACATTTCTCAACAGTTACAAGTTAAGTGACCAAAACAAAAACCTACCCATAATTTAGTGCCCTAATGATATAGTTTAACCAAAAAAGAATTAACCTCTAACCTTCTAATCGAGTAAAATTCATTCATTAGAACATTTTGAGTAAAATTCATCCAATAAACCTTTTGACTAACATTGAGCATTAACTTTACTAATATAGCCATTAGCGAATGATGAGTCAACAGTTTTGTACACATGATAATCCACATCGATAATCTACTTGAAGTGACATTACTCTATCTTATATGTCATATTAATAAATAATTAAAAAAGTTAGCAGGTTTAAAAAAATTGTAATTTCCATATCTTGCCTTTGACCGCGCCCCGACTTCCGTGCATCGGGACTATGAATCAACACACAATTTAATAATTTAAAAGTTGCTTTATTACAAGTGTGACAAGTCAGTTGTAATACTTATAAGTGTTACAATGAAACACTTTGGGTATTCCAAGGACCGAAGCTAAGGGATTTGCCAAACTGGTAAATGTGTTAACAAGTTAATTACAACTTAAAAAATCACTAATTTAATCGAGTTAGGAATTATTAGTGCAAATTCAAATATAAATTGTTTATAAATTTAATTTAAATTGTCAATTAAACAATCTAATCTAATTTTCTTCTTTATTATTTTAGACAATGTAAATGATAAAACGATAGTCAATTGATTATTCAATTGTCAATTAAACTAATGAACCTATACCGATTATATTGTTTGTCACTCTGAATTAGCAATCTCTTCTCAGTCTCATCCTAGACTAAAATATACCACCTTAGCTCTTCTCTCAGTCTCACCTAGGCATATAAATCTCCTCTCAATCTCACTATTTGGCACAATTATATCGAGCTATCTAATGATAAACTCTCCTTTCGGTCTTGTTTATCAAGATTTTCTACTAGAGGCGTCAATTCTAGCGTATGAAGCATTTCAATATAAAGGAAAAATCAATTAATCAATAATAAACATTAACTTAAACTAACAAGTAGGGGTGTTCAAACTTCGGTTGAAATCGAATTAACTGATTGAACCAATCTGATTTGATTAATCAGTCGATGGTCAAACTTAGTTTGATCGGAGGTCAATTAATGGTATTTTAGAATTTTGGTTATCATTTAATTTGATTCAAAATCGGGTAACTAACCGAACTTAATGATTAATATTACATAATATATGTATTAGCCCACTAATTCTGTTCGAAATCAATCAGAGGTCAGTTAATGAATATTAAATATTATATGTTTGAAATCAGTTAATTCAGTTAGCTTTCAAGATAAAAACATATATTTTGGTTAATTTCAATATAATTTTTATATGTTTTATATTTGTTTTAATCAAATGACAAAAACATATAAATTTTGATTAATTCAGTTAACCGGTCGAATTACCGAAATATTTTAGTTTAGTCAAATTTTTTGAAAAAATTAAGTTTGGTTAACAGTTGAACCACCCATTTGAACAACCTTACTAACAAGTAACCAATCAACCAATTTAGCACATAATCAAACTTATTTTTCAAACAATCATTTATCAAGCACATGGTAGCATAAAACAAAAGTAAAGAGTTTATGAAAATGTTCAATTAATTTATGGAAATCCAATGAAGCTCAAAATTTTGATCATCTCCTTTTTCCCTCTTTTATGGAAGCAATAAAACAACAATGATGCCTCTTTTATGGAAGCAAGAGAAAAAATCAAGAAGCTCAAGATGGAAGCAAAAAATCAAGAAGTTTGTCTCATGACCTTGAAGAAAAAATCAACTATGTTAAGTGAAGGTCATTCCACCATGAGGCCTTTTTTATTCAATGACACTAATTATTCTTATTGGAGGACAAAAATGAAGCTATTCATCCAAGTAAATGATTATAAAGTATGTAGGGTGATCACAAATTGGACATACATTCCAAAGAAAATATTTGACGGTGTCATTATTTGTAACACCCCCTATCCTATTCGTTGTCAGAATAGGGTACGAGGCATTACTGGAGTTTACGAATTTTTTTTACTCAATATAGCCCCTTTATAGATATCTAGCCTTCCCTACAAATTTTAAACCAAGACCAATCCACATCAACCAATCCAATTCAACATATTTTCAAAATAGATTCATGCATATTTATAATATAACCTCAACACATACCAAAACCAAGATTTGTTAGCCATACCAATGGCTGACCTTACATTCATTTCATATTAACATTTACTTTATTAGCTTATACATGCCATTGATTTCCAAAATAAAGTTTCTTTATATACCGAAATCTTGGGGTTGATAGTGTGATGTGTCTCCGACTGAATCCAACCTCCGAGCTCTTAACACTACAAAACAGGGGAAAAGAAAACAGGGTAAGCACTTTGTGCTTAGTAAGCCCATGTAACAAGAATTATACTTACCTAATATTTTCAATACAACGCAATAAATATTCATATATCCATTCAATGCACTATTACCCTAACATACACAAACTCAACATTCAAGTTAGTCCAATAATTTCCATGTATCAATAATATTTATACCATGATTGATGAGCTCATCAATACCATGATTTCCATTTCCTTATTATTTTTCCATGTTTATTCCGTTGAATTACTTGAAATTTCGATGGATTTTCAGAGGTACACTTTAGTGTACAAATCCGGGTCCGTCAATTCATAAACATGTGCGCACATTTTCATTTCAGAGAGCACACTCCCGCGAACCTCATCTTTACAGCAGGATTACCAGTCCAGGCTAAATCCCCTGTAACATAAACTCATAGAGTATTGTCGGGATTACCAGTCCAGGCTAAATCCCCTGTAACGACAATTACTCTAATGAGCTTGGATCTGAATTACCAGTCCAGGCTAAATTCAGACCTTAATTCGGATTACCCGTCCGGGCTAAATCCATTTTCCACATATTCTTCGGGAGGGCTATATCAGGATAGGATCACCCGTCCGGGCTAGATCCTTTTTACCGTCAATTCCTTTTCAGAGATCCATCGAATTTTCTTTCATTCAACCAGGATTTCTTCCCCTTTTTATCAAATATATCAATGTTTCATCAATTTTCATACAATGAAGATTCAAATTATATTCACATCAATAACATACATTTCAAGTATTTAAGAATATAATTCAAGTTACATGAACTTACCTGGATACTAGTTCGTATACAAAATCTACTAATCCGAGACTTTTTCCTTTCCTCGATCTAGCTTCGTATTTAAGTTTTCCAGATCTAAATAAATAAATTCAATCATCAATTCAATACATTTCATGTTCACATGTAGCATTTTCTATAATTCTATTATAATTAATAGTTCATTCAAAGTTGTCTACTTGAGTCATAGTCACTAAATTATTTTTATCTTGAACTACAGAACTCCAAATTAGGATCTGCTAATTTTTCCTGAAACTAGACTCACATATTCTTACTATAAAATTTTCAGAATTTTTGGTTTAGCCAAGAAGTACATTTTATTCTTTAAAGTCGCCCCTATTCTGCTGTTTGACAGTTCTGACCCTTCTTCACTAAAAATTAATTATCTCTTCATACAGGATTTGAATGATATTTCTGTTTGTTTCTCTTGAAAATAGACTCATTCAGGATTCTAAAAATATAAATTTAAGCCCCTATTTATTTTTATTCAAATTTTTATGATTTTTCAAAGTCAGAACAAGGGAACCCGAATTCTTTCTAACCTTGTCTCACAAAATTCATTCTATCTAATGATTTACAAATCCATTGCTTACATCGTTTCTTCTATGATTTAGAAATTCATTATATCTAATGATTTACAAATTTCATATTTTGTTCATCTTCTAATCCGATTTCTACAATTTATGGTGATTTTTCAAAGTTAGTCTACTACTGCTGTCCAAAATTGTTTTTGTGCAAACTGTTTATTACCATTTTTCCTCTAAGCTTTTAATAAATAATAATTTCGTCCCTACTCAATTAGCCTCTCAATTGAGCTGATTTTTCTTAATTAACACTTTATTCTATCACTTTAAATTACTTTTTAACCTTTAGGAATCAGAATTTTAGTAATAGACTTTAATTCCAAATATTTTCACAATTAGGTCCTAAAAATCAATTTCTACTGAAATTACCTAATGAAATCATCTCATAAAAAAATTAAAGCTTCAATTTCATTCTATTTCATAATAAACTTACATCACTCAACCATGGTGACTTTCTATTTCATCCATGAAATCAAAGACTAATGAATTTAATAGTAGGACCTAGTTGTAAAAGTCTTAGAAACACAAAAATTACAAGAAAAAGGTAAGGATTAACTCACTTGTGCAAATATTATGAAATACCAGCTTATAAAACCCTCCTATGGCGTTTTTGGCTGATGAGAATGAAGAAAAATGAAGAGATTTCTAGATATCCCAAATTTTGTTATTTTCCCATTTTGGCCTTATTTCAATAATTCTCCTGATTTTTCTCAGCTTATGCCGCCCAAAATATCTCCTTTGGGCTTATTTGCTCTTTAGATCCCTCCTTATTTGACAATTGAGCTATTCAATCCTTCTAATAACTTTTACATCCTTTTCAATTTAGTCATTTTCATTTAATTACCTACCCAAACATTAAAATTTTCTAACGGAATTTTAATACCACATTACTAACATTTTATAAATATTTATAAAAATATTTCCTACTCAATTTTATGAGATCAAGGTCTCGATACCTTGTTTTTTTACCCAATTCCTTCAGTAATTCCTTTTTCTAACTAACCACTAAATCGGTAAAAAAAAATTTATCAATATTTTAATATGATTTTCCTATCATATAAATATTCATGCAAATATATTGAAATAAATTTCTCTTTAAATCGGATTTATGGTTACGAAACCATTGTTCTGATAACATTGAATTTAGGCCATTACATTATTATTAAGAAGAAAGATGAATGGGATGTTGATATCAAGATGGTGCAATTAAATGTTAAAACCATGTACACTATATTTTATTCCATTGGTCCCAATGAATACAATAAAGTCTCATTGTGTGATAATGTTAAAGAGATATAGGATAAATTTAAAGTCACTCTTGAAGGCACAAGTAGAATCAAGGAATTAAAAATTAGTCCCTTCACCCTCGATTATGAGCTTTTCAAAGAAAAATCTGATGAAAGAATCAAGGAGATGTCCAACCGCTTCATTGATATCATCAACGGTCTCAAGGCTTTTAGGAAGACTTATGTAACAGCCTGTTTTTAGTGATGTCGGAAACAGTGATTTTGAGATCATAATTCTGGTGAGCAAATTATTATTTTATTATTTTTTATAGGTCTACGGGATAATATTAAAGCGTATTAAAATTTCGTTAAGAAATTTTGATGTTTAAATGGTTAGTTAGGTAAAAAGGACTAAATCGTAAATAGTGTAAAGGTTTAGTTCTAATAGCTAAAGGAGTCTAATAGCTATGAAATATTAAACTAAAGGACTTGAATGGTAAATAACCCATTTAATGATTTAATGGATGTGCATGAAATGGTCTTATTAAAATTGTTAGCTTTTAAAGGTTAAAATGGTAATTAAAGCCTAAATTAAATAAAAAAAATTGTTCATCTTCTTCATTTATCAAACCAAAACCAAAAATCACCATTAGATAAGGGTTAGAACATTTAGCCCAGCTCTCCTCTTGCATGTAAGTGATTTTGAGTCCCATTTTTACTGATTTTTATGTTTTTGAGTCCGTTTTAGCTTAATCTAGTTAGCCTGGGGGTTAATTTGCAAAAATGTTAAAGGTTCAGAGACTTTCCATGAACTTTTTTTGTTATGTTTTTATGTTAATTGATGGATTATGAATATTTGTTGAAAAATAAACAAGTTTTGTTAAGTAATTTTTTATGAAAATGGCATTTAAGGATTAATTTGTTAAAAGTATAAATTCTAGGGATTTATTGTGAAATGATGGTAAATATGAGTTGTTCCAAAGTCCTTTACATATATGGTTAACATGGATTTAGATTAAAATGGTTAGATTTTAAGTTATTAGCTTAAGGACTAAATTATGAAAAGTTAAAATGTTATGGGCAAATTGGTAATTTTGCATAAATATGAAATGTGGATTAAATTGAATATTAGAAGTATTTAATTGATTGAAATTACCTATCTAAATCAAGATAAACCATAATCAGATCTAAACCGAGGGAAAGCTATAGCTTTGGAATAGTTCGACTTTGTTCCTACGCCCTTAGCTATTGAGGTAAGTTCGTATGAACTGTAACCGTTTTTAATGTTGGTTAAATTTGAATATTTGTTATGTTGTTAAGATATAATGATTTGTATTATAAACGTATCAATACTATGACAAAATAATGGATATTGAGTCCCGGTTGAACCTTAGGAATTCTTAGGATACAAATGACATGTCATTAGGGATTTCATGTTTCGGGTGCTGGTCTTGAATGTCCTACCGATGGATGAGGTCCTACATTTGTTGTGGATACTCCACAGCTCATGTGAGCAACATCGTATAGCTTACATTCCGACCCACAGCTCGTGTGAGTAGGCCCATTTCACAACTCATGTGAGTAATGATGTAAAGGAAAAGTTACGGTTATATGTAAAGGCACACTTCGTGTGAGCTTTCCCGAGTATCTAATGTAATTCTAAACAATTCAACGGGTAAGAAAAGGGAATTGAATGGTAAGTATGTAAATAGAATGATTCATGACTTATGAAAAGGAATTATGAGCTAAGTGATGCATTTACTTATGGAATTTACATTTTTTATGGTTGATTTCATTTGTAACGTCCGCAAGTACACTAACTTGCAATGTGGTGAAGTTGTATAGGCTTTTACTAAGCTTATGGCATTGGTGATGATTTTTGTTTAACCTTTGAATTGTTAAAATGACATGGTAAGTTTAGTTTAAGTTTATGAGCTTACTAAGCACTCGTTGCTTACATATTTTCTTTTCTATGTTCTATACGTCATCAAAAGCTCGATTTGGTTGAAAGTTAGTCGAAGATCTGTCACACTATCCAGCAATTAATTCGGTAGTTTTTGAGCATTTTGGCCAAGGTTTATAATGGCATGTATAGGATAGTTTATAATGGTGTTTTTGATGAATATGAAAATGGTAAATTGGTATATTTGTGCCTTGATGTTATGTATGGTTGATGGACTTATAATGCTTGTTTAGGTATGTCCTTTTGGTCACTTTTTTATGATTGATGCATATGGCATTTTGGTACAAGAGATTGGTTTGGAAATGGTCATTTATAATGTGTTTTAAGCACATAATAGAATAAGGTATATATGCATAGAACTAGGTAATGTTATCATGTTTTGGTAAATGTTGTTTTGTTATAATTGTGGTGCCTTTGAATGGCATATTGGTTAGTTGAATTAGGGTCTTGAATTGGTATCTTTATGTATGCATGGATGGCGGTTTGAACCCTTGAATGTGTGCGTATTTGGTTGGAATGATTTTGCATGAAATGGCTTAGTTTTAGGTGAAATTTGGGTTCATACGGCTTGAGACACGGATGTGTGATTCAGCCGTGTGAGACACACAGCCTGACGACATGGTCGTATGTCATTTGAGAATTCTTTTGAATGTAAGTCAATGAGTTACACGGCCTAGCACACGACCTGGCACATGGGCGTGTGGGGTAACTCAGAGAGTTACACAGCTTGGCACACAGACGTGTGACACAACCATGTGACCTTACTCAGAGGGTTACACGGGTGAGGACACGAGTTGAGACACAGCCATGTGCCCCTTGTTTGAAAATTACACGGCCTGGCCACATAGCCGTGTGTCCACTATTTTCAAATTTTGCTACTTTTTCCTAAACTTTTCTATCTGTTTCAAATTAGTCTTAAATTGCTTCTAAGTTATTTTTAGGGTCTCGAAGGCTCGATTTAGGGACAAAGTGCATGTGTTTGGATGGTTTATGATATATTTAAATTTATTGAATGTTATGATGTTTAAAGGTTTTCAGTTGATTGGTAATACTCCATAACCCTAATCCGCCGGCGGATATGAGTTAGGGGTGTTACAACTTATGCCAACAAGGAGATGGTGAAGAAATGTTGAATAGGCTCCCAAAATCATGAGAAGCTAAAGTGGCGGTCATAAATGAGTCAAAGGATCTTGACACTCTTTCTCTTGATAATCTCATTGGGTCCTTGTTGACATATTCAATGAAGATCAATCATAATGCTCAAGAGACCAAGGAAGCTCAAAAAAAGTGAGAGTGACATTCAAGTCTACCACTCCTAAAAAGGACGATGATTCTAGCAATGATGGTAACGATGAGGAGGAGATGGCTATGTCAGCAAAGAAGATCATGAAATTCATGAAATTACAAGAAATTTGTCTAAGAGGTAGACTATTTGTCCAAATATGAAGTTTTCTCGAAATACGAAGAGATATGAAATTACAAAAAATGGGATTGAGCAAGATATTAGACAGACCCATCTTTTATTCAAGTTAAACCTTGAAAAGAAATTATGACTTGAGTTCAACTTAATTTTATATTTTTAAATAAAATAATTATATTTATAAATTAATATATAAAAGAGACTTCTCATGAAGAAAAAAACATTTCTCATTTCTTATAACTTATACCCATTAGTTTAAAAACCCAAATCCATTTTCTCCAACTTAAAATTCAAAATTCAAAATTTTAAAACTTAATTTTTAATAAGAAAACTCTAATTCCTTCGATCACATTCACATGCAGTCTTAGCTATCCGAAGCACTTATGGTTTTGTTTCCTCGTCTTTGTTTTGGGATTTTGTATTTGTTTAATTTTTATTGAGGGAATAAATATTTAAGAGGTTTTTTATTACAAGGATATGAGCAATTTAATCCCTCCCAAAATAATTGAATAATTTAATCACTATTAGAAAATGAATAAAAAAGAACAATTGATAATGGCGTTAAGCCGTTAGTTATTTCCATTCATAAATTATTAGGTTAGGCTTCAATTTAATCCCTTTTAAAATAAATGGAGCAAAATAGTCTCTATACTATTCAAAAGTGAGTAAATAAAGACACACTTAATATATCATTAATTATTTCTGTGGTAGAAAGAACAAAAGATAAAACAACTCTACTTGGCTATCCTCATTTGAATAATTTCTAAAGATTAAAAAAAAAAATACCATACCTTTATAATTTACATAATTATTTTCATTTTAAAAACTTTAAAAAAATCCAATCAATTAAGTATTTATACCATACATTAATAACTATATGTAATTTACCAGTAAAATATTATTTTAATGGTCGTAATTTTTTTTCCGATACAAATGAATAATTATATTACAATGGGGAAGGGAAAAAGGGCTTTACAAACACAAAAATCGAACTCTAAACCTTATGTTAATCAATTTGAAACTCACACAAGTTTAACCATTGAACCAATGACGTGATTGGCTAATGATCATGATCAAACCATAGAAACATTAATTATCAAATAATATTATGTGAAAATTTATATAAACAGGGAAAGTAACCCAATTTGTGGTCCAAAAATTTCAGAGGAAAAGATAGGAGATGTAAGGGCAAATATTTTATTCACCACTTAAATTTATCTAGACATAATACTAAAAATAGCTCCCAATGGTCACTTTGGTCATTTATCTTTTTTTTGTCAAATTAATATATTTTTAATGGACATGTTGATGTGGTCGTTAGTTGACTAACGATCTCAACATTAACCTCTGACGTGACAGTCCAAATGTAATTAAATAGTGACATGGCACTATTTTATTTTATATGTCACGCTAACAAATAATTTTAAAATTATTAAAATTATTTTAAAATTATCATCATCATTTCTTCTTCTCCCTTGTTTCTTTCCATCATTCAACGTTTCTGCTTCTTCATTATCAGTTTTCTGGGTTTGATTAGTGAGTATATTCAAATTCTAAACCCTTAAATTTATATGAATTTAACTATCATAAATTTAAAAAAAATTCAATTATTTAACTTTTCATTTAATCACAAAATCATAAAGTATAAACTTTTAAAATTAATTGGTTTGTGTTCACTATCAACCAATAGTGTGGACAAATCAATTTATTCTACCTTTGATGTTCTTACCTATTAACAATTCATTTTACGTTCATTATTATGTTTTCTTTTTACTATTTTTCTAAATATATTATAAGCTAATGAATTTTCATTTTAATTTTTATAGTTTGTGTTAGTGTATGCTAAGTTGCTTTTGTTGAAATGAGTATTTGTTAATTATTACTAAAAGGATTAGTATTTAGAATATTGGTAATGTAGTTTTTATATTTCAAAAGCAGTTTTAAAAAATTGTCACGTGTCTCATTTGCTTTTATATTTTTTACCATATCTCTATAAAATACTTGTCCACCCTCAAACTCTAGTTATGAAGTCTAAAATTTTTATGGATAATGTTCTAAATATTTTCCTTTATTAAAAATGTGCAACAAACTTTAGGATTAATTAAGAGAGATCGCGAAGTCTTTTTTATACTTTATTTATGAATTAAGACAAACTATGGGTTTATAAGTTTATATATATATATACTTTTGTATATTAGCAATGCATAATAACACCTCATATAAATTTAAAAAAACACCGTAGACTAATATAAAGCACCTCCAATGCTATTACACCATTTCAACAAAACATTTTTTTAATATATATAATTATGTTAATTGTTCTAATGATTGTGAGATAGTTGTAATAATTCTGCTTTTTTATAAAAATATTTGAAAATTATGTACGTAAAAGTTGATAAAGCTATTACCATTTATGTTACCACCTCCAATTTAAAAAAAAAAAAAATTAGGTACCGTCGTTGCTATTGGTGTCAACAAAATATAATTATATAAAATGTTTAGGGACCTAAGGAAGTAATTACCTTTTCTAGATTGGATGGGAAAAGGGATAGACCCATTCCTCGGTTGCACCCATTAAAACTTTTAAACTTTTTGTCTATTTGCATATTAGGTCTGTTTCTTTTAAAATTAAATTTAAATAACCCTTAAAGAATATAAAAATAAAAAATAATTTTTTTCAAATTTTATTATTTTTTAAAAATAATAAACTTAAAAGAATATATAAATTTTTTATTTAAATTAATCAATATATATCTCTCAATAATTTTCCTCAAGTAAAAAATTTCTTTTTTTTTAATTGAGGAAAATTCTTATTTTTATTGAATAAGAAATTCAAAAATATTTTTTTTTATTTTTGACTTAAGGAAAATTCTTAAGGGATATATTCAAATAACATAAATAAGAATTTTATATAGTTTTTTAACTTTATTTTTTAAAAAAAATAAAAGTTGAAAATGATTTATTTTATTATTCTTATATTTTCTAAAAGCTATTTAATTTTAATTTTAAAAGGGGACAAACCTAACATGCAAGTAGATAAAAAAATGTAAAAGTATTTAATTGGTGTGGGAGGAATAGTATTACCCCTTTTCATCCGATCTAAAAAGAGTAATTGCTTCACTAGGTCCTTAAATGTTTTATATAATTATACTTTCGTCGGGTGATGCCAATAACAAGGGTGGCACCCAAAAAAATATTTTTTTTAAAAAATATTGACAATGGCGACCCATATATTTACTACTCAAAACATATCATTTACATACATAATTTTAAAAGTAAATCATTTTCGTATCAAAAGTTTTGAGTCATTCTTATAAAAAAAAAAAAAACTAATAATTCTTATATTTTTCATCTTATTTTTCCGAGTAATATAAATGCATCTCATTTTTAGATATGTATTATCAATTCCACTGGAAACACAAGTTTATTAAGTCGAATAGGAGGGAGTTATAATTATTTTTATTTAAAATAAATTATATAAAAATTAATACACTAATTTTAAAATTATTATCAAATAAATTGTGGAAAGTAAAAATACTACAAGTAAGATTAAAATGACTTTAAAGTGTCTTATTTATTTATTTTTAAAATTTTAAAATATACTTGTAATAATAATAATATTAACACGATTAGTGAAATTTGGGTGTCAGATGGGATTATTATCAGGTTGTTGGTAGGAGGAGAAACAATAGAGCCTAAAACTAACGAGTTAAAAAACGTAACTTGCCCAAGACGACAATTTTTTCTGCCTATCTCAGCTGAAAAACATACCGCTCTTCTTCCCAATCACCTCTATCTTTTCTGACCGGTAAGTCCCTTTGCTTATGCCTCTTTTGTAAAGGATTTTTTTTAATCTGTCTTAGTCCTTAATTCTTGTTTCATGCTTTTTAAAAATAAAAAATAAAAATTAGTTGCTTTATTTGAAGGTCTGAGCTTTAAGCAAATCACTGCAGTTATTGTTGACTAGGCAAAGGAAGTTGTCTATTTTTGCGGGTTCCCGGGTTATGCATGTGAAATGTTTGACAAAATGACCCTAAGGAAATTTGGGTTTCTTTGAATGAGGGGAAAAAGGGTGATTTCATGACTGTATGGGGGTGAAGATTACAGTAGGGTTGATTATGGAAGTAACCCATTTTTTCTGGTTTAGTGAAGTATGCCATTGATGTTGGACTATCCTTCCTTCTGAGGAATGCCAAATGATGATGTTCATTGTTTATTCTAATTAAAAAAGCAATGAACTTTGATACTTAGACTTTTATAATCTTTGTTGAAATTTTATTAATCTCATACATTTTGGCTAGAGAAGTAGGTTCAACTGTTTTCTTTATCTCCCTGAAATGTGGAGATTGATGCTGATAAGATTTCTGTTTTGCTTAATTGGCTAGTGCGCAGAGCTTGAGCTTTAAATTCTAAAAATGGAAGATGTCATAACAGAAATACCCCCACCATCTAGATTCTTTCAGGAACATCTTAACAACTTTATACTTCCATCTCCATCTCTCGCGTTGCCATTCCTTATTTTTTTATTCCTAAGCCTGAAAAGATCTTATCAATTAACAGAATTCTATAATATTATATTGTTTTAGATTTTGGCAAAGGTTTGACTACAAATCTAATTTAAAAACGGGCATTATGTTTCCAATCGGATTTGAGTTTTCTAAAACCTTTTACCTAAACAGCATTAGAAACTTATTTTTTTATAGAACATTAGAAACTTTAAATATAACAATTAAGTAATGATTTTATATTCATTCATGCTTGATTTTGTGTTATTATTTATTTCCATATATGTTGCTTGTCATTATTTATTGAACTGGTGGTTTCATAATTATAGCCTGGAAAAAGAACTTCAAATAATTTCCTTTGATTTGGGCATGAGGGCATCAATGTTTTACTAGGTTGGCTTGTTTGGTTCTAGTGATTTCCATAACTCTTGAAGAATGTAAAATCGGTCTTCTTGTCCCTTTATTGCAGATAATTGCTTTGTTTTCAAGTTCGCAAATCTTCAACCAGTCCTGCAATGGCTGGAGAATCATTGCCAGAGTTCAACTATCCCAAATATGTTTTGCAGCCTTTACTTAGCGCATCAAATTCGTCTTCGCTACAACAAGCCCTAGAGATTCTTATAAAAGATTCTAGAGCTGCTGTTGGCCGTGCAGAACTTGCTTCAAAGAATATCCTTCCTACTGTTTTGAAGCTTGTTGAATCTCTCCATTGTGCATCAAGTCGAGAATATCTCATGCAAGCTATGAAGCTTCTTAGGAATCTATGTGCTGGAGAAGTTGCCAATCAGAATTCGTTTGTTGAGCATAATGGAATTGAAACTGTTTTGACTGTTTTGAGGTCTGCAGCACTTCTTTCTGATCCAGATTTTGGGATTATTCGTTTGAGTTTGCAAGTTCTGGCAAATGTGTCATTGGCTGGAGCAGAACATCAACAGGCTATTTGGCATAAGTTGTTCCCTAACGAGTTTTTCATACTAGCAAGCATCCATAGTCTGGAGACCAGTGATCCTTTGTGTATGATTTTATACACCTGTTGTGATGGAAAGCCTGGACCGGCTATTGAGCTATGTAGAGATCCAGGGTTGCCTATTGTAGCTGGCATAATTCAGACCGTTGCTTCAGGTACAAATGATGAGCCTTCGATTTTAAGTTCTTTTACTATGTTCCCTACTTTGTTTTAGATAGATTTAGCTAACTCTAGATCTCTCTTTTTTCTATTATCTGTTAATACCAGTTGGTTCTAGAGAAGATTGGTTTAAGTTACTTCTCTCAAGATTATGTTTGGAAGACATTCACTTCCCTGCACTGTTCTTTAAATTATGTGAAGGCAATGCTTCTGAGGATAAAGGAAACACTGCTTTAGGGGATAAAGTTTTCTCATCGGAGCAGGCTTTTCTTCTGCGAATCATATCTGAGATCCTAAATGAACGAATTAATGAAGTAAGAGTTCCCAATGAGACTGCATTGTGTGTTCTTGGAATATTTAAGAGATCAGTAAGTATTGTTGATTTTGTTGCTAGAGCCAAATCTGGTCTTCCAACTGGCTCTACATCTATTGATGTTATGGGATATTCCCTCATAATTTTGAGGGATATCTGCGCTCAAGACGGTCTAGGAGACTTGAAGAAAGATTCTGTAGATGTTGTTGATTTGCTACTATCCAATGATCTTACAGATGTTATTTTATCATTGCTTCATGATCTTGAGCCACCAGCAATCATAAGAAAAACCCTGAAGGATAGTGAAAACCAACTGAATTTGGGTTCAACTAAGCTCTGCCCTTACAAAGGATTTCGGAGAGATTTGGTTGCGATAATTGGGAATTGTGCCTATAGAAGGAAGAACGTACAAGATGAAATAAGGCAGAAAAGTGGGATTCTACTGTTGTTACAGCAGTGTGTTACTGATGATGACAACCCGTATTTGAGGGAATGGGGGATTTGGTCTTTGAGAAATTTATTAGAAGGTAATGCAGAAAACCAACAGATAGTAGCTGATTTACAGCTACAAGGGTCTGTTGACATGCCTGAACTTGCCAGACTTGGTCTTAAAGTGGAGGTTGATCAAAACACTCATCGTGCAAAGCTAGTAAACATCCCAGGAAGCTACACAAAGCCTGTCGAGTAAATTTTTATTGGCTATTTTGGTATAGTTTTTTTTTTTTTTTTTTTTTTTTTTTTTTTAATAATGCTATTTTAGTATAGTTGACTCGTAGGTGTCATATTCTTTGAAGAATTTTTTTCCAATTTGGACACTTCTTTTAGGAACTGATCTAGAAAACAAGAAGCTTGACTATGAAATTTGATTTTATAATGGTATAATTTGTAGATGAAGATATAGAAAATTGTCTGTCCCCTCTGTCTTGATGATTCAGTTTTTGCTGATATCTGGGAATGAATTTGCTTTTATATGTGTATTGTTCATAATTTTCCAGAGCACCTGATATTTCTTGGTACATATTATGCATTGACCTTTTGATTGTTCTTGCAAAATTCAATGTTTTCAGTGCTTGTATTAAAAATTGGTCTTACTGAAGAAAGAAAAGCCAACTCCCATTTTAATATTGATGGATTGTTGAACCCCTTAAATGTTATTGTATGATTTAGATAATTATCCTTCGATTGTTTCATGACAATATTGATATAGATATGAAAGGGTTTCCTTCACATTGCTCCTTGCCCTTTCTTAGGTTTGAAGTTATGCCTTAAAAGAGTTACTCCTTTCTCTGCTTTAAAACCATTTCACAGTAAGGTCCTTTGTTGCTTGAATGTATTGTTTAATTATTGAAAGAATTTTCTTCATTCTCCTTTTAATAATGCATGTTAATTATTGGGATGAAAATGTTGTTTTTAGCTCATATTACTAAATAATTTATGATTGACTCGTGTTCCTAGTTTTGAAATTCAGTTGATTCTATCTTTCGCAACACTCAGATCACTGTGCTGTCACTTGATAATATATGACAGGCGTGTAGGTCCTCTCAAGTTTATGGAGAAAATGTCCATCAGAGAACCACAGTTATACATTCAAGCACACCACACTGCAACTTTTACCAAATCCATATGTTGAAGGTATTATGCTTATTATTTCATCCTCTCCACCAAACGGCCCAATACCAATACCCTTCCATTTGGTTTCCCAGAAAATGTGGAGCTGTAGTAAATACTAATTTTATACAGTGCATGAATCTCAACAAGAAAAAGAGTTTGGAGATTCCCAAGAGTAGGGTTGATACAAATTTATTCCGGTACACATGACACCAACTTAATCTGAAATTTAAATAATAGTACAGATTTATCTATATAATATATACCATATCTACTCTATATTTATAACCTCTTCCAACAGTATATATATATATATAGAATTAGATAATATTTGTAACAATTATACACGATTATTTTGTGGTTATAATAAGTTACTCTTAAATAAGAATAGAGCTGGTGGGCAGCTTCAAAAGGGATTCTAAGAAGTCCAAATTGATTCAAACTCCAAAGAAATTAAGCTCATCCTCACCCTACTAGGTAGTTATTGTGTTTGAAGGAGTTTAAAGTGCTCACATGTTTCCACATTCAATATAAGAATGGAAACTTTAAGAAGATAAACTAAAAAACGTTCAAAAGGAGTTTTGAATCATCATTCTCCGTATCAAGGTCGATTATGTTGTGTTGAGGCAAGTTTTGAGAGAAGTAACCACTTCACTTGGCACGGCTCAAATTTCATAACTTGCTTTATTTATGGATTTTGTAAAGTCAATCTCGTAATTGTAATTGAAGAAGTGATTAGATCAAATAAAATCACTTTTCATGGATTTTAATGTGATCTACTTACCTTATATACTGTTGAGGTAATTATGTGAGCAGCGTTTCATGCAATGCCACAAGCAGTGCCCATTGTTCTTGGCATTGTGCAAGCCACATAACTTGTCTTATTTGGAATTGGCCATTTTTTAACTAAATCACTTGGGTAATGACTTAGATGATTTTATGGACGTGTGTTGGCCCATATTTGAAGATCTGTATTGTAGAGCAACAAATATTTAAAAATTGAATCATCCAAATCAAGCAAATTTGATCCCTTAATTTGTGAATATTGACTTTAATGACTTGAAAACATATCTTGTAAGTATTTGATTTATTCTAAACTTATATTTGTAAAGTTTTTTTATGAGGCTATGTTAATGGGATCATCTTTATTGTAATTAATCTTCATCTTAGCAAGCGTTAAACTACTACATATTAGAGGCTTGTGTAAGTTAGAATGGAGAGTTGAGCATTTAATTTGTTCATTAGTATTAGCTTTGATTTTTTAATTGTTTTGATATAACAAATTGATTATAATTTCCTTCAATCAAATTTGCATAAATTATTTCAATCACATTCAAATTATTTTCAAGTGTTACAAACTCAAAAAAACAAAGTTTCTAAATGACTTAAAATTTATACAAAAGTTTTCGAGTACTTCCAAATCCTTTAAAATGTTTCTAAGCCATATTTTTCAAAGTTCTCAGCATTGTCTTGAGACAATTTAAGTCTTATCTTGAGATATAGGCTTCATCTCGAGACACAAGCCTGTTTGTCTTGAGACAGACCAACATCGAAGCTAAAATTGTTTCAGGGGTGCCTTGTCTCAAGACAAAAATCCATTTGTCTCGTGACCAGCTGATCGTTGTTTTATGCGATGTCCAGGTTTTAAAATTTATATAAAGAATGATCGAACCTGGAAACTAACTATGACAACGATTTAAGGCAAGCGCACCTATCAAACAATAGTATAGTTAAGGCAAGACCGAAATGTCGAACCCAAAGGAACCAAAAGTACTAATACTAACTCTCTTTTTATTATTTAGCCTAAGAATTAAATGAATTTTTATCTAATCTAAAATTAACTATCTACTAAACTAAACTAAAGACTCTAAGACAAAGAAGAATGAAATTGGGAAAATAACTTTGAGAAAAAACCAATTGATTAAGACGACACCCAAGGAAGAATCCACCTAGACTTCACTTGTTATCCAACTCTGAACCAGACGATTTATTCATTTGACTTGATCCGTAAGATTCCCTAAGTTATATTAATCCCTCTCTCGAGGCAACTAACGTCTAACCCTAGGTTGATTAATTGAAATCTCTTTTTAATTAAAACCTCTAAAATTGCATTAACTCGATCTATGGACTCCCATATTAGGTTTCACCCTAATCCGACAAAATCTCGTCACCCTATCTCTAGGCATGCGATCAACTCTGCTTAACTATGCTAGATCTACTCTTAGGCAGGGACTTTTTCTCCTCCACCTAAGCACACCACACTTGAATTAATATCCCAGAAATATCAACACAAGAATTAAGAACACATAATTAAGAACAAGTCAAATATTAATCATATAGTTCAGCAAACGATAACAAGATTCATCTTAGATTTCATCCCCCTCAGGTATCTGAAGGTTTAGTTCATAATAATAAAAGAAAACATCTCAGAAGAAAAAATAAAACAAAACATAAGAAATCCCCAAAACCCTCTGAAGGAATTGAAGGAGAGATCCTCCGTTTTGAATATGATTCCGGCTTCTTGAGATGAATCAACTGGCTATCTTTGAGTAAATCCCCACAAATCTGCCCTCTTTGGCCTAGCTGGACGCCCCCTAACTAAAGCCTTGGGTTCCCCCTTTTTAGGTCATACTTAGGGTGTTTATATAGGCTTCTGAATATGTTTTTTTGCCCTTAAATATCCTAATCCGACTGAAACTCTTCTTTATCACGGCAGGGACACACCCATGGCACACGCCCATGTAAGTCGTGGCCAGGCCGTGTTCGAAGCTGTTGAATAAGGCATGGCCGTGTGGTCTCGGGCCCAGACCGTGTGGATTTTGTGATATGGCCCATTTACTCCGTTTTGGGCCTATTTTCCGTTCTTTTCATCATCCAGTGCTCTTCTGAGTATAAAACATAAAAATAAAGGATTAAGAGCACCAAATTACATAATTCAAGGCTTAAATCATCCAAAAGCATGCTAAATGTGGGCTTAAAATATGTTACTTTTACGGTTTATCACCAGCCAACATCGAAGTTAAGGTAAGCTATAAGAGAACATTATCTCAAGACAACAAAACATCGAAGCCAAGGTTTACTTCAAGGGAGCCCTGTCTTGAGACAATCCAGCAATTGTCTCGAGACATATGGAGAATAGTCTCGAGACTACCTATTGTGTCCCAAGACCTCAAGCTCCAATGGTCATATTTTTGTTCTTTCTATCCCGAGACAAGGGTTTTATGTCTTGAGACATATTGTTATAGGTTTCATTAAATTGTCCAAATAAATGCTCTCAATGGCAAGAAATTCCCTCCAAAGACTCTTCAAGGACACTCATATGAAGACAAAAACAAGTATACAAAGATTAAGAGCTAAATTCCTATCAATACCCATTATTATTTCCACATGTACACAATTATAAGTTTAATATTGATTCATTCTTTCAAGTGTTGTATTGTATTGTAAAAGTGCTTAATTATTGTATATCTACCTTTTAGAGGTGATAACCCTTTCCTAATTTCATTTCTATTTTTGTGAGGATTTACTTAAGATTTTGGGTAGAAAACCTTAAGGGGAAGTGACCCTATCTTGCATTTTGAAAAGATAGAGATTGTAAAGGTTAAACATTATCCTCAAAAGGTTCAAATTAGTGAATTTAAAAAGTCTTTAGTCATGGCAAGTTAAGGTAGCGGAAGTAGGCAATTGGGACCGAATCACGATAAATTATTGAGTTTCTCTTTATTGCTATTTTTGCTTTAAAATTTTAAAACACCGAACCCTCTTTTAGTGATTATTGAGGTTAACAATTTGTATCTGATCTAGATATTTAGAGACGATATTATTACCAAGAAAAAAGATCCATAAGAAGCTCAAGATAGAAGCAAAAAAATAAGAAGTTTGTCTTATGGCCTTGGAGAAAATTTCAACTATGTTGGGAGAAGGTCATTCCCCTATGAGGCCTCATCTATTCAATGTCACTAACTATTCTTATTGGAGGATAAGAATGAAGTTATTTATTCAAGCAAATGATTATGAAGTATGGAGGATGATCACAAATGGGAATTTTATTCCAAAGAAAAGAGTTGACGATGTCATTGTAATCAAGGAGGAAGATGAAGTGGATGATGTAAATATCAAGATGGTGCAACTAAATGCTAAAACCATGTAGACTCTATTTTGTGCCCTTCGTCCCAATGAATACAATAGAGTCGCATTGTATGACCAGGCCAAGGAGATATGAGATAAACTTAAATTCACCCATGAAGGCACAAGTACAGTTAAGGGATCCAAGATTAGTTTCCTCACACTTGATTATGAGCTTTTCAAAAAAAAATTAGATGAAGGAATCAAACAGATGTCCAACCACTTCATTAATATCATCAATGGTCTCAAGACTCTTAGAAAGACTTATGCGAACAAAGATATGGTGAAGTAGATGTTAAATAGCTTCTCAAAATCATAGGAAGCTAAAGTGGCAGCCATAAAGGAGTCAAAGGATCTTGACACTCTTTCCCTTGATGATTGGGTCCTTGTTGACATATGAAATGAAGATCAATCATAATGCTCAAGAGACCAAGGAAGCTTCAAAGAAAATGGGAATGACATTCAAGTCTACCACTCATGAGAAATATGATGATTCTAGCAATGATGGTGAGGAGGATGAGGAAGAGGAGATGGTTATGTTTGTAAGGAAGTTCAAGAAATTCATGAAATTTAGTAAATCCACTTCTAAAGAGAGACATCATCAAAGGTGAATTAGGCAAGAAACAAAAAGACCCTATTATATGCTACGAGTGCCAAAAGTCGGGTTATATCAAATTTGAATGCCCTCAATAGAAGAAGAAAGGGCATCAAAACGGAAAAAGAAAGCTACAATGGCATCTTGAAGTGATAATGGCTTTTACGATAGTGATAAGGAACATGAAGTTGCAACCTATGTCTCATGGTTATTGATGAGCTAAAGGTAATCTCTAATTCTAGTGATTTAAATGAATATACATTTGATGAATTACAAGATGCCTTCGATGAGTTAATTATGAAATTTGAGATTATGAACTCCAAATATAAGAAAAAGATTTCAAAATTAAATGAGAAGAATGAATCTCTAACCATAGCCAAAGAAGAAATAGAAACGAAATTGAATGGCATGCAAGTTCAAAATGATGATTTGAACCAAAAGAACAAGAACTTGCATGATTCTTTTTCTATATTAGGTAACAAAAGTTGATTGACATGCTTGAGTCTCAAAAAACTTTCTGTGATAAGAGTGTTTAGAATTTACAAATTTACAAAAAGAAAACAAATTTAAGGATTTCTTTGATAACCAAACTACATATATGATGCCTCACTTTCTTGCACTTATTGTCACAAGAAAGGACATGATAGACAAGTTTGTCCTTTAAGGAAGCTCACATCTAGAAGCAAACTTACCAAGAGTGTGTGGAGTCCAAAAGGTTTAAACACATCTCAAAATGAGTATGCAAACTTACTTGTTCCTTTCATATTCAAGTTCCAAAGTTTTAGAATTAATATTGGGTTTTGCATTAGATGGTGCAACAATCGTTTAATTTGGCATCTTTTCAATTGGGCACCCTTATAAATGCCAAGTACAAGAATGCCAATAGCATAGAACCCAAGCTATATATGAGGACATGAATGAGTTCCTTAAACAGAGGCAAGGACATGTAGTAATAAAGATTGCCAAACTCATATAACATAAACATTCCTCAAATGATGTAAAATATGGATGTTCTAACATGCTGTTTTTACTTTTAATCATCATATTGTCTATGGATAATTGACCAATATTTTCGTCCAAGTGCACTTCACTTGATCCCCTTAAATTTAATCATTCACCAGATAATTCCCAATCAATCTTGGCATTACCTTTTCAATATCGATTTGAGATCAACTGATTAAAACAACAACTTCAATTGAACGGACCATAATTAGGTTACAACTTAAGCATGTGGTGCGACTAGTAGCAACGACAATATTAAAAAGTAAGGTATTTTAGCCACCTTCAAAAGGCGAGCTACCTCTAATTACTTTATCAATCAACATTGTTCCTGATTCAGAATAAAAAAAATATGTTTTGCTGAATAAAAAAATTTAATTTCATATGCTTAGTAAATAAAATGAAAACAAATAAAAGTATTAACATTGAAATATAATATTAACAAATAAATACCATCTTTAATAATAATTTAAAAAATTATCATGTTTGCAACTTCAAAGCAATATGATTATTTTTTCTTTAACAAATATGAATTTAAGGAGGTTTTAGATTAGAGAACTTAGCATCTTTGGTTGTTTGGAAGAAAAAAGAAAAGGAACTTTTCTTTTTTTGGATTTAGTTGAGTGGCTTGCGGGTCAATGATGGGGACCGGTAGTTATCAGGTTAAAGGTTTTAGTGTCAGGATTTGGGTTTTTAGTGGTGAGTGTAATTAGTGAATACTAGTGGTGGTGAGGGTAGACTCAATGAGGGCTTAGGTTGATGGTGATGACTTTGTTATGGGTGGTGGAGATTGAGGTAATAAGGGATTGTTTTAGTGCAAGGGCGAAGATGGTGATGTAAGGTAGAAAGCTGAGAAGATGAAAGAGAAAATATTTTATTTTTAATTTAATTTAATTCCAACGTAAAAGTTAAATTTAAATATTTTATTTAATTAAAAATTGCTACATGTCATAATTACCAATTATCATCCTCTTTGCCACAAACAAGTAAGGTGAGTTGCTAAAAATTACTAATTATAATTAGTTTACAGCTAATCGATGACTAAAACATGTAGAAAAAGTAATATTCAAACCAAATGTAGCATAAGTACGTAAATGAGATAAAATACATAGTTTGAAAACCTATTATTGATAAAAAAAAGTTATCTGGTATATTGCCTTTAAAGTTTTCTAATTTTATAAACCTCAAGTTAAGAAACTATTTTGTGTCTCGTATATTTAGCTTTTAATTTTTAAATACAATTGAATGATACATAATAACCTCTTTTAAATCTAGTTGTCGAGTTTAACTATTAATATATTAAATAATTATTTATAATATGATATATAATAGCTTAAAATTCATATACATAAATGATTAATATATTAAACAATACAATTGTTATATGCAATTAAGCTCCTAGCTCATACTAAATTGAATGAATATGTCCGGGAAAAAAAAGTTAATTAGTTAAATAGGTCATTTTTCTTAAATTTAGGGAAATAAGTCGGTTTTGGAAAAAAAGTATGAAAACGCATTCAACTGAACGAGTTTTTTTGCTGAAATATCAAGCGACGCGTTTTTTAATAATTATAAAGAAAGCTCTCTAACTGAATGTGTTTTTCCTAGACGTACTTTTACACTAATGTGGAAGAAATACACTCAATTAGACGAACTTTTACACACTCTCTAAAAATAATCTATTTTCTTAAATTTTTAAAAAATCGATGTGTTTGACCAACTAAATAAATTTTTTGACATATAATTAATTTAGGCGGTAGATCCATCCACTCTGGTTTAAGTCCCATTAGTTACTGAGTAAAGCAACATAGAAGAAAATGGATAGTATTACATAATATAAATGTGGCAGTGAATTAAAACACGTAGATGCCTGCCCTCCCATCATCTTCTGTCTTATCTTTGTATATAAGAAATTATATATAAAAGGAACCGACCTAAAGCTAAATATTGCTTTCTTGCAAATCAATACAAATAAAAATAATGGCATTAATTTTAAGTATGAGATAACAACAAATCAGATGGGCAAAATTAAATAGCCTAATTGGACTAAATTATTACTTAAGTTAAATGTTGGAAATAAAAAATTGTTTAACAAGGTCAAACCTCAAACCTCGAACCTATCCCCTTTTTTTATGCTTATTATTTTATTGCCTACCTTTGAGGGTGACTTTTACCTTCTGGAGGTATTTATTGAAAAAGAGTATGAAAGGGAAATATGAGGTGGTACAATCAAATGCAAAATTATACTTGCATTCCAATGTTCGCTTAGGATTGTAGCAAATAAGATAAATAAGGATTTTTTATATAAATAATCTAAAATTATTAATTAATTATATATGAAAATGACATGTTTGTTATAATACTCGTTGGTACCACTTGACCAACTAACGACACCATTCTTTTTTCTCTTTAATCATGATTCAGTCATCAGTGTTTTAAAAATATAATTTTTTAATAGTGACGCCTGACATAATGGCAATACCGGATTAAATGTTACGTTCAAATACGTGATGAAATAATTACCCTTTTTAGATTGGCTGAAAAAAGAGTGTTGTATGGCGGCACCAGATTAAATGGTTGTTAACTTTTAATCTATTTGCATGTTAGATGTGTTTCCTTTTGAAATTAAATTTAAATAGCCCTCAAAAATATAAGAATAAAAAAAAAAACCCTTCTCATTTTTAAAATTTTTAAAAACAGTAAAATTAAAAAATTATATAAAAGTCTTATTTAAATTACCCAAATATACCCATCAAAAAATTTCTTCGAGTTTACTTAAATTTAAACATTTTCAATTGATTCCCTAACATATTTGAATTTAGATAAATTTGAAAAAAATTCAAGTATATATTTGGGTGATTTAAATAAAAATTTATATTTTTTTAATTTTATTGTTTTTAAAAATATATAAAAAATGAGAAATGTTTATTTTTGTTATTCTTATATTTTAAAGGGCTATTTAAATTTAATTTCAAAAGGGGAAAGACCTAATATGTAAATAGATCAAAAGTTGAAAAACATTTAATTTTTTTTTGGCATGGCACTTTTTTTCAATCAATCTAAATAGGGCAATTGTTTTATTAGGTCCTGAACATTTTATATAAAAAATTCTTTTTTAAAAACACTGATAATTGGGTTATGATAAGAGAGAAAAAGGAAATTGTGATGCCGATTGGTCAGGCAACATTGACAAATACTATAGCAAACAAGTTATTTTCGTATATAATTTTTCCTTTAGACTATTTTCATAATTAATTAAAATTTTACGTTATTTATATAAAAAAAACCCGAAAAATAAAGGAGGACTTTTGGGAAAAAATAATGGTTCAACTATAACCGGTGTTTATAATAACAACCAATCTAATTTTTTAAGATCATAAATTTGTAAATAACAATAATATTCTTACATTATTAAAGGATAAAAATATTTAAAAAAAGTTATTTTAAAATTTTATTTTATTATTTCCGAAGTAAATATTTGAACTATTTTAAAAGTAACAATTTTGTAAAAATAAAAAATAGAAGTAACAATAGTTTCTAATAAAATAATTAATAATACCAACAAGTGATTTGTCTAATGGTAAAGTACATTACGTTTTTAAGTGAAAATATTGATTTGAACCTTAAAATAAATATTATTGGAAGACGCAATCACAAACTCTAAACATAGATTATAAAATAAATACGGAGAAGACTAGTTTACTCAAAAATGCCAAAAAAAAATTACCAGAATAGACTTTTTTTAAAAAATTACAAGAATAGACTGATTTTACGAAAACGCTTCCAGCTGGAAGTGTTTTTCCCCAACAATAACCTCTAATAGCTATTTAACTAGCCGTTGGACCCCTCATCCAACGGTCCAATTTTTTTCCTATATAACCCTCATTTCATTTTTCTTCCAATTCAATCTCAACTCTTTCTCACATTCTCAAATCTCTCTCAAATTCTCTCAATTCCCTCTTAAATTTTCATTCAAATTTTATTTCTCTCTAAATTTTATTTTATTTTATTAAAATTATCTTAACATTTTCGTAAATTATTTTTTCTATTAGAAATTATTCGGTATTTTTCGAAATTAGCAATGGCAAGATCTTTAATCCATTTTGATGTCAACCACGTTTCCTTCCTTCAATTGCAAATAGTAAGAATATTTTTTATTATATTTTAATGTTGCTTAATTTTTCTGTTTTCTTGTTATATTTGAATTTAATATTTTGTATATTTTTTACCTAAATAGGTGGAAGATTGAATTTTAGAGACCTGTATTCGTAATTTATCTGCTCCTTCATCACCCTTGATCGATCGAACCCTACTTGAGAGATGCTGGTTTTTCGCATGTAGCCCTTGTAGGTAGGGATGTAAGTTGGACTCGACACTCGTAAGCGGGTTGGTGGAAAGGTGGAGACCCGAGAAGCACACATTCCATCTTCCATGCAACGAGTGTACTATCACTCTAGAGGACGTATAGTCATAGCTCGGGTTACCGATGGATGGGCCAGTAGTGAATAGGTCAGTTCACACAGCCGATTGGAGAGGTGTATGCGCTGAACTTTTGGAGAGGGTTCTGGAGACGGTCTTTGGAGGCCGAATCGAAATGGGTTAGTTAAGAAAAAATTTCGGTGGGCTCAATGAGGATTCGACTGAAGTCCAAAGAGAACCCACCACACAATTATGTCATTGGACTCTCGGCTTATTCTTTTGCTCTGGCCTCTTAAACAGGAACTTATGTCGACATCCGAGGGCTTTCATTTGTCCTTGCCAACTCTAGATATAACTCGAGAAACGGTGATCCACTGTCAATATGCATATACACCATCACCTCCAACCTCCTTACACATATGATATCGAAAACGTCATATTTAACGGGGTCGGTCTAAGCACAAAATTGATATTTAAAGGACAATACTCTCATCTGGTTGGATCCGATGATTTCCATCTAATTCTTGTTAAAAGTTCTGGCAATTGTATGTTCTGGTTAAAAGCCAACCGCGTTGTGTTCTCTGATAAAAAAACCACCCCATTCTCAGTGTCACGCACTTTACCATTTTAATAAACAATAACATTAATTCATCCAGACATTTTCAACCAAATAACATGTTTCATAAGTTCGAAACAAAAATATTATGCAAAAAAATAATGTTGTAACTAAATATGAACAACAAAAATCAATGCTCACTTTATGCAAATAGCATGGTTGTTTCAACTTATGCCTTATGTGCAAACTTGTCTTTTTCTGATCTTCTTACAATTTTATTCGCTTATAAATGGCTTATGCCACTCAGTGATGAAATAGGTTACTGTAACATCCTAAAAATTGGGTTAGAAGAAATTGGGTTTTGAAACCAAGAATGGTCATCCCTCGGTTATGAGTTTAAATATTAGAAATTTTAACAAGTAAATTGATTTGGTTTAATGGTTAAGTATTCTAGTTATGTGTGTGAGGTTCTGTGTTCGAATCCTATTTCTGGAAATTTTGCTATTCTGCTTAAACCCCTACCCTTGAACGTTTGGTTTATAAGTTAAATTCAGTCAATTGAGATCAAGAATGAGTCAGCTGGTTCAATGATTAAGCTTTTGTATAATCCTTGATCTTATGCTCGAATCCTAACGAAAGCAATAGGGGATGTTTTATTTTTTAATTTCGTTCTAAGGTAGTTAGTTTTGGTTGGTTATTTAAAACCTTCCAGAAACCTCCGTGCTTTTATTTTCATTTGTTCTCTCTTTTTCTGTGACGTTTTCTGTCATTTTATTCTCGTTCTTTAGTTCCTTCATTTTGTTTTCTTATTTTCAAATGACCTTTCTTTTTGTTATGTTACGTTACACTGATTCTATACGTGTAACACCCCTTACCCGTATCCTACGCTGGAACAAGGTACGAGGTGTTACCTAACTTAATAACATGCATACAAACACTTCCGGGTTATGAAATTTCTTTCAAATTTAAAACTTTTCAAAGTTTGTTTTAAAATCCTTAATATGAGCCTACGAAGCCCAAAACATACTTTAGAAATGGTTCGAAACCAAACCGAGTTCTTTAGAAAAACTTTAGGAAATGTCACTAAAAACAGGGGCACACGGCCGTGTGGAAGGGCGACACGCCTGTGTGACCTAATAACATGGCCATGTTGAAGGATCGTGTAACTCACACGGCCTTAGCATATAGGGACACGCCCGTGTCCCTTGCCTGTGTGGATTTATTTTTCAATTCGAACTTACAGAAGTTTTCACACGGCCTGGCATACGCCTGTGTCCATGGCCCATGTCCACCACACGGCCATGACACGTCCGTGTCTCAGCCATTGTGCAAAACTTTGACATTATATTTTTGACGTCATCAATCATTTAGTGTCACACGGCCAAGGCACACGCCCGTGTGGAAATTATAAATTTCACATTCAAGGTGCAGACTTCACACAGCCTGGGCATATGCTCATGTCCTAGACTTTTACAAAATTACAATTTTGCCCCTAAGCTTGTAAAACGATATTAATCAAATTTCCTCCTTTAACAAGCCTAGCCAAACCTTTATTAATCTTATAGCAACTCACAAATCCAATTATTTCACACATTTACTACCCATTTTATAACTTTTACAAAAAAGGTCATTTTTGGTGTTTTCATGAAAAATCCTTTCACAAAAGTTGTTTATTAAACAACCAAGTTTCATTTTCTTTCATAAAATTTCAGCAAACAACATGAATACTCACATGGTAAAACCCTAGACTCTCAACCATTTTGCAAAATAGTCCCTCCATTAGTTAGCTTAAGCTACAAGGGTCACAAAAATACAAAAATCATCAAGAATGACCATCAAAAACACTTACTTGCAAGAGGGAAGTTTGGCTGAAACTTTAAGCTGAAAAAACCCCCATTTTTGTTGGAATTTTCGGTGGAAGAGGAAGAAGATGGGAAAAGATGATAACTTTTTCTTTGTTTTATTTTATTTTATTCATTTAGTCACCTAATGCCACCAAACTTTAACCAATTTCATGAATTAAAAATTCATGTCCAGCCACCATAATTTCATTGGTCTATTTACTCAATAAGGACCTTTAATTTAGTGTTCCATAGCTATTTAACACCTTTAGCTTGTAGAACAAAACTTTCGCACTTTATGCGATTTAGTCTTTTTTCAAAATTAAGCATGAAATCGCTAAAATTAATTCACCAAAATTTTCAAACACTCATATATCATACCATGAGACATAAAATAATATTAAAATAATTTCTCTAGCCTCGAATTAGTGGTTTCGAAACCACAGTTCCAACTAGCCCCAAAATCGGGCTGTTACAGTACCGGGTCTGACTTCTCCTTCTAGTTAATTCGCAGGCTGGTAAGTTCGATTTAAAGTTTTAGTGTCAAAATTTCTTCGACGTAACTTCGATTTTAGAATTTTTTTTAGCGATTTGACTACGAATTAATTGTTTGTTTGGTAATTGCTTGTCGTTTAGAGACAGGATTTCATCCTTGTTGCTCCTGCATCGAGTCCGTATCAGGTGGGTATTGGAAACCCCTTTTTCTTTGAATTTTAGTTGTCAAAAAATGGGACTATCGATACCACATGGTCGTGTGGCAAGCCGTGTGAGCCACACGGCCGTGTGGCAAGCCGTGTAACTTATTGTTCACAAAAATTGAAGGCTCATGGGCTAGGCACACGGGCGTGTGCCCAGACTGTGTGTGGTTATGAATTGTGCATGGTTCACACGAGTCAGTGACATGGGCGTCCATGTGACTTCATGGAAAATCTGATACAATCTGTTGAGGTTTAATTAGTATGTTTTACAAAACATGGACTCCCATGTCTACTAGATTTGTTATTGAAAGATAGCATGACTTACATGCTCATCACTCTAATTCTGCATCTGCATGCTATGACATATTGCATGGGATTTGAGTTGATGTGAAAGGAGGAAGTTTCTGGCAGTTTAATGATCTGCATTATCTGGTGGTTTATTCACAAGTCTATTCCGACAACTTGGCAGTACTATAGTGGTTTGGCCACATGTATCCGATTTGGCAATTTTAACTGCAAAATTCTGGTGGCACCATCCACAATTATCTGTTGGTGTAATTTGGCTGGACGAGTTCTGAAGGACTCTATTTTGGTGTGTAGTATAGTTTGGGTAGGATGTTTTCTGATAGATCTGCATTCTGATCTGTTTGGAAAATACAACATCTGTATAACGCACATCCTCTACTCTTTTTTGTTTTATTCTACTCTGTTCTATTCTATTTTGCTCTGTTTGATTTGTTATGTTCTGTTTTGTTCTATTTTGTTTGGTTCTGTTGTACTACCGTTGTGGAAATCTTCATGGTACCCTATGTATTGGTTATAAAACTGTTGTTTAGTTCCTTGCGTTACTTTGGTTTATATAATAAGATCTATTTATTTATATCTGAGTTTCGTTATACGTGATGCTTGGTAGCTCACCCTTTGTCTTACATTAATTTGTTTAGGTGGACATCAAACTTAGGATCGAATGAAACACCCCACACCCGGCCCACGAGCCTGAACCGGATCTGGTATGTTCCTTAAGAAAATCGGTTTTCAATGTCCTGATTAACTTAGAGAAAATTTGTGTAATTAAGAAAAATTCGTTTTGGGTTGGGCTTAAATTGGAATCCATTTAATAAATTTTGAAAATCCAACTTAAATAAGGTGACAAAATAATTTTAAAAGAAATAAATTTACTTAACTTTATTCAAAAAAATAATTTGTATCTTAATCAAATAAAATAAATGAGAAATAAAGAAAATCCAACTGGGCCTTATGGCCTTATTACATCATTCAAACCCAAAATAAAATTTAAAGTACTAAATTTAAATAGAGTCTAAATTCTAATAAATTCTTCAAGTGTTGCATGGCCACCTTTAGCTCCACAGCTACCCTGGTCCATTCTCGCTCATCACCTGAAAAGTAATTCCCAACGGGGTGAGTCCACTGACTCAATGTGTACACAATACTAATTTTCAACAAATCGGGCATACAAGTCATATCAAGCATATTCAAATCAAATAATGATGCAACCCAAACCCAAACCTATTTGTCCATCCGCTACACACCACCCGTACCAACCTCGTACACCGTGGGGACTACTAAGTCGACCTCCATCCGCTACACACCATCGGCGGCGCCGCCATTGCGATCGACGTGCTCATCGCCCACTTATGTTGTGTCATTAGACACTTTGTATTCACCGGATGTAACCGGTTACCACTTTTCACTTTATGTGACCGTAGTCACCACTTTACGTTGGTGAGACCGTAGTCATCACCTTCACTTTCTTCCTCCACAAATATCCCGAATGCCCCAATTATTTCATAACATATTTCACATACTAAATTTTCATTCATGTTACTAATCACATGTTCAAAATATATCACATTCACAATCCTATCATAAGTAGGAAACGTGCACTGGTACTCCTTACCACATTTGTGGTGCTTAGCCACATTCACATACTTTGTTACATATTTACATATCTAATGATTGCCATGCAATTTATTGAAAGTTAGTAAGAGTACACACCTTTTTCGCTTAATAGATTCCGTGAATTCTCGAGAGCGATCTACCTGTCTAAATCTTTCACTCCTATATTCACCATTAATTAAAACATATAAATGACCCCTTTTATTCTAAAAAAACCAAATCCTACTAGAAGTAGAATTTACTACCACTTACCTTGTTTTGCCGATTTGATTGCTAATCAAATCCAGAAGGTTTGTGTTCCTCCCTTGAAATCGGCTAACCACTATATTTCTCCATAGATTAGTTTTCGCTTTTGAAATAATGGAAAAATAATCCCAAATATTTAACAAGTTAGCCTTGGCCGAATATCACTTACCTTATGATGGGATTCCAAATCAAGAGGATTCCTTTATAATCCCGTCGAAAATCCTTTAACTTCGTGTTAGATTAAATCTAACTTTGAAAACGTGAATCATAATCTTTAACCAAATATTTATATTGTAATCCTTACCTTAGATCCTTAGATTTCCCGAAAGATCCCCTTTTTATGTTGTGGATGATTGCCCTCTTCCTTAGAATCCACAAAGATTCGGCTTGACAGTAGAACGGAGAAGAAATAGAAGAGAAAGAGAGGGATTTTTGCTTAATGAAAATTTCGCAGAGAGGGTTTTGCTTTGGGAGAATTTTGGCGAGAGAGGAAGAGGAGCAAAAGTTGATGAGTAGCCTTCCTGTCTTCCTTTTATAGTCGAAAATATCACCTAGAGTCCCTTACTTGGCCACCACTCCACTTAGGTGATAATATCATCTATTTTGTTTAAAAATAAAATAGAGTTTAATCCTTCTTTTATCTCTTCAAATAATCCTAATTTAAAATCCCTCATTTATCACTTATTTTAAGTAATATTTATGGAAATAAAACTCCCCATTCTAGAATACTTGTGCCGTCCACCTCCTTGGCCCGGGAAGCAAAAATAAAACTCCATTTACTTGCTTCCTTGTGACTCGAACCTGTGCCCATGCCTCTTGCACATGGCGCCATTTCTATAGTCCTAAGTGCCATCTTCAGCCGCTTTTCCAAGCTTGTTTGTGTGTCAAATTTCTCCAACTTTTTCTTTTAAGGCCCTCTTGCTTTTATTTCCTATTTAAAACTTCAAAACTCATCATTTAAGGGTCATTTCTAAGTTTCCTAAAATTTTCGATCGGCTCAGTAACTTGCCATTTTTCTTACATATCCAAGTTTCCTAAAATGCTCAAGTTTCCATTTTTGGATCATTTCCAAAAATGTTCAAGTTTCAAAAATGTCTAAGTTTCCAAAAACGTTCGGGTTTCCAAAATGTTCATTTCATTTCCATTTCCATTTTCATTTCCATTTCCATTTTCATTTCCATCTCCATTTTCATTTCCATTTTCATTTCCATTTTCATTTCCATTTTCATGCATTTTCATTTCCATTTTTATGCATTTTCATTTCCATTTTCATGCATTTCTAGGTTTCAAAAATTTATTCATAGGACTTGAAACTTGTCATTTCATACAATTAATCTGAAATGCATAGGCCCTTCCTAGGATGTTACAGATTCTACCCCCTTAAATAAAATTTCGTCCTCGAAATTTCCTAACTAAACAATTGAGGGTGTTGCCGTCGCATTG
Source organism: Gossypium bickii (assembly GCA_025503065.1). NCBI lineage: Eukaryota > Viridiplantae > Streptophyta > Magnoliopsida > Malvales > Malvaceae > Gossypium > Gossypium bickii. Next base: position 22,676,956 of record CP106715.1, read on the forward strand.
TCTCTTCCGCTCCCACGAAGCTTCTTCCGATCCATGATTGCGCCATAATAACACCTTGACTAAAGGCACCGACTTCTTTCGTAGTACTTTTTCACGCCACGTTCCAAGATTCGAATCGGCTCCTCCTCGTAAGATAGATCTGGCCTTAACTCCACTTCTTCAACAGGTACCACGTGAGACGGATTCGATCGATAGTGACGTAGCATGGACAAGTGAAATACGTCGTGCATTTGATGCAACTCTGGTGGTAACTCCAATTGGTATGCCACCGCCCAACTCGCTTCAGGATTTGATAGGGCCCTATAAACCTTGGGCTTAGCTTCCCTTGCGATCGAACCGCATAACCTTCTTCCAAGGTGAGACCTTTAGAAACACTTGGTCTCCTACTTCAAACTCAATTTATTTCCTCTTAAGGTCTGCAGTCGTCTTTACGTCTATCGAAGCTTCTTTTTCAACCGTGCTCCGAATTAATTCCACCTTCTCCTCGGTTTCGCCACTAACTCTCTCGACCCAAAACGCGGCGTTCTCTAACTCGGGTCCAACAAGTTGGTGTTCTACATTTCCTTCCATACAATGCTTCGTATGGTGCCATCCGAATGCTTGCCTGATAGTTTGTTGTTGTAGGCAAACTCGCCTAGAGGCAAGTAATCTTCCCAACTTCCTCGGAAATCCATCACACGACCTCTTAGCATATCTTCCAACACTTGTATAACCTGCTCGCATCGCCCGTCGATTGTGGATGAAAAGTCGTAGTGAAGTCTAGCTTAGTGCCTAATGCTTGATGAAGTGCTTTCCAAAATCGAGACGTAAACCTTGGGTCTCTATCGGAGATGATCGACATCGATACCCCGTGTAGCCTCACGATCTCCGCCACATATAACTTGGCTAACTTTTGAAGGGAATAGTCGATCCTCACGGGGATAAAATGTGCGGACTTGGTCAAACGGTCCACTATCACCCATACCGAGTCCTTCTTAGTGGGCGTAAGGGAAGCCCACTAACGAAGTCCATGGTAATTCTTTCCCACTTCCATTGGGGAATCTCAATTGGTTGAAGCAATCTCGATGGGACTTGGTGTTCACCTTTACTTGTCGACACGTCAAACATTTCCCCACAAATTCGATCACTCTCTTCTTGTCCGACCACCAAAATTGTTCCCTTAGATCTCTATACAACTTGATGCCTCCGGATGCATAGCATAAGGACTACCATGCGCTTCCCGAAGAATCCTTTGTCTCAACTCCTTATCCCCGGCATACAAACCTTTTCCTTGTAAAGCACAAGATCTCTTCATCATTGACGCCATAATCCTTTAATCCTCCTTGCCGTATTTGCGTAACTTAGTACTTAAGTCCTTATCCGCCAACCGTCCCTCTTTTTCACCTCCTTCACCAGTTGGCTTGACTTGTAACTCGCCAACAAAGCTTTTACGTCATCATACAAACTTAAGTGAGCGAACAAAGCCCTTAAATTCGACACAACCTTCCTACTTAGGGCGTCGGCTACCACATTCGCCTTGCCGGATGGTATTCTATCGAATAGTCATAATCTTTTAATAACTCCACCCACCTTCGTTGCCTCAAGTTCAACTCCTTACGAGTCAACAAATACTTAAGGCTTTTGTGGTCCGTGTAAATTATCGACCTTTCTCCATAAAGGTAGTGCCTCCAAACTTTGAGGGCAAAAACCACCGCCATGAGTTCCAAGTCATGAGTTGGGTAGTTCACCTCATGCGGCCTTAATCGCGAGAGATGCATAAGCGACTACCTTACCTTCTTCTGCATTAGCACACAGCTCTAACCTCGTGTGCGAAGCATCACAATATACTACGAAGTCCTTACCGCCTCCGTTGAAAAATAACACCTTAGCTTCACAAGACCTTTTAAGCTTTTCAAAGCTCTCCTTGTTTATCCGTCCACACAAACGGTACTTCCTTCCTTAGTAACTTTGTCAAAGGTGCGGCTATTGACGAGAATCCTTCCACGAACCTTCAGTAATAGCCGCCAAGCCTAAGAAACTTACGATTTCAAACACCGACCTAGGTGGTTTCCAATCCAACACCGCTTGATCTTCTTAGGATCCACTCTTATTCCTTCTGCGGATACCACATGTCCTAGAACGCCACTTCCTTGAGCCAAAATTCGCACTTGCTGAATTTGGCATAAAGCTTCTTTTCCTTAACACTTCTAACACAACTCTGAGATGCTCATCGTGCTCCTCCTCCGTCTTGGAATACACCAAAATGTCATCGATGAACACCACGACGAATCTATCCAAGTAGGGTTGGAAAACCCTATTCATCATATCCATGAACGCAGCGGCGGTGCGTTCGTCAAACGGCATCACCACAAATTCAAAATGACCGTACCTTGTCCTAAAAGCGGTCTTATGAATATCGACCTCCTTCACTTTCGATTGATGATACCACGACCTTAAGTCGATCTTTGAGAACACAAATGCCTTTTTCGGTTGGTCGAACAAGTCATCTATCCTTGGCAAAGGATACTTGTTCTTGATGGTCAGTTTGTTCAACTGACGATAATCTATGCACATCCGCTAGTTCCATCCTTCTTCTTCACAAAAGAACCGGTGCTCCCCACGGAGACACACTGGGTCGAATGAAACCACGATCCAACAACTCCTGGATTTGAGCCTTGAGCTCCACTAATTCCTTTGGTGCCATTCGGTAGGGAGCGATTGACACAGGGAGCTGTTCTTGGTAGCAAATCTATTCCAAATTCCACCTCTCTATCTGGGGGTATTCCGGGTAACTCCTCCGGAAATACATCCTCAAAATCCCTTACTGTTCTAACTCCCTTGACACCTTCCTCTTCTCCTCCTAATGCACTCACGAAGGCTAAGAATGCCTTACACCCTTTCTTAACCATTTTCTCGGCCTTGATCACAAAAACTACATTAGACAAGTAGTTCCTCCTTTCTCCGATCATCACTACTACCTCATCTTCTGGGGTTTTTAGTTCCATACGTTTAGCCGCACAATTCAACACGGCTCGATGCTCTACTAGCCAATCCATTCCAAGTATAAGCTCAAACTCTCCGAAGGGTAATTCCATTAAGTCAGCCCAAAAATTCACTCCCTGAATCCCTAGGGGTACATTCCAAAAGACCTTATCTATCCTCACCATTTGGCCTAATGGGCTCACTCTGCTTATCCGCCTATCGAAAGTTCGAGTCTAGGCCTAGTGTTTCAACTACACTACATGCAACATAGGAATGAGTTGAGCCCACATCAATAAGAGCAAAATAGGGTTTGTCATGAATAAAGAACGTCTGGGTTATAACATCCGCGCGTCTCCTCTTCCCTCCGGTGAACCGCGTAAACCAAACCCGGTTGCCTTGCTTGGCGTTAGTGCACCTCGACCACGAGCTCCACGGCCTCGCCACTACCTCTGTTGGCCGACCCACGACCTCTTTGAGGTCTTTGTCCGCCTCTACCACCTGGTTAGCGATTCTCGAGCTGCTGGTTGGCTCTCATCTAATAGCTTGGGGCAATCCTTAATCATATGGTCCTTGGACCCACACTTGAGACATCGTCCCCGCCTTTTTCCAACACTCTTCCCGTGCTTCCTTCCAAAATGTTTACAAGGGCGAAATTGCCCGGCCGTGACGGCTGTTGACTTTGTGGCTGTCAACTCTGGCCTCTTGTGGCCTTTTCGGATGGCCCAAAACCTCTTTTGGGCTTATTTACTGTCCACACCGCTTGGTGGCGTCCTTAATTCCTCACCACTTTAGCCTTTTCCACCAAGGCGAGAGAATTCCCGCTCACGATGCGGTCTTATCAAAAAAGTCTCAAATCGTCCCTAAGTCCGCCCTCAAAACGAACACGCTGCTCATGCTCGATCGCCACTACTCCTCGAGCATATCGGCTCAACCTCAAGAATTCGCTTCATATTCGGTGACGGACTTACTTCCTTGTACCAACCCCGAAAAGCCTTCCTTTGCTCGCCTATATACCGGTTCCCACATACTTCTTCCGAAATGCTTCCTTAGCATATTCCCGAGTCGATCTTCCGCCGTGGCACCGCCCCGAACGGTTAACCACCATTGATACGCTTCATCGCAGTATGCGATGTGCGTCATCATCCCTTTCAACTTCTCCTCGGGGGTCAAGTCGAGCTCATCCATGATGCGCTCAGTTGCTTCCAACCAGTACTCAGCTGTACTGGGTGCCACTCCTGATACTCCTCTAAACATTTCAGCTCCATTAGCACGGAGCCGCTCAGGCACAGACTTACAATTTCCTGAATTGTTTCCTGCACCAGCCACCAATTCCAAAACTCGCAGCACAGCCTGCGACACGGCATCTTCCCCTGTCTGAGCCTGCTGCTCAACATTGACAGCTGGGGGTGATGGTGGTGGTGGTATCTCATTGTCAGAACCTTGTCCCGATCTAACAGTCATCCTTCCTCTACCTCTTCCACGACGACCACGTCCTCTTGAGCTCATTATCAACGAGATCTGATTAAGGAATTTTATGTATTAGTATTCTTGTTTCACTTATTACCCGCGATGATATCTTATGAAGAAGAGTTTAAGAGTGGTTCTTTCGTATTCATACAAGCATACAGTCTTGCATTCATTCATTCATCCATCAACAAATATGAACTTTCGTTCATTCAAAGAAACGTTGTAATTCTTGTTGTTGTTTTCGTTATTTTGCTTTTCCACTACCCAAGGGCATTTTCGTAATTTTATCCTACAGGGGTATTTTCGTAAATTTTTAAAAAAAATTCCCTGGTGATTTTGACGAAAGTATTTTGGTACTTCTAAAGTTCCGGGGAAATTTTGGAAGAATTTTGAAATCTAGGGGTATCTCGGTAATTTTTGATCTCAGGGGTATTTTGATAATTTTTTTTCCAAAAATCAGGGTAAATTTGTAAAATTTATTAAGTTAGGGATATTTTCCAAGATTGTAAAACATTGAGGGTTCCTTTGAGAGTTACACTTTTCAAAGCAATGATATTGCAAAAATTTTGGAAATCAGGGTCGTTTTGGTAATTTTGTAAGTCAGGGGCAATTTTGTAATTTTCCAAAATCAAGATAGTTTGATATTTTACAAATTAGGGTTTTTGAACATTTGATAAAGTAATGAAATTTTGTTAAAACTATGGGTGGTTTGGTCATTTTATAAACCAAGGGTATTTTTTTTTTTACCACTAGGGGTATTTTTGTAATCGAAAAATTTTTTTTCAGAAGAAAATGTTGTAAAATAGTTCTCATAAGTTTCCAAGAGTTTTAAAACTAAATTTTGGTTATACATTTTTTTTATAATAGAAAAACGGCTAAGTCCCTTTCGGGTTTTATTCTTTGTGTTTAGCCTATGACCGAGCCCTCTTGGTCAGGGTGAACCAAAGCTACGCACTGTGCAGATTTCGAATGAAGAGGAGGTGAGTCACGCGGATCGCTTAAATACCAAGCTCTCACCGACCTTTCTAGACATGCGCACGAGGGTTGCCACACCACCGAGCCTTCTCGAGTTAGGGCGAACCGGAAGCTACGCACTGGGCAGGATACTGCGAGAGAGAGGTGAGTCACTAGGACTGCTTAAATACCGTGCTCTTCCGATCCAATCCTGACATGCGTCATGGGGTTGCCACACCTAGCTCAATGACTTAGTCATAGGTTTGTTAAGTTCATTAAGTCTTATGAGTTTCAAGTGTTTGAGTAGTCTAATCTTGTGGTTCAAATTCCTATCATTCTATTCTACGCTCCATGCCTTTTCTACCCTTATACGGTTCATAAATCACGAATCACTCATAAAGTTAGGGGTACTTACCTGGTGGACTGCGGGTCGGAGACTTAGGTGCCATGCTAAATACCTACTCAATTTCGAAGAAAATTATTTTGGCTCGCTTTGAAAACGTTTTGGGCCTTAGCCCACAGGCCGAGAGTTTAAAACTGGGCTCTGATACCAACTGAAACACCCCACACCCGGCCCACGAGCCTGAACCGGATCTGGTATGTTCCTTAAGAAAATCGGTTTTCAATGTCCTGATTAACTTAGAGAAAATTTGTGTAATTAAGAAAAATTCGTTTTGGGTTGGGCTTAAATTGGAATCCATTTAATAAATTTTGAAAATCCACCTTAAATAAGGTGACAAAATAATTTTAAAAGAAATAAATTTACTTAACTTTATTCAAAAAAATAATTTGTATCTTAATCAAATAAAATAAATGAAATAAAGAAAATCCAACTGGGCCTTATGGCCTTATTACATCATTCAAACCCAAAATAAAATTTAAAGTACTAAATTTAAATAGAGTCTAAATTCTAATAAATTCTTCAAGTGTTGCATGGCCACCTTTAGCTCCTGCCGACCAGGTCCATTCTTGCTCATCACACGAAAAGTAATTCCCAACGGGTGAGTCCACTGACTCAATGTGTACACACGATATTAATTTTCAACAAATCGAGCATACAAGTCATATCAAGCATATTCAAATCAAATAATGATGCAACCCAAACCCAAACCTATTTGTCCATCCGCTACACACCACCCGTACCAACTTTTGTACACCGTGGGGACTACTAAGTCGACCCTCCATCCGCTACACACCATCGAAGCGATCATTGCAATCGACGTGCTCATCGCCCACTTATGTTGTGTCATTAGACATCAGTATTCACTGGATGTAACCGGTTACCACTTTTCACTTTATGTGACCGTAGTCACCACTTTACGTTGGTGAGACCGTAGTCATCACCTTCACTTTCTTCCTCCACAAATATCCCGAATGCCCCAATTATTTCATAACATATTTCACATACTAAATTTTCATTCATGTTACTAATCACATGTTCAAAATATATCACATTCACAATCCTATCATAAGTAGGAAACGTGCACTGGTACTCCTTACCACATTTGTGGTGCTTAGCCACATTCACATACTTTATTACATATTTACATATCTAATGATTGCCATGCAATTTATTGAAAGTTAGTAAGAGTACACACCTTTTTCGCTTAATAGATTCCGTGAATTCCCGTGCGTGCGATCTACCGGTCTAAATCTTTCACTCCTATATTCGGCCATTAATTAAAACATATAAATGACCCCTTTTATTCTAAAAAAACCAAATCCTACTAGAAGTAGAATTTACTACCACTTACCTTGTTTTGCCGATTTGATTGCTAATCAAATCCAGAAGGTTTGTGTTCCTCCCTTGAAATCGGCTAACCACTATATTTCTCCATAGATTAGTTTTCGCTTTTGAAATAATGGAAAAATAATCCCAAATATTTAACAAGTTAGCCTTGGCCGAATATCACTTACCTTATGATGGGATTCCAAATCAAGAGGATTCCTTTATAATCTGTCGAAAATCCTTTAACTTCGTGTTAGATTAAATCTAACTTTGAAAACGTGAATCATAATCTTTAACCAAATATTTATATTGTAATCCTTACCTTAGATCCTTAGATTTCCGAAAGATCCCCTTTTATGTTGTGGATGATTGCCCTCTTCCTTAGAATCCACAAAGATTCGAACTGACAATGAGAAACGGAGAAGAAATAGAAGAGAAAGAGAGGGATTTTTGCTTAATGAAAATTTCTAGCAGAGGGGGTTTTGCTTTGGGAGAATTTTGGCGAGAGAGAAGAGGAGCAAAAGTTGATGAGTAACCTTCCTGTCTTCCTTTTATAGTCGAAAATATCACCCTAGGAGTCCCTTACTTGGCCACCACTCCACTTAGGTGATAATATCATCTATTTTGTTTAAAAATAAAATAGAGTTTAATCCTTCTTTTATCTCTTCAAATAATCCTAATTTAAAATCCTCATTTATCACTTATTTTAAGTAATATTTATGGAAATAAAACTCCCCATTCTAGAATACTTGTGCCGTCCCACCTCCTTGGCACAGGAAGTAAAAATAAAACTCCATTTACTTGCTTCCTCTTGTGACTCGAACCCAGGCCCATGCCTCTTGCACATGGCGCCATTTCCATAGGTCCTAAGTGCCATCTTCAGGCCAGTTTTCCAAGCTTGTTTGTGTGTCAAATTTCTCCAACTTTTTCTTTTAAGGCCCTCTTGCTTTTATTTCCTATTTAAAACTTCAAAACTCATCATTTAAGGGTCATTTCTAAGTTTCCTAAAATTTTCGATCGGCTTTGTAACTTGCCATTTTTCTTACATATCCAAGTTTCCTAAAATGCTCAAGTTTCCATTTTTGGATCATTTCCAAAAATGTTCAAGTTTCCAAAAATGTCTAAGTTTCCAAAAACGTTCGGGTTTCCAAAAATGTTCATTTCCATTTCCATTTCCATTTTCATTTTCATTTCCATTTTCATTTCCATCTCCATTTTCATTTCCATTTTCATTTCCATCTCCATTTTCATTTCCATTTTCATGCATTTTCATTTCCATTTTTATGCATTTTCATTTCCATTTTCATGCATTTCTAGGTTTCAAAAATTTATTCATAGGACTTGAAACTTGTCATTTCATACAATTAATCTGGAAATGCATAGGCCCTTCCTAGGATGTTACATCGAACGCCGTACAGGAGCTCGGATTGTTTTGCATTTATATAACTATGATTTGATATTTTGGGTTTGTAATTTGTTTTTGGACTTGGCCTGCTTTTCTTTTGCTAATCTCGTATGCATCTGTCAATTTCTAACACAAAACTACAAAACCACCTAAGTCAACTAATATGAATTTCTGGTTTTCAAAGTTAAAATTCTGAAAAGAAATTAGTTTTTCACACGTTGGGTTGGCTTAAACTTCTAGGCCGGGTTTGGGGTGTTACAGTTGCTTTCAGTGCTTTTGCGGATAATGTTCCCTACTTGGAGCATTTTCTCTCTACGAATTTCAACCCTATTTTATTCCCAAGAAACCCATCAGATATCCCAAGATTCCCGAGATATATTTTCTGAACCCATCTCATCGAAAATATTGCACTAGGATAAATAATTTATTGAAAAATCAAATCAAACTAAGATTAAAAATGCGAAAAAAATTTAATAACTAATATTTCATCCCAACCAAGTACTTCAAGTTTCGATTATAAATCAAATTGCATTTTACAATTCTAATATACAATTGGTGTAAATACGATATTTTTAAATTTCGAATTCAATAATTATTATTTAACATTTCAAAAAATTATAAAAAATATATAATAAAATTTAAAAATTTAAACCAAAATATAACCCTAAACCTTAAATCTAAAAAAATCATACTTTATAAACCCTAACCCTAAAAACAAAACTCTACTTAAAAAACAAAATCCTAACCCTAAAAAATAAGGAGAAATGTTTCCAACTGGCAGCGTTTTTAGGTGATTTGACAAAAAGCACATCCAGTTGGAAGCTTTTTTTACAAATTACCTGAAAACGCTTCCAGCTGGAAGCGTTTTCGTAAAATCGACCTATTTCCGTAAATTTTTTTTCCAAAAAAAAAATCCTACTTTGGTAAAAAAAAATCGACATTTTAAAGAAAATTAGTCTACAAAGAATACTAAAAATTAATGAACTCACTAGTAAAAATATGATTTTTTTTTAAAATTAATTAAATTTATAAACCATATATGTTAAAAGCTAATATTTTCAAATTTTCATTACATTGAAAACTGATTTGTCAATGTTCGAATAATGTTGTTTCATTGCTTGACACGTGGTGTTTTATTTCTTTTTAAGTTTTAATTATTTATTTTCAAAACCATTTTTTATTTTTAAAAATATTTTTTATTTTTAAAAATATTTTTTATTGTTTTAATAAGGAGTACATATACCGAAAATAAATTCAATCGTAAAACATGTAGACTATTTTAAAAAAAAATCATTTAAAATAAATGTATTCCTTATGTAAAAGTAAATTTAAAAAAATTAAAAATTCATAAATAGTTCATATATATATATATATATATATATATATATATATATATAGATCTTAAAAATTGAATGCAGAATAAATGTAAAATAATTTTTAAATATATCGTCAAAATTACTTTTAAATTTTTTTAAAAAAAATTAAAAAATAAGTCAAAACTTACATTTTCGAACATTGATAATTCAATTTTGTATGTAATAGTTTTTAAAAGACAGGAATAAAGGAACGTTAAACACTTAAACTTGACAAAAATGTTTTTAAGAAATTTATTAGTTAAACCATTAAACTTGACAAAAATATTTTTAAGAAATTTATTAAATAATAGAAAATATCTTACATAGGTTAATTTAAACATTAGAAATATTAATTTTTTTTAGAAAAAGTAATTCATTTTCCATAAATAATTTTCTGGAAGCTATTTCCTGTGAAACAAATGGAGCTTTTAAATTTTTATTTTGTCCAGAATAGTCCTTGAACTTGAATTTTGTCAAGCAATTTAATTATTTTTAACACAGTTAAGAGGTGATGACACTCAAAGTAACACATCATCGCTTATATTTTTAAATTATATAAAAATCTATATATATTTTTTCTAAAATACACCTCCAATAATGTTATTTTAAATTCTAAACTCTTAAACTTATACGAATTTAACTATCATAAATTAAAAAAAAAATTATTTAACTTTTCATTTGATCACAAAATCATAAAGTATAAACTTTTAAAATTAATTGGTTTGTATTCACTATCAACCAATAGTGTTGACAAATCAATTTATTATATCTTTGATGTTGTTGTGGCTTGATGTTGTTGTATATTCACAATTCATTTTACTTGGAATCTTTTATTATTTTTCTGATAAACTATCTAATTGGTCATTCAATTTTTAGGATGTTTTCATTTTGATCACTTAAAATAAATTTTTTGTAATTTTATCATTCAACTTTTAGAGCGTTTTCATTTTAATTACCTAATCGTTAAATCTTTAATGACAGTTAGCTTGTACACGCCACATTATGTTTGAACTTTCATTTTGGTCACCTAACTTTTAGGTTCATTTTGATCACCCAGAAATTTTTTTTTAATATTGATCAGGTTAAAAAAAATTAAGGATTAAGGTGAAATACCGGTAGAAAATAAAATAATGCTTTAAAAATTGTCAAATTGTATTGTTTACCCCATGCCGAATGTTCTAACTTTTTTTAATATTGGAAAATTAAATTTCAAAACATCAAAATCAATTAAATAAGTTACTGAAAATTGTTTATCCCTTGATACTGTCAACCAATTTATTACTATAATATTGAAATTAATTAAATTAATTAATTTAATCTCCTTTTAAATCTTAAAATTTTATTTTATGTTTCCAAATTAAAATAAACTCAAATAAATCATTTTTAATAATTGTACATGAAACCCAATTTTTTTTATTATATGATCTTGAGTCTTTCGTACTAAGCTAAAAGCAAAAAAAAAAAAATCATTGTAATTAATTAAATTTTGAGATTACATAATTAAAAAATATTTAAGTTTTGTAGACAATTATTAAATATAAGTTATCGAGTTGATTTATGAAGAAAAATATGGAAACATAAAATAAAATTTTAAAATTTAGGAGATTAATTTAATTAATTTCAACACTACAATAACAAATTGGTTAACATTATCAATGGATAATTTTTTTTTCAAAAATTTAATTAATTGATTTTCATGTTTTGAAAATTAAAATTTTAATATTGAAAAAAAATTAGAATTGTGGGCAGGGGCGAAGCTAAGGGGCTGGCAGGGGTCCCGGCCCCCCTAAAATGTAAAATTGCTATTTAGGTCCTTAAATTTTTTTAAAAAGTTTAAATTAGTAAAGATAAAATTGCACTTTGGCCCCCTAAAATTATAAAAATTCAATTTAATCCTTTACAAATTATAAATATATAGACTATAAAAAATTAAAATTTCATCCTACTTCTTAAAAATTGTTCAAGCTTACCACGATTGTGGGGTGTGCCTCGCATTTTCGAGCATACCAGAGAAGAAACAGAGTCGACGTCACAACGAGGAGGAGCACGACATCGCGGCAACGTCTCGACAAGGCGATATGCCACATCACGACATGTCGACGTATATTCAACTTAAACCGAGTTTCTTCTCCCAGTTACACTTTGATTAGTCTAGGAATATTTTAGTCATATTATGACTTTAATATTAGCCTGTTTAAAGGGTACTTGTAACCCTCTTTAGAGAGTTAACAGAGTTTTTTTAGAGAACCTTGTATTCAGATTTTGGGTTTTGTTCTTTGGGATTATTTTCTCCATCTTGTACTCTTCATTGGTTTGCCGAATTAGTGAAGTTTTATTTGCCTGTGGTTTTTATCCTTTTCGAAGGAGCTTTCCACATTTAATATTTGTGTTTGATTTTCTCTATTTTTTCTTACTTTTTATTTATATGAGTCAATCCCCAACAAATTGGTATCGAAGCTTGGCTCGGATTCTGCAATCGACCCATTCAAAATGGCAACAATGAAATTCGACATCGAGAAGAAGCCGAAAAATCTTGACTAGTCAAAATGAGAAGAGCTTGATGAAAAGGCTCTGTCAACAATACAATTGTGTCTCACAAACAATGTGCTGCAAGAAGTATTTACAGAGAAAAAGACAACAGCCTTATGAAAAAAATTAGAAGCCCTTTATATGACAAAGTCTCTTGCAAATCATTTGGTATTGAAACAATGATTATACATGTACCGTATGGACGAATGTGAGAATCTTAGGCGTCACATCAGTCAATTTGTTACTCTCTTGAATGATTTGAAAAATGTCGAGGTCAATATAGATGATGAAAATTAGACTATACTATTATCGTGCTCTTTGCCTCTTTCGTATAAAACTTTTAGAGAGACCTTGATTTACAGTAGAGATAAACTCTCATTTGAATATGTGAAGGGTAACTTGTTGAGCAAAGAAAAACTCAATAGTGAGTTAGGCTCGGGTAGCTAGTCTGGTAGTCAAGCCTCGCTTTTGGTTGCTAGAGGCAAGCAACAATCTAAGAATTCAAGTCAGAACAAATTTAGGTCAAGATTGAAGTTAAGAAATTGTGACAAGACATGTAACGAATGCAAGAAGTTGGGTCACATAAATTCATAATGTTATAATTTGAAAAACAAAAATAGGAGGTTGTTGAGAGCGACAAGGAACAAAAGGCTGAGGTTGCCGATGCTAGTGTAGTCGAGGACAATGGTGATGATTGGTTGTTGGTGTCTATGACGGAAAGGTTTAAACTTACATCCGAGTGGATTTTGGTTTTGGGGTACTCTTTCCATATGTGTCAAAACAAGGACTTGTTCTCCACATATAGTCTAGTCGAAGGTGAATTTGTGCTTATGGGGAACAATTCACCTTGTAAGGTAACCGATGTTGGTACCGTTTAGATCAGGATGCACAACGAAATAATTATGAAACTATTAGATGTCAGGCATGTGCCTATTTTAAACAATAATCTTATCTCATTAGGAAATTTAAACTCGAAGGGTTGTAGGATCGCCATCGAGTTAAGCGACACTAAGGTATATCGCGAAGTTATTGTTCTAACGAGAAGTCGAAAGCCCGTCAGTCTTTATGTTCTGCAAGGTTCAACGATGACCGATAAAGCAACAATTTCTTTATTTGTTAAGGAGTCGAACTCTACTTGTTTGAAGCATAGGCAACTTGGTCATATAAGCGAAAAATGTCGTTTTGAATAAGAGAGGTTCTCTTCCGGGTGTAGGAGTTGGTAAGACAGAGCACTGCGTTTATGGGAAGTAGACACTAGTCAACTTTGATTTGGCAGTTCAGAAAACTAAAAGTCTTCCATTTTCAAAGTCTAAGTACTGTTTGAACTCGATTAAGTATCCTGCAAAATCAAGTTAGGCCTTAGACGGGGCTCGACAAAGAAGGCTTATGAAAATACGAGTCAACGTGGAGATTTGTAGAATGTGCCTCGCATTTTCGGGCAAACCAGAGACGAAACAGAATCGACGTCACAACGAGGAAGAGCACGACATGCCAACGTGGCAACATTTATTCAACTTAAACCTAGTTTCTTCTCCCAGTTAAACTTTGATTAGTTTAAGAATATTTTAGTCATATTAGGACTTTAATATTAGCTTATTTAAAAGGTCTCTGTAACCCTATTTAAAGAGTTAACAGAACATCTCTTAAGTGAAATTTGATGAAGAGTTTTAGGGAGAGTTTTTGAGAGAGCTTTGTATTCAGGTTTTGAGTTTTGTTCTTTGGGATTATTTTCTCCATCTTGTACTCTTCGTTGTTTATATGGGTCGATCCCCAACAGGAATTTTTTGGCAATGTGATAAGCAAGTACAATTTGAAAATTTTTAATGCATTATTTTAGTTTTTACTGTTTTTTCACTTTAATCCTTAATTTTTTTATCCCAGTCAATACTTCAAAAAAAGATATTATTTTAGGTGACCAAAATGGAAGTGACCTAGAAGTTGGGTGAAGATGATGTGACGTGTACTTTCAAAAACTACCGTTAGATATTTAACAACTAGGTAGTATAACCAAAATAAAAACACTTTAAAAGTTGTATAACCAAATAGGTAGTATTTTTTTTATTTTTTTATTTTATAGTTTGTGTTAGGTGCATGGTAAGTGTTGTTGTTCAAATGAGTATTTGTTAATAATTTAGAGATGACTAAATGTCCTTTTAATACTTATGAATCAATAAAAAAATTATGGCTTTTGTAGAGCCTAATTTTTTATTGCCCGGGCCCAATACCAAAATTAAACCAAAACCAGAAACAAATAAAACAAAGTCCAGAAATTAAAAAGAGTCCATTTTTTTTTCAGCTAGCCCAATAACCCCAGACCCATTTACAGCAGTAAGCCCACTAAGCCTAATTTGTTTTAACAAGCAGAAAACCCTAGTGTTGCTTGAGCCCCGCGCCGTGCGCCGCATGTCTAGCAACCGTCCCCTCCACACGCCAACAGCCTCCACATCATGCGCGCCTCCACCACGCACGTGTGATAAGCCCTTCTCCGTCACAACGCATGCACCTACAGAATAGAATAGAACGGTTGTAAAAAAAGGGAGGCTATAAAGCCGAATAAAAATATGTAATGGGGGACCTTTTGTTTCCTACACGATTCACACAAAAGAATACAGGGGATATAGAGCACATTTTTACAGAAAACTGAAATAAATATCAAAAAGAAAAAGGTTTTCTTTTATTTTTTTTTCTTTTTTCTTCATTTTCAGATAACTGTTTCATTATTTTGCTTTTATCTTTATTTTATTTTTTTCATTTTTTAACTATACGATATATATATATGTATATATAAAATACGATTTAAAAAAAAAAGAGAGGAAAAGCTTGCCTTTTTCCAGATTTCGGCCACCGTGTACGGTGGCCGGCGGTGATGGCGCCGGAGTTGGAGGCCTATCCGGATCAGGAGGCCTGTAGAGAGAATAAGGAAGGTTTTTTTTGTTTTTGGAGGAGAGAAGAGAAAAAAATGAAATTTTAAAGAAAATTTTTGGTTTATATAAAGGAACAATACGGCGCCGTTTTGAGCATTGGGGTCAGAGGCCAAAACGACGTCGTTTTGGCCCTCTGACTCGTGACCCGACCCGTACGGGGCAAGGATCCACGTGTTTTTTCTAGGGAGGGGCTAATTGCGCATTTAGCCCCTCCACTTCTTTATAGTTTCACAATCAAGTTTTTTTTTTGATTTTGCCCAAAACTTCTTCCATTGTCTTAATTTGGCCCTAATTCAAACGCGCCGTTTATGAAAGCGAGGTAAATTTCTATTTGGGTCCCTCCAGTCACGCGCGAATTGCAATTTAGCTTCTTTTTCCTTCTTTACTTTAGATTTGGCCCCAAAAGCCTCTGTTTTGATACAATTTTGTCCCTTTTCAACTATATTACTATTTTGCCATTAAATTAATTGTTTTTAAATATTTTTTTGTTACTTTTTATTATTATTGTCATAATCATATTCTTTATATTGTTATATTATTATATATCATTTTTTTATATATACTATTGTTTTACTACTATTATTTTATTATTATTACTATTAATTTTGTTGTTGTTGTTTTATTATTATTATTATTATTAATCTTACTTTTATTTTACTGTTACTACTATCATTTTATTATTATCCCTATTATTTTACATCTATATAGCATTATTACTATACTGCATTTATTATTATTATATTTACCGTTATATCATTTTATTACTTTTTTATTTTTATTATTATTTTTGTATTTTATTATTACTTCTACCATTACTACTATTATTTTTATTTTCTATTATTGTTACTTATGTTTTGACCATCTTATTTCCATTACACATATCAATATTGCGATTTATTTTCTAAATTCTTGTTCCATTAACTTTACTTGATCCGTAATTCTTTTCAAATAAAGGTATTTGGTGGTTGGGAAACTCAAGGAATCGTGCCCTAACGTGCTGGGTTTCGGTTTTCTGTTTGGCCCAACCATTAAAAAACCTTTAAGACCGTTTTTTTTAAAAATTAAAAGCAAGGCAATATTTTGTGCTTGGAGGTTTTAAGAAATTGTACCCTAACGTGTTGGGTTTCAATTTTTCGCTCGTCCAAAGAACTGAATATCCTTTTAAAATTTTGATCGTGCTTTCTCAACCTTAAAAATAAGATAATATTTCATGTTTGGAAATCTAAGGGATCGTGCCCTAAAGTGCTGGGTTTCGGTTCATTCGTTTGGCCAAACAATGAAATACCTTTTTAAAATAACAATGCATAGATTTTGGAAATCATGAAGTGATCTTGATGTCGAAGGTCTGAAATATCGTATCCTAACGTGCTGGATGTGATATTTCATCCTTTTGGAACAAGAGAATTTCGGTATCCGATTCGAATTGCCCAAACATTTTCCAAAGGATTCGTATTTTAAAATCTCTTTTAATTTTTGATATGAGGACATTAATCAATCAATAAGGTACCAATTTTGGGCGTTACGAGGGTGCTGATCCTTCCTCGTGCGTAACCGACTCCCGAGCCCGTTTTCTTAAAATTCGCAGACCAAAATGTTTTCAAAGTGACCCAATCGCACTTCAAAAGATTAGTGGCGACTCCATTTTCCTTTTTCAAGTCGGCCCGTTATCCAAACAAAAAATGGTTTCGACAGCTTGGTGACTCCACTGGGGAAGAATAAGAGAGTCAAGCCGTAAAATTGATCGATTAATGTCCTTTTATCGAAAATTAAAATTTGATTTTCGATTCTTCCATCACATGAGTTTGGGTCGTGTCTTATGTGTCTGGGGTATTCTTACATCATATTGCATGACCGTAGTGGTCACACCTTTAAGTGAGAGTGAGAAGCTACTCCTTCGTGAGGTTTTCACCTCCGTGCAGGACAGTGGATTGCTTTCGGGATACATCCGTACCTATGTCTTCGTGAGGTTTTCACCTCCGTGCAGCCGTAGGGAAATGTATTCTTCTGAACTAAACTCGGTCCGTATGAACCTATAATGGGTGAGGATCGAGGAATGTGCTAGTTCAGATACCTTTTTTCCCTTAGAACCAAACCACATATAGTGAACCCTAAGAACCCACCTTAGGCAGAACTATGTCAAACCCTAGTGGTCACCCTGATAGGTGTTCTATGTTATTTATTTCTCCTGTGCTAACATGTTCTCTTTTGTTTTGATTGCATTGCATTCACATCATAAAAAAGAGGTGTTGATTTCAAATTCGATTGCTAAATAGAAAAGTTGGTCATAAGAAAATGGTTTTTGATAAAATGCATTATAATACGGTCGTCTGAATATAGTCCAAGTGAACACAACGAGAGAAGACTGATAGTCCGTGAAGGAATACAAGACCTTATCACCCAATGATTCAAGTTGACGAAGACTATTCGAGAAGTACCACATCTCGGATTTCTTGAAGAGGTTAACAAGTGAATAGGAGTCACGGTCCATATCAAGTAAAATGAGCTAGGGGAGGCATCTATTAGAAGTTTACAAGATTTGACTTTTGCGAAGAAGGGGATTGATGTTTTCACTTGGAATATGAAGACAAGGCTGTGTATACGATCCATTTTGTGTAAAGAAATTTATTCTCTAGTAAAGTTTTTCTAATGTAACTGAATTCAGAGTCAACGTCTCTCTTTCTTTTTGCATTCATTCATTTGCATTGCATTTCATGCATTCGCATTTCATCGCATCATATGCATTGATATCATAAAAGAACCCTATTAACTAGATGTCGTATTATAGTTATCCTGGAATATCGCTACTACACTCGAAGGAAAACAAAAGCAATGAATCAAAGGATAGAAAAGTTAGAACAGATGCAGAAGGAGACGCAAGACCAACTGCAAACACAGATGCAAGAACAGTTGGCTAAGATCCAACAGGATATAAGAGATCAAATGCTAGAATCTCAGAGAAGTATGATGAGTCAGTTAACACAGCTGTTGACTGGAGGGTCTGGTAAAGGAAAGAGCCCTATGGTTGATACTGGAGGTAGCAATGAAGATTCTACTTATTCTCCAGGCTTGGCCCTGTAAATTCCCAGATTCAACCGCCAAGAGTGTCAATCAACATCAAACCCCAGTACCAATCTGGTATCCCAACATCGGTAAATTTCCCTACAGGCTCGAGCTCCAACCCAGGAGATAATTTGGCAAATCCAATAGTCCCTGACTTCGATGATGCAACAGAAGGAGGAAAAAAAAAAGGCGGAGCTCCCAAAGGAGTTTGAGGATCGATGCAAATAGCTGGAGGAGAAGTTTTGAGCATTGGAAAGTCCTGGTTACCAATGCGAGGTAGATGCCAAAAAGTTAAGTTTGGTTCCTGATCTGGTACTCCCACCAAAGTTTAAGATGTCTGAATTCGAAAAATATAATGAGACCAGCTGGCTTGAGGCCTACATTACAATTTTCTGTTGGAGAATGACTGGATATGTCAGCAATGACCAGTTGTTGATTCACTGTTTCTAGGATAGTCTGACTGGAGCCGTGGCTAAATGGTACAATCAGCTGAGTTATACTCAAATCAAATCATGGAAGGATTTAGCACAGGCCTTTATGAGGTATTATGGCCACGTAACTGATATAGCGCCTGACAGGATCACGCTACAAAATATGGAGAAGAAGTCAGGTGAAAGTTTCAGGCAGTATGCACAAAAATGAAGAGAGGTCGCCATGCAAGTTCAGCCACCACCCCTAGAAAAGAAGACTACAATGCCCTTCATCAATACCTTGAAGGCTCCATTCATCACTCATATGATAGGAAATACTACTAAGAGCTTTGTAGATATAGTGATGGCAGGAGAGATGATTGAAAATGCCATAAGGGGTGGCAAGATTGAAGCAGAGGAAACCACTAAAAGGTCCATTCCTAGGAAAAGGGATGACTAGGTGAATAATACGAGTACTCATAACAAAGGGTACCCAAAAAAATTACTATTAACCAGCCAAGGGTGACCACTACTAGGCAACAAAGGTCGATGAGAAAAGAGTCGGGCACAAGCCAAAACTCCGAAAAGTTCCAATTTACACCAATCCCAATGACGTATAAGGAGTTATATCAAAGTTTGTTGAACGCACACGTGGTGTCCCCATTTTATTCAAAACCGTTGCAACCTCCATTCCCAAAATAGTATAACGAGAATGCCCAATGCGAGTACCACGCAGGAATAAAGGGTCATTCAATTGAAAACTGCACTAGATTCAGAAAGCTGGTAGAAAAGTTCATTCAAATGGGAGTTGTGAAGATCGACGGTTCATCAAAGTCGAATCACTGTAATGTGACAGTAAATGTGATAATTGAAGGAGGAGACAAGAAAGTTGCGACTCCTTAAAGAGAATGAAGTTCTCAAGCCCTTGTGCACTTGGAAGTATTTTGAATAATGGAACTGTGGAGGAGATCCCTGTATTTTTTAGAACTGATCTATAGTAATGTGCAAAACATGTTTGTTGCCTTAGGCCTAGAGGCAATAAGAGCTCTTTTGTGAAATATGCTTATGTCCAGAATTATCATTTCAATAAAATGCATTTTCTTAAGTGAATATTTTTTCATTTTTCATACTGTACATTTTTTTACCAATTTTTTTATTCTTTATTTGTGACCATACTGTCCAAATAGTCATCCTTAGAATCATTTATTCTTTGGATTTGTTTGCCTTCGTACCTAGGTACCCAGATATCAATGACATGAGCGACATTGTTACTGACTCCCTTTTTGAATGAGATATGGGTCTAGGGGATCTCAGGACTTTAAAGATGATAGAGATTGTGACATATCTTCTAACTTGTTAAGAATAGTTTAACAAGATGAAAAACAGACCTTACTCTACAAAGGGTTAGTGGACATGGCGACTCTAGGAAATGAGTGAAGATCGAAGTCTTGCCCACTATAGAAATAAAGCGAGACATCATTGAGTTATTCCAAGAATTCAAGGATGTCTTTGCATGATCGCATCAAGATATGTCTAGGCACGAAGAGGCTATGGAGTGTTCGAAAAGGCACATGCTAAGAGTTTACTGATAGCCAGATCGATTATAAGGTTCGGTTACTACTAGTCTACCATGAAAAGGAGGTTGCATCAGTTATGCCATAAATGCCAAAATTGAGGAAGATAAGACTTATGTGCTTCTTCCATTTTTCCTATACGTGGGGCATAGATGTTACGAGAATGATCTCGTCAAAAGCATCTAGTCAACACTAATTTATCTTCGGGGTTATCAATTATTTCACTAAGAGGATAAAGGTCAATTTCTATGGAAAAGTTACAAAGTCAACCGTCATTAAGTTCAATTTCAAATTCAAATTCAAGTTCGAATTCAAAAGAAAAAGAAGGAAAAAAGAAAAGAAAAGAAAAGAAATCATCAAAAAAAAAAAGGATTTTGAAAGATGATTGAAACTTGTAAAGATTGGCATAAACTAGTCACCATTTACCCTCTATGCTTCTTGAATGTGGGCCAGGACCTCCACCGGTGCAATACCTTTCTCATTAGTTTATGGGATGGATGCAGTCTTGCCCATCGAAGTTGAAATTCCTTATCTTCGGATTTTGTCAGAGCTGAAGTTGGATGAAGCGGAATGGGTTCAATCTCGGTATGATCAATTGAATCTGATCGAGGAAAAAGGTTAAGAGTAGTCGTCATGGTCAAATGTACCAGAAGCAAATAATGTGGGCTTACAACAAAAAAGTCCACCCCAGAGTATTCCATGAAGAAAACTTGGTATTGAAAAGATCCTCCCTATGCAAAAGAACTTCAGAGGAAAGGGGGTGCCTAATTGAGAAGGACCTTATATTAAAAAGAATGCCTTTTTTTGGAAAACATTGATACTAGTCGTGATAGACGGTAAGAGTCAACTGAACCCAGTTAATGCGGACTCAGTCAAGAAACACTTTGCTTAAGAAGGAAATAGGCCAAGGCGAAAACCCGCAAAGAGGCGCTTTGAGGCTTTCCACAAAAAAAAAAAATCGGAGAGGCCAAGGTGAAAACTCGCAAAGGGCGCTTTGAGACCAAAGGGGCTTTGTGTCGAAAACCCGAAAAGGGTGGCTCAAATTATAATCAAATCGTGATGGGGCATACAGTAGTATCGCTACGCTTGAATTAACAATGAGGAAGTATGTTACGTCTTGGGGCATCGACAAAGTACTTCGGATACCCTAAACACATATTGAGCTTAAAATGGTCCTCAAGAAGTTTGAACAAGAGAAGCTCAGGCTGCGATATCTGGGGCACCTAGCTTTTATTTTACCAATTTTTGAATTTGCTATTCTTTTCAATATACACCTCAATCAATTTTCTTGGTTATCTTTTATAACTTATTTGTTTGGAGCTATGCTCTTGATTAATTTCTTTCTTATCCATTAATCTTTTTCAAGCATTTTATAGTGAAATAACGATCTATGGACTAATAACACTTTCATAAAAGGAGTTTCGCATATTACTCTAGAAGCTTCTAAATAATATGAGGAATCTGAAACATGACTATTGTTCAGAACTTACCAAGCCTAATGGCTGGAAACATTGAAAAATAATTATCTCTTCAAATTCTTATTGGATAAGACAATTTCGTTGGTAACACCATATCGGCAAATGACGAACAAGGTCAATCCAAGTATAATAGGGGGTTATTTTCGGAAGACCCTGCATACATACATTTGGTCATTATACTCAGGGAATGATATAATAGACCAAGTTGATTGAAAATTCCATACCTTTAAGTGATAACTGAATGGATGAAGAAACCAAATGTTATTCCCTAGAAGTTGCAGTGGGAGGTATAAATTTTTATGTCCTAAGGTTTAAGGAAAGGGACTTTGGAATTACAGTGGGGCAAGCTTGCGGAGCAGAATGATTGTTCCTTTGGGTTTTTGTCCAAGATACTAGCTGAATGAGAAAGCATGGTAGCACATCAGTGATAGAACCTTGATGAATTATGAGCAATGACAACCCATAGGGATCATTCTTAAGAGCATTTGATTTATGCCGATCATGGTGTCCTAATCGTTTTTAAAAAAAAAAATCATTTTCATGACATCTTGCATTCATACGAATGACATCCCTGATATCATTTAGTTAGGAGCATTAGATCCATTCTGATCATGCGTCCTAATCATCATTCTCATGACATTCTGCATTCATGCAAAAAGTCATCCATAAACCATTTGAGTATACAGGACATGTCCCTAAAAGGACGGTGTACCAAAATTGAAAATTTCAGATTTTGTTCCCTAGTGGATCAAACTGAAGAATTGAAAATTTTAGATTTTGTTCCCTAGTGGAGTAAACTGAAGAATTGAAAATTTCAGATTTTGTTCCCTAGTGGATCAAACTGAAGAATTGAAAATTTCAGATTTTGTTCCCTGGTGGAGCAAATTGAAGAATTGAAAATTTTAGATTTTGTTCCTAAGTGGATCAAACTGAAGAATGAAGTCTTCCTGAAGATAGTAAGGAAGCATTCCCTGGTGGAGCAAACTGAAGAATTGAAAGTTTCAGATTTTGTTCCTAAGTGGGTCAAACTGAAGAATGAAGTCTTCCTGAAGATAGTAAGGAAGCAAATTGAAAATTTCAGATTTTGTTCCTAAGTAGATCAAACTGAAGAATTCTTCCTGAAGATAGTAAGGAAGCAAATTGAAAATTTTAGATTTTGTTCCCTAGTAGAGCAAACCGAAGATTTGAAAATTTCAGGTTTTGTTCCCCAGTGGATCAAACTGAAGAATGAAGTCTTCCTGAAGATAGTAAGGAAGCAATTAGAAAATTTCAGATTTTGTTCTCCAGTAGATCAAACTAAAGAATGAAGTCTTCCTGAAGATAGTAAGGAAGCGAATTGAAAGTTTCAAATTTTGTTCCCTAGTAGAGCAAACTGAGGATTTGAAAATTTTAGGTTTTGTTCCCCAGTGGATCAAACTGAAGAATGAAGTCTTCCTGAAGATAGTAAGGAAGCAATTTGAAAATTTCAAATTTTATTCCCCAGTGGATCAAACTGAAGAATGAAGTCTTCCTGAAGATAGTAAGGAAGCAAATTGAAAATTTCAGATTTTGTTCCCTAGTGGATCAAACTGAAGAATGAAGCCTTCCTGAAGATAGTAAGGAAGCAAATTGAAAATTTCGGATTTTTTCCCCTAGAAATGGTAGTGGAGCAAACTGAAGAATGAAGTCTTCTTGAAGATAGCAAGGAAGCAGACTGAAGACATCAGATTCTGTCTCCCCGAGTTTGCAGTGGAGCAGATCAAAAGATAGTGGATACTGCCTTCATGAAGTTGAAGCTATCAAGATGAAGTTCCAATACCGTTCAAGTTGCAGTGGAGTTGGAGTCATTTGAAGAAGACGAGGATTAAGAAGTCGATGTTCGGCCAAAACCGGGCAAAATTAGTCATTTTATAGTCTTTGCTTTATTCTTGTTACACAACAACGAGCAAAGAGGGGCAGCTGTAGAGTCCAATTTTTTATTGCCCGGGCTCAATACCAAAATTAAACCAAAACCAGAAACAAATAAAACAAAGTCCATAAATTAAAAAGAGTCCATTTTTTTTTCAGCTAGCCCAATAACCCCAGACCCATTTACAGCAGTAAGCCCACTAAGCCTAATTTGTTTTAACAAACAGAAAACCCTAGTGTTGCTTGAGCCCCGCGCCGCATGGCCAGCAACCGTCCCCTCCGTGAGCCAACAGCCTCCACATTGTGCGCGCCTCCACCACGCACGTGTGAGAAGCCCTTCTCCGTCACAACGCATGCACCTACAAAATAGAATAGAACGATTGTAAAAAAGAGAGGCTATAAAGCCGAATAAAAATATGTAACGGGGGACTTTTTGTTTCCTACACGATTCGCACAAAAGAATACAGGGGATATAGAGCACATTTTTACAGAAAACAGAAATCAATATAAAAAAGAAGAAGGTTTTCTTTTATTATTTTTTCCTTTTTTCTTCATTTTCAGATAACTGTTTCGTTATTTTGCTTTTATCTTTATTTTATTTTTTTCATTTTTTAACTATACGATATATATATATGTATATATAAAATAAGATTTTAAAAAAAAGAGAGGAAAAACTTGCCTTTTTCCAGATTCTAGCCACCGTGTACGGTGGCCGACGGTGATGGCGCCGGAGTTGGAGGCCTATCCGGATCAGGAGGCCTGCAGAGAGAATAAGGAAGTTTTTTTGTTTTTGGAGGAGAGAGGAGAAAAAATGAAATTTTAAAGAAAATTTTTGGTTTATATAAAGGAACAATACGATGCCATTTTGAGCATTGGGGTCAGGGGCCAAAACGACGTCGTTTTGGCCCTCTGACTCGTGACCAGACCCGTACGGGGCAAGAATCCGCGTGTTTTTTCTGGGGAGGGGCTAATTACGCATTTAGCCCCTCCGCTTCTTTATAGTTTCACAATCAAGTTTTTTTTTATTTTTGATTTTGCCCAAAACTTTTTCCGTTGTCTCAATTTGGCCCTAATTCGAGTGCGTCGTTTCTGAAAGCGGGGTAAATTTCTATTCGGGTCCCTCCAGTCGCGCGCGAATTGCAATTTGGCTTCTTTTTCCTTCTTTACTTTAGATTTGGCCCCAAAAGCCTTTGTTTTGATACAATTTTGTCCCTTTTCAACTATATTACTATTTTGCCATTAAATTAATTGTTTTTAAATATTTTTTGTTACTTTTTATTATTATTGTCATAATCATATTCTTTATATTGTTATATTATTATATATTGTTTTTTTATATATACTATTGTTTTACTACTATTATTTTATTATTATTATTATTATTAATCTTACTTTTATTTTACTGCTACTATTAACATTTTATTATTATTATCCCTATTATTTTACATCTATATAGCATTATTACTATACTGCATTTATTATTGTTATATTTACCGTTATATCATTTTATTATTTTTTATTTTTATTATTATTTTTATATTTTATTATTACTTCTACCATTATTACTATTATTTTTATTTTCTATTATTGTTACTTATGTTTTGACCATCTTATTTCAATTACACATATCAACATTGTGATTTATTTTCCAAATTCTTGTTCCATTAACTTTACTTGATCCGTAATTCTTTTCAAATAAAGGTATTTGGTGGTTGGGAAACTCAAGGAATCGTGCCTTAACGTGCTGGGTTTCGGTTTTCTGTTTGGCCCAACCATTAAAAAACTTTTAAGACCGATTTTTTTTTAAAAATTAAAAGCAAGGCCATATTTTGTGCTTGGAGGTTTTGAGAAATTGTGCCCTAACATGCTGAGTTTCAATTTTTCGCTCGTCCAAAGAACTGAATATCCTTTTAAAATTTTGATCGTGCTTTCTCAACCTTAAAAATAAGACAGTATTTCATGTTTGGAAATCTGAGGGATCGTGCCCTAAAGTGCTGGGTTTCGGTTCATTCGTTTGGCCAAACAATGAAAGACCCTTTTTAAAATAACAATGCATGAATTTTGGAAATCATGAAGTGATCTTGATGTCGAAAGTCTGAAATATCGTATCCTAACGTGCTGGATGTGATATTTCATCCTTTCGGAACAAGAGAATTTCGGTATCCGATTCGAATTGCCCAAACATTTTCCAAAGGATTCGTATTTTAAAATCTTTTTTAATTTTTGATATGAGGACATTAATCAATCAATAAGGTACCAATTTTGGGCGTTACGAGGGTGCTGATCCTTCCTCGTGCGTAACCGACTCCCGAGCCCGTATTCTTAAAATTCGCAGACCAAAATGTTTTCAAAGTGACCCAATCGCACTTCAAAAGATTGGTGGCGACTCCATTTTCCTTTTTAAAGTCGGCCCGTTTTCCAAACAAAAAATGGTTTCGACAGTTTTATTGTATATTAATTTTGTATATATAGTTGTATAATAGCATAACATAACACCACATCTAAGATGCATTTGATAAATCATTTAAAATTTTCATTTTATTAAAAACAATTTTTTTAGACATTTAGTATTTTAAATGTGTCTGTAATTTTTTCAAGTTTTTATTTAATATAAAATTTTCAATAAAAAAGTATTGAATAATATAAGTAGCTAGTTAACTAATTACCGGTTAATGTAAATAATATTATGTTGAATTTATTTTATTAAAAATCGAAATAAATTATATACATTTTTAAAAAAATGAGACATTTAAATTATCATATTTATCATTTACTCAAAATTATCTAAAATAACATAAAATATTATTTAAATATTTACTTTTATCAAGCAACAGGATTGTATATATTAATTTACCAAACAAATTTTAATATAAATTCAATACTCATAAAATTTAATAGTAAAAAATTAATACTTAATTTTGAAGCACTTAATCAAACACATCTTAAATAAAAAAGAAAATCTTGTAATTAGCTAATGACACTCAAAACTATAAAGCACCTCCAATGTTATTACACCATTTCAAGAAAACACACATATATATATAAATAATATTTATATATTTATATAATTCTGGTAATTGTTGTAATGATTGTGAAATAGTTTTGTCTGTAATAACTAGAAATGCAAAGGAAAAACACACACTTAAAATAAATTTAGTTGATAACTGCAGGTGTAGTTGATTTGTTTTGGGGTTCCCTCCAATAGTCACAATTAATTCATTTATTCCACCTTGATAATCTATGAAGCAAGAGTGAGTGAGTTCCCATCCCCAAAATAATAAATATATATAAAATTACTTATAATTAGCTTTTTGTCTTTTATTTCTTACTTTTAAAACAAGTCTGTTATAATTATTTCTTAAAAAAAAAAGCGTCATAATAATAAAAGAGGTCCGAAGTCAAACTACAACAACAGTTTGCTAATATACGTTTATATGTACCATCTTAATGCTGCACCCTCGGGCCTTTACCGTATATAAACAGTTGATTAAATCCTTATGTTTTTCGTCAAGTTTACACTAATTTTTTATTTCTTCAACATAAAAGCGAATTACACCATTGACTACTCACCGGAAAGTCGATCAACGGTAATTAAAGGAAGAAAACAAAAAACCCAACTTACCATGAGAAACACGTGATCTTAAAGATTAGGGGTAATCTAGTCACTAAACAAAAAAACCTTAAGTTAGGACAAAAGACAATGTAAATATTTCTAAAACTAAAGGGTAATATAGGAATGTCATTAACAGTATCTTTTTTATTGACTAGTTGAAGAATGAAATAGGAAGTCAGAGATTGAAGAAAGAGAGATCTAAATCATATGTGAACGCTTTTTGTGGTCTAAAAGAAAAGTTTTCTAATTTCAAATTTGTTTTCTTTTCTCCGCTAATTATCACTGAAACTGTAGTTTGAGGTTTGAAAAGAAGGGTTTTTATTTTGTGGGTTACAGGGATTTCTGCTGGTTCACTTGTGAAACCTTCAATTACAAACCCTTATCTCTTTCAGCTTACAGGTATTCTTTTTTTGCAACTCAAAAGGTTATTATTTACATATTTTTATTTTTTTTATTTTTGCCTTTTGTTCCTCTAAATCTTGTTGTTTTTTGTGGAGTTGATAAGCTCAACTTTGTTGATCTGTAAGCAAAATTTCTCTACAAATATTAGGGTTTTATTTTTTTTAATTTTTCTGGTAGATTTTAAAACTAGAGAGTATTATGTAGCAGGGCAATCTGCGTATTTAGTTTTTAGTTGATTTGTTACTTGGTTAATGCTTCTGGTTTAAGTATACTATACGTTTACCTAGAAGAGAAAGTAGTTTGAAGTTTAAACTATGAATTTTAGCTTATATTCATTCTTATATTTACTTCTGGGTTTGGGGGATTGGAAGATTGATAAGTAATCCCAATGCATTTGTTGGCCATAATTAAGTTTGGATTGGCAAAGTTGTGAAATTCCGATAAACAGTTGACAAGCCAAACAACTACGTGTCATAATAAAGACAACAGTTGTGAGTTCAGGATAATTGATGGGGAGCCGTAATCGATTTCCTTGGCCCCCTCATTTATGTCTTTGGTTGGAACATCTTACAAGTGCTTGGGAGTTTAGGTGATTATATCTATTCTATCTTTTTAGGTTGGTATAATGTTGTTTTAAAGTTTGCTGTTTTTTTTTTTTTTTTTTTTTTTTGTTTCTAGCAACTTTTTTAGCCTGGTTATTGTTTTAATTCGGGGAAAAGTGGGATTTGAACCCAGTTCTTTGAGCAGACGAGTTCATGCACCTACCATTGAGCCAAATGCTTGGGGTGCTTTCATCATTTATTTTATCTTAAAACAAATTAGAGATGAAACACAAGGTTATTAGGAACTTAGGCATTGTAGGGGAAAACAGCATAGTGTCAAGCTTCTGTTTTTGAGGGTTGTAACATATTTATTGTTTGATATTTGTTTCTAATGTCTTTGTTGTGAATTATATCCTTTGGGCATCGGAGAAGTTGTAGAACCTTAAGAAAGATTAGTTGGATTTTAGTTATTAATTTCTTCTTGTTATGGTTTAGCATCTAAAATAGTTAACAATAAGCTTCAAATTATTGGTATCAACTATTAACATCAATGCATTTAGGCTTACCAATCTGGATTTTTGTGAACAATAAGCGTTGAATAAGCATTGGATCAAGAGATCTGTCCTCCTCTGGGCCCCTTTGTTCCTTTAGGCCTTTCTTCTATCTCTTCATTCAATGTTCTAAGTCCTGGGGAAGTGAGGATTTCAGGTCTTGATTACTGTATCGCTTCTAATCAAATTCAGCTAATATTGAGGTGTTAGTTACTGAGTGAAAAATAATTAGGTGTTAAGTGTATTTAGCAGCACATTTTCTTGTTAAAATTACAGAGGTATACTTTGGGTTAACATTGCGCATTGGTTCCTAGTTTCTTTCATCTTTGTTTTACTTTCTTGTTACTCAAACATAGTTCTGAATTATGTTTCATGCTTTAAAGTCTGATTTAAAGTCCATCTTATTGCAGGTCCAGTAGCAGTTACTCCTCATACAGGTTCCTGACGGCGATTGTCATCTGTTTTTGGTTGTGAAACTGGAAACCAAATAGAATGTGCTATTGTGTTTCAGTTGCTTGGCAAGTTTGACTTTTTTGTACTATATGGTGATTGGTTGTCAGTAGAAGATTTCTCTACTAATTTGTCAGCTTATTTTTATATTTGAATGGCATCATGTGGGCACAGGGACTCAATTGAGACTAAATGAATGGAGAAAAATCAAAACAAGATTTTCATGGAACATTCTAGAGTTAGTAAACAATACAACTCTGTGGAGCATGGAAATGGGGAATTCCCCCATGCAACTCAAGCATTTATGCCAGATCCTATGACCAGCTTAAACATGAGTATAAGGCCTCCTGAGCTAAAAGGATCAGATGTCAAACCTGTACTTAATTATTCCATACAGACTGGTGAGGAGTTTTCTTTTGAATTTATGCGGGATCGGTTAAATCCTAGGAAGCATTTCATCCAAAATTCTCTAGGTGAACCCAGTTATGCAACAGGATATATGGATCTAAAAGGTCTTTTAGGCATTAGTCGTACGGAATCTGAAAGTGGGTCTGATATTTCAATGCTTAACATGGTAGAGAAAGCTCCAAGGGGGTTTGAAAGAAAAGACTCTGTACATGAAAACCAAAGTAATTATGGGTCACATCAATCAATGCGACAGACTACATTGGGCTATGAAAATAATAGAGGACTTCTATATATGTCAATTGGGACCTCTGATGGGACATCAACGAAGATGAAGGTTCTTTGCAGCTTTGGTGGGAAAATCCTACCTCGACCAAGTGACAGAAAGCTAAGGTATGTTGGAGGTGAAACTCGCATAATTCGCATCAGAAAGGATATTTCGTGGCAGGAGCTTAAGCAGAAGATATTAGCAATTTATGATCAAACAGAAGTGATTAAATATCAGCTTCCAGGAGAGGACTTTGATGCTTTAGTTTCTGTGTCTTCAGACGAAGATTTGCAGAATATGATGGAGGAATGTAATGAACTTCTAGACAAAGAGGCCTCTCAAAAGCTTAGAATGTTTCTGTTCTCACTGAGTGATTTGGAGGATACTCAGTTTGGTCTAGGCAACATGGATGGTGATTCCGAGATTCAATATGTGGTAGCTGTTAATGGAATGGACTTTGGAACAAGGACAAGCACTACTCTGCATGGGTTGACAAGCTTTTCTGCTAACAATTTAACAGAACCAGTGGGAACGAGCATAAACAGGGAAACAAGCAGAGTTGCTGGAGACTCGGTTGTCATTAGCTCTTCTAACATTCCTGGCATTATGGTGTCATCATCAACTTTTCAGTCTTCTCAACCAGTTCTACCAAGTTCCTCAGGTGCCTACGAAACCCGTCCAGAGTTTTATCATGGCCAGAGGATGGGGTATCCATTGCAGTATGGTCATAATTCTTCTAATTATTCCTATATTGCTGAATTTTCTAATTCAGTTCCTCCTAATGGGTTTATGAATCAACATGAACGCTCGACTGAAGTGCCACCATACACTGGTCTACAACAACAGAATCTGCAGATGCCGGCGACTGAGTTCAAACCCAAACCTGATGGTTCTGGTCACCAGGGCAATGACCTTGAAAAACATCGTCCTTCGGAAACAAATCACCCAGTTTCTTCTCGGCTGCATGAAGGAAAGGTGATAAATCATTTTCAGTGTGAAGAAGTACCAGTTGCAGTTGCTCCACAAGATGTGCCGCATTTTACTTTAAAAAATGAAGCTAAAAACCAGGAAAATGAAAAAGTTGCGTCATCTGTTGATGCTGTGAATGAAGTGCTTGTTCCTAAACAGGGCAATGATGACCATCATTCAACTTCTAGTTATGCTGATTCTGAGTCTAATCCAACTGATTTAAGCTACCATGAGCCGACAGTGCCTCCTCACAAGGTTTATTATTCGGAAAGAATACCTCGGGAGCAGTTAGATTTGCTGAATCGATTGTCAAAGTCTGATGATTCATTAGGTTCTCAGTTGCTCTTAGCTCATCCACAATCTGATATGGCACAGCAATGTCCAAACACAGAAACTGTTGGAAATTTATGTGATACTAATATTGCTTCCCATATTGAAAAATCAGCTGCAAAACCTTCTAATAAAACCATTGATGATGAAATTTCCCAACGGCAAAAGCACAAAGAATTTCCTGCTGTTGTTTCTCAGATGAACTCAAAGCCTTCTGAGGAAGTGTTGGACACAGGTCTGAAGCAAGCAGTTTCAAATCCTATGGACAATATTCAAGCTCCAAACAAGGATGGGGTTCAGGTTGGTTTTCCAAAAGATAACCTTCCAGTTGATGAAAAGAAACCCACATTTGATGTGAAAGCTGAAACTGGGCCAGGGCTTCCTGTAGGAAGCGAATCAACTTTTACTCTGCCCCATGATGCCAACTTGACTAGCAAAAACCCACCAGTGCATTTTCAGGTTGATTCGAGGACGGAGAGCTCTACAAAAGATGATTCTAAAGAGAACCACAGTAGCGGTATTATCAGGGCAGAGCAGGGAGACATTCTTATTGATATCAATGATCGATTTCCTCGAGACTTCCTTTCTGATATATTTTCCAAAGCAATGCTTTCTGAGGAATCCTCTGGTGTTAGCCCACTGCAGACAGATGGAGCTGGCTTGAGCTTGAACATGGAAAACCATGAGCCCAAACGCTGGTCATATTTTCAGAAGTTGGCGCAAGATTTTGGTGAAAAAGATGGTTCTCTCATCAACCAAGATCATGTATCAGATCAGTTTGCCCCAGTGGGTGTAGTTCCATTGAGCCAAGCTGAGTCTGATAAAAAATTTGGTGAAGACAACCCGAAGGATGGTCAACCCCAAGTGCAAATCAGTGAAAGTATGCAGTTTGATGCCATGATAGAGAACCTAAGAACACCAGAGTCAGAATATGAGGTAACTAATGTCAATGAGAATTGATTTTGTACACCTTGCTTTCTTAAAAGATATCACCTAATAGAATATGATTGCATTGGTTCTTCTAGAAGACGAAATCAGAAAAGAGGAATATTGGTCTACCTCCTTTGGATCCTTCTCTGGGAGAATTTGATATCAATACCTTGCAGGTATGCTACTGTTGTCACAGATTCTCCTGCTTTTGTTGTTTTACTTTTGGTGCATATGAAAAGGAGTGGTCCCATGTTTGTTGTTGAATACTCAAAACTTTTGAAAGGTAGGGAGTTTGATATTATCTCTTTTTTTACTAGTTTGATATTATCTCTTTTTTTACTTAAAAGGTACATTTAATATAAAAAAATTAAAGAAGTTATAAAGAACTTCAATCAAGTAGATCTTTTTTCCTGCTTATTACTTTGCAAAAAAGCATGTTCACCTGAAAAGGTCTGAAGTCCTTTTGTTATCTAATGCTACGGTGCACGTTTAGATGCATCGAGGTTCACTCCCACTGGGTAGTGGAACAGTATGGGGCAGTG
Source organism: Gossypium bickii (assembly GCA_025503065.1). Classification (NCBI taxonomy): domain Eukaryota; kingdom Viridiplantae; phylum Streptophyta; class Magnoliopsida; order Malvales; family Malvaceae; genus Gossypium; species Gossypium bickii. The sequence goes on from CP106715.1 coordinate 22,709,691, forward strand.
CTTGCTTGTCTTTGTAGAGGCTTCTAGTTGCAGAAATTAGCTTTCCTTTTGCTCATGTGTGTCACATAGTAATCTAATAAAAACCTGGTATGCAAGGGACAGCCTATATTAATGTCTAGCTTTTAGTTCTTACTAGATATGTATTCTGATCCTTTTGAAGCTTTTTATTTTTGTCATTCTGCATGCAAGAAAAGAACAAGGACATACTTTGATTCTGATGACTGTAATTTGCTTGATAGAAGTTCTAGAAGAATAGCTAGTGCTAGCTGTTGAATGGTTTCTTAAATTGACAAAGGCATTAAAACATCTTTTTTTTTTTTGGAAATTTTGTTCTTTTGTAATGCTATTTTAATTTCCCTTCCTTTCTGATATGTTTAGATTCAGTGTTTGTCTCTCATCATAAACTTAATTTTGTGGACTCAAATGCAATGGGGATAAGCTTTTGGAGTATGTACTGGCCATTAAATGCTTTGAAGCTGCATGGATGTGTTTCTGGCACTTTTTTTCTTTTGAAAACTTCCATGCACATAAACTGAAATGAAAAATGCATTTCTCTTCTCACTGGCTTGTTATACTTTGGGCCTCAACCTGTTTTGACGGTGTCCCTCGTATTGAAATGTTCTGTAATATGTATTAGATGCTTACTTGTTTGTCCTGGATCATGTTATAGCTCATAATGAATGAAGATCTTGAAGAGTTGAGGGAGCTGGGTTCTGGTACATTTGGGACCGTATATCATGGCAAATGGAGGGGATCAGATGTTGCCATCAAGAGAATAAAAAAAAGCTGCTTCACAGGTCGATCATCTGAGCAAGAAAGATTGGTAATTTGCCTAACTTGCAAATTATTAATATTTTTATACATGTGATACATTTTCTGTGTATGCTTTCATGACACCATTGGACAAAAGCCTCTTGATCTTAAAAGGAAGTTAACCAACTAAAACTATTATTATTTTTTCATTTCATTTCATTTATTTATTTTTTTGGGGTGTGAAGGGGGGGGGGTCCAAATAGAGCTGTAATTATTCCTTTTTTTTTTTTTTCTCATACTTGGGGTTGCCAGGGTTTCGTATATGGTAACTTGAACTAAGAGTTCAGCCACTCTACCAAAAGACCACATGGCTGTTTTCGATGATTTATTTTCTTTATTATTGCTGCTATTATTATTAATTATCATCATCGTCATCTAACCTAGTTAATGCATGTTTGCAACTGCTGTTCTCTCTCTCTCTCTCTCTTTGGTATTATTTCATACTTAATGCTACACTAAAAGATTTACACTTCATCCTCAGACCATTGAATTTTGGCGGGAAGCTGACATTCTCTCAAAACTTCATCATCCAAATGTGGTGGCATTTTATGGTGTGGTGCAAGATGGTCCTGGAGGAACAATGGCTACTGTTACAGAGTTCATGGTTGATGGTTCCCTTAGGCATGTTTTACTTCGCAAGGATAGGTGAATTCTCTTTTCATTTTGTTACTTAGTAATAGTTTGTCTTATTTCTTTTTTTGGTTTTCTTTTTTTTTTTTTTTTTTTTTTTTTGGGGGGGGGGGGTGAAGATATCCTAGAATTTCACAACTGCCTTTGTTAGTTCATGAACATCTCCTGTTTGACCGTTCTGCCTAATTTAAATTTGCAGGTTGCTTGATCGTCGTAAGAAGCTCATAATTGCCATGGATGCAGCATTCGGGATGGAATATTTACATTCAAAAAATATTGTGCATTTTGATCTGAAATGTGACAACTTGCTTGTTAACTTGAAAGATCCTTCACGACCTATTTGCAAGGTTACCTTGGGTCATCTGCCCTGGACAAATTTAGTATGGTTAAGTTTGATGCTAATTATTACATTTCTAAGATATTAATTTTCTTTCCAGGTTGGTGATTTTGGACTGTCTAAAATAAAACGTAATACCTTAGTTTCTGGTGGTGTTCGGGGGACCCTACCGTGGATGGCCCCAGAGCTCTTGAATGGGGGCAGCAATAAGGTTTCAGAAAAGGTAAGATGTCATTCATGAAAATAACTTGAACTGGCACAATAAGCTATTTGCTCTTCCTGATTCTTCCCATTGATCATCTGGTAGGTTTTATCCGATTATTGCATTGTAAAAATCAGTCCTTAAGACTCAATGGGGAGAAGGCTTTCTTTAACTTATTATTCTTTATTTAAGAAGCCATTGCACTGATCAGTATATATTCTGAATTGCTGCCATTCCATTTATATCAGCTACCATCTAATGGAAAATTAAGATAATGATAATAAAAATGGCTGCTACTGCTTAATAGTTGGCTGTAGTGGTTCAGGAGGAGGCAGTTTACCACTGAATCTTACAAATTACAGTAGAGAATTTTGTTAAAGATGTATTTTTGTAAAATATTTGTCTGCATCTTTTTATTTATCGAGATAGTTTGAGCATAAGAGCTGTACCATGTATCATTTTAAAAGGACATTTAACAGATGTAGTGGCTTCAAGCAGCTGACTTTTTCAAAGAAGGAAAGAATGTGCAAGTTTTGCCGTCATCTTAGAGGAAAGAAATTGAACAGATTTTGCTTGTGGTATATCATAATGCAGCACCTGTCATAGCTAAACCATAGAGCATCAAACTACTTTTTTTTTTTTTTAACATGGCTTTTTAAATGAAATGGGACTCAAAAGATGGATGACATTGGTTATAGTCTAGGAGAATCAATTGTTGAGTCTGAATCAGTAAGTGGTAGTTCATTTTTTTTTTAACTGTATTTTTTACCACACTATTAATTGCCATTTATTCTTTGATGACTAATATATCTAAATAAAGCATATACATGAACCTACGTGTGTGCACATGCCTTCATATGCAAGCACCTTTATATGGGAGCCTTAACTGAAATATTTAAAAAAGAAAAAGAGAAAGAAGAGAGAGATGGTGCATGGGGATGTGAAAGAAAATTAAAATATTTTGATGGTGAGATAGTTCCTCAGAAATCTATCTGGTTTATGTATACTTCTTTTATATCTGTTTTGATGATATCACTAGCATTGCTGCATTGATTGTTGAGGAAGAACATCATATTCTTGTTACTTATTCTGCCTCGGGTATATATAGCCATGACATAAGTCACTTTTCAGTACTATGCTTTACACTTCTTTGTTGATCTGCAGGTTGATGTGTTCTCTTTTGGTATTGTTTTATGGGAGATTCTCACTGGGGAAGAGCCTTATGCCAATATGCACTATGGTGCAATTATAGGTATGACTTGAGTACTTGTAACTATTAAGGTTGTGCTTGTGTCAGAAGATTCTCACCAGTTTTAGAGGCAAATGAAAAACTAAATAACACTCATAGAATGATGTTTTGAAGTAACAACCTGTGTTTTCCATCCTTTGGGCTAAAATTTTTGTTCTAGAGCCAAAATATAAAATGAAAGTAGTTTTGGTACTTTTGGTTGATGCACTGACAAAATCCTTAAAAGGATAGTCTGTTTTATTAACCATGAGGCATTGAGCCTGTTAAATGACATTTGATTTTTAGACTTCATCCATGGAAAATATCTCCTCAATACTGATTCTTAACATGGATGTTGTCAGATAATGTGACAACATGTGTGTTTGAATTTTGGACTGTCACTGATAATAGTGTACATATCAGATAGGAATTCTAAATTTTTAAGATACTAATTACTGATAAGTTTTCCTGGTTTGAAAGGTCAGAACTGTGTCTATATAAGAGACTGTAGCAGCTGTATTTACACAGTAAAAATTAAGTCCGGTACATCAATTTTCTGCAGATATGCTGGGTATCCGGCTGGCATATGATCTATGTCATGCCAAATGCTATACGATTATGTATGTGTTTGGTGTTGCTATACTGAGAACATGTTCTGTCATTTGGTACATATGCGTGTACATAAGAGTGCAAAACCTAGAGTCTTTGACTTGATTATTACCTCTAATAGCATCACAATTAGAATCCAAGTGTGAAATTTGACCAAACTTGAGTGACTACTCAATCATCCTGAAAAGCTGAAACACACATCATCCATCATCCAGTTTTGGTTTCTGTGACATATCTTAATTATTTAATCTTATAGCTTCTCAGAGTAAGAGCTTACGAGGTATTTATCTTATTTTATTTGATTGATGTATTCCTTGGATACCTTTAAAACAAAAAATTATTAGACTTGGTTTGATTAACTTATAATTTTAAGATACAAGAGCATTTGCGCATCTTCATGTAACTAACCCTTGTGACCATTCTTGTCTTTACATTTTACTATTTTATTAGCATTCTTTTGGTGCCTTCTGTTTGCTGAGGTTGGCGCATTTGCAATTTTACATTGCTAAAGGCCAAATCATTTTAAAGATCTTCTGTTAAATCTTTTCACAGATTGCTGCCATATCCTTTGTCTCACATATGCATTCTTTGTTCTTCTATATTATATTTAAACTCATCTGCTTTAACACTCAGATTTTAGCCGGTCTTTTTTTCATATGCTTGTTTGGAGGTGTTTTGCTGATATCCTAAGATTTAATGGAAGTTGTTGGATAAATCTCACTCCTTTAGTTTCTATTTGCATGTAGATTTGCCTGTAAGATAGTTATATGCATTTTTTGTCATGTATGCTTTTTAACTTCTAGGGTTGAGTCAGTTCTTTCTCTATGATCTAAAAGTTGGTGTCGAAATACAGGAGGAATTGTAAGCAACACACTGAGACCGACAATTCCAAGCTTTTGTGATCCTGAATGGAGGAAATTGATGGAACAGTGTTGGTCCCCTAATCCTGCAGCCAGGCCATCATTCACAGAAATTGCTAGTCGATTGCGTACAATGTCAGCTGCTGCGAGCCAAAGCAAGGTGCAGGGTCACAAGGCATCAAAATGAGAATGGTTTCTGAAAGGGGTACAGTCATTTCCACGATAGGTATTCATTCAATTGTTCACACATTTGAGTAGAATTTGATTATGATCACTTGGAAAGGAAATTGGGGCTTCCTAATTGTTTTTGGAATGGAAGGCTTCCCTTATAAGAAATAATAATGTTATTGAACAAGAATTGCGATTTAGTGTACTATGTTGTACTTGAAAAATCTTTTTATCTTTTCCCTTTTAAACTGTGTTGATACTGGCTCTGCATCTTTTCCAATAATTACTATCATTTTTATTTACTTTGATATCATTTCGAGATTTGGCTTTTTCCCAAAGTTTATCTTGCACTTTTTTTCTGTCAAGTAATTCATCAAATTCACAGCTCTTGGATAATATAAGGAAAAAAATCGGTAAAAATACTACTTCAGTTTCTTTCAATTTTGATATTGAATAAATTAATCTTTTTCGAAAAAATCAGAGCAATTAAGGATAATTAAAGATAAAGATGATGTTTTTTTTGTCAATTTTAAATAAATTTGATTGATGTAATAATAAATTTAGTTTTTATCATTTATATATTTAATCAATTTGGTAATGATTTTAACAAATTTAGTTTGCAATATTTTGTAAATGTGTATATGTTGAAGTTAAATTTGTTGAAATTTTAAGAGTCAAGACTAAGTTAACAAAATATGTAAACATTGAGGGTTAAATTTGGTAATATTTCAATTATAATTATGCACAATTGATGAAAGACATTAACGTTGTGATTAACGATCCTTAATTGTTTATTTTCAAATTAATTGTTCTGTTCATTTTCAAAATTAATAAGAATCAATTTGTTTAGTTTAGATCAGTTAGAGAGATTTTTTACCAAAAAAAATTCCATGGTTTCCTTATCTAACCCAATATTGGGAAGATCAATATATGTTTTTGGATTGAAGTACCTAGTAGGACATTGTATTATAGGGATTGTATCAAATTAGTTCTATTATGAAATAGATCAATTTAGTCCCTGTACTATAAAAAAAGAATCAAATAAATTCAAACTATAATAGAGTTAACATTTACTATATACAAAATATCTTGAAAATTATTCATTTTAATTACAGTTCAATTTCAAACAAAAGATTTCATTTACAAAACGATAAAACTTTTAAAAATGCTAAACTTTGTTAAATAAAAAAAATTGTATTTTCGAGCAGTAAATATTAACTTTATTTCAAGTTGACCTTATTTGATTTTTTTAATAGTATAAGAATTAAATTATCCATTCAATAATAGAAAAAATAATTTGATTCAGTTCCTATAATAGGCTCACTCTCAATTACATTAACCAACATTTATGTAGATATATTATTTATCCTTTCCTATTGTAAGATTGATGTAATTGAACTTGGATGGGATCATTTATGGTACAAGAAAATTTACACTTTTTCTTTTTGAAGTTTATGTATTGTTTCAAAATATAGAGTTAACATTTGGAAGGTAGGAAGTGCATTTAAGAAAAAATATATATGAAGTAGCCGGCCAAGGAGTTCTGCAGGACAGGTAATCAACCTGCAAAGTCCTAAAAGGGCAATTTTTTGGACAACGAAATCGCTAGTGGCAAGGGGCCCTATATTGTGATTGTCCCCAAGAACATAAACCTTTTTTAATCTTATTATTTTCTAAAACCAGTTTAATAAATGTCAATGTCAAACCAAATAAAATAATGGTTTTGATTGAGACAATGTGGTTGTAGATTAGTAGGCAGATGAAGCATTGTGCAGTTGCCAAGCAGATGCCAGCATCAAGGGCCTGCCTTTCCACCCCAGGAGGAGGCACCCTTTCTCACTGCCCAATGTGTAACCATCACAGCCATAAACTGAAAGCATCATCCTTGCTTGACTCAAGCACTTCAACCCCGTCACTTGAAACCCAGCTCTGCCTAATTGTCTTCGCCATTGATCTGCTCTTTCATGCCTTTCCATTCTGTCCGTTCCTTCGTAAGCTACAATGTTTCGAATTTCTTCCGCAAAGTGAAGCCTCTCTATCTTCATCCTTTGAGGACTATGTCTAGGTAGACTTGCCTCAAGGGAATCAAAAATGGCTGAATAGTAGTGAAGGGACTCAAGGAACCTCCCAAGAAAGAATGGTCCATTGTGGTTTGCATCTTGTTCCACCATTGTTAGCAAATCTGGGCCTAGTTTCTTGATGGCTTGGAGGATTGCTTTGAGTGATCCTCTACTCTCTTTCACATATTTGTGCAAGTGCATAACACTGTTGATATATAATGATTCCCCTTCTCTTAAGTTGAGATTCTCTCTGGTCAGAAGAGACGGTGTAACTGGCTCTGATATCATGTGGAACTCCATTGCTATACCTAGTGAGCTGGCGTCCTCGACAAGGGACTTCATGCTAGCTTCAAGCTCTACTAGATCTTCATCACTGGTTAATGCTGTGATTCGGAAAGTTGGGGGACCTTCAGGCCTTGATGCTAGCGCTCTTATCAAGGAAGGCCATTGAAGGGTATGTTTCATTCCTAGATCAATGATGTGCAAGGAACCTTTCCCTTGTGCTGCTTGACATATTGCCTCATTTGTAGCCATGAAGCCAAATGCAATGTAAGGAGTTGTCTGGTGAAGTAATTGAAAAGCCTCCATTTTCTCCTCCCTAGCTATCATTGGCACATCAATGGCACAATTTGCAATGGTGCCGTTTCCATTGACATTTTGAAGAAGAGACAGTCTAGATTTCAATCCTGTAGCAAAACAATAGGAAACCCTTTGCAGTGAATCACCCAAAGGAGTAGCCGAAGCCCCAATTTGACTGAGCATAGAGGTCGCAAGGTGTATGTCACGGCAGCCTACCGCCTCGGCACATGCCAGCAACAAGTGCACCAGGTGAAGCCCTTGGTCTACCCCATGGCTGGCCTCCTCTATGGTAGGAACCATTTCATTTGCTCCCAAATCTTCACATGAGCTACTCATCTCCAATTCATCTCCTTCAATCATCAGCGAATCATCATTGACAATCGAAAATGCCTCGATTTTGTCCTGAAAATGATGGAAATTTTGCTGCTTCTTGGAGTTACGATCGTCTTTATCATCCCCATCCCCATCATCCTGAACATCATAATCCATGTTAATGAAACTATCAACAAAGTCATCGACCTCAGAAGCAGCTAAGTGAGGGGTGCTAATTTCATCATCAGGACAAAAGGGCTCAATATCATTATTCATGGCATCGCCCAACTCCCCTTGTTCAAGCTCAACTCTTGCCGAACAAAACCTTCGAATGGCGAAATCATGGTTGAAGCTTTCATACAACCAACCATTGAACCCTTCCATTACTTCTCGGAGGTATTAAGGAGGAAAAGGGAATAAATAGTGAGTGGTGCCTAAATCAAGTCTAGTCTCTAAATATATAGATAGTTATCTGTCTATATATATTATCGATCATATATATTTTTTAAGAAAAAAAAAAAAGCCTATTTCTTGAGGGTTGGCGAAGAAACTGCTTTGTATGTCAATGATACAGAACAATATTAATAAATATAAAACTGAAATTAGAAAAATTCATGTACAACACTTTTGGGATCAAGTTTATTTGTAATATTTTCACGTATGATTTTTGTTTGCTATCATGTATTATTAATTCAGATTCTTTTGTGTTTTTAAATTTTTTTCATATGTAGGCTTATAAATATATATATACAAATATAACTGAATCTCATGCTTAAAAATATATTCAGATACAAATACAAATTTTAAAAGTAACTTAAATTTATTTTTTTAATGTAATTATAAAAAATAAAAACGATTGAACAAAAGAATATTAAAAATTGGTTTAGAATATCAAAATTTTGTATTAATCTAGATGAAAACACAAAAAAAATAAAAATCAAAGCACATTAAATTTTTTATTAATTTAAACCTAAAATAACAGATGCAAACGATCGGTACCGGATCACCATATTTAGTATCCAATCGATTAGTTAATTGACAATAACGTGCGAAAGTCATGGGAACATCAGCAGCAAGTGTTTGGAGGAAAATTTTGCTTGCGATACATGCAACTTTTTCAACAAGAAAAATGACTACAAATTGACTTTTGCTGTGCAAGATTCATGCAAATTAGTACATTCAAAAAAAACAAAAAAAATTGCTTTCTATGATTTTAGTTGAAAAGTATTCAACACTTTATTTTAAAATAATTTCTATAATAAACATAGAATTTTAATTTCAATATCCCTAATATTTTTTTCATAATCTCCCTATAAAAATATTAAAAATTTCATTCTATTAAATTTTGTTTTGATTTCTTTTCTATCAAAACAAAATTTCAACACATAACTTTTTTACACGTGTTGTATAAGATAGTCGTATAAACTTTTTACTTAATTTGAAGTTTTTAAGAAAAGTGACAAGTTAATCGAGTATCAACTTGGTTTAGAAATGATTAACATATCATGTTATTAAATAATTATTATTACTATTTTGATGACATTTTTGTTTTTTCACGCTTTTATATAGTTTTAGAATAAAAGAACTAGAATTAACATGTGTAAAGATTAAACCTGTGTTTAATGAATATATAACAAATTCTTTACCACCACCAATAATAATTCTTAAGTAAAATTCAAAAAATTAACTTTTAACATAAAATGCTTTCTCTTGCAAAATTTGTGTCACTAATTGCGTTGGTATCATAATTCAACTTCGTATTTAATTTTTTAAAACTAAAAGTTTAATATTGAATTTTCTTTTCAGTAACTTGATAACTTTTTGACATGCTATAGAAAAACAAACATATCATGACAAACAATTGGAGTGCATTTAATATTCTTAATATGATGTATTTACCCATAAGTTAAACTATTTTTTGTTTTAATTTTATACATATTACATATGTGTTGTTATTATTCTTAGTTCCAAACCTTACGCTTCATTATTTATGGTATGTTATGTTTAAACGCACATCGATTCATAAACAATTTAATTTAATTTTTTTAATTTTAATATCGTACATATTTCATGTGTTATTATTCTTAATTAGTTTCAAGTCATACGTTTCACTATTTATTGTATGTTATTTTTAAACACACAGTTGTATTCTATATTTATGGTTTCCACACGCATATGTATGTGATGTGATTTTTAATAATATGAAAGCCAAATATTGAATAAAAAATTAAAAATAATTAAAACCTTCAAATTCATTATTCATGTGTCGAAAAAAAAAACTCTTAATTAAGGAATCAAGGGAATTGGGCAGAGGATGAAGGAAAGGGACATGGTTGGGGATAATAACAAGCATTGAATTTTGTTGTTGGCAATTAATAATAGAAATATAGCATAAAAGGAAAAAAGTAAAGTGCAAATTGCCGGCCTTAAAGACAAGCAAATTGGGGCGGTTAGCTCAACAAAGGTAGGTCCAAAAGATCAACCTTCCCTAATTAACTTGATGTTGTTGTCTTTGCCTATTTCCCCCTTTGGGCGGCCAACAAGTAACAAGACATTTAAGCTGGCTATGGCTATGCCAAAACATCAAATGGATGCCTCACATATCTTTTATTTTTCATTTTTAATAACATTTAATGATTATTTGTTAATCAATTTCTTGATGAAAGAAGTTAAATTATATTATTTTGATGTTTTGACAAATATCGTACAATTAAATTATTTTGTGTAAATAAAAAGTGTAATTTCGTTTAAAGATATTCGGTGTGTGATGTTTATTGCAAGACGATATTTAAAATGGATAAGTTTGGATTTATAATGGTTATTGTGACTCATAAGTTGAAAACTAACGAGTCACATGTTTTAACTTCTCAAGCTGAATAAGTTTATTATGCTAAAGATATTTAAGATCTCAATTGACAAGTCATGGTGAAGATAAATCCTTGTGATTTGTATGATTTAACTTTTGAAGATATTAGGGAAAAGTCATGCTAAGAAAATGAGAAATTATATATCTTTTAGGTTTCAAGAATCTAATGTGGACGATGACGATGACAGAGTGTTTATGAACAAGCTTTAGCTAGGCACTACAATTGTTGAAGAAAGTCCATTTACTTTTTGACACGATAGGTGTTGAGAATAAAAAAGTTGAATTTGATCATGATGAACTTTTGTTGGTGTTGATACAAGGTACAACAAGGGAGGTAGGTAAGAGGGAGTAAGAAGAAGATCAAGGTCGTGTAATGGAGGTTGGTTCACCTAAAGAGGCCGAGAGTTGGAACAAGGACAAGGGACAAGTTTATCAAGAAGATGAGTGTTCAAAATAACCTTAGGGTGTTAGAAGGTTCGATCCTTTAGTCATCGTTTCTCAGGGTATTTATAGGAGAGGTCCCTTTGTCTACGGGTATGACGTGTCAAGATATATATTCAAGCCCATTGAATGTGTAATGGATAATCATAGGTGCATATCATGGGACATTATCGGTACGAGGTAGTTAAGCCTAAATAGACTTCTTGTTGCCTTGGAAGTGTGTTCACATTAAGACAATATTCATACTTAAGTCCAGGTGGATGACTCTATTGAGTAAAAATGGATTGTCATACTTAGAGATATTGAGGTCAAAAGGTCTCTCAGGACGTTATTTCAGGGAAGTCAACACGAGGGTCAACAATGCTTCTAGTGCTGACATGTGTCCACTTGGCGGAGGGATATAACAATAGCCCCTTAGTCGAGTGGGAGGTTATAAAATGACTTTCCGCAAGACATGTTTTGAAGTTTACTTGAAGGTTTATCTTATCTTAGAAGGTGAAACAACATTAGATTTTAAGAACAATTTTCATAAATGCAACAACTTTTTGGGGAGTAGTGGTCATGATGAGGAGTATCTGTAACACCCTAATCTTTTTACTTGACACAAATATCTGTCTGCTTTAGTGGATAAGTGTTCTGGGTATGTGTGAGAGGTCCTAAGTTCAAGCATTACCTTTAGAAAATTTTGTTATTTTTTTGGAATTAAGCCCTATCTTTGTTCTGTAGGCTTATATTTAATTATCTGTAAATTCATATTAAAATGAGCTTGCTGATTTGAGTGGTAAGAAGTTAGTGTGCTGTAGGTCCTGTGTTCGAATCCCTGCGCGAGCGTGGGTGTTATTTTTGCTCGGCTTTGTGATAGAGTTACAGTTGTAGTAGAATTCTGAGTAGTGGGTGGTTTTGATTGTTACAGTAGTGGGATTTGTGTAAAACTTGTTTTCCCAAATAAATCTCTCTTGGAAAAATCTGATGTCCCTTTTTCCTTTTACTTTTGTTTTTCTTTTCTTTTTGAAAAATTGTTCCTTTTTTTTCTTCCTAGTTTTATCAAAATTGTGCCTCTTTGTTGTGGTGTTCTGAATCGTTGTGCTTATTCGCTTGGTAAGTAGAGATAGTATGTTTTGTTGAGTAGGGAGTTTTTCGTTTTGTTGAATTTCTGTTAATGTTGTGCTTATTCGCGGTGTTCCTTTTTTTCTGTTAATGTTGTACTCGTGGGCTTTGGTTATTGGGAATTACTGATTCTGGAAGGTTTGTGGTATTGATTTTAGGTATTACTCTGTTCGGGAGTGTTTTTGCATCGAAACGATACCAGATGTGTACCCAAAACGTAGAAAACGAAGCTTCGGTAAAAGCTGAAAAATGAAACTGTCGATGCCACACTGGCATGTGGTCGCCCATGTGGTAGGCCGTGTGCGAGAACACGGCCGTGTGGTCAACGAAAGCATGGCCATGCGCAGCACACGACCGTGTGGTGGCTCGAGTTTGGCCGTGTGGGCCACACGGGCTCTGCCAAGTTAGGTGTGTGGGCCCACACGGGCTTGTGGGTCTAAATTTTTAAAATTTTCCTTTGGGTCGCACAGGTTGTCCCAATCGACTGTGGGCCTACTGTAGGGTCGGTAAGAGCTAATTAAACCCTAATTGGTATGCTATGATATTCTAATAGATTGACCTGAGTAAGAAACTGAATGCATGCCTAACTGTACTACTAATCGTATATCTGATTTCTGTATATATATGCATGATGAGCATGTTAAATATGTTTTATCTGTATCTGATTTCTGCATCTGTTATTGGGGTGGGATATGTATTTATGGAGGAAGTGTTCTGTACAGCGTTCATCGCCTATTATATGGCAGCTTGGCTGCACTATATCTGATGCATGTCGTAATGGCACAACATGGTGTGTAGGGATGGGTGGGTGTTTTTAACCCTACATGGTGTGTTGGGATGGTCGGAGATGGTGTGTAGAGGATGGGGGTAGGGTTCTGATTCTGGTTTCTGTATTTGTATCTGAAAAGGGCCTGAGTCCGAATCTGTATCTGTATCTGACTCTGTATATGATTCTATTTGTATTGCATGTTTATTTCTGTTGGGTTACACATTGAGTTTACGTAAACTTACCTCTATTTTTCTGTTTCTGTTCAGGTAATCCATAGACTTAGGCGGATCGGTGTGGCAGAGACTCAACGTGACCACTTTATCGTAAAACTGATTAAACTTAGTACTTTTGGTTTATTTTAAATTTTGGATTTATTTGAGAGTTGTAATTTTTGGGGACTCTCTGGACTGTTTGGTTTTAACTTGATTTTGGACTTATTTGCTTGATATATTTTGCATGCTCGATAAAATGTTTTATGGAAATCAATTTTACGCCAAAAGAGGTTTTTCCAAAATATGAATCAGATTTCTAAAATGAACTAGTTTTGTATAACTTCCGCTGCAATAAGGAATTTGGCAAATAAACTATTCAAATAATGTTTTCTATAATAAACATGAAGGAATATGAGTTCTTAAAGCGATTAGTTATTTAATCAACTTGTTTTCAAAACCGTTCCATATGACATCACCAAATTTGGTCATAAACGTCTAGGCTGGGTTTGGGGTGTTACATTTAGTGGTATTAGAGCCAGGTTGTAAAATTTAACTGTAAATTTTGGGTTTTAAAATTTTGTTTTAAAAGTATTGGATTTAAAATAATTTGATAAATTTGGAAGTATGTGGTACACCGAGTCTCCGGCGCTGATCCTGTAAGTATTTCTAAAATTCTGATAGAAAAATTCAAAAATACTGTAGTTAGTACTATCTAAAACTGAACTGTATAGTTAGAGACGGAAACTTTTGGAAACAAAACTGAACTTCTGATAATTTATGCATAAAACATCTGCTAATAAATACTAAAACTGATGCATAAAAATTTTAATGTAGATTAAAACTCAAATTCATGATGAGCGCTTGTGGTACTCGCTAACGCGGTATTAGAGGCCATGGTAGAGGATGTAAGGGGCTCGAGATGAGTCTTCCTCTCTAGGTAGTATGCCAAATCTGGATACGAGTGAGACATCAGTTTTGCCTGCTACTGAGACTAGGTCTCAAAGCCGTCTGGCTGGGGACGATGCACTGTCTGTAAAACCCCTAACCCCTATCCGTCGCCTTTATGAGTTTCAATTCATAATCAACAGATTTTCACTCAAAAATTTGAGTATTTACTTCTGTACTATCACAATTAGCTCGATTGGAAAACATATCTGTCTCATCAAAATAATTTTTGTCAGAGTCGGGAGATATCACACTATCGCAGGTTAAATATGGCATGTATAGCTAGACTCACATATGCTATGGTAGTCCAAGAATCGACTAAACCATAACTCTGATACCATTAAAATGTAACACCCCTAACCCCTATCCTTCGCCGGAATATGGTTACGAGGAATTACCAACCACTCACTTCATAATATATACATATATCATACATTTAGACATTCAAATACATATGTTATTCAAACACAGTCATATTGTCCATTACGAGGCTCTACGAGGCCTTAAAACATGCTTAGAAGTGGTTTGGGACTAAACCAAACATATACAAAAATTTCCAGAACTTAGAATAACTTTCACATTTTCAAACGTCACACGCCCGTGTGGACAAGCCGTGTGCCTCACACGGCCTCCAGACACGTTCGTGTCACAGACCATCAGGGCATACATACTGACTTGGTCACACGGCCAGTCACACATCCGTGTGTCTAGGCCGTATAACTCACTGACTTATTTATTAAAGCAGCCGGGGTCACATGGTTGAGTCACACGCCATTTCTCACCCTCCTCTTGCATACCTAAACCACATCATTTTGTACCATTTTAATACAATTAATAGGCAACCAAAACATTCCAAATACACAAACTATAATCATCAATATAATCTATTTCATTTATACAATATTTCCCAATTCAAACATCAATCCACACCTAAAAAAAATGAACCAATTCATCAACTCAATTTTTATGCATTTCTTAAGTAAATACTCATCATCTAGATCATATGAATAACTTAAACCATTATTAAAACGACCATATATACTTAGATCATTTCAAGCAAATCTCAAAATAATTCTAAGCTATTTAACCAATATCAAGTTTATCAAAATATACTAAATTCCACAACCATATTCATAATCAACCATCTCAAATAGCCAAATACATTCCAACCATAATATCAAATACCATAGCCTATACATGCCATATAACCAAGTCATAAAGGGTATAAATATCGAAATCATTAACCAGATAGTGTGATGCGATCTCCGCTAACTTCCAACCCGAACGAACATCCGAAAATCTATAAACATAAGAAAACATACAGAGTAAGCTTTGAAAACTTCGTAAGCTCGAATCTTAATAAACTTAACATAACAAGTAATTTCATTACAATACCATAAACATGATATGCTATCTCACATGCCAAAACACAACTTATCTCAAGTTTATAACATGGTTTCATATCAAATCATCACCATTCAATAATATACTTACTTACTTACTACCTTTAGCTTTCACAAGCTTATTCAATTCAATTCTCATATAACATTCAATTCTCACTTTCATATAGCCAAATGAACACATTTTGGGAAATAACATATTTAATCACATATCTTTCTCATATGAATCACATATCATCACCTATACCCAAATTCACCTTTCATTCATAGAGTATCTGACAATTTCACATATGCCACTTTATAAATCACATCTTATTCATTTGTTCATGTTTCATTTCCACATATTCACATTTCATTTGCATACACATCACATAACATTCTTTGCACATATATACTTACCTTTCATTATCAAATATTGTATACATTTCAACGTACCTAAATCGGAATGTATTCACTAAATCACTCATTTCTCGGAATACCCGTTGAACCGTTCAGAATCAATAAGGATACTCAGATAGTCGGAAATCTCGTACAATGCCAACGTCCCAGACGTGGTCTTACATGTAATCACATATCGATGCCACTGTCCCAGACAGGGTCTTACACGAATCAAATACGATGCTAATGTCCCAGACATGGTCTTACACGTAAACACAAGTCGATGCCAACGTCCCAGACGTGATCTTATATGAAATCATATCTCGGAATCCTATGTCATGACATATGTATCCTTTACCATTGCTAGGGTTCGTACGGGGCTTTTCGGATGTCGTCACGTTATCGAAACTTTCTCGTATTCATATATTCTGCTTCTCAAACAATTCAATATCATAATATCATATAGATAGCTTATTCAGAATACTTACATTTGCATTACCAATCGACATTGAATTCAATCATATAAATAATATGGATTTCTAATAAAATTTTGTAATCTCTATTAAAATACGAACTTACCTCGTTCGCTGTAACGACAAATTGGGTCGACTAATTCAATACTTTATTTTCCCCCGTTATAGATCCGAATCTCATTTTTCTCAATCTAAATAATAACAAAATTTACTTATTTAATCATTAATTCATTCAATTTAACATAATTTACACATTTTGTCAAAATTACATTTTTGCCCCTATTATTTTACATTTTTACAATTTAGTCATTATCACATAAAATCATAATTTCATGCAATTTCATCCTACCCATGCTTAGCTGAATTCTTCTTATTGCCTTAGCAGCCCACATTTTCCAAATAATCACACTTTTAAATACATAATTTCAATATTCCACAATTTAATCCCTAATTTGCATTTTCATCAAAAATCACTTTATAAAATATGAAAATCTAACATCAAATATTCATATTTCACCATTAAACATCAAAGAACACATAAGCTCATCAATGGCAACAATCAAAATTTTTAACAGTTCTGAAATCGAAGACACGGGCTAGCTAGTACTAGTTGCAATGATCACAAAAACATAAAAATTATTAAAAACCGAGCAAAATTGCACTTACAAGCATGAAATTATGTTGGCCGAACCTTAACAACTCCCATGGCTTTTTTTTTTTTTGGTTTTCGGTGAAGATGAAGTAAAAATGATGATATGCATGTTTGGTTTCATTAAATTAATCTTTAATAATAAACTTTCTATATTATCCTTAAAATAAAACCATTAAACATGCATAAATAATACCCATAAATGTCCATTCACACTTCAAATGGTTTAATTACCATTTGAGGACCCTAAACCCATTCACACTTTAATAATAAACTAATAAACACCTTTAGCCTATAGAACTGAACTTTTACACTTTACACGATTTAGTCCTTTTTAATTAAATCGAGTACACAAACGCTAAATTTTTCACACATATAATTTAACATGCTGTAGACATAAAAAATATTATTAAAATATTTTTCTGACTCGAATTTGTGGTCCCAAAACCACTGTTCCGACTAGGGTCTAAATTGGGCTATTACACCGTCCCAGGCCATGCTAAGAATTTTGGAGAGGGTCGCTGGACCCCATTTTGGAACTGGAGGCCAAGGGTCGATAACTGAATGACTCCAGTCTAATAGAGCTGAGCTATTTAGAGGTATCATTAGAGTCGCCCCTAGTGTGGCTGAGTACTAGTTGAAGGCCACAGAGAGGATTATAAATGACTTGCACTACACTCCCAAGTAGAAACTGAAAAGTGCAGTCTGTTTACTTCGCGATAAGGCTTATCAGTGGTGGTTGACAGTTGAGGAAGGTACTCAGCCTGATCGTTTGACTTGGGACTTCTTTAAGACCACATTCTAGAGTAAGTATGTGGGGGGAGCTATGTTGATGCTCGTAGACGTAAGTTCATGAATCTCACATAAGAGGACAGATCTGTGGTTGAGTATGAGGTCAAATTTTTGAGATTGAGCCGCTATGGTCGGTTAATGGTGGCGTCTGAGTATGAGAGGTTTGTTCGGTTTGAGGATGGGTTAAGAGACAGTCTGAGGGTATTGATTGTTCCACAAAGAGAGAGAGAGAGAGAGATTATTGTTCTGATAGAAAAGGCGAAGATCGCCGATGATGTTAAGCGCGTACAGCGCCAGAATAGGGACAGAGAGAGGGGTAAGAATAAGAGAGATTCAGAGCCCTCTAGTTCTGTGCAGAGGCCTAAGAAAAAGGCTAGATCTGATGGGTCGGTTAGAGTGGGGGTTCCTATTGCTCCTACTGGGATTCAGCCGTGTAGTGACTGTGGTAGGCGCAATCCAGGCGAGTGTTGGAGGGGGATTGGGGTTTGTCTGAGGTGTGGCTGTAACTTTCCTAACCCGTATCCGTCGCCGGACTAGGGTTATGAGGCATTACTGAACATAACACAACTTAATACATGCATACAATTCTTTAAATTCACGAGCCAGAATTTGAATCGGTTCTTCTTCATATGTCATGTCAGACTAAATCTCAACCTCTGTCGGACTAATCGCATGTGAAGGATCGGATCGGTATCTACAGAGTATCGAAACATGGAATACATTATGGATCTTTTCTAGCTCAGGTGGCAACTGTAATCTATAAGCAAGCGGCCCGATACGCTCTATAATCTCATACGACCCAATAAATCTCGGACTCAACTTGCCTTTACGATCGAATCTGAGTATTTTCTTCCATGGCGAGACTTTCAAAAACACTTGATCTCCGATCTGAAACTCAATATCTTTACGTCTTAAATCTGCATATGACTTTTGACGATTTGAGGCAGCTTTCAAATTGTCACGAATCACTACCACTTTCTATTCAGTCTCTTTAATCAAGTCAACCCCGTGTATCTTATTTTCACTGAGCTCAGTCCAATACAAAGGTGTACGACATTTTCGACCGTAAAAAGCCTCGTAAGGTGCCATTTTGATACTAGATTGAAAGTTATTATTATAGGCAAATTCAATCAAAGGTAAGTATCGTTCCCACGTACCTTCAAACTCGAGAATGCAACATCTCAACATATCCTCAAGTACCTAAGTGATTTGTTCGGACTAACTATCTGTTTGCGAATGAAAAGTCATGCTAAAATGTAGTTTCGTACTTAAAGCATCTTGCAATTTCTTCCAAAACCGCGATGTGAACCTCGGGTCTCGGTCTGAAACAATAGACATAGGCACACCATGTAATCTCACTATATTAGAAACATATAATTCAGCCAATTTATCAAGTGAATAATCAGTGTGAATCGAAACAAAATGAGCCGATTTAGTCAATCTATCCACAATAACCCAGATTGCATCTTTCTTGCTCGATATCATCAGTAAACGAGATACAAAATCCATCGTGACTCTGTCCCATTTCTACTCAGGTATCATAATCAGCTGAAGTAACCCAGAAGGTACTTGATGGTAGGCTTTTACTTGTTGACAGACTAAGCATTTCGAAACAAAGTCAGATATGTCTCGTTTCATACCAGGCCACCAATAGAACTGTTTCAGATCATTATACATTTTCGTGCTACCCGGATGAACAGATAACTGACTGCTGTGAGCTTCGTTCAAAATCATCTGAATCAACTCTGAGTTTCTCGGAACACATATTCGGTTTCTGAACCTCAAACAACCATTTTCATCAACTCAGAATTCAGATTCAACATTCGTTTCACACTAAACTCGCTTTGCTATTAGATCGTTATCAACTTTCTGAGCATCACAAATTTGTTGAACAAATAACGGTTTTACTTTTAATTCGGCTATTATCGAACCATCATTAGATATAACCATATGTACATTCATTGCATGCAAAGCAAATGATGATTTTCGACTTAAAGCATCAGTAACAACATTAGCCTTTCTCGGATGACAGTCGATCACTAGCTCGTAGTCTTTTAACAACTCTAACCATCGGCGTTGTATTAAATTAAGATATT
Source organism: Gossypium bickii (assembly GCA_025503065.1). Classification (NCBI taxonomy): domain Eukaryota; kingdom Viridiplantae; phylum Streptophyta; class Magnoliopsida; order Malvales; family Malvaceae; genus Gossypium; species Gossypium bickii. Next base: position 22,729,617 of record CP106715.1, read on the forward strand.
TTTGAGTCATCAAATACTTCAGACTTTTAAGAATAAACATGAAATTTCTCACCGAACAGATAGTGACACCAAATCTTCAATGCAAACACAATAGCTGCTAATTCCAAATTATGTGTCGGATAGTTCTTTTCGCGTGGCTTCAGTTGTCTCGAGGCATAAGCTATGACTTTTCCTTCATGCATCAAAACACAACCTAGACCGCTCAAAGATGTATCACTGTAAATGAAAAATTCTTTACCCGATTCTGGCTAAACTAACACTAGAGCTTCGGTCAAAAGAGCTTTCAACTGATCGAAACTTTTCTGACACTTTTCTGACCACTCAAACTTAACATCTTTCTGTAACAGCTTCGTCATCAGTGTCGTGATCATAGAGAAACCTTTCACAAACTGTCTGTAATAACCAGCAAGTCCTAGAAAGCTTTAAACTTTAGAGACATTTCTTGGAGGTTTCCAATCAAGTATAGCTGAAATTTTACTCGGATCAACCCGAATACCCGATGCTGATACAACATGGCCCAGAAAACTGACTTCGCGTAACCAGAACTCACATTTACTGAAGTTTGCATACAACTGTTTATCTCGCAAAGTCTGTAACACAAGTCTTAGATGTTTGACATGCTCGGTATCATCACAGGAGTAAATTAGAATATCATCTATGAATACTACCACAAATCGATCCAGATACTGTCTGAAAATCCGATTCATCAAATCCATGAAAACAGCAGGTGCATTAGTGAGTCCGAAAGGCATAACCAGAAACTCATAGTGTCTGTACCTCGTCCGGAAAGTATTCTTTGGCACATCAGAGTCTTTAACTCGCAACTGATAGTAGCCTGATCTTAAATTTATCTTTGAAAATACTGTAGCCCCTTTCAACTGATCGAACAGATCGTCAATCCGTGGCAAAAGATACTTATTCTTTGTAGTCACTTTATTAAGCTGTCTGTAGTCGATACACATTCTCATGGTTCCGTCTTTCTTTTTCACAAATAAAACTAGTGTGCTCCAGGGAGAGAAACTCGGTCGCGCAAAACCTCTATCTGTCAACTCTTGCAACTGAGCTTTCAATTCTTTTAATTTCTTAGGTGCCATTTTGTACGGATCTATCGAAATTGGAGTCATCCCCGGCACTAATTCAATACCAAATTCAACTTCTCGAATAGGTAGCAAACCCGGTAACTTTTCAGGAAACACATCCGGATACTTACACACAACACGTACTGATTCAATCTTCTTTTCGGTCACTTTAGAGTTGAGCACATAAGTAAAATAAGCTTCACAACCCTTTCTCACATATTTCTGAGTTGACAATTAAGATATCACTGCTGGTAAACCATTCAGGTCATTAGATTCAATCCAAATAATCTCATCATTCTGGCATCGCAAATCAATAGTATTCCGTTTACAGTTCACAATGACATCATGCAGAGTTAACCAATCCATACCCAGAATTATATCAAACTCTTCGAATGGCAACAACATCAAATCAGCCAGAAAACATGATTCTCGAATCATCAACGGACAATTCTTGCACACTTTATCAACCAAGACACACCTGCCTAAGGGGTTCAATACTTTAATCACAAACTCAGTAGACTCAACAGGTAAAGTCTTACTGAATATCAAAGTCTCACACACATAAGAATGAGTTGAACCAGTATCAATTAAAGCAACAACAGTAGTATCATAGAGAGTGAAAGTACCAGTAATGACGTCTGGGGATGAAGCTTCCTCGCGTGCCCAAATAGCATAAGCTCTGGCTGGTGTACGAGCCTCAGATCTAACAGCTGAATCTTTGGTCCCTCTCTGATCGCCACTCACATTACCCGTATTTCTGGGTGGTCTACCTTGAACTGCAATATTACCCGATCTAGTATTCTGAACTGGATTTTGATCCGTTAACTCTGGACCCTCCCGAATGAAATGATATCTAGATCCACATTTAAAACAGGCTTTGTCATGCAATCTGCAACTGCAGGGATGTCTTTTACCACAATGTTCACACTCGGGTTGATTTGATCTAAAATTACCCATACTAGTTACTGAGGTAGCTATCGAGCTCACAGGTGGTCTATCTCGATCACGTCTAGAATAACCCACAGTAGTCTTCGAACGTCTAGCATCATCTCGGAACTTCTTTGAGGTCGACTGAAATGACTTATTGAATGGTCTCTTACGTGAATCTCTAGCTTCAGAATCAGTTTTTCTTTTTTCTTTCCCAAGCTCTTCAGCTTTGCAGGCTCGCTCAACAAGTACCACGAACTCTTTTATCTCAAGTACGCCAACTAGCAGTTTAATGTCTTCATTCAGCCCATCTTCAAATCTTTTACACATAATAGCCTCGGTAGAAACACACTTTTTGGCATACCGACTGAGTCTCACAAATTTCCGCTCGTACTCCGTCACTGTCATCCGTCCCTGTTTCAATTCAAGGAATTCTTTGCGTTTCTGATCAATAAACCTCTGACTGATATATTTCTTACGGAACTCAGTCTGAAAGAATTCCCAAGTCACTCATTCTTTCGGAACCACCGATACTAATGTATTCCACCAGTGATATGCAGTGTCCCGTAGCAGGGATATGACACATTTTAAACATTCATCAGGGGTGCAGGATAATTCATCAAACACTTGAATAGTATTATCGAGCCAGAACTTAGATCGCTCAGCATCATCATCATCATCAGTAGCTCTGAATTCTTCGGCTCCATGTTTTTTGATTTTATCAACAGGAGGCTTAGACAATCTCAATGGATCACTCACTTGAGGTATAGTAGGTACTGGATTAATCGGGGGTGGAAGTTGTTGTGCAGCCGGATTAGTCCGGATATATTGAGTAAACCAATCATTCATCATTTGATAGAAGGCTTGTCTAGCCTCCCCTTCCTGGTTACTCGAAGTTGATCGAGAATCAACCGGCGCTGTCCCTTGCGCAGGAGCAGGTGCTATATTCTCGACATCATTAGCTACGGCTCGATCGAGATCCATTACCATACGAAAACACATTTTCAAATGTCAGAAGTCATCACACTATCGTAGTATAAAATATGGCATGTATAGCTAGACTCATATGTGCTACGTTAGTCTTAGAATCGACTAAACCGTAGCTCTGATACCAATAAAATGTAACACCCCTAACCCGTACCCGTCGCCGGACTAGGGTTATGAGGCATTACTGAACATAACACAACTTAATGCATGCATACAATTCCTTTCATGCTTTATAAATTAATAACATTAAAACACTTATCCTATTCAAATTTCGAAACTTAATATTTGTATAATCATATCATTAACATATTAAATTTTATTCAATCACATAATAGTACATAACATATATATATTTAGCGTATATCGAAGCAAATGTTTCATAAGCTGTGTACTAAACATATTACAACGAATAATCTATATTACACAGCTTAATTTCCTTTATCACAATAGGCATGAAAGTCTTTCACAAAATGGTCAAATACATATTTTAAACATCATGGTCTTATGTGCACTTAACATTATCATATATGAACCTTTTGCTAACTCAATTACCAAGTTAAACATACCCCGAATTTCATTTAAAAAATCACATTTAAACGTCATTAATTCAACTGCACAAAGAACTTTTAATTCAATCATCAATCAGTCTTAACATTCGTGCTAATTCTCTATTCAATAATAAAGAAATCATTCTATTCTATTTGCCAAATATCGAACACATCATAGACATATATGTATTTATTTCACATAAGGGTAGCCGAATATAAACATGCATTGTATCTTAAATCATGTCTCACAAATTAACCAAAACCAATACACACATATATGACATAAAAATTACTTAACCAATACTCAACATGCATTAACTTATACATAAATTCATCATTCTCCATTCGAATCCTTACCACAACATTCAACCAAACAAATCATGAAACATGTTCATTATTTATCAATTAGCAACCAATCCTAATAAGCCAATATGTAATGAAAACATATATCAACTTTTATACTTCATTATCAAGTCAAATTATACCTAATACTTACCATTTCTCAATGCTGAATCATATAACTATATATCACAAACATATGTATACCAAGAATCATACTTTCAAAATAGTTGAATCATGACCACATACGAACAAGCTTAAACATTACAACCAAGCCATTTTCGCATGGCTATGTATATTTACAAGTCCCAAAAATCAAACTCAAATACTTCATCTATGCTATACATGCCAAAAACCCAAAATTTACTTAGTAAAATACCTAAGATACAGTCGATAGTGTGATAGACTTTGCTGACGATCCCCGAGCTCATAACGTGAATCCAAAGTCTATAAAACAAAGGTAAACAAAAACACACATAAAGTAAGCTATTTAAGCTTAGTAAGTCATAAGCAAGTAAATATCAACTAAATTATCAAAAACAAGTATAAAAAATCACAAACACAAACTTAGCATTAAAATCTTTCATACACATATCAAATGGTTAATTGTACATATACACATAAACTTATATAATTCTCACTATTAAGATCACAGTAATTACATTTGGCCGAATATACTAAATCAAATTGCTTACACATAGATCACATATATATAACTTTAGCATTTATACAATTAAATAAACAATCAACTTACCTTACTTTCATAACAAGGTTTAAATACATACCTGAGCCCTTTTAATTTGATTTTTACATTGGTTCTTCACTTAGCAATGCCCGTTGAACCGTTCGGAATTTAAAAGGATACGCGGATAGTCTGAAGCATGTAAAATGCCAACGTCCCAGACGTGGTCTTACATGTAATCACATATCGATGCCACTGTCCCAGATAGGGTCTTACATGAATCAAATACGATGCCAATGTCCCAGGCATGTTCTTACATGTAAACATAAGTCGATGCCAACGTCCCAGGTGTGGTCTTACACGATAACACATATCGGATATCCTATGTCATGGCATATGTATCCTAACTATTCCTAGGGTTCGAACGGGACTTTCGGACATCGGATATAGATCGAATCAAACTCGGAACATAGTCAATTCTCAATATCACATTCGGCTAAGGCATAATTTTAGTCAAATAATTCAAGTTATCACCTAGAAATATATATTCATAAATATAAAAAAAAAATTTAAATGCTTATTGACTTATCTCAGACGTCGACGGACGGTAAAATCGACTAATCGACTACTTTCATTTTTCCCCGGTCCAAATCCTATTTCTTTGGTTCTTGATCTAAACATTTTCAAATTAAGCTTATTTAAACACCATTCTTTTCAATTTAGTCTAAAAATACATAAATGGGCAATTTACCATTTTGCCCTTGACATTTCACAATTTTTACAATTTAGTCCCTATTACACAAAACACAAAATACACAAAATTTCACATTACCCATGCTTGGCTGAATATTACCCATGCTCATACAAGTCCATACATTTCATTTATTTCACATTTTAGTCCCTTAAAAATTTATTTTTACAATTTAGTCCAAATTACTCAAATTCATCAAAAAATCAAAGACAAAACAAGTTAATCTAACCCATATATTTCATATTTCATCATCAAACAACACAAACAACAATATATCATCAATGGCTCAACTCAAAATATTCATCAAATCAAAAATTAAGACATAGGCTTTGTAATACTCGAAGCAGCGATCTAAAAAATGTAGAAATTATCAGAAACCGAGCTAAATACATACCTTAATCAAATCCCACAATGGCCGAATGCCCTAACTCTTTTCTCTTTTCTTTTTTTTTGTTATTCGGTCATGGAAATAGAAATAAAACTATGATTTTTGTTTTTATGTTAAGTTTATTATAATATAACATTATATTATATTAATATAAATTTTAATTTATAAAATTTAACATATAAAAACATATAATAATGGCATGTTGCCGTCCACTACATAATAAAAATGGCCTAATTGCAACATAAATCCTCCATATTAACAAGGCAAAAACAATTAGGTACTTTCACAACTAACCATAAAATTTTCATTTTACGCGATTAAGCCCTTTTATTTAATCGGACACTCAAACAGCGAAATTAAAACACGAAAATTTAACACAAGAAAATTCACACATAATAAATAATGAAAATAATTTTAAAATATTTTTCAAACTCGAATTTGTGGTCCCGAAACCACTATTTCGATTAGGGTAAAAAATTGGGCTATTACAGTGGGTCTTTGGATTACCGTATTAGGGAGTGTTCGTAGAGGGCTGATCAGATGCAAGCTTCGGCACCGGGTTCTGCGCAGCCTCAGAGAGTAGTTCAGCAGCCACCTAGAGGTCGTGGTGTGGCTAGGGGTGGTAATGATTTGGGTCGTGGACAAAGAGCACTGGGCAGAGGTGCTAGTCAGACTGAGGCGAGGTAGCCTGCACTTGTCTATGCTGCTCGATGCCGAGAGGACAGAGATGCTCCAGATGTTATCACCGGTATGTTCTTAATTTCTGATGTACCATATACTGCTCTTATAGACATATGTTCTACGCACTCCTATGTAGCTAGCTCTGAATCTAAAAATTTGGGGGTTTCTGTTGAGAGCACTTGTAGTGAGATCACTGTATTAAGTCCGTTGGGGCAGTCTATCCAGGTTAGTAAACTCTATAGGGATGTTTCGTTAGAGGTACAAGGGACTATTTTTCTAGTGAATCTGATGGAGCTTTTGTTTAGGGAGCTCGACTGAATTCTGGGCATGGATTGGTTGGTCAAACATCGGGTTAGTTTGGACTGCGCGACTAAAAGGGTCGTACTAAGGATTGAGGATGATAGGAAAGTGATCATAATCGGTGAGCGTCGAGATTATCTGTCCAAGGATACAACAACACAATGATCAAAACAGCAGCACCTCTACAGCGATCAACGAACAAACATGCCTTTTTCTATCACCGGAATATTTAAAAAATATGGAGATCAAAAGAAGAGTTTTGAGAGCAACAAAAATTTGGTGTGTAAGAACATAAGAGTGTATTTTATTTTCTAAAAATTCATAGCCTTTTTATAGGCATTGAGAATGTTGGAATTTTAAAAATTTCCACAAAATCTGCCTTTAAGGAGCCAATAAATCAATTTGATTAAAAATTAAATTTAATTGATTGGAATCAAATAATTAAGATAAATGTCCTTATATAACAAATTATGTCTGTTAAGGAAAAATAATTTCATGTTCGGCTAAAATATTCGCAGGCCCACTTTGGGCCTGACCGGTCCGGATATATAAAATATCCGTTGGGTTTAGATCTACATCCCCTGCGCGTGAGGCATGGTTCCAAGCTTAGTCATTCAATTACCCTTCAAGAGGGTTCCCATATATAAACATATCTCACAGTTGGTATTTAACCAATGTGGGATCTAAGCTTTTACTTTTCTTCAACAAATATTTCCAAGTAGCTTACTTTGAGCATCAATTTCTCATTCATCACTCAACCATTTTGAACATATGATTTTAAAGGTCTCATGGAGTAGAATATGAAACAAAAATTTTATGATTCAACTCTCCATCTTTACCTATTGGGAATATGTCTCAAAGTTCCCATAAAATGTAATTTATCCAACAATCCCCCTCAGGAATAAAAATTGATAATTTTATCGAAAAATATTAACTCGATGTGGTGACAAAATCTACGATCGATAGTTGCATAGGATAGGTAGGTATCCACCTTTGAACCTTTTCTTGTGAAAGTATATTTACTTTACTAGCTGACCAGTAGACGTGATGTCCTTAAACTGTTCTGTCGTTTGTGTAAATGATGATATACCTCATACAACTAGCTTCCTGGCAAGGTTTTAGTTATCATGGTTATGTTCATATAGCCGCGAACATCTCTTGGTTCTGTAAGAGTTTGAGAGAACTATTCCCCAATAGTCTCCTTGAAGCGGCTTCACTCTCACATAGGTGACTTATGTTGTTCGGCTCACCGAAACACACAATGATTATTAAAAGCATTGCTTAACCTCTCCCATTTTTAGTCACTGTTTATATTATAGGAAAGGACTTAGGATAAGTATCCCCACAGTGACCTCACAAGGTCTATGCAATTAGGTTGTCCCTTTGAATCTAGATCTTGGGATCTCCAGTTAATTAGGTAGGGTTTTTCTTCACATAGCGCCTTTTATTTCCATAGGCTTTAGTCTCATTCCTTTCAACATTTTATCAACATGATCTCGATTTAAGCCTTTAGTAAGCGGATCTGCAATGTTATCTTTTGATTTTACAAAATCAATAGAGATAACTTCGTTTGAGATCAGTTGTTTAACGGTATTGTGTCGACAATGCATATGTCTCGACTTACCATTATAAGTTATGTTAGTAAGACATCCTCTACATTTTCAAGTGATTGTAGGATGGTTTTCTACCTTTCTATGACTCATATGGTGTCTTGTCCTTTTTCTTGTATGGCATTTTATTTAAAAGGTAATTAACTCATAGAAAAGCTCCCCCCACATTTCCTATGATAACCCAGAGTTTTTTAGCAGTGTCTTTATCTTTTCCTTTAGAGTTTGATTTTTCTGCTCAGCTACTCTATTTGAGGAAAGTATAGTGGTGTTACTTCATGAATAATGTCATGTTGTATACAGTATTCAAATGATTCAACATATCCACCACCACCACCACGATCACTTAATCATAATTTTATGATTCAACTCTTCACTTTTACCTATTCAGAATGTCTCAACGTTCCCATAAAATGTAACTTTTCTAACAACGACAACAAAGCAAGAAATGCGAAGGGTGCGAAGACGTAGAGGTCTCCTCACAAAGCATCCTAAGTATAAATTTAGTGTTCCTACGGGGGTGAGGGGCACAACTTGAGTTTTGTATTTGGGCTACATTATGGTGAGAGAGACTGGGATTTTACCTGCCGCTATATTTGATGGAGGCAAGGTTTCATTTTCCATATCATCAATTTGTTATGGACCTATTGAATTCTTATTGTTTGGCACCCGGGTAGTTGGAGAGTAGTTCTTGGTGGTTGATAACTAGGTTCATGATCAAATGCTCATAGAGGGGGATATGGCCTAACGTGACGCTGTTTCAATATATGTATACCCTTCAGGAGAAATAAATCCATGAGAGGGTATACCTTGTGGTTTGAAGGAAGGAAACTGAGCAACTCATCTACAAAGGAGTGTGCTGGTTGAAACTAGATCCCAAGAAGTATGTCTTGGTGGAGCTAAAGTTAGGGGAGTCTTTCGAATTTCTCATTGAATGGAAAAGACCTATACCTTCCCGCTATCTTCATCGTTCATGGTTGGAGGACATTTTTTATGGGGAAAATTTATATAACCTTTTAAATCAGAATGGTTTCTTGATTATTCCTCACGACATTTCCCTCTGTAAGGTGTTTCACTATTGTCTTCACGAAAAAGGGGCTATGTAGTATACCCATCCAGATTTGATAGAAAACTTAAGGGATATGGGGCGCTAGAAGCAGCGTGAACACTCTTAGCCATATGATTCAAGGGATGTTCTTTCCAAATAACTTCAGGGTTTGAATTTACAACCTTTGAGCTTCCTCTCGAATTATGCAAGGTTTCCGGATCATAAATGAAAAATCTCTCTTGAGTTTCTAGATATGGTGCCTATGCTAAGATTGGACTTGGAATAGTCTCTTTCTTCCCTTACAGCAGACGAGTATGATGTGATTGTTGCTAGGTGTTTGAGGGATATGTGTGATGTTTATTGTAAGATGATATTTAAAAAAGGTAAGTTTGGATTTATAATGGTTATTGTGACTCATAAGTTGAAAACTAACGAGTCATATGTTTTAACTTTTCAAGCTGAATAAGTTTATTATGCTAAAGATATTTAAGATCTCAATTGACAAGTCATGGTGAAGATAAATCCTTGTGATTTGTATGCTTTAACTTTTGAAGATATTAGGGAAGAGTCATGCTAAGAAAATGAGAAATTATATATGTTTCAGGTCTCATGAATCTAATGTGGACGATGACGATGACAGAGTGTTTATGAACAAGCTTTAGCTAGGCACTACAATTGTTGAAGAAAGTCTATTTACTTTTTGACATGATAGGTGTTGAGAATGAAAAAGTTGAATTTGATCATGATGAACTTTTGTTGGTGTTGATACAAGGTACAACAAGGGAGGTAAATAAGAGGGAGTAAGAAGAAGACCAAGGTCGTGCAATGGAGGTTGGTTCACCTAAAGAGGCCGAGAGTTGGAACAAGGACAAGGGACAAGTTTATCAAGAAGATGAGTGTTCAAAATAACCTTAAGGTGTTAGAAGGTTCGATCCCTTAGTCATCGTTTCTCAGGGTATTTATAGGAGAGGTCCCTTTGTCTACGGGCCTGATGTGTCAGGATATATATTCAAGCCCATTGAATGTGTAATGGATAATTATAGGTGCATATCATGGGACATTATTGGTACGAGGTAGTTAAGGCTAAATAGACTTCTTATTGCCTTGGAAGTGTGTTCACATTAAGAAAATACTCACACTTAAGTCTAGGTGAATGGCTCTATTGAGTGAAAATGAATGATATTGAGGTCAAGAGGTCTGTTAGGACGTTATTTCAGGGAAGTCAACACAATGCTCAATAATGTTTCTAGTGCTGACATGTATCCACTTGGCAGAGGGATATAACAATAGCCCTATAGTCGAGTGGGAGGTTATAAAATAACTTTCTGCGAGACATGTTTAGAAATTTGCTTGAAGGTTTATCTTATCAGAGAAGGTTAAACAACATTAGATTTTAAGAATAATTTTCATAAATGCACACCTTTTTGAGGAGTAGTGGTCATGGTAAGGAGTATCTAACATTGTGTAGGTGCAAGTGGTCATGGTAAGGAGTATCTAATATTGTGCAGGTGCCAAATGATATTGGTTATGTCCTTGAGTCCCCAAACGATGCATTTATGAAGAATTACTATAAATTGTTTTTTTGTTTTGTCTTAGGCCTTTTTGTCGTTTCAAAATTCTAGCCTGAAAGTCTTATATAGTTTTTTTTTTCAGAATTTTCTTTTGTTCATTATTTGCACAATCTTAGTTAAAAAATGATCAGACTTGTGAGGAGAGGAGGAAGAACTAGTAGACTTTTGTCACAGTGAAGCGGAGGTAGTTCTTCCTTCGCCAATAATAGGGCGAGAACAATGACTAATAGGCCGACCATAGTCAATCCTAGAAGACCCTCAACAGTCGAGAACCAAAAGGGGCAAATTTTTAAACATTTTTGGAATTATGATGAGTTAGTAGCAGTTGATAAATGTAAGTGTACGACAACGAAGCAGGAAATGCGAATGGTACGAAGATGCAGGGGTCTCTTCACAAAGCATCATAAGTATAAATTTAGTGTTCCTACGGGGGTGGGGGCACAACTTGAGTTTTGTATTTGGGCTACATTATAGTGAGGGAAGACTGGGATTTTACCTGCCACTATATTTGTTGGAGGCAAGGTTTCATTTGCCACCTCATCAATTTGTTATGAATCTATTGAATTCTTATTGCTTGGCACCCGGGCAGCTGGAGAGTAGTTCCTAGTTGTTAATAATTGGGTTCATGATCAAATGCGCATAAAGGGGGATATGGCCTAATGTGACGTTGTTTCAATATATGTATACCCTTCAGGAGAAATAAAGCTATGAGGGGGTATGCCTTGTGGTTTAAAGGGAGGAAACTGAGCAACTCATCTACAGAGGAGTGGAGAGGTTGAAACCAGATCCCAAGAAGTATGTCCTGGTGGAGCTAAAGTTAGGGGAGTCTTTTGAATTTCTCATTGAATGGAAAAGGCCTATGCCTTTCCGCTATCTTCATCGTCCATGGTTGGAGGAAATTTTTTTAAGGGGAAATTTCTATAACCTTTTAAATTATAATGGCTTCTTGATTATTCCTCACGACATTTCCCTCTATAAGGTGTTTCACTATTGTCTTCGCGACAAAGAGGATATGTGTGTTGAGAATTAATTCAAAGTAGTGGGTTTGTTTAGTTGACCAAGTATCTCGGTAGAATCGTTGTTAGTTCTAGATTTTCAGTTTAATTGAATAAGTTGTTAGCTATTTTTGTGTTAAGGTAGTTTCTTTGTAAGCCTATAAATATATGCATTTATGCTTTGTTTTATCAATTTAGTGTTCATCAATAATAGAATAACTTTGATGCATATTGTAATTGTCTATTTCATGTTTCCTTCTTCAACAAATTTGGCATCGGAGCAAGGTTCTATCTTTTAGGCAATTGAGTGAAAGTTAGGTTTGGGTCCACTGGGTATTTGAGAGAAACACCGTTTTGGGTCTTTGGGAAACACGAGAGAAGAGAGTGTGTGTTCTTGGAATGGCATCAGTTGGTTTTTCTTCCTCTCAACCACTCATACCCATTTTCAATGGTGTGAAATATGAGTGGTGGAGCATCAAGGTGAAGACATTGCTCAGATCACAAGAGCTATGGGACTTGGTTGAGTACGGGTTCGCTAACATACTTGAACCTGATGAAGAAGAAGAAAAGAGATTGAAAGAAACCAAGAAAAACGATGCTAAGCCATTGTTCATTATCCAGCAAGTGGTTCATGACTCTATTTTCTCACGAATTGCTGCAGCAACCACATCGAATGAAGCGTGGTCAATTTTGTAGAAAGAGTATCAAGGTGATTCAAAGGTTATAGTGGGGAAATTGCAAATACTACGACATGATTTTGAAACCTTGATGATGAAGAAAGGCGAATAAATTGTTGATTTTTTATCACGAACAATGACAATAGTTGGCTAATTGCGCTATTCTGGCGAACAAATTTCAGGCGAGATAATTGTAGCAAAATTTTTGCGAAGCTTGACGACAAAATTTGATCATACTGTGGCTGCTATAGAAGAATCCAAAGATCTATCAATTCTCTTCATTGATGAACTGATGGAGCCTCTTCAATCTCATGAGGCGAGAATCAACAGGTCAATAAGGGTCAAAAAACCAAATCCGAAATATACTGATGACACTTATGCATCCTGTCAATTTGCTCTAGCTATTTCAGATCTTCTGTATTATGAAGAAGTTGCTGATAAGGAAGAATGAAAAAAGGCGATGATGGAGGAGATGAAATCCATAAAAAAGAATGGAACTTGGGAGATGGTCGACTTGTTGGAAGACAAAAATGCAATTGGCTGGAAGTGGGTGTTCAAGACAAAATTTGGTGCAGATAGAAGCATCCAAAAGCACAAAGCTCGTCTTGTGGTGAAAGGTTATGCACAACAATATGGTGTTGATTTTGAGGAAACCTTCTCTCTGGTAGCTCAGTTCAAAACGGTAAGGCTTGTTCTAGCATTGGCTGCACAATTGCAATGGCTTGTTTATCAATTTGATGTCAAATCAGCATTTTTCAATGGAGATCTACAAGAGGAGGTTTATGTAGCACAACTAGAAGGTTTTATAGAAAAGGGAAACAAAATAAAGGAGTATAAGTTGAAAAATCATTGTACGGACTGAAGCAGGCCCCTCGAGCATGGTACAACAAGATCAATGGGTATCTTCAGAAGAAAGGGTACATGAGAAGTGTGAATGAGCCCACCTTGTATGTGAAAAAGGAAGGTAAAAAAAATTTCATCATTGTTTGTTTTTACATTGATGATATCATTTATACTAGTTCCTCTAACTTTCTTTCTGATGAGTTGAAGTCTCAAATGATGAATGAATTTGAGATGTCGGATGTGGGTTTATTGCATTATTGTCTTAGTCTTGAAGTTCATCAAGCTGAAGATAGAATTTTTATCTCACAAAGAAAATATGCCAAGGATTTTCTTAGTAATTTTGGCATGCTTAATTGCAAGCCTGAAGCTACACCCATGAATATCAATGAGAAATTACAGCTAGAAGATGGAGAAAAAATGGCAGATGCAAGGAGGTTCAGAAGCTTGGTTGGAGGTTTAATTTATTTGACTCACACTATGCTCGATATTGCATTTCCTATTGGTGTTATTTCTAGATTTATGCAGAAACCTTCAAAGGTTCATTATGGAGTAGCAAAACGGGTTTTGCGGTACATTGCTGGACCTTTGGAGTATGGCATTTGGTACTCAAAAACTCCGAATTTCAGATTGTGTGGGTTCACAGACAGTGATTGGGCAAGTTTTTTAGATGATAAAGGAAGTGTATCAACAAATTTTTTCACTCTAGGTTCAGGGGTGATCACTTGGAGTTCTAAGAAGCAAGCTACAACAACATTGTCAACCTCAGATGCTGAGTATGTAGCAGCAACTGCAGCAGCTTGTCAAGCTATTTGGCTAAGGAGAGTGTCAGCCGATCTTCAACAAGAGCAGAAATGTGCAATAGAGATATTTTGTGGCAACAAATCAACTATCTCCATGAAAAAGAATCCAACATTTCATAGTAGAACAAAGCGCATCGATATTCGTTATCATTTCATTCGTGATTTGGTAGCAAAAGAGGAGATATCTTTGGAGTATTATTGTAACAACCCGATTTTTAGCGGTGTCGGAAACAGTGGTTAGAGGCCACCAAATTTGACAAGTAAGTTCATAAATATTATTATTTAATATTTACGAGTCAAATATGGTTTTAAAAAGGTTTTTGAATTTTGGCAAAATTGTAATTTTGGTGAAATTAAAATAAAAACAAATTTGAAATTAGAAAGTTTCTAGACATTTTTCTTCTTCAATTTTCAGTTCCAAATAGACTTAGAAGAGAGCTTAAGCTGGTTCTTCAATTTTTGCTTCATTTGAGTTCAATTCTTACCTGTTTCTTGTAATTTTTATGTTTTTGAGATTGTTACAATTAGGTCCAACTAAACCTTACATTAGTTTTTGATTTTATTAAAACTTTTGGAAGTTTCCATTGATAAATATTAGATGTTTTGATGAATAACATGGATTTAGAGCTTTGATTATGTTGTATGATGATTTTATAAAGTAATTTTGTTAAATATTATTTTTAGGATTAAATTGTGAAAAGGTTAAAAATACAAGGGTTTGTTGTGAAATTATTGCATAAATGGGATGTTTTGAATATCATGAACATTTTTCTAGCTTGGGTTTGTATTAAAAATGGTTAATTTGCATGATTTGGGCTCAGGAACTAAATTGAATAAAAGTAAAACTTTAGGGGCAATTTTGTAAAACTGTCAAAAATGACCAAATTGCATGAAATGAATTGTTTTATTGCCTAATTTAATATATGGAATGAAATTATTAATTTAGATCAAGGTCGAGTGGAAAATCGAGGAAAATGAAAAATTACCGAAATGCCCCTAAATCTTGGTATTTCTACAATTTAACCAGGTTAGTTCGTATAAACTGTATTCTGTAAAATTTTGATTAAAGTGAATGTTAATTGGTGATTGATATTATATATATATGTTCTATTGTTGGAATTGAATTACTGTTAGAAATATATTATCGAATTTAATACTCAGTTTGGATTAAACGCGAGATTTGAGTATATTCGTAATTGGTGTATCGTGGTATTGGAAAGAGACAACGACATTTTTTCAGGTAAATCAGAGTTCAACATTTTGTTGCAAACTCTCATGTTTTACTTTCTGTTTAGCTCTTATGAGCTTCTGTTTAGCTTTCGAGCTTCTGTTGGTGTATTCGGGAGGACCAGCTCTTATGAGCTTCTGTTAACGATGTACTATTATCCATAAATCATTCTTCAATTTGGGAAAGTCTTGATAAAGTGATTTATTTAATGAATTTGAAAGTTATCCAACGATATTCTAAATGGTTCAACGGGCAATGTTCTGTTACGAGACGATATGAGTTTGATATAAACTAATACATGTATATACATGAAATACATGGAAATGATGGTACATGATATATTGATATATAATGATATATTGAAATGGATGATATATGTATATAAAGAAATGGTAGGAGAATAATCTGTATCATGACATGAACATGTACGAATATCTTTGATATGTTGATACATGGAAATTATGTAAGTTGAGAATAGTAATAAACTTAAGTGTGACATGTTGAGATAATAAGATTATCGATGTTGAATTTATATGAAATATGTTCAAATATGCTAACAAGTGTTGTTGTTTGATGCTTAGGCAAATGCCAAGCTGTTGGTTGAATGGTAATATGTTTAATTATAAGTTGTATTGAAATGGTAAGTGTTCAAATGAAAATATGCTTGAGCTCATGAAAGAGTGGTAAGGTTTAAAGTTATTTAAAGTCCTACTATGCTAGGGATGATATGTATAAGTGATGTTGTGGATTTATTCACCTTGTAAGTTGTTGAATATAGCTTTATAAATCTTGTGGTATTGATATTGGATTGTTCTTGATATGTATAAATTTCATATTTGAAATGAATTGATATAATTAAAGTTTATACGAGCTTAATAAGCATTCATTGCTTACGTAGTTATTTTCCTTTACTTTCAGATTATCGAAAGCTCGATTGGGTTGGAAGCTTGTCGGAGTTATATCACACTATCCATCAGTTCTATTGGTACTTTCGGATGTTTTAATTTACATTATAATGACATGTATAAGTATTTTGTTTAATGTTGGCCTATATGTAATTTGTTGAGATTAGCCGCTTATGTTGGCTTGTTTTGGTGACCTAATTATGGCTTGTTAATATGCATAATGTTGATTGTAGGTTGACACAAAATTGGGTGAGTAATATGGCTTGTAAAATAGCCTATTTTCGTTCACACGGGCAGAGACACGAGCGCGTGTCTCGACCGTGTGTGACACATGGCCAGGTGACACGGTTGTGTGTCCCCTATATCTTTTGAAGAGTGCAAGTTAGTTTATTCACACGGCATGGCACACGGGCATGTGGCTTGGCCGTGTGGCACAAGTCAGTGAGTTACACGAGCATAGACACGGGCTGGGACACGACCGTGTGTTCCTATTTCGAATGTCCACACGGCCTAAGACACAGGCGTGTCTCATGGTTGTGCAAGTCACAGGGCCTGGCCGCGTGGCCGTGTGACCCCTGCAGTGTTGAAAATTTTAAATGTTTCCTAAAAAGTTTTTGAGTTTTCAATTTAGTCCCAATTTGTTTCTAATGCGTAATTTGGGCCTCGAGGGCTCATTTAAGGGGCAATATGTATGATTTTGATTAGTTTTTGACATGAATGCTATATGGTATGAAATGTTTGCATTTTCCGTCTGTTTGATTTGTAAACTCCGGTAGTACTCTGTAACCCTATTTCAGTGATGAATTAGGGTTAGGGGTGTTACAATTACAACACCCAAGAGCAACTAGCAGATGTGTTAACAAAGGGTTTATCAAAGGAGAAGTTCAGCTATTTTAGAAGTCTACTTGGTGCCTGCAACTTTGAATTAAGGGATTGTGTTGAGAATTAATTTAAAGTAGTGGGTTGTTTAGTTGACCAAGTATCTCGGTAGAATCTTTGTTAGTT
The DNA here is from genome assembly GCA_025503065.1 of Gossypium bickii. NCBI lineage: Eukaryota > Viridiplantae > Streptophyta > Magnoliopsida > Malvales > Malvaceae > Gossypium > Gossypium bickii. Next base: position 22,746,978 of record CP106715.1, read on the forward strand.
CCAGATTTTCAGTTTAATTGAATAAGTTGTTAGTTATTTTTGTGTTAAGGTAGTTTTTTTGTAAGCCTATAAATATAGGCATTTATGCTTTGTTTTATCAATTTCGTGTTCATCAATAATAGAATAACTTTGATGCATATTGTAATTGTCTTTTTCACGTTTCCTTCTTCAACAATGTGGTATACCCATCCATATTTGATAGAAAGCTTAAGGGATATGGAGCGCTAGAAGCAGCGTGAATACTTTTAGCCATATGATTCAAGGGATGTTTCCAAATACCTTTAGGGTTTGCATTCGGAACCTTTGAACTTCCTCTCGAACTATGCAAGGTTTTTGGATCATAAATGAAAGATCCCTCTTAGGTCTCCACACATAGTGCCTATGCTAAGACTGGACTTGGAGTAGTCTATTTCTTCCCTTACCGTAGACGAGTATGATGTGATTGTTGCTAGGTGTTTGAGGGGTATGTGTTGTTTGTTCATTTTTCTGATGTCTTATGTGGCCACATGTTTATTTTGTGTTAGCTGATGATGTTTCCAGTCAGGACAAGCAACGAAAAGTGGCTATTCCAGAGTGTGAACCTACACAACATAGGTCTAGTATGATTTTTATCTAAGAAACCTATGCTAATCTTACTTAGATGGATCTTCCCTTGAAGGATCTATCCAAGGGGGTGCTGCCTTGCGATCCTCTTCCTTAAAGGACACCTTATAACACCCCTAACCCATATCCATCGCCGGAACAGAGTTATGGAACATTACTGGAATTTACGGATCAAATACAATTATTTCATATCATTTAACATCCATATCAGAAATCAATCAAACTTAACCATTTTGTCCCTTAATTGAGTCATCGAGGCCCAAAATATGTATTAGAAATAAGTTGGGACTAAACTGGGTGCTCAGAGAATTCTTCGTGAAATTTCAAAATTTTCACTAGGTGTAGGGGACACATACCTGTGTGGCCAGGCCGTGTAGCTCACATGGCCAAGAGACACACCCATTTCTTAGGTCGTGTGGACATTCGAAGTAGGGCACAAAGCCGTATCCCAACCCGTGTCCATGCTTGTGTAACACTCTGACTTGGATCACACGGCCAAGCCACACGCCCGTGTGCTAGGCCGTGTGAGCAATTTAATTTGCATAAATTAGGTGCAGGGGTCACACAGCCAAGCCACACTCCTGTGTGCTAGGCCGTGTGGATAATTTTGAGCATTTTGTTTCTAAATTTTTAAGATGCAGGGGACACACGGCCAATCCACACGCCCATGTGCTAGGCTATGTGTCACACACGGTTGAGACACACGCCCATGTGCTAAGCCGTGTGTCACACATGGTTGAGACACACGCCCATGTGCTAGGCAGTGTGTCATACAAGGTTGAGACACACGCCCGTGTCTCTGCCCCTGTGGACGAAAATAGGCTATTTTCCAAGCCACATTTCTCACTCAAGTTGTCTTCCACCTACATCAACACTTTGATATATTCACAAGGCAATACCAATCATTCAAATCAAGCCAAAATCAAGTCTTAGACAAGTCATTTTATCAAATATATCTTAGCATTCACATTTACCATGATGATCAAAACATATATTTGCTTACTTATACCACACATACTATTTCAATCTTTTCATCAACATGCTTATAAACTACCTATTATTCGACCACACCAAACACATATCAAGCATAATAAAATCACACACATATATATTTACACCAAAATATGTTCAACATAAGCCATACCATTGGCAAATCACAACCAAACACATTCGTGCCATCATTTGGCCAAACTTAGCCTATACATGCCATTATACTCAAAAGAAAATTTTCTATTTATACCAAAACGAGCTAAAAGATAGTGTGATGTTACTCCGACCGACTTCCAACCTTTACAAGCTTTTGATTTACTATAAAATAGAGTAAGCATTTAATGCTTAGTAAGTTCGTATAACAAGAAATTAACTTACCATTCATTTTCATTAAAATAGACATACAAAATGCATCCAAGCAATTAAGCTAATAGCCTAAACACACAACTTCACCAAACATGTTAGTCAATCATTTCACATGAATATCAAGAATTGCTTATGAGCTCATCAATATCAAATTTCCATGTATTTCGTGTATATACAGGTAATGATTCATTTTAGTTCATTTATTTTCTCATATAAGGATTTTGCCAGTTGAATCATTTAAAATATCGATGGATACCCGGGTAGTACACATGAAGTGTACAAATTTGAAATCCGTCAATTCATATTTGGGAATGCTCATACGAGTACATAAACGGGAAACTCTTTCAAGCCATATAACAGAAAGCTCATGTGAGCCATGTAGCAGGAAGCTCATAAGAGCCGTAATCGGGAAGCTCGTGCGAGCCAGTATAGGGAAGATTCAATCGAGCCATTTTCAAGAAGCTTCGAAGAGCCATTAACGGGAAGCTCACAAAGATCCTTTAATCGGGAAGCTTACGAAGAGCCATATATCGGGACACTCATAAGAGCTATAGTGTGTCCACAACACATGTAGGATCACAATCAATCGGGATGCTCCGAAGAGCTATTAATGGGAAGCTCGCAAGAACCATATAACGGGAAGCTCATGAGAGCTAATAATGGGATGCTCTTTCGAGCTGTGGTGTGTTCGCAACACATGCAGAACCACAACCAATTCGGGAACCCTGTATCCATCGAATTTCATTTGTCCAATCGAGACTTATTACTTGATGATCATTGTCGGGTATGTAATCAATTTTCATAAACATAGCAATTATACATTCACATACACACAATTCAATTTAAAATACATAATTATACAATTTAGTTACACGAACTTACCTCGATAATGTTCGTGCACACAAAAGTTACTAATCTGCTACTTTCTCTTTTGCTCGATTAAACTCCGTATTTGATCTATCTGGATTTATACAAATAAATTTAAAACCAATTTAATGCAATTTACATTCAATTCAATCCAATTCACATATTAGACAAAATTATCATTTTGCCCCTATACTTTTAATTAATTCTAATTTCGTCCCTAGGCTCGAAAAATGAAATTCATGCAATTTAATCCTTATTCCGAGCCTAGCAAATTTTAACATATAATAATAACAGTCCATGTATTTCACAAAAATTAGAATTTTTTCATGAATTTTACATCTTTTCAATTTAGTCCCTAAATCACAATTTCATGAAAATTTCCTTTACAAAAGTTGTTTATCTATCAACAACCTTTCATTTTCTACCATAAAACATTGTAATTCATGCATACTCATCCATGGAAAAACTTTAATACTTTAATAACTTTGAAAATTAATCCCCGAGATAGCTAGATTAGGTTATTACGATCTCAAAAATATAAAAATTACTAAAACCGGGACAAGAATACTCACCTAATTTAGCCAAATAAGTTTTTCTTCTTCAAGCTTTTCTAGCTAGGGTTTTCATGTATTTTAAATTTGGGGAAGATGATGAAATAATATGATATTAGATTTTTATCATATTTAATTATTTCTATTTCCAATTTAGTGCATTTCTTTATTTAATTTTTCATGGATGAATCATCATATTTATCTACTAACTCCTCTTAATGGTTTATTTGCCATATAAGGACCTCAAATTTTAATTCCATAGCTCTTTGATACTTATAGCTACTAAAACTCAACTTTTGCATTTTATGCAATTTGGTCCTTTCTATCTAATTAAACATGTAATCGGTAAAATTTTCTTAACGAAATTTTCATACATCATTCCTATCATAATTCAGACTATGCAATAATATTAAAATAATTTTCTTTCGGACTCGGATTTATGGTCCTGAAGCTACTGTTCCGGTTTCACTGAAAACGGGTTGTTACACACCTCTTTTCGGAGCTACATTTATTCCTATGAAGGCTTAATATGTTTCTTCTCTGAAAACTCTCATTGTCGCCTCACTTGGAGTAGAGTCTCCTATTGGTGCAAAGAATTTTTCATCAATTCCTCATGGGAACTTTGCTTTGGAGGATGCAAGGTAGAGTTCTACAGATAACATTTCATGTTGTTAATGCCATTGGTTATCTTAGAGGTTAATCCTTTGCTTGTAATAGAGATTGAGTTGGCGATCGTTCCTTTTCGAGAAGCTGATCAAATTGTAGAGACTTCTTATCTTCATTATGACAGGTTTTTGAAGAATAAGTGGATAACCTATGAAGGCATGATTGGTATGAGGGAGTAGTATCAACAACTAAGTGAGATGCTACGAATGGTTCAGATTGGGAACTGTTTCTTAAAAAGGGAGAATATGCAGTTGAAGAAGGAGAAACAATAACTCCGAGAGGCCCTACTAGAGCAAGATGGTGAAGTTAAGGATTTAAGCATGTAGTTTCAAAATGTTTGTCGGTTTTTAGAGAAAGAACAAAAAAGGCTGGAAGATGCTAAGTGACTGTCCCTACCATTGATATAGATGGTGTTATACTAGCTATGCAAGTATCTTTTAGTCACGTGCACACATATGGGATGGACTTTAGACCATTTTTTTTTACGAAATTAGGTGTGGCCGGTGCCTTAATTTCGACATTACTAACCCATTTGGGGATGGTTGGTGTTTTTTCTGTTAGAAGTTGAAGCCTTTCATTTTTACTAGGGAGTCTTCGAGAAGTAACTCCATGGGAAACGGGATTTGGAGGTCAAGAGCGTTCTTAGAGGAGCTAAAAGAGGATGGAAAAAGAATAACGCTCCTAGGTGGAGAGTCTAGTTTGCTTGGTGCAATTCTTGAGGACTCTTCTGCTAGTGATAATGGAGATAATCCGTTGTAAATAAAAGTATAGTGTTGCGTAGGTTTTTCTAATTATAGTATTTATAATTATCCTTTAATAAAGCATTGTCCTTGTAACATCCTTGCACTATGTTTTATGTCTAAGTATTCTCATCTTGTTTGTGTTTGACAGGTTGAATAGTATAAAATAACCTGCTGCTACAGAAAATAATGTTTTATTTTAACTAACAGGTGGAAGTGTATAGTTTTTTTTGCTTTCTTGTTTTTATGTCTTGGTTACCATCTATTTTGTACGGATGGCTTATTAAAAGACCTACTGCCTATAACAAGAGGTTTGTTTATGTGAACATCTATTTTATATGCCCCATTATGAGAACTGAAATCGCCTGTTTCTTTCACTTATGCTTGGGAAGCTTTTAGAAGGGGCAAAAGGGATGCACATGCATTAATTATGTGGGTTGGCAATTTTATCTAGGGAACCGATATCATTGATGAAACATCATTTGTCATGCCTTAGTGGGATGCATATTTGTCCCTGGTTGGGCATTTTTAATAAGGGATTGTTTCTTATAACGATTCGTATGGTTTCCCATATCCTATAAAATCCTTTTCTTTGTTTTTGTTACTTTACTTTTACTATTCATCTTTGTTGGTAGTCTCTGCATATTCTTTTAACTTTCTTTCATTGTTTCTTGTTCTTTTCTTTTGTTTCTCTTTTTGTTTGTGAGTAGTTGATTTTCACTCTGTTAGTCACAAGTAAATAAGTTTTATCTTTTTTTTTTTCTTGTTTTTCTTTATTTCTCTTATTTGAAAGTCGATCATGAAGTCTTCCACTTGTGAAGAAGAGGCTAGTGATTCTTCTGTTGAGGGAGGGAAGAAGGATAAGGCTCCATCGCGCTTGAGAAGGAAAAATGGTTGTTAGTGTTGGATTTGGTGCCCTGAGTGTAATATTTTTATTTGTAAATTTGTAATTGTTTTTCGAACAGATTGATTAATAAAATAAAATCATTGATTACATTAATATACTTTATATAATTGTCCTCACATGGTTTTTGTACACAAAGTAAAATAAAAGCAAATGTTGCTCATTAATTGCCTAAATGTTTAACTAATACTAAGCGATATTACGTTGTCGGATCGTAGTACATTGGAGTGTGAAGAAAAAAAACACTACAATCTTTGATACATGTACGGATGGGGTGAAATTGTTAAATTTAATTCACTAAAGCTATCAGTTTTCAAGTCAGGAAAATCAATTGACTTACGACGCATTTTTGGATGGAATCTAGACTTTTTTGGGTTAACTTCTAATCAATGAAAGAAGCACATTTTATCTTGGAAACATACTTTAAATCACCTTATTTTAAGTTCAAAAACTCATGTTATGGTCATTTTAGTGAATATTGCACAAGCAAAAAATTTTGGACATGGTAATTACGAGTTTTGGATTTGATTTACTTTTAAATCATATTGGATTCAATTTTGAGTCTTAATTTTGATTGTATATAAGCCCAATATTTTATTTAAAAAGTTTTATATTTTTATATTTATTCATTTCAAAATTTAGGAGATTTTAAGTGTTAGAAATTTTATGTTTCTTACTAGACAAAGAAAGTTTAATTGAACTCCAATTTAGGAGTTTTATTATAATCGTGAGATTTCATTTTGTAGCCTCTTTATTATTCATTAGAAAAGACGTTTTGATTATTTGATACTCTTTGGTGTACTTATTTTTATATTAGAAGATTCTTTTTTCATCTTATTTAATAATTTGGGAGTTAAAATTAACTTAGGCATCACATTTGTTGTTCTAATATTATATTTTCAGATATTGAAATTAAATTTCAAATATTTTTTTGTGTTCTATAAATATTTTGTTGCTTTTGGAATCAAAATTGAAATAAAATAAAAGATTTGAATTAAGGAGAGAAAGAAAATACCCTAGGTTTGAAACCTTATTTTTTTTTTCCTCTGCAACTTAAAAGAAGAGGAGTGAACGAGAGATATAGATGAAGGAGAGGTAAAATCTTTTTTAACCACATCACTAAATTCATTAAAACAATATAAATTAATATGTAATTCTAATATTAATTTTTGTAAATTTTAAATGGTTAAAGTTAAAAGTTACATACATGGCATCCTTTCATTGGCTCATTACTTTTTTTAAAGGCAGTTTATTTTTGGACTAAAAACTATAATGTTTTATAACTTTTAAGTACCTGATTGAACAAAAAAAAATATATTTCAGGGGCCAATTTATAATTAATCCTTTTCTTAAATACCCTCCCACTTTGACATGTATTGTCAGAACAACCCTCCCCTTTACATTCGCAGTCATTTCCTCGTTACGCCAGCGGTGGAAGACGTGAGCCTCCTCCTCTGACCTCTTTGTCCACTTGCTATTTGCCACGTGGAATCAAATGAAACTCAGTCCTGGCTCAGGGTTTCTAAATGACCGACACGTGTTCGCTTGCTAGATACCTCCAAAGAACTCTTTCTCTTTCAAAATTAAAGTTTTTATCTTTTATAGAAATTCAAATTGAAGCTCTCTCAGTCCCTCCCTTTCTCTCTCTTCTTTTTCTTTTTTATTGGTTCTTGAGAAGATTCAACTGCTGAAGGGAAGATAGATCAAAGGTAAATTTTATGAATTTTTTTTTTATTTTTATTTTTTTGGTTTTCTAGGGTTATTACTTTCCTGTTTGGTTGGTGGGAAAGGATCATATAGAAAATTTCTATTTTGGGTTTTGATATCTTTTGTATTAGTTTGGGTTTCAGACGACTAAACCAAACTCGGTTTGTTCTAAAACCTTTTTCTTTTCTTTTTATTTTCACTTGAAAAGAAGAAGTTTGTTATCAGTTCTTAGGAATCAAGCAAAGCAGTTAGTGTTATTATTTGGGTTGAAATGTCTTTGAAGTTACTTCCTTTCCATTGATGTATGGTTTTCTTTCTAAAAATTTAGTGTTGTATAGGCATGAAAAAAAGAAGTAAAGTTTTGGGCTTTTAATTAATTGTTTTTTTTTTCTCTGCTATGAATTAAAAAAGCAATTACTTGATTGTAATTAGGCTAGTCATGCATGTCAATTGCATGTTGTAGATTAGATGGATAGTTTGTATTTCAGGGTTTTGTTAAAAGTAATTTAACTAATCAATTATATGTGCAGGTTGGAATAAATTAGTGGCATACAAGTGTTTGGTTATCTGCTTTATTTTCTTTTCAAGGGTAAGTGTCCCACATTATCTTGAAAATTACATTTCCTCCGGGTTTAGATTTTTTTTTCCCCTTTTCTTGAGACTGCAACTTGTCAATAAATGGATTGGCTATAAGATGGAATTTTGTTGCTCTTACAAATTCATTCAACTTGCTACGAGATGGTATTTCGTTGCTGTTACATAATGCAGGACATTTGAAGAGAAAGCTTCATTTGCCGTAAACTACTGACTAGTTTCTTGTATGTGGCTGCTAGAGCTAACATTTGGACAAGAAAGTATAATTTTTAACAAATAGTGGAATCAAATTATCAGCATTCTAAAAAGCTTTTCTTCTATGTAGTTGTTAGTGAGTAGGTTTATGCTTGTGAATAAGTTGGTTAAATGATTTACAATAACGAAGGAAGTTTCAGGTCAAGCTACTTACTTACTTATGTTAAAGGGATACCTGTTTTAATCTATATTTATTTGTAACAGTGTGGGGGTAATGAGAAGATAGAAGAAGATCAAAGGGTTCTTTTGTAAATCATGGATCAACGGGAAAAAACACAGCAGCAGCAGCAGCCTGTGATGGGAGTTGTACCTGTTGCTGGGCAGATGGGCTATTCTACTGCTTACCAAACTGCTTCCATGGTCGCTTCTGGCACTACAGGAGTAGCTGTCCCTATGCAAACTCAGCCTCCTGCTACTTTCTCTAGTTCTCCACATCAACTTGCCTACCAACAAGCTCAGCACTTCCACCACCAACAGCAGCAGCAACAACAGCAGCAGCTTCAAATGTTCTGGGCTAACCAAATGCATGAAATTGAGCAAACAACAGACTTCAAGAATCACAGTCTACCACTTGCTCGGATAAAAAAGATAATGAAAGCAGACGAAGATGTGCGGATGATATCAGCAGAGGCTCCTGTAATTTTTGCGAAAGCTTGCGAAATGTTCATCTTGGAACTGACTTTACGGTCTTGGATCCATACAGAAGAGAACAAAAGGAGGACACTACAGAAGAATGATATAGCAGCCGCTATTTCGAGGACTGATGTCTTTGATTTCTTGGTTGATATTATTCCAAGGGATGAGTTGAAAGAGGAAGGACTTGGGGTCACCAAGGCCACTATTCCTTTAGTTGGCTCACCTGCTGATATTCCTTATTACTATGTCCCACAGCACCCTGTGGGATCCCCAGGGATGATAATGGGAAAGCCAATTGATCAAGCTGTATTGTATCCTGGCCAGCAGCTTCGACCGCCCATGGCTTTCATGCCATGGCCTCAGGGTCAGCCACAGCAGCAGCAATCTGAACAGCAGCAAAGCGATTCTTGATTCGCCCGATGCATTGTAACCGGTTCGCTGCAGTGAAATTTCCAAGCAATTAAATCAAACACTGCTTTATCTATAGTTAGGTTGTTGTAGCGGTAGGTTAGGCACAAGCTGTAACATTGAGAGTTGATGATGCCAGTTTCAATCAATGGCAGCTTTAACATGTCATTTGCTGTCGGTTTGTGATGTTCGCTTGAAAGAATTATGTTCCTGGCCATTAGATTATTAGCTTTGCTTGAGCGGGTATACTTTCCAAAGGGTTATATTGAAGACGCTTGTTAGTTGTAATTGGTAAAGCTTGGTACTGCCCTGGAGACGATCGAAATTTATTTTGTGCTTTTCCGGATTCAAAGAAAAGATAACACTTATTTGGTTATATAATTTTACCTTTTTTTTTTTTTTAGTTTTTTGTTTACTTTATTTATTTATTTATCTCTTTTAACTTTTAAATTAACGGTTGTTTGTCAAATCATTTAAAAATAATAATAAAATTAATATTTGTTAAATTTATTGACGTAGTATATAAGTGAATCGTCATGTGAAAGCTATATTAATAATTAAGTAATTTTTTAAAATTTTAAAAATAAAAATATAAAGATATTTTATAATAAAAATATATTTTAATAATTTTTAAATTTTTTTAAAATTAAATAGAAACTAATTTTTTTTTTATAAAATTGAAAGAAGAAAAATATTTTTATGCTTCAAGAAAAATACAACAGACACATATTTGAATTCCTACTAAGCTTTTGGGAAAAATATTCTGTAATTTGAAAATTATCCATTAATCATTCGACATTTATATACCAAGTAAATTTTAATTAAAATAATATCATACTTTGGTTAATTATTATATTTTTTATTCCTACTTTGGTTAATATTAATAATGCATTTATTATTTTATTTTATTTTTATCCAAGTTTTCAATTGCAAAATGAGTTCTAGAATTGTCATAATTACTATGAAATAAAATTTTAGTTAAATTATACTCTAATTGAAGTAAATCTTAAAATTTTAAACTTATTTTAAATTCAATCATAGTTCATTAAATTACTTTCATTTAAATAAATTACTAAAAATAAATTTTTTATTATAATTGTTAGAATTAAGTGACCCAAATTCTTATTTAAATAAAATAAAAGAAGAATCCCTATAGAATTACACTTCTTTTATTTTATTTTGAATAAGGTTTTTAAACCTTATTAAACTCCATCTATTTGATATTGATTAGAATAAGGAGTTTCAATCTTACTACTCCTATTAGAATATGGCTTTATAAGCCTATAAATAGACATGGTCTATTCCTCTTGTAATTGATTCGAATTCGACATAGTGAATTTTCTTCTCCTCCTCCCGTGGTTTTTCCCCGAAAGGGTTTCCACGTAAAATCATGTTTTTTTCTATTTTTTTACAAATTGGTTTCCGAGCTTCCGGGTTTTTTTTTTCATCTCGATCACGGTAATGGGGTCTTTGAAGTATGAAATTCAGCTGTTGGATCGCAACACCGGATTCGCGTTGTGGCGAGATAAAGATGCAGCGATTCTTGCACAAATGGATTTAGAGGAAGCCTGTTAGGGGTAGATAAGATGCCTTCGACATTGACGGAGGAAGATAAGAAGCGCAAGGATCGAAAGGCACTAACACAGTTACATCTGCATTTGTCTAATGAAATTTTGCAGGATGTGATGAAGGAGAAGATCGCCAGAAAGATTATGGAAGAGGCTAGAACAAATATGTATGTCGAAAACTTTAACTAGCAAGTTGCATATGAAGCAACGTCTTTATGCTCATCGTTTGGAGGAAGGTGCGTCTGTGCACGAACACTTAACAGTGTTTAAAGAAATTCTCTCAAACTTGGAGGCCATGAGGTTCAGTATGATAAGGAAGATCTAGGGTTGATTCTGCTTTGTTCGTTGCCTCCGTCTTATTCAACATTTAGAGACACGATTTTATATAGCCGCGAGTCTCTCACAGTTGATGAGGTTTATGATTCTTTGACCTCGTATGATAAGATGAAGCATCTTGTGGTTAAAATTGACTCTCAGGGAGAGGGTCTCATTGTTCGTGGGAGACAAGATCGGCATGCTGATGATGATCGTAGAAGGACACAGGAACGAAATCCTCGCGGTAAATTTAAGGGTAGATCAAAGTCTTCAAACAGAGGTAAAACTTGTAACTTCGCAAGAAGAAATGGCACATTAAATCCGAGTGCTACAAGCTACGAAACAAGATTAAAAGGAGGCCGCAAATCAAAAGGAAAACAACCGAAAATTTTGGTGAAGTGATATTGTAGAAGACTACGATGATGGTGAACTTCTAGTCGCTCATCAACAATTCTAAAGAGAGCGAGGAGTGGATACTTGATTCAGTTGCACCTTCCACATGAGTCCCAATCGGGATTGGTTTACAAATTACGAAAGCGAATGTATCCGAAGGTGTTGTTTTGATGAGAAATAATGCTTCGTGTAAAATCGCAGTGTTGGAACAATTAAAGTTAAGATGTTTGATGGAGTTGTCGAACACTTAGTGACGTCGGCATGTTCCGAATTGAAAAGAAATTTAATTTCATTGAGTACTCTTGATTCAAAAGGGTACAAATACACGATTGAAAGTGGGATGTTGAAGATTTCCAAAGGTTCCTCATTGTGATGAAAGGCGAGAAAGACCGCCAAGTTATATGTTTTGCGAGGGTTCTCTCTGATATTGGTGATGCAAATTGTTGCTTCCTCTTCTTTGATGACGATGATATTACTAAACTTTGGCATATGCGCCTAGGGCATATGAGTGAGAATGGCATGGCGAGAATTGAGCAAAGAGGACTTCTTGATGGGCAAGGAATTTGCAAACCAAGTTCTGTGAGCACTTTGTGTTTTTTGGAAGCAAAAGAGAGTTCGATTCACCAGAGGAATCCATAACACGAAGGGAACATTGGAGTATATTCATTCTGATCTGTGGGGGCCATCAAGAGTGCCTTCGAGAGGTGGAGCTAATTATATGCTAACTTTTATTGATGATTTTTCCGAAAAGTTTGGGCATTCTTCCCAAGTAGAAAAGTGATGTGTTTTCCTCATTTAAGTCTTGGAAAACTATGATTGAAAAAGCAGACAGAAAACAAATAAAATACATCCGTCATGCATAATGGCTTAGAGTTTTGTTCGATGAGTTTAATAAACCGTGTAAGTCGAAAGGAATCGTGAGACACTTGACGATTCGTCATACTCCACAACAAAACAGCGTTGCGAGCGAATGAACGAACGATTATGGAGAAGGTTCGATGCATGTTGTCAAATGCCAACTTATCAAGGTCGTTTTGGGCCAAATTCCTCTCATCGCATGTTTTTGATCAACCGATCTCCATCTGTTGCCATTGAGAAAAAGACTCCACAAGAGGTATGGTCCGTAATCCTACTAATTATTCTCGATTTAAAGATCTTTGGGTGTCTGCGTATGCTCATGTTAATAATGGAAAATTGGAACCAAGATCCATTAAATGTGTTTTTCTTGGTTATAAAGTCGGTGTAAAAGGGTATAAGTTATGGTGTCCCGAAAATAGAAAAGTTGTGATTAGCAGAGATGTTGTTTTTGATGAAACTGCTATGCTACCTAACTTATCTCTTAAAGACTCTTCCAATAAAGAAAATCAAAAGCGGTGGAGCATCGACACATACAGAGTCAACTCCTCAAGTCGAGTACAAAAATTGAGAATAGAGTTGCTTCTTCACCACAATACTCTATCGCCAAAAATAGAACTAGAAGAGAAATTAAACCTCCAAAGAAGTATCTTTGAGGTGACCTAGTTGCTTATGCTTTAAATGTGGTGAAGATATAGATGTAAACCAAGAGCCGTCAAATTATTCTCGAGCGGTTAATCGTGAAGACTTCGAGAAAAGTGGATGTTTTCTATGCAGAGGAAATAGAATCACTCTACAAAAAACAAAACATGGGATCTTGTGAAACTTCCTAAAGGTAAAAAGGTTGTTCATTGTAAATGGGTGTTTAAAAAGAAAGAAGGGACTCAGGAGTTGAAGAACTTAGATATAAAGCAAGGCTTGTTGCAAAGGGTTCTGATCAAATTCCGAGGAGTGGACTTTACAGATGTGTTCTCCCAGGTTGTGAAGCATAGTTCGATTCGAGCTTTGCTTGGTATTGTGGCCATGCAAGATTTGGAGCTTGAGCGATTAGATGTAAAAACCCAGATTTTTGCATGGAGAGCTTAAGGAAGATATTTACATGCAACAACCAAAGGGTTTCTGACCTCGAGAAAAAGAGGACTATGTTTGCTTGTTTGAAAAAAAGTCTCTTTACGGTTTGAAAGCTTGATTACCAAGACAGTGGTACAAGAGGTTTGATTCCTTTATGACTTCTCATGATTTTAAAAGAAGTAGTTTTGACAAATTGTGTTTACTCTAAGAAAAATAGTGATGGTGCTTTTGTGTATCTACTTCTTTATGTTGATGACATGTTGATAGCGACAAAAGATAAAGGAGAGATAAGAAAGGTCAAAGCCCAACTAAGTGAAGAATTTAAGATGAAAGATTTAGGACCAAAGAAAAGAAGATACTTGGTATGGAGATTCTCGAGAGATAGAAAAGCAAGTAAATTGTACCTAAGTCGGAAGGGGGTACATTGAGAAAGTTCTTTGCGAGTTCAATATGCAGAGTGCTAAGCTGTTAGTACTCCTTTAGCAGACCCATTTCGGACTTTCATCGGCTTTGTCTCCACAATCGATGATGAGATTGAGTACATGTCACATGTTCCATACTCTAGTGCGATGGGATCTCTCATGTATGCTATGGTTTGTTCACGTCCGATTTATCATATGCGATCAATCTGATTAAGCGAGATACATACATGGCGAATCCGGTAAAGAACATTGGAAAGCGATTCGATGGATTACATTTTGGAAGAACTAGAGATGGAGTCATTGGATATGTTGATGCTGATTTTGGCTGAGACCTTGATAGAAGAAGATCTCTCACCGGTTATGTCTTTACAATCGGAGGTTGTGCAATCGATTGCAAAGCTACTTTGCAAACTACGATCGCTTTGTCTACCACTCAAGCTAAGTACATGGCGACATCGAGGCTTGTAAAGAAGCTATTTGGTTGAAGGGACTCTTTAGTGAGCTCAATGAAGACCTTCAAATTAGCACAAGATTTTGTGACAATCAGTGCCATCTTCCTTACAAAAGATCAAATGTTTCATGAGAGAACAAAACACATTGATGTTCGGTATCATTTTGTTCGTGATATTATTGCTCGTGGTGATATTGTTGTGAGCAAAATTAGTACTCATGAAAATCCTGCAGATATGATGACTAAGTCACTTCCGATAACCAAGTTTAAGCATTGCTTAGACTTGGTTGGTGTTCATTGTTGAAGTTAAATCCTTAAGGGTTTTATGGAAGAGGTGGAGAACTTGTTCGTTGAAAGTTCGCGATGAAGAACTTGTTTATTGAGAATTCGTGTCAAGGTGGAGATTGTTAGAATTAAGTGACCCAAATTCTTATTTAAATAAAATAAAAGAAGAATCCCTATAGAATTACACTTCTTTTATTTTATTTTGAATAAGGTTTTTAAACCTTATTAAACTCCATCTATTTGATATTGATTAGAATAAGGAGTTTCAATCTTACTACTCCTATTAGAATATGGCTTTATAAGCCTATAAATAGACATGGTCTATTCCTCTTGTAATTGATTCGAATTCGACATAGTGAATTTTCTTCTCCTCTGCCCGTGGTTTTTCCTGAAAGGGTTTCCACGTAAAATCTGTGTGTTTTTTTTTCCTTTTTTTTTACAATAATTGAAGTAAAATTTAAAATTATTTTTAATTCAATCATTACTCATTAAAATATTTTTGTTTAAACAAATGAGTGTCTAAAATGAGAAATTTAACTAAAACGAGTGCATGTCAATATTGTCATTAGTCAAATTAATGGTAAATAATTAAAACAAGAACACTATCTAATGACGGCACTATATATGAAAATTTGATTTTATACACACACACGTATACAACGACTAATGCGACATATGAAATAAATTTTGTAATATGTTTTAAATAGAACTAGATTTTATCATATCTACGACCTCGGCGAATAAAAATATTTTATATTTAAAATATATATCTATAAAAAAATTTAACAAATGATTAATAGTGGAGTGGTAAAAGGTTTTTTTTTATGAGAATTTGTTGGTCTTGTGTTTAATTCTCAAATAATGTTTTCTAACTGTTTTATTTGGAGATTATATAAAAGTATGAAAAGATGAAAATATCACTATAATAATATTAATTACCTTTTAAAGTAAGCTTATTTTAATAATTTTACAATTGAATTGATATCGAGTTGACTTGTGACATTAATTCGGTCATCCATTTTATATATAGTATAGATTAGAAAGCATTTTAAGTTTCAATTTGTTTTTAGTTTTTTCTTTATATAGAATTTAGCCTCTTAACGTTTTTTTTGTCACTTTGGTCTTAATTATTTTCTTATCACTTTGATATTTAACCTTTAAATTTTAGTCAAATTATTATCTTTTATGTAAAAGCTAACTAAACTCTTAATTTTGAGGATGCTAATGTGGTAACTCACATCACAGTCTATATGTACTTTATACTGATATGAATAATTTATTTGATTTTAATAAAAAAAATGTATTTTTAATTTTTTTCTATGAAGTTATATGAACTACCATGCAAGCTGTCATGTTAGTGTCATTAAAACTTGACATAATGATAAATTTAACCCCTAATGTTGACCTTTTTTTACTTTGACCCTAATTTTTTTGATCACTTTGGTACCCAACCTTTTAAGTTTAGTCAAATTGCTTTTCTTTAGGTCAAAAAATTGATCAAACTGTTAAATTTTAAGGACACTGACATGGTAGTCTGTGTGGCACTCTATGTATACTTCATTGTTGATGTGGACGATTTTTTTTTTAAAGTATGAACATTTTATTAATTTTTTTGGGTAAACTACACTAATAGTCACCTAACTATTAGTTAATTTCTTTTTTGGTCATCCAACTATGAAAACTTACAATGTTGTTTTTTTTTTCCACCACTAAGCTAATGGTGGTAGTTTTTAAAATTGGCGTGACAACAATTTTAATCCTCAATATTTATATATTGTGTCAATTTAGTCTTGGTTCTAAAAAAATCTAACCCTAAACGTTTACACATCGTGTAATTTGGTATTTTTTGTAGTTTTGCTTTTTTTTGTGACCCTTTCACCTAAAAAGCTAAAAAATTTTACTTATTTTAACTTGATTGAAAACATATAAAAAAAGAAACATCGGAAAATCTAAGATAATAATTTTCATCTTATCTCATTATTTTTAAAAATTAACACATAATGTCAGAAAGAAAACAAAAACTGAAAAAAAGACCCACGATGTATCATGTTGAGGGTTAATTTTTTTTAGAATCAAGACTAAATTTGTAACACCCTATACTCGGCCAGGACGGTTCGACGCAAATTCGGAATGTCACATTAGTCACCAGAGTGACTCTCCGTTCCATCTCCAACCGAACCTCCAACACACTAGCATATTGTGTAACACGCCAAACCCTACCCTTATGGAGGATCCATGTGTTACTACTCATAAAACCTATTGTCTTTAAACCAGTATGTAATTAACAAAACTTGTGGTTTGAGTTGTTTTCAAAACTATATAAAATTTTCAGAAATAACAATGTAACATTCTAAATATGATAAATCACCTTCATCGAACCAAACATAACATTTTCACATCATTCCAATTACGATAGATTTTCAAATAAGACATCTTGATAAGTAAATGTTTATTATACTGATTTCCTCTCAAAATAAACCTCTTGACATCACACCCTTCATGTAATGCATAATACAAAATAACAGGAGTCTCACAGCAACATGTGCCCTTTGGCGTAGTCTAATAGAATGGTGTAACAGCCTATTTTTTAATTGTGTCGGAAATAGTGATTTTAGGGCCACCAAATTTGATGAGTAAATTTGTAAATATTGTTATTTAATATTTACGAGTCAAATATGATTTTAAAAAGGTTTTCGATTTGATAATTTATGTTATATAAGCGATTTATTAAGTTCAACTGGTAAGACCCTAACGTCAAGTGGTTTTAGAAAATGAGGTATCGGGACCTCGTTTCTATAATTCGAGCTGTAAATACTTTTATAAATATTTATAGAGTGTCATTAAGGTTGTAATAAAGTTTCGTTGAAAAATTTTAACTTTTCGATAGTTAATTAAGTAAAAAGGACTAACTCGTAAAAGAATATAAAATGTGATCACTATTTGATTAGAGTGATTAAATGGTTTATTAAATAAAGGTAAGTGGACTTGAATGGTAAATATACCATTTTTAAAAGGTGTTGGACGATTGAGGTTATTTAGTTAAAAAAATTATATTTATTAATTTAAAAAAACATTATATTATGTTATAATGTTAATAAAATAAGAAAAAGAAATTAAAAGATGATTCATTCATCTTCTTCACCATTTGTTAGTCGAAAAAAAAGGGGAGAAGCTCCAAGCTTCGGCCAAGCTTCAATGGGTGCATGTGAGTCCGTTTTTCACCCGTTTCTTTTAATTTTTATGTTTTTGAGATTGTTGCAACTAGGTTTAATTAGTCCGTACCTTCGATTTTGAAACCGTTAAAGATATTAAATGTTGCCATTGATGAATCTATGTGATTTTAGTTATTAAATGATGAATTTGAAGTATTAGTTGTTATTTATAAGTATTTTATTAAGTAATTTTGATGAATTTATCGATTAGGGACTAAATTGTTAAAATAGTAAAAATATAAGGATTTGATGTGAAATTATTGTAAATATGGGCTGTTTTGTGTGCCATGAATACTCGGCAGATGTGAATTGGCATTAAAAATGGTTAATTAGGCCCATAGACTAAATTGAATAAAAGGAAAATTGTAGGGGCAATTTTTTAAAAATTTCAAAAGTGACTAGATTGCGTAAAATATATTATTTTACTATCTATATTATCAAGACTGAGTGGAAAATCGAGGAGAATGAAAAACTACCAAAATGCCTCTGTACTTTGTCATTTCTACAATTTAGCCAGGTAAGTTCGTTTTGTTTAATTTTAGTTTATATTTAAGTGAAATATATGGACCTAATTGCATAATATTAGATTATATTGATTTGTGTAATTGAAAACGAAAATAATGACTTGATATTACGTCGATCATTGATTGAGAAACTCGGAGCCATTACTACAAATTAGCTTTGTAAGTTCATTAATATGAACTCAATTATATTTCTAAGTGTTTATGAATATTGAAGTTTAAATGATGTAAAATTACTGATAATAAATTAATTTGTTGATAGAACAAAAATTGTAAAAAGTTAATAAAATGATAATTTTTGATATCAATGAAGACATGTTGCATTCTCACGTAAGACCATAGCGAGGCTATGGCAATTATCCAAACGTAAGACCATGGTTAGACCATGGCAGTGTTTATATGTAAGACCATAGTTGCGCTATGGCATTTTGATGATAAGACCATAACTGGGTTATGACACTATGGACGTAAGACTATGGTTGGACCATGCTAGTGTTTATATATAAGATCATAGGCTGGGTTATGGCATTCTGATGATAAGACCATAACTAAGTTATGGCACTACGAATGTAAGACCATGGCAGGGCCATGGTAATGCATATGTAAGACCATAGTTGGACTATGGCACAAAGCAAACGTGTACCAGGGTTTCAATCTTCTTCACAGTATTCACCGATTATAGAAAATGGATGGTTTTGACCATCGTTTAGCACACTTTGTGTGAGCTCCGGTAAGGGTTCCGATTGACTTCACTACAACAAATATGGAAAGGTATGATGTACCAATGATTAAAGTATGAATATTCATGAATATAAAAGGTATGATTTAAGAGATGCTATGTTTATGTACTATATCTTACCATGTGATGATATCACTAAGTTATGTGTTTAATCATTAGCTTGTGGCTATTTCAAGCCATATGGCCTGAACTATGTCACATGGCCGTGTGAACCCTGTTTCCAAAATTTTTCAATTTTTCCATTTTTTTTTTGTTTTAGTTCAAATTAGTACCTGAATGTTCTCAAGCTATTTTTAGGGTATTGTATACTAGGTTTAAGGCTCATAAGAGTATTTATGATATAAATAAAATGTGTCTTTGAGTGTTATTATTTAATTTGGATGATTGTTTCTATTGAAGTTAAATGTTTTTAATTGTACTGTAATACTTCATAATCTTAATCCGGAGACGGAGATGGGTTAGGGGTGTTATATTTAGTGTTTATTTGATCATCTTTAGTCCCAATAATATTTAGATTTTGAAATTTTAGTCCTGGCTCAAATGGTAGACGATAAATTCATTAACTAAAATGATGTGATTTTTTTATGAGTATTATATGAAAATAACAAGGTAATATATCATTACACATGTGATAATATGAAAATATTGAAAATAACAAACGTTAATGAATTTAATGGCTATCGTTTGGTTATGACTGAAATTTCATAAATCGATTGAATTATAAATACAAGGACTAAAAATGATTGAATTATAGTACAATGACTAAAAAAAAATAACTTATGCATAGTATAGGGGTGTTTAAAACACCACTCTGGTCCCAAGTTCAATATTAAGCAAACTGACCCCTCAGAAAAATCAGAGCAATTTGATCCTTATTAAATTCGAAAAATACAACTAAAGATAATCAATCACAAAACTAATGTTTTCCTTTAATTGTACATAATTTTAATTGGGATAATAATAAATTTAATCATTTATGTTTATTTATAATCTTTTCAATTTAATTATAATTTTGAAAAAATTTAACCTCAATATTTATATATTCTATCATTTTGAATTTTATTGCTAGCCCTTCCCTTATAGTAAAACAAAAATTTCTTTCGAAATTTAATTCTTTTAATTCAAATTTGATAAAAAAAATTGATTTTTGCTACGATGAAATAAAAACTTTCAAGTGTTGGTGGGCAGTGGATTGAATGGATCTTTCCTTTTGGAAGATCTGCCGTGAACCTTTTTCCTTTTTAACGACTTCTTTCCCTGAGCCCTAAATCCCTAATTTCTTTAAACATTTGTTTTCTAATTTAGTTTTCAATTAACAGGTAATTAGGTAAAGCATCTATTACTAATTCTGTGGGATAATTAGTTCCTCTTGCCATAATGAAATCTATTCTTATCCTGATTATTGGCTCCTTTTTTTATGCCTTTTGATCCCGAAAGCATTATAAATATTCTCATAATTTAATTTTAATTTATATAATAATTTATTTGGCTTTTCAAAATGAATAGAAAAATGAACGTCGGTTATTCTTGTCGATGTAAAGGTTGAAATGACTTTGATATATATATATATATATAAATGAAATGTCAAATAAACAATTTTTATCAACAAAGGTGTAATTTTTTGTCAAAACTGGTTATGCAGAGAGCAAAAACAACTTTCTAATAATTGGGTGGGGATTTTAGATCAAATTTGGAGTGTGTTAGCACATGAAATTAAAATTTGTGGGAAAATAGAGAATGTTTTGGTTGGTGTTTGTTCCCTGATCTATCTTTTGAACATTTGAAGGGGGCGATATCAAACCCAAAGCAGAAACGCTTCAACTAAGTATGGGTTTGATATTATAAATCCAAATTGGATTTGATTAGAAACTTCATTCATTTGCAGCTGAGATGATAATCCTGGGAAGTGCTTTTGCATCTATCTTTGGTATTAGACTCAAAGCAAAATTCTCTTAAGCTAAACATCAAATTTTAAACATTGAGATTCTTATTTCAACATTTTAACATATTTGAGTTGAATGTTTTATTTAGAATTAGGGTAAATGTTGTAACTTAAATTTTTTTGAATTAAGATCTAATTAAATAGAATGTGCAAACTTTAAGAGTTAAATTTGTTACTATACTAATAAAAATGTATAATGACTTATTTGGTGTTCCAATCTTATTCAAAAAAAATAAATTATTTTAGCCTTTTATTTAATTTTTCACCTCTTTTACCCCTTGAATTTGCGTTGTTTGTCAAGTCATCCCAAAACGGATGGAAAAAGTAATGTTTGTTAGCTTTGCCGGTATGATATCCACGTGACAGCCCACGTGTATACCACATCAATAATTAATTAATTTTTTTAAAATTAAAAAATAATTATTTACTGATTTGACATACAATTGACTGCCACGTGAATGCCATGTCAGCAAAGTTAACACGCCAACTTTTATTTTTGAAAAAAAAAAACATCAAATCTGTCATCCATTTTAAGGCCAAAAAAAGATCTAGTTTAATGGCCAAAAGAGGCGAAAAATAAATGAAGAGTTAAAATGATTTTTTTAGTAAAATTGGAAAGCTAAATAAGTCTAATAAAAAAAATTATGTGCATTTGACAAAAAAAAATTAACACACTGATTAATTGCCCTTAATTGTTCACTTTCGAAACTAGCAATGATTAAATTGGTCTTTTTACCTACAAGGACTAATAACATAATTTTACCCAAAAATTATGTATAATAAATTATTATATACATAAATCAAGAATTTTAGTACAACTTCTATTATTAGTCCCTGAACCATGCATAAGTTGTGGATTTGGTCCCTACATTTTAATTTGATCATTTTTAGTCTCAGTACTTTTTACATTTAAAATTCTCGTTTTGACCTGTCGTAACCATTTTTTTGTAAAACGGGTCGACTAAAATGAAAACGAAGAAAAAAAGGGAGTCACCACCAATCCTTTTTGATGAGGCGTGATCGGGTCACCTTGTAATTCAATCATTTTAATAAAAGTTTAAATTTATCAAAACGATGATTTTTCGGTCTACAAAATCCAGAAAACGGGTTCGGGAGTCGATTACGCACGAGGAAGGATTAGCACCCTCGATACGCCCAAAAAATTGGTACCTAGTTGATTAATTAGTGTATTGATGTTGAAAATTTGAAAACTCGAAAGAATTTAAAATACGATCCCTCCTTTTTAAAAAAAACTTGAGTAAACTGAAACAAACGTAAAAGGTCCATCTCGTCTCGAAGTAATAAAATGTCATGTCTAGTAAGTTAGGATACGACATCTTGAACTTTTGAGAACGAGATTGCCTTTTATTTTTATTCAAAATTCGGGTATTTTAGCCTTAAAGGGATATTCAGTTACTTAGATCATACGAGAAAAATCGAAACCCAGTAAGTTAGGGTACGGTTCCTCGAATTTCCACATACCGAATATTGCCTTTATTAAAAAAAATCTTATCTCGAGATAACAAGATGTCATGGCCAGTAAGTTAGGGCACAACACCTCGAATCTCCTAAGATAAGCATTTTATTCAAAACTTGTATTGCGATTTAAAAGGGTATTCTATTATTTAGATTAAATGAGAAAAATCGGAACCCAGTAAGTTAGGGCACGATTTTCTTGAATCTCTAAATACGAAATATCAATTATTTTAAAAACTTGATGTACCAAGTAAAGGTTAATGTGAGAAGTAGTATAATGTGAGAATATAGTGCTACATGCGTGATAGGATAAATGCGTTAATAAAATAATAATATGAGATTGAAAAATGAATAGGTTAAATATAGGTATAAAATAAATTTTAAGTAAATATATAAAAACACGTAATACTATAAAAAACAATAATAATGATAATACTACATTGATATGAATAATAGTAATAGTAATAAGAGAGAATAATAAAAATTATAATAATGAGAATAATAATAGTAATAGTAGAATAATAATAATAGGTAAAATAGATATGATAATAAATACAAAGAGCAAAAATAATGTAATAACAATATTAAAAATAAAATGGTAAATAATAGTGGATATATTAATATTGAAAGCAATAATAAATATAGTAATAAACATGATGATAATAATAATATAGTATTAAATATAATACTAAATATAATATAATAATATTAATATTAAAAATAATTAATTTGATAATAAATGAGTGAAAATAACCAAAAAGGACGAAAATTGAATTAAAAACAGAGTACTGGGGTAAATTTGCCATAAAAATAAAAGAAAGGACCTACTTGAGACGCGCGGATAACATGGGGGACTAAAATGGGCAATAACCCTTTCCCTCCAAAACGCGTAGCATCGGCAAGGACTCGATTGAAAACCAAATAAACTTTCGGAGCAAAATTAAAAAGAATGAAAACCTAATTGCAAAATCATAAAAGGGCGGAGGGGCTAAAAATGCAATTAGCCCCTCTGATGAAAAGCACTTGGATCCTAGGAGCGGGTCGGGTCCGTGCGCAGGTTAGGGGCAAAACGACGTCGTTTTGGGGCTTAAGGACACCGACCAAAACGGCGTCGTTTTATCAAGCTATAAAAGTCACTTTCCTTTGAAAAAAATTCATTTTCAGCATTTGAAAGAAAAAAAAAAGAGGAGGGGGAAGCTTCTCTCTGGGGCGAGGTCTAGACTACGCCCTTGGGGCTCATGCGAGCTTTGCGTCGTGATGATGCACATACAGTAATGCGCGCCCGAAAGGTAAAATTTTTTAATTTTTTTAATAATAATATATGTATATATATGCCAAAAAGAAAAGAAAAAAAGAAAAAAAAAGCTTTGAAAATAATAAAAGGAAAAAAGATCACTTCTCTTGGCCTCGGTTTTGATTTTTAGTAGTTTTTTAGTGTTTAACCTCTGCTCTTTTATGTTTAATCTATGCTTACAAGTGTTTGTATCTGAAATTTCTCTTTTGTATTGATGTTCCAAGAGGTTACAAATAGATTTAGATTGGCTTTTTATAGCTATTTTTTCTACAACTTGTTTGATAACCTGTCTTTTCTATTTATTCTTGCAGGTGCAAGTGGCAATGATGAAATGATGGTGGAGGTGGAGAGGCGGTGCTGTAATGGTCAGAGGGCAGAAGTAGTAGCAGCTAGGTTTAGGGGAGAATTAGAGTTTTCTGATTTTGATTTTGGGCTAGGGTCTGCTGGGCTTGGTATTGGGTCTTTAATATTTTGGGTCTGGTGTATGATGTTGGGCTGGTTTTGTGTGTAACAGGCCCCGGGCAAATTGGGCCTTCTACAGCTGCCCCTCTTTGCTTATTGTCGTGCAACGGGAATAGAGAAAAGACATAAAAGGGCCAAGTTTGCCCGGTCTCGTCGAATTCTGGCTTCTTTCTGTGTTATTCTTCTTCGAGTAGCTTCATTCCATCCCATTGCATCTTCAGTGGTCTGGGAACTAGCGCTTCGATCTAACTCAAAGGAAATTAGACTTGTAGCTTCAATTTGTTCCGCCACAACTTCGGGGAGATGAGACTTTCTATGGTAAATTCAATTTGACCTACTACAACTTCAGAGGTATAGGATTCGTCCTTTTAATCCACTGCACTGCAACTTCAGGGAGATAGGATTAACTGTCTTCAGTCTGCTCCACTGCACCTTCATGAAGCTAAGAGTTTCAATTTGTTCCATTGCAATTTCAGGGAAATAAGATTTGCTATCTTTAGTCTGCTCCACTGCAACTTCAGGGAGATAAGGTTTGTTTTGATCTGCTCTACAGCAACTTCAGACAGATAAGAGTTCCAATCTGTTCCACTGCAACTTCAGGGAAATAAGATTCGCTATCTTCAGCCTGCTCCACTGCAACTTCAGGGAGATAGAATTAATTGTCTTCAGTCTACTCTACTACAACTTCAGGGAGATAAGACTTGTGACTTCAACCTGCTCCACTGCAACTTTAGAGAGATAGGATTAATTTTCTTCAGTCTGCTCCACTGTAACTTTAGGGAGATAAGACTTGTGACTTCAACCTGCTTCACTACAACTTCAGGGAGATAGGATTAATTGTCTTCAGTCTGCTCCACTGCAACTTCAGGGAGATAGGATTAATTGTCTTCAGTTTGCTCCACTGCAACTTCAGGGAGATAAGGTTTGTTTGCCATGGTGGATTTGATTCGACCTTCTACAACTTCAGAGGTATAGGACCTGTAGATTTGTCGATCTTGTTACACCGTCCTCTGGGGAACATGATCTGTAGAATCAATTTATGGATTTATACTTATGCATAATGATTAGGATGCCATGATGAAATAAATCAAATGCTCCTAGCTAAATGTATTTTGCACAAATACAGAATTTCATGAGAATGATCCATTTTTTAAACGCTTAGGATTGTCATTGCTCATTGTTCTTCCAGGTTGTATTACCGACGTAATGTCCTGTCTTCTTGTTCAACCGACATTTTTTGACAAAAAGTCTGAAGAAATGGTCACTGTTTATAGTTTCATTCTCAAATATTTCCAACCCTTAGGCTCAGTGAGTTTTAAATAAAAGTCCTGTTTCAGGTTCTCATATTATTTAGAAGTTTCCAGAGTAATATGCAAAACTCCTTTTGTGAAAGTATTATTAGTCCAACATTACTTCAACACAAAATGCTTGAAAATGACCATAATAATGGAATTTATCAGAAATAATCTAACAAGAATAGGTTAATTAAAGAAAGCGAACAATGCTAGAATACAAAATGATGAGGGGAAAAAATAGGTGCCCTGGATATCGCAGCCTGAGCTTCTCTGTACGGACTTTTTGAAGACCATTTTAAGCTCAATATGTGTTTAGGAGATCAAGAGTACTCTGTTGGTGCCCCAAGACGTAACATCTCTCCTCCTTCTTAATTTAGGTATAGCAAGATCACCGCATGTGTAACACCCCTTAACCCTGAATCGTCGCCGGAACATGGTTACGAGGTATTACCAGAGTTGGTCATAAATAAACGAGTAGATTGGGACATAATCCCGAGACACAATTTAAAATTTTTCAAATTTCATCTTTAAGACCCTAATATGGACCTATGAAACCCAAAATATGTTTAGGAAATGATTTGGGACTAAAATAGAAACTTTAGAAACTTTTTCGTGAAAATAGGGGCATATGGCCGTGTGGTTTGGGGCATGCCTGTGTGGCCTATCAACATGGCCGTGGCACTAGCCTGTGGGAAATTTTCTTAGCTACTGACTTGGCCACACGGCCTGGGCACACGCCCATGTGTCTAGGCCGTGTGAAAACTGCTATTTTCACCATTTTTATGCTATTAAAACACACCAAAAACACCTAATTCATACACAATCAAAATCATCCATTGTTCACACAAAACTTAACCATTTCATATGCATCAACTCATATCAAAATATGTATCATATGGCTCATTCATTCAAGCATTTATCAACACAGAACTTGCACATATTTACATCAAAACAACTTCACATCTCATGTTCCTTTAAACATAATACCAAAAGTATAACTAGCCAAATCACATGGCTAATTTCACCTTACAACTCATATACATAGACCTAGCTCATACATGCCATATTTAGCTATACACATATTCAAAAGAGTACCAAAAAGAGTTTCGTAGTGTGATGTTAATCCTTGACGGTCCCGAGACTTTAGTAGCTTTGACGACCTATAAAATAGACAAATCACACACAGAGTAAGCTTTCCAAAATCTTAGTAAGTCAAATACAAATAAACTTGGTATGAAAAGCATATATGCAAATAAATACATTGATACATATCATTCATTTAGCAATCCTTCACTTATTTAATTTGATTCATACACTTTTGGCCACATTAACCAATCTCATTATATACATATTGACATAGTAAAAATCATCTAGATACTTACCTTATATACACCAATAGTGTATAATCAACATACCTGAATCGGACTTATATCACATATTTATTCATCGCTCGAATTTTTGATTTGTATTACGGACTTGGCCGTTGAACCAATAAAATCTAATAAGATTTTCAAAAAGCTCAGAATAATTGTACAGTGCCAACGTCCCAGACGAGGTCTTATATGCACTCGGATATCGATGCCAACGTCCCCAACGTGGTCTTGCTTATAAAACGTACATTGATGCCAACGTCCCCGACGTGGTCTTGCTTGTAAAACATACATTGATGCCAACGTCCCCGACGTGGTCTTACTTATAAACATATATCAATGCCAACGTCCCCGACGTGGTCTTTCTTATAAAACATATATTGACGCCAACGTCCCTGACGTGGTGTTTTACAAATCTCAGATCAATGCCAACATCCCCGACGTGGTCTTACATGATAAAACAAAACGGATACCTATGTCATGACATAGCTAATCTTATCTATTCCTATATTCGTACGAAACTTCTCGACTTAGTTGCTATTTCGGACTCATCTCGGATTTAAAATGCATAACTTATCATAAATATTCATAATCAACAATAATCATATAATCAAATATAATATCCTACAAATACGTTTACTTGCATATTGACTTACCTCGAAATGAAAACGGCTACTCGGTTACTTTCGCTTTCTCGCGATCTAAGTCCGTTTTCCTCGGTTCTTGATCTAAACATATTCAGAATTAATCCTTTTATTCGCTAATTTATTCAATTCAATCCATACACACACATTTTGGGCTATTTATAATTTAGCCCTCATATTTGCACATTTTATCAATTTAGTCCATTTTTTACAGAACATCAAATTCACAAAATCTACACATAAACATGCTTGGCCGAACCTCTATAGGGACTATATAAGTCCAAATATTTCATCAAATTCACATATTAACCCTCCAAAATAATATTGTCCCAACTTAGCCCTATTTAGCTAAATTTATCAAAACTTCAAGAACAAAGCATGTTCATCTCACTCATATCTTTCATCTAACACCAAAAATCATCAAAAAGCTTAACATCTCAACAATGGCATCTCTCACAAACATCATTAATTCACAAAATCAAAACATGGGTTTTGTAGCTTTCGAAGCAACGATTGCAAAAACGTAAAAATTATCGAAAACAAATCAAAAACTGACCTTGAATCTAAGCTTGTAAGTGCCGAATATACAAGCTTCAAAACTTTCTTTTTCTTTCTTTAGTTTTTGGCAAGAAGATGATAAAAAAATGCCACTTACTAATGTTTCTTTTATTATAACATATTAATATAAATATAAAATACATATATATTATCATAACATATAAAATAATCACATATAACATAATATGTTGACACCTTGCCGTCCACCACCTATAATTTTGGCCAAATTGCCACATACGACCCTCACTTTTACAAAGCCATAACACATAGGCACTTTAGCAATTAGTATGCAACTTTCACATTTAATGCAATTTAATCCTTTTGTCAAATTAAGCACACAGACAATCAAATTATCTTACAGAAATTTACCACATGAACTGCACAGAAAATAATATTAAAATATTATACGGACTCGGATTTGTGGTCCCGAAACCACTGTTCCGACTAAGGTATAAACCAGACTGTTACAGCATGCCCCCTCTTTGATTGCAATTTGAATCGCCCTTTTTGGGCTTTCGACTCACAACCTCTTTGGTCTCAAGGCGCCCTTTACAAGTTTTCACCCTGGCCTCTCCGTTTTTTTTTTCGAGAAGGTCTCAAAGTGCCCTTTTCGGGTTTTCACTTTGGCCTCTTTTCCTCTTCAAGTATAATACTTCTTGATTGAATCCGAATTTATAGGATTGGATAAGTTTTTCCCATCCATCTCAGCCAAGATCAGTGCTCCTTCAGATAAAGCCTTTTTCACCACATAAGGTCCTTCCCAATTTGGCGTCCATTTCCCTCTGAAATCCTTTTGCATGGGGAGGATCTTTTTCAAAACTAAGCCCCCCTCATGAAATTTTCTTGGGCGCACCTTTTTGTCATATGCTCGCATAATTCGCTTTTGGTACATCTGACCATGACGGATAGCTCTTAGCCTCTTTTCCTCAATCAAGTTTAACTGATCGTATCGAGACAGGATCCATTCTGCTTCATCTAACTTTAACTCTGACAAGACTCGAAGGGAAGGAATTTCCACTTCGATGGGTAACACTGCCTCCATTCCATAAACCAATGAGAAAGGAGTTGTCCCTGTGGAGGTCCTGACTGATGTTCGATAAGCATAGAGAGCAAATGGTAACTTTTCGTGCCAATCTTTATAGGTTTCAACCATTTTCCCCATAATTTTCTTAATGTTTTTATTGGCTGCTTCCACTGCACCATTTATTCTTGGACGATACGGTGACGAGTTGTGGTGTCTGATCTTAAATTGACTACAGACCTCTACGATCATGCTGTTGTTCAAGTTTAATGCATTGTTGGATATGATCCTCTCAGGCATTCTATATCGACATATGATTTCTTTTTTTAGGAATCTGCTGACTGCCGACTTAGTAGCACTGGCATATGAAGCAGCTTTTACCCACTTGGTGAAATAGTCAATGACTACAAAGATGAACTGATACCTATTTGAAGCTTTTGGAGAGATCGATCCAATGACATCCATGCCCTACATATAGAAAGGCCATAGTCACAGGCTAGTCTTCCCAACATCTTCTTATCATTCTCGATCGCTTGTTCAAGATATTCACGATTTCTCACATATCGCAATATATCTTGGTACCAGGGGTGATCATCTCTTTCTTCTTCCTCCACATTGTAACAATGAGCTGGGGCCTCGTAAATACTCATTTGAATGGGTTTTACATCCTCTTGCTTATTCACTTTAATCATAGAAGCCAAAGTAGCCAAAGCATCAGCCATTTGGTTTTCGCCTCACGGGAGATAATTGAAAGTAATGTCATTAAACTCTTTAATCAACCCCAAAACTATCCTTCGATAATTGATCAATTTGGGGTCTCTTGTCTCCCATTCACCTTTCAGTTGGTAGATTACCAATGCAGAATCTTCATATACTTCTAGCACTCTAATTTTACGTTCTATGGCTGCACGGAGTCCCATGATACATGCTTCATACTCCGCCATATTATTCGTACAATCAAAATCCAATTTACATGAGAACGAAAAATGATCTCCATTTGAGGATACCAAGACTGCCCCAATTCAATTACCCATAGCATTCGATGCTCCGTCAAAGTTCAATTTCCAGAGGTGATCTTTCGTAGTATCTTCTTCAGTAGTTGCCACATGCATTAGTTCTTCGTTGGGGAAGTCAAAGTTTAGAGTCTCATAATCTTCTAGAGCTCTATTGGCCAGAAAATCTGCTATTGCACTTCCTTTTACAGCTTTTTGGCTCACATAAACTATGTCGAATTCAGAGAGGAGAATTTACCATCTAGCCATCCTTCCATTCAAAGCGGTTGACTCCATCATGTACTTTAGAGGGTCCAACTTCGAGATTAACCAGGCCGTGTGGTACAGAATGTATTGCCTCAACCTCCGAGTCGTCCAAATCAAGGCACAACTCAATTTCTCAATTGGCGAATATCTCATCTCACATTTAGTAAATTTCTTGCTAATGTAGTATATCACCTTTTCTTTTTTTCTCGAATCATCGTGTTGACCCAGCACGCATCCCATAGAGTGATCAAACATTGTCAAATACAGGATTAATGGTCTATCTGGGCATGGGGGTGATAATACTGAAGGATTTGACAAGTACTGTTTGACTCTATCGAAAGCTTTCTAGCATTCATCATCCCACATGCCTGGATTGTTTTTATTCAGAAGATGAAATATGGGATCACATTTCTCGGTTAACTGTGAAATAAAACGAGTAATGTAATTTAACCTTCTCAGAAAACCTCAAACTTCTTTTTGAGTACGCGGTGGAGGCAATTCTTGTATAGCTCGGACTTTGTCTAAGTCAATTTCAATTCCTCTTTCACTGACTACAAAGCCCAGCAATTTTCTAGATCTAGCTCCAAAAGTACATTTTGTTGGATTGAGCTTTAGTTAGAACTTTCTCAACCTCAGGAACAGTTTCCTCAAAACTCGAATGTGTTCCTCTTCTGTTCTAGACTTTGCAATCATATCATCAACATAAACCTCAATTTCTTTATACATCATATCATGGAACAAAATCACCATAGCCCTTTGGTATGTAGCTCCTGCATTTTTCAACCCAAATGGCATCACCTTATAACAGAATGTTTCCCACAAGATTATGAAGGTAGTCTTTTCTATGTCTTCAGAGTGCATTTTTATCTGGTTGTATCTCGAGAAGCCATTTATGAAGGAAAACAACGAATACCCCACCGTATTGTCTACTAAAGTATCAATGTGAGGCAAAGGGAAATTGTCTTTCGGGCGGGCCTTATTCAAATCTCTATAATCTACACACATTTGTACCTTCTTGTCTTTCTTAGGGACAGGCACAATGTTGGCTACCCATTCTGGGTATTTGACTTCCTGCAAAAATCAAGCGCCAAATTACTTTTTAACTTCTTCTTTTATTTTTAGCATAATGTCAGGCCTCATTCTCCGGAGCTTCTGTTGAACCGATTTGCAATCCTCTTTTATGGAGAGGCGGTGCACAACAATGTCAGTGTTTAACCCCGGCATATCTTGGCATAACCACGCAAAGGCATCTTTGGATTCTTGAAGTAAATCTACGAGGTCTTACCTCGTTTTTTCGGTTATGCATGTTCCAATTTTCACCGCCTTTCCTTCTTCCAAGGCCACGACCTCCACTGTTTCTTCATGAGGTAGAATTTGTTTTTCCTATTGTTCTACTATTCTTAACAAGTCTGAAGATAAGCCACATTCTACATCATCTTTAAAGTCCTGGGATCTCTCTAAACACATGTCTCGCTCAAAAGGAAGTTCTAATTCTCTAGCAGCGTTACTCGTGCAGTTGATATCCAAGGGCCTGTCGTAGGTACAAAGGAATATAAAAAAAACGAATAAATTTAAGAATAATTATTTTTATAGTATGACCATGAGTGAAGAATAAAAGAATATTTAGAATAAAGAATAATTGTCTGTATAATATGATTACAGATGAATTGGAAAGAATAAAGAATATTTGCTCAAAAGATGCGTTTTCATTAAATTAAAGACTTTTGGGCCATAAGCCTATTTCACAGAGGATGCTTATTACTCCTAGGCCTAGAGCAATAAGTGTTCTAGGACATTACTCTGAAATAGTTCTAAACACTATAGGAATTTCTTTCGTAGTCCAATTGTCCAAAACGCTCCCCAGCTCAAAAGGGCGGATACCCGACAAGTTCCTTCTTCATGTTCCCTCATCAGATATGGCATTAATGTATGAGTTTTCCAACGTACCCCCATGGTTCCTTTTCTTGGTGTCCCTCGCTCAGGGTGAAGGATTCCTCTTTATACAAAGGTCTTGGATATGTAGGGAAAAATTATTGGCTCCCACTTCATTTCCTTCCCGCTCAACCGTGCTCTTCTCCTCTCTTGCTTCTTTTCTAGTTCCTTCTTTCTTTGTCTCGCGTTTGGCTTAAACCCTAAGTCGAAGCAGTCTCGCTTGTCCTTTAGCAATGGTACCTCAACCTTTCCTTAGAGGTATCTCCCGACTCCTTTCCCTAGTAAGCTCCTTTTCTAACAGTTAACTGCAGACCTATTTTTGTAGTCTTGGATATTTTAGGCATCGGGACATTGTTTCCTTCGGCGACAAATGTGGCATTTACAATTTCCAATGATCGAAAAGAATATTGGATCGTTTCATCATTTGCCTCTAAATATGGAGCGTTATTGGTCACGGTTACAATGATGTCTTCTTCTGTATTTTTGGTCACTAGTCGGCCTTCTGTCACCAATTTCAGCTTTTGGTGCAACGTAGACGGAAAGGCCCCCGCTGAGTGAATCCATGGCCTTCCCAATAGGCAGTTATAGGAAGGCTTGATATCCATTACCAAAAAATCCACATCGTATGTGTTAGGGCCGATCAAAAGTGGTATTTCAATTCTGCCCATTACCCTTCCCTTTGTGCCATCAAATGCCTTCACTATATTTTAGCATGGCTTCATATGAGAACTATCCAATGGCAGCCTATTTAATGTGGATAGGGGTAAAATATTTAATGCTGAACCATTGTCAATCAAGACTCCCAGTAATGTGTATCCTTTGCATTGAGTGGTAACGTGTAGGGCTTTTGTAGATCCTCTTCTTCCAGGTGGTATTTCATCATCATTAAAGAAGATGAAATTATCTGCAGTGATGTTATTGACTAGACGATCGAGCTTGTTGATGGAGATGTCCTCCATGACATAAGTTTCGTTTAATACTTTCATTAATGCATTACGGTGGGTTTCTGAGCTTAAAAGCAAGGCCAGTACTGCTATGCGAGCTGGTTGTTTGTGCAGTTGCTCCACGATGCTATACTCACCATACTTTAGAAACTTTAGGAACTCTTTAGCCTCTTTCTCGGTTACAGGCTCATTGACAAGCGATTCAGACTCAGCTATTTTCTCTATCACAGATTTTCCTTTAATAGGTTCGATTTTTGCAGCTGGTGTATCATAACGCTTCTCACTGCGCGTGTAAAAACCCATTTCTTGTCCCTCTTCTGAAGCGTTGATCAGGTTCTCCTTTCCTGGGATCGTCACGTTATAGTCATAGTTCCAAGGAACCCTTTTGCTATCCTTGTAAGGAAATGCTACAGGTTTTTGAATTATAACTCACGGTGCTACTTGTGTTCTGGCTTCATTGAGTCTTGGCTTCGAGATGATCACTACTGGGCGGCTGCCCTTTTGGACCCTTTCCATTGATCGTTCATCTGAAGCATAAACCTCCCGTCCTTCTGATCCCTTAATCTTCTCGTAAAATTCCATCTCTTTATTATCTATCAAATTTTGCACTATGTCTTTGAACTCAATGCATTCCTGGATTCCATGCCCTTCTCCGTTATGAAACTCGCAATGGTTCCTCTTTCCTTCAGACCTCTCTTCCGAATCCAATATGATCAGTCCTCTCTCCACCATCTGCTTCCAAACCCGTCTCAATGGGATTTTGACTTCTGCAACCTTATATTTGACTTTCTTTCCCCCACTGTCATTTATTCCATTTACTCCTTGATCAGTATGATTAGGTAAGAGGTTTCCCGCTACATTTGGTACGGATGGGTCGTCAAACTTTACGATCCCCATTTTTATTAGCTTTTCAATTACTTTCTTGAACGCGGTGCAATTTTCAATTGAATGCCCCGTGATTCCAGCATGATATTCGCATTAGGCGTTTACGTCATACCACTTGGAAAACGGGGGTTGCAGCGGTATTAAGTAGAAAAGGGGCACAACATGTACATCAAAGAGGTTCTGGTACAGCTCTCTATACGTCATGGGTATAGGTGTGAACTGCATCCTTTCAGTGTTCACCCTTGCGATAGATTCTTGTCTCGGGGGACCCTAATGATTAGTGGTTATTTTTTTTAGCTGGCTTATCGTGATCGCTCTCGAATGACCCTTGATATACGTGCTCGTGTTATTCAACTCATTCTCCCTCCTTCTCGAAGCTGATCTCTTGGTGCCTTCCCTTGCTTCAATCTTCCCACATCTTATCGCATTTTCTATCATCTCTCCAGACATTACGATATCAGAAAAGCGTGTCGGCCTAAATTACCAAGGCTTGCAGATGGTTAGCTACCTCCCGGATCTGAGCCACGGCTTCGCCCATAATGTAATCCCGGTCTCTAACTTGACTCTGAGAGTGATGAAGTTGTTTCTTCCAACGCTCCTCATTTATTTCAAGAAGCTCTATCCAAAGCTCACAACTTTGTAAAACAGACTCTAGCTCCTCTATTCTTCCTTTCATTTCTTCAATTTTGTTCATACTGGTTCTCAAGTCAGCCACAGAATTACGATTCCTATACTGGTAAAATGCTTTATCAAGCTCTGCCACTCTGGCCTTTAATTCCCCTTGGTCATTTCGGGTTTCTGATATACTCATTTCTAGAGCCTCTCTCTGAGCTTGAGCCTCTTGAAATTTTCTCTTCCACTAATCAGCTTTGGTCCTTTCTGCTTGAATTTCCTACCGCTACTCCTCTGAGGTTTTTCCTAGTCCAACAGTCCTCATCGATAGACGTATCTTCTTATAGTCTGTCTTTAAATTATCCAGATCATCTTCAACCTTGTTTTTTCCTTTTTTTAATTTTTCCACCTCTGTCTTTTGTACTTTCACGTCTAATCTCAAGTGCATTTTTTTTCCTCCAGCTGCTCAATCCTTTTCTCGAATTCAAAAGTCTTATTTTCAAAGTCCTGTCTTATAACCTCTAGCTCTGACGGGACAACTTGTAAGTATTCTTCCATTGATAGAGCACCTTCTAAACTCGGCCCAAGAATATTATCATTATTCCTTTTGCTAAACCATTCGTTATATTCAGGCGTCGTCATAGAACCAACAGACAATCTCTTCATCCGGCGAGTTTGGTTCTAAGCAGTGGAAATCTCCTTGACCCTCTTCTTGTAATTATCTCCTTTATACAAGAACTCGCATTACACTAGACCATGCATTACCGGTATAAACTACCTTGATCCGTATTGTCTTAGTACAAGTAAAGGAGCATAACCGCTGGCTCCCCAAATTTCGAGCAAAGGGACCCAATCAAAACTCCCACATCGGAACAGGATCTCACTGGGCACTAACCAAGGAGCTCTCCATTCAATATCCTCTTCCTGAAGATTTCGGAGAAGTTCCATCCAATTCTCTTCTGACATGTTGTCTCTTTTTAGTGTTGCTGCTATCTCTTTCAATGGGGAATAATTATCAGTGAAGACCCGATAAGAAATCTTATCCACCTTCCAGAAGTGGCTGTGAAACCAAACTAACAACAACTGAGCCAACCTACGAACCTGCCCTCTTTAGATCTTCTACATGCATTCAATGACCTAAAAGTCTCGACCAAGATTGAAGGTAATAGCGTGACCCCTTTACCAGAGTCGGTCGAAGAGATCTATGACCGCTTCATCTACATACCCTAAAGCCCTAGGGAATAGCATCAATCCGTAGATGCTTAATGCAAAGACATCAACTCTCTTCTTCATATCAGAATTGCACTCGCTTTTTTACTTAATCCTAGCTGTAATCCACTGCTTCCTCATTCCCACAACACTCATTAACTTCCTCCAAAAGGCTGGGACATAAGCAGCTCTCGAATAGACTTTATCAACTTGAACCTTTGGACAATGCAGTAGAGCGGTGTACTCTTCCGCGGTGGGTACCAAATCCACTCTCTCAAAAGTAAAGCAACTATATGCGGGGTTCCAATACTGAGTGAGGGCTCGGAATAACTGCTCGTCGACCTTGATGTCAAGTAAGTACGACAAATCCCCATAACTATGGTAGAACTGTAACATCCTAAAATAGGGGCTGTGTGTTTGAAGCAAATCTTAAGGCCTAATTTGATATTGTAACATCCTAAAATAGGGGCTGTGTGTTTGAAGCATATCTTAAGTGTTAATAGGCCTTAAGATTTGTTTTCACGTGTTTTAGGGGTTATTAAAGCTCGAGGATAAAAAGGGACTATTTTGGAAATTTTGAAAATTTTGGGTCAAAAGTGAAAATTGGGTGATGGAGGCCTTAAGAATAAATTTTTGTTAAGTTATGGCATATAAAATGCCCCACAGTAAAGTGGCTTGGGGCGCCGCTTTAAAGTGTCCAGGAAGCTTGTGCAAGAAGGGAGGAGGTTCGAGTTGCAAGGGAAGCAAAGGGAGAAATTATGTTTTTGCATTATGAGGTGCGGCTAAGGAGGCTTTAAAAGAAAATCGAGGTGTTTCATGTCACAAAACGGCGCCTGGGTGAGTTGGCTAGGACGCTAGCAGCAGGAGAGCTCTCGAGGTCGGGGGTTCGAGTCCCCATGGAGGCGCGCGAATGTTTTATTGTTTTGCTTGGCGTTAAAGCTCAAGGGAGCCAAGGAAAGAAGGGTTAAAAGGAAATTTTGATACGTTTATGACAGGAAAGTCAGGATGGCCGAGTGGCTGAGGCATTTGAGAGTCCTCTCCAGGTCTCGGGTTCGAGACCTGGGGACAGTGCCTGGATGTTCTTTTTTGGCCTTTTTTTCAGGCGTGAGA
Organism: Gossypium bickii; assembly: GCA_025503065.1. Lineage (NCBI taxonomy): Eukaryota > Viridiplantae > Streptophyta > Magnoliopsida > Malvales > Malvaceae > Gossypium > Gossypium bickii. The sequence continues at coordinate 22,784,110 of CP106715.1, forward strand.
TTGGTGTCCTGCATGGCCCTTACGCGCATGTAGTTTTTGGGGAAGAGGCATGCACGCATGCTTGTTACCCTTATGTTGTTTTATTTTATTTTATTATTATTATTACTAATTTACCTCTCTGCTAATGATGTATGGGGCTGGTCATTTTTACTATTTTAATGATGTATGGGTTATATTTTTCTAGTTTATTTTATGAGGGGAAATAGTTTTGTTTGCTTGTATATTATTATTTTATTATTATTATTATTATTTTTATTAGTTTAAGCAAGCATGGGTTTCATTTTATTAGTATTATTACTATTATTTTAACTTTTATTGTTGGTATATGCGTGAGGTATATATGGGGATTAGTTTGGTTTTTATTTTATTATAAATGGTGATGGGAAGTTGATATATATATATATATATATATTATTATTATTATTATTATTTTATAGCAAAGTGATGGGAGTGTTATTTTTATTTGGAGGATGAGTTGTTTGTATTTTATTTTTATAAGTACGGGGTAATAGTTTTATATTTGTTATTGTTATTATTATTATTTTTATTAATAATATTTTATGTATAGAAAAAGAGGTAGTATGGGGGATAGATTAAACAATGGATTTGTTTATCTCTATGAGGATGGAAATGAGAGCATGTGCGGCATGGGTTGGTATTTTTTTGTTTTAATAATTTTTATTGTATGGGAAAAAGAGGATAGCATGTTCGGTTTGAATATTGCACAAGCATGGCCGAAATTTGATTTTTGGTTCTTCCTTTCTTGACATTTTGGTGCATGGCCGAATGGTAAACTCCTTAGAGACCTTCATTCCGGCCTTGGGTTTGAGGAAAGCTTGGCCAAAAACCTTTGTTTTGTTTCCCTTTCATTTTATTTTTTTGTCTTAGCGGAAAATGGGAGAAAGTAAGAGAGACTGAGCTGCGGTTTGGAAGGAATAGCGAGAGAGGTAGCCATTGTTTTGGTTTTTGCTTGCCCTTTCTTTCCTTTTTGCTCTTGACCGAGAGAGGGCAATATTCGAGCTTCGATTTTTGCTTGAAGCATGCCTTTGTTGTGATGGCCGGACATGATACATCCTAAGGTGGGGATTTCGGCTTGGAGTATTGACCGAATACTTTGCTTATTAGCCTCCTCTTGTTTTTCTTCTAGTCTTAGTAAGTGACAAAGTCAAGTGTGTAATTGAAGGGCCTAGCCGAACCTATTGGTAAGTGAGCTTTCTCTCAACTTTCGGTTTTGACTCATCTTCCCTAATGTATGCCGAGAGCATAAGTCAAGGCCTTGTAAGGATCGGCCGAATGGGGTTTTGGCCTTATTAATTTGTAAATTGTTTACATGTGTAGCCGGCACCGAGAAGTACTTTGGATTTTGATTCTTCTGAGGATCTTAGCGAGTCAAACAACAACTTTAGGATTACGGTAAGCTTAGAAATAGTTGAGCATATTCGGCCAGAGGCCATTTTGGTACCCTTGTATAACCAAGTATACATTTTGGTTTAGGGACAAATCGGCCAAAGGGGGGGGAATCGGAGGCTTTCGAGTTTTCAAGCTTCTGTGGTAAGTGACAATGAAGGTTTGGCCTAAGGCCATATTCTATTTTGGGTGCAATTGATCCTTTGGGATTATTAGTTTAGCCGAATGAGACTTTTGAATACTAACCTATAGTGGCCGAATATAGGAGCTATACGAGGACAAGTTCGGGACATTTGTAATATCGCGTAGATACGAGATTTCTATTTAGACCTTCGATTAAATAGGTGTGTAAGCTCTTACACACTTTATTAGTATAAATTGTTATTTTGATAATAATTATAACCTCTCATGTAGTAATTTTGCCTTGTGTGTATAAGCTTGGTCTTCGGGTAAGTCCCCTATTACTCGATCTATGATATATGTTGTGTATGTCATCATATGCTGTTAAATGTTATGCTATATGCAAATACATGATATACGGGATCATGATACTTGTTATGTGAGCATGATGATGTGGGATAAATGAGTGGAGCGGGCAGTGATATTCGTGTCGACGGACACCAGTGTTTTGGTAACACATTGTGACTACGGTCACGAGAGGTTTGGTACCTCCGAGGTTTTGGCACCTCATAGCGTCTCGTCCCTGTGGATTAATTCCACCGTGGGTTGCCCCAACATTTAAAATACGGATTCAAGCCCAGTGATTTGGTATCACACGATGGGTTGGCCCCATCATTTGATTGTGACTTCGGTCACCGGTGGTTTGGCACCACCAGGTGGTTTTGGCACCACAAGTATTGACGAATATCGTGACTTTATGTCACCAGTGGTTTGGCACCACAAGTATTGACGGATATCGTGACTTTATGTCACCAGTGGTTTGGCACCACAAGTATTGATGGATATCGTGACTTTATGTCACCAGTGGTTTGGCACCACCAATGGTTTGGTACCACACGGGGTAGAAAAAGGAGCACGGATGGCTAGGTTGGGTTGCATAATTGCATGTCATACTAATATCTTGTGTATGAGTGGTATTTCTGGGTTGGGGATTTACACACTGAGTCTTGGTGACTCACCCCTTCCCATATCATCTTGCAGGTGAGTAGATCGCGGAGACGGAGCCGAAGAGGACTCGAGGCGGCCATACATGTTCCTCGGTTTTGAAATTTTATTTCGTACCATTAAAGTTTACTATTTGCTAAATTCGATTGGGTTGTAATATGGCCGCTTATCATTTTTATTATAATTCGTATGATTAAGTCGTAGTTTTTACCTTATTTCTAACGAACTTATAAACTGTTAAGCGAATCGGTAAAAGCAATGTTTTCAAAATTTGTACTCGTACGTGTTTTCAAAGACGTTACCATCGGGTAGCCAATTTTACCAAGTTATCAATAACCCCGATATTTCTAAAAATCTAAATGATCAAATGGTTTCAAAGGAAAAGAAAAAGTTTTCAACTCAATCGTGTTTATCAAACCGACCTATCTTAGTTTTAGCAAACATCGCTTTACAAATTCAACAATATTTTCAGATTTCCACTGTGAATCCGAATCTTTCAAAAATGTTTTTACTCCGTGACATACCAGATCCGGTCAAGGCTTGTGGGCCGGGTTTGGGGTGTTACAAGAACAACCTCTTGGTCTCATCATCCCACTGATCCTATATCACTTTTAAATCTTGAAGGTTATTTTGCGTAACGTTAATACGGGTATAGTCCCATAACTCTGACACATGCCCCACAGCTAGACTATCCCCATTTTCTAATTGTGTTGTTTCTGACCAAGTTCGGACAGTCGCGTTATCTTTCACTTTATCAAGAAATTCATTTTCCATGACCAGCTCTCTAATTTAGCAATCGAACCCGAATTGACACCTCTGAAACATGAAAATGCGTTTAAAATAATAAGGATAAAACACAAAAAGTCAGTACAATATATAGAAACAAAATTCAAAGCATGTCAAAAAAGAAAAACAATCAAGCACCTATCTGGGTGACCACTAGAGTTTATCACAGCTCTACCTAGGGTGGGCTCTTAGGGCTTTCAATATGCAGTTCAGTTCTAAAGTTGAGGTACCTGAACCAACAGATTCCTCGATCCTCACCCATTATAGGCTCATACGAACCGAGTTCAGCTCAGGGGGATACATTTCTCTATGGCTGCAAGGAGATGAAAATCTCACGAAGACATAGGTACGGATGTATCCCAAAAGTGATTCACTATCCTGCACGGAGGTGAAAACCTCATGAAGGAGTATCTTCTCACTTCCACTTAAAAAGGTGTGACCCGATGATCGTGCAATATGATACAAAAGTATTCTACAAGACTCGAACCACAACAATCAAATGAGGTGACATAAGTGAATGCAATAAAATGATCGTAATTTTTCAAATCAAATTTTCAATTTTCGACAAAAGGACAGAAATTAATCACTTTTACGGCTTAACTCTCTTTCAAGCTCCTCAGTGGAGTCGTCAAGCTGTCATAACCATTTTTTTGTAAAACGGGTCGACTAAAATGAAAACAAAGAAAAAAACGGGAGTCGCCACCAATCCTTTTTGATGAGGTGTGATCGGGTCACCTTGTAATTCAATCATTTTAATAAAAGTTTAAATTTATCAAAACGATGATTTCTCGGTCTACAAAATCTAGAAAATGGGTTCAGGAGTTGGTTACGAACGAGGAAGGATTAGCACCCTCGATACGCCTAAAAAATTGGTATCTAGTTGATTAATTAGTGTCTTGATGTTGAAAACTTGAAAGCTCGAAAGAATTTAAAATACGCCCCTCCTTTTAAAAAAAAACTTGAGTAAACTGAAACAAATGTAAAAGGTCCATCTTGTCTCGAAGTAATAAAATGTCACGTCTAGTAAGTTAGGATTCGACATCTTGAACTTTTGAAAACAAGTTTGCCTTTTATTTTTATTCAAAATTCGGGTATTTTAGCCTTAAAGGGATATTCAGTTACTTAGATCATACGAGAAAAATCGAAACCCAGTAAGTTAGGGTACGGTTCCTCGAATTTCCACATACCAAATATTGCCTTTATTAAAAAAATCTTATCTCGAGGTAACAAGATGTCATGGCCAGTAAGTTAGGGCACAACACCTCGAATCTTCGAGGATAAGCATTTTATTCAAAACTTGTATTGTGATTTAAAAGGGTATTCTGTTATTTAGATTAAATAAGAAAAACCGGAACCCAGTAAGTTAGGGCACGATTTTCTTGAATCTCTAAATACGAAATATCAATTATTTTAAAAACTTGATGCACCGAGTAAAGGTTAATGTGACAAGTAGTATAATGTGAGAATATAGTGCTACATGCGTGACAGGATAAATCCGTTAATAAAATAATAATATGAGATTGAAAAATGAATAGGATAAATATAGGTATAAAATATATTTTAAGTAAATATATAAAAACATGTAATACTTTAAAAAACAATAATAATGATAATACTACATTGATATGAATAATAATAATAATAGTAATAACAGAGAATAATGAAAATATAATAATGAGAATAATAATGAATAATAATAGTAATAGTAGAATAATAATAGGTAAAATAGATATGATAATAAATACAAAGAGCAAAAATAATGTAATAATAATATTAAAAATAAAATGGTAAATAATAGTGGATATATTAATATTGAAAGCAATAATAAATATAGTAATAAACATGATAATAATAATATAGTATTAAATATAATACTAAATATAATATAATAATATTAAAAACAATTAATTTGATAATAAATGAGTGAAAATAACCAAAAAGGACGAAAATTGAATTAAAAACAGAGTACTAGGGTAAATTTGCCATAAAAATAAAAGAAAGGGCCTACTCGAGGTGCACGGATAACATGGGGGACTAAAATGGGCAATAACCCTTTCCCTCAAAAACGCGCAGCATCAGCGAGGACTCGATTGAAAACCAAATAAACTTTCGGAGTAAAACTAAAAAGAATGGAAACCTGATTGCAAAATCATAAAAGGGCGGAGGGGCTAAAAGTGCAATTAGCCCCTCCGATGAAAAACACGCGGATCCTAGGAGCGGGTCGGGTCAGTGCACGGGTTAGGGGCAAAACAACGTCGTTTTGGGGCTTAAGGACACCGACCAAAACGACGTCGTTTTATCAAGCTATAAAAGCCACTTTCCTTTGAAAAAAAAATTCATTTTCAGCATTTGAAAGAAAAAAAAAAAAGAGAGGAGGGGGAAGCTTCTCTCTGCGGAGGTCCGAACTCGCCTTGAGCTCGCGCCGCGGGCTCCATCGTCGCCGACGCAGCAGACACGCGCGTGCGCGCCTCAAAAGGTAAAATTTTTTTATTTTTTTATAATAATATATGTATATATATACGTCGAAAAGAAAAGAAAAAAAGAAAAAAAAAAGAAAGCTTTGAAAATAATAAAAGGAAAAAAGATCACCTCTCTTGGCCTCGATTTTGATTTTTAGTAGTTTTTTAGTGTTTAATCTCTGCTCTTTTATGTTTAATCTATGCTTGCAAGTGTTTGTATCTGAAATTTCTCTTTTGTATTGATGTTCCAAGAGGTTACAAATAGATTTAGATTGGCTTTTTATAGCCATTTTTTTTACAACTTGTTTGATAATCTGTCTTTTTTATTTATTCTTGCAGGTGCAAGTGGCAATGATGAAATGATGGTGGCGGTGGAGAGGCGGTGTTGTAATGGTCAGAGGGCAGAAGCAGCAGCAACTACGTTTAGGGGAGAATTAGGGTTTTCTGATTTTGATTTTGGGCTAGGGTCTGCTGGGCTTGGTATTGGGTCTGGTGTATGATGTTGAGTTGGTTTTGTGTGTAACGGGCCCCGAGCAAATTGGGCCTTCTACATGACCTAAATTATAATAGTTAAATATGTTTAGTTAAATTTTTCTATTAGTCTTATACTCGGCATAAAGTTATAGATTTAGTCCAAATTGTTCTCTTTGATTATTATTAGTCTCTATATTTTTCCAACTTTCAAAATTTCAATCTTGACACAAATAACAAATGCTAAATCCATTAAGGGTATGTTTGGACAACATAGAGTAATTGAATAAAAAGGTAATTATTAGGGTAGACACTATCTTGTAATTACAAAAAACTGTAATTCCATAGATGTGTTTGGTTGACAGAGTGTAATTTCATTGTAAGTCCTTATGTTATGTTTGGAAGTATAAATTGTAATTACCAATTATAATTACACAATTACATAATTTATTTAAAAAATTATTAATTACTTTAACAAATATCAGTACGATAAATTTTTTTTTTGAAAACAAGTAATAAAAACTAAAATTAAGTCATCATATGTAATATGTTAGTCTAAAATTGTTGTTAATAATACTTTTATAACATGTAAAAAAAATTATAATATAGTTTTTGGTCATAACTTTATAAATTTGTTAAGATTTAAATAATATAAGGTTTTGTTATAACTTTATACAATAGAAATAATTATTTTTTATAATATAATTTTTAAGGATTTATAATATAATTTTAATATTTTTTTACCACAATCATTTAAAAGACTCATACATGTTCATGCTTATAATATAATTTTTATCATTTAAACTTATATAAATTTTTTAAAGTTAAATAATGTGCGAGTGTTTGAAAAACCATGAGGTGATTAGATTTGAGTGTAATTGCTCCAATTTTCATCCTCGCTCTAAGAATTGACAAATATAATTAGCTACTCTACTTACACCCAATTCAATGGGACTCTCTAATTACAATGGTCATCTAAACATGTCATACTGTGTAATTACAAACCATTAGACTCAGATTTGATTACTAGGTGACTTTTAAAAAACTAATTGTTTTTTTTAATTTGTTATATATAAAAAAAAATAGCAAGCTACCATATAAGATTTTGAAGAGAGTAGAATTTAATCCTATTATATACATATATTAATTATTTGTTAAAAAATATTGATAAATTTAAAACAATACACCAAAATTTACCAATATTAATAAATTTTTTAAAAAAAAGGAAATATTCATTTAGGTACATATTTAAAGTACATAAATGCCTCTCCGAATAATGTAAGTTTAAACTAGTTATTCCCCTTTCTAAGTTCTGATTAGCAGTAAGGTCTTGATTCTGTCTACTCCGCAGAACAAACATTGCCATTTTCAACTAAACCGCACCCTTAAAAGAACATCTTGTCGTTTTATGTCGAAACAAAATAAAATTCATTAATCTTTTGATATCATCATTGAAGCATGAAGCACTAACAGACAATCCAATGATATAGCAAAATTGGATCCGGTGCCAAATTTACTTTGAAATCATCGTTACAGTTGTTTGGACAACTCGATAATAACTATTGAATTTCGAACTGCTGGTATTGCCTACCTTCAAGAAATGGGGATAAGTGTCTAAAAAAAAAAAGAAGACAAAAGAGATACTATAGTAATGACAGGTGATCGACATAATCGAAACGGTTCATTTCCTTGTTATATAAATCCGGGAGAAAATAACCTTTTTTTTCCATAGTCAGATACTTTTGCAGAGGGACGGGAAGTTGATAAAAAAAGATGAATAAAACTGCGTTTTCTATGCCTTCAAATCTAAACCCAGATCAAGCCAGCCCAGACTGGATGAACAAAGGTGACAATGCATGGCAACTCACAGCAGCTACCCTTGTTGGTCTTCAAAGCATTCCAGGGCTTCTTATCCTTTATGGAGGGTCAGTGAAGAAGAAATGGGCAGTAAATTCAGCTTTCATGGTGCTTTATGCTTTTGCCTGTGTTATTTTGTGTTGGGCGGCTTGGGGTTACAGATTTTCGTTCGGTGATAAGATGATTCCATTTTGGGGGAAACCCAACTTTGCGTTGGATGGGCACTATCTAATGGAGCAAACGTTTCTAGGGAAATTCCCCAACGCGACAATGGTGTATTTCCAGGGCGTTTTCGCTGCTATAACTTTGGTTCTGATAGCCGGAGCATTGTTGGGACGAATGAATTTTTATGCTTGGATGCTATTTGTGCCACTTTGGCTAACCTTTTCTTATACAATTACGGCTTTTAGCATATGGTGTCCCGATGGGTTTCTTGCTAAGATGGGAATCATTGATTATTCAGGCGGATATGTCATCCATTTATCTTCTGGAGTTGCAGGATTCACTGCTGCTTACTGGGTATATATATCAACCACCATAACCATTTCTTACTCATTCTAGCAGCTATGAAATGAAATGAAATGAAATGAAATGAAATAAATGTAACAGGTAGGACCACGTCTAACCCAGGACAGGCAAAGATTTCCTCCCAATAACATCCTGCTGATGTTATTCGGAGCAGGTTTGCTGTGGATAGGTTGGACGGGGTTCAATGGAGGAGATCCCTATGTGGTCAGCGTTGATGCTTCCTTGGCTGTCATAAACACTCATATCTGCACTGCTGCCAGCTTGATTACCTGGCTACTACTCGACATTGTCTTTTTTAGAAAGCCTTCCGTTATCGGTGCTGTTCAAGGCATGATCACTGGTCTGGTCTGCATCACACCTGCTGCAGGTAAGTACTCCCACAATTATATACATACACATAACGTTGCATTTTAGGGGTAAAAGTACAAAGCCTTAAAATCGTATATCGTATGCCATTCTGTTATCCTTACTCAAAAAATAAGTAAATTAATTTTTATATGTTAGATTAAATTGCAAATTAGGTTTTTATGTTAAAATTTTTATTATTTGTACTATTAAAAATTGATTTGCTTCACGGAATAACAATACAGTGACATATGAGTGCCATGTGTACATCATATTAACACGAGCAAGGATCAATTTTTAACCCTAAAAATTGATGAAATTTTTATAAAAAAAATCAGTTACTTTTTAATCTAACGTATGAGGTTTAATTTACTCATTTTTTAAAGAGAGATAACAAGATACTGTCTAAATATTTCTACATGAATCTCTGTGATACTTTCACTACATTTTAGATGCACAAATTTCAACATAAAAAAAAGTCAATATAGATATATTCTAAAGGTTAAAGGGTATATAAATCTTAACTTTGGCTAAAAAATCAATTCAACTTTTTGCAAAAAATTGTACTCAATTAAATTTTTCGTCAAATTTCAGCTGTTTAGCTTATTCCAAAACTCGTATCCACGTGCATAATGTTTCTCAGTTGACTTTGTAAAAGGGGTACTTCTATGCGTTTAGTTTGTTGACACAATAAAAAAAAGGATAAGATGCAAATTAAATTAAATGATGTAGGGGTTGTACAAGGATGGGCAGCAGTAATAATGGGGCTTTGTTCTGGCTCAATTCCATGGTTCACCATGATGGTTATTCACAAAAGATCTGAAATGTTTCAAAAGGTGGACGATACCATGGCTGTACTTCACACTCATGCCATCGCTGGCAGCCTGGGAGGCATACTTTCCGGCATCTTTGCTGTACCAAAGCTTAACAGATTGTTCTACGGTACCTCCGGCAACTACATTGGCCTATTCTACGGACTAGCGGACAAAAGAACACATGACGGGTTTCGACAGATTGGAGTTCAGTTGATTGGGGTGGTGTTTGTCGTGGTTCTTAACATTGTGAGTACAAGCATAATCTGTGTTGTGGTGCAAATATTTATGCCTCTAAGGATGTCTGAAGAGGAGATGGAGATTGGTGATGAAGCAGCTCACGGTGAAGAAGCATATGCCATTTGGGGTGATGAAGAGGAGAAGCTTGACCCTAAATATGAATTGGCCAAAAGCAAAGCTGGTGGTCAAGTGGGAATGGTATGATCATAAGATGCTTTTGTTTTTGTTTTCACCTTTTAGAAAGACGTACAATAATCCTAGAGAAAAATATGATGTATCAATAAAGAGTTTTTGGACTTATGTTTTATCTTTTCATTTTTCTATGGACTTTGTAATTGTAAGTTATTAATAGCTCACAAGTTTCACTTTTTTCTTTAAATTGGAGATGCAGATTGGGGATTGGGTTTTTATCTTCAATAAAATTAATACGCATAATTACAATCAAATTAATATAAAATACGATAAATTTGGGCATAATTTATATATATATACTAGAATTTAAATTTGATTAAACTTGAATATAAGTCATTTAAATTTTTAAAACTTCAACTTTGTCATTTCAACTTAATTTTTTTTAAAATAAATTAAACTTAATTTTATTAATGATAATTGTGATGGAAAATAAATCTTCAAAACTTCTGAAATATCATATTGAATATTGATTTTAATTTTATGTTAAACTAGTTTGTACATTGTACAATACACTGGATAATTTTGTTTGTTTACATATTTACCCAAAATTAATCTTTTAATTTCATATCATAAAAAAATGGAAAACATATATTATAAAAGTATTCAAAGTGTAGAATACATTAGGAAAAGAAATATCTTTACCTATATGTTTATAACAATTGATAAAAATATATAAAACTTTTTGTATGAACAAAATCAAATTCATTCCTATGATATAAAACCTAATCCCATGGCTCTTAGTTATTATTTTAACTTTATAATATAATGTTGGAATTGCTTTTTGGTTCATGGGAATGACCTCATTGTCCACTTTTGTTGCTCATTATTTTCACAAATTTATTTGTGTGATAGTGAGATATGTAGTTGGTAGTTTTTTTACGAGGAATCATCACTATAAATATCAACTAAGCTTAAGGTCCTTAAGCACTAAAAATTTAAAAACAAAAAATATTCCATCTAGTGAGGTTCTGAGTGCTTAGAAGATTTTGGCCGTTTTCAGTTTTTCGTACAGCTAAATTTGACGACCTCGTCAGTGCTCGACAATGGTGTCATAACATTTAGATTTTGGCATTCGGTTCAGGCAATGACTGGAGGTATTTAGGTTTGATTTTTTTTCGCCGCACTATATTGTAACTGCTATTTTGCTTACATTTGGTATCCGAGCATGGTTAATCTCTGCCTTGTCCGATTTTAAAAGTTCGTAAATTTCTCAAAATAACGATACCATGTTTCTTTAAAAATAAATTTTAAAGTTTTTTTTTTGAGAATTTTATTGTAAACTTTTGTGCAAAATCATTGGATTTTACTATAGTGAAATTTTTAAAATTAATTATACTATAAATAATTTGAGTGAAAAATTTTAGAAATTTATTGTTTGAATATTTTTATATGCTTGAAGTAAATGGTTATACATGGATTATCTAGTTATTAGTTACATAAAAAATTTTAGGTGCATAAATTTTTTAGAATTATTACATAAGGTTTTTAGTAATAAAACTTTACAATATATGTCTAGGGATCCAAATAATTTTATTTAATTAGAAAATTAACCACAAAAAAATTAATTAAATTATTTATTGTAGTAAGGATCTCATAAGATTTATAGGCATTAGATGTTACGTAATGGCTTTAAGGATTAATATCTAGCTAATTGATTTTCATAATTTTATTTAGTTAAAGACCAATCACAACATCTTTAGTTAAATAAAATTATTAAAGTTAAAAATTACATATAGAAAGCATAAGTATTAAATCCCATTACATAATTTATTAAGATAAAATTATTGTATGACTTTTCATAGTTACCCAAAGGAATTATGAAAATGAATTTAATATTTTTTATCAAAAGGATAGTAAATAATTCTATCATAAAATGGGTCTAATTGAATTAAAAATTTAGCCCACAGACAATTTTTATTTCAATAGATTCATTATTTACGTAATTTACATTGGTAAATTATGATATATGTTTGCCTCAATTTTTTGTTAAGCATGTATGTCCATTTATTTTGACGTTTTACAACATGTGAATATGTCTAATAATAGAGTAGATATCCCTAAATAACTAGTGAGAACTTTAAGTTCTAGAATGAGAGTATTCTACTCCAATTAGGGTGCTTGGATATTGACTATGCCAGAAAGAAATCTGACCCACATATCCTGTATGAAAAGTGGGAGCGATCTAATCACTTAAGTATCATGTTCATAAAGAGTAAGGTTCATGCTGAAGTTCATGGCTCAATTGAACATTATGAGAATATACTAGAATTATTAATAGCTATTGAAAAACATTTCAAAACTTCTTAAAAGTCATTAGTCATCACCCTAATTATGAAGTTCACATCAATGAAGCTCACTACCGTGAAAGGTGTATGTGATCGCATCAACAAGATAAGAGATTTAGCAACTTGGTTAAGAGCACTTGAGGTTGAAATGTCTAAATCTTTCTTGGTGAACTTTTTATTGAACACTCTTCCACCTCAGTGTGGGCCATTTAAGATCTCCTATAACACACATAATGGTAAGTGGTCTATCAATGAACTTTTGACCATGTTTGATCAGGAAGAGGCTAGACTCATACTGGAGATGGGAGAGAGTGCACTAATGGTTACTCAAGGAAAGAAGATGGTCCAAGCCAAACAAAAGGGGAAGGCCAAAATGCAACCCCAAACTAACATAAAGAAAGATTCCAAGTGTTTTTTCTAGTAAAAAGAAGGGACACTTAAAGAAAGGTTATGTCAAGTTTAAGAGCTGCCTTGAAAAGAAAGGTAAATCAATCTCATTTGTTTGATGTTAGTTATAACACTTGGTGGATTGATTCTGGTTTTACAACCCATATCTCAAATTACTTACAAGGATTAAGAAACTTGAGGGAACCAGTAAGAGCTGAGCGACACATCTATTTAAGAAATAAGATGGAGTCACGTGTGAAAGCAATTGGAACAAGTGAATTAGTGCTTTAGAGTGGTTTTAATTTTATAAAGGACTTTTTATATTATCAGTTTTTCTAGAAATTTAGTTTATATTTCAAGACTTGCACCTTTTGGGTATTGTTTTTTCAAACATTGTTTTTACTTTATTTTATAAATCTGAACCTGTTGGAAATGATGTTTTATCTAATGGCCTTTATTCTCTTAATTTGCAAAATAATGCCACTCATAATGTTATGCACGTTCAAATTGGTACTAAACATTGTGTTACAAATGAAAATTCCTCTAATTTTATGGCACTGGATATTAGGACACATCTCTATTGAAAAAATTAATATATTAGTAAATGATGGGGTGCTCAGTACTTTATATTATACTGATTTCAATACTTGTATAGACTGCATTAAGGGCAAGCAAACTAATATGTTAAAGAAAGGTGCCAAGTGGAGTTTGACCATATTGGAAATCATCCATTCTGATATATATTGCCTAGATATGGATGTGAAAGGTCAGAAATACTTGATCACCTTCATAGACAATTACGCACGATACATGTATCTTTACATGCTTTATCACAAAATTGAAGCATTAAAAGCTTTTAAAAGTTTTCAATGTTGAAGTAGAGAAACAATGCAATAAGAAAATTAAGATTGTGAGAACCGATAGAGGTGGTGAGTATATTATGGTAGATACGCTGAGGATGGACAACAACTTGGTCCATTTTCAAAGTTTCTTCAAGATAACAGTATAGTTGGCCAATATACCATGCCCTACTCACATGATCAATATGGTGTTGCGGAAAGAAGAAGTTGAACTTTAATGGACCTGGTGCGAAGTATGCTTAGTAGCTCTAAGTTGCCTAAGCCTTTATGGGTTGAAGCTCTCAAAACGGTTGTGTATATATTAAATCGAGTTTTAACCAAGGCTATCCGAGAGATACCTTTGTATTGTTCAAAGGTTGGAAACCGAGTTTGAGACACATACGTGTATGGAGATGCCCGTCAGAAGTAAAAGTTTATAACTCACAAGAAAAGAAATTGGACCCAATAACCATTAGTGGGTATTTCATTGGATATGCCGAAAAGGTCCAAATGATACAGATTCTATCGTTCATCTCATAGCACTACAATTGTGGAATCGAGAAATATAATTTTTTTTTTAATAATAACTCAATCAGTAGGAGCGATCTATCTTGGGATATGATTCCCTTAGGTCAATCTTCCACTTCAAGTGAGAGATTGATTATCATACATAACACCCCTCAAGCTCAACCAGGTGTTGAACAACCAATCAATTAAAATCCACAAGCTGCTAAAAACACTCTAGTAGATCAAACTATTCAAGAAAACCCAGAAATTACTGAACAACCAGTTGAACAACATGATCCACAAGAAAATGTTGGTTCAACATTGAGGAGATCTACTAGAGAAAGGAAATTGATAAACCATAAAAGTAACATATTTTAAGCTCACATTTAGCATGCTTTTGGATGATTTAAGCCATGAATTGTGTAATTTGGTGCTCTTAATCCTTTGTTTTCATGTTTTATACTCTGGAGAGCACCGAATGATGAAAAGAATGGAAAATGGGCCCAAAACGGAGTAAATAGACCATATTACGAAATCCACACGGCCTGGGCCTAAGACCACACCGTCGTGCCTCATTCAATAGCTTCGAACACGGCCTGGCCACGACTTACACGGGCGTGTGCCATGGGCGATTAGGATACTTAGGGGCGAAGAAACATATTCAGAAGCCTATATAAACACCCTAAGTATGACCTAAAATGGGAGGACCCAAGGCTTTAGTTAGGGGGCATCCAGCTAGGCCAAAGAGGGCAGATTTGTGGGATTACTTGAAGATAGCCAATTGATTCATCTCAAGAAGCCGGAATTATACTCAAGACGGAGGATATCTCCTTCAATTCCTTCAGGGGGTTTAGGGATTTCTTATGTTTTTTTTATCTTTTCTTCAGGGGGTTTAGGGATTTCTTTTATTGTTTGAACTAAACCCTCAAATACTTGAGGGGGATGAAACCTAAGATAATCTTGTTATTGTTTGCTGAACTATATGATAAATATTTGACTTGTTCTTAATTATGTGTTCTTAATTTTTGTGTTAATATTTTCAGAATATTAATTCGAGTTGGATGTGCTTAGGTGGAGGAGCAAAAGTCCCTGCCTAAAAGTAGATATAGCATAATTAAGCGGAGTTGATCGCACGCCTAGAGATAGGGTGACGAGATTTTGCCGGATTAGGGTGAAACCTAATATGGGAGTCCATAGATCGAGTTAATGCAATTCTAGGGGTTTTAATTAGAAAGAGATTTCAATTAATCAACCTACGGTTAGACGTTAGTCGCCACGAGAAAGGGATTAATATAACTTAGGGAATCCTACAAATCAATTCAAATGAATAAATCGTCTGGTTCAGAGTTAGATAACAAGTGAAGTCTAGGTGGATTCTTCCTTGGGTGTCGTCTTAATCGATTGGTTTTTCCTCGAACTTATTTTCCCAATTTCTTTCTTCTTTGTCTTAGAGTCTTTAGTTTAGTAGTTAGTTAATTTTAGATTAGATAAACAACTCCTATAATTCTTAGGCTAAATAATAAAAAGAGAGTTAGTATTAGTACTTTTGGTTCCTTTGGGTTCGACAATACGGTCTTGCCTTAACTATACTACTGTTCGATAGGTGCACTTGCCTCAAATCATTGTCATAGTTAGTTTCTAGGTTTGATCATTCTTTATATAAATTTTAAGACTTTGACATCGTATAAAACAACGATCAAGTTTTTGGCGCCGTTGCCGGAGAACTAACATTAAGAACGCTTAATTTTTATTACTTTAGCCATATTATATTTATTTTATTTTAGCAATTTATTTTTACTTTTCTAAATTTTCTTCCTTCTTTTGTGCCTTTCAGGTACCTCTAGTTTATGGCTAGAAGGAATCCGACAGGACCCCTACTTTACGATAGTGATATTGAAGGTACCGTTAGTAGAAATCGTAGAGAAATAAGGTGAAGTTTAAACTATATAGAAGAAGAGCAAGAAGTCGAAATAAATACTACAGAAGAGATGGCTGAAAATCACCCACCTCCTCAAGAGATGGCCGAAAATCATGCTCCTCGAACTATGTATGATTATGTTAAACCTAGTTTAACAGGAACTGAGTCAAGTATTGTTAGGCCTACTATTGCTGCAATTAATTTTGAATTGAAACCTAACACTATACAGATGATACAACAGTTTGTTCAGTTTGATGGTTTGCAGGATGATGATCCTAACACACACTTAGCGAATTTTCTAGAATTCTGTGATACTTTCAAGATAAATGGCGTTTCTAATGATGCCATCCGTCTTTGGTTATTTCCTTTTTCTCTGAGGAATAAAGCCAAAAAGTGGTTGCATTCTCTTCCATGAGGGTCAATCACTACATGGGATTAAATGACCAAAAATTTTTTATTAAAATACTTTTCGCCGACCAAAACGGCCAAGTTAATGAATGATATCTCTTCTTTTGTGCAGATGGATTTAGAGACACTTTACAATGCATGGGAGAGATACAAAGATTTGTTGAGGAGGTCCCACACCACGGATTACCTTTGTGGCTACAGATGCAAACTTTTTACAATGGTGTGAACCCTTCAACAAGGCAATTAATCGATTTAGCCGCCGGCGGAACCCTGAACAACAAAACTTCTGAAACAGCCTACAAGTTTTTAGAAGAGATGTCACTGAATAACTATCAGTGGCAAGTTACAAGGACAAGGCCAGCCAAAGCAGCCGAAGTTTTCAACCTCGACGCAGTAACCGTGCTATCAAATCAGGTAGAGTTGCTACATAAAAAAATTGATGGTTTATATGGTTCTTCGCAGGCACATCCGGTTATACAGTGCGACGCAAGTGGAGGAGTAGTAAATCCTGAGTACCCACCTTACGGACAGGGCATGGAGAGCGAACAAATGAACTATATGGGTAATAACTTCTGATCTAACAATAACCCTTATAGTAATACTTATAATCCAGGTTGGAAAAACCACCCCAATTTCTCATGGGGTGGTCAAGGAAATCAAAGAAAACAACCATCCCAAAACTTCCAACAACAGCCCTACCCACAGGAAAAGAAGCCAAACCTCGAGGAGATGCTGACAAAATTCATGACAGCCACAGAAACACGTTTTCAGAATACTGAGACAACCCTTAAAAATCAACTTGAGACATCGACAAAGGAGCTCAAGGATCAAATCGGGTAGCTTGCTAAGCAGATCTCTGAGAGACCATAGGAAAGACTACCGAGCAACACCGAGACTAACCCAAAAGAGCAAATTCAAGCCATAACAGCTCAGGATAGTGAAGGGTTAGACGAGCCCAATTTAAGGCAAGAGGATGTGGAAAAAGAAAGTAAGGTTGAGGTAAAACCAAAACTGGTAATCAAAGAGTACAAACCTCGCATACCATATCCTGAAGCAATAACGAAAGACGACACAGAGGAACAGTTCGGTAAGTTTCTTAAAATTTTAAAGAAATTACATATTAACTTAGCATTTCTTGAAGCTCTTTCGCAGATGCCAGATTCTAGAAAATTTTTAAAGAAGCTATTGACAAATAAGCGGAAGATAGATGAGGAATCGCATGTGGAACTGAATGCAGTATACTCAGCAATGTTGCAAAATAAACTACCACGAAAATTAAAAGATCCAAGGAGTTTTACAATTCCATGCTTAATTGGTAGTTTATCTATTGATAATGCGTTAGCTGATTTAGGGGTAAGCATAAACGTCATGCCTTATAAAATGTTTAAACAACTAGGTCTAGGGAAGCCCAAACAAACTAAGATGAGCATTCAATTAGCTGATAAACCTGTTAGAATTCCTAGGGGTATAATTGAAGATGTACTCGTGAAAATTGATCAATTCGTATTCCCAGTAGGCTTTGTCATTTTAGACATAGATGAGGACAACACGATCCCCCTAATTTTAGGAAGACCATTCTTAGCAACTGTTAGGACTAAAATCGATGTCGATGCAGGCGAACTCTGTGTAGGTGACGAGACAGTCACTCTTCAAGCTCTCGGTTCAGCTAGGACATCAAATAATCAAGGTGAGAAAGTAAATTCTATTGATAACCATTCGGTTAACCCTTCTTTTCAGGAAACACCACAGCATGAACTCGATCCTAGACTCCGTGCCAACAAAGAAATAACTCATGAGGAACAAGGAATTCAAATCGATGAATTAGAAGAGTAGAAGACGCATCTCAAAGAAAAATTAAGGATACATGAAGCAGAACCAAAGCCACTCTACGAGACAGACAAGTTCAAAATCAGAGATCAGGTATTGCTAGATAAAACAGACCCACGAGTACCTCCCTCTGATCCTAACACAAACAAAGAAATCCCTTTTAAGGTAATCAGTGTTTTCCCATACGGAACAGTCAAGGTAAGTAACCCTATTTTTGGCACTTTGAAAATAAACGTTACTAGTCTTACACTCTATCAAGATAATGAAACCGCTAGCATGAGGAAGGACTTTCAACTCCTCAAACCACCATGAATGTGCGAATGAGAGGTAAGTCTAACTTAAGACTATAAACGAGCGCTTCTTGGGAGGCAACCCGAGTACTAACCCCATTAACTTTTACATTATTTTTTTATTTTATTTTATTCTTTCGTTTCAGCACCTAACTGTAAATTAAACAAAAGTGCAAATTTTCAAGCCACACGGCCTTGCACACGGCCGTGGCCGTGGCTATGTGGATGTACCGAATCTCCGTACTAACATGGTAGAGATGGTACGATTCAGAACGAATCAATTCTTCGAGTCACGGACTCCAACTACCACACCACGGCCGTGCGATGCGGCCGTGGCCGACATTGTTAGATCATACATGGGCGTGGAGACCTGAACATGGGCATGGAGAAGCGAACAAAGCAAAACACGGCCGTGCGATACGACCGTGTGACTTACACGCCCTTGGTACACGGGCGTGGAGATGCACCAGACCACCAAATTTCTATTTAAATCACCCACCCCTCCTCTCCCATACCACTTTATTTTCCCTTTCTTTCTCAAACCCTTTCATACTTCTCTTCTCTAATCTTTTTTCCCAACCATCGAGCCACACCAAAACTATGTCGAAGAAGTGAAAGGATCCAAACACAGTCCCCCGTGGGAGACCAATCTTCATAAGTTCATGTCAGCCTCTTCATCCACTCGACAAGCCAAGGATCTTTGCGGCCATTTAATATTTTTTATTCTTCACTCTTCTCATTTACTTTCCTTCTCTTTGACTATTTTATGCTTAAATTAGTTTATTTTATTTTGTTTTCTTTGATTTAGGTTCTAAAGGCTGCTAGAGAATCACACAGGAAACACGACCACCAACCGATTACAGCCTTAGAAGTCACACTCACCTCGCGAACCATCCAACAGTAAGGATCTTCGGTCCATTCATCTTTCATTTTTATTTTATTTACATTTCTATTTTCTTTATCTTTATCTTTCTTGTCTTTTATTATATATTTAGTTTATTTTAAATGTGTCTTAATATTTACTGGCTAATTCTCTACGAGCTTCCTAATTTCTTTATCTAACGCAAAGCTCGGTAGCAGCCACCACACCTCGGGACTCCCAACTCAAGGAAACCATCCGAATTTAGGAAGTTTCACCTCTCTCTTTCTCTTTAATTTCATATACATCTTTGTACATTGAAGGCAATGTACATCTTAAGTGTGGGGGTGAATATTTATTTTGAGAAAGTACCTAACTTTCTTCATTATTCTCAAATCCCTAAATTATGCCTTGTTCTAAAGTAAGTTTCTCATATTATGATTAGGATGAAACTTCCTTTGATTTATGATTTTTATTGATGTGTTTTGGATTAAATCATTGATAATTGTGCATTGATGATTAAATTTAAAGGATACTAGAGAATCAAGCATGATAAGTCTATTTTTCAAAAATTAAAATTTTTTCTAGGTTGTCTACCTGAATCTAATTATTACCGTGAAGTTTGAAACTTACAAGGTTGATATCAAAAACCCATAATTTTTGTGAGATTTTGAGCCTTATAAAGCATATATTCCTTTTCGTGCTCACTTTTTGAATATGAGTGTGTCAGCATTGATTTGTTATTCTAGAACTTGCATCAATTATACATGTCGAGACTACACCTTTGATTTGATATATAGAGATGATAAAGGCACCTAGGTATTAACCCACTTACTCCACTAAAAGCCTACCTTCATAATTAACCCTTAGTGAACCCCGTTGATCCTAACAACCCATTTATTGACTCACCCACTAATATTAACCTAAAAACCCTTTGTATTTGTTATCACCATTCCTTGACTACCTTTTTGTCGAGATTTGATTTTGAACAATTTCTTAACTATGTTCTATATTTCAGTTGTTAAAGTTCTTTCTTATTATGTACTTGACTTGTTCTTAAAATATATATATATTCAATATCAGCTCTATGAAATTGAGCTTATACGTTTAAATTCCACATCTTGAGAAGAAGCTCGTATTATTAGTATTAGTATTATTAGTTTTCAATTGATGTAATTATTTAGGATTAGCTCATTTTTTATGGTTAGGTAATTTGTTAATTCAATCTCAATTTTAACCCTCTAATTCAGCCTTTATCCATACTTTTAACCCAAGTCCCGTTACAACCCTGTTAAAGACCTTTTGATTTGTGTATCATCTCATATTATAGTGGTGGAGATTTGATTTTCATGCAAGCCTATGGGATTAACTCTTCATGTTTGACTTTTGAGCGCTTAATTCTGAACCTTAAACACTTCGAGTGATTTGAGTGAACCTTTAGTGAAGATGTCAATTTTTATCAATTTTGAATTAGAGGTAATTATTCAGATGAGGGGAAAACACCTATTTTTTGTGCTACAAATGTATGACTTTGAGTGTTTGAATCTTTAGGACTCTTTGAGTTAAACCATCAATGTATAAATTATCTTTGAATTATGATGAAACACTATTGATGACTATTATGAATCGAGGAAGTTTGTTTTAATTGTAACTTGAGAATTTTGCTTGAGGACAAGCAAAAGCTTCAGTGTAAGGGTATTTGATAAACCGTAAAAGTAATATATTTTAAGCTCACATTTAGCATGCTTTTGGACGATTTAAGCCTTGAAGTGTGTAATTTGGTGCTCTTAATCCTTTGTTTTCATGTTTTATACTCAAGAGAGCACTGGATGATGAATAGAACGGAAAACGAGCCCAAAATAGAGTAAATAGGCCATATTACAAAATCCACATGGCCTAGCCTAAGACTACACGACCTTGCCTCATTCAATAGCTTCGAACACGGCCTGGCCACGACTTACACGGGCGTGTGCCATGGGCGTGTCCCTGTCGTGAGAAAGAAGAGTTTCGCTCGGATTAGGATACTTAGGGGCAAAGAAACATATTCAGAAGCCTATATAAACACCCTAAGTATGACCTAAAAGGGGGGAACCCAAGGCTTTACTCAGGGGGCGTCCAACTAGGCCAAAGAGGGCAGATTTGTGGGGATTACTCGAAGATAGCCAATTGATTCATCTCAGGAAGCTGGAATGATACTCATGATGGAGGATCTCTCCTTCAATTCCTTCAGGGGGTTTTAGGGATTTCTTATGTTTTGTTTTATCTTTTCTTCTGAGATGTTTTCTTTTATTGTTATAAACTAAACCCTCAGATACCTGAGGGGGATGAAACCTAAGATGAATCTTGTTATCGTTTGTTGAACTATATGATAAATATTTGACTTGTTCTTAATTATGTGTTCTTAATTCTTGTGTTAATATTTCCAGAATATTAATTCGAGTTGAATGTGCTTAGGTGGAGGAGCAAAAGTCCCTGCCTAAGAGTAGATCTAGCATAATTAAGCGGAGTTGATCGCACGCTTAGAGATAGGGTGACGAGATTTTGCCGAATTAGGGTGAAACCTAATATGGGAGTCCATAGATCGAGTTAATGCAATTCTAGGGGTTTTAATTAGAAAGAGATTTCAATTAATCAACCTAGGGTTAGACGTTAGTCGCCTCGAGAGAGGGATTAATATAACTTAGGGAATCCTACAGATCAAGTCAAATGAATAAATCGTCTGGTTTAGAGTTAGATAACAAGTGAAGTCTAAGTGGATTCTTCCTTGGGTGTCATCTTAATCGATTGGTTTTTCCTCGAACTTATTTTCCCAATTTCATTCTTCTTTGTCTTAGAGTCTTTAGTTTAGTAGTTAGTTAATTTTAGTTTAGATAAACAACTCCTATAATTCTTAGGCTAAATAATAAAAAGAGAGTTAGTATTAGTACTTTTTATTCCTTTGGGTTCGACAATCCGGTCTTGCCTTAACTATACTACTGTTCGATAGGTGTGATTGCCTCAAATCGTTGTCATAGTTAGTTTCCAGGTTTGATCATTCTTCATATAAATTTTAAGACTTTGACATCACATAAAACAACGATCAGAAATCAACAATTTCTAGTGACTATATTGTGTATTTGCAAGAGTCTGACTATAATATTGGAGATGAGAATGATCCTGAGTCATTTTCACAAGCTATGAGTTACAAAGTCCGAATTGTGGTACAATACTATGAAAGAAGAGACGAATTCTATGAAAAGTAACTGTAACACCCCAAAACCTAGAAGTTTAGACCGAATCTCAGAGGTTACATTGGCCACCCGAAGCGGCAGAAATAAAACTCCGTTATAAACATGGAAAATTCTTCGCTAAACCATTATGCTTCATAATTTTAGTGAGTTAAATGTAATGTAGTTATCTTTTGAAACAACATTTAATAAGCGTTTAAAAATAGTTAGGAATAAATCAAATTGGCGTTCTTGAACAGTTTCAAAATCCCTTCAAGTTTGCCAATTATAACTCAAAATTTCAAATTAGGGTTTGTGTGGAATGTAACAACACAAATTTGGGTCTAGTCGGAACAGTGGTTTCGAGACCACAAATCTGATGATAAAAATTCTGTTTTTATTATATTTTTATGGTCTACAATTTTACGAAAAGATTTCGTAAAAATATCGTTCGAAAATTTCGACGTTTGGGCATTAAATTTAGTTAAAAGGACTAAATTGTAAAAAGTGCAAAAGTTGAGTTCTATATGTTAGAGGTGTCTAATTATTATGTGTTTTAAAATTTGAGTTCCTTAAAAGGTAATTAGACCATTGGATAACTTGATGGACAAAAATGGGCATGAAGAGGACAAAATTCAAAGAAAAGCCTTAAGGGTATTTTAGTCATTAAGTGTTTTAAACGAATAAAAAGAAAAAATACAAGAAAAAAAATTTTCTCATCTTCTTCAAGTTGCTGTCGAAAATTTCTAGTCTCCATGGCTAAGGGTTTCAAGCTTTTCAAGCTTCATAATCAAGAAAACATGAAATGTGGACAAAGATCGGGGAAGAATGAAGTTCTGAGCTAAGTCGGGAAATTAACCGTTTAGGCATTTGAGGTAAGTTGGTCTGATATTAATAATGCAATAATATTATAATTTATATTTTAAAAAATGAATTGTTGTATTTATTGAATTATGTTGAATTAAATGACTAATGTGCCAAGTTTTTAAATTGATTTAAAAATATGTCTATGGTACATGGAAGTGTATTGAAATATTGTACTTAAATGTGAATTTTATGATTATAAATATTATGAGAAAATTGTGAATTAGTGTTATCATGAGACAAATGATTAAGTGAATGTCGCCTAAGTGTTAACAAGTGTGAAAAATCCCGATTGAACCTTAGGAAACTTAAGTGATAAGTGATCAGTGGTAGCTTTGGCTACAATTCAGTGGTAGCTTTGGCTACAACTCAGTGGTAGCTTCGGCTACAATTCAGTGGTAGCTTCGGCTACATTACAGTGGTAGCTTCGGCTACAATTCAGTGGTAGCTTCGGCTACGTTACAGTGATAGCTTCAGCTATATTACAGTGTGGCACTTGGTGCCTTATTCAGTGTATCCTTTAGTATTCCATAGGGTTCAACGAGTATTGAATTGTTATAATGAAAAGTGATTGAACATGAAAAGGATTTAATCAGTGATAATAATGTGCAAGTGAACATTGTGATTGATGCATTTATATGTGTAAGTGTGAATATGAAATCGTTTGTATAAGTGAAGTATAGGTATGAAATTAAGTAGGAAATCGTATGAACAAATAATGCAGGTATGTGTATAAAATTGCTATTGTATGATTTATATGTTGAATAAAGTGTTTGGGTTATGATGCATCAATTGTAAGGATGCAAATGAGTGAGATGTGCCTATGATCAAGTGATAGTTATATACTAAGTTATACTATGTTTTTGTGCATATGTGTAAAAATAAAAGTGAATACATGAAAATCATGAAAAAGTGAAATTAGCATTAAGACAGTACTAGACAACTGCAGTTGTGTATTACACATGGAATGCTAGTGAATTACACACGGAGTCCAAACATGGGCGTGTGAGGACCACACGGTCTACTCACACGGCCGTGTCATTTGTCACACGACCGTGTGACCATGTTTTGGTAAAAAAATTTCTAAATGCCCGAAAAGTTTCGATTTGGTCCCGGACAAACTTTAATGATTGTTTGGGCTTCGTAAGCCCATAATAGGGACATAGAGTGTGACTATGAATGGTTTTAATGTATAATTGAGATGTATGTATTGGAGAAGTGTATAATATTGCTGTAATGCCTCGTACCCTGATCTGGCGACGGATAGTGGTAACGGGTGTTACATGGAAAATATATTATTTTCTCAAATACGTATAAACTTTGAAAGAACAGCAGAAACCAAATTTTTTTGAAAAAAAATAGTGCGCAAAAATTTTGAAATATTGTCCACAATCGAGAAAACGTAGTTTAACGAAAAGTCCAACCCTAACCCATAACACAGTTCATATAATCACCTTACAAATAATTTAAAACCAACCATATTAAAATTATTAAAAAAAACTTAATAAATCCGATCAACACCAAACTGTCCCTGAGACCTCTGATGTGTCGAATCCAGAGCTTAACCACGCGAGTTACCTGAAAGAAAAGATCTGAGAGGAGATGAGCTATGCGAGCTCAATGTGAGCCTGAAATAAAAAACGAAAGGCAATTGATAGAGTATCAAAATGAATATTTCCAATATGCACACGCAGGCAGTGAACGAACAACTTATACCAATAGTTAGTCTCAGGAGTAGTCCGTTAACAAATATAACATAAAGTTATTAATCCAAACACACCAGATACCAAAGACATGCTGGATCGTTTAAATTAGTACGCAATTAACTCCACCACCATACAGATAGACGTATACCAAATGTGAGATGAATACAACAGAAATAATAAATCCCACCTATCCAGCCAAACACCATGCCGTCCCCCCTACAGACCACATTAGAGCCATGAAAGACCCAACCACCTTACGCACCAAAGACCATAATAGGCCTATCCACCCTACACACCACAGTTGTGGAACTAAGCCACCTAAATAATAATATACAGCTGAGCTAACATATGTATAAAATCATGCAGCAAATCGCTATACAGTATTACTGCATTTGAACTGCCAAATCAGTATTCCTTCTCTTCACAATCAAAATCCCAGAATTTTCATGCAAATGCAAAATGCACGCTAAATGCAGACAATCACAGAGAAATAGAAATACACATATTCGGTCGATCAAATTCAGAATCGGATATGCTTGTATTCAATTGCTAAGTAATATCACATTAACACTTAAACATATAGTTAAACTTAATCCTATGAACTCAAATACACACACGAGTCCAAGTTGTAGCGGATTCCCAAACACAGTTACCAAGGCTTAATCGAAAACATTAAACGAGTCAATTTATGACATAGAATAAAAATATGTGAAATAGGGCCACACGGTCGTGTGAAGATCAACATGGCTGTAGGAAAGAAGCACACAACCGTGTGGAGAAGACACACTCCTGTGTGACCAAGTTACATGGCCGTGTGAGTAGCCCGTGTAACTCATTGTGCATTTTGTGCAAAAATAAGCAAAATTAAAAGCAGAGTAGACACGACCATGTAGAAAACTCACACGCCTGTGTGGAAGGGACTCGGCCGTGTGTCTAAAGCACACGCCTGTGTGAAATCAAAAAATTCTCCAAATAGTAGCCACACGGTCGTGTGGCACAAGAAAACATCAAAAACCCTAATTTCGCAATGTCACACGGTCGTGTGGACTGCCTAAGTGCAGCACACGCCTAAATGACCACCTGTGTGGTCACGAAACCACACCGAGATAGGCTGAAACTGTAGTTTTGCGATGGCAACACAATCCCTAATCGCTAAGGGTTCAAAAACACACCTTAAAGTAGAACTCTGGGCACCACGAACTGATCGATTCACCTCCACCAACCAATTCAACATCCAAACAAACGAAGAATGAAAGCACCACAAGGACTTACAGCAGCAGTTTACAATGATATTGAAACCCGAAAGGAAAGGAAAGAAAAAAAACAAACAAAAGAAAGAAGAGAACCCAAAATCAAAAATCAAAGTTTGCCAATTCAAAAGAAGGGAAACAAAAACTAACGTGTGAAGAGAGAGTGTGTATGGTGAGACATTTTAGGGATTTTTTTTTTCTATTTTCAAAATAACTTAAATAAAAATATAACATATTCCCTTAAATAAAAATAATAG
The DNA here is from genome assembly GCA_025503065.1 of Gossypium bickii. Lineage (NCBI taxonomy): Eukaryota > Viridiplantae > Streptophyta > Magnoliopsida > Malvales > Malvaceae > Gossypium > Gossypium bickii. The sequence continues at coordinate 22,810,935 of CP106715.1, forward strand.
AATTTTCTCTCCACTCACAACGGGTTTCGAACATTGGACCAAGAATAAGCTAAACATCTAACCACTGAAGCACATGCTCATCTTGTTCTAAAAATGCTTAGAGAAACGTAAAAACCCACTCGAAGCCTCTGACTTAGACACAAACTTTAATCCATCTAACCCCTCAAACCGGGATGTTACAATTATAGGATTTAAGTAATTGTTTGTTCATGCATTAAGGTGACATGATAAGTGGATATGAGATTTCAAAGTTTAGTACGGTGGTGCGTTGAGATCAGATTTGCAAAGCGGGTGCGTAGTGGTGAGCTTTTTTATTTAGGCGTCTGTCTTGTTAGTAGGAAATTTCGGGGACGAAATTTCTTTAAGGAGGGGTGAGCTGTAACACCTTGGAATTTTGGGTTAGAAGTTTTTATGCTTGTAGTTAGGGTTAATGGGTAGGTTGAACAATTGAGTTTATTTTAGCGTTTTAGTGTTAGAACGAGCCTGTTGGTTCAATGGTTGTGGGTGTGGTAGTTTATCTCTGGGTCTCGTGTTCGAATCCTTGCGAGTGTTTTAGAGGAATTAATTTTAATCTAGTTTTGTTTTTAAGTTTTAAATACTTATTTATCTTTTAGTTATTTATTAATTTTATTTAATTTGATAGACAAGTAAATTGAAATGATTTGATTCAATGGTTAAGTGTTGTGTTTGTGTGTGTGAGGTTTTGAGTTCTGAGTGTTTTTAGAACAAGATGAACATGTGCTTCAGTGGTTAGATGTTCAAGTTACTCTTAGTTTGGTGTTCGAATCTCGTTGCGAGTGGAGAGAAAATTTTATTATTTTTATTTAATGTAATACGTAATATGTTATATTTAAATTTATTATTATTTTTTAAAAAAAAATTTCTGTTGTTGTTTCGAAGTTTATACATATTTAAGAAAATAATATATTTTCCACACAAATCCTAGTTTGAAATTTTGAGTTATAATTGGCAAAATTGAAGGGATTTTGATACTGTTCAAGAATGCCAATTTGATTTATTCCTAATTGTTTTTAAACGCTTATTAAATGTTGTTTCAAAAGGTAACTACATTACATTTAACTCACTAAAATTACAAAGCATAATGGTTTAGAGAAGAATTTTCCATGTTTATAACAAAGTTTTATTTCCGCCACTTTGGGTGGCCAATGTAACCTCTGGGATTCGATCCAAACTTCTAGATCGGGTTTTGGGGTGTTATAGTAATGATGCCTGAAGGCGTAAAAGCCATTTGATGTAAATGGACCTTCAAAATAAAAAGAGATTTAATGGGAAACATAGAAAGATATAAAGCTAGACTCATTGCGAAAGGATTCATTCAACAAGAAGGGATCGATTATACTGAGACTTTTAGTTCGGTATCTAAGAAAGATTCCATACGCACTGTGTTAGCATTAGTAGCTCATTTTGACCTTGAGTTGCAACAAATGGATGTGAAAATTGTCCTTCTCAATGGTCACCTAGAGGAAGAGGTATACATGAAACAACCTAAAAGGTTCTCTTCTGGGGATGGTGAACACTTTGTGTGCAAGCTAAAGAAGTACATATATGGATTGAAACAAGCCTCTCGATTGTGGTATTTAAAATTCCATGAAGTTACCTTTTCGTTTGGTTTTTTTTTTTGAGAATATCATGGATCAATGCATATACCAGAAAGTCAGTGAGAGTAAAATTTGTTTCCTTATTCTATATGTGGATTACATTTTACTTGCAACAAATGACAGTGGTATGTTGCATGAGGTGTGTAACACCCCTAACCCATATCCGTTGCCAGAATAGGGTTACAAAGCATTACCAGAGTTTACAGAACAAATACAGTAAATTTATATCATTTGCTATTCATAACTGAAACCAATCATTTTCAATCGTATTGTCCCTTAATTGAACCCTCGGGGTCTAATTTATACATTAGAAACAAGTCAGGACTAAATCGAGAATTCGGATAATTTTTCGTGAAATTTTCAAAAAAAAATTAGGTGCAAGGGACACACGCCCCTGTGGTCAGGCCGTGTGGCTCACACGACCAAGTGACACGCCCGTGTCTTAGGCTGTATGGGCGTTTGATGTAAGGCACATGGTCGTGTCCCAGCCGGTGTTCAAATTAAGGTAGCTACTGACATGGGTCACACGGCCAGCCACACACCCGTATGCTAGGTCGTATGGACAATTTAATTTTCAAAAATAGGTGCAGGATTCACACGGCCAAGACACACGCCGGTCTATCGGGTCGTGTGTTTCACATGGTTGAGACACACGCCTGTGTCTCTACCCGTGTGACCAAGTCTGAGCATTCTATTTCTCAATTCCTAAGATGCATAGGACACACGGCCAAACCACACGCCTGTGCGTATGGCCGTGTGTCACACACATTTGAGGCACACGCCCTTATGTCTACCCGTGTGGACAAAATAAGGCCATTTTACAAGCCTTATTTCTCACTCAAGTTTTGCCTTGTACCTATATTAATACTTGCATACATATACCAACCAATTCAAGACATTAAAACCAAGCCAACATTAACATTATACATGATATATCATCACATGTATTCAAATTCACCTTCTGTAAAACACATATGTTTACCATAATTCATCTAATCATATCAAGCACACATATATTAACCATATTATAAACCTCATATATATAAGTTCACTAAACATATCATCATTAGCCATTCCAATGGTTATATTACAATCAACCATTTAAATGCCAATACTAACCAAGTTAGCCTATACATGCCATTATACCAAAATAAGTTTATTATTTATACTAAAACGAGCTGAAGGATAGTGTGATGGTGCTCCGACCGATTTCAACCTTCACTAGCTTCCGAGCACTATAAAACAGAAGAAAATAAAATAAAGTAAGCATTTAATGCTTAGTAAGTTCGCATAATAGGAATTTAACTTACCGTTTATATTCGATTTAAGTAATCATGTAAATAACATGCATCCTAACAAATTGACCAATTGCCTAATCACATACACTCAATCAAGCAAATTAGTCATAAAATTCTAAATACTTATTCAAGTAATAAAAATGAGCTCATCATGTAATAACTTTCATACATATATACTCTTCTTATCATATTTTCGTATAACATATACATTTCTATGATAAATCATCTCAAGTTCGGATTTGCCATGACAGAACTTTTCCCGTTGAATTTATTTGAAATATCGATGGATACACATGTATTACACTTGAAGTGTACAACACTGTAAACCGGCAACTCATACTTAGGGGTACCCAATTAGGGCACATAATCAGGAAACACTCTTTCAAGCCATATAATAGGATGCTCATGTGAGCCATGTAACACTCATAAGAGTTTAGAACAGAAAGCTTATTGAGCTTAACAGGTAACTCCGAAGAGCTATTATCAGGGAGCTCCGGATAGCCATATAATAAGAAGTTCAAGCGAGACATATCAGAACGCTCATAAAGAGCTGCATTTGTGTCCGTAATATATGCAGGATCACAACCGATCACATAACAGGACGCTCATAAAGAGCTGCATTTGTGACCGCAATATATGCAGAATCACAACCGATCACATAACAGGACGCTCACAAAGAGCTGTGGTAGTCTGCAACATATGCAGGACCACTACTGGTCAGGAACCATATAATGGGAAGCTCGAGAGAGCTTATAACAGGATGTTTTTTCAAGTTATGGTGTGTTTGTAACATATGCAAGACCACAACCAATTGGGAAATCCTATATCCATCGAATTCCATCTATTCAAACGGGACTTATACTTATCGAGCAATATCAGGCATGTAATTAATTTTATACAATAAACATTTATACAAATCATACATATTCAACATTCAATTCCAAACATCTTTATACACATGATCTACTTTTACGAACTTACCTCAATAAGTGTTCGTACACAAGGATCTACTAATCCGATAATTTTTGTTTTCCTCGATTCAACTCCGTACTAGGTTTATCCGGATCTATATAAATGAATTTAACATCAATTTAATCCATTTCATACTCAATTTAATTCAATTCACACCCTAGGCAAAATTATCATTTTGCCCCTATACTTTCCATAAATGACGATTTCATCCCTAGGCTCGGAAAATGAAATTCATGAAATTTAATCCTTATTCCAAGCCTAACTGATTTATTACATATAACATTTACAGCACATATATTTCATAAAAATCAAAAATTTTCCATTAATTTTACATCTTTACAATTTAGTTCCTAAATCACAATTTCATGAAAATTCACTTTACAAAAGTTATTTATCTATCAACAACCTTTCATTTTCTACCATAAATTTCAAAATTTTAGCATATCCATGGAAAATTTTTAATACTTTGATAACTTTACAAATTGATCCCAAAATAGCTAGATTAGGTTATTCCGATCTCAAAAATATAAAAACTACTAAAAACGGGACAAGATTACTTACCCAATTAGGCTTGCTTGATTTTCTTTCACTTTCCTAGGGTTTCCATAGAATTTTGGGAAGAAGATGATATAAAATGATAATATTAGATATTTATTTATTTATCATCTTTTATTTATTTCAATTTTCAATTTAGTCATTTTCTTTTTCTAATTTTCCATGGATGAATCACCAAAAATATCTACTAAATTTTCTTAATGGTCTAATAACCATATAAGGACCTCAAGTTTTGAATTCCATAACTATTTGATACTTATAGCTACTAGAACTCAACTTTCGCATTTTATGAAATTTGGTCCTTTCTATAATTAAACATGTAATCGGTAAAATTTTCTTATCAAAATTTTCATATGTATTTCCTATTATTGTGCAGACTATGCAATATTGTTAAAATAAATTTTCTTTCTGACTCAGATTTGTGGTCCCGAAACCACTATTTTAATTTCACTAAAAACGGGCTATTACAAGGTGAAACAATTTCTTTCTAAAAAATTTGATATGAAATATATAGGTGATGTGTCTTATATCGTTGGCATTAAAATTCATCGTGATAAACATCGCGGTATCTTAGGTCTATCTCAAGAAACCTATATCAATAAAGTTTTAGAATTATTTCGAATGAAAAATTGTTCACCGAGTGTTGCTCCTATTGTGAAGGGTGATAAGCTCAATTTGAATCAGTTCCCGAAGAACAAATTTGAGAGGAACAAATGGAAAACATTCCATATGATTCTGTTGTTGGAAGTCTGGTGTATGGTCAACTCTGTACAAGACCTAACATTGCATTTGCAGTTAGAATGCTAGGAAGATATCAGAGTAATCCAGATATTGAAGACTGGATAGCTACAAAGAAAGTTTTGAGATATCTTAAAAGGACAAAGGGCTACATGCTTACATATAAACGATTAAACAATTCGGAGGTGATTGGCTACTCACCTTACCAACTATGTTGATTCACGTAAATCAACAGCAGGTTACATTTTTATGTTTGTGGCGGAGCTATATCTTGGATGAGCGTCAAGCAGACCTTAACTGCTACTTCCACTATGAAGGCTAAGTTCATTTCATATTTTGAGGCTACCTCACATGGTGTATGATTAAAGAGTTTCATTTCTAGGCTTAGACTTGTAGATCAATTTCTAGGCTAATAACAACAAAAGTGGATGTCAAAGTAAACATATCGACATTAAGTATCTAGCCATAAGGGAATGTGTTAAAGAAAAGAAAGTAGTCATTAAACACATTAACACTGAGCAGATGTTAGCTGATCCTTTAACTAAAGGCATGCCACCACACAAATTTAAGGATCATGTTATCACTATGGGGCTTATTCCCACCTCGTAAATTTTCGTTGTAAGAACGATTATAAAAAAACTCTATTAAGTTTGATATTTTTCATATTTTTGTGTGCACATTAATTTGATTATTTCGAGAAATATCACTAAAGTTTGAACCTGGAATAAACACTGGATTTATTCGTTAAGAAATTTGGACTAAAGTTTTGAGACATGATATATTATTATATATGGAAGATACTACTCAAATTCTAAAAGAAAATATCGCCATGATTCATGCATTATGTTTCGACTTTAAGTATTCATAGGCAATACGAACCAAGTGGGATAATGTTGGAACTGCTTTTTGGTTCGTGGGAATAACCCCATGTTTTGCAGCCCACTTTTGTTGCCCACTACTTTCACACCTTTGTTTGTGTGATAGTGGGACAAGTAGTTGATGGTTTTTTATCGGAAACCACCACTATAAATACCAACTAAGCTTACGGTCCTAAAGCACTAAAAATTCAAAAAAAAAATTCATCTAGTGAGGTTTTCGAGTGTTTAAAAGACTTTGGCAGTTTTCAGTTTTTCGTACGGCTAAATTTGATGACCTCATCAATTGTTTGACGTGCTCGACTGTGGTGTCACAACATTTGGATTTTGATATTTGGTTCAGACAATGGCTGGAGGTATTTATGTTTGATCTTTTTCTCCGCACTATATTGTAAATCGTTTTTTGCTTGCATATAATTTGTTGATGGTAATTATGATTGCATAAATGATTTTTTTAGAATTAATATTTATAATTAATTGAAATTTTAAAATCATATATTTAAAATAAAGCCTTAATAAATAAATCAAAATAAATTTTTTCATAAATTTAAAATTATAAAAATTTAACATATATTTTATCAAAAAATTTTAATAAATGAATCTAAAGAATGTGTATAAAAATATATTAACCTAAAATATTATCTTAATAAATTTTAAAATTAATTATTAATTTACATTAATTAAAATATAATTTTAATCAAAATGGATGAATTTGGACAATATATAGTAATTAGATGAAAGTACAATTACTAAGGTATTAATTACATCTTGTAATTATAAAAAATTTTAATTCCCTAAACGTGTTTGGTTAATAAAGGGTCGTTACATTATAATTTCCTAAGTCATATTTAGTAATATAAATTGTAAGACTTATTATATAGATTGGCCCCAAAACTTGAAAACTTTTCTAAAATTGGCTCCTAGACTTTTTTTGAATCACATTGTTCCTTAAGGTTGGCATCCATTACACAATTTGGTCCCTATGGTTAACAACGTTAGTTTTTGAACATTTGGGTGATGTAGCCAAATTAGGATGTGACGTGTGGACAAACAAAGAAACATGTGCCTTCCTCTTTAATAATTCTAAAAATTATAAAAAAAAAGGTAAAAAAAGTATAAATTTTAAAAAGTAAACATTTTTAGAAAAATATAAGAAATATATATTATAAAAATTAAAAAATTTAATATTATTATGAATATCTTATTAAGTAGATGTCCATCATGATCAAGATAAAGTTTTAATGTACTTTAAATTCTAATAGTTATTAGAATTAGATCTCTACTTCTTTTATACTTCTTATGCTTATAAATAGAGACTCTGATGAAGCATTGTAATCACTCTTTTTTTATCAATAAAGTACATTCTCTATTGCTTTCATTTTTTCTTTGTTCTTTATTCTCTCCATCTTTATTTATTTTATAACATGTTATCAGCTCAATCTTGCTCAAAGTGATAGTTCCTTTTATTGACGATCAAATTTATCCTCCATGATTTCTAATATCTTTGACGTTTTTAAGGATAGTGAAAGATTTGATATTGTTATCTATATGAAATCGAGAAATGAGATTCACTCTCAAAGTATGCTTTTTGATATTTGCTTGGGGATGATCTCTTTCTGATCTTCATTACAGAGGATGTTTATAATCACTACTTCTCATCCATGGTAATGTAAGTCAATCTAATCAACTTCTTTTAAAATTTGATTTGTTTTCTATTAAAAAGTTTAATTTATATAATTCACTATCCATATCTATATGAATTTATAAAATCCTTCATGCATTTAGTTATTGGGATTTTTATGTGGAGATAAATATTTTTTTTTTCATTTTTAATAGAATTGATTGGTTTAATTTTTATTTTGATTAAGATATATGATTATTGTGGAATGTGAGTAAAAATACTTACTTGTCATGAACTTTGGGGTATTCACCCTGATTATGATAATTTCATATCATTGTAAAATTTGAGATGAAATTATGTCATAAGAAGTGGAGGTCAGAAAATGTTAATGTTTAAACTTTTATAGCTGTAAAGTTATTTTAATTTGACATTATAATATTTTGTATTTTGTTGTGGTATGATATATAAAATATATATTATCTAACCACAATGATTTATCAGTGACATGAATTTATTATTTGTTATGTTTAATATATGTTGTATTTATACATATTCATTTTTATTTAAAATAAATTAAGCACTCATTAAGGTTATACAATAAAATGATTATATTCTCTTGAAGAGTTAATATTACATCAAAATGTAAAAAGTTCTTTAAGAGCTTGTATTTTAGCTCCTTGTGATGCAAAATTTTATAAATATTATATTGTTTTTCAAATCAAGAAGATATATGTTGAATAAAACCTTCATGTGTTTTACATTAAAACCATATATATAAATAACATGAGATACTCATGTATTTGTATTATATATATTCCCCGAAGGAATACATTACACTATATGATTGAAATATCTAATGTGCTCCTGCAGTAGCAATACTGTGAAAATGACTTTAACTGTATTTTCAAACGATCTCAAACATTCTAATGGCTAAGCAAAATAATAAGTTACTAATGAAAAACTATGAAATATTTTTCACTAGTTTTGCTTCATTCCCTAAAGTGAATGTAGCAGTACAAAACAATTATGAAAAATGAAAATATAGAGATCATGATTGTTGTTGTAATTGAGGATATGATTGGAGACTAATCATGACAACATGAATAGATAGATTTTGATTTGAAATCCACGCATGTTTTGTGATGGTGATTATGAAATAAAGAATCAATGGAGGCGTTTAGAAGTCTATCCTACTAGATTTATTGCATTCCCTGAAGTGAATGCAAACATAAAGAAAATAAAAGATATAATCAAGGACCACTAAAAGTGGGAACATAGTAATAAATAAGAGAACAATGAGAGTTCTCAATATAACTCTTCAAAGGGTGAAGATAACTTATGTTACCAATGCAATATGAAAGATTATTGGCCACATATGTGGCATATGCCTAAATATTTTTTTTTCTGTTAATATTATTTGAGGAAGGATATAAGAATGTAGTAATAAATTCTATCATTATAGATTGAAAGTATTTATCTTATTTGGTACCAAAACAAACAAATATTATTCCAATATTTGATAGTACAAAATTAGTCGAAAGCTCTAGAAGAGCTAATATATTAATATCTTGTGATAGTTAATCTATTAGTTTGAAAATATATTTATAATGGATCTTATATTGAGATTCTGAATGAGCAAAATATTATATTTCATATGAATCACTATTGCTATAAATATCTATTTTGAAAGGATGAAAAAGAGAGGATTGGGTTATTAATTTATATTTATTTTATAATCTTTTTGATTCTTTTGTCATCATCCCCATTAAGGGGTTGGAAGCAAAATATTTTATTGTGAAAGATCTATTTATGAGAAATAAAATATGATAATTCTATCTAAAGCTCGTTATGGTTAAATGCACATGAAGTTGCAAATTTTTTTTTTAGATATTTGAAGATTTTGGCATATTCCCTGAAGCGAATATTGTATATAATTATTTAGAAATTATATTTATTTTGTTGACTTAGTGACATTATAATATTCACATTGATTTAGACATTTCCAGTAGTAAATATCACAATAGCACTTATATGTGGATACAAAGTAAAAGGAATGATAGTCAAATTATTAATTTGTTACAATTTAGTATAATTGAAACGCATGTTAAAGTAAACTAGAAGTTTACTGATACAAATGCATTTACTACTTGGAGTGACCAGTTAGACTATCCTGGATCATATATGATGCAAAAATTAATTAAGAATTCATATGGACAATTATTAAAGAACCAGAAGATTCTTTAATTTAAAAGAATTCTCATATGTTGCTTGTTGTCAATGAAAATTGATTATTAGAAACTCACTAGCTAAAGTTGAGATTTAATGTCTTGCATTTCTGAAGTGAATATGGGCCCATTCATCCACCATGTGGATAGTTTTGATATTATATGTTTTTCGTAGATGCATCTACAAAATAATCACATATGTGTTATCAATTTGCATCATGTCGTTTGCAAGATTGCTTGTTTAAATAATTAATTTCATATCATGGAATTACAACAATTCATCTTTTTAATACTGATGAGTTTATATCTCAATCTTTTATTGATTGACTTTTGTAAAAGTTTGCGCATAATTGTTTAGAGAAATTATTGATTGAACACCTCTGATTAATGTCTAAACCATTATTTATGATAACTAAACTTCCTATTTCAACATGAGATTATGTTGATTTAAGTGTTGTACGTATCAAGCTAATAAGTTATAAATACTCCCCATTACAATTGGTTTTTGACCAGGAGCTAAATATTTCTCATCTTTGAATTTTTGTATGTGCGTATATATTCCAATTGCTCCACCACAACGCACAAAGATCGGTGAATCCTCAAAAAAAGTTGGGAATATATATTAATTACAAGTTTCTTTATATTATTAGATGTTTTAAAGGTATTTGAGATTCAATTATGATATGATTTGTGATTACAATTTTGATTCGATAGTTTTCACGACATTAGGGGGGAGAAATAATAATTAGTAATGAGTTAGGGGGAGAGTAGGGGGAGAGTAATTTGAACCAGAAGTTCAATAAGGATAACTCATTACAAGTTAATTCTTAGATGTATTTACAAACTTAATGAAAATAGCCAAGTATTATATACCATCTAATATTTTAATTTGAATCAAAGTCCCAGTAGGACAACCAGTTAGAATAAATAATAGATTGATCAGTTCAGAGATGAAAATTCTTTTAGATGGTCATATAGTAGAGGCGGGTGCGCCAGAAGAGACCCGAGACATAACTAATAATTAAAACTTCAAAAGATATTCAAGTACCTGAAACTGAATTTTAAAATAATGAAAATAAAATATCTCGATAAGTTATGTCAATTCGAGAAAATGTATAACTGAATAATAAAAGTGACCGACAATGATTTTGCATGCAATATTATTATTGAAATAATGAAATAAAAGGAAGATCTTGAATAAATCTATTGAGAAATATAGATATGGAATAAATTGATCAAAAAAGAAATATGCAACTCAAGTACAATTAAATTCGTGGAGTTTTTGGACCAGTAATCCAACTATCTAAAGGTATAAAGCCAGTGAGAGTGCAATTGAAGTAGTTTTGCAAAAACAGAATAAAAATATGAAGTTTTTCGGTAAGTCCTGGCATTGATTATGAAAAGATATAATATTCTTTTGTGGTGGATGCAATAACCTTTAGATATATTATTAAATTGATAATTCATAAAAGATTTAACTTGTGTCTAATGGTTATTGTTACAACCTTTTATGAATCACTATTAGTAAAGTTTATATTAAAATCCTTGAAGGATTTAGGATGCTAGAAGCATATTGAAATTCTCGAGAAATTGTTCATTTATATGAATTGAAATAATTTAAACATATGTAGTAAATTGGACTTAGTGAATAATAGTTGAAGGAGGATTATAAAATGATCCAAAATACTTATTTGTGTTTTTATAAAAGAATTATGATTAAAGTTTGTTATGATTATTGTTGAATCTTCTCAAGAGATGAAAATATATTTTCCCAAATTTCCCTCACTCATGACTTTTAAAAGAATGGTAATATAAATGCTTAGAAAATATATTCAAATAGTCATTTGAAAAACTAGAATTCAAGATTGAATACGTAGAGTATGAGAAAATATGTGATGTTTTCATGGGAGGAGTAAATACGCGTTGCACTCTTTTTCCCTTAATCAAGGTTTTGTCCCATTGGATTTTCCTGGTAAGGTTTTTAATGAGGAAGCTCATTATGTGTATTATAAATTGTGTACTTTTTTTCCTTAATTAGGTTTTTATCCCATAGGATTTTTCCTAATAAGGTTTTAACAAGGCACATTATCTACTAATAGACATCCAAGGGGGAGTGTTATGAATATCTTATTAAGTGGATATCCATCATGATAAAGATAAAGTTTTAATGTACTTTAAACTCTAATAGTCATTAGAATTATATCTCTACTTCTTTTATACTTCTTATGCCTATAAATAGAGACTCAGATGAAACATTGTAATCACTCCTTTTGATCAATAAAGTACATTCTCTATTGGTTTCATATCTTCTTTGGTCTTTATTCTCTCCATCTCACTTTATTTTATAATAAATATATATAATTCAAAACATAAAAATTAAAAAATAGTTAAAATTGCAAAAAAAAAAAGGTTCATTTTTTGAAAAATTCAATAAAAAGTAAAAAAAATGTTACAATTTTAGAAAATTAAAAAATCTAAAAAAATTAGAAATTAAAAAAATTGACCGATCAATGTTATATTTTTATTTTTTTTGTAATTATATAAAATTTTAACTATATTTTTATTTTTTAATTATATATTCACTTTGTTTTGAATTTTTATAATTTACATATATTTCTTATATTTAAAAAAAATTGTTTACATTTTTTTAATATATATTAATTTTTTAGAATAATTAAAGAGGAAAAGATGTGTCACTCCCCTATTTGTCTACGTGTCACCTTCATGTTGGGCCACGTCACCCAATTGTTAAAAAACCTAACAGTGTTAACCATAAGGACCAATTGGTGTAACGGATGACAACCTTAAGGACCAATTTGATCCAAAAATAAAATCTTATGGGCCAATTTGAAAAAAGTTATCAAGTTCAGGAACCAATCTATATATTGAACCAAAATAGTACCATAATTTTATTAATTCCTTAAGCTTGTGTTTACATGAAAAAAAAAAAGGTTTCTTGAGTTTTAAAATAACAAAATGTATATGTAAATATAACGACAAGTGAAATGATGAAAGATTTGTCATCAAATATTAGTTGATATTAATTACTGAGTTCATGAATATTTAAAGAACAAAGAATACTACATGAATTGAACCCAAGTGAAGTGAGAAAAGATTTGTTAAAATCTTTCTATGACACGAACTAAATAATCCTTACTTTTTTTATTAAAAATAAATGAAGAACATATAATTTGCACCACATTTTCTAAAAAAAAAAAACTTGTATTTAAATTCTAAAATGGGTTGATAATTTCCAATCCTGTTAAATATTAACCGAATTTCTCGTCCAAAACCCAGAATATATATTAATTTCATTTTCCACAAAATGATGGTTTGAAATGAGATGTCACCAATTTATTATTATTATTATTATCAACCTTCACATAATACTACAAATGGTAGTCAATCATTTGATTGTGCATTTTATAGTAAAAAATTAAACAAATCATAGGGGCAATTTACCTAAAAAAGCCCAAAAATTTCGAAAATTACAGAAATGGGCCAGGTTGTAGAAAATTTACGGGAAAGGGCCATTTCCCCCAAAAACGCGTCCACGTCAAATAAGGCGTTTTTGGGGATATAAGGCTAAAGCGCATACTGTAGGGCGCGTTTTTTTCCACCTCAAAGCAAAACGCATCCACGTAGGTGCGCTTTTTGTTTGAGGTGGCAAAAAGCGCGTCCTACTGTATGCGCTTTTTAGCCCCAACGGTCAAATTTTTTTGACCGTTGGCTCCTAACTGTCGGAAAAAAAAAAACTATAAAACCCCCCACCCTTTATTTTCTTCACATTTCAATCCTTTCTCAATATTCTCTCAAATTTCTCTCAAATTTCTCTCAAGGTCCTAGAAATTTACGCTCAAATTTCAAAATAGTCCTTTACTGTTTACGAAAAAGCCCTTTATAATTTTTTTAATATACTTTTTTCAGAAAATTTTAAAGCGGATTACAATGGCCGAGGAATTTTAATACCTTTGACAAAAAAGAATTGGTTTAATTTTTTTTTTTTGTAATTAAGTTTTAATATATTTAATAAAATTTGAGTTTAACTTTTTTCCTTATAATTTAATTTTTTTAATTTATTTTAATTTTTTTAATAAAATAAAAGTTATTGTACAAAGTTCACCGTTTTTCTCCAAAAAAATAGATATTACATAGCCGCCATGAGACAAAAGACCTAAGAACACGGTCAACTATTCCGATTTGGACACGAGCGAGATGTATGGCCCGGGTTCCTACACCATCCGCACAGCCGACTTTGGTTGCTTGTTTCTCGGATATCCATATTGTTGCGTATTCTAGACGAGGAAGGTCGACCTTTTGGTTTGCGCCTCAATTGTCTATCCGGCAACAGCTTATACGGTACAAGCGATACCAATGGCCACTTACGTTCATCTAGGACTGGTGGGAATACGTGTCTCCACACTTCATTATATGAAGTGTCCCACCCACCGTGTAACTTTTCTAACGCCTTCTGCTTGACTATCCAAGCCTTTCTGTAAGAGGGCGTGTACCCCAATTGGCTACGAATACTGCCAATTAAGGCCGGCACCATAGTCTTTGGATTGGCCTTCAATGTCGGGATTATTATGTCAGCCAACATGTCTGAATCCATCTTCGGATGATCTTGTGTTACACCTGTCAACGAAGTACGTTAAACAATGCAACATTACATATTATTATTGTTATTCGAAATCACTGAACACATAGTGGTACCGGCAAGACATGTATGTCGACCTTTGTACTTTTTTATCTCCCACAACCCTGTCCTTTTCTTCAACGACGCCATGATTTTCCATGAACATGTGCCATCTTGCACTGCACACTTCGCCTCGAACTTATCGAGCTTCGATTTAACCACATTGTAGTTAACCCGTTCTTAATCTTTGTCTTGTTTTCAATGCGGCAAAGAAAAGTATTCTTGTTGGAAAACTGGTTACCAACTTCTAATTGGTCGGAATCCAACGAAGAATCTGTACAGTCACGCGTCCGGTGTGTTAGTTCAAGAAACTCTAATGCATCATCTTGATATAGATCGACATTATGCATGTGGACTGGAGGCGAATATGCCCTGAATAGCAGATCTTCTTCTTCTTCGCCCAACCGCCTCAACGTCTTCGTGTACAATTGGAACGGCTCCGGTTGAAAAAAATAATCCAACTTCGCACCGTCGCGCCTTGGCTCCGAGGTAGATCCACATCGGATTCATCGTCCGACCCTCCATAACCTGCAACAAACGAGGGCCTCTCGCCGGTGGATGTCGTCGAGAGTACATGATCCCTCCTTAAACATCTTTCGTAAAGATTCCAATCGTATGTGGACTGCCAACCACTAGAAGTTGACGACGTCCCCCAATACGTATTTCTATCATCGGACATCGACTGACGGATATGCATGTCCCATCCACCAACCGAGTGTCGTGCAGGGGTTATGTTTTCCATACTACGACCACACACACGGGCACTTCGTGTTTTGCCTCCCACTTACAGAGTGTCGGCTTGGGTCGTGTGTATTCCTCGAGCGCAGTAGATGTCGAGGTCGCAGAAAGATCACTTAGAGATGAAAATTCTACATATACCTTCATATAGGGTGATCCACTGGCAATATGAGTCTCCACCATTGCCTCAAAGCCCCGAGCACCTTTGATGTCGAACGACTCATATCTCACCGGATCAACCGGCGCAAAATCTATACTTAATACACCGAACTTTCATTGGCGTTGTTCCAAATATTTTACGCCTAATTCTTTTTGCGAGTTCTACCAAATCGATGTTCCGATTAAAACTCGATCGCTACTGTGTTCTTCGATAAGAAAACAACGCCATTTTCAAAGTGTCACGAACTTCACCGTCGTAGTAAATAACAAAGATTAATACGTTCACTCATTCTCAATTTTTTCCCTTTGCCTCAATTTCCTTATGCAACCCGAGAATGAAATTTGACCGATTTATAGCCTAATTTTGCCGGAGATCATCAGAGCAAAAGCGCGTCCACGCGGGAGCACTTTTCAAGACGCGTCTTGACAATGCACCTGCGCCGAAGCGTTTTTGGCCATCGCTTGTTCGTAAACGTCTCCTCAAAATTATTTTGCCAGAGACATCAGAGCAAAAAGCGCGTCCCACGTTGGAGCGCTTTTCAATGACGCATGCTTGCTTTTGGCCACCGCTTGTTCGTAAACGTCTCTCAAAATCATTTTGCCGAGACTATCAGGCAAAACTTCAAAAAAAAATCATAGGGAAGTGGAGGGCAAAAAACGCGTCCACGTCAGCGCGTTTTTGCCCGAAACTGACCAAAAGCGCGCCCCTGGAGAGGCGTTTTTGTCCACCTCAGCAAAAGCGCACCTACGTGGACGCGTTTTTGATGAGGTGGACAAAAATGCCTCCCCGAGGGCACGCTTTAGCCTCTTATACCCCGGGAAATGACCCTTTCCATTAAATTTTCTACAACCTAGCCCATTTCCGTAATTTTCGAAATTTTTGGGCTTTTTTAGGTAAATTGCCCCAAATCATAGCATATTTGTGCAATTTTTCATTCCATTATCAGTCTTGTAATTATCTTTATCATAATATATTAACATTTATTTCCAGAATAGGTTAAAAAAAAAAGTCAAGGAATTTGTTTTCTAAAAAATTATTTAGCTATAATTTCTTCATTCTCATTTTTATTGTTATGTTAAAAATTTGGAATTTATATAATCAAGTCAATCCTAAATTTCATATACACCATTTGAATACTCAACATTTTGAACAAGCTTGGGTTTCTTAAAATGGATTTTTGACACAGTTCCTCCAGGATTCAGCGCTTATCAGTTTCTTCAATTTATTTAGACAGAAATTTATACAAAAACGCCTTCGACAGCTCCCATTTATTTAGAAATTTTGTACAAAAACGCCTCAGCACACTCAAACTCCATCAAACAAAGATAAACCTGAATTCCAGTGAGCAGAACAGAACATAGCATATATTTAACAGTTATAAAATAGTAGCTGTTGGCTGCCATTGTTTCCCTTCTTCAAATTCTGTTCATATCTCCCAAGCATACATATTTCACCTGTGCATTAACATCGAGCATTAGTTATATAGCAAGCTACCGACAAGCAACAATAATTTTTAGAATATAATTGTGTATGTATAGAGATATGCAGTAAGATGAGTTAAGGTATTGCACTCACTTCAAGATATTCATCTATCCCGTACTTGGAACCTTCTCGTCCAAGACCAGACTGTTTTACCCCACCAAATGGTGCCACCTGAATTGAAACAAAAAAACAATAATTTATATCTAGAACAGTTGTGTATATTAATCGGTTAATAGATGCAAATATGATCCACCTCAGTTGAAATGATTCCTTCATTAACACCAACAAGTCCATATTCGAGAGCTTCTGAGACACGCCATGTTCGTTGAATATTGTTTGTAAATATGTAAGCAGCTAACCCTGAATACGCACAATAAAGTATGTATTCTAATAAATTGAACTGTATAATATTATTATACGAGACAGTACATAATAAATTTTGAAAGATTTTTTTATTGAGATTTGCTTGATTTGGTTTGGTTGGCAGATAGTTATGAAGACTCACTAATAAAAGAAATGATAATAACTAATTTAAAATGAAAATTGACCAGTTTATTCATTAGGATAGAACTACAGCTTGAAAAATGAACCTGCTTTGGTGTTGTTTGCCATGTGAATAGCTTCCTCCTCAGTTTTGAATCGCAAAATAGGTGCTACTGGTCCAAATACTTCCTCGCTGAGGTAATACAAATTTAATCACATCTCAAAAAACTAGACATATATACAGTGACAGTATAGCAGCAAAGTTGAAGTGGCAAACATGACATAGCATACACATGACAAGAAATTTAATTTAATCTTACAAAGCTGCATATTCAACCTTCAATGTACATGAAGCATAGTAACTCAGGCACCAAATTGAATTTAAACACTTCAACCACTTCCACAATGCAGTAAATATACTTGTTAGAATTGGCAAGGATAATGACAGCATTCATGCAAATACAAGCTATACTCGGGATCCTAATATACTCCATCAGGATTGTTGAGCATACCCCAATAATCAGCACTGTTGTGCAGAATCAAATCAATTATCCCCAGTAAAATACTGAGAATTGAAGATACTTTTAATCAACCATCAAAGGATATATTACTATGGTTATCCCAATGCTTCAACTTAATAAGTATTTAACCTGAGAACCAATGTGGGAAAAACAAGGAGAGAATCAAAATTAACAAAAAAAAAAAAAAAAAACACTACTAATCTACAAATCCTCTTGCAATTCAACTCCTAAAGAATTATTATGGCAGGTGTTTTTGCTACAAAAGATGAGAGCATAATTTATACTTCATTAAGACTAATTCTAGGCCAAGTTTCCTAGCAAACGAAGGCCTAAAAGGGCCCAAGGAAAGAGTGCTTGGTTTGGTCATCCCAATAAGAGAAAACAAGCATTAAGAAAAGAAGTCAACATATGCACAATAAACCTAGAAAATAAAAAGGTGTCCAACGAGTTCTATTCAAAAGAATTCTACAGAATACATTGCACTCCAAATCCTTAAAAATCGTGGTTACTAGCAGTTTTGGAGCAAAAGGATAAAAACGATGTGGTTTATTGAAAACTAGAACACAGTTAAGCACTTGTACCCCAGTTTTTCCAGCAAACTAAAACCAGAAAAAGCCCAATCAAATTTGACTGTGTTGGGCTATCAACTAATACAAAAGAAGCCCTAAACTATTTATTTCAGGCAAATCCTACAAGAAAAAAGGTGCAGATGGAGTTTAAATTATCTTCATCTAACCCTCCGAATAAATGAGGCAAAAAAATTGGAGATTTGCAGTCCCTGTTAATTAGTCAGTTTATGACAGCTCCCAGTCCATTTATCTTGCTGCAGTTTTTCGCATCATTAGTTATTTCAAGGAACTCTCTCAAGGGCATTCTATTCGCTAGATTTCTGAGAGGGAATGTTATGGAACAAAATGCTGCAGTCTCCAATGTTTTAATTTAGTTTTAAATTTCTGTTAATGATTTTGTATTAATGAAATGCTGCGTAGAAGGCCTGTCTAAAACTTACCGTTTTGGGGTGTTTTTAACCGTTTAGTGAAACAGTGCGGATTGAGGGCAGCATTTATTACAGCTGCCAGGTTGTTACTCGATCCGCTATTCCTTCCTATTTAGATCCTATCAGGCTAAAGGGACAGTTATGCAAAAATACAGTGGAAAATTCTTATCTATTCTCTCCATTTTCTCTCCTCTTCTCTTTCTCTTCTCTTCTCTGTAAAACCTTCTTCTCAATCCATTCTCTATTAAGGTATCAAAGCCACATGATCTTCATGGCCAACGACGGGGTTACCACACATTTGCAGAAGGAAATGAGTCAACTGCAAGCAGAGTTCTCTCAATTGGATGCCAATCTCGATGCTCGTTTCAAGGAGATGCAAGCTGAGGTTAGAGGTGAGGTTTGATCTGAGCTCCAATCTCCACCAGATAAGGGCAAGGGAGTTTTGGGAGCCCCCCCACCAGGGTTCCCTCCCAAAGAGCCTCTACTTATGTCTCTGTTTCAAATTTGGGACACTTGGGTACGGCTTCTCGAGCCAACACCATGGACATGTCGGGCAGAGTTGTCAAGATAGATTGTCCTCAGTTTGATGGGGAAGACTTTAGAAGATGGTGGTCAAAACTGGAGCAGTTTTTTTGAAGCTGAATCAGTACCCGACCATGCTAAAGTACGAGCGGTGGTGTTGCATCTAGAAGGGAAGGCACTCAACTGGCATCACTTTTTCACTCAAAGGCAGGGAGGGCTTCATCAGTTGACACGGGACATATATGCTAGCGGTTTACAAGAGTATTTTGGGTACAGCACATTTTTGGATCCAATGGCTGAACTAGTCACAAACAGAAAGGGACTGTTGAGTGGTACCATGATATATTTGTAAGTCTTCTCAATCAGTTACACTTACCTGAAAGATATGCTTTGAATATCTTCATAAGTAATTTTAGAAGTGAGATTGGTCAATATTTAAGGCTTGTCAAACCTCAAACATTGGTGGAAGGGTGCTAGATAGCTAGAAAGTTCGAGAGTATTATGTTTAGCACACACAAAAAGCATAATGTGGTTGGGGGTGGAGGTTCCACTAAACCTTTTTTCTCGAGTGTTAAAAGTTCTACTTCTGTTCAATCCCCAATGGATGTTGGAAAAGCTCACTCTACAAATTTGGGATACAAGAGTCCTACAAAGTCACTGTCACAAGCTGAGTTGGAGGAAAGGAAAAAAAAAAAAGGCCTATGTTTCTAGTGTGTCTCCAAATATACACTAGGTCATAAGTGCATTAGGTCCCATTTGTACCAAGTCTTGGTAGAGACTTCTTTGGAATCAGGAGGTGATGCTAAGACTCAGCCAATAGAGGTTTTTCAGGACTGCCCTCAGCAATAAGAGAGGGTGGATCATGACACTGAACCAACTTCACCCATTCCATCCATACATGCTCTTAAAGGATCCCAGGGGCATAACACCAGATGTCACAATATGATAGAACAAGGACCAAGTCCCAAGCTATTAACCTCATATAGCCAAATATTAGTTGCCATGTCCTCATCACATTGCCAAAGGAACTGGAACATCTGTTACCCAAGTTTGAGGATGTCTTCGAAATGCCAAATGAACTAGCCCCTCACAGGTTACATGATCATAGGATTCCACTGGTGGATGAAACTCAGGTTGTAAAGGCAAGACCTTATGGGTACCCTCCACTTCAAAAAGCAAAAATTGAAAGGCTTGTCAGTGAGATGCTAGAAGCTGGGGTGATCAGGGATAACAACAGCCCTTTTTCTTCACGCATTGTGATGGTGAAAAAGAAGGATGGAAGCTGGAGGTTGTGCATAGACTACAGACAGCTTAACCAGCTCACCATCAAGGACCAATCCCTTATTCCTATCAATGAGGAGCTTTTAGTTGAACTTGGAGCAGCCACACATTTTTCTAGACTGGACTTGAGGTCAGTTACCATCAGACTAGAATGTGAGTCAAAGATGTTCACAAAACATCTAAACTCATGAGGGACATTATCATTTCTTGACCAATGCTCCCTCCAGTTTTTAGTCTTTGATGAACACAATATTCAAGAAACTTCTCAGAAAATCAGTATAGTGTTCTTCGATGATATCCTTGTATGCTCCAGGGGTTAGGATGAGCACCTGAAGCATGTGAGAAAAGTTTTACAGGTATTAAGGAGTAACCAGCTATTTGCTAAGTTGAGCAAATGTAGTTTTGGCTAGAATACTTCATATCATTCAGCAAGGCACATTTTCCATGGATGAATCCAAGGTTGAGGGGGTTTTGAAATGGCCTATCCCTGAACGAGCTTGGGCTGCCGTTAGTAAGGATTTTATTGAAGGCTTACCTACTTCTAAAGGAAAAAACACCATATTGGTTGTGGTTGATAGATTAACCAAGTATAGTGACTTCTTAACTCTCTTTCATCCCTTTACTACAGTATATGTAGCCCAGGAGTTCCTGACTCAAGTCTACAAATTGCATGGAGTTCCTGAGTCCATTGTTCTGATCGAGACAAGATACTTATCAGCACCTTTTGGCAGAAGCTATTCAAACAGATGGGAAACAAGTTGCAATTGTCCATTGCATACCATCCACAGACAGATGGTCAAACAGAAGCTTTGAATAGGTGTTTGAAAGGTTATTTGAGGTGCATGACAAGTGAGAAGCCGAGTGAGTAGGTTAGTTGGCTCCCTCTAGCAGAATGGTGGTACAACACCACATACTAATTTGCTATACAGACCACTCCTTATGAAGCACTCTATGGCCAAGGACCTCCACTGCATCAACCCTATTTGGCTGGTACTTTACAAGTGGCAACTGTGGACAGAAGCTTGCAGCAAAGGGAGGAAGCTCAACAGTTGCTCAGGTTCCACTTAAAGAGGGCTCAAGAGAATATGAAACAGTTTGCTAACCAAAGGCGATCTGTCAGAGTTTTTAATGCGGGGGACCTTGTCTATTTGAGGTTGCAACCCTATCAACAACATTCTCTAAGGAGGGTGGTGAACCAGAAATCGTCACCCAAATACTATGGACCCTACCCTGTGGAAGCTAGAGTTGGACAAGTAGCCTACAAATTGACCTTGCCAGCAAGATCAAGGCTCCATTCTACCTTCCATGTATCGTAGCTACAGTAATACATTGGTAACGTTCCTAGCACACCTATACTACCTTTAGTGGAACCTAATGGAAAACTTCCAAGAGTACCAGTGAAGATTTTGGACAGACGTTTGGTCAAAAGTGGGAATCAAGCTACAACAGAAATCCTCGTAGAATGGGCCAATACTTTTCCTAAGGACTTTAAACGGGAGAACTTCAATGATTTTTGCCGAGAGTATCCAACATTTGATCCTTGAGGACAAGGATCATGTTCGAGGGGGAGTAGTTGTTATGGAACATGTTGTAGTCTACAACATTTTAATTTAGTTTTAAATTTCTGTTAATTTCAGTTAATGATTTTGTATTAATGAAACGCTGCATAGAAGGCCCGTCTAAAACGTATCGTTTTGGGATGTTTTTAACCATTTAGCGAATGGTGCGGATTGAAGGCAACATTTATGACAGCTGCCAGGTTGTTACTCGATCTGTTATTACTTCCTATTTAGCACCTATCAGGCTGAAAGGACGATTATGCAAAAATACAGTGGAAAATTCTTATCTATTCTCTCCATTTTCTCTTCTCTTCTCTTCTCTGTAGAACCTTCTTCTCGATCCATTCTCTATCAGGGAATTCATGAACAATAGGTGACAGGTATCAATTCAGTAAATATATGATAAAGAAGAGGAAATCTCGATTACCCAATTACTTAACAAAAAAGTCATGTTGAAATACATTGCTACTAGTTAGAAATCTTTCTTTACAAAAAATGCAAGCAAAAGAACTTATGTTAGCTTTCTCACAACTAAATAGAAGTTTATATTTTGATAAGCCTTAATATAACATTTAGTACTTGAACTTACAGTTTTTCCTAAGTTGGTATCTAAGCTTTTATTTACCTAATTTGGTACGTAAATTTGATATATTTTCGCTAATTTGGTCCCTAAACTTTTTTTGGTCTAATTTGGTACATAAATTTTTCAAACATTATACAAATTACTTCAATATACTAACAATGTAATTATTTTTTTATGAGGTGACAAAATAATCACTATATGACTGATATGTGATAGATGACATGAAATTTCTTTTTTGTATTTCAAATATTCAATTAATTTTTTTTTTTTAAATTTAACATAATCAATTTTTTTTTATTTTTGGTTTTTAAAACTTTTTTTTTTTTTCAATATCCATTCATTAAGCATAGCTTGAAGCACAATATTTGAACACAAATTTCCTTTTATATTGATGATATTTTGTGGAATTGAGGGCTTGGTGAAGACTAGGCCATGGCTCTAAGCATGCGGTCCCTCTTAAATCATTCCTACCAGTAATAGTCAAAGTAATCTCAACCCCAATGAAGAGTGAACTTTGAGCATGTTATTTAGTGAAACAGAAAAAACTCCAAAAAAAGGCAATCATTCCTACATTAAATTTCTATGTCAACTACCACATATTGGTCATACATTAGCTATTTTTGTCCCCTCGTAGAAAACCTTAGGTGCCAAATTAGGAAATAGCATAAGTTCAAGTACCAAATTAAGAAAAAGTGCCAAGTTCAAGCATCAAATTGGACAAAAAAAAACCTTGGGTACCAAATTAGGGAAAATGTCAAATTTAGGTACCAAATGCTATATTAAACATTTTAACTAACACATTAAATAAGGGAGGTAGCAAAGCCAAAGTCTCAATAATCACCATAGAGTAAATTGTGAACCCCACAAGACCAAAACTTTGTCAAGCATAAAGCTTTTGGCAATGTAGAAGCAAAGCATAAAGACAAATCCATTACCTCTAAAACTCCACAACCCCCAAAAACCCTCTAAAAGAGAATAGCAATCTTGAAAGGAAAGAGAATAAAGGTTGCTAGGAAACATTCCTTGAATTTTCTTTAAAAGAAACTCCTAACTTTTTTAACTTCAACCAAACTTGAGAAAATGGTTTCTACAATTTCATTTTCCTTTCCTTCCAATTTCCTTTAGAGAAAAAAAAAAAAAAAAAAAACAAAAAACTAAGGCTGCCAAATAAGGCAATGAGGCATATTACTAAAGGAAGATGAACCACAAGAAGCCAAGGCATTATAAATAAATAAGAAACGATGAAGAAGAAAGAAGCCTATACTACAATTCAAAGTAAAATCTCCTTAAACAGTGCTCATTGATCAAACAAATTAAAAGCATCATCCATGGGTTTTTTTTCTTACTTAAAAGTGCACGGCTGAAGGTAAAACATAAAAGAAGGTATGTAAGTATGTAGGTACATAAGTGTACATGTATGCATGTAACGTACTACATTTTTTTCTTGCTCTAATTTGGATTGAAGGCATATAAAATGGTTATACTTAACATTAATTTCCACTTATAGGAAGCAATAAACTCCTTTAAATTCTTCTTAAGATTCTTCCATCTTCAAAGACAAAAACATGGAAATCATAATTTTCCCCAAACATTTGTTTAAATTATTTAATAATATGGCTTGGGTAAAGCATTTATACTAAGGTCAGACCATATATAATACTATCCAGCATAAAGCATGAAAGTAGCTACAATCATGTCATATTTAGTAACTAATAAGAAATAACATGTCTTTGAGGACGTACCTAGCCAATAGCATCTCACTCTTGACATCAGTAACAATTGTGGGCTCATAGAAAGTCATTCCAAGGCTATGTCTTTTACCACCAAGAAGGACTTTTGCTCCCTTCAAAAAATAATGATCAGAGATGAGATAAATTAAGTATTAACTGAAAAATATTTTCTAGGCAGTCACAGCACCTCACGGGCAGTGATAAAACATAGCAACATTTACCAAAAGAGGGAAGGAGTGGTAGGGGCAGAACTGAGGAGACACTAGAGTTCATGCTTATTTAATCAAATATTAAAACTAAATATGCAGCATCAGGTAGTTAAAAGTTTGCAAATACAGATGCATCACCATTCCTAGCTACAATGAGATGACTTTGGCATGATCTGAAAGAATTGCAACTCCTAATGATACAAAAATCATATCTCAACCCCTTGTCACATGCATATTATTCAACATCTGATCAGTAAATCCAGAGTAGGATACCATGACAACTAGTAGCAGGCTGCTGTAACATACATTCCAAAGCAGTAAGCAACAAAAATATCTGGTCAAATCATATAGCACTACTAATAAATTTTGGTTCAATCATACAACACTACCATTAATGGTTAATTAATGAGCATGAGACACATAAGAATGTTTTTCCTGAAGTTTCACTGCATTCATATTAAGGCAACAAAAACCTTTAACATTAAGCTGATCTAAATTCCACAGTGTATTATCTAACATATTTTTATTCTTAATCTAGGGTTTTTAGGGGCATGGGATTTTATTCATATGGGTTTTGGGCCAAAAAACCGAAGGGAAAGAAATAAAACTTGAAAAATAGTGAAATTTAAAAACCTTTAGAGACCTAAACCAATTTCAACCAAAAAATAGGAAATTTTTAGGTAACTTCTGCTATTTTCCTCCTCAAATTTGTTTACTTAACTGAATACTTTCAGTTATCCATCATTATAGTGAATAAATGATCAAGCACAGTTATTTGAATCATACAAGACAATGACTTATTCCAAGTTTTGGATATTAGATCTGATGGTTCAACCATTGATTCATTCAAGTCAATGTTGGATTCATAAAAATATTTTAAAATGTTGTGATAGTAATCTTAAGGATTAATGTATCGTGATTCTAGGGATTGATTAGCACAAAATTAAGATAAATAGGCTATGTAATCTTTACCTTTTCTTCATTATATATTTGACTATTAGTATAAATAGGTTTTGGAATATGTTGTATAATTAAGTTGAATAATTTTAAGAGTATAAATTCCCCTTTTCCTCTCTATTTTCCTTCTTTTTTCTCCATCTTTTTCACGGCTGTTACAGCCAAACAGTATCTCAAAGTAGCAGCCCCTCCTTTCTTCTCATTCTCTTCTTCTTCTCTCAATTTCACATGGCATCAAAGCCTACTAATTCTCACCGCCCCTTATGCCCAGCCGCAATCGACCCTCCGGCTGAAAGCCCATCGTTGAAAATCGGACATGTGGCAAGCTTTTGCCTTTCTCCCACGTGCCGGTGCGTGAGCGCGTGTGAGACCCTTTCCAGCCACCGTTCAATGCCACGAATCTTCCTCAAGGTGCACTCCTCTCTGGACCACAATGGATCCATCAGGTTAAACCTTTGTTCTCTTCAATTTCTAGTTCTCTAGCAATTACTATTGTCAAACTTCAAGGTAGCAATAATTATATTTCATGGGCAGCTTCGGTTGAACTTTGGTTTACGGGACAAGGTTTCAAGGATCACTTAGAAGATGTTGATCAAATTGATGAAAAGAATAAAGATACCTGGGCCAAAATCACATTCGCTTGAGCCAAAGCTACTCACTTTGTTTCAGTCTTGCAAAACTTATTACAAAGTGTGGGCTAAGGCTAAGAATCTGCACACTAGTGGTATTCGACGAATTTATAAAGTTGTCTAAAATCTCGTTAATCTACAACAAAATTAGTAGGATATGGCAAACTACTAGGGTCAGGTCGAAACCTTATAGGATGAGTTTAATGTTCTCACACCCCTTTTTAAAAGTGTTGTTGATCAGGAGCAGCAATGGAACAAATTTTTTATGGTACTTGCTTTGATAAAACTGCAAACAGATGCAGCCTCAATTCAAGACCAAATCCTTGCCAGCCCAACCATTCCTACCCTTGATGATGTGACGGCTCTATTACTCTGAATCTCCTCAAACCAAGCCCAAGCTGAGGCAGAATCCTCTGTGCTAGCAATACAAAAACTGGCCAATGAAGAAATAATTGAAGAGGAGGAGGATCTCGACCTAATTGTACGTAGGCCACATACGTGATACATGTTGAGCTCTACATGGCCGACCTTCTCATAATATTCAGCCCATTGTTCATTTAGCCTAGGTACAAGGAGATGGACTTCTTTTGCTTAGAATTGCTCAAGGGGCCAATTATGATGAATATTGTATTGTAAAAAATGTGGCCACATACACAATACATGTTAGGCTCTACATGGTCAACCTTCTCATAATATTCAGCCCATTATTCATTTAGCCTAGGTTTAAGGAGATGGACTTCTTCCACTTACAAATGCTCAAGAGGCCAAATTATGATGAATATTTACAATATCAAGTTTCCAAGCAACAATCTTCAACCATTCTTAATACTACACCTTCAAAACCCCCTTTAGGTCTACTCCAAACAATCCACTATACATCCTCTTAATAATCCTCATGCAGGTACTGGATAAGTGTGTAATCCAAGTGATTCATCTCCTCAACTACCATATTCTCCATCTTCGGTCATGCCTCAAGTAGAACTTCAAAAAGGTATATGTTCTTTTCGTAATCCTCATCCTATTTACAATTTTTTGAGTAGTCATCAATTATCACCATCATATTATGCTTTCACCTCATCTTTATCCAATGTATCCATTCCTAAGACTATTAGTGCAACAAAGGCGGATATTGGATGGCAACAAGCTATGGTGAAAGAGATTAACACCCTCCATGCTAATCATACTTGGGATCTTGTTCCCTTACCACCAGAAAAAACTATTATTACTTGTCGATGGGTGTACACAGTTAAAATTTGTTCTAATGGAAAGATAAAATGGCTAAAAACTCGTTTGGTTGCACAAGGGTTTACACTAATTCCTGGTCTCAATTATAGAAAGATTGTCTCTCTTATTGCTAAAATTGCTTCGGTTCGATTACTGAATTCTCTCGCTACAATGAATTATTAGAATTTTTATCAATTTGATTTTGAGAATGCATTTCGTCATGGCCATTTAACTGAAGAAGTCTATATGGAGCAACCATCAGGTTTTGTTGCTCATTGTTGCTCAGGGGAAGTCTAGGTTAATGTATCGACTACAGAAATCTCTTTATGGCTTAAAACAACCTCCCAAGGCTTGGTTCGAGCACTTCAGTGCTGTTATTCAAGAGTTTGGAATGAAGCAAAGTGAAGCAGGCTGTTAGAAATAGGTTTTTTCTATTATATTTTTTCACAAGGAATTACACTAATATTTATATACATAGTGAGCCTAACTTAGGAAACTCTATACTAGGAAACAGACCAATTCTAAGGATGTTGTCCCTTAAAAATAGCCTTAAAGTTAGGGATAGCAATTAATAAAATATTTATAGAATCCTATCTGATACACTCAAGATTCTTATTAGGAAACTGTAATCTGACACTCCCCCTCAAGCTGGGAAGTGGATATCATCCATTCTCAGCTTGTAACTAGTTTCTGAAAGATCTTCCCAGATACTCCTTTGGTAAGTATGTCTGTCAATTGACCATCAGTGGACACAAACGAAGTGCAAATTAAGCCACTGTCAAGTTTCTCCTTTATAAAATGTCTGTCAACCTCAACGTGCTTCGTACGATCATGTTGAACTGGATTATGTGCAATATTGATAGCAGACTTATTATCACAATACAATTTCATTGGACATTCCCACTTGATCTTCAAATCTTCAAAAATAATTTTCAGCCATAATAATTCACAAATTCCAAGAGCCATCGCCCTAAATTCAGCTTCTGCACTAGATCTAGCCACAACATTTTGTTTTTTACTCCTCCAAGTCACAAGGTTGTTTCCTAAAAAAGTGCAATAGCCCGAGGTTGATCTTCTATCAACCATAAACCCTGCATCAGTATAGGCTTCAAGGGTTAAATTCTCCCTTTCTTAAAAGAGGATTCCTTTGCCTGAAGTGCCTTTTAAGTACTATAGAATCTGATACACAACTCGAAGATGTGATTCTTTGGGGTTGTGCATGAACTAACTTACAACACTAACTGCATAGGCAATATTCGGTCTAGTATGTGACAAGTAAATGAGCTTCCCCACAAGTCTTTGATATGAACCTTTATCAACTGTTGCATCTTCTAGTGCATCTCCAAGTCTGTGGTTCACCTCTATGGGTGTCTGTGCTGGTCTACATCCCAACTTGCCCGTCTTTGTCAACAAATCAATTATGTATTTTTGCTAAGATATGAAGATTCCTTCCCAAGAGTGTACTACTTCAATACCAAAGAAATATTTTAACTTACCAAGCTCTTTGACTTCAAATTCTTTTACTAGGCATTTCTTTAAATTTTCCATTCCTTCCAAATCATCACCAGTCACTATAATGTCATCTACATAGGTTAATAAAGCGGTCATTCCCCCTGAAGATGAGTGCTTTACAAACAGAGTGTGATCTTGACTCTGTTTATACCCCAACTTGAGCATTACTTTGGTAAATCTTCCAAACCAAGCTCTCGGGGATTGTTTTAGTCCGTACAAAGCCTTTTTTAGTCTGCAAACTACCTGTCCTGTATTTGGACCGAATCCTGGTGGAACATCCATATAGGCTTCCTCCTCAAGATCACCATGTAAAAAGGCGTTTTTGATGTCAAATTACTGTAATTTCCAGCCTAGGTTGGCAGCGAGTGACAACAACATTCTCACAGTGTTCATCTTTGCAACAGGGGCAAACGTCTCAAGGTAGTCTATTCCATACATTTGAGTGTGCCCTTTAGCAACCAATTTTGCTTTGTACGTCTCCAAAGAACCGTCTGACTTATATTTCACTGTGTACACCCAACGACATCCAACTGGTTTCTTTCCTCTCGGTAATTTTACCAAATCCCATGTCTTATTTTTTTCAAGGGCTTCCATTTCAACCTTCATGGCATTTTTCCGATTCTCATCATCTAATGCCTCGGATACAGTTTTAGGAATGGAGATAGAATTTAGGCTAGTAAGAAAAGCTTTGTGGTTATGGGACAAATTTTTGTAAGAAATGAATAAGTACAAGGGATGTTTTGTACAAGCTCTAGTTCCTTTCTAATAGCAATGGGAAAATTATAGTCCCTCTGATTTGAATTTTCAGTAGTATTCAAGGTAGGTTCAGCAATTACCTCGGGTTGTAAAGTAGCAGGTTGTATATCCGAAGATGATGATTAAAGTTGCACCGTGCCTTCTTCCTTGAGTAAACCAGTAAAGGACGAGTAGTATCCTGAATCCTTTTTTGTGATTTGGATGTATTAGGCTATTTCGAGTTGTATAGGTTCAAGTTGGGCAGCTGGTTGGGATGCAAGGACTGAGTGTTTGGCTGCTGGACAGGAGCTGGAAAATCAAGAATGTTTGGATGCTGGACAGGAGCTGGAAAATCAAGTTGGGCAGGCTGTTGGTAGGCAATGAGTGAGTGTTTGGCTACTGGACAGGAGCTGAAAAATCAAGAAGAAAGAATTCTCTGTCCTTATCTTCTGTGAATAAGATCTCCCCCTGAAGATAAGAACGAGTAAAGAAATTCTCTTGTTCTGCAAAAGTAACATCCCCTGAAACATAAAATTTTTTGGTGGTTGGATGATGGCATTTGTACCCTTTTTGTGTGGAAGAATAACCGAGAAAGACACATTTGACAGCTTGTGGATCGAGTTTTCCCCTAATTTGAGAATGTACATGTACAAAGGCAACACATCCAAATATTTTAGGAGTAAGGTTTGAGGTATTGAAATCAGGGAAGAATTTTGCTAGAACTTGCATAGGACTTTGAGATTCAAGAACTTTTGTAGGCAATCTATTTATCATATGTGTAGCAGTTAAAACAGCCTCCCCCAGTATTGTTTAGGGACATTTTTTTGAAACAAGAGAGCTCTGATAATAGCTAAAATGTGACCATTCTTTCTTTCGACAACACCATTTTGTTAGGATGTGCTAACACAAGATGACTCATGTATAATACCTTTCTCTTGAAAATATAGGGAGAGAAATTGATTGAAACAATCCTTGGCATTGTCTGGCCTAAACCTTCTTATTTCAGCTCCAAATTGTGTTTTGATCATGTTGTAAAAGGTTGAAAAGATAGACCTTACATCAGATTTCTATTTTAAAAGAAATATCCAAGACACATGGGTACAATCATCAATAAAGGATACAAACCACCGAGCCTTAGAGATGTTTGAAATAGTGGATGGTCCCCAAATATCACTATGAATAAGTGTAAAAGGAGCTGATGTTCTTCTATTGCTTACCGAAAACGAGGTACGTTTATGTTTGACAAGTTTACAAACATCACAATGGAATTTTTCAATAGTTATCCCTTTGAACAATGAAAGAAACATAATTTTAAGGATTCTAAATGATGGATGACCAATGCAGAGGTGATAGAGCCAAATTTGGTCTTTATTGGTTTTAACAGATTTGGATATGAAAGATAATGGTGAGGAATTCAGAGCACTAACTTCTCCACTAGATTCTTCAAGATAGTATAGGCCATTTACTTCCTTAGCATGTCCAATCATCCTCCTCGTATTCTGTTCCTGAAAAAAACATTAATTGGGATAAAAAACCACACTACAATTAGAGTCTTTGGTAATTTTTTGGATAGAGAGAAGATTGGTAAACAGTTTTGGAACGTGAAGGACATTTTTAAGAGTAAGAGTCTTGCTTATAACAATATCACCCTAACCAGCCACTGTGATCACAGAACCATCGGCTACTGTTATCTTTCTATTACTAGGACAAGGTGTATATGAAACAATTTTTTGTGAGGAGTGGGTCATGTGGTCTATAGCTCCTGAGTCAATGACCCAAGACTTGTTGGTGACTGTATCCGAGACTTTAGAATCGTGAGAAGAGGATATACCTAAAAAAGCCAAACTACAAGTACCTGTTGAAGAAAATTTTTCCAATGATCCCAGCAAATTCTTCGACTTCTCAATTTCGTCTTTATTAAATGCAATAGGTGATTTTTGAGAATTCTTTTCTCCATCCAACTGTCTTGCTATATGTGCTCACTCTTGTTCCTTTGGTTGACCACCGGTTTCTGAAAAAAAATTGTCTGTGGCTTCCAGCATTTTTGGATTTTTCTGATGGGTGCACCATCTGAGCACTCCCTTTAATAGGCCTTGTAAGTTCACTGGTGCGCCTACTATCTTCGCTAGTTGGTCGCTCCAAAGCCAAATCTCCTCTCATGTACACTGACTTTTGTAGTTAAGGCGAAACTATCCACTTGACTATTCTCAATCATAACTCCTCTTCTTCCTTCTTCAGCACGAACAATCGCGATTGTCTCATTTAGTGACGGTAGCTCCTCTTTTCCAAGTATTTGGACTCTTACTGCATCAAACTCAACATTTAGTCCAGCAAGAAAATCATAAATTCAATCATTTTCAACGAACCTTTTCAGGAGTGCTGCATCTGCACTACACTTCATCTGAATGCACTGGTAATGATCCATCTTGCCATAAGCTTTGCAACAGATTGGAATACTCCGTGATTGACTGACTTCCTTGCTTGGTAGATGAAATCTTAGTCTTGATTTTATAGATTTGAGCAGCATCTCGAACTTTAGAATAAGTCTGCTTCACAGCCTCCCATATATCTTTAGATGTGTTAAGAAACATGCATGTATCACTGATTTCTGGCATCATAGAATTCCATAACCAAGACATTACCGTAGAGTCTTGTTCATCCCAAGCAACAAACTTAAGATCTCCTTCTTTAGGTCCCGTTCCGAGTAAGTGACTCGGCTTTCCTCTTCCCTTCAAGAACGTGCGAACCAACTGAGACCACTTCAGGTAATTCTTCCGATTTAACCTGTAGGCTACTTGGATGTTCTGCAACTCACTTGTTGGGTTGGAGTTGTTCATAAAGACTTCTGAAATATCCCCATTGGTATTGGTTTGGTCAATTTCAACCATATTTCTTTTGAACAAAATATACAGGCTTGAGGGTTGAGCGGGAGGAAAAAAAAAAATGCCAGACAAAAGAAAAAATTCCCAAAAATCGGACTAATCTGATACCATGTTAGAAATAGGCTTTTTCTATTATATTTTTTCACAAGGAATTACACTAATATTTATATACATAGTGAGCCTAACTTAGGAAACTCTATACTAGGAAACAGACCAATTCTAGGGATGTTGTCCCTTAAAAACAGCCTTAAAGTTAGGAATAGCAATTAATAAAATATTTAAAGAGTCCTATCTGATACACTCAAGATTCCTTATTAGGAAACTGTAATCTGACGCAGACCAGTCAGTCTTTTATCGTCACAATAGTCACGACAAGTGCATCTATCTAGTTGCATATGTGGATTACATTGCTATTACAGGAGAGATAATCATAAAAGCATTTCACACCTCAAGCAACATCTTCTCAATCATTTCCAAACAAAAGACTTGGGAGAGTTGAAATACTTTCTTGGCATTGAAGTGGCTCAATCAAAAATAGCCATCACTATCTCTTAGAGAAAAAATGCTTTGGATATTCTAGAGGAAACAGCAATGTTAGATTGTAAACCTATGGAAACGCCTATAGATCCTAATATCAAGCTTGCTCCAAATCAGAAGGAGCCTCTAAAAGATTCTAGCCAGTTCGGAAACTTAATTACCTTGCCATCACTCAACCAAACATCTCCTTTGCAATGAGTGTAGTTAGTCAATTCCTTCAGAATCCGTGTGATAGTCACTGAGATGCGGCAACATCATAAGAGTAAGAAACAAGGTCAAATTGTATCCAGATGTTGATTAGGCAGAATCTACTTCAGATAGACAGTCCACTTCAGGATATTGTGTTCTCTTTGCAGGTAATCTAATATCATGGAAAGGTAAGAAAGAAGAAGTTGTGGCACATCTAAGTGTAGAGGCAGAATATCGAGCAATGGCCTTAGTTACTTGAGAGCTAATTTGGTTAAAACAATTGCTTTAAGAAATGAAACGGGGAACTATCATCTCAATGAAGTTAATATGTGAAAATCAAGCAACATTACAATACAACTCGAATCCAATGTTTCGCGAGAGACCAAAACACATAGAGATTGATTGTCATTTTGAGAGACAAAAGATCGAGTCTAGATGCATTGCTACCAACTTTATTAATTCAAATGATCAATTAACAAGTGTTTTAACTAAGGCTCTCAGGAACCCTTGGATCGAGTACATATGTAACAAGCTATGAGATTATGACTTGTATGCTCTAGCTTGAGGGGGAGTGTTGTGATAGTAATCTTAAGGATTTAATGTATCATGATTCCACAGATCGATTATCTTTGCCTTTTCTTCCTTGTATATTTGACTATTTGTATAAATAGGTTATGTAATAGGTTGTATAATTAAGTTGAATAATTTTCAGAATACCAATTTCCCTTTTCCTCTCTTTTTCCCCTCTCTTTCTCTATCTTCTTATTAGTTTTTATGGCCAAACAGTATCTCACAGCAACAGCCCCTCTTTCTTCTCATTCTCTTCTTCTCTCAATTTCATATAAAATATTAAAAACAAAACAAAACAAAAGATTATATAAATAATTTTAGAAGTTGTATAAACTAAAAATTGTTCATTACCATTTTACAAGATTAGAAAAGAAAACAAATCCCTTTACAAAGAAATTTTGACCTTTCATTTTTTTATAATGTATGTCTGCTTTCACTTTTAAATGTTGAAATAGCTTTACAAGAATATTTTTGCTTTTGAAAATATGAAAGAATCAAGTATTAGCATCCTTGGATCAATTGCATAAATGTTCCAATTCAAGAACCACCCAAGTCAAAGGTCATCAGACTGCTCCAATTCTAATAAATACAGTTTAGAGACCCATCACATCTGTGTATATAATCTTTTAAGCATTATTTTCTTCTCTTATTTTTGTTTTTTCTTCTTTATTTACTCTTATTTTTAATTAAAGACTTTCTTTGGAAACTTTATAACTATTTGTACAAAAATAATCAAATATAAAAAATTATCATCTTACGCTTTTAAAAGTTAAAACTGAAAATATATTTAACTGTGTAAAAAAGGATAACTAATAAAATAAATTATACCAAACTTAACCCTGTGCAAGCCATAGGCAATCAATTGCTATAGTTTTAACTGGTATTTTTCTAGATGTTTCATGTCTAATCTTAATTCCTAACATGTTGCAGCAATAAGTTAAGAGATTAAACTATGTAAGTACTAATTAAGAATACACAAATACAAAAAAACTAATTAAGAAGAAAACAAGTATAAAGAAAATGAAAAAACTATAACTATGAATTAAAAGGGAACTAATAAGCATAAAGAAAATTGATAGCTAAACGCCACAAAATAGTCTTACGCCAATCAGACAAGACTTTACTGAGAACAAAAATGCATCTAGATTTTTTATTTTTTTATAAAAAACTGTGATTTTGAAAATATTTAAATTTTAATTAAACTTACCATAAAGAATGCAATTAATGAACAAATTAATCAACTCATACATCATCTAGCACCTACCCAATACTCATGTACCATTTTCCAGCTTTAACATTCGTCTGATTAAAGTGGTTAAAATACACATTCTTAGTCAATGCAAATATAGAATATTATATATATATATATATAACACCTAACAATTCTATCAAAGAATTAGAACATGCAATACAGTCTGTAGCTTCTCTAAGGTGGTGTTTGGTAACTTGGATTTCAAAAATAGTATAACTTGTTTGACAAACACACAAGTGCAAAATTCATGATTATTTTAAAGTTCATGGATGTGTAGAATGCCTATTGAGTAGCGAATTTGGAATCCCTATACAAATTTAAAAATTTGAAATTCATGTTTTTAGACCTTTCAAATTTATTATCATGCTGAACCTCAACTAATTTACATATAATATAAGCATATCTTTTTCACAATTTATAAAGCAAATGAAATCCAAATCCAAATCTTCAAATTCATGTTCCCAAACATAACATAAAATAATTGGCAGTCAGAGCTAAACAGGACAGGTAAAAATCCAAACCTTTGACAGCGCATCTTGAATGAATGTCTCAACCTGTGAAAAAGAAAAGAAAAATCCAAAGCTAAAAGAGCGTAAGAAATCCACTAGAAATAAAAGAATCATAGATACGTTAATTGATAAAAACTGGAAAAGGAAGCAAAGTAACCTTTTGTACTGCAGCTTCATTAATTAGTGGACCCTACATAGGTAAGTATAGTAAAACAAAATTATTATCTTTAAGCTAAATTCACTTGTTAAGACTTAATTAAAAGAAAAAGCTCCGAGCAACTTAGCATTATTACCAACATAACTGCATATTTTTACAAAATCTTATGATTTGTATAAAATACCTCAAGAAAAAAGTTCAATACAATTTTCCATAAAATATTATCCTTATAAACTAAAGACTGAGAAACATAAAATGCACAGGGTCACCACGTATAAATGTAAAGACCAATTTGGCAACAACAATTAATATATGAACCACAAATGCATGGCTTAGGCTAACAACCTGGACCACACCTTCAGTGAAGCCATCTCCAACTTGCAGATTCTGGACAGCTTTTGAAAAAGCCTCCTCAAACTTCTCATAAATCCCTGAAACAAAAGGTAAATAAAAATTAAAGCAACTATATCTTCTTGTTTTAGAAAAATCCTTGTATAATTAAGGAAAATAATGGCCTGTGGTTTTACAACTCAACTGCTCACATATCAGAAGTACAAAAGGAAATAATGTTATTTGTTTGTTTTCAAAAGGAAATAATAAGTATAATAATAAGTATTCCACTATATATATTTTAATTGAAATGTTAACAGAAGCTATATTTATTAGTCATTTTTTTTAAAATATAAAATCTTGATACTAAATGTACTTTTATCATTTTTATTGTGTAGAAAAAAAAATTACTAAATTTTCATTTGGCTAATAAATAGAAATTAGAAAAAAATCCTCAGACATGACAACAGCAAATATTTTCTAGATCCAAATGCACCCAAAGCCTCTCAATATGGGGAAACATAAAAATAAAAAAATAAAAAATAAAGGAAATTGCTTACAGATTTCCATCAGAATACATTTACATCCATACCTTCTTGCACAATTATTCTGTTCGCACAGACACAAGTCTGTCCACTGTTACGAAATTTTGCTGCAAGCTGCAAATTGCATGGTATTGTAAATGGTGCAACAAAGATAAGAGTGCATACTCAGGTTAAGAATCAAATGAAAGGTACTACTGGACAGGATATTAGAATGCATATTTACAGTTAATTTTTATGCATCATGAAAACTGAACAAGTCTTGTTAGCTTTTAACCAGCCTGAGTGTCAGTGTTTCTTTCAGTTGCAATCTTCTCAGATTATGACTTTGGGAAATAAAGGATCCTGGTCAGGTCAGCTTTAGATTTCAGGTTGATTTCGGGTTTCTGTTTCAGATTGTTTCAGCTCATGTCATTTCAGCTTCAAATCATTTAAGCTTTGAACCCTTATCGGGCTTGGGCACTTTTAGCTCTTATAATTTTTCATATTAATTCATAGATCTTTTGGTCAATCCAACTTGAACCAGGCTGAATTCAAGTGGTTTTTGGGTTCAGGTCCGGTTTTTGCCACCAATACTGCAATGACAGATTCAAGAACAACCCTGAGAATTAGGAAACTAAAAATATGATCCTATAGATAACCAAATTCCTCTTGTTCAGGCTGGAAGAGGAGGAAGAAGAAAAGGTGTAAGCTATGAAACACAAGACAATCGATATGGAGAGGAAGTCGTAAAAGTAAAAAGGAAACAAATAGATGTCAAGGTACTCTTTTAAGTACAATGAGAAACACAAATCATATGCTTGAAACTTGACATAAAGTGATGGTAGAAAATCATGTTACTACTATCGCTATCCAGAATGGCAGCATCCACACAATCAATTACAAGTGGAACTCAGGAATATCTAGGATGAGAATGCTATTGATGTCAATATATATCAAAGCTATTCTATTGAGTAAACTTACTGTTCCTTTAACTGCCACATCCAGGTCTGCATCATCAAATACAATACAGGGGGCATTACCACCGAGTTCAAGCGATACCTAGAAAAGTTCAGAATATAGGCAGTCAACTGCAGGATAATTTTCAAAACTACACTGATTTGGTGTACATATCCATTTCATAGAATAACCATACCCTTTTGACAGTCTCAGCGGCACCAGCCATTAACTTCTTCCCGACTGCAGTTGAGCCTGTAAATGTGATCTTTCTTACCTGGATAAGTAATAAGAAGCAGAAATATTTAACGTTCCTTAATTTATACACCCATTAATTTCTAGAAGGGAATCAATTTCAAGTTAAGGGTAGAAAACCTGTGTACTTGCAAGTAAAGCATCACCAATTTTAGTAGCATTCCCCATAACCACATTTATAACACCCTACAAGAATGAAAGGTAAAATCTAATATGAAACAAATGAAGCAACATGAACGAATAACCAAGGATATTGCCCTGGAACACCAAAAGTTACAATGGAAATAAAGCATGATTAACAAGAGTATGTATTCAAAGACTAGTATATGTTGTTTCATGTTACAGGAATTTTGACCATAATTAGCAACATAATTGTTACTTACTGTTAGAAATTAAATGGGCAGAGGAAAAGAAGAAAGATCAGTGAATTTTTCTCACTTTTTCATATCATTAGAGAAGAATTTACAACCTATTTAAACACATACAATAAAAAAAGAAAAAGGAAACTAAATATTTAATTAGCTAAAATCTGCTTGTCTAATCTCTAAAAATCTGCTTAATCTGTTAATTATTCAACACTCCTCCCCCTCAAGCTGGTGCATCTCATGTTGGTACATAGATATTACACATGCCCAACTTGCAGACCAAATTATGATACATTCTGTTAGTCCTTTGGTGAATAGTCAGCTGTCTGTCTGTCCGATATCACATGGATTAGTCTCAAAGCTCCAGTAGTTATTATCATATGAGATATGAAAAGTCAGAACCTAGCTTTAGAAATGTTATTATTATATGATGAAACATTGGACATATACACATTCACACACAATATGTATGTGCATGTGTATTCATGCATGTATATTGTATGTGACTATCTATGCAAATAAATCTCTAGTTTGCAAATGGAACTAAGATATTTCAGTCATTACTTAATGATCACAATTGGTTTCTTGAACAAGCATTAAATTACCATTTCTAAACAAGCTTTCAATTATGATCACATGCTACCCAACAACATATAACTTGATGAATGACAAAGCCTAGTAAAAGTACTAAATGCATAAAGAACTACCGGTGGAATTCCTGCTTGAAGGGCAAGTTCAGCTGTTGCTAAAGCTGTGAGCGGAGTAAGTTCAGAAGGTTTTACAACCACTGTACAGCCACATGCAAGGGCAGGGCCGACCTGATCCAGCCATGAGAAGGAACCTTTTAGCTCTTTAGCCGCCAGAGAAAATAATATGACCGAAAATTCTATATACAACACACACCTTTCTGGTGATCATTGCCAAGGGAAAGTTCCAGGGTGTAATTGCACCAACAACACCAACAGGCTGCCAAAAAGAAATGAAGAGAGTCAATACTGCAGGAAAGTAAAAATACAAGAAATCTTGAACTACCTTTCAGATGTACAACAGCTTTGAATAAACCCTAGTCACCAAAAATAACTCTATATAACTGGTTTCTAGTGCATTGGCGCAATAAGATAGCTTAATAACATCAACAGTTGGGGGGACAGTCACTAAAAAAGGCAGGAAAGTCATTCTCAACTGTTAATTCCCCCTGTATGTACCTATCGAGTTTATTTTGCTGAGAATAACTCCTTAAACCCTCAAACTTTTAGATACCGGAGGGTCCTGTATAAATAGGATGATTACGTCACACGTATGATCAGAAAGCTGATTAATGAGATACTCTAGTTTATTCATAATGCTTGCCTCTACAGGGTGTTAGCTAGCATTTCGAACAAAAGCTATTTCCTACATGACTATCATGAGGGTAAGGTGCTCTTCCCTTGTTGTTTGGGCAGAATCAATACACCACCCCATGGTTTGGAAGTGGCATTTGGGTTCTGATGAACGCACATAAGCTAAAAGTATTAGGCCATCCTTCTAATTGTTGAGAGAGATTGAAAAAACAGGATCAGCAGTCTTGGATGGCAGATACTTCACTGATTTATGAATTTTAAATGCATGAGGTGATTCCCCCAAAAGGATCATCAAATGTCATTCCCATATGACACAAAAATGCAATCCAAACTTAAGAAGTCAAACTACTAAATGGTTATAAAGGAAGTTTTGGATAGAGGAAGTAATTTAACTTCTCTCATCTTTAGTTCATGTTTTTCTTATCATTTTCCTTATATGAAAGTTTTTTTCTAGTACAAAAGGGCATCACTAATATTTTCCCTGTACAGATACAACATTGCACATCTCTTAACAGTCATGTGAAAATAATTTCCCCTTAAATTATGGTCAACATACCAGATTCTTTGTTAGAAGACAATATCAAATGATAAGGGGAAATTCATTAAAAATTGTATGAGTAATCAAAATTTATGTATTGGAAGAAATCAAGTGCAAGTGCCAGAGTAGCAGTATACAGGACATAAACATATTTATCCTCACCTGCTTTAGAACAAACAGACGACGATCACCTAGAGTAGCTGGAATTATATCTCCGTAGATGCGCTTGGCTTCCTCTGCAAAGAACTCAATAAAACTGGCCCCATAGTTAACCTATAATGTGAGTCTTAGCATCAGAATTGACAGACAATAATGACCAACAGTCAAAGCCAGTGGCTCAATTTAATAATACTAAATTTGATTACCTCACCCAGGGCATCTTTTAAAGGCTTTCCTTGTTCTAATGTTATTAGTTGCCCAAGCTCTTCCTTGTGGGCCATTATAAGATCATACCTGTTAAATACATGAGAAAGAAAAACTGTTTAGTTGGTATCTGAAAACCAGCAATCTATATTTAATTAAGCAAGCCATAAGCAGAAAATGACTAGCTTAGTCTAACCAAATGACTAAATTTTGGGTATTAGCCATTCAAATAAGATAAGCATTCAAAGTTCCAAGCAACAAAATATCCTGCTAGTCTAGAACATTTTATCTAAAAGCAGGAGATTGTACTACAAAACTTCGCTAACAAAACATCTTTCATAGTTAAAAACACATACTTCAAATTCTAAGTGCCCTTAACTATAATAGTTTATCAAAATACCTCAAGTTAAATGGAGCAGAAAGACATGGTTCTTTTCAAATAGGTCATCGTTTCAGATTTCAATACACATACACCATATAAAGAGACCATAGAACAGGGATAATACCATTTTCTAAGGTATTTGCTCCTCTCAGCAGCAGTGAGTTTACTCCAAGCTATGAAAATAATGAGGATAGTCAGTTAAA
Organism: Gossypium bickii; assembly: GCA_025503065.1. Lineage (NCBI taxonomy): Eukaryota > Viridiplantae > Streptophyta > Magnoliopsida > Malvales > Malvaceae > Gossypium > Gossypium bickii. The sequence continues at coordinate 22,852,206 of CP106715.1, forward strand.
CTTGATTTCAATCCCAATTAAACTTTGAACTCAGCATATGAAAGCTACCAACCAACAACAACCTCAATCCAATAGCTACATAATAACATCTATGCATAACATAATTAGGCCCAGCCGATAACATACATTTTGCTATTTAAGCTAAAATTTAACATGCTTCGTGCTATTTAATCAAACATTTCAACAATCAGAAAAGTCAAATGTGTAAGCAAAAAACATGAAATGAGAGGGATTAGAAATGTTTATGACGTACAATTAAAAGCATCAGACGCAGAAGAAATGGCATCATTGGTCTCCAGAGTGCCCATAAAGGGAACCTCTGCTATAATTTCCCCGGTGGATGGATTGTTAACCTAGCGTGACATCCAAAACAAAGTGAAGTAAGACAAGGAAACACCAAAATAAAAGAGAATATTGTGAAAATAAAGAAACCTGAATAGTTTTGGCATCATAAGCGTCAATCCATTTCCCTCCTATTAGACCCAGGGTTCGAAATATGGGGGATTTTTTAAGCGAAGAAGCAGCAGTACTCATCTGATGAAAACGAAAGGATCAAATAATGAAGAAGAAGAAGAAGAGGATATGAATTTAAGAGAGCCAAGTGAAGAAAAAGAAGACCTGACGAGAGGCAGAGGGGTGGAGCGTGCGAGACAAGTGTGAGGTGAGAATCTTGGAAACTGCCAAAACTTGTAGCACCCTCATATCGTCTGCTGTCTTCCAGTTTCAGTGCGTTTCTTGCTTTGGGTAGTAGTATAATGATCTGTCTCTGTCTCTTTGCCACACTCTTGAGTTAAAAAGCCAGATGTTCGGTTCTTTCCCCGTCGCTTCCAATTTCTTCCCTCATCAAAAATAGATTCAATTCATTCCTGCTTTGCTTCTGTTCTGTTATTTTATTACGTTTCAACTTTGACTACCTCTTTTATTGGGAAATTACGAAAAACTTGCCATCTTCCAAATTTATTTATCACCAATCACTTAACTATTTAGCTAATTACAACTAGCCATGATTAAATTTGCACTAGTAACCATTATTTTCTTGTTACACATTCGAGTAATATCAGGAAGATACTCATAAATTTTCAGACCAATAGGACTATTCTTTCTTAACTCTATTCTTATTTAACTCTCTTAAAGAGTCTGAAATATAATTTCTGGATAAAAATTTAAAAGAAAATTGGATAATGTCACAAATTAATTTCGGCCTAAGTTTATCAAATATTTCAATGGGGATTTACTCCATGGTGGCTGATACCCTATCGATATTGGTATCTGTTTTCTTAAAATTTTGGGGTTTATTTTTCATGTTTTAACATGTATGCATTCATACGGTTTGATACAACATTTTAATATTCTAAATTAGTTTTTATTTATCTTAACATTTTATTCATTTATAAGTATATTAAAAATATGAGATAATCATTAAATAAATTATTTAACATAATTTTGTATATAAACATTTTTCACGAATGTATTTTATGTATATTTGCATATATATCTACTAGAAGTATTATCACATATGCATATGAAAATTATGTATCTAGAAGACATAGTTGTATTTAAATATAACATATAATAAATAATAAAACGTATGGTTTGGAACTTGTTGATACTAGTTTATCAATAAGAAGGAAATGGAGAGGAGCTGTATTGTTAGTGGTGACAAGGAGGTCGATTCACTTAAGTGAGGCGGAGAGTCGAAGTAAGTAGAGGGTGAAGGTGGAGAAGAGGTTGTAGTGTGCTTAAGGTAGAAAGCTAAAGTGAGTTGAGAGCTAGGGGAAGAGATATCATTTGCTCATCGTGCCTTGAGTTATATATAGGGAAAGGGTCCCCTTACCTAATAGTGCCATGTCACCGACAACACAGGTGGTGGCCTGCTCATGTTGTCTGCCAGGTGACAAGTCTATTATGTGATGATTGTTGTCAAGCATGGTACTATTTGACATTCTCATTGGTAAGGTAATATGAGGTTTTTAGGCTTCAATGGTCCTTCGTTGAGGAATGACAATAACCCGCTAGAAGCAAGTGGCCTAATGGAGGACCTGCTAATAACGGGTGTCCAAGGATGAATGGCCTTCTTATGAAAGGTCTGAGGCATGCGAGTGACTAGTCATCTAGTGATCAACCAGGAGGTGTAAAGTAAAAGGCCACCCAAGGTGCCTTTCAAGTTGCTTCTAGTGTTGCCACGTGTCCAAACCGAGGTAAGGGGTATAACTAATGCCCCTTCGATTAAGAGGGAAGCTATAAAGTGGCCTACCTCGAGACCATCTGTAGGTAGTCTTAATGAGTGGTAGTTGTCATATGTGAAGTAGTGAATGGTCTAGAATACCAAAGGTTATTCATTGATCGTGTTGACGACATTTTTGGAGATGAGGGGTTTCTTTGAAGATTCTAGAATGTTCATACTAAATGCAAAGTTAAACCACTATTCATAAGAATGAGGCTACTGATGAATTTGTATTGTACCATATGACACATGCCTAGGTGGCATTGACTATGATGCATTAGGTAACTTGTTCAACGAAACACATCATTTTGGAGGAGATATATATACAATCTTCTTTTTAACCCTCTGACCATTTTGCAATTTTCAAATTTTCCTATAACAACCCAATTTTCATCAATATCTATAAATCTGATTCAAGGTTGAAATCCTTAAATTGAGTCATTTAAATTTTCAAACTTAGGACTTAGTAAGTTGAATACGGGATTAAGACATGTAATTAATTAGAAATTAAATCAATTAGATTATAAAATAAACAGTACAAAGGCCAAATAGCAAAGTGACTAACTAGGATCTAATTAAGAATAGAACTGATCCTTAAATGGTATTTGAGCCATGGACTTATTAGCTAAATTACCATCATTATATGTTAGCTTAGTGTATGAGTATGGTTTTAACCAAAGGTTTCCACTAAATCATGATGAAAGTGATCATAACCATTGATTTATTTTTATTTCAGTAGCTAATCAAGATTAAATGAATAAATATAAATAGTGGGAAGAACCAAAACATTGCTTCATCTTTATTTGTTCCATCTTTTTTCATCGTCCCAAACAAACAAAAAAAAAAAAAAAACAAACCTAGTCTTTTATTCTTCTATTGTCACAAGCTTTCAAGCCAAAATTTGGTGAGATTTTTCTCTTCTTTCTTTTAATTTGAGTTGCATTATTAGCTAGTGGTCTTAGATATAAAGGACTGAAGTGTTAGATTTTTAAATTATCAAGTGTATATCTAGTTGTCATTATAGGGGTTTGGTGAAAATTAAAGCTTGAAAATAATGGATTCATGAATTGTAACGACACAATAGTCAGGGGTGTCAGAAAACATATTTTTGGGACTCTGTTTTTGTAAATTGGACCCGTAAATAATTTTATTAAATATTTACAAGGCTAGCTTAGTAGCTAATTAATTTTTGGAATAGTGAATTTTGTGAAATTGAGAGTTATTAAGGTATAGGGACTAAATCACGTAAGGGTTAAAAGCTGAATCATAAATTGAAATAAATTAAAGGGGCTAAAGTAACAATTAAACCATTTAATAAACGATTGTGTATGGGTGGCTGAATATGGTTAACTGTAAATGCATGTATATATATTATATATGTTTAATTATAAAGTTAGTAATAATAATAATAAAATGAAAACAAATTAAAATGAATGTATAATAAAAAGAAAGAAAAAGAAATGAAAGTGGAGGCATGCAATTTTAACAAAGAAAAGAAAAGGATAGTCACACACGATTACGGACTTTAGGGTTCAAACTCAAATTGGTTAGTGCAATTTAGTCTTTTTCTTGTAATTTTTACATTTTTGGAATCTCGGTACTTAGGGCTACCTGACCCATATTGTAAGTTTTAGTATTGCTCAAGATTTTAGATGTTGACATTGTTGAATAGTTTAAGCATTAGGGATTAAATAAATAGATTTTTAAGTTAGAAGTGGAAAAGGACTAAAATATGGAATTAATTGTTGATTTGAAACAATAGGGACTAAATTGTGAAAATTTTGAAATTAAAGGGTCAAATTGGAAAATAAGAAGCTAAATGTGGTCTAGAGTGAAATTAGTATAAAAATATGAAGTTAAATGTGAAGGTTAAAATTAGTCTCGATTTAGGGACTAAATTGAAGAATAAGCAAAATATAGTGTGAAAATTTAAAATTAATGTGAAATTGAAATGTGTAATATTAATGTGATTTAATTGTTTTATTCTGTAGCTAACGTCGTACCGAAATCCTCAAGTAAAAATGGGGAGAACAAAATCGACTTTGAATAGCTCAGAAATCATGGTTTGTGTTTATATAATCCGAATTAAATAGTAGATTATTGCATATATAATTGTTTGCATATGGTAAGCATTTGAGGTAAGTACTTTGGTACTTTAGGATTAACTTAAATTCATAATTGAAATGAAATGGATTGATTTTGTATATTATGAAATATATTGATTATGAATATATGTGTATTGAGGAAAATGTGATTATTATCAAATTGAATATATGCTTATATGTGAAGATATATGTAACAACCCATTTTCAGTAAAATCGGAACAGTGGTTTCGGGACCATAAATCTCAGCTGGAAAGAAAATTTATTTTAATATTATTGCTTGGTCTGCATTATGATAGAAATGTTATAAGAAAATTCTAATAAGAAAATTTTATCGATTATGTGTTTAATTAGGGAAAGGACCAAATTGCATAAAATGAAAAAGTTGAGTTCTAATAGCTAGGAGGATCAAATAGCTATGGAATTCAAAACTTGAGGTCCTTATATGATAATTAGACCATTAAAAAAAGTTAGTAGATATTTTTGGTGATTCATCAATGGAAAAATTAGAAAAGGCTAAGGACTAAAATGGAAATGAGTAAAATTAAAATATGATAACTAATTAAATAGAAAATATCATCTTATTTTCATCATCATCATCCCAAAATTTTATGGAAACCCTAGGAGAGAAAAAGGAAACTAGTCAAGCTTAATTAGGTATGTTTCCTTGTCCCATTTTTAGTAATTTTTATATTTTTGAGATTGGGATAGTCTAATCTATCTATTTTGGGGATTAATTTGAAAAGAAATCAAAGTATAGAAATTTTTCCATGGATGAATATGCTGAAAATTTGAAGTTTATGATAGAAAATGAAAGGTTATTAATAGGTAAACAACTTTTACAAAGAGAATTTTGATAAAATCATTATTTAGGGACTAAATTAAAAAGTGGTAAAACCCATGGAAAAATTCTAATTTTTGTGAAATCCATGGGCTGTTATTATAACATGTAAAATTCAGTTAGGCTTGGAATAAGGATTAAATTGCATGAATTTCATTTCCGAGCCTAGGGATGAAATTAGAATTCATGGAAAGTTTAAGGGCAAAATGGTAATTTTGCCTAGGGTGTAAATTGAATCCAATTGAATATGAAATGTGATAAATTGATGATTAAATTCATTTATATAGATCCAAACAACTCAAATTCGAATTTAGATCGAGGAAAAGAAAAAGTTTCGTATTAGTAGAATTCCTTATACAGACGATTATCAAGGTAAGTTCGTATAACTAAATTTATATATTTACACACTTGAATTTAATGTTATGTATGAGAATTATGTAGTGGTTATGCATATGAAAATTGAATACATGTCCAATAATGCCCAATAAATGATAAGTAATGTTTGAATAAAGAAATTCGATGGATATAAGTGATTTCATGTATTACAAGTGATCCTGCATATGTTGCGGACATTATAGCTCGGACGAGCATCCTGTTAAAAGCCTTCTCGAGCATCCTATTATATAGTTCCTGCGAGCATCTTGATCGGTAGTGATTTTGCATGTGTTGCACACTACTGCAGCTCTTTGTGAGCGTCCTGTTACATGATTCGATCGATTGTGATCTAGCATATAATGCAGACACAAACGCAGCTCTACGTGAGCGTCCTGATATAAGCCCTTATGGGCTTATTGATATGGCTCGCTTGAACTCCCTGTTACCTTATCCGGTGCTCCCTGATATTAACTTTTCGGAGTCATCTTTAAGCTCTATGAGCTCCCTGAATAAAACTCTTATGAATTTCCTGTTTAGCCCAGATAAGTGTCTCGATACATGACTCAACTGAGCATCCTGATATATGGCTGGAGAGTGTGCTCTCTGATTAAGTGCCCTAATGGGTACCCCTAATTATGAGTTGACGGATTGTGGTTTTGTACACCTTGTGTGTACTACCTGAGTATCCACCAAAATTTCAATGATTCAACGGATAAATTCCTGAATTGAGAATCTATGAGATTAAATGAATTAAATCTCGAATGTTCCTGAAATTCCTGAAAACTTGTAATATGATAAGCTAATCCATGCTATTTAATGTACACACGAATTATGTAACTAACATAATTGTTGAGTGTATGTGTTTAAGAAAATTTTGCCAATTTGTTGGGAATCATGTTATTGTATGCTTATTTGAAAGAATGTAATTGGTAAGCTTAATTCTTGTTATACGAGCTTACTAAGTATTAAATACTTACTAGATTTTATTTTCTCTGTTTTATAGTGCTCGAGAGCTTGCAAAGGTTGGAGATCGATCGGAGCATCATCACACTATCCACTAGCTCATTTTGGTATAAATAATAAACTTATTTTGGTATAATGGCATGTATAGGTTAACTTGACCAAAAGATGGCTCGTAGATGGATGTTTGTAATCTAGCCTGTAACACCCCTTACCCGTATTCGACACCGAAATAGGGTACGAGGCATTACCGGAATTACAAATTTATTTATCAAAAATTTTATATCATTTAACATTTATTTTTGAAACCAATCAAAAATCAAACATATTATCCCTTAAAACATATTTGTTTTTCTTATTTCATGACTTACTTGAATTTATTTCTCGTCTCAACATATTTAATTACCTTTTATTTACATATTACGAGATAATCACATATTGACATGTCATGATAAATATCATTCTCTTGCCGTTTATTCATAAACATATATTAGTTAATTCATTATATCAATATTTCACGTGCTATCAACTTATATTTCCTTATATCACATATTTAAAGTTACACTTAACTTACAGCTAAATTTGCGAAATACCAAGATTCAAGGGCATTTTGGTAATTTCCCATTTTCATCGATTTTTCAACCGATCTTAATCTAATTAATAATTTCATTCAATTTTGCAATTTTAAATAATAAAATAATCCATTCCATGTAAATTGGTCATCTCCAACATTTATACAAAACTAATCATAAACTTTTACTTTTATTCAATTTAGTCCCCGGGCCTAAAACATTACAAATTAGCCATGCTAGCTGAATATTCATACATATTTTTCCTCCTCCTCCTCTCCATTCCACATCCTTAATGTATATAACATGCTATAAGTAACATTGTAAATAAGTTCATTATTTATTCATAAGTATATTCAAAACTGCCCATTTGAGTCATAGTCACTAAATTATTTATTTCCAGAGCTACAGAACTCCAAATGAAGAACCGTGAATTTTTCCTAAAACTAGACTCACATATATTCTTGCCATAAAATTTTCAGAATTTTTGGTTTAGCCAATTAGTACAGTTTATTCTTTAAAGTCACCCCTGTTCTGCTGTCTGGCAGTTCCGACCCTTCTTCACTAAAAATTAATTATCTTTTTATATAGAATTCATATGATGTTATGGTTTATTTCTTATAAAACTAGACTCATTAAGGAATCTAACCATATAAATTATGTTCCCAAATTATTTTTATACAAATTTTAGTGAATTTCTAAAGTAAGAACAGGGGATCACGAAGTTGTTCTAAACCAGTCTTACAAAAATACAAATATCTCAAATTACAGAATTCCTTTGCTTTCTCTGTTTCTTTTATATGAAAATAGACTCAATAAGCTTTAATTCCATATCTCACTTGACTTCTAATTCTATTTATACAATTTTTGGTGATTTTTCAAAGTTAGACAACTGCTGCTGTCTAAAACTGCTTTAGTGTAACATGTTGATTTCTATTTTGTCCCTAATTCCACAATTCATACAATTCAGTCCTTGCTGAATTAACCCCTCAATTGAGTTAATTTTCTCATTTAATACTTTTATCTATCATTTTAAAACTCCTTCATAACCTTTGAAATTAGAATTTTAACACTAGGCCTTAATTTCACTATTTCACAATTAGGTCTTAAAACCAATTTCCATCAATTTCACTTGATTAAATCATCATATAACAAAATTAAAGCTTCAATTCAATATTTATTCATCATATTCTTCCAACACTAATCCACATAAACTTTAAAAATTTAGCCATAGAATCAAAAACTAATGAATTAATAAATTGGACCCAATTGTAAAAGTCCAAAACATAGAAATTTCAAGGAGAAAGCAAGAATTAAACTTACATGATGCTTGAGTATAAAAACTAGCTTGAACTCTCTCCCATGGCTATTTTTCAGCTGAAGAAAATAAAGAGAAATGAAGAGAATTCTCCATATATTTCAATTTGATCCCCTTTTTATTTAGCTAATTTTGAAAATTTTCCAATTTTCCCCCTTTTTTCTTTCTTTCTCTTCTTTTCTTCTTTCTTTCCTGCTCTCTGCTTCTTCGTTTGGGTTCCTGTTCTCTATTCTCTTCCCTTTTTTTTTTTTTTTTTTTTTTTGTATATATATAATAATATAATAATATAATAATATAATATTATAATAATATACCTTAAAAATCTCAGATTTTTCTTTGTTATGCCGCCTCAACAACTATACAAAATGGTATAATTTCCATTTTGATCCTTCATAATTTCTTTTAATCTATAATTTAACTTTTACTTTCATTTCAGTTTAGTCCTTTTCATTTAATTTCCTACCCAAACGTTAAAATTTTCTAACGAAAAGTTTAATAATAACTTAATGACATTCCATAAATATTTTTGGAAATATTTATGGCTCACTTTATAAATTCGAGGTCTCAATACCTCGTTTTTGCCCTAATTTTTCTAATTAATTCTTTCATTCACAAAATTCACTAATTTTAAAATATTTCTAAAATCACACTTAACTTATAATTATCGATTAACAAAATTTTCTAACTTTTACGCCAAATTTAGTGATCTCGAATCATTTGTTCGACACTATTAAAATTGGGTCATTACAATTCTTCCCCTAAAAAATTTCGTCCTCTCAATTTCCTTATTATTTTGATCATGAACTTCGTTATTTCTATAATTCTATAGCTCCTTTGTGCACATATTTATCTCGATTTATCATTTATATCCATTCCATATCCTTTCGGTTTGCAATTTATTTTTAAGTCAATATTGCGAATATACCTTATAAATAAAATTACTTACCTTTTATAAGAGGCCCAATAGATTCAATAGAATACTTAAGATATATGAAACAAATATAGAAGTGTATTATTATTTACTATTAATCGAGATAGCACTTGATGAGAACCAAAGTGTTATTATCGGAGAATGCGCTAAAGTTCCTTAATGGTATACCACTAATATCTTAGTAGATTTAATCTCATTTACTTGGGAAAATTACATTATACACGCATGTCACTTTTACAATTTTAACATAATGCTTTTACATATCATTTTTTTTTTTATTTTTTTTTTTTTTTTTTTTTTTTTTTTCAATTTCACTTAAATGTATTCACAAATAAATTTAATTTCACTTCCTCTTCAATATACAATTCAATACTAATATTTATCCATCGATTAATTCGGTTTCCATTTAATTCATCAATAACGCTTACCTCATACTTCACTTACTATACGCATAATTTAAATTTAACATTTAATATTAAATAGTAAACATCAAGCATGCAACAATATAAGTCATATGTGTTAATTTATACTTTAATTTCATACCTCAACAATAGCATTTCATCAAATAGCATCATATATCATCTATATTATTTTTAATCAATTCATAAACCTTTGGTTCAAGTTTTCAATCTCATATCTCAATTTCAATTTACATTTCAATTCCTAATTCCACTTTTCCATACTTTCAATAGTTTAACCGATCAAATTCAATCGATTCTTCTCATTTCGTTTATTCAACAGATTTCAATAATAATAATTTGATATTTTAACAAATTTATGAACCTTAAGTTCATACTTCAATTCTCACATTTCAATTCGATTCACAATTCAACTCATAATTTCTTACTCATATTTTCAATAGTTCAATCGATCAAATTTATTTAGTTTTTCTCATTTTAGTTATTCACCCTATTAACAATCCGGACTTTGTGAGATACACACAGATTCCAACCCAAACACACCATGACGGCACATTGTGCCTTAACGATTACACAATATCGACACACAAAGTGTCGAATCGATAATGATAATATAGAATGTGAGTCGGCATGTAAGTGCTCGATCGATGTTTCAAAAAAACTCGCACTCTTCCATATCCTATAGCATGCCAATTATATCCGACTAGTCCGACAAGTTAATAGGAGATCAATTCTCATTTTAATTTCACTTAATATTCATATCTACCCCTATTAACAAGACTCGGACTTTGGCGGATACGCGGATCCAACCAAACACACCAGATTGGCACCCAAAGGCCTCATCGACTCAAGGTCGAAGAATCCTGAACACTTCCAATCCTATGGCATGCCATTTATATCCAATCTAGCCCGATAAGTTAATAGGGTATTCAAATCATCATTTCATTTTTTTTTCTATTTCAAATTCACTTTTCCATTTCCTAATCAAGTATATAATTCAATGATTCACTTTGTTCTCATTTCACTTTCTTAGCCCAAAGTAGACTTTATAGAACACACCGGATATACTGAGCAGTCTGAGGTGCATTATGATGCACAAGTGAACAGAGAGCACCAATGTGCTAATAATCGAGAGCACCAACGTGCTAATAATCGAGAGCAATCGGCGTGCTAATATCGGAGAGCACCAATGTGCTAATATCGAGAGCACCGACGTGCTAATATCGGAGAGCACCAATGTGCTAATATCGGAGAGCACCAATGTGCTAATATCGAGAAACAGCGACGTGCTAATATCGGAGAGCACCAATGTGCTAATATCGAGAGCACCAATGTGCTAATATCGAGAGCACCGACGCGTGCTAATATCGGAGAGCACCAATGTGCTAATATCGAGAGAGCACTAACGTGCTAATGTTCCTTAATATCCCAAAGGTTCTAAATTCCGTCTACTTGGGCATTAAAAATTTGAATCTCATATATTTAAAGAATTCACATAAATATTTGAAAAAGGTAAATAAAGAATAATTTAGAATTTCTTGTAGTACTTACAACAAAAAGGTTGAAATGATATATGTTATTCTTCCTTCACTCCTTAACCTTCTCTTTTCCTTTTCCTTCAATTCGGTCCTCTCCTTTCTTTCTCAAATTGATTTCATATAAACATATAACATTTATATGTAAAAAGTAATCAAATAAACTTTCTATATTATTTAACAAAATAAGCATGTATAATATATTTTTATTCAATTCGTATTTTTAATTTATTGTCTAATCAAATTTAAAATCACTAATTACTTTTCAATCAATATACATTTCAATTACTCACATATTTTCTTTATTTAATTTAATTTGCCTTCAAATATTCAAATAATTCATAATTCAGTTACGTAATTTAAATAACTTTCTAATTTCCAGTTCATTCTACTTTCACTTCTTATTTCAACCAGTTTCACGATGTGCGGTAATTCTTCATAGTTTAATGCAATACACATAACAATATTCAATAACTTCATGATTCAATTCAATTACACAAAATAATATTCATATTCCATAATTCGATTCGATATCAATCTCAACTTCATTACTCAATCTTAAATTTATCATTTTACTAAATACTTACCTTAAAATACTTACCACACATAATTAATAAATTACACATGATAATGATAAAGTTTAAATTATAGTGATACAAATATCATCAAAGTCGAAACATATCACATTATCTTAAGTTATATATTAATAATGGCATATATTTCTAGACTTCACATATACTACATTTGGTCCGAGAACCGACTAAACCTAAGCTCGATACCACTAAATGTAACACCCTTACCCGTATTCGACACCAGAAATAGGTGCGAGGCATTACCTAATTACAAATTTATTTATCAAAAATTTTATATCATTTAACATTTATTTTTGAAACCAATCAAAAATCAAACATATTATCCCTTAAAACATATTTGTTTTTCTTATTTCATGACTTACTTGAATTTATTTCTCGTCTCAAACATATTTAATTACCTTTTATTTACATATTACGGATAATCACATATTGACATGTCATGATAAATATCATTCTCTTGCCGTTTATTCATAAACATATATTAGTTAATTCATTATATCAATATTTCACGTGCTATCAACTTATATTTCCTTATATCACATATTTAAAGTTACACGAACTTACTCAGCTAAATTTGCGAAATACCAAGATTCAAGGGCATTTTGGTAATTTCCCATTTTCATCGATTTTTCAACCGATCTTAATCTAATTAATAATTTCATTCAATTTTGCAATTTTAAATAATAAAATAATCCATTCCATGTAAATTGGTCATCTCCAACATTTATACAAAACTAATCATAAACTTTTACTTTTATTCAATTTAGTCCTGGGGCCTAAAACATTACAAATTAGCCATGCTAGCTGAATATTCATACATATTTTTCCTCCTCCTCCTCTCCATTCCACATCCTTAATGTATATAACATGCTATAAGTAACATTGTAAATAAGTTCATTATTTATTCATAAGTATATTCAAAACTGCCCATTTGAGTCATAGTCACTAAATTATTTATTTCCAGAGCTACAGAACTCCAAATGAAGAACCGTGAATTTTTCCTAAAACTAGACTCACATATATTCTTGCCATAAAATTTTCAGAATTTTTGGTTTAGCCAATTAGTACAGTTTATTCTTTAAAGTCACCCCTGTTCTGCTGTCTGGCAGTTCCGACCCTTCTTCACTAAAAATTAATTATCTTTTTATATAGAATTCATATGATGTTATGGTTTATTTCTTATAAAACTAGACTCATTAAGGAATCTAACCATATAAATTATGTTCCCAAATTATTTTTATACAAATTTTAGTGAATTTCTAAAGTAAGAACAGGGGATCACGAAGTTGTTCTAAACCAGTCTTACAAAAATACAAATATCTCAAATTACAGAATTCCTTTGCTTTCTCTGTTTCTTTTATATGAAAATAGACTCAATAAGCTTTAATTCCATATCTCACTTGACTTCTAATTCTATTTATACAATTTTTGGTGATTTTTCAAAGTTAGACAACTGCTGCTGTCTAAAACTGCTTTAGTGTAACATGTTGATTTCTATTTTGTCCCTAATTCCACAATTCATACAATTCAGTCCTTGCTGAATTAACCCCTCAATTGAGTTAATTTTCTCATTTAATACTTTTATCTATCATTTTAAAACTCCTTCATAACCTTTGAAATTAGAATTTTAACACTAGGCCTTAATTTCACTATTTCACAATTAGGTCTTAAAACCAATTTCCATCAATTTCACTTGATTAAATCATCATATAACAAAATTAAAGCTTCAATTCAATATTTATTCATCATATTCTTCCAACACTAATCCACATAAACTTTAAAAATTTAGCCATAGAATCAAAAACTAATGAATTAATAAATTGGACCCAATTGTAAAAGTCCAAAACATAGAAATTTCAAGGAGAAAGCAAGAATTAAACTTACATGATGCTTGAGTATAAAAACTAGCTTGAACTCTCTCCCATGGCTATTTTTCAGCTGAAGAAAATAAAGAGAAATGAAGAGAATTCTCCATATATTTCAATTTGATCCCCTTTTTATTTAGCTAATTTTGAAAATTTTCCAATTTTCCCCCTTTTCTTTCTTTCTCTTCTTCTTCTTCTTTCTTTCCTGCTCTCTGCTTCTTCGTTTGGGTTCCTGTTCTCTATTCTCTTCCCCTTTTTTTTTTTTTTTTTTTTGTATATATATAATAATATAATAATATAATAATATAATATTATAATAATATACCTTAAAAATCTCAGATTTTTCTTTGTTATGCCGCCTCAACTATACAAAATGGTATAATTTCCATTTTGATCCTTCATAATTTCTTTTAATCTATAATTTAACTTTTACTTTCATTTCAGTTTAGTCCTTTTCATTTAATTTCCTACCCAAACGTTAAAATTTTCTAACGAAAGTTTAATAATAACTTAATGACATTCCATAAATATTTTTGGAAATATTTATGGCTCACTTTATAAATTCGAGGTCTCAATACCTCGTTTTTGGCCTAATTTTTCTAATTAATTCTTTCATTCACAAAATTCACTAATTTTAAAATATTTCTAAAATCACACTTAACTTATAATTATCGATTAACAAAATTTTCTAACTTTTCGCCAAATTTAGTGATCTCGAATCACTGTTCCGACACTATTAAAATTGGGCTGTTACATAGCCATTGGTATGGCTAGTGATGTTTGATTTGGTATATTACTACAAAGTTATATCATGTTAATATATATATATATCTGTGTGTATGGTATGTTTAGATTAAATTTGTAACGACCCGAATTTGGGCCTAGTAGAATTGGGTTTATTGGGCCTTGACCAGGGGAGCGTTTAAAATTTTTGAGAACAAGATAATGGCACTAATGCAAGTTGGACCTATTAGATGAATGATTTTGGAAGGTTAGAGGGCTTCTATGAAGTCCCGGGATCAAACTTGGGCTTTAGAAAAATTTTAGTTTTAGGTGAATAAAACCTTGGGAGTTAGTAAGTAGGCTTTTAAGAATAAAATGTGGAGAAAAATGACACAAAATGAGTTGTGGTCTAGTGGCAAATGGTGCCACATGGGAGACAAGGAAGTGATGCCATAGAGGAAGCAAAAGGTCCAAGGTTCATTTTGATTTATTTTTAAGTGAACTTAGATGTTGGCCCATAGACTTATATTTAGTTGCGCATGATTTTAGACACAAAAGGAGCTTGTGTTGTGGTGGCAGGTAGCGTCTGGAGCATAGGAAAGGGCCTGAGTTCGAATCCCATCGCAAGCAAAAAGGGACATTTATTTTGCTAAGTTTGGACGGCCAGAGTTTGTGTTGGATTTAAACTCTGCTGAAGGAGGGATCCCACATCGGGAAGCTAGCAAGAGGGAAGGTGAGAAGCTGGCTTTAAATAGAGCAATCTATCGGATCAACTCTAGATTCCTATCGGGTGTGTATTTCGCCCTACTCTAGCTGTAAAGCGGCAAATGCCGAAAAGCCGGTCACACGATGATGGTAGCCACACGAGCGTGCGAGCGCACGTGTGGGAGCTTCGGCGTGATAGTTGAGGCCCTCATGAGTGTTCTCATGAGTCTAGGCTGCCTTGGGCCGGTGGGCCCATATGAATAATTTGTATGATTGTGTAGTAGATAGTGAACTGGTCTGTGTGAATCTCATATCTATGGCTAGATTTGGGCTAAATGGGCCACATGAGCGTGTGGGCCCATTTGGGCCGAGAATGGGCCACATGAGTGTGTGGGCCCATTTGGGCAGAGAATGGGCCATAGGCCCATTCGCATTGTTATCTTTGCTTAGAATACCTCAATTTACAAAATTACTAGAATACCCTTTGTAACACCCCTTAACCCTAAACCGTCGCCGAAACAAGGTCACAAGGTATTACCGGAGTTAAACATAAATAAACGCGTAAATTGGGACATAATCCCGAGGCACAATTTAAAATTTTTCAAATTTCATCTTTACGACCCTAATATGGCCCTACGAGACCCATAATATGATTAGGAAATGATTTGGGACTAAAATAGAAACTTTAGAAACTTTTTCTTGAAAATAGGGGCACATGGCCGTGTGGTTTGGGACATGCCCTTGTGGCCTGCCCGTGGGGAATTGACATGGCCGTGGCAGCCCGTGGGCAGATTCTGACTTGCTACACACGGCCGTGGGACTAACCCGTGGGTAATTTTCTTAGCTACTGACTTTGCCACACGGCCTGGGCACACGCCCATGTGTCTAGGCCGTGTGAAAACTGCTATTTTCACCATTTTTAAGCTATTAAAACACACCAAAAATACCTAATTCATACACAATCAAAATCATCCATTGTTTAAACAAAACTTAACCATTTCATAAGCATCAACCCATATCAAAATTTGTATCATAAAGCTCATTCATTCAAACATTTATCAACTCAAAACTTGTCAAACACACAAATTAAGTTTACTTCACAAACATATACACATTTCTAGCCTATACATGCCATATTTAGTTATATACATTTTCAAAAAGGTACCAAAATAAGTTTAATGGTGTGATGACGATCCTTGACGGTCCCGAGCCTTCAATAGCTTGACGACTTATAAAATAGAGAAAACACATGCATAGAATAAGCTTTCCAAAAGCTTAGTAAGTCATAATACAAACAAACTTAGCATAGAAATCATATATACTCATAGATACATGAGCACCACTAAATCACTTAGTAAATTATCACATACATACTTTGGTCCATGTATTTAACCATACTTGCCACATCCATCAATTCAAAAGTCTTATAAATACAAAGCATTTTCATACTTACTATCACATATCATAATGTTATCCAATTATACATATTCATATTAGTAAGATCACTTAAGAACTTACTTTATATACACACTTAGTGTATGAGTCAATGTACCTGAAACAGACATTCGTTTACTTATCTAATCATGACTTGGATTTACATTTCGTATCACAGACTTGCCCATTGAATCAATATGAATCTAATAGGATGCTCAGAAAACTCGGAATAGTCATACAAAGTCAATGTCCTAGACGAGGTCTTACATGTACTCAGATATCAATACCACAGCCCGAGACAGGTTATTACACTGATCAATACGATGCCGATGTCCTAAACATGGTCTTACATATAAACAGATATCGATGCCTACGTTCCAAACGAGGTCTTATACATATAATCAGATATCGATGCCTATGTTCCAAACGAGGTCTTATACATATAATCAGATATCAATGCCTACGTTCCAGACGAGGTCTTATACGAAAAGCTCATATTGTTGCCAACGTCCCAGACGTGGTCTTTCAGATAATCAAATAATGATGCCTATGTCCCATACGTGGTCTTACAGATAATCAGATAATGATGCCAACGTCCCAGATGTGGTCTTACAGATAATCAGATAATGATGCCTACGTCCCAGACGTGGTCTTACAGATAATCAGATAATGATGCCTACACATAATCAGATATTGAAGCCATGCATGTAATCAGATATTGAAGCCATACACGTAATTAGATATTGAAGCCATACGTGTAATCAGATATCGGAGCCATTGTCCTAGACAGAGTCTTACACGATTATCAAATCAATGCCAATGTCCCAGACGTGGTCTTACATGATAAAACAGAACAAGTATATTTGTATTCCTAATTTCATATAAAACTTCTCCGACCTATCACTATGTCGATTTTATCTCAGAATTCATATACATAGCATCACAGATGCAATCATTATCATTGATAGTCATGTAAATAAACTCAATTCAATACAATTACATTTATTAGCAATATGACTTACCTCGGATTCGATTTATCGGAATGGAAACGACTACTCTGTTACTTTCGCTTTCCCGCGATCTAAGTCGTTTTTCTTCGGTTCTTGATCTAAACATATTCAGAATTAATCCTTTTATTTATTAATTCATTCAATTCAATCCATATACACATATTTTGGGTTATTTACAATTTAGCCCTCACATTTGCACATTTTATCAATTTAATCTATTTTTCTCAAAACCTCAAATTCATAAAATCAATACACAACCCAGCTTCGCCGAATATATATAAACATCATACAAACCCATACTATTCATCAAATTCACAAATTAGTCTTCCAAAATAATATTTTCTCAATTTAGCCCTATTTAGCTAAATTCATCAAAATTTCAAGAACAAAGCATGTTCATCTAGCTCATATCTTTCATTTAGCACCAAAAATCATCAAAAAGCTTGATATATCATCAATGGCATATCACCCAAAAATCATCAATTCACAAAATTGAGACATGGGCTTGATAGTAGAAGAAGCAACGACTACAAAAACGAAGAAATTATCAAAAACCGAATTCAAAACTCACCTTAACCAAAGGAGACAATAGCCGAATGCCCTAACAAATTTTCTCTTTTCTTTCTTCCAATATTCGGCACCCAAATAAGATGATAATGTTCATCTTATCTTTTGTTTATTAAAAATACAAACATATATTATTTAATTACCCATTTAATAATCAAATAAGACAAAAATGTTTAATGGTTATCATGACATTCCACCATCCACTAACTTAATGATGGCTTATTTGCCATATAAGGCCTCCACTTTTACAAAGCCACAACACTTAAGTATTTTAACAAATAGCAAGCAACTTTCACACTCAATGCAATCTCATCCTTTTGTCAAATTAGACACACACATGAATAATTTAGTTACGGAAATTATTCACATACTTAATTACGTATCAACAGCACAGAATATAATATTAAAATATTATACGGACTAGGATTTGTGGTCCCGAAACCATTGTTCTGACTAGGGTATAAACCGGACTGTTACACCCTTGGTTTACAAAATTAGTAAAAAACCCATAATTTGTGAAATTACCGAAGTACCCTCGGTTTGTAAAATTACCGACATACCCCTAATTTGTAAAATTACTGAAATACCCCTGATTTGTGAAATTATCGAAATACCCCTGATTTGTGAAATTACCGAAATACCCTCAAATTGCAAAATTACCGAAATACCATTGATTTGTGAAAGTACCGAAATACCCTCTATGGGTAAAGTTACCGAAATACCCTCTATGGGTAAAGCTATTGAAATACCCTTAGTGGGTAAATTACCGAAATACCCTTGGTGGGTAAATTACTGAAATACCCCTAGAGAGTAAGTTACCGAAATGCCCCCAAAGGGGTGAAAATTATCGTTATACCCTTAGGTGACAAAATTACTGTTATACCCTCGATTGTTGTTAAATATCGTGTATGTGATTTTATTTATACTATTTACATTTGTAATACATTGCATTCATATCATGTTGCATGGGTTGGGTTGATGATTAGAGGAAGTGCAGTTTTGGTGGCTCTACCACATACCGTTTTAGTGGCTCAGCCACATATACCGTGATTAGCAGCTTGACTAGAATATTGGTGCATTTGGCAGAGTGGGTTGACTTGATCCCCACATGGTGCGATTGGTTGGTACGGGTGGTGTGATGGTTGGATTAGGTTGGGCTGCATTTTTGTGTTTGCATTATCATGATTATAGAGCTTAGGCCCAGACCGATACCGTAAGGGCTCAGGCCTAGATAGTGACCGTTATAGGGGATTACACACTGAGTTCTCGTAACTCACCCCCTTTCTTTTAACCATGCAGGTAATCCCTAGCGTTAGAGGATTTGGAGCTGCGGAGGACTCGGAGGTGGCCATACGTCGGATTTGCTTTTTAACGGAACTTAGAAATTTGGTTTTAATTTATTTTATATTATTATTTTTGGGTTAATATTTTGTGTAATAAGGCATTGGATTTTGTTTTTCTTTTAAAGCTTTCATTTCGGCTAGTTATAAATTGTTAAATGATAAAATACTTTAAAACGATAATAACCATTTTCAGAATATCACTTTTTCGCAATTCTTTAAGTCAAACTTCTACAACGAACAAAGTTTTTGAAAATAAAACATCTTTACAAGAATACTCTATAAGCAAAATCTTGTTTTTTTACAAACAATGAAATTCGGAGTTTCAAAAAGGATACAAGGTTTATAACGAATGCATAGCTTTTACACAACCTTTTGATGTGACATGCTAGAT
Organism: Gossypium bickii; assembly: GCA_025503065.1. Lineage (NCBI taxonomy): Eukaryota > Viridiplantae > Streptophyta > Magnoliopsida > Malvales > Malvaceae > Gossypium > Gossypium bickii. Next base: position 22,872,111 of record CP106715.1, read on the forward strand.
CCGACCATAACGTCTAGGCCGAGTTTGGGGTGTTACAAAATTAAGGTAAATTATATGCCTTAACAAAAAAGGTAAGCTTGGCTATATGAATATAGGTGATGTTATATCATACATGTAAATGTTCATTGCTTGGTTTAATGTTTGGAATTGGTTGATATATGTGAGTAAATGTTGGTGTAGGTTGTTGGCAAATTTTGGGTGAGAAATAAAGCTAGGAAATGACTTTATTTTGTCCATACGGGTAGACACACGGGTATGTGCATATGGTTTGGCTTTGTGTCCCCTGCATCCTAAAATATAGAAACAGAATGCTTAGAATTCGGCACACGGGCATGTGTCTCAACCATGTGTGCTATACAGCCCAGAACACGGGCGTTTGTCTTGGCCGTGTGAAACCTGCACCTAATTTGTGAAAATTAAATTAACCACACGGCGTAGCATACGAGTGTGCTGCAGACCGTGTGGCACAAGTCAGAGAGTTATACGGGGTCAAACACGACATGCAGCACGGGCGTGTCCCTTGACCACACAGGCGTGTATGCCCTGCATCCAGGAAAACTTTTAAAATTTCGTAAAAAAAATTTATGTTCTCGATTTAGTCCTGACTTGATTTAAATATTTTAATTAGGCCTCTAGTGTAACACCCCTAACCCGTATCCGTCGATGAAACAGGGTTAAGAGGCATTACCGGACAATCAAACTTTTATAGATAATTCATAACATAATTCATCATATCACATCAAATCGTCTCTTAAATAGGTCAACGAGACCTTTAACATGCTTTAGAATAAGGTCGGGACTAAACCAAACAAATATGAAAATTCTCAAAAATTTAAAATTTTTTTAAGTTACAGAGGTCACACGCCCGTGTTGGTAGGCCGTGTGCCTCCCACGGCCTCAGACATGCCCGTGTGTCTAAGCCGTATTAAAAAGGGCATACATACTGACTTGCACCACACGGCCAGTCACACGCCCGTGTGTCTAGCCCGTGGTCGCTACTGACTTGTTTTGAATTACAATTACAAGGGACACGGTCGAGCCACACGCCTGTATGCGCAACCGTGTGGGCAATTATAGGTATTTTTCAAGGCCAAATTGCCACCCATACAAGGGTCATCCCTTCAAGCACAAATAATCAACATTCCATACATAATTGGCAACCAAATTCATGTCAATTGTTCAACCTATCATCCCATTTAATCACATTTCCAATCATGTGAACTTGTATACCAAAATTTCACAACCAAAACACATGTATAACCGAGCATGATTCAATGACAATTTGCCATCATATAACTATTTCATTGATCAAACATATACATCCATATTGCATCAACAGGCTTACCATAATCTTGACCATTTCAAAAACATGAGATCATACCAAAACCAACATCATATACCATATTCACACATGCATAATACCAACATTTAACTAGCCACATCACATGGCTAATTTCATATCTCAAACATATTTCCCAAACCAACTAGCCTATACATGCCATATTTAACTATATATACATTTTCAAAGTACTAAAATATGATTGAGTAGTGTGATGATGATCCTCGACGGTCCCCGAGCCTTCAATAGCTTTGACGATCTATAAAACAGAACAAAAACACACAAAGTAAGCTTTCAAAAGCTTAGTAAGCCATATACAAATAAACTTAGCATAAAATGCACATAGTCATATTAATACAATGACATTAATATTTCTCATTGCAAATTCATCACATAATTTTTGGCTCATTTGCTTAGCCAAAGCTTGCTACAATCTTCCACTCAAATATCATATATACACATATACACATAGCTCATTCAAACATATTTTCACATATCATCTCATGATTAAATACATATTCACTTTAGTAAGCTCATATAGATATTGTAACAACCCAAACCCGGCCCAAACGCTATGACCGAATTTGGTTTGCTACGGAGAAAATATTTTGAAATCTTTTAAAAACCGATTTAACTTCTTGTTAAAAAAATAGCGTCTTGTTAAAACAGTTGAGGTGTATAAAACCCATATTTAGATTTATTCTGAAAATATTTATTAAGTCAAGTTATTATATACATATTTTATGTACCCGATGGTACTTTTAAAACCTTTACGATTGCTTTGGAAACATGTGAACTCATTTTTATAAGTAAGTAATTTAAAACAAATATTAAAGCATGTAACCATAATAAAATATTCCTAGGAGGCCTTATTACAACCCAATTAAAATTTAAACCAACAACCAAAAAATAAATAACCGAAATTCAAAGTCTATTAAAATTTAAATCCCACTGCATGGCCACCTCGAGTCCCTCCGGCTCTATATCCGTGATCTACGTGTCACCTGAAAAATAAAGGAGAAGGTGAGTCACCAAGACTCAGTATGTAACCCTTCCCCCGGTTTAAGCAATTTCATACATACTTTAAAACAATTAACATGCATAAGGTTATGTACCCCACCTAGCCAACCAAACGACTCTGTCTACCCCATTGTGGTACCAAACCACTGGTGACGTATAGTCACAGATGTGATGCCAAATCACTGGAAGTGCCAAACCTCTGGTGTCCGAAGACACAAATCGATTGATGGGGCCAACCCATCGTGTGATACCAAATCACTAGCGTCAATCCCTTAATATTGTCTGTGGGGCCAACCCACTGTGGTGCTAAGCCACTGGGACGAGACGCAATGAGGTACCAAACCTCTGGAGGTGCCAAACCTCTAGTGACCGTAGTCACAATGTGGTACCAAACCGCTGGTGTCCGTCGACACAATTAACACTGCCCCCTCCACTCAACAACCCACATCAGTCATTTAAATGTATATATATAATTCATGCCATGACATACTTAAATCTCATGTATCAAATACACCATGCTTCCCAAAAGCATCAAATAGCAAACTCATTTTAACAGGTACTTACCCGAATCATCACTTATACCGATATGGTATTAAATCCAATGCTACATAAACCAGAGTTAGCATTCACAACATTTAGCACAGTTAATAAGTCATAAAGTGTGTATGTACACACCTGATGCCTATGATAGTTCTAAATCCTGACGAAACCAATCGGCCACCCACAAAATCCTTGTCCCTATAATCGGCCAACTCAAAGGTTAGTGCCATGGCCTATTCGGCCAACCAAAATAATCCAAAGGGTCATTTGTGATCCCGATTCCTTACCTTTTCCCTTTTGGCTACTAACCACGGCACTCGATACACAGATCTGCTTTACCAAATAATCAGTCAAATGACAGTATCAATAGTCTTCGGCTTTTAATCACTTAAAGGAATAGTCCATTAACAATAGGCCCTTACCACCACTTACCAAAGCCGAATGCTAGAGATTAGGAGCTTGGGTTGACTGCTTCACGAACTTGGGGTACCTAGGAGAGATCGATTACCACAAAGCGTTCAGAAGCCTTGTTAACCATTGCCGAAATCGGCACTTACCCCTAATTGAAATCGGTAAAAATAGAGAAGAGAAAACCATGGAGTTTCGGCATAATCTTACCTTCACCAAATCAATTGACAACGAGGATCCAACGAGATCTATTCTACTCTTATCATTCGGCCAAGGTGCTTCAAGATAAGGGAAAGAAATTTCGGCACAAAGATGAGATGTATATTTGGCTAGAGAGAAAAATAATGAGAGAAAAGGGTGTTTAGAGTTTCGGCAATAAGGAGTGGATGTTCGGCCAGCAAAGAAATAAATAAAAGAAAAGGGGAATTGAGGAGATGGGGATTCGGCAAGGGTCAAAGAGGAGAGAAGAGTTTTTGGTGTATTTGAGAGGATGAGGGTGGAGAGAAAAATAGTAATAGAAGAGAAGGGAGTGAAGAAAGAATTCGGCTACTTGCAAAAATGACTAAAAGAACAATCAACATGGTAGATAGGTGCTTATAAAGGAATTCGGCACCCCCCCTTAAGCTTGCCGTCCACTCCTTTCAACAAGGAGTTCAAACTCTAGCCAACTCCCCAATTCATTCCTAGCCACCTATTTGAATTAATTCAAATTAACTTGAATTAATCCCAAATAATCAATTAATAATCTCCTAATAATCCAAATAATATCCCTATTTATCTTCTATTATCTTATTATCTAAATAAATAAATAAAAGAGTTTAAAGAGAGAAAAACTCTCCCCTTTGTGCCGTCCATACAAAGAGCCAAAAAGAAGAATTTTGTGACTCGAACCAAGGCTCTCCCTTATCCCTTGTGGCGTCACATGTAACTCCCAAGTAGCCCTCCTTTTGCCACTTTACCAAGCTGATTTTTATGTCAATAAATCCTCTAATTATTCTTGTATCCCCTACTTGCTAAGGCTCCCCGTCTTTAAAGTTCCCAAATTAAATTTTCTACTATCCCGAGCCAACTCAAGACCCTTAATTAAGTCTTACTACACCACAATCAATACCATAGCAATTCAACTCAGGCAAAATAATGTAAACACGAATAACCCCAATTTTAGGATGTTACAGATACTTACCTTTCATAGACACATAGTGTATTTTTCAAATGTACCTGAAACGGTTATTCAACTCATATAGTCGTTCATTTCTCGGAATTACCCGTTGAACCGTTCAGAATCTAATAGGATACTTAGAATGCTCAGAATAGTCGTACAATGCCAATGTCCTAGACGTGATCTTACATGTATCCAGATATTGATGCCATTGTCCCAGACAGGGTCTTACACGAATCAAATACGATGCCAATGTCCCAGACATGGTTTTACATGTAAATCTCATATCGATGCCAACGTCCCAGATGTGGTCTTACACGAAATCTCGAATCAATGCCAATGTCTCAGATGTGGTCTTACATGATGTCACATATCGGACACCTATGTCATGACATATGCAATCCTATCTATTCCTAGGCTCAAACGAGACTTGTCGGACTTTAACAATTTGTCTACTTATTTGTAAACTCAGATTTCACATACATTCCGTCTCAATGGATATTCATAGCAATTCAAATTTCATATATGCACAATTAGTTCAATTCAAATACGTTTATTTGTATATCGACTTACCTCATACAGGAAGAACAGAGATAAACGGCTATTCGATAACTTTTGACTTCCCTTGATCTAAATCTATTTTCTTCGGTTCTTGATCTATACATATTCAAACTTAACCCATTTATTTACTAAATCATTCAATTCAATCCAAAAGCACATATTTAGGGCAATTTGCAAATAAGCCCTCATATTTTCACATTTTGACATTTTAATCCTTATTTCATAAAATCACAAAATACACCAAATTTGCTTATACCCATGCTTGGCCGCATATAAACTATGATCATATCAATCCATACATTTCATTTATTTAACAATTTAGTCCCTCAAAATATTATTCTTTCAATTTAATCCAAATTACTCAAATTCATCAAAACTTCAAAGACAAACTATGTCAATTAAACACATATCTTTCATATTTCACCATCAAATATCACAAAGCCCATGTGTTCATCAATGGTACTGTAACAACCCAAACCTAGCCTAAATGTTACGACCAAATCTAGTGTGTTACATCAGGTGATGTTTGAAACCACAAAGTTTGGAAAAACTTATCGTTAAAAATCACATTTATAAATTCGATATTTCATTTCTCCTCACTTATGCCCAAGAGGGATTTACTCTTTTTAATACTCTTTCAAAATACGCATTTTGTCTTGTTTAATAAAAACTGGGTCGATTACAAAGGATTTGGTCTTATCATTTACGAAAACGAGTTATTTGAAAAAAAGTTGTTTATTGTTTTGAAAACTTCATGTTGATTAAATTTGCAGTATTTAAAGAAAATCCAAATGAAAGGTAAAATAATTCCAATGGCCTTATTACAACAATTTTAAAACCCAATAATTAAAATAAAGAAATCCTAAATTTAAAATACTTAGTTCACCCTTAAAGCATGAGGAACGAGTGGCCATCTCCGAGTCTCTCGCGGCTCCAATCCTCTGCGGCTGGGGATTACCTGTACAGTTAAGGTAAAGGGGTGAGTTACAAGAACTCAGTGTGTAATCCCAGTTACAATCAAGTCTGGGCTCAAGCGCATGTAGTATCAGTTCGGGCCTAAGGCCCCAAAATCATGGTAATGCAAACAGAGAAAATGTAACCTAACCCAATCTAACCAATACACCTCCCGTACCAGCCCTACACTCCTGTGGGGACCAAGTCAACCCACCCAGCCCTACACACCAAGAATGCAATGATCATTTGCGGATAATGCAAAGAATGTCGCGATGCGATTTTGTGGTTGAGCCACTATAATCAGTATATCGTGGCATAGCCACTTAATCAGTATAATGTGGTATAGCCACCAGTACAGTACTTCTTCCAATATATATATTTATATATATTTATCCATCCCAACCCAATGTAAGATGTCGTGACATAATAATTCAGTGTATGCAAAAATGTACCATCATAGTAGTTAAACAGAATACACACAATCAAGTTAAACCTACCCTTAAGGGTATAACAGTAATTTTACCCACCAAGGGTATTTCAGTAATTTTACCCACCAGTAATTTTACCCACCAAGGGTATCTCAGTAATTTTACCCACTAACGACCTTTTAGGAAGCCTACTGTTGCCTCGTGCGACTTGGGACCCCTTTCTGGGTCTTTATAGTGCAATTAGGCCTAAAATCCATTTCTGGCCCAAATGGGCCCACACGCTCGTGTGGCCTATTAAGTATGGTTTCGGTCTTAATTTTGCACACTTCACAGTGGGCCTATTAGCCCATTAGGCCCATTTATCTCGTTTTGGCTCGATCTAGCCCGTTATAGCCTCAATTTCGCGAGAGTGCTCGTGACACTCTCCATGACCTACCGCCTTCATAGTAACTCAGTTAATCACTACGAATGCTCGCACGCTCGACTAGTCACGGTTGCCGGTTTTTTGGCTTTTCGGCTTTTGGCCGAAACACAGATCAAGACATGCTTTCATCGATGATTGGTGTGAAATTACACACCTGATTACGAGTTGTGTTAACCCTCGATTCCAACACCTATAACGATAGTTGAGAAAACCAGTTAGTTTCTCTCCTTGATAAACTTAACCTGAAACACTATACTCATTGCCTTTACTTACTAGAGATCGACCACTCCTTGCTATGCTATAGTATTTGGTTTACTACCTTTGATAATGAGAACAAGTCCCTAAAGAAGAGCACAGGTTAGCAATGTTGTTTTAAAACAACATAGAAACGGCCGTTCGGCCCAAAGAAACTCACAAAATAATAACGAGAACATTTCACCCCTATTCGACCATAGTTGTACTTACCAAAATGCCACAAAATCGGCAGTTGCTCAACAAGGGTTTTAGCTTCCACAAAAAAGAACAAACAAGACTCGAGATGGAGAAGAGTATTCAGATTCGGCCTCAACAAAAAGAGTTAAGGCTGAGTGTTTCGGCTTTAGTAGAGAGAAAAGAGAGAGAAGAAAAGAAATAAAGGGAAAAGAAAACATTACCTTGTAATCACAGAAGAACACTAAGCTTCAGGCTACTAAGTGTTCGACTAAAGGAATCAAAGTAGAAATAGGGTGACTATTTGACTTAAGAAGGGAGAAGAAGTGAACATAACGAGAGGATAAGTGAGTAGGAGAACATTCAGCTATTAGCAAGGGATAGAAGAAACAGTTTCAAATTGGAGAAAAGAAGAGAGATTCGGCTTATGGAGAGGAAAGAGTAGAAAAGAAACAGAAAAGAAGAGAGGGAGAAAGAAATTTGGCAAGAAAGAAATTGCAAAAAGTTGACTCGAAGTGCTTAAGGAAAAGTGACCAAAATGCAAAAATGCAAAGGAGCAGCTAGAGAATTTCGGCACCCTTTCCTACTCAAAACCGAATATGCTACCTAAGCTCCTCTCTAGCCGAAATTCTCCCCTAACACACACTTCCACTCACGGCCAACATCTCCACACACCCCACTCCCTTGATTATCTCCCCTTTTTCCTCCTCACTTTGCTCTCCACCTCCCATTCAAACCGTTTGACTCATTCTCCAACCTCCATGGCAGAGTTTGATCCCAACTCTGCTTCTTCCTCTTCCAAAGCACAAAATAAGGGCCACTAAAATACAGCTTGTGAGCTTCGAACTCCTTCCCCATTGCTCTCCCATTGACGCCATAACCATCCTACCACATGGCCAACTTGTGTTAACAACTACACTTAAATTTACTTAAACTCTGCTTCCAACAGTCCTCTCCACTAAAGGCCCAAAAACCAAAATTTTTCCAGGGCTTGGCCTCGACCCCAGGCCTCCCTAGAGCCCCTAAATCCCCTCAAACAACTCGTAAAACAAACACAACATGCAATTATACAACAAAATCACAAACTTTTAATTTTGGGATGTTACAGGTACATTTCAAAAACATCATTAATTCACAAAACATGGGTGTTGAAGAACACAAAGCAACGATTACAAAAACGTAGAAATTATCAAAAATCGAAGTCAAAACTTACCTTAATTGAACTAGATGAGTGCCGAAACCTAAAATGGTTTTTTCCTTTCTTTCCTTGCTATATTTGGCCAAATAAGATGAACAATGGCCATATTTTATGTTTATTTTATTATAACATATATTATTATTTCTTTTACCAAATTAACCTTACGAATAAACATTTAAAATATATAAAATTCAAGGCTATTAATGTCCAATACCATCCACTCACTTTTAAAATGGTTTAATTGCCTCATAAGGCCTCCTCATTTAAAAGCCATATCAATTAGGCCATTAATCAAATAGAATGCTACTTTTACGGTTTATGTGATTTAATCCTTTGCTCAAATTAAACACACAAACAGACAAATTAATTCACGATACTTTAGCACATGCTTAATCACACAGTAAGCATAGAAAATAATATTAAAATATTTTACTGACTCGAATTTGTGGTCCCAAAACCACTGTTCTGACTAGGGTCTAAACCGGACTGTTACATCGAGGGTCCATTCAAGGGATAATATGATTAGTTTCAGATTTGAACAGTATATGACTTGAATTACCTGAAATTATTCAATAAACTCTAGTTATTCTCCGTAACCTTATTTCGGCGACTGAGATGGGTTAAGGGTGTTATATTTATTGGTATCAAAACTGCGATTTAGTCGATTCTCGAACTAACGTAGCAAGTATGAGTTTAGTTATACATGCCATTATATAATTTGTGTTAGTGTGATATTTCCCGACCATTTTAAATGTGTTTTCATATAGAAATGTCATCTAACCGAGCTAGAGCTAAATCTAAGGAAGCTGAGAGAACTGCTCAAGCTTCTGTTCAATGAGCTGTATCTAGTAGTAGTGGAAGGCCTGTGTCTGAGGGCCGAGATGAGGAAGAAAAATAAGCCTTCTTTCAAATGATGAATGAGTGGTTTAATATTTGAGAACTAATCCTGCTGTACAACAACATCCCCCACCTGTTCCTCAACCGGTTCTAGAGATGCCACAGGGTACGGAACATGTTAGAATCAAGAAGCCTCCGGTGGATAAAATTCATAAGTATGGGGCAGAGAAATTTAGGGCTACTGCCGATGATGATCCAGAGAAGGCTGAGTTTTGGTTGGAAAATACCATCCGGGTTTTAGATGAATTATTGTGTACACTAGCCGAGAGTTTGAAATGTGCAATATCGTTATTGAAAGACACAAGTTATCGTTGGTGGAACACCATAACTTCTGTGGTACAGAGAGAAAATGTTACCCGAGAGTTTTTCCAGACTAAATTCAGAAAGAAGTACATCAGTCAAAGATTTCTGGATCAGAAAAAGAAATAATTTTTAGAGCTCAAACAGGGAAACACCACTGTATCTAAATATGAGCGAGAATTTGTTCAGTTAAGTAAGTATGCTAGAGAATGAGTCCCGACTAAGGTTGATATGTGCAAATGTTTTGAAGAGTGCTTAAATAAAGATATCAAGCTGTTGATTGGAATTCTTGAATTAAGGGAATTTATGGTGTTAGCTAATCGAGAACATAAAGCTGAGGAATTAAGTAAAGAAAAGAAGAAAGTAGAGAGGGAAGCTCGGATTTCTGATAAAAGATTTATGGGTAAATCACAATCATATGCTTCAAAGAAATCAAAGAAGTGCCATGATCGTTCTACCACCTTTACGAGATATTCTGAAAAAGAGCTAGGCTCTTAACGCTTTAACCCGAGATCCTCGTCTCCATTTGTAACAAGTGTGGGAAGTGTTAGTAACCCCAAATAGAGGTGTAAACACTGTAATAAAGTTTATTTTGGGGAACGTCATTTGAGAAGTAGAGCCTATTACTGATGTGGTTCTCTTGATCATTTCATTAAAGATTGCCTGGAAATGATTGAAAAAGATATTAATCAAACTTCGAAACCGAGTAATCCCGCCTCAAGAGGCAAATCACCACGTCACCCCGATAATGTCAGTGGTAGTTGAGGTACTACAAGGGATACAACAGTTAAATTTGAGGCACGAGAATTTGTAAGGACATATGCTATTTGTGCTAGAGAGGATGCCTCTGCACCAAACGTCATTACTGGTACATTTTCTCTTCCTGATACTGATATTATTGCTTTGATTGATCCTGGTTCCATACATTCATATATATACAAATTTAGTGTCTGTTAAAAATTTACCTGTTGAATTCACGGAATTTGTGGTTAAAGTTTCAAACCTCCTGGGCTAGTATGTTATGGTTGATAAAGTTTGTAAAAACTGTTCGTTGATGGTAAAGGGTTATTGTTTCTCGGCTGATTTAATGCTACTTCCTTTTGTTGAATTTGATGTGATTTTGGGAATGGACTGGCTGACCCAACATGATACAGTAGTGAATTGTAAACAGAAATATATTGTGTTGAAATGTCAGAATGGTGAGTTACTCCATGTTGAATCTAATAAATTGGATGGGTTATCTAATCTGATTTTAGCAATATCAACACAGAAATATGTCAGAAAGAGATATGATGCTTATCTTGTATATGTGTTAGATACTATAGTATCTGAGTCGAAGATCCAATCAGTGCCGGTTGTTTGTGAATTTCTTGATGTATTTCTGGATGAACTACCTGGTTTACCACCAGTTAGAGAAGTGGAGTTCTTTATAGATCTTGTACCGGGGACAACACCGATATCCATAACACTCTACAGAATGGCTCCTACAGAATTAAAAGAGTTGAAAGTACAATTGCAAGAATTGATTGAAAGATGCTTTGTTAGACCTAGTTTCTCATCTTGAGTACACTAGTTCTTTTTGTAAAGAAGAAAGACGGATCATTGAGAATAGATTACAGACAACTTAACAACAATAAAGAATAAGTATCCATTGCCTTGTGAATTGATGATCTATTTGACCAGTTGAAAGGTGCCACTGTATTTTCAAAGATTGATCTCCGTTCTGGTTATTATCAGCTACGGGTAAAAGATTCAGATATGCCAAAGACAAATTTCAAAACCAGATACGGGCACTATGAGTTTCTTGTAATGTCGTTTGGTTTGACAAATGCACCTGCGGTATTTATGGATTTGATGAATAGAATCTTCAGACCGTATTTAGACAAGTTTGTGGTGGTATTTATTGATGATATTTTGGTATATTCTTGAGATGAAAATGAGCATGCTGAACACTTAAAAATAGTGTTGCAAACTTTGCGTGAGAAACAATTATATGCCAAATTCAGTAAATGTGAATTTTGGTTACGAGAAGTTGGTTTTCTTGGACATATTGTATCTACTGAAGGTATCAAGGTGGATCCAAATAAAATTTCAGCCATTGTTAATTGAAAGCCACCAAAAAACGTGTCTGAAGTTAGAAGTTTTATGGGTTTGGCTGGATATTATCGGAGATTTGTTAAAGGATATTCAATGATAGTTTCTCCGATGACTCGATTGTAGTAGAAAGATGTGAAATTCAAGTGGTCTGATAAATGTCAGTAGAGTTTCGACAGATTGAAAGCCTTATTGACGAAGCACCTGTGTTAGTTCAGCCTGAATCGGGTAAGGAATTTGTAATTTATAGTGATGTATCGTTAAATGGATTAGGCTATGTATTGATGCAAGAAGGTAAAGTAATAGCCTGTGCTTCAAGACAACTAAAACCATATGAAAAAGAACTACTTGATATATGATCTTGAATTGGTAGCCATTGTGTTTGCACTAAAAATTTGGCGACATTGTCTGTTTGGCGAAAAGTGCCACATATTTACCAACTATAAAAGTTTGAAGTATTTGATGTCACAGAAAGATTTGAATTGAGACAGAGCAGGTGGCTTGAATTATTGAAAGATTATGATCTGGTTATTGATTACCATCTGGGAAAAACCAATATGGTTGTAGATGCTCTGAGCAGAAAATCCCTGTTTGCTTTGCAAGCAATGAATACCCGATTGTCATTATCTGATGATGGTTCAATCATAGCTGAGTTAAAAGCTAGACGAACATTTTTGCAGCAAATTTTTGAAGCTCAGAAAAATGATGTGGAATTACGAGCTAAACGGGTACAGTGCAAGTTGAATTCTAATTCAGAATTTCAAATTAGTTCTGATGGTTATTAGTTATTCAGAGGCAGAAAATGTATACCGAAGAACTCAGAATTGGAACCGAAGATTTTACATGAAGCTCATAATGGTAATATGTTTATTCATCCTAGTAGTAATAAAATGTATAATGATTTGAAAAAGATGTACTAGTGGCCGGGAATGAAACGAGATATTTCTAAATTTGTATCTAAAAGTTTAATATGTCAGCAAGTAAAAGCTAAACATCAGGTGCCTTCGGGATTATTACAGCTAGTTACAATACCAGAATACAAATGGGAAAGAATTACCATGGACTTTGTATCAGGGTTACCCTTGTCTCCGAAGAAGAAAGATGTTATTTGGGTAATCGTTGATCAGTTAACAAAGTCTGCACACTTTATTCCGATATGTATGGATTTTTCTTTGGATAGTTTGGCTGAATTATATGTTTCTGAGATTGTCAGATTGCATGGAGTACCTGTCTCCATTATTTCAGACAGAGATCCTCGATTTACATCTCGGTTCTGGAATAAACTGCATGAAGCCTTGGGTACACAGTTACATTTTAGTTTTGCATTCCATCCTCAAGTTGATGGATAATCTGAACGTGTTATACAGATTTTAGAAGGTATGCTTCGGTGTTGTGTACTTGAATTTGAAGGTAACGGGGAAATGTATCTACCTTTAGTTGAATTTGCCTACAATAATAGTTATCAGTCCAGCATTAAAATGGCACCGTACGAGGCCTTGTATGGCCAGAAATGTAGAACTCCATTGTATTGGACAGAACTTAGTGAGAAAAAGATACATGGAGTTGACTTGATCCGTGAAACAGAAGAAAAAGTAAAGGTAATTCAGGACAGTTTAAAAGGAGCCTCTGATCGTCAAAAGTCTTATGTTGATCTTAAACGGAAAGAAATAGAATTTCAGGTCGGTGACAAGGTATTCTTGAAAGTATCACCTTGGAAGAAAGTTCTCTGGTTTGGTCGTAAAGGAAAACTGTGTCCACGATTCATTGGGCCATTTGATATCACAGCATATCGGTTAGCATTACCACCAGAACTTGATCGGATTCATAATGTTTTCCATGTGTCTATGTTACGATGATATCGGTCAGATCCTTCACATGTTATTTCTACGACAGAAGTTGAGATTCAACCTGATATGACTTACAGTGAGGAACCGATCAAAATCTTGGCGTGTGAAACAAAAGAGTTGAGAACAAAAAGGTGGCTTTAGTGAAAGTTCTTTCGAAATGCCATGGTATAGAAGAGGCTACCTGGGAACCGGAGGATACCATTAGAAAGCAATACCTGAATCTTTTTACTGGTAAGATTTTCGAGGACAAAAATTCTTAAGGGGAAAGAGTTGTAATAGCCCATTTTCAGTGAATCGAAACAGTGGTTTCGGGACCACAAATCCAAGGCGAAAAGAAAATTTATTTTAATGTTATTGCTTGGTCTGTATTATGATAGGAATGTTATATGAAAATTCTGATATGAAAATTTTATCGATTATGTGTTTAATTAAGGAAAGGACCAAATCGCATAAAATGAAAATTTTGAATTCTAATAGCTAGGAGGATCAAATATCTATGGAATTCAAAACTTGAGGTCCCTATATGGTAACTAGACCATTAAATAAAATTTAGTAGATACTTTTGGTGATTAATCCATGGAAAAGTTAGAAAAGGCTAAGGACAAAATTGGAAATGAGAAAAATTAAGAGATGATAACTAATTAAATAGAAAATATCATCTTATTTTCATCATCTTCATCCCCAAATTTTATGGAAACCCTAGGAGAGAAAAAGAAAACTAATCAAGCCTAATTAGGTATGTTTTCTTGTCCCGTTTTTAGTATATTTTTGAGGTCGGGATAGTCTAATGTATCTATTTTGGGGATTAATTTGAAAAAAAATCAAAGTATAGAAATTTTTCCATGGATGAATATGCTGAAAATTTGAAATTTATGGTAGAAAATGAAAGGTTGTTGATAGATAAACAACTTTTACAAAGAGAATTTTGATAAAATTATGATTTAGGGACTAAATTAAAAAGTGGTAAAACCCATAGAAAAATTCTAATTTTTGTGAAATTCATGGGCTGTTATTATAACATGTAAAATTCAGTTAGGCTTGGAATAATGATTAATGTAATAGCCCATTTTTGCCCGGGGCCTTATAGATAAAACAAACCAGAATAAAAAACAAAAAATAAATGTCAAGTTTATTTTTACAGCCCATTTACAAAACCAATTAATAGCCCAATACTAAAACAGATAACCCAAACTAATACCCAAAACCCAAATTACACCCTCAGACCCAGAACTAAAACCCAAACCCGAATTCTAACCCAAGACCCAATTACACCCAGTAGTCCCAGACCCAAAACTCACACGGCCCGAAAGGGCCCAATACCTAAACGAAATTAGAGACTTAGGGTTTCTGGGAAACCCTCGCACCGCAAGCCCCAGTAGCCCCTTTCTCGCGCCCAAGCCACCAGTCGCGCCACAGTTAGCGTGAATCGCGCTCCGCCGCTGTGTTTCTTGTCATTCGCCTTCAAAAAAGGAAAGAAAGGAGCAGCAAACATGGCAAGAAACAACTTGACATATTTTTTATTAATTTTTGGGCTATAAATCTGTAAACAGGACACAAAATACACACAGAGAAAACAGTATACACACGAATATACAGATACATAAGAAAACAGCAGAGGTGATTTTTTATTTCGTTTATATTTTTTTTCCCTTTCGATCTATGCTATTTTTTGTACATATGATAAAAAAATAACAAATATAGAAGACTACCTTCGTTTCGGCTTCAAAACAGAGAGATTTGACTCTTGGCCGCCGACTACGGCGGCGCGTGTGGCGTGTGAGACGGTGGTCCATGAGTCCGATGACTGGACTCCGGATGGAGGAAGGAGGACTTTGAGAGAATTTTTTGAAGGTTTTTTTTTTAAAACGGGGTTCAAATGATTTTTTTGGGTTAAAATTAACTTATATAGCATCATGAAAACGACGCCGTTTTTGCTTAGGACAATAAGCATTAAACGACGTCGTTTAAAAAAGCCAGACCCGTACGTTGAACTGACCCGGAGAGGATCCATGCATTTTTTATAAAATGGTCTAATTCTCTTTGGTCCTTTTGTAATTTTATTATTTTTAATTTAGTTCAATTTAATTTTTTTATTTTTAATCAAGCCCTAAATGTTTGTTTATGTTCAATTCAATCCCTCGGGCTAATTAAAGATTGATGACAGAACGGCGCAGTTTAGGAGACAGGGCATAATTTCCCATTAGGTCCCTACAGTTTGTAGCGCACTTCAATATCATCCTTTTACATTTTTTTCCTTAGTTTATTTATTTATTTTAATTTGATCCATGTTTCTTCAATTCTTTTCATTTATTTTTACTTTCACTTTTTTTTAATTATTTAGTATTATACATACGCATTAAATTATTAACTATTTATCATTTGTACTAGGTTTTTTTATTTAATATTATTTATATATTACATATGATTTTATAATTTGTATATTAGTTATTATGTTATATGTTTTTTTAATGTTTGTATATTATATATATTATTATATTATATCATATATTACTTTTAAAATTTTATTTTGTATAAAATTTATTTATATTATATAACATATATTGTTTATATTGTTTATATTTAATTTTTATGATTACCGTATTATATATATTTCTATTTTAAATTTTTATATAATATTTACTTATAATTGTTTTCATCGTATATTATCGTTTATGATTATATATGTACTAAATTATTAAATTTGGTATAAGTACTCTTATATTTTTCATATATCCTAAGTTTTTTTTAAAATATCATTTATATATATAATCGTTTTAGAGATTGTCACATTCCTTTTATTTTTTGTCATAATATTCATTCAACGTTAAATATATCATTTATTTATTTATTTGATTTTGTTTATGGAATTTAATATTTATTTCTTGAATTTTTATATTTCGTGAAGATTTTTAATTACCGCTACTTATTTTATATCTCATGTTTATCTATTTATGTTCTTTTAATCGTTTATTATTGCTTTGCATAGTTCTTTTATTTGTTATTTCATTTTATATTATTCTTTAATTATTTATATTAGTAGTAATTGCTAATATAATTTGTAGTTATGGTGAATTGCTATTAAGTATGTATTATAATGTATCAATGCAATATTTTACTCAAACCATTTAAAAAAAAACACATTTTGCAAAATTGCCGTATTTTATTCAATTTTTTTTTAAAAACTACGGTGATATGTAATATTTGGGGACTTCAAGAAGAATTGTGCCCTAACTCACTGCGTTTCGGTTTTTCTCGTTGAACTTAAAATATTAAGTATCTCTTTTTTTCGAAATTGAAATTTATAAACTTCAAATCAAAACTTATTCTCGAGAATTCAAAACGTTGTATCCTAACTTATTGGATATGATGTTTTGTTTCTTGAGGTAAAAATTTTCTACAAATAAAGGCGAGCCTAGTTTCGAAGTCATGAGATGTTACATCCTAACTTATTGGGTGTAGCATTTTATTTCTTTGAGATAGGTAAGTCTTGGCTTTCTTTCAAATAAAATGATCGTATTTTAAATTTTTCAAAATTTCGACATTAGGACATGAGATTATCAACTAGGTACCAAATTCTGTGCGTTACGAGGGTGCTAACCCTTCCTCGTACGTAACTGACTCCCGAACCCGTTTTCTTGTATTTTGTGGACCAAAATCAATGTTTTGAAATAAAACATTTTATAAGGTGATCCAATCACACCCAAGTAAAAAGAGATTGGAGGCGACTCCCTTTTTTTTTTAAAGTCGACCCCCATTTTTATAAAAACATAAAAATGGTTTTGACAATTAAATTGCATGAATTTTATTTTCCGAGCTTAGGGATAAAATTGGAATTTATGAAAAGTTTAAGGGCAAAATGATAATTTTTCCTATGGTGTAAATTGAATCCAATTGAATATGAAATGTGATAAACTGATGCTTAAATTCATTTATATAGATCCAGACAACTCAAATTCAAAGCTAGATCGAGGAAAAGAAAAAGTTTCGGATTAGTAGAATTCCTTATACGGACGATTATCAAGGTAAGTTCGTATAACTAAATTTATATATTTACACACTTGAATTTAATGTTATGTATGAGAATTATGTAGTGGTTATGCATATGAAAATTGAATACATGTCCAATAATGCCTGATAAATGATAAGTTTCGTTTGAATAAAGAAATTCGATGGATATAAGTTATTTCCCGTATTACATGTGATCTTGCATATGTTGTTGACATTATAGCTCGGACGAGCATCCTGTTAAAGGCCTTCTCGAGCATCCTATTATATAGTTCTTGTGAGCATTTTGATCGGTAGTGATTTTGCATGTGTTGCAAACTACCACAGCTCTTTGTGAGCATCCTGTTACATGATTCGATCTATTGTGATCCAGCATATAATGCAGACACAAACGCAGCTCTACGTGAGCGTCCTGATATAAGCTCTTATGGGCTTCCTGATATGGCTCGCTTGAACTCCCTGTTACCTTATCCGGTGCTCCCTGATATTAACTTTTCGGAGTCATCTGTATGCTTTATGAGCTCCCTGAATAAAACTCTTATGAATTTCCTACTTAGCCCGGATAAGTGTCCTGTTACATGGCTCAACTGAGTATCATGATATATGGCTCGAGTGTGTGCTCCCTAATTAAGTGCCCTAATGGGTACCCCTGATTATGAGTTGACGGATTGTGGTTTTGTACACCTTGTGTGTACTACCTGAGTATCCATTGAAATTTCAATGATTCAACGGATAAATTCTTGAATTGAGAATCTATAAGATTAAATGAATTAAATCTCGAATGTTCCTGAAATTCCTGAAAATTTGTAATATGATAAGCTCATCCATGCTATTTAATGTACACACGAATTATGTGAGTAACATAATTGTTGAGTGTATGTGTTTAAGCAAATTTTGCCAATTTGTTGGGAGTCATGTTATTGTATGCTTTTTTGAAAGAATGTAATTGGTAAGTTTAATTCTTTTTATACGAGCTTACTAAGCATTAAATGCTTACTAGGTTTTATTTTCACTATTTTATAGTGCTCGAGAGCTTGGAAAGGTTGGAGACCGATCGTAGCATCATCACACTATCCACTAGCTCGTTTTGGTATAAATAATAAACTTATTTTCGTATAATGGCATGTATAGGTTAACTTGACAAAAGATGGCTTGTAGATGGATGTTTGTAATCTAGCCATTGGTATGGCTAGTGATCGTTGATTTGGTATATTACTACAAAGTTATATCATGTTAATATATATACGTGTATGGTATGTTTAGATTTAATTAAGGTAAATTATATGCCTTAACAAAATGGAAAGTTTGGCTATATGAATATAGGTGATGTTATATCATACATGTTAATGTTGATTGCTTGGTTTAATGTTTGGAATTGGTTGATATATGTGAGTAAATGTTGGTGTAGGTTGTTGGCAAATTTTGGGTGAGAAATAAAGCTAGGAAATGACTTTATTTTGTCCACACGGGTAGACACACGGGCATGTGATTATGGTTTGGCTGTGTGTCCCCTGGATCCTAAAATATAGAAATAGAATGCTCAGAATTGGGCATACGGGAGTGTGTCTCAACCGTGTGTGTTACATTGCCCAGAACACGGGCGTGTGTTTTGGCCGTGTGAAACCTGCACCTAATTTGTGAAAATTAAATTAACCACACGGCCTAGCACATGGGCCTTCGGTAGCCCGTGTGGCACAAGGCAGAGAGTTACACGGGGTCGGACATGGCAGGTAGCATGGGCGTGTCCTATGGTCACATGGGTGTGTCCCTTGACCTCACAGGCGTGTGTGCCCTGCATTTAGTAAAAAAATTTAAAATTTTACGAAAAATTTTCTATGTTCTCAATTTAGTCCTGACTTGATTTTAATATTTAAATTGGGCCTCGAGGGTCTATTCAAAGGGCAATATGATTAGTTTCAGATATGAACAGTATATGACTTGAATTATATGAAATTATTCTGTAAACTTTGGTAATACTTTGTAACCCTGTACTGACAACGGATATGGGTTAAGGGTGTTACAATATACATTCATGAAATTGAGACTTGGTTGTATTGAAAAGTGAAATGAATCCTTATTAATTGTATCAGGCTGAGTCAGATATAGATGGCATGCCATAGGATAGGAAGAGTTCAGGGATTACTTCAACCTCGAGTCGATGAGGCATTGGGTGCCAATTTGCTTCAGTTTAATCGATGAGACACTGGGTGTCAATTTATATAGTGCTAGGCTCAGTTATTACTTTGGATTTATCCAATGAGGCACTAGGTGCCAAATTGGTGTGTTGGTTGGATCCATGTATCCATTCGAGTTCGTGTTGTGTTAATAGGGGAAAGTAAAATAATAATTTATGTGATTGATATTGAAATGGAAAAGATGAGAAATGAATATGAAATAAGAAAATATTGAATTGACAAATATGAGAATTGATTATGAGATGAGAAATGAAATATGAAATGATGAATTGAGATGTGAAACTTGAATGAATTCAAGTATTGATCAAAGATATGAATCATGCCATTGCATAAGATGATGTATTCAAATGTTAAATGAAATGCCATTGATATATACTTATATATTTGAATATGTAAAAATCTTAATAGATGTGAATAAGGAATGAGCAAAAATTATACTATTGAATTGAAACACATGAACATAGCTTACTTGTTGGATTTTGCATTTTAAATACTTACATCAAGTTTATGTTATTCGGATTATAGAAATACCACTGAGTTTTAGTCAGCGTGTGATTTTGTTTTCCGTGCGCAGGCTAGATATTATTCGATTTATCGCCGACTCAGCATCAAATCACAAATCCTGAGCTCAAGTGTGGTGATATTTCATTTTGTAATGGCATGTACCTAGGGAGTCTTTTGTTGATATTGTTTATAAGATGTTGTTAACTTAGTTTCTAATGAAAAAATGGTTATGTATATGGTTGTGGTTGAGGCTATGTTAGTATGGTAGCCTAGGTTATATTTTGGTATATGATAGTTTAAAGTTTGGTAGCTTAGCATAATACTTGGTATGTGCATAGCTTCATATTTGGAAACTTTAGAAGTTGAAAGTTAGTTCAAATATGGTAAATGTGATAGAGAAAACAAATTTCCAAAAAAAGAAAAAAAAATCTAAACTAAATCAGATAACCCCTCAATCCCTCAATCTGCTCCCACACTCCCCCACTACAACTCAAACACCCCCAAAACTGTCCACCACTCTCTCTCATTATCCAAAATCCCTTAATTTTATATACTCACTTCCCACTACACCTCTACCACTTCGACATTTCAGTTCTGCTCAAACTCTCCACGCACCACTAGCAAAAGTATATCCCCCATGCTAGCGCAGGGACTTGAACTCTAGACCTCCCACACGCCAACTCACACCTTAGCCACCAAACCAGCAGGTCCATTCTGACATAATTTACGAACATTTAATTATAAGCCTACTGGCTAAAGATAGGGGTTAACTCAATTAAAAACAAAATTTTACCAAGCTAAGGCTTGAACTTGAGACCTCTCAGACACTCCCAGAACATATAGCCACTAAAGCAGATAATTATTTATGACACAAACATACGAAAATAAATATCTAAGGGATTTTTGGGGTGTTACAAAATGTGTTACATGAATGATATTTTTGGTATATGTTAGGACCATATTAGGAAGTAGTATAAATAGTTGTATTAAGTTAGAAATTAAACTACATCCTTAAATTAATTTATGACATTAGAGACAAAATTGAATAGATTGAAAGTTGTTAGAAAATGTTATTGTAGAATAGAAGTATGAGGTCCCTAATAATTAAATTCAAATTTGAATTTCAATTCGATATTGGATATCGAAAGATATGGGCATCTCGGATAATAAGGGTTTATAGGGACTAAATTGAATAAATGCATAACATTTGTGATTTGGATGTTAATTTATTAAGCGTAGCTAAATACGAAGTCGAGCCGTCGAGGGTTAGCTATTTTTGTTTGTACTAATATAAATTTTTTTATTTCTTAAATTCATTTGAGTAACTAGTCTTGTTGAACTGCTAGTGATACATTATTACAAACTATGTTACAATGTATCGTATTAAATGTTGGCTTAATTGGTAAGTTAGATAGGTACATTTATGTATATGAAATTCATTACGATGCTAAAATGATTAGCTACTTGGTTTTCAAATTTAAAATTATGTGGTAATACACATGTATTAATAATGTAAATATATGAGTTTGCCTTATTAAACGATGCTAGACATAGTCAGGGCATAGTTGGAATGCCATAAGATTTGTGTATGATATTGGTGGGAGCATGTAATGCCTCAAAAATGTAGGGTTTGTAATTTTGCATGATTTGGCTTAAATTCCATGTGTGCTTCAATGGATAATTATTTGAGTGTATTTTGGGGTTTTTAGGAAACCTGGGTTTGAGTCTGGGCCTTGGAAAATTTTTTGCTCTTAAGTGAAATTGGCTGTTAGCAGTTAGGACTTATGTTTAAATGTGTGTGATTTTATATCACAAAAAGAGTATGTGGCTTAATGGTTGTGGCGTTACTAAGGTGGCAAGGGAATTGGAGTTCGAATCCCATGGCATGCAATAAGGAGATTTTATTTTACATCTATGTGACGTGAGAGGTAGAGTTGGAACCAAACTCTTCCGAGGAGGTTGGAGACTTGGTCAACAAATTTGAATGGGAGGCTGGGAGCAAATTAAGGAGGAAACGATGGAGAGTGATCATTGTTTTCGTGATGTCAAAGTCTTAAAATTTATATAAAGAATGATCAAACCTGAAAACTAACTATGGCAACGATTTGAGGCAAGCGTACCTATCGAACAGTAGTATAGTTAAGGCAAGACCGGAATGTCGAACCCAAAGGAACCAAAAGTACTAATGCTAACTCTCTTTTTATTATTTAGCTTAAGATTTGAATGAATTGTTTATCTAATCTAAAATTAACTAACAACTAATCTAAAGATGTAAAGACGAAGAAGAATGAAATTGGGGAAAATAGCTTTAGGAAAAACTAATTGATTAAGATGACACCCAAGGAAGAATCCACCTAGACTTCACTTGTTATCTAAGTCTGAACCAGATGATGTATTCACTTGACTTGATCCGTAAGATTCTCTAAGTTATATTAATCCCTCTCTCGAGGCGACGAACGTCTAACCCTATGTTGATTAATTGAAATCTCTTTCTAATTAAAACCCCTAGAATCGTATTAACTCGATCTAGGGACTTCCATATTAGGTTTCACCCTAATCTGGCAAAATCTTTTCACCCTATCTATAGGCGTGCGATCAACTCCGCTTAATTATTCTAGATCTACTCTTAGGCAGTGACTTTTTCTCCTCCACCTAAGCACATCATACTTGAATTAATATCCCGGAAATATCAACACAAGAATTAAGAACACATAATTAAGAACAAGTCAAATATTTATCATATAGTTCAGCAAACGATAGCAAGATTCATCTTAAGTTTCATCCCTCTCAAGTATTTGAGGGTTTAGTTCATAACAATAAAAGAAAACATCTCAAAAGAAAAGATAAAACAAAACATAAGAAATCCCTAAAACTCCCTGAAGGAATTGAAGGAGAGATCCTCCGTCTTGAGTATAATTCCGGCTTCTTGAGATGGATCAACTGGCTATCTTCGAGTAAATCCCCACAAATCTAACCTCTTTGGCCTAGCTGGATGGCCCCTGACTAAAGTCGTGGGTTCCCCCTTTTCTGGTCATACTTAGGGGGGTTTATATAGGCTTCTGAATATGTTTCTTCGCCCCTAAGTATCCAAATCCGAACAAAACTCTTCTTTCCTGCGACAGGGACACGCCCAAGGCACACGCCCATGTAAGTCGTGGCCAGGCCGTGTTGAGGCTGTTAAGTGAGGCACGACCATGTGATCTTGGGCCCAGGCCGTGTGGATTTTGTGATATGGCCCATTTACTCTGTTTTGGGCCCGTTTTCTGTTCTTTTCGTCCTTTGGTGCTCTCCTGGGTATAAAACATGAAAACAAAGGATTAAGAGCACCAAATTACATAACTCAAGGCTTTAATCATCCAAAAGCATGCTAAATGTGGGCCTAAAATATGTTACTTCTACGGTTCATCAAATACCCCCACACTTAAGCTTTTGCTTGTCCTCAAGGAAAATTCTCGACTTACAATTAAAATGAACTTCCTTGATTCACAAGATTCATCGATAGTGTTTCATCATAATTCAAAGATAATTTATACATGGATAATTCAACTCAAAGAGTCCTAAAGATTCAAACAATCAAAGTCATACATTTATAGCATAAAAACATAGGTGTTTTCCCTTCATTTAAATAACTACCTCTGAGTCAAAATTGACAAGAATTGACATCCTCACTAAAGATTCACTCAAATCACTCCAAGTGTTTAAGGTTCATAATTAAGCACTCAGGAGTCAAACATGAAAAGTTAATCCAGTAGGCTTGCATGAAAATCAAATCTCCACCACTATAAAATGAGATGATACACAAATCGAAATGTAACATCCTGAAAAGGGCCTATGCATTTTCGGTTTAATTGTACGAAATGACATGTCTTAAGTATTATGAATAAATTTTGAACATTTTTGGAAACCTAGAAATGAATAGAAATGAGTTAGAAATGAACATTTTTGGAAACCTGGAAATGGATGGAAATGATTCGGAAATGATTCAAAAGAGGAAAGTGAACATTTCTGGAAACTTGGAAATGTAAGGAAATGTCAAGATTAAAGAGCCGAACGAAAATTTTTGGAAACTTAGAAATGACTTAGAAATGTCGTGTTTTAAAGTTTAAAAGAGGAAACTGAGGCAAGGGGGCCTTAAAAAAAAGTATGTGAAATTTGATACACAAACAGGCTTGGAAAAGTGGCCTGAAGATGCCACTTAGGGCCTCTAGAAATGGCACCACCTGCAAGGGGTTGGGCCTGAGTTCGAGTCACCAGGGAAGCAAATAAAAGAAGCTTTATTTTTGCTTCCAGAAGCCGGAGGTGGACGGCACAAGCTTTCTAGAAAGGAGGAGTTTTATCCTCTTTAAAATTCGGCTAATTAAGGGGATAAATAAGGGATTTAATTTGGATTATTTTTGGAGAGATAAATAAGGATTATTTTTTAATTATTTTAAATTAAGAAATAAAGTTATCACAAAGAAAGAGTGGTGGCCAAGTAGGGGACTCTAGCCTAGTAAATTCGGCTAAGGGAGGAAAAGCAAGGCTAGTTTCCATCCACTCTTTTCCTTGGTCGAAATTCCCTAAAGAATTCTCCCCTCTCTGCCGAAATTTTCCTTAGCAAATTCTCTCTTTTCTTTGCTATTTTGCTAAAACCGAAAACTCTAGTAAAGCAAGCCAATCTCTTCATCTTTCTCTTCTTCCTATTTCTTTTATGCCAATCCATTCAAAAGCCAAATCTTGGAGGGGCTTCAAGCATAGGTGTTGCCGATTTCCATATAAAAGGGTAAGATCCAATTCGGTTCTCCTTCTTTTCTCTTAGACTTGTCGGAACTAAGATCTAATCTCTACTATTGTTTTATGGCCCAATCTACAAAGGATCTCTCAGGTTTCTACAACTGTCGACTACAAGGAGGAATATTTCGAGATTCATAAGGATCTAAGGTAAGAAACTATAAGATTCAAAGGCCTTGCTTTATGTTTTGGTGATTAGATTAAATCTAACGTAAGGATTTAGGGATTTCGACATTCCTAGGAAAACAAAGATCAGTTTCGGGATTTGTTGGTGTTCCAATCGGCAACAAGGTAAGAATACTAATCCTACTAGGATTTGGATTGTGGCCGAATAGGTTTTTAATATGTTTATATGATTGGCCGAATATAGGGGATAACGGATCTAAAGCAATAGATTGGTTTTCGGGATTTCAAGGAATTCGTTAAACAAATCAGGTGTGTACCCCACACTATCTTTTAATACATTATATGGCAATATCTAATGTATGTAAGTATAAGAATGATAATATGGCTAAGGTACCCTAATGTGGTACAAAAGTACTCAGGTACGTTTCCTACTGTTACTATTATTTCGAAATATGTTATACTTAACATGTGGAAAGTGACATGAATGTGATTCTAAGTATGATATGCATGATATATGGGCATTCGGGTTATATGAGAAAGGGGAAGTGAATGTGGTGACTTCGGTCTCACTATCTGAATGTGGTGACTTCGGTCACATTATCTGAATGTGGTAACTTCGGTTACATTATTTGAATGTGGTGTCTCATGACATAATTATCTGGTGGCTATGCCACAAATTTTATATGGGCGATAAGCACGTAGACTGCAGCGACTGCCTTCGATGGTGTGTAGCGGATGGAGGGTTGACTTAGTAGTCACCACGGTGTGCAGGTTGGTACGGGGATGTGTAGTGGATGGGATCTAGGTTTGGGTTCGGGTTGCATCATATTTCTGTTTGTATATGAATATGCCTGTGGTACAATATGGTATGCTTGATTTATTAAATTTTAGTGTTGGTTACACATTGAGTCTGTTGACTAACCCCGTTGTGGGAACATGTTTCAGGTGACGAGCAGTGATGGACCGGGACGGCAGAACTTGTGGTGGCCATGCTCAGCTTGAAGTTTTATCTGATTTGGACAATTTATTTCATTTAAGTATTTCATTATTCTATTTTGGGTTTTTAATTGATGTAATAAGGCCTTCACTGAACTATGTTGTTTTCTGTTCTATTTGCTTTGTTACGACATTTTTACTTATTAAAAATTTAGTAAATTTACGTTAAAATAAACTTTAAATATTTTGTCACCTTAAATAAATGGATTTCAACACAAGATAAATTGGTTTTCAGAACGAGCCCAACCCAAACAACATTTTTTCGAGAATCGCACAAGTTTTTCCTAAGGATCAAAAGAATTTTGAACCAGTTTAATCAAGGAACATATAAAAATAAAATGAAAATAAACCCCAAAGTCTATTTAAAACAAATTTTCCATTGCATGGCCACCTCGAGTCCATCCGGCTCCTCATCCGCGATCTACATGTCACCTGAAAAAAGTTAAAGGAGAAGGTGAGTCACCAAGACTCAATGTGTAACCCTTCTCCCGGTTTAATGCAACATCTTACACAAATCATAAATAAATTTAGCCTGCACCCAACCTAGCCATCCATAACTCCTTTCTCTACCCGGTGTGGTACCAAACCACTGGTGGTGCCAAACCACTGGTGACCCAAAGTCACGATATCTATCAATGTTGTGGTGCCAAACCACTGGTGACTCAATGTCAAAAATAATAAGTTGTGGGGCCAACCCACGTGTGATACCAAATCACTGGCGACGATCCCAGAATATCAACCGTGGGGCCAACCCACTGTGGTGCTAAGCCACTGGGACAAGTCACTATGAGGTGCCAAACCTCTAGTGACCCAAAGTCACGAAATATGTGGTACCAAACCACTGGAGGTGCCAAACCTCTAGTGTCCCAAAGACACGAATATCACTTCCCCCTCCACTCATATCACCCTCAATAATATGCATATAAAAAATCATGCCAATCATGCTTAAACATTAATATATACTGAATGTATCATAGGTCATACTTTCACATGTATTACATATACCAAATATGTCATGCATCAACGTGCATCATATAGCATGGCTCATATTTAAACAGACTTACCCGAATCCTTGTTCATACCCTTACGATATCAAATCCAGATCTACACAAATCCGGTTTATCATACACAATATATTAGCAATTTTATTAGTTATAAAGTGTGTAAGTACACACCTGTTACCAACGCGAATCCTAGATCCCGAAGATCTGATCTACTGTGCTAGATCCTTTGACCCTTAAATCGATTCGGTTTCCAACCAAATCCCGAAGCTACACACTCCACTTGTAATCGGCTATACCTAGATCGATCACCCAAATCCCGAACATCCACAGCGCTAGATTGTCCTCCTTCCTACAATCGATCTTAATCACATTAACATGAGTCATAGGCCTTTCGGCCACAACCATAAATCCCGAAAACTAACAAAAGTCATTCGGCCAAGTCCACTTACCCC
The DNA here is from genome assembly GCA_025503065.1 of Gossypium bickii. NCBI lineage: Eukaryota > Viridiplantae > Streptophyta > Magnoliopsida > Malvales > Malvaceae > Gossypium > Gossypium bickii. The sequence continues at coordinate 22,899,761 of CP106715.1, forward strand.
TTGAGAACCGATTGGAGAAGGAATCCTGAAAAGATTTATGCCAATCTTGATATTCGGTCAAAGTAAAGAAAAGAACAGAAAAAGGGTTGGTGGTTGAGTAATACGGCAATGGTGGCAAAAGGGAAGATTCGGCTAACCTAAAATAAAAGAAAGAAACTTGGAAGAGAGGTGTAGGTTCGGCCAAGAAAGGGGAAGAAGAAGAACACTAATGACCTTATTGGTCCTTGAAGTTTCGGTCACCAAAACAAAGAGGAAGGAAGCCGAAACTAGATAGCTTTAGCACCAAAAAGAAAACGGCACATAAAGAGGAAAAATGGAACAAGAATTCAGCACACCCTCCTTATAAACTTCAAAGCCAAAAATTCACAACTAGAGAGTCCCCCATTCGGCCACTTTATCCCTTATCAACTCCCATTTAATTTCCTATGTTATCTCTTCATTTAAAAAAAAACACAACCATTATCCCTTATCACCTCTTCAAAAACAATTAAAAATAAAGCCACCCTTGTCTTCTATCTTAAAGTAGATAAAAAAAAAATAAAAGCTAGCATTTATCCAACATCCCAACCGAATTTAAAAACAAAAACTAGCTTAAATCTTTATCTATTTGAGGATTCCATGTGCTGTCCACCTTCACTCCACCTCTTCACGCCAGCATAAAAAATAAAACTCCAAATTGCTGCCCCCACGATTCGAAGTTGAGACCTGCTGGAACACCATGCGCTGCCAGCCACTTTGCCAAGGCGCCGTTTGTGATATAACCTCCCCAGAATTTCTTTTAAACCTTCTTTAGCCAAGCTCCTTCTTGACGTAAAAGAAATAAAATCCCATTCACTTCCTCTGCAACTTGAACCAAGGCCCTTATTGCCGCAAGCCGCATATAACGCCCCAAGTCACTCTGCCAAGGCGTTTTCTTGTGACATAAACTCGCCACAATTTATTTTAAAGCCTCCTTCACCTAGCTCCCCCCCTTAACGCCAAAAGCAAAAATAAAAACTACTTGCTGCCGCCGTGAATCGAACCAAGGCCCCTGTTGGCATCATTCCCAGGCCTTAAGTGGCGTCCTTAAGCCACTTTGCCAAGCTCACTTTTATGTCCAAAAGTCCTTACATTTATTCTTTAGGCCTCTTTAGCCCATTTCCCCTTTTAACTTAAAATTTCCACATTTTTCCAAGGCTTCCTCTTCCATCCTAGAGTTTCCAAAGCCCCTCAAACACCTCCAAACACACTCACTGAGCCCATTAACACATGAATTATGCACTAAATGCATAACCCCTAATCTAAGATGTTACACTTCTACCCTCCTTAAAATAATTTCGTCCCCGAAATTACTTACTAACGAACATCCGTACATCCTAACTTACCCAACTTACTCCACTGCTGCGCACTCTGATCTTAAAGAACTATTATACTTCCTAGGCACAATCTCTAAGTTCACATCCAAGGTTTCAGGCACTCCACTAGCAATACAAGAAAACTCTACAATAATCAAAGTAATTAAGGGTATTCCAGAAATAAGGAACGTACCCATTGTCATATCTGGCACATCTTCCTCCTCGCGACGGCCAACTGCATAAACCAACCTTGGTTGCCTCGCCTCTGCACCTTCAGCACTTCGGCCACGCCTGTTACCATTACCATTACCCCTAGCTGCACCTCGACCCCTCTGTGGTTGCTGGCCATCCCTCCTGAATTGACCACGTCCTTGATCCTCAGCTTGAGTCCTAGCAAACTTCCGTGGACAATCCCTTACCCGGTGCTCCATTGATCCACACTCAAAGCACCCTCTACTTCCAGCCAAACATTCTCCCGAGTAGGATTTCCCACATCTAGCACACTGAGGTGGCCACTGAGCAGGCTTTGCGGCTCTTTCTGATTCCCAAATCTAGCCCTCTTCTGCGCATTACTGCCCGATCCAGACGATCCAAAGCCTCTCTTCTGTTTGTTCCTTTCGTGGTTCTGTCTTACGGACTCCTTGATCCCTTCGGCTACCTTAGCCTTTTCCACTTGGACTGAAAACTCACGCTCCTGTTGTGGAGCAATCAGCAACCTTAGATCATCCCTAACTCCGTCCTCAAAGTAGACACAGCGTTCGTGCTCCGTTGACACAATTCCCTGAGCATAGCGGCTCAGCCTTAAAAATTCTGCTTCATACTCAGACACAGACTTATTCTCTTGAACCAACCTCAGAAATGCTTTCCTCTGCGCATCAATGTAGCTGGTCCCCACATACTTCTTCTGGTATGCTGCTTTAAAGTACTCCCAAGTAAGATCATCTGCCGCAGCACCATCCCAAACCGTGAGCCACCACTGGTATGACTCATCCTTGAGGAGCGACACCACTCCTTTCAGCTTCTCCTCAGCCGACAGATCTAGATCATCCATGATCCTCTCAGTTGATTCCAACCAATACTCCGCCATACTGGGTGCCACACCTGATACACCTCGAAACACCTCAGCTCCATTGGCTCGGAGTCGTTCGGGTACAGATTTTCGAGCTCCCATACCTCCACCTGCTCCAGCCACCATCTCAAGGACTCGCAGCACAACCTGCGATACTGCCTCACCCCCCGTCTGATCCTGCTGCTCAACACCAAAAGTTGAGGGTGGTGGTGGCAGTGGTATCTCATTATCAGACCCTTGACCCGACCTAACGGGTTCTGACACGGTCATTCTTCCTCTACCGCGTCCACGATGGCCACGTCCTCTAGAACTCATTTCTAACAATTGCGTTTTAATCTGATTAAGAAATTTTATGGATTAGTACTTGTTTCACTGGTTATCCGCGAAGAAATTTTATGACGAGAGCTTAATAGGGATTTTTTTCGATCATTCAAAGTTTCAAGTTTTCTATCCTAATTCACAGAAAAGCACATCCATTCCTTAGTATCTCCTATACACATTCACTCTTCGGACATTTCTGTCTGCTCCTACCCAGGGGTATTTCTGTCATTTGCCCTACAAGGGTATTTTCGTAATTTTCCAAAAGAATAAGTTCCTTGGTGATTTCGTCAAAAAGTATTTTGGTAATTCTAAATTCCCGGGGGTATTTTGGAAAATTTTGAAATCCGGGGGTATTTCGATAATTTTGAATCTCGGGGGTATTTTGGTAATAAACCAGGGTAAATTTGTAAAGTTTAATAATTCCGAGGTACTTCAAAAGTTGCAAAACTTTGAGGGTTCTTTTTGCGAATTTGTTCTCCAAATTGGTAGTGTTGCAAAAATTTTGAAAATCAGGGTCATTTTGGTAATTTTGTAAGTTAGGGGCAATTTTGTAATTTTCCAAAATCATGGCATTTTTGATATTTCGTAAATTAGGGTTTTTGGGCATTTTATAAAGTAATGAAAATTTTGGTTAGAACTGTGGGTATTTTGGGAATTTCATAAACCAAGGGCATTTTTGTAATTTTGCCACTAGGGGCATTTTGGTAATTTTGTAAGTCGAAAATATTTTGGACATTTTTCAAAAATAAATTTTTGCTACTATTTAAAAGGGGTACTTTGGTTTTTAAAACTAGGGTTTTCATAAAAAACATGGCTAATCCCTTTCGGGTTTTAGTTATTAAGTTTTGCTCATGATCGAGTCCTCTTGGTTAGGGTGAACCGTAGTAGCTACGCACTGCAGGATTCTGCGAAGAGGAGGTGAGTCACTAGGGCTCGCTAAGTACCGAGTGCTCTTCCGGATACAATCCTAGACATGCGCACCATGGTTACCACACCCTAACTCAGCGACTTAGCCATAGGGTTGTTTAGTTAGGCCCTTAAGTCTTATGTGAGTGTTGGGGAAAACTAATCCTAGAGTTCAAATACCTATCATGCTAATCTACGTTCCATTCCATTTCTACCCTTATCAAGTATTCACGAATAATCGAGATACTTACCAGGCGGATTGGTGCCGGAGACTCGATGCCATGCTGTTCAAAACAAAACCATTTTCATAATATTTCACAAAGGCCTACCAAAAACATTTTGGGCCCTGGGCCCCCACAGCCGAGTTTTGAACTGGGCTCTGATACCAATTTGTAACACCCCAAACCCGGCCCAAACGTTACGACCGAATCTGGTTTGTCACAGAGGAAAACATGTTGAGAGAAACCCCTTTTTTTGTCGATTCAACTCTTGGAAAACGTTCATTTTTAATAAAATTTTGTGTGTTTAAAAATAAATAGGTGTATGTTTAAAAAAACCAACACTTTGCTTTGCTATGTAGAAATCGATTAAGTCGTGTTGTTATCAATTTTGTCAATGTACCCGGTGGTACGGAAGAACATGTCGTTTTGAATTTAGGAAATCATATATTTAACAATATTAAAGTCATTAAGTAATTTAAAAAAAATTCATCCAAAGCATGTAGAATAATCAAAGCGTAATTTTAGGAGGCCTTATTACAACTTGAACAAATAAAATAAAAAAAATAAAAGCTAGCATTTATCCAACATCCCAACCAAATTTGAAAACAAAAGCTAGCTTAAATCTTTATCTATTTGAGGATCCCATGTGCCGTCCACCTTCACTCCACCTCTTCACGCCAGCATAAAAAATAAAACTCCAAATTGCTGCCCCCACGATTCGAAGTTGAGACCTGCTGGAACACCATGCGTTGCCAGCCACTTTGCCAAGGCGCTATTTGTGATATAACCTCCCCAGAATTTCTTTTAAACCTTCTTTAGCCAAGCTCCTTCTTGACGCAAAAGAAATAAAATCCCATTCGCTTCCTCTGCAACTCGAACCAAGGCCCTTATTGCCACAAGCCGCATATAACGCCCCAAGCCACTCTGCCAAGGCGTTTTCTTGTGACATAAACTCGCCACAATTTATTTTAAAGCCTCCTTCACCTAGCTCCCCCCCTTAACGCCAAAAGCAAAAATAAAAACTACTTTCTGCCGACGTGAATCGAACCAAGGCCCCTGTTGGCGTCATTCCCAGGCCTTAAGTGGCGTCCTTAAGCCATTTTGCCAAGCTCACTTTCATGTCCAAAAGTCCTTACATTTATTCTTAAGGCCTCCTTAGCCCATTTCCCCTTTTAACTTAAAATTTCCACATTTTTCCAAGGCTTCCTCTTCCATCCTAGAGTTTCCAAAGCCCCTCAAATACCTCCAAACACACTCACTGAGCCCATTAACACATGAATTATGCACTAAATGCATAACCCCTAATCTAAGATGTTACACGAAAGGTCTTTAACAAGGTTGTAATGGGGCTTAGGTTAAAGGTATGGATAAAGGCTGATTAGAGGGTTAGAATCGAGACTGACCTGACAAATCACCTAACTAGAAACACGAACTAATAATAAATAATTACACCAATTGAAAACTAATAATATGAGCTTTTTCTTCAAGATTTGAAATTTAAACATGTAATCTCACTTAATTAATATACTTCGTTTTTTTTAGAACAAGTCAAATAATAATAGGATGAATTCAACTACTAAAATAATATAATTAGGCAACTGATCAAATCAAATCTCGATATAAGGGTAGTAAAAAGGAATGGTGATAACAAATACAAAGGGCTTTGGGTTAATATTAGTGGGTAAGTCAATGAAAAGGGTTGTTAGGATCAAATGCGTTCACTAGGGGTTAATTATGAAGGTAGGCCTTTTTGTGGTGTAAGTGGGTTAAATCCTAAATGCCTTTATCATCTCTGTATATCAAATCAAAGGTGTGGTCTCGACATGTATAAACGATGCAAGTTCTAGAATAACAGATCAATGTTGGCACACTCATAATAAAAAGTGAGCACGAAAAAGAATATATGCTCTATAAGGCTCAAAGTCTCACAAAAATTATGGGTATTTGATATCAACCTTGTAAATTTCAAACTTCAAGTTAACATTCAGATTTAGGTAGACAACCTAAAAAAATTTTATTCTGAAAATAGACTTATCATGCTTGATTCTCTAGTATCCTTCAAATTTAATCATCAATGCACAATTATCCACGACTTAATCTAAAACATATCAATACAAATCATCAATCAAAAAAAAAATTTCATTCTAATCACAATATGAGAAACTTACTTCAAGACAAGATATCATTCAGGGATTTTCAGATAATACTATAATTAACCGCCCACACTTAAGATGTACATTGCCCTCAATGTACAAAGACACATAATAGCATTTAATAAGAAAATAAAAAGAGAGGGAGGGGTGAAACTTCCTGAATGTGGGTGGTTTCCTTGAGTTGGGAGTCCCGAGGTGTGGTGGCTGTTTTCGAGCTCTGCGCTAGATGAAGAAATTGGGGAACTCGTAGATAATTAGCCAGGAATTATTAAAACATATTCAAACTAAACTAAATATACAATTAAAGACAAGAAAGATAATAAGAAAGAAAATATAAATGTAAGTAAAATTAGAATGAAAGATGAATGGACCGAAGAGTCCTTATTGTTGGATGGTTCGCGAGGTGGGTGTAACCTCTAAGGCTGTGGTGGTACTGGTGGTCGTGCTTCCGACGTGATTCCCAAGCAGCCTTTAGACCTGACACTAAGAAACTAAAATAAACTAATATAAGCATAAGATAATCAAAGAGAAGGAAAATAAAGAAAACAAGAAAATAGAATTATGATTTAAATGGTCTCTAAGACTATTGGCTTGTCGAGTAGATGAAGCGGCCGGCATGAACTTATGTAGATCGGTCTACCACAGGGAACTATGCTTAGATTCCGCCGTTTTTTCGACATTGAGTTTTTGGGGATTGGGAATTTGGGGAAGGATTAAAGACGGGAAATATGGAAGGGGAGAATTATGAAGAATAGAATGGAAAAAAGGGGATGGGAAGTGGTTGAGAAGAGGGAGGGAGGGTTTGTTTATATATAATTCCAAATCTGGTACATCCCTACGCCCGTGTACCCCAGGCGTGTCGATTCACACGGCCATGTCGCTGGGTCGTGGTGGGCTTTGTTCGTATCTCCCACGCCTATGCTCAGGTCGCCACGCCCTTGTGTGATCAAACAGTGTCGACCACGGTCGTATCACACGGCCGTGGGGTTTTGTCGGTGCTCGTGGTGTGGTGGTTTGAGTCTGTGACTCTGAAAATTGATTCTCTCTGACTCGTGCCATCTTTGCCATGTCAGTATGACGATTCGATGCATCCACACGGCCACGGCCACGGCCGTGTGCAAGGCCATGTGGCCTGGAATTTTGTACTTTTGGTCAGTTTCTAAATAGGTACTATAAAGAAAGGATAAAATAGAATAAATAAGACAAAATAAAAATGTAAAAGTTAATGGGGTTAGTACTCGGGTTGCCTCCCGAGAAGTGCTCGTTTATAGTCTTAAGCTAGACTCTCCTCTCATTTGTATATTCATGATGGTTTGAGGAGTTGAAAGTCCTTCCTCGTGCTGGCAGTTCCATTATCATGATAGAATTTAAGACAAGTAGTATTTATTTTCAAAGTGCCAAAAATAGGGTTACTTACCTCGATCGTTCCATACGGGAAAACATCTATTACCTTGAAAGGGATTTCTTTGCTGGTGTTGGGATCAGGAAGGGACACTTATGGGTCTGCTTTATCTAGTAATGCCTGATCTCCAATTTTGAATTTGTTTGTCTTGTAGGGTGGCCTTGGTTCCGCTCCGTGTATCCCTAGTGCTTCTTTAAAATGCTTCTTCCCCTCTTCTAGTTCATCGATCTGAATCCTTTGTTCCTCATGAGTTATTTCTTTGTTGGCATAGGTTTAGGATCAGGATCATGCCGTGGTGTTTCCTGAAAAGAAGAGTTAACCGAATGGTTATCAATAGAATTTACTTTCTCACCTTGGCTATTTGATGTTTTAGCTGAATCGAGGGCTTGAAGAGTGACTGTCTCGTCACCTACACAGAGTATAAGTTCGCCTGCATCAACATCGATTTTAGTTCTGACAGTTGCTAAGAATGGTCTTCCTAAAATTAGGGGGATTGTGTTGTCCTCATCCATGTCTAAAACGACAAAGTATATTGGGAATACGAATTTATCAATCTTTACGAGTACATCTTCAATTATGCCCCTAGGAATTCTAACAGTTTTATCAGCTAATTGAATGTTCATCCTAGTTTGTTTGGGCTTCCCTAGACCTAGTTGTTTAAACAATTTATAAGGCATGACATTTATGCTTGCCCCTAAATCAGCTAATGCTTTATCAATAGATAAACTACCAATTAAGCATGGAATTGTAAAACTCCCTGGATCTTTTAATTTTCGTGGTAGTTTATTTTGTAACATTACTGAGCATACTGCGTTCAGCTCCACAAGTGATTCCTCGTCTATCTTCTACTTATTTGTCTATATCTTCTTTAAAAATTTCCTGGAACCTGGCATCTATGAAAGAGCTTCAAGAAACGGTAGTTAATATGTAATTTCTTTAAAAGTTTAAGAAACTTACCGAGCTGTTCCTCTGTGTCTTCTTTCGTTATTGCCTCGGGATATGGTATGCGAGGTTTGTATTCTTTGACTACCGGTTTCGGCTTGTTATTGACCTCAACCATATATTCTTCTACCGTATTCTTTTGCTTTGAATTAGACGCGTCTAACCCTTCACTTTTTTGAGCTATTATGGCTTGAACATGCTCTCTTGGGTTAGTCTTGGTGTTGCTCGGTAGTCTTCCCTATGGTCTCTTGGAGATTTGCTTAGCGAGTTGCTCGATTTGATCCTTGGACTCTTGTGTCAATGCCTCAAGTTTTGTTTCTATCTTTCAGAAACGTGTTTCTGTATTTTGGGAACGGATTTCTGAGGCTGCTGTAAAGTTTGTCAGCATCTCTTCAAGGTTCGACTTCTTTTCCTGTGGGTAGGGCTGTTACTGGAAGTTTTGGGATGGTTGTTGCCTTTGATTTCTTTGACCGCCCCATGAGAAATTGGGGTGGTTCTTCCAACCTGGATTATAAGTATTACTATAAGGGTTATTGTTAGATCAGAAATTATTACCCATATAGTTCATTTGTTTGCTCTCCATGCCCTGTACGTAGGGTGGGTACTTAGGATTCGCCACTCCTTCACTTGCGTCGCACTACATAAGTGGATGTGCCTGCGAAGAACCATATAAGCCATCAAATTTTTTATGTAGCAATTCTACCTGGTTTGATAGCGCGGTCACTGCATCGATGTTGAAAACTCCGGCTGCTTTGGCTGGTCTTGTCCTTGTAACTTGCCACTGATAATTATTTAGTGACATCTCTTCTATAAACTCGTAGGCCGCTTCAGGAGTTTTGTTGTTTAGGGTTCTGCCTGCGGCTGAATCGATTAATTGCCTTGTTGAGGGGTTTACCCCGTTGTAAAAATTTCAGACCTGTAACCACAAGGGTAATCCATGGTGTGGGCACCTCCTCAACAAGTCTTTGTATCTCTCCCATGCATCGTAAAATGTCTCTAAATCCATCTGCACAAAAGAAGAGATACCATTACTCAACTTGGCCGGTGGAAAATCTTTTAATAAAAATTTTTTGGTCATTTGATCCCATGTAGTGATTGACCCTCGTGGAAGAGAATGCAACCACTGTTTGGCTTTATTCCTCAAAGAAAAGGGAAATAACTGAAGACGGATGGCATCATCAGAAACGCCATTTATCTTGAAGGTGTCGCAAAATTCAAGAAAATTTGCTAAGTGTGTGTTAGGATCTTCATCCTACAAACCATCAAACTGAACAAACTGTTGTACCATCTGTATAGTGTTAGGTTTCAGTTCAAAATTATTTGCAGCAATAGTAGGCCTAACAATACTAGATTTAGTTCCTGTTAAACTAGATTTAGCATAATCATACATAGTACGTGGAGCATGATGTTCGGCCATCTCTGGAGGTGGCGAATTATTTTCAGCCATCTCTTCCGCGGTATTTATTTCAGCTTCTTGCTCTTTGTCTATGTAGTTTAAGCTTCGCCTTATTTCTCTGCGATTTCTACAAATGGTACCTTCAATATCACTGTCGTAAAGTAAGGGTCATGTCGGGTTCCTTCTAGTCATAAACTAGAGGTACCTTAAAGGAACAAAAGAAAGAAAATTTAGAAAAGCTAAAAATAAAAAAAATTACAAAAATAAAAATAAATATGGCTAAAGTAATAAAAATTAAGCGTTCTTAATATTTTAGTTCCCCGGCAACGGCGCCAAAAACTTGATTGTTGTTTTCGCGATGTCAAAGTCTTAAAATTTATATAAAGAATGATCAAACCTGAAAACTAACTACGGCAATGATTTGAAGCAAGCGCACCTATCGAACAGTAGTATAGTTAAGGCAAGACCAGAATGTCGAACACAAAGGAACCAAAAGTACTAATACTAACTCTCTTTTTATTATTTAGCCTATGAATTGTTTATCTAATCTAAAATTAACTAACAACTAATATAAAGATGTAAAGACAAAGAAGAATGAAATTGGTGAAAATAACTTTAGGAAAAACCAATTGATTAAGACGACACCCAAGGAAGAATCCACCTAGACTTCACTTGTTATCTAAGTCTGAACCAGACGATGTATTCACTTGACTTGATCCGTAAGATTCCCTAAGTTATATTAATCCCTCTCTCGAGGCGACTAACGTCAAAACCTAGGTTGATTAGTTGAAATCTCTTTCTAATTAAAACCCCTAGAATCGCATTAACTCGATTTATGGACTCCCATATTAGGTTTCACCCTAATCAGGCAAAATCTTTTCACTCTATCTCTAGACGTACGATCAGCTCCGCTTAATTATGCTAGATCTACTCTTAGGCAGGGATTTTTGCTCCTCCACCTAAGTATATCATACTTGAATTAATATCCTTAAAATATCAACACAAGAATTAAGAACACATAATTAAGAACAAGTCAAATATTTATCATATAGTTTAGCAAACGATAATAAGATTCATCTTAGGTTTCATCCCCCTCAGGTATCTGAGGGTTTAGTTCATAACAATAAAAAAAACCTCTCAAAAGAAAAGACAAAACAAAACATAAGAAATCCATAAAACTCCCCGAAGGAATTGAAGGAGAGATCCTCCGTCTTGAGTATAATTCTGGCTTCTTTAGATGGATCAACTGGCTATCTTCGAGTAAATCCCCACAAATCTGCCCTCTTTGGCCTAGCTGGATGGCCCCTGAATAAAGCTGTGGGTTCCCCCTTTTTTGGACATACTTAGGGGGTTTATATAGGCTTCCGAATATGTTCCTTCGCCCCTAAGTATCCAAATCCGAATGAAACTCTTCTTTCCTGCGACATGGACAAGCCCATGGCACACGCCTGTGAAACACCCCACACCCGGCCCACGAGCCTGGACCAGATCTGGTATGTTCCTCAAGTAAACCGGTTTCAATTTCTTTTGTTACTTAGGAAAAACTTGTGTGATTTTAAAAAAAAATATTGTTTTGGGTTGGGCTTGAGTTAAAAACCCATTTATCTTATTTTAAAAAAAATCTAATTAATTAAGGTTACAAAACAATTAGGGTTTATTTTTTTTTTAAAGAAATAAATTTACTTAACTTTAATTAAAAATAAATTGTAACATAACCAATTAAAAATAAACATGAATAAAAACAATCCAACTGGGCCTTATGGCCTTATTACATCATTTAAAACCCAAAATAAACTTAAAGTGCTAAAATTAAATGAAGTCTAAATTTCTAAATAAACTCTTCAAGGAATGCATGGCCACCTTTAGCTTCACACCCAATCTGGTCTATTACTTCGCTCATCTCCCGAAAAAATAGTCCCACGAAGGGGTGAGTCAACAGACTCAATGTGTACACAAACTAACAATCAATATTTCGCATACATATTCATATCAACCATATTCAAATCGAATGATGCAACCCAACCCAAGCCTATTTGTCCATCCGCTACACACCACCCGTGCCGCCAAGCACCATAGGGACTACTAAGTCGACCCTCCATCCATCCGCTACACACCATCGGCGCGCGATCATTGCAATGACGTGCTCATCGCCCACTTACGTTGTGTCATTAGACACTATATTCGATAATGTAACCGGTTACCATATTCACTTAATGTGACCATAGTCACCACATTACGTTGGTGAGACCGTAGTCATCACCTTCACTTTCTTCCTCCACATATATCCCAAATGCCCCAATTATTTTATAACATATTCCACATACTAAATTTTCATTCATGTTACTAATCACATGTTCAAAGTATATCACATTCATATTCCTATCAAAAGTAGGAAACGTACCTGGGTACTCCTTACCACATTTGTGGTACTTAGCCACATTCACATACTGTTACATATTTATATATTTAATAATTACCATGTAACTTATTGAAAGTTAGTAAGAGTACACACCTTTTTCGCTTAATAGATTCCTTGAAATCCCAAGAAGTTGATCTGTTGCCTTAGATCTCAATCCCTATATTCTACCACATTATTAAAATACATAATAAACCCTTTTTGACTTTAAAACCAAATCCTAGTAGGATTTGTATTACTTACCTTGTTGCCGAATTGTTTTCAAGAACCAAGTGCCGAATCTTGGTATTCCTTCCTTGTGATTTCAAATAAACACCATATCACTTCATTAGTTTTCGCTTTTTAATAATCCATATACATATATATTAAAATAGCCTTGGCCGAATTTATTTTGATACTTACCTTTCAAATCTTGAATCCCAAATGATCTATCTTCCCGATTAGCCAAAATCCTTGAATTTGAAATCCCGATATTCTTCTTTAATAATCGGCTAAGAGACAATAGAAGAGATTATTCCCAAATCGATTAGGAGAATTAGAAGAACAAAATTGATTGTTCTTACCTTAATACCTTAGTCGATTGCTTCCTTGCCTAGGGTCACGAGAGAGATTCGGCTATGGGGTTTTTGTCAGGGATCAAAAGGAAAAGGGTTTTGGCTTGACAGATGAAGAAAAGAGAAGCGTAAAAGATGAAGAGAAATTTCGGCAGAGAGGGGGAAAGAGCTAGGGAATTTCGACAGAGCAGAAAAAGAAGTAAACGAGGAGTAGCCCTCCTCCTTTCCTTTTATAGACAAAGTTATCACCAAAGAGTCCCTTACTTGGCCACCACTCCTCTTTTGATAATATTATCTCTTTTATTTAAAAGATAAAAGCCTTTAATCCATCAATTATCTCCTCAATTTTCTTAAAAGAAAATCCTTTATTTATTCACATATTTATGCGAATAAAACTCCTTTATTTATCCCCTAATTAATCAAATATTTATGGAAATAAAACACTTCTATTTCTAGAAGGCTTGTGCCGTCCACCTTGGTGTGTCTAGAAGCAAAAATAAAATTTATTTATTTGCTTCCCAAGTGACTCGAACCTGTGCCCATGCCTCCTTCACATGGTGCCATTTCCATAGATCCTAAGTGGCATCATCGCACCACATTTCCAAGCCTGCTTGTTTGTTTGTCAAATTTCCCCAACTTTTTCTTTTAAGGCCCTCTTGCCTTTATTTCCTATTTTAAACTTTAAAACTCATCATTTCGGGGTCATTTCTAAGTTTCCTAAAATTTTCGATCGGCTCTGTAACTTGCCATTTTTCTTACATTTCCAAGTTTCCAGAAATGTTCATTTCCATTTCTGAATCATTTCCAAAAATGTTCAAGTTTCCAAAATGTTCAGTGTTTCCAAAAATGTCTAAGTTTCCAAAATGTTCAGTTTCCAGAAATGTTCAAGTTTCCAAAATGTTCAGTTTCCAAAAATGTGCACTTTCCATTTTTGAACCATTTCTTTACATTTCTGCTTTCCTAAAATGTTCATGTCCTAATGCATTTCCAGTTTTCCAAAATATTCATTTCCAATCATTTTCATACATTTCTCGAGTTTCCAAAAATATCAATAATTTATTCATAAGATCAAGACTTGTCATTCATACAATTTAAACCAGAAATGCATAGGCCCTTTCGAGATGTTACGCTTCTACCCCTTAAAACAAAATTTCGCCCTCGAAATTTCCTAACGAATAATCGTGCGGCCTAACTCACCCCACTATGCTATCACTGCACAAGACTCGATCTTAAAGAACTATCATACTTTCTAGGCACATTCTCTAAGTTCACTTCCAAGGTTTCACCACCTCACTAGCAATACAAGAATAAGCTAACCCTATAACAAGCAAAGCAATTAAGGGTATTCCGTAAATAAGGAACGCACTGCGTGGTCACATCCGCACATCTTCCTCCTTGTGACGGCCAACCGCATAAACCAACCTTGTTTGCCTCGCGTGTCGCCCTTCAAAGACCTCTCCTTGGTGCTTCACGTCCACGATCCGAACCATTTCCTCCATGGTTCGGTCCACGACCTTGGCTTGAGGTCGGTCTGTCCGCCTCTACCACCGACTAGCATTCTCGAGCCGCCGGCCGGCTCTCATCTAGCAACTTGGGGCAATCCTTAAGCATATGGTCCTTGGACCCACACTTGAGACATCGCCTCGCCTTTTCTAACACTCTCCCAAGTGCTTCTTTCCACAATGCTCACAAGGGCGTCACCACCACTCGTACTCACTTGTTGATTTTGTGGCCCGTCCAACTCTAGGCCTCTTATTCCCGCACGATCCGGACGATCCAAAACCTCTTTCGCCTAATCCGACGGTGTTCGCGCCTACGTAATTCTTAATTCCTTCAGCCACTTTAGCATTTTCCACTAATGCAGAAAATTCCCGCTCCTTATGCGGAGCTATCAACAATCTTAGATCATCCCTTAACCCGTCCTCAAAACGGACACAGCGTTCATGCTCGGTTGCCACAACCCCTCGAGCATAGCGGCTCAACCTCAGAAATTCTGCCTCTTATTCTGCGACGGACTTACTTCCTTGTACCAATCCCGAAAAAGCCTTTCTTTGTTCATCCGTATACCTGGTTCCCACATACTTTTTCTGAAATGCTTCTTTAACATATTCCCAGGTCAAATCTGCAGCTGTAGCACTATCCCGAACAGTTAACCACCACTGATACGCTTCATCGCGTAACAGTTCCACCATCCCTTTCAACTTCTCCTCGGGGGTCAAGTCGAGCCCATCCATGATGCGCTCCGTGGCTTCCAACCGATCACCGCATTTAGGTGCTACTCCGCACACTCCACGAAACATCTCGGCTCCATTAGCTCGGAGCCGCTCAGCACGCACTTACGGGTTCCCGAATTTCCACCCGCACCACCACCAATTCCAAAACTCGCAAAGACGGCCGCGACACAAAGATCTTCTCCCGTCTCGAGCTTGCGCCAAAGACCCATAGGTGGGGGGTGGCAATGGCGGGCGGTATCTCGTTGTCGTAACCTTGACCCGACCTAACGGGTTCTGACACAGTCATTCTTCCTCTACCTCTTCCACGACGACCACGCCCTCTGTAGAGCTCATTTTCTATCGTCGAGATCCGATTAAGAAGTTTTATGAGTTAGTATTATTGTTTCACTTATTACCCGCAAGATGTTTTATGAAGAAGAATTTAAGAGTGGTTCTTTCAGTATTCATACAAAGACACACGCCTTTCATTCATTCGTCCATCCATCAAACAATTATGAACTTTCGTTCATTCAGAGAAACGTTGTAATTTTCATTATTGTTGTTTTTCACTACCTAGGGGTATTTTCGTAATTTTATCCTACAGGGGTATTTGCGTAATTTCTCAGGGAAAATGTTCCTTGGTGCTTTTGTCAAAAAGTATTTTGAAAATTTCAAAGTTTTGGGGTAATTTGGAAAAATTTTGAAATCCGGGGGTATTTCGGTAATTTTCGACCTCAGGGGTATTTTGGTAATTCTTTTCACAAACTGGGGTATATTTGGAAAAACTAACAAATCAGGGATATTTCAAAAGTTGTAAAATTTTGTGGGTTCTTTTTGAGAGTTTAACCTTTCAAATGGTGATGTTGCAAAAATTTAGAAATCAGGGTCATTTTGGTAATTTTACAAGTTAGGGGCAATTTTGTAATTTTTCCAAAATCAGGGTATTTTTGATGGTTTGCACATTAGGGTTTATGAACATTATAAAATAATGGAGTTTTGACAAAACCATTGAAAAGTTTGACATTTTGTGGATCAAGGGCATTTTTGTAATTTTCACAAATTAGAAATTTTTCAAAAAAATTTTGTAAAGATGGTTTCCGAAAATTTGGTGAAGTAATTTTAAGAGTTTTGAAAACTAGGGTTTGTTGTTTTTTTTTTTAAAATAAACATGGCTAGTTCCCTTTCGGGTTTTAGTCATTATGTTTAGCCTATGACCGAGCCCCCTTTGGTCGTGGTGAACCAAAACTACGCACTGAGCAGATTCGAGGAGAGAGGAGGTGAGTCACATGGACTCGCTAAATACCAAGCTCCCATCGAAACCATTCCTAGACATGCGCATGCAGGTTGCCACACCACCGAGCCCTCGAAAGTTAGGGTGAACCGAAGCTACGCACTGTGTAGATTCTCTGCGAAGAGGAGGTGAGTCACTAGGGATCGCTTAAATACCGTGCTCTTCCTGATCCAATCCTGCACATGCGTCTGTGGGGTTACCACACCCTATCTCAAAGACTTAGCCATAGGTTTGTTAAGTTCATTAAGTCTTATGGGTTCTGTGTTTGAGTAATCTAGCCCTAGGGTTCAAATTCCTATCATTCTATTCTACGCTCCATGCCTTTTCTACCCTTATACAGCTCATAAATCACGTAATCACTCATAAAGTTAGGGGTACTTACCGTGGATCATGGGTCTGAGACTCAAAGCCATGCCGAAACCCGCTTATTTTCACGTAAAATCATTTGGGCTCGAATTAAAAATGTTTTGGGCCTTAGCCCACAAAGCCGAGAGTTTAAAACTGGGCTCTGATACCAAGCTGAAACACCCCACACCCGGCCCACGAGCCTGGATCGGATCTGGTATGTTCCTCAAGTAAATCGGTTTCAATTTCTTTTGTTACTTAGGAAAAACTTGTGTGATTTTTTAAAAAAAAATATTGTTTTGGGTTGGGCTTGAGTTAAAAACTCATTTATCTTATTTTAAAAAAAATCCAATTAATTAAGGTTACAAAACAATTAGGGTTTATTTTTTTTTAAAGAAATAAATTTACTTAACTTTAATTAAAAATAAATTGTAACATAACCAATTAAAAATAAACTTGAATAAAAACAATCCAACTGGGCCTTATGGCCTTATTACATCATTTAAAACCCAAAATAAACTTAAAGTGCTAAAATTAAATGAAGTCCAAATTTCTAAATAAATTCTTCAAGGAATGCATGGCCACCTTTAGCTTCACGACCTTACCCATTACTCGCTCATCTCCTCAAAAATAGTCCCACGAAGGGGTGAGTCAACAGACTCAATGTGTACACAAACTAACAATCAATATTTCGGCATACATATTCATATCAACCATATTCAAATCAGAATGATGCAACCCAACACAAGCCTATTTGTCCATCCGCTACACACCACCCATACCTGCCAAGCACCATGGGGACTACTAAGTCGACCCTCTATCCGCTACACACCATCGGCGCGCGCAACTGCGCCGCAATGACGTGCTCATCGCCACTTACGTTGTGTCATTAGACACTATATTCGAATAATGTAATCGGTTACCATATTCACTTAATGTGACCGTAGTCACCACATTACGTTGGTGAGACCGTAGTCATCACCTTCACTTTCTTCCTCCACATATATCCCAAATGCCCCAATTATTTTATAACATATTCCACATACTAAATTTTCATTCATGTTACTAATCACATGTTCAAAGTATATCACATTCATATTCCTATCAAAAGTAGGAAACGTACCTGGGTACTCCTTACCACATTTGTGGTACTTAGCCACATTCACATACTGTTACATATTTATATATTTAATAATTACCATGTAACTTATTGAAAGTTAGTAAGAGTACACACCTTTTTCGCTTAATAGATTCCTTGAAATCCCGAAGAAGTTGATCTGTTGCCTTAGATCTCAATCCCTATATTCGCCACATTATTAAAATACATAATAAACCCTTTTTGATTCTTTAAAACCAAATCCTAGTAGGATTTGTATTACTTACCTTGTTGCCGAATTGTTTTCAAGAACCAAGTGCCGAATCTTGGTATTCCTTCCTTGTGATTTCGGCTAAACACCATATCACTTCATTAGTTTTCGGCTTTTTAATAATCCATATACATATATATTAAAATAGCCTTGGCCGAATTTATTTTGATACTTACCTTTCAAATCTTGAATCCCGAATGATCTATCTTCCTGATTAGCCGAAAATCCTTGAATTTGAAATCCCGATATTCTTCTTTAATAATCGGCTAAGAGACAATAGAAGAGATTATTCCTTAAATCTGATTAGGAGAATTAGAAGAACAAAATTGATTGTTCTTACCTTAATACCTTAGTCGATTGCTTCCTTGCCTAGGGTCACAGAGATTCGGCTATGGGGTTTTTGTCAGGGATCAAAAGGAAAAGGGTTTTGGCTTGACAGATGAAGAAAAGAGAAGCGTAAAAGATGAAGAGAAATTTCGGTAGAGAGGGGGAAAGAGCTAGGGAATTTCGGCAGAGCAGAAAAAGAAGTAAACTGAGGAGTAGCC
Source organism: Gossypium bickii (assembly GCA_025503065.1). Lineage (NCBI taxonomy): Eukaryota > Viridiplantae > Streptophyta > Magnoliopsida > Malvales > Malvaceae > Gossypium > Gossypium bickii. Next base: position 22,918,236 of record CP106715.1, read on the forward strand.
CTCCTCCTTTCCTTTTATAGACAAAAGTTATCACCAAAGAGTCCCTTACTTGGCCACCACTCCTCTTTTGATAATATTATCTCTTTTATTTAAAAGATAAAAGCCTTTAATCCATCAATTATCTCCTCAATTTTCTTAAAAGAAAATCCTTTATTTATTCACATATTTATGCGAATAAAACTCCTTTATTTATCCCCAATTAATCAAATATTTATGGAAATAAAACACTTCTATTTCTAGAAGGCTTGTGCCATCCCACCTTGGTGTGTGTCTAGAAGCAAAAATAAAATTTATTTATTTGCTTCCCAAGTGACTCGAACCCAGGCCCATGCCTCCTTCACATGGTGCCATTTCCATAGATCCTAAGTGGCATCTTCAGACCACATTTCCAAGCCTGTTTGTTTGTCAAATTTCCCCAACTTTTTCTTTTAAGGCCCTCTTGCCTTTATTTCCTATTTTAAACTTTAAAACTCATCATTTCTGGGTCATTTCTAAGTTTCCTAAAATTTTCGATCGGCTCTGTAACTTGCCATTTTTCTTACATTTCCAAGTTTCCAGAAATGTTCATTTCCATTTCTGAATCATTTCCAAAAATGTTCAAGTTTCCAAAATGTTCAGGTTTCCAAAAATGTCTAAGTTTCCAAAATGTTCATGTCCTAATGCATTTCCAGGTTTCCAAAATATTCATTTCCAATCATTTTCATACATTTCTGAGTTTCCAAAAATATCAATAATTTATTCATAAGACTGAAGACTTGTCATTCATACAATTTAAACCAGAAATGCATAGGCCTTTTCCAGGATGTTACACCTGTGTAAGTCGTGGCCAGGCCGTGTCGAGGTTGTTAAGTGAGGCACGACCGTGTGGTCTTGGGCCCAGGCCGTGTGGATTTCATGATATGGCCTATTTACTCCGTTTTGGGCCCGTTTTTTGTTCTTTTTATCCTTTGGTGCTCTCTTGGGTATAAAACATGAAAACAAAGGATTAAGAGCACCAAATTACATAATTCAAGGCTTAAATCATCCAAAAGCATGCTAAATGTGAGCCTAAAATATGTTACTTCTATGGTTCATCAGAGAGGTTGAAGGAGTTAGGATGTGGAGGAGTCTTGGCCAAATGGGAGAACTTGAGTAGGGGAGATTTCGGCTAAGGGGGCCATTTGTGCATTTTCGGCAACTTTGTGAGAGAGTACAAACCGAAAATCCCCTTTGCCATTTCGGGTTTTGTTTTTGTACATTTCGGGATTTATTTCTTTTGTGGCATCTCGTGCAACATTTGTACCATTCGGGTCTTCTTCCCTTTCATTGTTATTCCTAAACTGCTGCCCATTCTTTGCCGAATCATCTTTTTCTCCTTTCGGTTTCTCCTTTGGCCGAATTCAACTTCATCTTTTCCCTCTCGTTATTATTTTCTTTTCTTTTCAAGGTAGCTAAATATTTTCTCTTTCAAAACCTTGGTTCTTCTTATATTGACCGAACCAGTTAAGGCCTAAACACCTTCTTCTCTTCATTTCTAACTATTTCTTAAACTCTTCGATTTTTTGGTAAGTGGTGACTTTAGCCGAATCATGGTCGGCTTTCTTCTACATACTCAATTTTGTTTCTCTTGGGCCAAAAGGCTATTTCCCCTAGTTTCCGTGGAGATAACTTTATCTAACACCTTTTTTTTTCGCTCAAATGTTGCTAGGGACTCTTTTTCCTTAACCAAGGAGTAGGCCGATTGCTTTTCCCGTGCAAGAGATCTTTTTATACATGGTATATGCTTTAAACCTAGTATAAATATATTCTTATGGTGATGGATTAACAAGGGTTTGAGACTAATTGATGGGGCTGTTGTTATCATAGGTGTTTAATCTTGGAAGCGCTTCAAACTACAACCCGTAACAGGTGTGTAATCGTACACCCAATGCTGTTTCTGTAAAAACGATGGATGAAGGTGTGCATTCACACCCTGCGAAATTATGATTCGGCTAAAGTCGAAAAGCCAAAACTTCGGCATCTGAGGGCTCACGAGCGTACGAATGCTCGTAAGGACAAATTGAGGCACAATCATTGGCGATAGACCGTAGAGGTCGCCACAAACGTTCTCGTGTGTTTAGGCTGGAATGGGCCTCGATGGGCTGTATGGGCCCAAAGGGCTCATGGGCCCCACCTGGGTAAAATTCACAATAGTGTCAAATAATGTTTTGGGCTGTGAAGTTCGCATAGCCGTGTCTAAAATTGGGCTGAGTGGGCCACACGAACGTGTGGGCCCACTTGGGGCAAATAGTGGGCTTCGGGCCCAATTACACTATTTTGGCCCTATAAGATATTCGAATCATTTGAGACGACGATAAGCCTTTGGAAATGTCGTAAAATGTACCGAAATACCTTTGAAGGTAAAATTATCTAAATACCCTCAAAGGGTAAAATTATCAAAATACCCTCGAAGGGTAATATTACCGAAATACCTTCGTAGAGTAGAATTACCAAAATACCCCTAAGGGGTAAAAATTACAATTTTACCCCTAACCAAAAAAATGACCAGTATACCCTTAGTGGTAGTTTGAGTGATGTGTGTATGATATTTATATGACTGATTATGAGTATGACGTACTACATACATGTAATATTTATGACACGACTTTTTGCATTGAGGTTGGGTTTCTGATCTGGAGGAAGTACTGTACTAGTAGCTCTGCCATGATTTTACCGTTCTAGTAGTTTCGCCACGTATTTTGATTTTAGTGGCTTAGCCACGTTTACTGTTATTAGCAGCTATGCTGCGATAATGGTGTGTTGGCTGGGTAGGTCGACTTGGTCCCCACATGGTGTGTTGGTTGGTACGGGTGGTGTGTTGGCTGGACTGGGTTAGGATATATCTATGTTATGCACTTTTATGACTTTGGGCTTAGACCCACTCTGTTACTGTATAGGGCTAAAGACCAGACTGATCTGTTACTAAATAGGGCTCGGGCCTAGATTGTTACTCATGATCGGGGATTACACACTGAGTTCTCGTAACTCACCTTTTTCTTTTAATTATACAGGTAATCCCCAGTCTTATAGGATTTGGGGCTGCGAGGGACTCAGAGGTGGCCACACGTTCGTGAGTATTTTAATTTATATCTAGCCTTTTTAATATTTATTTTAGGGAGATATTTATGTAATAAGGCCATTTAAGGTTTTTAACTTTTATTTGGTTTTAACTTTTTGCGTTAACCTGTTAGATTAAGAAACACGGGTTTTCAAAATAAAATATTTTCCAAAGAAAATCACACATTTTCAAATTTTAAAGTTTACATTTGGAAAAGCTTTTACGATATTTAATCCTAACTAATGAACTTGAAATAAATGATATGACTAATAAGTGAATAACAAGTTTTGATTTTACAACCCCAACATTTTCAAAAAGAATTTAAAACTTTAGTCACGAATTTGCATCGACAAGACCGTTTTTCAAATCAGTACTCTGATGTGACACGTCAGATTCAATCGTAACGTCTGGGCTGGGTTTGGGGTGTTACATTTAGTGGTATTAGAGCTAAGTTGCAAAACTCGGCTGTGGAATGGGTTTCTGAAAATTTTTCTAAAATTGTCCAGTTTTTTCTTTTGGAAAGAAAATCGAAAGGTTGTTACTGAAAGTGTGGCACACCGAGTCTCTGGCACCAAATCTGTAAGTTCTGTAACACTGTTTACTGTTACAGATTTAAATGTTATACTGAAAATCTACCATAGATAGTAGTACTATGCTCAAACTCTTTTTAGGGTAAACTAAGACTATAGAAAACTGGAAATTGTAGTGGGATATCACATTCTGCAAAAACAAAAACTTTAAATAACGATTATCATAAAACATCCGTTAATAATTACTGGAATTATGAGCTGATTGATAAGACTTTTAAAACAGATAATACGCTATATCGATATGAGCACAAGAGGTACTCGCGAAAGGGGTACACGAGGCCGCGGTAGAGGCCGAGGTGCTAGGGCTGGGTCTTCAGCATCGGGTCACATGCCTGCTAGGGAGGCACCAGCCTCACCAGTAACTGAGACAGGGTCTCATGACCGAGTAGTTGGGGATGATGCTCTATCTCAAGCAGTGCTGTGTGTTCTTGAAAGGGTTGCTGGAGCAAGTATTGGATCAGTGGGCCGAGGGTCAATTTCTGAGCGACTCCGGTCTAATGGAGCGAAAATCTTCAGACATGTTTCTGGTGTAGCCCCGAATGTGGCAGAATATTGTTTAAAGGCTACCGAGCGGATAATGGATGACCTTGACTGTATTGTGGAACAAAAACTAAGGGGAGCAGTATCCTTACTGCGAGACGAGGCATACCAATGGTGGCTCCTGTGAGAGAAGGCACGCAGGTCGACCGCTTGACATGGGACTTCTTTAAGGCGGCCTTTCAAGGAAAATATGTTGGGGCGAGTTATGTGGATGCCCGGAGGAAGGAATTTCTGAGCCTGGTCTAGGGGAATAGGTCTGTGGCAGAGTATGAGACATATTTTCTACAGTTGAGTCGGTATGCTCGAAGCATAGTCACAATTGAGTATGATTGCTATGTGCGTTTCGAAGATGTCCATCGAGATGAATTACGAGTGCTGATAGCTCAGTAGAAGGAACGAGACTTTGCTGCCCTTGTTGAGAAGGCAAAAATTGCTGAGGATGTAAAGCGCTCAGAGCGATAGAACCGTGAAAAAGATAAGGGCAGAAATAAGAGGGCTTTTGGGCCCTCAAGTTCTTTTGTTGGGCCTAAGAAGAAGCCTAGATTTGATGGGCCAATTCGAGTTGGGGTTTCTGTTGTTGCTGTTAGACCGCAGCGTTACGTTGATTGTGGGTGATCTCACTAGGGTGGGTGCTGGAAAAAAACAGGCGCGTGCTTCAGATGTGGGTCCATGGAGTATCAGGTTAAGAACTGTACTCAGAGGCCTGTTCAGATGCAAGTCGCAGGTCAGGGCTATGTTCAGCCGGGGAGATGTGGTCAGCAGCCATAGAGAGGCCGTGGTCAGGCCAAAGGAAGAAATGGTTTGGGAAGAGGTCGTGGAACACTGGGCAGAGGTATTGATAATACTGAGGCGAGACAACCAGCTTTGGTCTATACTGCTCGGAGCCGAGAGGATGACGACACTCCTGACGTCATAACTGGTACATTTCTAATTTATAATATACCATACACAGCTTTAATTGATATTAGGTCTACACACGTGTATGTTGCATGCACTATATTTGGGATACTGGGTTCTCGGTTTGAAATTATTGATAATGAGATGACTGTGTTAAGTCCACTGGGATAATCAGTTAGAGTGAAAATGTTATTCAGAAATGTGCCCCTCGAGGTCCAAGGGGTTGTCTTGCCGGCAGATTTGATAGAACTGCCGTTTGGCAAATTCGATCTGATATTGGGCATGGATTGGCTAGTAAAACACTGTGCGAATTTGGACTACGCTGCTAAATGTATGGTGTTGAAGTCTTCTGAGGATGAGGAGGTGGTTGTGTTAGGGGAGCAAAGAAATTATCTGTCTAATGTAATCTCAGCATTAAAGGCCGAGAACTTGGTTCGTAGGGGTTGCGAGACGTTTTTAGCTTATGTTAGTAGTTCTGATTCTAAGGGTCCTTCTACTAGAGATGTCAGAACTGTTCAAGAGTTTCCAGATGTATTTCTTGAAGAGCTTCCTGGGCTGCCTCCAAACCGTGAGGTCAAATTTGATATTGAACTCCTATCGGGAATAGTTTCGGTGTCCAAAGCCCCTTATGGGATGGCACTGAAGGAGCTGGTGGAATTAAAGGCTCAAATTCAAGAGTTACTGGACCGAGGATTCATTCAGCTGAGTGTGTCTCCATGGGAAGCACCGGTGTTATTCGTGAAGAAGAAAGATGGATTCATGCGCATGTACATCAACTATCGTCAACTGAATAAACTAACTGTTAAGAACAAGTACCCTTTACCGAGGATAGATGCTCTGTTTGACCAGCTACGAGGAGCTTCAGTTTTTTCCAAGATAGATCTTCGATCTTGGTACCATCAACTAAGGGTTAAGGAGGGGGATGTGTATAAGACTGCGTTTAAAACTCGTTATGGGAATTATGAGTTTCTAGTCATGCCGTTTGAGTTGACAAATACACCAGCTGCTTTCATGGATATGATGAACCGAGTATTCTAGCCTTATTTGGATCAGTTCGTATTGGTGTTTTTAGACGATATCCTGGTGTATTCCAGAACCGAGGAGGATCATGATACACATATCTGAATTGTCTTGCAAATTCTGAGGGAAAAGTAGCTATACACTAAGTTCAGCAAGTATGAGTTCTGGTTGCAAGAAGTGGCATTAGGGTTGATCCTCAACATGGTGTCTGTTGAGAGGATTAGGGTTGATCCTCAAAAAATTTAAGTCGTATTAGATTGGAAACCACCAAAGACTGTATCTAAAATTCGAAGCTTTCTGGGTCTGACTGGGTATTATAGACATTTGGTGGAGGGGTTTTCACTAATTGTTGCACCTCTGACTAAGTTACTGCGTAAAGGTGTACCGTCTAATTGGACCGATACGCAACAAGAGAGTTTTGAGAGACTGAAGAAGGTTCTGACTGAAGCCTCGGTATTAATACAGTCAGAGTCTGGGAGTGAATTTATTGTCTACTGTGACGCATCGCACATTGGATTAGGTTGTGTGTTGATGCAAGAGGGTAGGTGGTTGCATACGCGTCTAGCCAATTGAAGCCTCACGAGGCAAATTACCCCACCCACGACTTGGAGTTAGCTGCGGTGGTATTCGCACTGAAAATTTGGAGGCATTATTTATACGGTGAAAAGTCTATTATTTACACCGACCATAAAAGCCTCAAGTACCTCCTTACTTAGAATGAGTTGAATCTTAGGCAACAAATATGGATAGAGTTGCTTAAGGATTATGATTGCTCGATTGAGTACCATTCGGGTAAAGTTAACATAGTAGCGGATGCACTGAGCCGTAAGGTCGTATCTGATCTGAGAGCAATGTTTGCTCGTCCTAGCCTATTTTAGGATGGTAGTTTGTTGGCTGAACTCCAAGTGAGACCAACCTGGATTGATCTAATTAAGATGGAGCAGTTGTTGGATGAATCGTTAGTCCCTTGTTTCCGACTGGTTGAGAAGGGGGAGACTGCAGATTTTGGGCTGAATAGTGAGGGAATACTATGTTTTCGTGGGAGAGTTTGTATGCCAAGAAACTCTAATATGAGGCGATCTATCCTACGAGAGGCGCATAGCAGTCCTTATGCCATGCATCCTGGTGGAAACAAGTTGTATTGAGATCTGCGTGAACTGTACTGGTGGTCAGGGCTCAAGCGCGAGGTTACGAATTTTGTGAGTAAGTGTCTGACATGCCAGCAAGTTAAGGCTGAGCATCAACTGCCTTCTGGATTACTGTAACCTGTTAAGATTCCACTCTGGAAGTGGGATAGGGTAACCGTGGACTTTGTTAGTGAGCTACCCTTGACACCTACTAAGAAGGATTCAGTATGGGTTATTGTAGACCGACTGACTAAATCTGCCCACTTCATACTGGTCCACACTGATTATTCGCTGCAGAAGTTGGCTAAGTTATACGTGGCTGAGATTGTGAGACTACATGGGGTACCAGTGTCTATTATTTCGGGCAGAGACCTAGATTCACATCTCGATTCTAGAAAAAGTTACACGAGGCTATGGGTACAAGGTTGGATTTCAGTACGACATTTCATCCTCAGACTGACGGTCAGACAGAGAGGGTGATTCAGATATTAGAGAACATGCTAAGAAGCTGTGTAATTGATTTTAAAGGCAGTTGGGAAGACTACTTGCCCTTAGCAGAGTTCGCATATAACAACAGCTACCAAGCCAGTATTCAGATGGCACCATATGAGGTGTTATATGGTCGTAGGTGTCACACCCCTACCTGTTGGATAAAACTCAGTGAGCGGCGAGTTTTGGGGCCAGAGTTAGTTTCTGAAACCGAAGAAAAAGTAAAGTTGATTCAAGATCGGTTAAAGGAAGCATCTGATAGGCAGATGTCATATGCTGATTTAAAGCGTAAAGAGATAGAGTACTCTGTGGGGATTATGTCTTCTTGAAGGTCTCACCATGGAAGAAGATTTTGAGATTTTGACGGAAAGGCAAACTGAGCCCTAGATTTATCGGACCTTACCGGATATTAAAGTATGTGGGACTGGTCGCCTATCAACTTGAGCTGCCTTTTGAGTTAAACCGGATACATGATGTGTTCCACGTCTCCATGCTGAGGCGATACTGCTCTGATCCCTCACATATAGTATCGGTGGAGGATATCGAGGTTAGACCTGATATGACTTTTGAGGAAGAACCGATGCAAATACTGGATTATGACGTTAAGGTATTAAGGAGGAAATCTATTCCGTTGGTCAAGGTTCTTTGGCGTAATCACGGTTCAGAGGAAGCCACGTGGAAGCCTGAGGAGGCAATGCGACAATAATATCCTCACCTATTTTGACCAGGTAAATTTCGAGGTCGAAATTTCTTTAAGAGGGTAGAGTTGTAAAGCCCCAAAAATGTAGGGTTTGTAATTTTGCATGATTTAGCTTAAATTCCATGTGTACTTCAATGGCTAAGTATTTGAGTGTATTTGGTGGTTTTTAGGAAGCCTGGGATCGAGTATGGGCCTTGGAATTTTTTTTTCTCTTAAGTGAAATTGGCTGTTAGCAGTTAGGACTTATGTTTAAATGCGTGTGATTTTATGTCACAAAAAGAGCATGTGGCTTGATGGTTGTGGCGTCACTAAGGTGGCAAGGGAATTGGAGTTCGAATCTCATGGCATGCAATAAGGAGATTTTATATTACATCTCTGTGGCGTAAGAGGTAGAGTTAGAATCAAACTTTGGCGAGAAGGTTGGAGACTTGGTCAACAAATTTGAATATGAGGCTGGGAGAAAATTAAGGAGGAAACGATGGAGAGGTTGAAGGAGTTAGGATGTGGAGGGGTCTTGGCCGAATGGGAGAGCTTGAGTAGGGGGATTTCAGCTAAGGGGGTCATTTGTGCATTTTCGGCAACCTTGTAAGAGAGTACAAACCGAAAATCCCCTTTGCCATTTAGGGTTTTCTTTTTGTACATTTCGGGATTTATTTCTTTTGTGGCATCTCGTGCAACATTTTTACCATTCGGGTCTTCTTCCCTTTCATCGTTATTCCTCAACTACTGCCCACTCTTTTCCGAATCATCTTTTTCTCCTTTCGGTTTCTCCTTTGGCCGAACTAAACTTCATCTTTTCCCTCTCGTTATTCTTTTCTTTTCTTTTCAAGATAGCCGAATATTTTCTCTCTTAAAACCTTGGTTCTTCTTGTGTTGACCGAACATGTTAAGGCCTAAACACCTTCTTCTTTTCGTTCCTAACCGTTTCTTAATCTCTTCGGTTTATTGATAAGTGATGACTTTAGCCGAATCTTGGTCGGCTTCCTTCTCTATACTCAATTTTGTTTCTCTTGGGTCGAAAGGCTGTTTCTCCTAGTTTCCATGGAGATAAGTTTATCTAACACCTTCTTTTTCGTTCAAATGTTGCTAGGGACTCGTTTTCCTTAACCAAGGGGTAGGCCGATTACTTTTCCCCTGCAAGAGATCTTTTGATACATGGTAAGTGCTTTAAACCTAGTATAAATATATTCTTATGGTGATGGATTAACAAGGGTTTCAGACTAATTGATGGGGCTGTTGTTATTATAGGTGTTTAAAGCGCTTCAAACTACAACCCGTAACAGGTGTGTAAATGGTACACCCAATGCTGTTTCTGTAAAAACGATGGATGAAGGTGTGTATTCACACCTTGCGAAATTGTGATTCGGCTAAAGTCGAAAAGCCGAAACTTCGGCATCTGAGGGCTCACGAGTGTGCGGACGCTCATAGGGACAAATCAAGCCACAATCGTTGGTGATAGACCGTAGAGGCCGCCACGTACGTTCTCGTAGGTTTAGGCCGGGATGGGCCGAGATAGGCCATATGGGCCTAAATGGCTCATAGGCCCCATCTGGGTAAAATTCACGGTAGTGTCAAAATAATGGTTTAGGCTACGAAGTTCACATAGCTGTGACTGAAATTGGGTTGAATGGGCCACACGAGCATGTGGGCCTACTTGGGGTGAATAGTGAGCTTCGAGCCCAATTGCACTATTTTGGCCCTATAAGATATTTGAGTCGTTCGAGACTACGGTAAGCCTTTGGAAAGGTCGTAAAGTGTACCGAAATACCCTCGAAGGGTAAAATTACCGAAATACCCTCGAAAGATAAAATTATCTAAATATCCTCAAAGGGTAAAATTATTGAAATACCCTCAAAAGGTAAAATTACTGAAATACCCTCGTAGAGTAAAATTACCAAAATACCCTTGAGGGGTGAAAAATACTGTTTTACCCCTAACCGACAAAATAACCAGTATACCCCTAGTGGTAGTTTGAGTGATGTCTGTATAATATTTATATGATGATTATGAGTATGACATATTGTATACATGTAATATTTATGACACGACATTCTGCATCGGGGTTGGGTTTCTGATCTGGAGGAAGTACTGTACTAGTGGTTTGCCATGTTTTTACTATTCTAGTGGCTTCGCCACGTATTCTAATTTTAGTGGCTTGGCCACATTTACTGTTATTTGCAGCTATGCTAAGATATTGGTGTGTTGGCTAGGTGGGTCAACTTGGTCCCCACATGGTGTATTGGTTGGTACGGGTGGTTTGTTGGCAGGACTGGGTTGTGTTGCATCTCTATTATGCACTATTATGACTTTGGGCTTAGACCCACTCTGTTATTGTATAGGGCTAAAGCCCGGTGATCGATCACATATCGAATAGGGCTCGGGCTGCACTATTACTGCATGATCGGCGATTACACACTGAGTTCTCGTAACTCACCCTTTTCTTTTAACTATACAGGTAATCCCCAGTCTTAGAGGATTTGGAGCTTCGAGGGACTCGGGGGTGGCCACACGTTTGCGAGTATTTTAATTTATATCTAGCCTTTTTAATATTTATTTTGGGGAGATATTTATGTAATAAGGCATTTGAGGTTTTTAACTTTTATTTGGTTCTAACTTTTTACGTTAACCTGTTATATTAGGAAACACGGGTTTTGAAAATAAAGTATTTTCCAAAGAAAATCACGCTTTTTCAAATTTTAAAGTTTACATTTGGAAAAGCTTCCACGATATTTAATCCTAATTAATAAACTTGTAATAAATGATATGACCAATAAGTGAATAACAAGTTTTGATTTTACAACCCCAACGTTTTCAAAAAGGATTTAAAACTTTAGTCACAAATTTGCATCGACAAGACTGATTTTCAAATCAGCACTCTGATGTGACACGTCAGATCTGGTCGTAACGTCTAGGCCGGTTTTAGGGTGTTACAGAGCATTCTAGCACTACTGTGTAATTCGTTCTAGCACTATGGTGCAATTCGTTCTGACACTACAATGTAATTCATTCTATCGCTACAGTGCTATTCATTCTGGCACTTTGATGTGTTACATTTTGTGGACTATTAAGGGGATCAATGCCTTTAGGTGTGATCAACACTTCAGTGCTTATTGTGGAGTGTTAGGGTTAAATTTGTTTATCCATACTTGTGTCTGCATCCAGTTAATAGGGGCAAATAGAAAATGTTTAATATGCCATTTTGATTTTAGGAAAGATGTTATATTCTGATTCATTAATAAAAATGTCATTTATGACTTGATAGTCAAACACTATACTAAATTTTTTTTATGAAAGGTGATTTTGAGTATATTATATAACGATAATCCTATTGAAATGATATTTTGAGTTTTTTAACATTATGATGTAATGTATTGGTCATATGTTACTATCTTAATATTTGTATAGTTGAATTTAAATTACGTTAGTATTGTAACACCCTTACCCGACCTGATCTCCGAATCCAGGTAAAGGGTGCCATAAATGGACTTGATTATACTAATCACAAGTTTTAAACTTACAATTTGTAAGACTGACTTATTAAGCAACCATAAATACCTCTTACACCAGAAATCTTAAATTAAACAAAAATTTACTATCTCCAAATTCAAAATCTAAGGAACCTATTTAATTACAATATATTTGACCCCCGGCGAAGCCTCTGAAGGTACCTTCTTCTATGTGCATGACACCGAACTAATGGTACTCCTTGATCTGGCTTGGTCTGGTTGGGTCCCTCCCCAAGATCCTGACTCATCCAACAAGTCCTTCATACATAAACCAAGTTGTGCAAGTTCAAAAGAACTTAGTGAGTTTCCTTGCTCCTATGTATATATACAAATATGACGAACCCCTCCCTTCCTTTGAAGGTATTAACTTAATATAAAGTAAATTAAAGTAAGCCAACTTCCTATTTTACTTAGGCTTCCGTTCTTTATCTAGAGTGTTGGACTTCGATTCGACTTTCACATTACTTTATTGACGGGTTGATCACCAAGCGATCACACAGGGTCTAGCTTATGACTAGTCAACTAATTTTAGGTAGTCCCTAGATGTTTATCTTGTAACGCCCTGGAAACACGAGAATTTACGTGTTTTTACATGCCCCTTTTAACTTAAAATCATGTTATTTCGATTAAATTATTGTCAAGAAATAATTAAATATTATAAAATTGTAACAGTCCAATTTCAGTAGTGTTGGAACAGTAATTCGAGATCACTAAATCTGACGAAAAAGTTAGAAAACTTTGTTAATCAATAATTATAAGTTAAGTGTGATTTTAGAAATATTTTTGAAATAGTAAATTTTGTGATTTAAAAATATAATTAGGTTCGAAAAAGGAGGTATCTAGACCTCGATATTATAAATTGATGTGTAAATATTTTTATAAATATTTATGAAGTTAGTTTTGTGTTTAATTAAACGTTGATTAGGTGAATTTGACTTAATTAGGAGAAATTAAAAAAAAGGATTAAATTGCAATAGAGGTAAAAGTTTAATTATAGATTAAAGAAAAGCTAAAGGGACTAAAAAGGAAATTATGCCATTCTCTATAGTTGAGGCGGCATACACATAAAAATATCAAAGATTTTTATGATTAAAATATATATATGATTACTTAATAAATTAAGAATATTATTATTTATTTATATTATATTATATTATATTATATTATATTATTATATAAATATGTAAAACAAAAGGAAGGGAAATAGAAACAGAAAACCCAAACGAAGCAGAGAGCAGGGGAAGGAAAGAAAGAAAAAGAGAAGAGAAAGAAGAAAAGGGGCAAATTGGAAAAATTGCCAAAATTAGTTAAATAAAAATGGGATTAAATTGGAATATCTAGAGTTTTTCTTCATTTCTCTTCATTTTCATCAGCTGAAAAACAGCCATGGAAGAGGGCTTAAGCTGGTTTTCATACTCTGGCTTCATGTAAGTTTAATTCTTGCTTTCTCCTTGAAATTTCTATGTATTTAGATTTTTACAATTGGGTCCAACTTATTAATTCATTAGTTTTTATTCTATGGCTAATTTTTAAAGTTGATGTGGGTTAGTGATGGAAGAATATGATGAATAAATATTGAATTGAAGTTTTAATTTTGTTATATGATGATTTTATCAAGAACAATTGATGGAAATTGGTTTTAGGACCTAATTGTGAAAATGTTGAAATTAAGGCCTAGTGTTAAAATTCTAATTTTTAAAGGTTATGAAGTAGTTTAAAATGATAGAGAAAAGTATTAAATGAGAAAATTATCTCAATTGATGGGTTAATTGAGCAAGGACTGAATTGTATGACTTGTGGAATTTGGGGCAAAATAGAAATCAACATGTTACACTAAAGCAGTTTTGGACAGCAGCAGTTGTCTAACTTTGAAAAATCACCAAAAATGGTATAACTTGAATTAAAAGTTGAGTGAGATATATAATTAAAGCTTGTTGAGTCTATTTTCATATCAAAGAAATAGAGAAAGTAAAGGAAGTCTACATATTGAGATATTTAAATTTTTGTAAGACTGGTATAGAATAACTTCGTGATCCCCTATTCTTACTTTATAAATTCACTAAAAATTGTATAAAAATAATTATGAGTTATAATTTATATGTTTGTATTCCTTAGTGAGTCTATTTTCATTAAAAATGATTGGAAACACTATATGAAAATCGTACTATGAGATAATTGATTTTTAGTGAATAAAGGTCAGAGCCATCGGACTGTGTTACAGGGGAGAACTTAACTAATAAATTGTACTAATTGGCCACACCAAAATTTCTGTAAAAATTATAGTACAAAGATATGTGAGTCTAGTTTCAAATAAAATTAGCGGATCTTAATTTCGAGTTCTGTAGCTCAAGATATAAATAATTTAGTAACTATGGCTCAAATGGACAGTTTTGAATATACATATGAGTAATTAGTGAAATTATTGATAATGTTACTTATAGCATGTTATATACATTAAGGATGTGGAATGGAGAGGAGGAGGAGGAAAATATGTATGAATATTCAACTAGCATGGCTAATTTGTAATGTTTTAGGCTCAGGGACTAAATTGAATAAAAGTAAAATTTTATGATTAGTTTTGTAAAAAAAAATGTTGGAAATGATCAATTTGCATGAAATAGATTATTTTTTTTATTTAAAATTTCAAAATTGAATGAAATTATTAATTTAGATTAAGATCGGTTGAAAAATCGATGAAAATAAAAAATTTCCAAAATGCCCTGAATCTTGATATTTCTACAAATTTAGCCAGATAAGTTCGTGTAATTTAATTATGTGATATAAGGAAATATGAGTTGATGGTATGTGAAATCTTGATATGATGAATTAACTGATTTATGTTTATGAAGAAGAGACAAGTGAATGATATTTACCATGATATGTAAATATGTGATTATCTTTAATATGTTAATACAAGGTAATTAAGTATATTGAGACGAGTAATAAATTTAAGTAAGACATGACGAGAAAAATAAATATGTTTAAGGGACAATATGTTTGATTTTGATTGGTTTCAAATATAAAAAAAATGAAATAAAATGTCTAATAAATAAATTTGTAATTCCGGTAATGCCTCGTACCCTATTCCGGCGTTGAATACGGGTAAGGGGTGTTACATTTAGTGGTATCAGAGCTATGGTTTAGTCGGTTCTCGGACCAAATATAGTATATGTAGAATCTAGAAATATATGCCATTATTAATATATAACTTGAGATAATGTGATATCTTCTAACTTTGATGATATTTGTATCACTATAATTCAAACTTTATCATTATTATGTGTAATTTACTAATTATTTGTGGTAAGTATTTTAAGGTAAGTGTTTAGTAAAATAATAAATTTATGATTGGGTAATGAAATTGAAACTGATACTGAACTGAATTATGAAATACTGAATATTATTTTGAGTACTGAACTAAATTGTGAAGTTACTGAATATTGTTATGTGGATTGCATTAAGCTATGAAATTACTGATGTAATGAATTATTACAATACTGTGAAACTGATCGAAATAAGAAGTGAAAATAGAATGAATTGGAAATTAAAAGCTATTTAAATTACGTAGCTGAATTATGAATTATGTGAATATTTGAAGGTATATTAATAGAAAATTAAAAGTGATTTGAATTGAATCAAATTGAATTAAATAAAGAAAATATGTGAGTAATTGAAATGTATATTGATTGAAAAGTAATTAGTGATTTTAAATTTGATTGAACAATAAACTAAAAATACGAATTGAAAAAAAAATGAACTAAATTATGAATATGTGTAAATATATGAATCGTGTATTGATTGAAAAGTGGTTGGAACTGAATTGAAGTATGATTATATGTGAATATGTGAAATATGTATTGGTATTGAATTGTATACTGATTAGAAAATGAAAAAGTGAATTTGAAATAGAAAAAAAAATGATTTGAATACCCTATTAACTTATCAGACTAGATTGGATACAAATGGCAGGCCATAGGATTTGTGATGTGATGAGGAGATTTGAGGCTCGGCCGAGGTGATAATTCTGTATTATATTCTTCAGTTTATCCGAAGAGGCATTTAATGCCTTATTGGTGTGTTTTGGAGGATATGATATATTGGTGTGTTTGGGAGGATATGATATACTGGTGTGTAATGGAGGATTTTATTATTTTGGTGTGATTGGTTGGAATCCGCGTATCCGCCAAAGTCCGAGTCTTGTTAATAGGGATAGATATGAATATTAAGTGAAATTAAAATGAGAATTGATTTCCCTGTTAACTTGTCGGACTAGTCGGATATAATTGGCATGTCATAGGATTTGGAAGAGTACGGGATTTATCGGCTTTGCCGAACAGGCACTTTATGTGTCGTATCAGGCACTTTATGTGTCGTATCAGGCACCTCGTGTGTCGTATCAGGCACTTTATGTGTCGTATTTTAGGCACCTCGTGTGTCGTATACTGATCAGGTACTATGTACCGTTTTAGGCATAATGTGCCGTCATCGTGTGTTTGGGTTGGAATCCGTATCCGCAAAAGTCCGGATTGTTAATAGGGTGAATAATTGAAATGAGAAAATTAAATAAATTTGATTGATCGTACTATTAAAAATATGAGAAAGACATTATGAGTTGAATTGTGAATTGAATTGAAATGTGAGATTTGCAGCTTAACTTAAGGTTCATGAATTTGCTAAAATATCAAATTATTATCATTGAAATCTGTTGAATAAACGAAATGAGAAAATCGATTGAATTTGATCGGTTGAACTATTGAAAGTATGGAAAAGTGGAATTAGGAATTGAAATGTAAATTGAAATTGAGATATGAGATTGAAAACTTGAACCAAAGATTTATGAATTGATTAAAGATAATATAGATGATATATGATGTCATGTGATGAAAGACTATTGTTGAGATATGAAATTAAAGCGTAAACTAACACATATGATTTATATTGTTACATGTTTGATATTTATTATTTATTATAATTTTTATAATTTGAATTATGGTAATACCACTGAGTATAGATATAGACATGCTCAATGTACAATTGTATTATTATAATTCAAATTATTTAATATTAAATGTTAAATTTAAATTATGCGTATAGTAAGTGAAGTATGAGGTAAGTGTTACTGTTGAATTAAATAGAAATTGAATTAAGTGATGGATAAATATTATATTGAATTGTATATTGATGAGAAAGTGAAATTAAATTTAGTTGTGAATAAATTGAAAATGAAATTGGAATTGAAAAATGATATGTGTGCATTGAAACACCCCAAACCCGGCCCACGAGCCTTGACCGGATCTGGTATGTTCCCCGATGTAAACCATTTCAAAATTCTTTTGTTACTTTAGAAAATCTGGGTTTTTGAAAGAACGATTGTTTTTGGGTTGGGCTTTGTTTTGAATAAATATACTTTAAACTTTAATAAATAAAAATAAAATAAAGTAATCCAACTATGGCCTTATGGCCTTATTACATCAAATAATTCCCAAAATAAAAGTTCTAAAGTACTTAAATAAAATAAAATGTTCATGTTCAATAAAACTTCAAGCTGAGCATGGGCACCTTTAGCTCCTGCCGACCCGGTCCATTACTGCTCATCACCTGAAAAATATTCCCCAACGGGGTGAGTCAAACAGACTCAATGTGTAACCAGCACTAAATCATAATAGAATCAGGCATAACAAATATTACACATTCATATCATAGCATACAAATTATGATGCATTCCCAAACCCAAACCTAATTGTCCATCCGCTACACACCCCCGTACCTGCCAAGCACACCGTGGGGACTACTAAGTCAACCCTCCATCCGCTACACACTAATTTGCGGGCTTAAGGCTCCGTGATCTCCGTGGTCTTAGGAAACTACTTTTCAGACATCGTGGTCTTAGGTCACCACTTTTCGACATCGTGGTCGTAAGTCACCACTTTTCGACATCGTGGTCTTAAGTCACCACTTTTCACTTCCCCTTTCAATATACAACCATATGCCCCATATATATTAATATGCATAATATACCAGAGTTCACATTCTTATCATATTTTCATGGTACGAATAACATATTTCATATTCCTAGTAGAAGTAGGAAACGTACCTGAGTACTTAGTACCTTAACATGGTACCTTAGTCACGCTTATATTTCCATTAACACATATTTTAATACATATAACCATAATTCATATTACAAAGTAGTGTGGGGTACACACCTGATTCACTTAGCAAATTCCTTGAGATCTCGAAATCTGATCTACCGCTTAGATCCTTAATCCTTACATTTGATTATTCATTTACTATTTTAATAAAAAGCCATTCGGCCATAAATCCAAATCCTAGTAGGATTAGTATTCTTAAACTTACCTTGAAATTCTCAAATCCCAAATCTTTGTATCCTCTCATCAGAAATCCCTATAACTACATGTTAGATCAATTTCTAACATTTATTCACAACAAATAACCCTTAGCCGAATGTTAAATATGACTTACCTTAGATTCTTAAATCTCGAAATTCACCGAATAACTAGGGAACACGCGGCCTATGGTGTACCTTTGGGAAAAGAACTTCTCCTTCCTTGTAGTCGACACTTAATAAATCCCGAAACTTTCCTTCCATGATTCGGCCAAGATCAATAATAGGAATTAGTCCCTAAATTTCGATAAGTCTAAAATATAAAAGAATGGAAACCAAACTTGGATCTTACCCTTATTTGAAGAAATCTATTGCACCTTCACTTCAACTTTCAGAGATTCGGCTATGGCTAAATGATGCTCTCACAACTTTCGGCTTTTGGAGGGATTAGAAAGAAAAGAAAAGGAAGAATAAAGATGGAGGATTCGGCTAGAACACAAGGTATTTTGGTTTGGCAAAACAGAGAAGAGAGAATTTTGCTAGAGAATTTAGGCAGATGAACAAAAGAGAAAAGGAAGAATGAAGGTTGGCCTCTCTTTTCCTTTTATAGCCGAAATTACTAGGCTAAAGTCCCTTACTTGGCCACCACTCTTCCTTATTTTCCTCCTTATCTCCTTATTTAAAAATTAAAGAATAATCCCTTATTTACCACCTTTTTAATCGAATATTTATGAAAAGATAACACCTCCTTTCTAGAAGCATGTGCCGTCCACCTCAGTCTTCTGGAAGCAAAAATAAAATTTCTTTTATTTGTTTCCCATGTGACTCGAACTCAGGCCCACTTGCTCATGTAGGTGGCGTCACTTACGTAGGCCTTAACTGGCATTTCCAGGCCACTTTTCCAAGCCTGTTTGTGTGCCAAATTCTTCCTACTAATTTTCTTAAGGCCACCTTGCCTTAATTTCCTCTTTTTAAGCTTTAAAACTTGACATTTCCTTTCATTTCCTAGTTTCCAAAAATTTTCGTTTGCCTCTTTAAACTTGACATTTCCTTACATTTCCAAGTTTCTAGAAATGTTTACTTTCCTCTTTTGAATCATTTCCACATCATTTCCTTACATTTCCAGGATATTTCCTCACATTTCCAAGACAAGACATTTCCTTACATTTCCAACACATTTCCCTACATTTCCAAGCCAAGACATTTTCTTACATTTCCTTACATTTCCAAGACAAGGCATTTCCTTACATTTCCTTACATTTCCATACATTTCCTTACATTTCCTTACATTTCCATACATTTCCATACATTTCCTTACATTTCCTTACATTTCCATACATTTCCATACATTTCCTTACATTTCCTTACATTTCCATACGTTTCCTTACATTTCCTTACATTTCCATATTTTCTTACATTTCCATACATTTCCTTATTTCTAGAATTCACATAACACATTCATAATTCATAAAACATGCCATTTTACCACATGGTTCCTTGTGCCATGCTTCACACTGAGTTTCTTTTAAAGCCTCATTTACCTAGCTCCTTTTTACTTAAAACCAATAATTTTCCAAAGCTTTCTTCTTCCATCCTAGAATTCTAAAAACCCTTAATACACTTCCAACATTGCCAAAACCTACTAACTCATGAATTAGGCACGAACGCATAACCCCTAATCTAGGATGTTACAGTTCTACCCTCCTTAAAAATAATTTCGTCCTCGAAATTACTTACTAACAGTCGTACAATCCCTCTCACCGCACTATGCTTACGCTGCGCACTCTGATCTTAATAGAACCATCATACTTTCTAGGCATAATCTCTAAGTTCACGTCCCTTTAGAACTCATTTTCTAACGTCGCGATTTAATCTGATTTAGGAGTTTTATACATTAGTACTTTTGTTTCACTGATTAACCGCGAACAGTTTTATGAAAAGAGATGTTTAAAAGTGGTTCTTTCGATCAAACAAAGTTCTCAGCTCAAGTTCACTATTCAGAAAGTCACGTTTCACATTCATCAACCAATTATGAACTTTCGTTCATTCAGAGAAATGTTGTAGTTTTCATTGTTGTTGTCTTTCCACTACCCAGGGGTATTTTCGTAATTTGTCCTACATAGGTATTTTCGTAATTTGTCAAAATAAGGTTCCTTGGTAATTTTGTCAATAAGGGTATTTTGGTAATTTTGAAATCCCGGGGACTTTCGAAAATTTTGGAATTCCAGGGGTATTTTGGTAATTTTTTTTACAAACCAGGGTAAATTTGTAAAGTTTAATAATTCAGGGGTATTTCAAAAGTTGCAAAACTTTGAGGGTTCTTTTTGAGACTTTTATTTTCCAAAACGGTGATGTTGCAAAAATTTTGGAAATCGTATCATTTTGGTAATTTTGTAAGTTAGGTAATTTTCCAAAATCAAGGTATTTTGATATTTTGCAAATTAGAGTTTTGGACTTATTATAAAGTAATGAAATTTTGATTAGAACTGTGGGTAGTTTGGACATTTTTATAAACTAAGGGCATTTTTGTAATTTCATAAATCGAAATTTTTCAAAAATTTCAGTAAAGATAGTTCTCACAAATTAAAAGGGTAATTTTAAGAGTTTTAAAACTAGGGTTTTTATAAAAACACGCTAGTTCCCTTCGGGTTTTAGTTATTGTGTTTAGCTTTGTGGATCGAGTCCTTTTGGTTAGGGTGAACCGAGGCTACGCACTGCAGGATACCCTGCGAAGAGGAGGTGAGTCACTAGGACCGCTAAGTACTGTGCTCTTCCCGATCCAATCCTAGACATGCGCACGCTGGGTTACCACACCCTAACTTGGCGACTTAGTCATAGGTTTGTTTAATGGTCCTTAAGTCTTATGCACTTGTTTTTGAGTAGACTAGTCCTGGGTTCAATAGATCCTAGTTCACTAATCTACGCTCCCATAAAAGCCTATACAGATCACATATTCAAATCACTTGTGGTCGTAAGTACTTACCGTGGTGGATCATGGGTGAGACTTAGGTGCCATGCCAGAAAACCTGCTTATTTTCAAGGAAAATCATTTGGGCTCGTCTTGAAAATGTTTTGGGCCTTAGCCCATAGGCCGAGAGTTCAAAACTGGGCTCTGATACCAAACTAAAACACCTCAAACTCGGCCCATGAGCCTTGACTGGATCTGGTATGTTCCCCGGTGTAAACCGTTTCAAAATTCTTTTGTTACTTTAGAAAATCTGGGTATTTGAAAGAACGATTGTTTTTGGGTTGGGCTTTGTTTTGAATAAATATACTTTAAACTTTAATAAATAAAAATAAAATAAAGTAATCCAACTATGGCCTTATGGCCTTATTACATCAAATAATTCCCAAAATAAAAGTTCTAAAGTACTTAAATAAAATAAAATGTTCATGTTCAATAAAACTTCAAGCTGAGCATGGGCACCTTTAGCTCCTGCCGACCCGGTCCATTATCGCTCATCACCAAAAAATATTCCCAACGGGTGAGTCAAACAGACTCAATGTGTAACCAGCACTAAATCATAATAGAATCAGGCATAACAAATATTACACATTCATATCATAGCATACAAATTATGATGCATTCCCAAACCCAAACCTAATTGTCCATCCGCTACACACCCCCGTACCTGCCAAGCACACCGTGGGGACTACTAAGTCAACCCTCCATCCGCTACACACTAATTTGCGGGCTTAAGGCTCCGCATCTGTGGTCTTAGGAAACTACTTTTCAGATTACTGTGGTCTTAGGTCACCACTTTTCGACATCGTGGTCGTAAGTCACCACTTTTCGACATCGTGGTCTTAAGTCACCACTTTTCACTTCCCCTTTCAATATACAACCATATGCCCCATATATATTAATATGCATAATATACCAGAGTTCACATTCTTATCATATTTTCATGTTACGAATAACATATTTCATATTCCTAGTAGAAGTAGGAAACGTACCTGAGTACTTAGTACCTTAACATGGTACCTTAGTCACGCTTATATTTCCATTAACACATATTTTAATACATATAACCATAAGTCATATTACAAAGTAGTGTGGGGTACACACCTGATTCACTTAGCAAATTCCTTGAGATCTCAAAATCTGATCTACCGCTTAGATCCTTAATCCCTACATTTGATTATTCACTTACTATTTTAATAAAAAGCCATTCGGCCATAAATCCAAATCCTAGTAGGATTAGTATTCTTAAACTTACCTTGAAATTCTCAAATCCCGAAATCTTTGTATCCTCTGTCATTTAAATCCCTATAACTACATGTTAGATCAATTTCTAACATTTATTCACAACAAATAACCCTTAGCCGAATGTTAAATATGACTTACCTTAGATTCTTAAATCCCGAAATTCACTGAATAACTAGGGAACACGTGGCCTATGGTGTACCTTTGGGAAAAGAACTTCTCCTTCCTTGTAGTCGACACTTAATAAATCCCGAAACTTTCCTTCCATGATTCGGCCAAGATCAATAATAGGAATTAGTCCCTAAATTTCGATAAGTCTAAAATATAAAAGAATGGAAACCAAACTTGGATCTTACCCTTATTTGAAGAAATCTATTGCACCTTCACTTCAACTTTCAGAGATTCGGCTATGGCTAAATGATGCTCTCACAACTTTTGGCTTTTGGAGGGATTAGAAAGAAAAGAAAAGGAAGAATAAAGATGGAGGATTCGGCTAGAACACAAGGTATTTTGGTTTGGCAAAACAGAGAAGAGAGAATTTTGCTAGAGAGTTTAGGTAGATGAACAAAAGAGAAAAGGAAGAATGAAGGTTGGCCTCTCTTTTCCTTTTATAGCCGAAATTACTAGGCTAGAGTCCCTTACTTGGCCACCACTCTTCCTTATTTTCCTCCTTATCTCCTTATTTAAAAATTAAAGAATAATCCCTTATTTATCACCTTTTTAATCGAATATTTATGAAAAGATAACACCTCCTTTCTAGAAGCATGTGCCGTCCACCTCAATCTTCTGGAAGCAAAAATAAAATTTCTTTTATTTGCTTCCCATGTGACTCGAACTCAGGCCCACTTGCTCATGTAGGTGGCGTCACTTACCTGGGCCTTAAGTGGCATTTCCAGGCCACTTTTCCAAGCCTGTTTGTGTGCCAAATTCTTCCTACTAATTTTCTTAAGGCCACCTTGCCTTAATTTCCTCTTTTTAAGCTTTAAAACTTGACATTTCCTTTCATTTCCAAGTTTCCAAAAATTTTCGTTTGCCTCTTTAAACTTGACATTTCCTTACATTTCCAAGTTTCCAGAAATGTTTACTTTCCTCTTTTGAATCATTTCCACATCATTTCCTTACATTTCCAGGACATTTCCTCACATTTCTAAGACAAGAAATTTCCTTACATTTCCAACACATTTCCCTACATTTCCAAGACAAGACATTTCCTTACATTTCCAACACATTTCCCTACATTTCCAAGACAAGACATTTTCTTACATTTCCTTACATTTCCAAGACAAGGCATTTCCTTACATTTCCTTACATTTCCATACATTTCCTTACATTTCCTTACATTTCCATACATTTCCTTACATTTCCTTACATTTCCATATTTCCTTACATTTCCATACATTTCCTTATTTCTAGAATTCACATAACACATTCATAATTCATAAAACATGCCATTTTACCACATGGTTCCTTGTGTCATGCTTCACACGGAGTTTCTTTTAAAGCCTCATTTACCTAGCTCCCCTTTTTACTTAAAAACCAATAGTTTTCCAAAGCTTTCTTCTTCCATCCTAGAATTTTAAAAACCCTTAATACACTTCCAACATTGCCAAAACCTACTAACTCATGAATTAGGCACGAACGCATAACCCCTAATCTAGGATGTTACATGCATAATGTAATTTGCCCAAGTAAATGAGATTAGATCTACTAGGATATTAGTGGTATACCATTAAGGGACTCTAGCGCATTCTCTGATAATAACATTTTGGTACTCATCAAGTGCTATCTGATTAATAGTACATAATAATACACTTCTATATTTGTTTCGTATATATATTTGTTTTGTATATCCTAAGTGTTCTGTTTAATCTACTGGGCCTCTTATAAAAAGGTAAGTAATTTTCGTTATAAGGTATGTTCGCAATATTGAATTAAAAATAAATTGCAAACTGAAAGGAAATGCAATGGATATAAATGATAAAGTAGATAAATGTGCACAAAGGAGCTATAGAATTATAGAAATAATGAAGTTCACGATCAAAATAACAAGGAAATTTCGAGGATGAAATTTTTTTAAGGGGGGAAGAGTTGTAACAGTCCAATTTCAGTAGTGTCGGAACAGTAATTCGAGATCACTAAATCTGACGAAAAAGTTAGAAAATTTTGTTAATCAATAATTATAAGTTAAGTGTGATTTTAGAAATATATTTGAAATAGTAAATTTTGTGATTTAAAAAGATAAATTGGGTCGAAAACGAGGTATCTAGACCTCGATATTATAAATTGAGGTGTAAATATTTTTATAAATATTTATGAAGTTAGTTTTGTGTTTAATTAAATGTTGATGAGGTGAATTTGACTTAATTAGGAGAAATTAAAAAAATGATTAAATTGCAATAGAGGTAAAAGTTTAATTATAGATTAAAGAAAAGCTAAAGGGACTAAAAAGGAAATTATGCCATTCTCTATAGTTGAGGCGGCATACACATAAAAATATCAAAGATTTTTATGATTAAAAAATATATATATGATTACTTAATAAATTAAGAATATTATTATTTATTTATATTATATTATATTATATTATTATATAAATAGGTAAAACAAAAGGAAGGGAAATAGAAACAGAAAACCCAAACGAAGCAGAGAGCAGGGGAAGGAAAGAAAGAAAAAGAGAAGAGAAAGAAAAAAAGGGGCAAATTGGAAAAATTGCCAAAATTAGTTAAATAAAAAGGGGATTAAATTGGAATATCTAGAGTTTTTCTTCATTTATCTTCATTTTCATCAGTTGAAAAACAGCCATGGAAGAGGGCTTAAGCTAGTTTTCATACTCTGGCTTCATGTAAGTTTAATTCTTGCTTTCTCCTTGAAATTTCTATGTATCTAGATTTTTACAATTGGGTCCAACTTATTAATTCATTAGTTTTTAATCCATGGCTAATTTTTAAAGTTGATGTGGGTTAGTGATGGAAGAATATGATGAATAAATATTGAATTGAAGTTTTAATTTTGTTATATGATGATTTTATCAAGAACAATTGATGGAAATTGGTTTTAGGACCTAATTGTGAAAATGTTGAAATTAAGGCCTAGTGTTAAAATTCTAATTTTTAAAGGTTATGAAGTAGTTTAAAATGATAGAGAAAAGTATTAAATGAGAAAATTATCTCAATTGATGGGTTAATTGAGCAAGGACTGAATTGTATGACTTGTGGAATTCGGGGCAAAATAGAAATCAACATGTTACACTAAAGCAGTTTTGGACAGCAGCAGTTGTCTAACTTTGAAAAATCACCAAAAATGATAGAACTTGAATTAGAAGTTGCGTGAGATATAGAATTAAATCTTTTTGAGTCTATTTTCATATCAAAGAAATAGAGAAAGTAAAGTGTAACATCCAGAATTTGGGCCTAGAAGGATTGGGCCACCGGACCTTGGGCTTTAGAAAAAAAATATTAGAGTATTATTTTTTTATTTGTGTTGGCTCAGTATGAATTTTTGTGTGTTAGCATAGTCTTGTGAAAGCTTGATTTTATTTAGGAAGTTAGAATAAATTTTAGTATGGTTTATTTAATGAAGCAGGATTAAGTGAGCTTGACACTTAAGTTAATTAAGTGTTCATTTAAAGCACAAGAGGAGTAAGTGGCAAGTTGGTTAAGGAGCTTGAAAGGTGGCTTGAGGTTAGAGGTTCGAGTAGCATGTTTAGCATTTTGAAGGTTTATTTTTGAATCCTTGCATTTATGGACTGGTCAACCTATGTTTATGATAGGATGGACCTTAAGTTTTGGTAAGTTGAATTTTGGAAAAGGAAAGCATGAAATATGGGATAAGAATCTTGAAGTTATGGAATATGGAGGAGGTTATGGAAGGTTAACTTAAGGTTATGGTAAGATGGGGGGACATAAGGCTTGGCTTGTGGGAAATGTTTTGGAAACAACTCCTATGCTTTTAGTGGATGAATGTGGACGGCATGGGTGTCTAGGGGGTGGCCGAATTTTTGTAAGTAGTTTGGGGATATTTGGCCAACTTTGGCATTTAGGCACCAATTGGCATATTTTCTTTCCTCTCCTAGCAAATTCCTCTTTGGCCGAATGCACCTAGGCATTTTTGTGCAAGATTGTTTTGGATTTTTAGCCTCATTTTTTTGGTTTGAAACAAATACCATTTCTTTTTCTCTCATCATTCTTTTGACACAAAACTACCTTTTTATTTTGTGCATTTTCTTTTGGGCAAACAAGGTGTGGCCGAATCTCATCTCTCCCATCTCTCTCTTTTCTTCCTTTGATTTGTGCTCAAACACAATTCTATTTTCTTTCATTAGGCCGAACCTCTTTCTTCCCCAAATCCTCTTTTCTTTTCTTTCTTCCATTATTGATTAAACCTAACCCCATCCCATCATTTTTACTCTCTTTACTATTTACATATTCCTTCATTTTTATGCACATATTTTCTCCTCTCATAACTATATAGCCTAAAACTTCCCATCTCTTTTAGTCTTTGTTTTGGCCGAATATTCAAGGGTAGTTTCACTTTGATTTTTCGGTTTTGAAAGATAGGCTCTTTGGGACTTTGGAAGCGATAGATTTAAGACTTATATCTCTCTAGCAATCAAAGGTTGGTAAGTTAAAGGGTAAGGATTTTTGTTGATTTATCATTCTTTTGAAAAGACTAAGGTTTTAGGATTAAAGTATTGTGGTTTGGCCGAATGGCCTTTGTTAATAATTTTTAGTATTGGCCGATTGTAGGACAAAGTGATCTAGTGCGATAGATCGGATCTTCGGACGTTAGTTTGCTTTGGTGAAAGGTGTGTAACTTATGCTAAAATTCTAATAGATCAATAGCTTTATTGATAAAAATGTGTTTATAAAGAAATATAAACGATTATGGCTTTGGGTACCACTCAAAGGTACGATGAATTGAGGTACGTTTTTCCTCCGTACTATGTATGTTTTTAATATGAAACATATTCGACAATTGATTATGATTTTGGGATTATGATTCAAAGGCATGATATTTATATCATAAATAATGTTATATGCATAATACGAAAAGTGTTCGATTCCGATATGATTATGGGATATATGGCATGAAAATGATGTAATATGTTAATGCATGGGCATATGGGCAATATTGAAAGGGGAAGTATTCCGGTGGTTTTACCACATTATCCGGTGACTACGGTCACGATATTATGAATCCGGTGACTCTGTCACGATATTATGAATCCGGTGACTCACTCACGATATTATGAATCCGTGACTCTGTCGCGATATTATGAATCCGTGACTCTGTCACGATATTATGAATCCGGTGACTCTGTTACATTATTTGGTGGCTATGCCACGATTATAAGGGCGATGTGCTTAGTTGATCGCAAAGAATCGCCTTCGATGGTGTGTAGCGGATGGAGGGTCGATTTAGTAATCCCACGGTGTGATTGGTTGGTACGGGTGGTGTGTAGCGGATGGATATCTAAGTTGGGTTCGGGATTGCATTTCATTTATATGTACATGTGATTATGTGATTTGCTATTTTATGGGCTTATGGTTAAATGTGATTTTAATGGGCTTTATTGCTATGATCGATTGGGTTTTAGTGTATTGTTACACATTGAGTCTCATTGACTCACCCTCGTGGGATATCTTTTCAGTGATGCATAAAGCTTGGACCGGGTTGGGAGTGGATACGAGGTGGCCCATGCAGTTTATTTTCTTATTATATATATATTTAATATTTTCAGAATTCGCGAATATTTGGTTATTGTAATAAAGGCCAATTAAAGTATTTATGGACTTTTATTATGTTTTAAATTAGATTGTCGGTTACATTACTATTTGAAAATGTTTTATTTTAAATAACTTAATTTTATTTGGAATTTTATTTACACCATGTTTTAGTAAAGACATATAAATTTTTATGTTTTCACTTTAAGCCAAAATATTTATCTAACGTTTTCCGTAGTGGCATTCTAAATTCGGCCGTGGTGTTTGGGCCGGGTTTGGGGTGTTACATAAAGGAAGTCTACATATTGAGATATTTAAATTTTTGTAAGACTGGTATAGAATAACTTCGTGATCCCCTGTTCTTACTTTATAAATTCACTAAAAATTGTATAAAAATAATTATGAGTTATAATTTATATGTTTGTATTCCTTAGTGAGTCTATTTTCATTAAAAATGATCGAAAACACTATATGAAAATCGTACTATGAGATAATTGATTTTTAGTGAATAAAGGTCAGAGCCATTAGACTGTGTAACAGGGGAGAACTTAACTAATAAACTGTACTAATTGGCCACACCACAAATAGTGTAAAAATTATAGTAAGAAGATATGTGAGTCTAGTTTCAAATAAAATTAGCGGATCTTAATTTCGAGTTCTGTAGCTCAAGATATAAATAATTTAGTAACTATGACTCAAATGGACAGTTTTGAATATACATATGAGTAATTAGTGAAATTATTGATAATGTTACTTATAGCATGTTATATACATTAAGGATGTGGAATGGAGAGGAGGAGGAGGAAAATATGTATGAATATTCAACTAGCATGGCTAATTTGTAATGTTTTAGGCTCAGGGACTAAATTGAATAAAAGTAAAATTTGCATGAAATAGATTATTTTTTATTTAAAATTTCAAAATTGAATGAAATTATTAATTTAGATTAAGATCGGTTGAAAAATCGATGAAAATAGAAAATTTTCAAAATGCCCCTGAATCTTGATATTTCTACAAATTTAGCAAGATAAGTTCGTGTAATTTAATTATGTGATATAAGGAAACATGAGTTGATGGTATGTGAAATATTGATATGATGAATTAACTGATTTATGTTTATGAAGAAGAGACAAGTGAATGATATTTACCATGATATGTAAATATGTGATTATCTTTAATATGTTAATACAAGGTAATTAAGTATGTTGAGACGAGTAATAAATTTAAGTAAGACATGACGAGAAAAATAAATATGTTTAAGGGACAATATGTTTGATTTTGATTGGTTTCAAATATAAAAAAAATGAAATAAAATGTCTGATAAATAAATTTATAATTCCGGTAATGCCTCGTACCCTATTCCGGCGTTGAATACGGGTAAGGGGTGTTAGAAAAATAATTAAATTTAGTTAAAAATATGAACATGATAAATTTTAATTAATTTTATAG
The DNA here is from genome assembly GCA_025503065.1 of Gossypium bickii. Lineage (NCBI taxonomy): Eukaryota > Viridiplantae > Streptophyta > Magnoliopsida > Malvales > Malvaceae > Gossypium > Gossypium bickii. The sequence goes on from CP106715.1 coordinate 22,947,906, forward strand.
TTAACTTTGACTGTTTTCAACAGATTCGCACAAAGGGCGAAAATTGGCTCAGCAAACACTGTTCGAAGAATAAAACCGAGAAGCAATTTGAAGTATCGAGGCAACTTTATTTTCAGCCTAAGACGGTCCAATTATGAATATTAAATCATAATATAATTAATTTTAATTTATTTCCAATTTAATTTGGGCTAAATAAATTATTGTTAATTAATTATGGAAAAAGGGTCCAGTTAAACCGCACTGGTTGAACCGAATTGAGTGAACCGAACCAGCCACCAATTGGGCTGCCCAAAAATCGTCCATATGCTGACCCAAATCAGCTTATTAGCTGATTAATTAAGATTGCAAAGAGGCCCTTGAATACTTGTCAAAGTTGCATTCAACCCCTTTCACAATTAGTGGCTTTGAAGATTTGCCTCAAGCCATATTTAGCAAAGTTGAAGCCATCAACTTTACCACATAGGTGGCCGGCCAAGCGGTGGCTCTTTGGCTGATATTTTTAGCAAATTTCAGCTGCCACATTCAGCTATGAAAACCCGCCTTAGCTGATCATTCAAGGCATCCCTGAATTCACATCTCTTCTCTCCTCTCTCAAATTTTCCTTTCCATTTCCCCTTTTGCTCTTGTGCCGATTTCTTCTCTTGGGAAAGAGGTCCTCATCAGCCATCGTTGAGCAGCAATTAAAGTGTTCACAAGCCACCTTGATAGCCAAGGACAATGGAGAACGAAGAATGAGGCAATCAGTCAAGCCACAGAGAAACATCGGATTTGCTTCTTGTTCCCTATCTCTTTAAATTTCGTTGTTGTTTTGACAAACATGTTTATGAATATTTATGCTATTTAAATGGTTATTTTAATCAGCTTAGCTTGAATTTAATTCGTGTTGGGTTTATTGCATTTCGTCCTTTTAAATTATTAAAATTGTGTTTATGCTGTTATAGGCCTTGGTAAAATGCTTGATTAAGTAAAATCATGCCTAGGTTATTCTAGCATTATAATTGTTTAGATAACTAAAGAATTAATTATTTAAACGCATTGAAATTGTAATTAATGGACACAGTACTTAATCAGTGCATGTTTAATTCTTCTAAGGTAGCTGAAGATTAGATTAGCATTGTATTTGGCGATACACATGCCTTGCATAACCTGCAAGATTATTGTGATTAAGCTGTTTCAAGGTAAGGATACATTGTTACCTCACATAGTCTTTTATATGCTTATTAGGTTGAACTAATAGTTTAAATCGACATAGGAAAATGCGAGAGATTGTTTAATTTAATAAGTATGTATGTGCAATAACATGTTTACTTTTATAAATCTATTTTACCTGTAGAATTGACATAGAAATATGTACAATAGATGAATGGATTTTTGATTTGTAAATATGTTCATAAGTTAGCAAATTACCGAGTTGCTGTGATTTATTGGTAACAAGTATAAGCATAAGTTTAATAATTCTAAGGTAAGGAATTATAATTAATCCAACACAATTATATCATCTTGATTAAAATCAGCGTTTGAAATTGTGCATTAGAACTTTATTTTATTTTACTTTGTTTTCTACTTTTTAATCATTTCTCAAAACAAAATACTTTTCCTTCACCAAAGTGTTTAAAATTACTTTCATAAATAATTCTTTTATAGTCCCTGTGAGTACGATAACTCGACATTTACTTGTCACTTTATTACTTGTTGCGATTGTGTACACTTGCACATTTCCACCGTTCCAAGTTTTTGGCGTTGTTGCCCGGGACTTTTTTTTTAAAAGTCATTATTTGTGAATTTGTTAGTCTTACATTTTGGTTTAATTTTCTGTTTAATTTTTAACTTAATTAATTTTCTGTGATTATTTTAGGTGTTTATGAGTATTGACTAGATTATTGACTTACTCCCTGTGGACCCTGAAATAGAACGAACCTTTTGACAGCGAAGAAAACAAGCGAACCAGAGAAGGACCGAAGAGATGAACTTCGAGAATATGAATCAAAGAAACGGAGCAAACCTTGCTCAGAATCCTATCCTTATTGCTGATGATAGGGATAGAGCTTTACGACAATATGCTGTGCCAGTATTTAACGATCTTAATCCGGGCATTAAGAGACCCGAAATCGAGGCACAACAATTTGAGCTGAAGCCAGTCATGTTCCAAATACTTCAGACAGTGGGCCAATTCAGTGGAATGCCTACCGAAGACCCTCATCTGCACTTGAGACTATTCATGGAGGTGAGTAATTCTTTCAAGTTAGCCGGAGTACCCGAAGATGCATTACGACTAAAGCTGTTCCCATATTCGCTAAGGGACAGAGCCCGTGCCTGGTTGAACTCATTGCCACCAAACTCTATTTCTACATGGCAAGAGTTAGCCGACAGATTCCTCATGAAGTATTTCCTGCTGAGCAAGAATGCCAAGTTAAGGAATGATATCATTGCCTTCCAATAAATGGATGATGAGTCCTTGTATGAGGCATGGGAAAGATTTAAAGAGTTATTACGAAAGTGCCCTCATCATGGAATCCCACATTGCATTCAACTTGAGACATTTTATAATGGTCTTAACGCTCACACGAGGATGGTAATGGACGCCTCTACTAATGGTGCTCTCCTTTCTAAGTCTTATAATGAGGCTTACGAAATTATTGAGAGGGTTGCCAGCAACAATTATCAATGGCCAACCAATCGAGCAGCGTCAGGAAGACGAGTCGCTGGAATACATGAAGTGGACGCTCTCACTTCACTCGCATATTAGGTATCTTCAATATCCTCAATGCTTAAGAATCTTACCACTAATGGGTCTAATAGTGTTGTAGCACAACCACCTAACCAAATTGAGAATATAGCCTGTGTGTACTATGGGGAAGGACATTTGTTTGAAGAATGTCCATCGAAGCCCGAATCCGTTTATTACATGGGTAACCAGAACCAAAACTGAGGGACGCAAGGACTGCAATCCAATTTTTATAACCCATCGTAGTGAAACCATCCGAATTTTTCCTGGAGTAACCAAGGGGCTGGAACCAGTAACACTTATGCCCAACCCAGACCAACTCAGCCGCCTAGCTTCCCTTAGCAAGTTTAGAAACCAACCCAAGCAGAACCATCCAATAGCTTAGAGAATTGAAGGCATACATGGTGAAAAACGACGTCACTCTAAGGAATTTGGAGAATCAAGTGGGCCAGCTTACTACTAAACTCAGGAACCAACCACAAGGTGCTCTACCTAGTAACATAAAGAATTTGAGAAATCTGAATTGAGGAGTGAAAAGATAGTAGAGCCCAACACTGTCGAAGGTGAAAAGGATGCAGCTAACACTCAAGATTCAGAAGCAGTTCAACCAAGTGTTGAAATCCCAGTTTCACCAGAACCAGAATCTGCAAAACCCGACAAAGTAACCTCAGGACCAGCTAATTCTGATCAACTAACAACTTCGTTAGGTATAGAATTGCCGCCAAAGATGAATCAACCAAAATCAGTTCTAGTAATGAAACCACCACCACCCTACCCTCAAAGACTTCAGAAGCAGAAGCAGAAGCAGAAGCAGGAGATTCAATTCAAGAAGTTCCTTGACATACTCAAGCAACTTCATATCAACATCCCATTGGTTGAAGTACTTGAGCAAATGTCGAACTACGTCAAGTTCATGAAAGCTATCTTGTCTGAGAAATGAAGACTTGGAGAATTTGAGACGGTAGCTCTGACGAAGGAATGCAGTGCATATCTTCAAGACAAACTACCCCCAAATTTGAAGGATCCTGGATGTATTACCATACCGTGCAACATTGGAGCAACATATTGTGGCAAGGCATTATGTGACTTAGGTGCAAGTATCAACTTGATGCCTATGTCAATATTTAGGAAGTTGGGGATAGGAGAAGTTAGACCAACTACAGTTACGCTTCAACTAGCAGATCGATCCTTAGCACATCCAGAAGGAAAAATCGAGGACGTATTGGTACGTGTAGATAAGTTTATCTTTCCTGCTGACTTTGTAATTCTAGATTTTGAAGCAGACAAAGAAGTACCAATCATCCTACGAAGGTCGTTCCTAGCAACTAGAAGGACCCTTATTGATGTGCAGAAGGGCGAGCTCACTATGCGTGTTCAGTATGATCAGGTAACATTTAATGTCTTTAAGTCTATGCGATTTCCTGACACAATTGATGATTGCTCTGCAGTGTCCGATCTAGAGGATTTAATAGTGGAGAAGGAACTCAACTGTGCTGAGGACCCACTAGAAAGAATTTTGACATCGGATCCTCCAAATGATGAAAAGGAGGATGACTTACACATCAACCTTCATACTCTTAACTTACCAATGTACCATTCAAAAGAATATACCTTCAGAGCCTACTTTATACAGACCAACTTTTCACACATACATTTATTCCAGAATAATTGTTCACAGATGCTAATTACTAGCGAATACATACACATTTGGCGGATACTCACTCAGAATTGCATACCATCAATTTACTAATCAAATCAGACTCTGGTTTGATATCATACAAACTCAAACTAATAATGTACTATACAAATCATCCAGATGAATTCCATACAACCTTATTATAGAACCCCAAATACTCAGAAAATATGATGAATCGGTTTCAATAAGATTCTAGAAGAAGGCATGATACTGTTCAAATATGGCATATACCAGATACTCAGATTTCAGTACTATACAGCACAGAAAAATTCAAATAAACATTTTCTTATGTCTCTCAACTGCAAATACACCCATATTCAACACTAACAAATTATCACGATAGATACCCTTCTTAGCATACAGATACAAACTTCTCTTTAATAACTTCCTTAAAAGCTTATCCAATTACTTTATAGATATAATTCCATCAAAATGAACATCGTACATATCACAACCTTATCTTAGCAATACTTATTACAGAACAATCATGATTTACCTAAACTTACCATAAGGGCGGATAAATACATTTTACCAGACAGATTTATCAGAGTATGCCGCAAGGGCCAAACAGAATATGCCACAAGGGCATCATAAAAAATCACGTGTTTACTATCCCGATAGACTTTCACAAAATGTACCATGGGTTTCTCCCTCATGGACTTATACATAAGTTCATGGATCGTGATTTGCCCATTCAATTTACACATCATCAAAGGCTACACCATGAACATTCATACAAATATATCTTGCCATGGGTCTTAACCACATGGTCTTACACACATTCAAGTATCATGATCTACCAGTCCAATCTTCATCTTACTGGAGGCTATACCTTAAGTGTTTCCAAATCATATCAAGATGTCATGGGTCTCAACCTCATGGTCTTACACTTATTTTTATGTTGTGATCTGCCAATCTGGTTAGCAATATAATTGCCCTACTAGAGGCTTCACAAAGGGACATTTCTCATCATTTACTGACCCAGATTTATTTGCATTCTAGGCTGACTCATACTTTTCATATATCAAACTTTACCTGCATACTTATCAATCAACATTCCTCTGAATAGAGCTTATTACATATCATCATATTATTTATCTCCTCTTTACTATACTCATACACTTATCGATTATTATAGATATTATCATCTTCTATGTATATATTTTCTTTTACTTGAAAAGTTTACATAAAAGAGAAAGTCTAGGTAGTAACTCACCTTAAACTCACCTACTACAATTCTAAGCTCTAAACTCAAACATCCTTCTCGAACCAATAACAATTGCTTACAGAACATATGATCATCATTAAAACTCATTTACATACAATTTACTATCATCTCAAACTTTAATAACTGATCTGCCACGAATGAATTATTATTTACATCCCTTTTTACACATAACTATAGCTTTTTTAATAGTAAATCAAAGCATCTTAGTATATGTTTAGGTTTTCATGCTTAAAGTAGTAATTTATGTTTTTTAATAGTTTTTGTTACATCTTAGATATCTAAACAAGGTAACATGGTCTTGTAGGACAAATCAGGAGTTGAAGATGCATATTCAGGCCAAAACTGCTGCCTATGTATCGAAGACAGGAACAAAAACAAGTCCTGGAGTGAAATTGCTTGAGGGCTGTGTCACGACACTGAATCCAATGTTGCAACACCGTATGCCTATGTTGCAACACAACTTCTACGCGGTCCAAAAGTCCCTATACGTGAAAGTTGCATTTTTTAGGCCAATTAGGAGTCTTTTTCCTAGTTGAACTCTAAGTACTTTAATGATAGTTTAGGTACTTTAATATTCTAATTTTAGCCTATATAAATGCCATTGTAATAAAATTAAACAGAAAATTTTAAGGGTTTGATTCTTAGGTTTTTATTTAGTTTATGTTATGTTCTTGTAATTGGAAGATCTTATTTTGAAGTGAGACTTTCACGAATGGAGATTGTTTTGGAGCCACGCTTTCATTGATAGATCCATGAGCATCTTTTTCCTTTACTCTATGCTTTATATGGAACACCCCAAACCCGGTCTATACGTTAAGACCAGATTTGACATGTTACACAAAATGAACATACATCTAGTCTTTTAAAGAAATCGGATTTAAAAAAAAAACATTTTTGACATAGAGTTATTAAAACTAAGGTTGAATACTAAATCTAATAATTTGAGTTGTATAAATTGAAACCTAAAAAAAATTGGATTTAATATTTTGAGAAAATTTAAAGAGTTCGAAAATAATTTGAAAACAAAAATTTAAAATATTATTACAGTAAAATTTCTGAGTTAAAAATATATAAGAATAAAATCCTTTTCGTACGTTTATTTAAGAAAAACGTTTATTTCTATTTTTAGAAAAGAAATCCAACTTAACTATTTAAAGCGTATTACAAAATCCATCCACAAGTAAAACATTCATAAAAATTTAACCAGAGGCCTTATTACAGCTTAACTTAAATAGTAAAAATAATAAAAAGTACTTAAAAGAAATCCGAAATGTAAATAAGCCATTATTCGTAGTATGGCCTTCACTGAGTCGTCCACAGCTCAAGTCTCCATCACTGATCATTACCTGAGAAGGGTAAGGAAAACGGGGGTGAGTTACTTTGAACTCAGTGTGTAACTCACTTACCATTGTCCACTGGGCCGAAATCCAATTAAGCAATTATTGGGCCAAAGCCCATTTACAAATATGACAAAATAACAGGTATAGAATGAATGTGATATGCAATTCCCAATCCAAACCTAATTTCCATCCGCTACACACCACTCGTACCAACCAGCACACCTGTTGTAACATCCCAAAATTGGGCCTAGGAGAATTGAGCCCAATGGGCCTTAGGCGTAGTAGCGTTTAAATTTTTGGAGAACAAGAGATCGGCTTAAATGCTAGTTAGACCTATTGCATAAGTGATTTTGGAAGGTTAGAGGGCTTCTATGAAGTCCCGGGATCAAATATTGGCTTTGGGGAAATTTTGGTTTTAGGTGAAAAAAACCCTGGAAGTTGGCAGATAGGCCTTAAGAATAAAATATGGAGAAAAATAACACAAGTAGAGTGTGTGGTGTAGTGGCAAAGTGACGCCACATAAGAGACAAGGGAGTGACGCCACAAGGAAGGAAGGAGGTCCAAGGTTCAAGTCTTGGCTTTTGCATTTTGGTTTCTTTTTGCTTGGACCTTAGAATTTGGGCCATAGTTTATATTTAGTTGCGCATGGTTTAAGACACAAGAGGAGCTTGTGGCCAAGTGGCTAGCAGCGTGGATTATGTTGCAAGGAGCCCGGTTCGAATCTCATGAGAAGCAAGGAGTATTTATTTTATGATGCTGACGGTAAGAGTTTCATTGAATTTAAACTCTACTCGAGGAAGAGATCCCACATCGGAAAGACACAAAGAATGAAGGTGAAGAGCTAGCTATATAAAGAGCATCCTAGAAGGAGAGTAAACACATCTTGGAGGCATTTGGGCACAAGAGTGGTCGGAGCGCTGATTAGCCCTGCAGTCCTATCGTGTGTAACTTTCTCTACTCTAGTTGTAGAAGCGGCAAATGCCGAAATGCCGCTACACGGCATTAGTAGCCACATGAGCGTGAGCGCATGTGGGGGCTTCACGCGATAGTTGAGGCCATCGAGAGTATTCTCGTGGGTTGGGGTGCCTGGGCCTCGATGGGCGAAGTGGGCCCAATGGGCCCGTGGGCCCATATGAGTAAATTGCATGATTGGTTAGTATATGTTGAACTAGACTAGGTGGAACTTATATACGTGGCTAGATTTGTGCTAGGTGGGCCACATGAGCATGTGGGCCCGAATGGGCCGAAATCGAGTTTTAGGCCCAATCGTCCGGTACGACCGGAAATGGTAGCTGAGTCGCTAGTGGCGACATTAGGCCTTCGGTAAGGCCATTGCAAGTGTGAATTTACGAAAATACCCTTGGTGGGTAAATTACGAAAATACCTTTAGTAGGTAAAATTACAATTATACCCTTAGAGGTTGATCAGCATGATTATGTTGTTTAGTTTTGGCCGATTGTAGGGGAAGGCTTGATCTCGTATATCTCGAGTTGTGGCTAGTGCTCGAAAAGTGTTAAGGAAGGGGGATCTAGTGCGTTAGATCTTGATCTACGGGATTTGATAGTCGCATTAGTAACCAGGTGTGTAAACTAACACACATTTTGCTTTGTATATGTTTGATAAACTGATTGATTGGTAAAACCAAACAAAGATGGTTGAGTGATATGATACCCTATGGGGTATGTGCACGATTCGTAAAGTCCGTTTCATTATGAGTACTTATTATTGATACATGATGTCATGATTTATGATGTATGTTCTATGAGATGCAACGTTAAACATGTTTGCATGATTTGAATACTATACATGAGTTGGTATGATGATGGGTGATATGAGAGGAGGGGGAAGTGATATTCGTGTCGACGGACACCAGTGGTTTGGTACCAAATTGTGACTACGGTCACCGTGAGGTTTGGCACCTCCGAGGTTTGGCACCTCATAGCGTCTCGCCCCTCGTGGCTTAGCACCACCAGGTTGGCCCCACATCTGAGATATGGGATTGACGCCAGTGATTTGGTATCACACGATGGGTTGGCCCCATCACTCGATTATTGTGACTTCGGTCACCAGTGATTTGGTATCACATTTGTGTCTTTGGGACACCAGAGGTTTGGCACCTCATAGCGACTCGTCCCTGTGGTTTGACACCACCGTGGGTTGGCCCCACTTTTGAGATACGGGATTGTCGCCAGTGATTTGGTATCACACGATGGGTTGGCCCCATCACTTGATTCGTGACTTCGGTCACCAGTGATTTGGTATCACATTTGTGTCTTTGGGACACCAAAGGTTTGGCACCACAAGTATTGACGGATATTGTGACTTTAAGTCACCAAGTGGTTTGGCACCACCAAAGTGGTTTGACCACCACACGGGTAGAGAAAGGTGTTTGGAAGGCTAGGTCGGGTGCATATCGTAACTTGTGCATGTTAAACCTATTTATGATTGGTGTATGATGTTTTACTAAACCGGGAAAAAGGGCTACACACTCGAGTCTTGGTGACTCACCTTTTTCCTTTAACATTTTCAGTGATGCGTAAAGATGGACCTGGTTCTGAGAGGACACAAGGTGGCCCATGCAAAAGAAGATATTTGGATTATTTTAAGCATTTTTAATATTGAGTATTTTGTTTTAAGTATGGGTTGTAATAAGGGCCTTACTATTATTTTGGTATTATTTTAATTATGGCTTGATTAAACCGAACCACTATGTGAAGAGGATTTTATCTTAGCAACTCGCTTATTCAAAATAATATTTAATAAAGTTTAAATTCAGACAATTTTATAACACTAAGGTTTTTCATATTACTTTAAATGGACATGGTTTTCAAAAGTTAACAAACTTTCATGATTATTCCAAGTCAAAAAGATTTTCAACCGTCTTTCCGCAGTGACATAACCTGATCCGGTCAAGGCTCGTGGGGGTGGGTTTGGGGTGTTACAGCTTTGGTATCGAGCCCTGTTCAAAACTCGGCTTTGAGGGTTTTGGGCCCAAAAACATTTTCAAAATAGGATTTTCAAAAATAGGGGTTTTTATGAAATATTTTTTAGGTTATTCTGGCATGGCACCTGTATCTCCAACCCGCAGTCCACCAGGTAAGTAACTCTATTTGATGAATTGATTTATATGTGAATATTATGGGCTTTTATGGGAATGTAGATTAGTGAACTAGGATCTGTTGAACCCTAGGTCTAGTCTACTCAAACACATGCATAAGACTTAAGGCTACTAAACAAACCTGTGAAGTAAGTCATCGAGTTAAGGTGTGGCAACCACTGTACGCATGTCGAGGGTTGGTATTTAGTGAGAGCTTGGTATTTAAGCAGTCCTAGCGACTCACCTCCTCTTTACTCGAATCCTACCTGTGCGTAGCTACGGTTCACCTTAACCAAGAAGACTTGTTCATAAGGCTAAACCAAGTATTAAAACCCAAAAAGGATTAGCCTTACTGTTTTAAAACCCTTAGTTTTAAAATTTTCAAACTTACCCCTTTGGTTTGTAAACCCTAAATCTGATTTTGAAAGACGTTTTCTCGATTTACCAAAATTTCCAAAATGTCCCTAGTGGCAAAATTACAAAAATACCCTTGTATTGTAAAATTACTGTACTACCCTCAACTTCATTAAAATGATTTTACTTTGCAAAATACCAAAATCTCAAATTTCAAAATGTTAAGATACTCTGCATGGGAAATTACAAAAATACCCCGTGTTGAAAATTACTAAAATGCCCCCGACTTTCAAGATTTTCTGGTTAACTCCAATTTTAATAAAATTTCCTACTTTGCAAAAGTATACAAAAATGCTATTTTCAAGATACCTCGATTTGAAAATTTACAAAATTACCCTCGATGAACAAAATTACCAAAATGCCCTTGGTTTCTAAATTTTCATAATTCCTCGATTTTTACTAAAATGTTCTTACATTATGAAAATATCAAAACTTTTGTTTTACAAATATCGAGATATCCCGATTTGGGAAATTTACTGAAAATGCTCTTAACGTCCCCAATTATCGAAATAACCCCGATTTCTCAAATTTTTGCAACACATCCGGTTTGAAAAACAAATTTTTCCAAGATGACCCCGAGATTTTGTAAACTTTGAAATATCTTTAATTTGAAAACTATTTTCAAATTGACCACGAGTTATTACCAAATACCCCTATAGGAAAATGTCGAAATTACCCTCGGTTGGGAATGCTCAAGAAAGTGACATGGATGAATAAATGTGTCTTTAGTGAAGTATGTGAATGTTTGAATTAGAAACAGAGAACTTGAGATGAAACTTTGATTGCTCGAAAGAACGACTTCCGAAACTTACTTCATAAAATTTGCTCGTGGATAAAACAAATGGAACAAAATTTCTAATGCATAAAACTTTTAATCGATTAAATCGCGACGCTAGATATGAGTTCTAGGGGACTTGGTTGTCGCGACGTGGGCAAGGTGGAACGACGACTTTATTAAGATCAGTCTGTGCAGCAAGAGCGTAGTGTGGTAGGTTAGGATGTGCGATCATTTAGTTAGTTGGAAATTTCGAGGACGAAATTTCTTTAAGGAGGGTAGATTTGTAACATCCCAAAATTGGGCCTAGGAGAATTGAGCCCAATGGGCCTTAGGCGTAGTAGCGTTTAAATTTTTGGAGAACAAGAGATCGGCTTAAATGCTAGTTAGACCTATTGGATAAGTGATTTTGGAAGGTTAGAGGGCTTCTATGAAGTCCCGGGATCAAATATTGGCTTTGGGGAAATTTTGGTTTTAGGTGAAAAAAACCCTGGAAGTTGGCAGATAGGCCTTAAGAATAAAATATGGAGAAAAATAACACAAGTAGAGTGTGTGGTGTAGTGGCAAAGTGACGCCACATAAGAGACAAGGGAGTGACGCCACAAGGAAAGAAGGAGGTCCAAGGTTCAAGTCTTGGCTTTTGCATTTTAGTTTCTTTTTGCTTGGACCTTAGAATTTGGGCCATAGTTTATATTTAGTTGCGCATGGTTTAAGACACAAGAGGAGCTTGTGGCCAAGTGGCTAGCAGCGTGGATTATGTTGCAAGGGAGCCTGGGTTCGAATCTCATGAGAAGCAAGGGAGTATTTATTTTGCGGTCTGGACGGTAAGAGTTTCAGTTGAATTTAAACTCTACTGAGGAAGGGATCCCACATCGGAAAGACACAAAGAATGAAGGTGAAGAGCTAGCTATATAAAGAGCATCCTAGAAGGAGAGTAAACACATCTTGGAGGGCATTTGGGCACAAGAGTGGTCGGAGCGCGGATTAGCCCCAGAGTCCTATCAGGTGTGTAACTTTCTCTACTCTAGTTGTAGAGCGGCAAATGCCGAAATGCCGGTTACACGGCATTACTAGCCACATGAGCGTGCGAGCGCATGTGTGGGGCTTCGACGCGATAGTTGAGGCCATCAGTAGTATTCTCGTGGGTTGGGGTCGCCATGGGCCTCGATGGGCCGGGCGGGGCCCCATATGAGTAAATTGCATGATTGGTTAGTATATGTTGAACTAGACTAGGTGGAACTTATATACGTGGCTAGATTTGTGCTAGGTGGGCCACACGAGCATGTGGGCCCGAATGGGCCGAAATCGAGTTTTAGGCCCAATCGTCCGGTACGACCGGAAATGGTAGCTGAGTCGCTAGTGGCGACATTAGGCCTTCGGTAAGGCCATTGCAAGTGTGAATTTACGAAAATACCCTTGGTGGGTAAATTACGAAAATACCTTTAGTAGGTAAAATTACAATTATACCCTTAGAGGTTGATTAGCATGATTATGTTGTTTAGTTTTGGCCGATTGTAGGGGAAGGCTTGATCTCGTATATCTCGAGTTGTGGCTAGTGCTCGAAAAGTGTTAAGGAAGGGGGATCTAGTGCGTTAGATCTTGATCTACGGGATTTGATAGTCGCATTAGTAACCAGGTGTGTAAACTAACACGCTTTTTGCTTTGTATATGTTTGATAAACTGATTGATTGGTAAAACCAAAACAGTATGGTTGAGTGATATGATACCCTATGGGGTATGTGCACGGATTCAGGTAAGTCCGTTTCATTATGAGTACTGTTATTGATACATGATGTCATGATTTATGATGTATGTTCTATGAGATGCAACGTTAAACATGTTTGCATGATTTGAATACTATACATGAGTTGGTATGATGATGGGTGATATGAGAGGAGGGGGAAGTGATATTCGTGTCGACGGACACCAGTGGTTTGGTACCAAATTGTGACTACGGTCACCAGAGGTTTGGCACCTCCAGAGGTTTGGCACCTCATAGCGTCTCGTCCCTGTGGCTTAGCACCACCGTGGGTTAGCCCCACATCTGAGATATGGGATTGACGCCAGTGATTTAGTATCACACGATGGGTTGGCCCCATCACTCGATTATTGTGACTTCGGTCACCAGTGATTTGGTATCACATTTGTGTCTTTGGGACACCAGAGGTTTGGCACCTCATAGCGACTCGTCCCTGTGGTTTGACACCACCGTGGGTTGGCCCCACTTTTGAGATACGGGATTGTCGCCAGTGATTTGGTATCACACGATGGGTTGGCCCCATCACTTGATTCGTGACTTCGGTCACCAGTGATTTGGTATCACATTTGTGTCTTTGGGACACCAGTGGTTTGGCACCACAAGTATTGACGGATATTGTGACTTTAAGTCACCAGTGGTTTGGCACCACCAAAGGGTTTGGTACCACACTGGGTAGAGAAAGGTGTTTGGAAGGCTAGGCTGGGTGCATATCGTAACTTGTGCATGTTAAACCTGTTTATGATTGGTGTATGATGTTTTACTAAACCGGGAAAAAGGGCTACACACTGAGTCTTGGTGACTCACCTTTTTCCTTTAACATTTTCAGGTGATGCGTAAAGATGGACCGGGTTCGGAGAGGACACAAGGTGGCCCATGCAAAAGAAGATATTTGGATTATTTTAAGCATTTTTAATATTGAGTATTTTGTTTTAAGTATGGGTTGTAATAAGGGCCTTACTATTATTTTGGTATTATTTTAATTATAGCTTGATTAAACTGAACCACTATGTGAAGAGGATTTTATCTTAGCAACTCGCTTATTCAAAATAATATTTAATAAAGTTTAAATTGCATAATTTTATAACACTAAGGTTTTTCATATTACTTTAAATGGACATGGTTTTCAAAAGTTAACAAACTTTCATGATTATTCCAAGTCAAAAAGATTTTCAACCGTCTTTCCGCAGTGACATAACCTGATCCGGTCAAGGCTCGTGGGCTGGGTTTGGGGGTGTTACACCTGTGGGGAGCTTTAGTCACCCACCCCGCCAACACACTAAAATAGGCATTTAGCCGTATATCAAATTGTGGACAAGCCACCAGATTTATAGAGTTTACATGGCATAGCCATTTTTCAAATTTGTGGAAGAGCCACCAGAATTTTGTAGCAAAGCTACCAGAGTTTCTCTTCGTCAAATATCCCAACCCATGCAAATCATGAATATAGTATGCAAACTCATTTACAACAATCCATTCATATAATAATTACTAACATATGGCCCTGTAACACCCCACACCCGGTCAATACGTCATGACCGAATCTGGCATGCCACAGAGGAAAACGTTTTGAAGAAAATCGAGTTAATGATTAAATTTTAGTGAAAAACTCTTTGTTGTTCTATGTTTGTAGAAATCAGGTGTATAATAAGTTAAAAACTGATAATTTACTTTGAAATACCGTAAATAAATCTTTAAAACTTAGTTGCAGATCCATAGATTAGAAAACCTTTTATAATTTTAAAAGAAACCCAAGCGATTATTTTGAAAACCGTTTCAATTGAAATTTGGAAACTTAAGTTTTGGAAAATAGTATGAGTTATCGAAAACACTTAGGTTGTTAAATATTATCAAATGATTTATATTACCCGATGGTAACGTTTTGAAAACCATTGCGTTTTGTAGTTTAGAAAATTTTGTGCTCAAATTATTATGTCAACCATGTAATTTATAAGCCATATTTAAAACAAGTCCAAAGCATATAAATAATAAAAAAAACATAATTAAAGAGGCCTTATTACAATTCTGAATAAGGATGAAAAACCAAATTTAAATAAAATATAGTACCCAAACCAAAATCCATATAAAATCGAATTTTTATTGCATGGCCTCCTCGAGTCCATTCGGCTCCTCATCCGCGATTTACGAATCACCTGAAAAGATAAGGGAGAAGGTGAGTTACCAAAACTCAGTGCATAAATCCTTCCCCCGATTAATGCAACATACTTACACAATTCATAACCGAGTAATGTAAATAATGCACCCAACCTAGCCATCCAAACTCCTTTTCTACCCCGTGTGGTACCAAACCACTGGTGGTGCCAAACCACTGGTGACCCAAAGTCACGATATCCAATAATAATGTGGTGCCAAACCACTGGTGACCCAAAGTCACGAATAATCCATTTGTGGGGCCAACCCACGTGTGATACCAAATCACTGCGACGATCCCGTAATATCAAATGTGGGGCCAACCTTAACGTGGTACTAAGCCACTAGGACGAGTCGCTATGAGGTGCCAAACCTCTGGTGTCCCAAAGACACGAAATAATATGTGGTACCAAACCACTGGAGGTGCCAAACCTCCGTGTCCCAAAGACACGGATATCAAATCCTTCCCCTCTCTCTCTCATCACCCACAACAGTGCAATTATTATGCAAATCATGCCATCATGCTTTATCATGTATCATATAGAAATATATCACATATCATGGTAATAAGCATCATATAGCAAAACATATCGAAACGGACTTACCCAAATCGTTGATCATACCCTTACGGTATCATATCAAGATCTCACAGTTTTCAGCTTTAATAACATGATTAGTTTATTTATGTATATATTACAGAGTTATAAAGTGTGTAAGGTACACACCTGTCACTAACACAAGCACTAAATCCCGAAGACCCGATCTACAGCACTAGATCTCCTTGCCCTACATTCGGCCAACACTAAGATCAATAACAAAGACCATTCGGCGAACAACAAACCTTAGTCTCAATAGCCTTCGGCTTTACATCCCCTTAAAGAATAATGAACCAACATAAATCCTTACCACTTGAGTTACCAACTTCGATTGCTAGAGAAATAGGGTTAAATCGATTGCTTCCAAAGTCCCGTAGAGCCTAAAAGAAATAAGTTCCTATGGTTAAAACTTTACTATCAAATGCCCAAAATTTGGCTTTTGCCTTCATGAGAAACGATAGAGAGAAAAGAAAAGGAAAATCGGCCAAGACACTTACCTATCTTCCAAAACCGATTATAGATGAACCAAAGAAAATCTATCCTTGATGATATTCGGCCAAGATAAAACAAAAAGAAATAAAGAAGATACGGCTATATTGGATAGAAGATAATTAAATGAATTCGGCTAGAATGGAGAAAGAGAAAGGAAAAGAAAAGAGAATTGGGGAGAAGGAAGATTCGGCCAACCACTAAAGAAGAAGAAAAAGATGAAGAGGAGAGGGTTGGTTTTCGGCTACAAAGAAAATAAAATATTAGAGAGGCTCAAATGGAGATTCGGCCAAATGCCTAAGAGAAAATTCGGCAAACAACTATGGACATTCGGCTTTTGGTTCACTTTGGTACACTAGGGAGAAATTTGCAAAACTTAATGGGTTTTCAGTTATGACATAAAACAAAGAATGAAGGCCAAAACTAAAACAAAAACTCACCTTATTGCCAAGAACACATTCAGCAAGAGAGAGTGTTTTTGGTGAGAAAAGAAAATGATGCTCAAAATGCTTAGGAAAAAAAATAGCCAACTAGCTACCAACCTACCAAAGCCTCCAACAAAATCGTTCAACCCCCTAGACCAATATGCCGTCCACATACATGGACTAATGGCCATAGAAGAGTTTCCAAAACAACTCTCCAAAATTCAAGCCTTTTGTCCCCCTATCCTTCCTTAATCCATATGATTCTTTTCCCAAAGTTCAAGCTTTCCAAATCTATTATTCAACTTGCCATAAAAATTTTAAGTCCAACTTACCATATGTAAAGCTTGGCCGACATTTAATGTAAAAGTGCATAAAAATAAAGTCTTAAAAATGCACTCCATGCTATTCGAACCATTCCCCTCAAACAACCATTCATGCGTCATAACCACCTTGCCACTAACTCCTCATGTGCTAAATTTAGACACTTAAATTAACTTAAGTGTCAAGATCACCTAATCCACTTCACTAAATTTTCAATACTAAAAATTATTCTAGCTTAGCTAAAAATTCGAAGCCTTCACAAAACTATACTAAGCACACAATAAAAATCATACTCGGCTAACACAAGTAACAAGATGATACTCAAATTTTTAGGATATTACAATTCTACCCCCTTAAGAAAATTTTGTACTCGAAATTACCTGATCAAAAGAGTTGAGGGAACTACTGTCTCATCACTTCCTCCGGTTCCCACGTAGCTTCTTCTACGCCATGGTTTCACCATAAAACATTCACTAATGGAACTGACTTCTTACGCAAAACTTTCACGTCTCGATCTAGAATCTGCACTGGTTCTTCTTCCACCGTCAGATCTGAACTCACCTCTATTTCCTCTACTGCCACGACATGCGATGGATCAGAACGATAGCATCTAAGCATGGAGACATGGAACACATCATGTATCTGACTCGCTTCTCACCGCAACCTGGTCGATAAGCTCATCGGTCCCACTCGTCTCAACACCTTATATGGCCCAATAAACCTTGGACTTAACTTGCCTTTTCTCCCAAAGCTTAACACTTTCTTCCATTGCGAGACCTTCAGAAAAACCTTGTCACCCACGGCAAACTCTATATCCCTCCACTTAAGATGGGCATATGACTTCTGCCTATCCGAAGCTTCCTTCAGACGAGCCTGAGTCATCTTAACCTTATCATCAGTCTCTGCAACCAACTCTGGTCCTAACATCTGACGCTCACCCAACTCTGTTCAGCATGTAGGTGTGCGACACCTCCTACCATACAATGCCTCATATGGTGCCATCTTAATGCTTGCTTGATAACTATTGTTGTATGCGAACTCAGCTAATGGTAAAAACTCTTCCCAGCTACCTCTGAAATCCAAAACACAACCTCTCAACATATCCTCTAAAATCAGATAACCCTTTATTGCGCCTGTCGATCGTGGATGAAATGCCGCATCTTGAAATCCAATCACGTACCCAAAGCCTGATGTAACGATCTTCAAAACCTCGACGTAAATCTAGGATCTCTGTCCGAGATGATCGACACTGGTACACCGTGCAACCTCACTATCTCTGCCACATACAACTTAGCTAACTTCTGAAGTGAGTAATCCACCCTTACCGGAATGAAATGAGCTGACTTAGTCTGACGATCCACAATCACCCAAACTGAGTCCTTCTTACTTGGCGTAAGGGGTAATCCACTGACAAAGTCCATAGTAATCCTTTCCCACTTCCACTGTGGAATTTTCACTGGCTGAAGTAACCCAGACGGCAAGAATCGATGTTCGGCCTTGACTGGCGACACGTCGACATTTACCCACAAACTCGCGATTACCTCCCGCTTGCACTGCCACCAAAACTGCACTCTTAAATCCCGATACATCTTGCTACCTCCAGGATGCATAGCGTATGGGCTGCTATGTGCGTCCTGAAGAATTCTCTGCCTCAACTCGACATCCTTTGGCATACAAGCTCTCCCTTGAAAACACAATACTCCATCACTGGACAAACTATAATCCTCTAAACCACCATTCTGAACCTGCAACCTTTGATCATTCAAACCCTCATCCTCTAACTGTTTCTCCTTGATCTGCTCTAACCAAGTCGGCTTGACTTGCAATTCTGCCAAAAGACTTCCATCATTATATAAGCTAAGACGAGAAAACATCGATCTTAAGTCTGATACAACCTTACGGCTCAACGCGTCTGCCACGACGTTAGCCTTGCCCGGATGATACTCAATCGAACAGTCGTAGTCCTTCAACAACTCAATCCATCTACGCTGCCTCAAGTTCAAATCCTTCTGAGTCAAAAGATACTTAAGACTCTTGTGATCCGTGTAGACTATCGATTTCTCTCCGTACAAATAGTGTCTCTATATCTTCAAAGCAAAAACCACTGCAGCTAATTCCAAGTCATGCGTCGGATAGTTAACTTCATGTGGTCTCAACTGTCGAGATGCATAAGCCACTACCTTCCCTTCCTGCATCAGCACACATCCCAAACCAGTATATGATGCGTCACAGTAAACCGTGAATTCCTTGCCTGCCTCAGGTTAAATCAAAACCGGAGCTTCAGTCAGAATCTTCTTCAACTTGTCAAAACTTTCTTGCCGCTTCTCGATCCACACAAATGGAACTCCTTTCCTCAATAACTTGGTCATAGGTGCTGCGATCAAAGAAAATCCTTCCACAAATCTTCGGTAATACCCCGCTAGACCTAGAAAACTCTGAATCTCAGCCACTGACTTAGGCGGCTTCCAATCCAACACTGCCTCAATCTTCCGAGGATCCACTCTAATCCCCTCAGCTGATACTACATGACCCAAGAAAGTCACCTCCTGGCCGAACTCGCACTTACTAAATTTGGCATAAAGCTACTTTTCCTCGAGAATCGCAACACTACTCGCAAATGCGCATCATGCTCCTCCTCTGACTTTGAGTATACCAAAATATCGTCTATAAATACCACAACAAACTGATCCAAAAAATGCTGGAAAACCCGATTCATCATGTCCATGAATGCTGTCGGCGCGTTAGTCAACCCAAACGGCATTACCAGAAATTCGTAGTGCCCATACCGAGTGCGAAATGCCGTCTTATGGATATCAGCCTCTTTCACCTTTAGCTGATGATACCTAGACCTTAAATCAATCTTGGAGAAAACCGCTACCCCCTTAAGCTGATCAAACAAGTCATCTATCCTCGGCAAAAGATACTTGTTTTTGATCGTCAGCTTATTCAACTGGCGGTAGTCTATACACATCCGCATCAAAACCATCCTTCTTCTTGACAAAAAGTACCGGCGCTCCCTAAGGCGAAACACTTGGTCGGATAAAACCTCGATCCAACAACTCCTGAATCTGACCTTCAATTCAACTAATTCCTTCGGCGCCATCCTATACGGAGCAATAGACACTGGCGCAGCTCCGGGTAACAGATCTATACCAAATTCAACTTCACGATCCGTAGGCAGTCCCGGAAGTTCTTCTAGAAATACGTCAACATATTCCTTTACCATTCGGATGTTCCCTACAGTAGACTCCTTAGCCTCCAACGCACACACATGAACCACAAATGCCTCATAGCCCTTCCTGACCAACTTCACAGCTTTCAACGCAGATACCACGTTGGATAGATAATTTCTTCTATTACCTATCATAACCACCTCTTCGCCCTCAGCTGTCTTCAAAACCATGCGCTTAGCAGCGCAATCCAAACTTGCTTGATACTTGACCAACCAGTCCATCCCAAAAATCAGATCAAACTCCCCAAATGGCAGTTCCATCAGATCAGCTACAAATACTACCCCTTGGAGTTCTAGGGGTACATCTCTAAACAGCTTATTTACTTCTACAGAGTGACCTAGAGGGCTAATTACTGTCATGTCCCTAGAAGTAGTCTCAGAGTCTAAGTTCATAGTCTCAACTATGCTACTAGCAACATACGAATGTGTCGAACCCACATCTATCAAAGCAGTATATGGTACACCAAAGATTAAGAACATACCAGTTATAACGTCCGGTGCGTCACCCTCCTCTCGATGCCTCGCTGCATACACCAAACCAGGCTGTCTTGCCTTAGTGTTGCCTGCACCTCTGCCCAATGTTCCGCAGCCTCGATCAGAACCATTACCTCCTCTACCATTACCACGACCCCTCTGCAGTGGCGGTCCCTCCTTTCTGAACTGAGCACGACCTTGACCCTCGGGATCGATTCTCGGCTAGCTTACGTGGGCGATCCTCACACGATGATCCAGCGAGCCACACTCAAAACATCCTTTCCCTCCGGTCCAACATTCGCCCCAATGAGATTTCCCACATCGGTTACACTGTGCTGGTCCCTGATTAGTAGTAACAGCCTCCCGTGCATCGATTCGGCCCACTCACTCAGCCTAGCCCTCACGAGAATTACCACGACCGGATGATCCAAAACCTCTCTTATGTTTATTCCTATTGTGATTCTGCCTCACAGATTCCTTTATCCCCTCGGCTATCTGAGCCCTTTTTAACTAGCGCAGCACGTCCCTCAATCCATCTTCGAACCGGACACATCGCTCGTGCTCCGAAGCCACGATACCTCCAGCATACCGGCTCAATCTTAAAAATTCTGCCTCATATTCTGATACGGACTTACTCCCCTGGACCAAACTCAGAAATACCTTACGCTGTGCATCAATGTAACTCGACCTAACATATTTCTTCTGATACGCTGTCTTAAAATAATCCCAAGTGAGATCCTCCGCTGTAGCACTATTCCGCACCGTGAGCCACCACTGATATGACTCCTCCCGAAGAAGCGACACTATCCCTTTCAGCTTGTCCTCAGCATTCAAATCCAAGTCATCCATGATTCGCCTCCGTCGCCTTCTAACAAATACTCACCAGTCGGGAGCCACACCAAAACACCTCGAAATACCTCGGCTCCATTGGCTCAAGTCACTCGATCACGGATTAAACTCCTGCGCCTCCACCTATTCCAGCTACCCTCTCAAGAACTCGCAGCATCGCTTGAGACACTGCGTCATCCCTTGTTTGATCCTGATGCTCAACTCCAACCGCTGGTGGTGGGGGTAGTGGTACCTTATTTTCGGATCCTTGACCAGACCTCACTGGCTCAGACACAGCCATCTTACCCCGACCGCGTCTACGAATAATACGACCCCGACCTCGAGTACTCATGTCTGAAGTCTCGACTTATCTGATTTAAAAATTTTATGCATTAGTCATAATTCCACTATCCTTAAAGCACAATTTTATGAAAAGTTTTAATAAGAGGTTGTTTCGCGAGTACATCCAACCTATAGTTTTGGGTCTCTAGAGTAGAAACTACTATACAGTCATGCCATCATCATTATAATCATATCATCAAAAGCAACAGTTTGAAATACTTACCTGGGCGGATCGGTGTCGGAGACTCGGTGCCATGCCTTTCTAGTCATATAATTTTAAACAAAACATTTTAAGACCATACTTTAAATTATTTTGGGCCTCGGGCCCACAGCCAAGCTTTTAAACTTGGCTCTGATACCAATTTGTAACACCCCAAACTCGGTCAATACGCCATGACTGAATCTGGCATGCCATAGAGGAAAACGTTTTGAAGAAAACTGAGTTAACGATTAAATTTTAGTGAAAAACTCTTTGTTGTTCTATGTTTGTAGAAATCAGGTGTATAATAAGTTAAAAACTGATAATTTACTTTGAAATACCGTAAATAAATCTTTAAAACTTAGTTGCAGATCCATAGATTAGAAAACCTTTTATAATTTTAAAAGAAACCCAAGCGATTATTTTGAAAACCGTTTCAATTGAAATTTGAAAACTTAAGTTTTGGAAAATAGTATGAGTTATCGAAAACACTTAAGTTGTTAAATATTATCAAATGATTTATATTACCCGGTGGTAACGTTTTGAAAACCATTGCATTTTGTAGTTTAGAAAATTTTGTGCTCAAATTATTATGTCAACCATGTAATTTATAAGCCATATTTAAAACAAGTCCAAAGCATATAAATAATTAAAAAAAATTAAAGAGGCCTTATTACAATTCCGAATAAAGATGAAAAACCAAATTTAAATAAAATATAGTACCCAAACCAAAATCCATATAAAATCGAATTTTTATTGCATGGCCTCCTCGAGTCCATCCGGCTCCTCATCCGCGATTTACGAATCACCTGAAAAGATAAGGGAGAAGGTGAGTCACCAACACTCAGTGCATAAATCCTTCCCCCGATTAATTCAACATACTTACACAATTCATAACCGAGTAATGTAAATAATGCACCCAACCTAGCCATCCATAACTCCTTTTCTACCCCGTGTGGTACCAAACCACTGGTGGTGCCAAACCACTGGTGACCCAAAGTCACGATATCCAATAATAATGTGGTGCCAAACCACTGGTGACCCAAAGTCACGAATAATCCATTTGTGAGGCCAACCTACGTCTGATACCAAATCACTGGCGACGATCCCGTAATATCAAATGTGGGGCCAACCCACTGCGGTACTAAGCCACTAGGACAAGTCGCTATGAGGTGCCAAACCTCTGGTGTCCCAAAGACACAAAATAATATATGGTACCAAACCACTGGAGGTGCCAAACCTCTGGTGTCCCAAAGAAACGGATATCAAATCCTTCCCCCTCCTCTCATATCACCCACAATAGTGCAATTATTATGCAAATCATGCCATCATGCTTTATCATGTATCATATAGAAATATATCACATATCATGGTAATAAGCATCATATAGCAAAACATATCGAAACGGACTTACCCGAATCCTTGCTCATACCCTTACGGTATCATATCAAGATCTTACAGTTTTCGGCTTTAATAACATGATTAGTTTATTTATGTATATATTACAGAGTTATAAAGTGTGTAAGGTACACACCTGTCACTAACACAAGCACTAAATCCTGAAGACCCGATCTACAGCACTAGATCTCCTTGCCCTACATTCGGCCAACACTAAGATCAATAACAAAGACCATTCGGTGAACAACAAACCTTAGTCTCAATAGCCTTCGGCTTTACATCCCCTTAAAGAATAATGAACCAACATAAATCCTTACCACTTGACTTACCAACTTCGATTGCTAGAGAAATAGGGTTAAATAGATTGCTTCCAAAGTCCCGAAGAGCCTAAAAGAAATAAGTTCCTATGGTTAAAACTTTACTATCAAATGCCCAAAATTTGGCTTTTGCCTTCATGAGAGACGATAGAGAGAAAAGAAAAGGAAAATCGGCCAAGACACTTACCTATCTTCCAAAATCGATTATAGATGAACCAAAGAAAATCTATCCTTGATGATATTCGGCCAAGACAAAACAAAAAGAAATAAAGAAGATTCGGCTATGGTTGATAAAAGATAATCAAATGAATTCGGCTAGAATGGAGAAAGAGAAAGGAAAAGAAAAGAGAATTGGGGAGAAGAAAGATTCGGCCAACCACTAAAGAAGAAGAAAAAGATGAAGAGGAGAGGGTTGGTTTTTGGCTACAAAGAAAATAAAATATGAGAGAGGCTCAAATGGAGATTCGGCCAAATGCCTAAGAGAAAATTCGGCAAACAACTATGGACATTCGGCTTTTGGTTCACTTTGGTGCACTAGGGAGAAATTTGCAAAACTCAAAGGGTTTTCAATTATGACACAAAACAAAGAATGAAGGCCAAAACTAGAACAAAAACTCACCTTATTGCCAAGAACACATTCGGCTAGAGAGAATGTTTTTGGTGAGAAAAGAAAATGATGCTCAAAATGCTTAGGAAAAAAAAATGGCCAACTAGCTACCAACCTACCAAAGCCTCCAACAAAATCGGTCAACCCCCCTAGACCAATATGCCGTCCACATACATGGACTAATGGCCATAGAAGAGTTTCCAAAACAACTCTCCAAAATTCAAGCCTTTTGTCCCCCTATCCTTCCTTAATCCATATGATTCCTTTCCTAAAGTTAAAGCTTTCCTAATCTATTATTCAACTTGCCATAAAAATTTAAATTCCAACTTACCATATGTAAAGCTTGGCCGACATTTAATGTAAAGGTGCATAAAAATAAAGTCTTAAAAATGCACTCCATGCTATTCGAACCACTCCCCTCAAACAACCATTCATGCGTCATAACCACCTTGCCACTAACTCCTCATGTGCTAAATTTAGACACTTAAATTAACTTAAGTGTCAAGATCACCTAATCCACTTCACTAAATTTTAAATACTAAAAATTATTCTAGCTTAGCTAAAAAATCCAAGCCTTTACAAAACTATACTAAGCACACAATAAAAATCATACTCGGCTAACACAAGTAACAAGATGATACTCAAATTTTTAGGATATTACAGGCCCATTATAAAAATTTTCACAATCTGGCCCACATCACATTTTGGCCCATATAGCACATATCAGACTTGGCCCATATATCAAATATCACTTTTGGCCCATTTATCAAATATCACATTTGGCCCATATATCAAATATCACATTTGGCCCATATATCAAATATCATATTTGGCCCATTTATCAAATATCACATTTGGCCCATATATCAAATATCACATTTGGCTCATTTATCAAATTTCACATTTGGCCCATTTATCAAATTTCACATTTGGCCCATATATCAAATATCACATTTGGCCCATATAGTCACTTTTATCGATTTGGCCCATTGAGGGCAATTTCGTAATTTTCACAGTCTTATTACCGAATTCATGGTCTTTACCACCATATAGTAATTATGTCATTTTACCCGATGTCACTAACATGCGATTTAATCAAACGATTAACACGATATAATTATCTAACCCATGGAATACGGTGTGGAATCACACACCTGATAACGGTGAGCACTACACTTTCTTGATCGTCAACACCTAGAATATTTTTAACGCTCGATTAGATCATTAACACTTATAGTAATTTATTCTAAGATAAACGGTCTAGGATTTTTACCCTCGGAATCGCGAATAACTATGATTTACCAGTTTTCCCCAGTTGACGATCCACAGCCCGTTGGAAAATCTCGAATAGCTAATGGCTCAGAACTGTGAACAACCTCGAATAGTTGATTCTCACCGAATGAGGGTCCACAACTCGGTGGAAAATCCCGAATTGCCGAAACAGCCCTTCGTTTGAATCTATAGGGGATCGCAAATCCGCTCCTTTTCTGAACACTATTCACCACACCTTTTGATTTGATCTTGTTTGCCTCCATTGACAAATGAATATTAGTCCAACTAATACTTCGTAATTAAAACGATTTGTCTTAATGAGCGAAATTGGCTTACCACAAAATCCTTACGTTCAAATGAGATCCGAGTGATAGAGTCCCTATGATAAAATTGGTTAATAATCACTATCTTTATCGAAATAAAAAAGTAATATAGAACCATCAAAAAATCCTGACCTTATGGTTTTTGGACCAAATGCTAGCGATAACACGATGACTTCGGACACTCCAAATTTTAGCCTTCCACTAAATTTTTATGATAGAGAAAAGAGATTTCGAATAAGGTACAGTATGATGACGATTTCGATCCAAAAAGACCATCCCACAACAAAGTATAGATTCGGCACAATGGATAGGGTGAAATAAAAATACCAAAATGTAGTAACTAGCCACTTACTGATTGATCAAAGTGAGAGTAGAAAAATGATTGATAGGGAGATATGGATGGTAGAAGATTCGGCTATGGTGGACAAATTGATGGGGATGGTGCTTAATGACATTCGGCCATGGTGAATATTAAAGAGAGAATGATATTTGAGAGATTTTTGCAAGAAGAAAAAGAAGAAGAAAAAGTATAAGAAAATAAGGTGTTTAGGTTTTGGTTTCAAGAACGGAAGATGAACAAAGAAAAGGGTTTGAGGCTAGTGTGCATTCAGTAAGGAAGAAAAGAAGAAAAATGGAAAATGGCCCTTCAAGGTTTTGTGATTTCGGCACCAAGAGGAAAAGGTTTGGGAGAATAAGCAAATAAGACCGAAATCGTCAAAAATGAAATGGCCAAAAAGAAGGAAAAAGGTTACCTATTGTTCAAGATACATTCGGCTAGGGAGAGGAGATTAGAGAGAAAAACTTTGAAGAGAAACTCAAAAATGCCAAAATGCCAAAGTGACCAACTATCACCTAAACCTTACCAAAAGCCATCAAAAATTTGGCCACCCCCCTTAGCCCCTAAAACTGTCCAAGTACATGGCCAAATGGTCAAAGTTTGGCCACTCAAAACTTTCCAAAACATTCCCCTTGTTATAAGCCTTGTGTTCCCCCTACATGCCTTTTCCATTTGATTGCCTTCCTTAAGTTTAAAACTTGCCTTTTCTCTTAGCCATCTTTCCATAAAAATAAAAGTCCAACTTACCATATGTACTAGGCTTGGCCGACACTATAAGGAAGGAAAGTATAAAAAAATAAAATTCATGCACACCAAGGGATTCGAACTCCTTCCCTCAAGGAACACATATGGCACCATATCCTCTTCACTAATAACTCAATTATGCTAACTTTTTACCACCTAATTACCTTAAGCTTTAAGGTCACTTGTTCCATTTCATTAAAGTACTAAATACCAAAAATTATACCAACTCCAAATAAATCCCGAGCCTTCTCAGGACTATTTAAACACACACATTGGATAATTAAACTAGCTGAGTACCAAAATAATGCAACATATAAAAATTCAAATTTTAGGATGTTACATTATATTTCTTTCTTTATTCTAATTAATTGATTAGTAGGTAGAGTTCAATTTAGATTGGTTAGATCTGATTAAGTGTAATTAAACCCTAGGATTGACGACCCGAGGAAGTCATATAGGTGAAAATTAACCCGAAATCGGCATTGCTTATCCCTAAAAACCTTACCCTACTCCGGTCTGAATTCTGTCATCGAGAGGTGAGTAGTTCTTGTTGTCTTGTTAGGTTAGTAGAAGGCTGATAAGCCCTACTAGGTTAATTAGTAACCAAATATTTAGAACCCTACATCAATAATTAATCAGGTAAAACAATTGGATCTAGGCTAAAGGAACTTGCACAGTTAAACAAGGGATAAGAGAAGCTGATACATGAGTTTAGGGATAGATTTAAGTTTAATTCAATTTATTTGGTTATTATTATTATCATTTTTTTTCCAGATTAACATTACTAATTCACGACTCAATTATATTAGTATTTATTTTTAATAATTGACTTAATGCAAATTTTCCAAAACTACAATCCCTTGGGTACAATCCTCGGAATACTTACCAAGTGTTTCATTGTAGATAAACTATATTACAACCTAACTCGTATACTTGTGAACACCGCCTTAATTCATATCTTTAGTTATAAAATTTACACTTTAGACGTTAGTACATCCAGAGGCAGTCAATAACCCCCATGCAAAGCCTTGTACTTACAACTTACTGTTCATATACCACATACAGACTCACTCTTTCAAAACATCCAACATACAGAGCTATAATACTTATCTAGAGATGGAATGATCATTAATTAAACCAAGAATCCTTAAATTCTAGCTTAATGAGGAAAAGATACCATTGGACCAAAGAAAAAGAATCATTAAGTAGCATTGAAGGAAAAATAAGAACCTTCTTTAAAACCCTTCACACACATACACATACACACACACACACACACACACATGACTCATTCTACTTAGTGGAACTTAACAAGTGTCACAACTTCAGAATTTGTCCTTCTTAATTGCCTACATTTTTTGAGAGAAACATAAATGAGAATCATGAATTATAGATATTAGACTAATCTATCCAGTTCACTCCTAACTATGTTACTTTACAACCTAACTAGCATAGTACTTTAGGCAAACAAGGCGTACTATACCATTAGTGTTAACTCATACCATAATTACCTTTTCACTTAACCAAATATTTCTCTTTAACTAGAAAAATAATCTGAAATAAAACCTTTACTTACTTGTATGATGATTACTATAAACCCACACCTATGCACCAAAAGAAATATATAGGCGGATTACACCTTACCAAACAGGTTATTTCACAATACGTCAAAATTTTAGATCTGTCAAACTTGGGGTGTAACATGCCTCGCTTAAGGATTCATATTTTTTCTGCACATTTCTAACCCTGAATATCCATCTAACTTTATCTTGACTAGAAGTCCCTTGATGATTCTAGCGTATATGCTGGTATCTCACTCATAAGACCACTCAAAGAGACCCTCTCCACTCTGACGGTCTTACCCTATCCTATCCTTTCTTCCTCTACCCTACACTTGGGTAGAAATGCTATATGGATTATTTCCTTGGAATCTGCCTCATTTGTGATACCTTACTTCTAGGGTGTTACAAGTTCATCTATATTGGACTTACAATTTTCAGCAGACTGTTATCTGAATAGCCATTCTAGTTCCTGATGTCCTTTATATATGGTTCCTGTGGAAATTTTCCTTAGTGGATATTTTCTCCATAAATTCTCCTTAGAGAGGAATAGTATTGACAGACATATTTGTCACATAGATTATCCTTCTTAGTACCTTTTCCTATTAGTAGGTCCTAACTGTCCCCTCTTTACTCAACAGACTATCCGGGTTTTTTTAAACACCTTCTGGCATTTCTTAATGGTAGATCCTTATTTAAAATCCATAGATAACTCTTATTTTGTTTGCCTAAACACTATGCACTAATGACACATCATTTCCTATGTCCGATTCTTGCTAGGTTAACACCCAGATGCCCTACCAGTTTTCATGAGTTCTATTTTGGCGGACTACTCCTATTTCTACTGCCTTTGCCTTGTTCGACAGATTCCTCAGAATCCGCTTGCTAACTATAGCTTGCCAATACTAACATTTTTTCTAACCCTTTTTCCATATTTGTAATGTTCTATAATTACCGTCTTGACGGTCTATCATGTTTTAAATGTCCCAATAGACTACCCCATGTTTAATGTCCCGGTAGGCTACATATTCTGTCATAGTTGAATTATGGTCTTACACATCATGCTGTACGTTTTATGTCCTGGAGGACTTTACCTGTTGCCATAACCGAGCCATGGTCTTACAAATTCTTACCCCATGTTTTATGTCCTGCCGGACTACCCCATGTTTAATGTCTCAATGAACTCTGTTGGTTTCCATAACCGAGCAATATTTTTATACCTTATAATCCCCATGTTTATTGTCCCGGTGGACTCTGTTGGTCGCTATAGCATAGCTATGGTCTACACCTTGTAATCTTCATGTTCACTGTCCCGGCAGGCCTTGTTAGTCGCCAAGTCGAGCTATGGTCTTACACCTTGTAATCCATGTGTTTATTGTCCTGGTAGACTCTTTTAGTTGCCATAGTTGAGCTATGGTTTTACACATTAAGCCTCTTTAAGCTGTCGCCTTGAAGAACCTTATTGTCGTTGCGGTGTCACCCCGAAGGGCCTAACCACATTCACGGTGTCGCCCCATAGAACCTGCTAAACGTCATCGCGATGTTGCTCTATGGAACCTAATAAATATTGATATCGATTCATTTCATATCTAACATTGATGCTCGATCACCTTAGTTTCCCCTCTACAAAGCTCGAAGCTTGGCACATCACAGTTTGCGATTAGCAACACCGTATGGTGATATCTTAATGAAATTCCATTACCTTATTAATCCACCCATTCCTCCATTTTGCCACTTTTAACCTTGATGCTCGAACACCACAGTGTCCCCTT
The DNA here is from genome assembly GCA_025503065.1 of Gossypium bickii. NCBI lineage: Eukaryota > Viridiplantae > Streptophyta > Magnoliopsida > Malvales > Malvaceae > Gossypium > Gossypium bickii. The sequence continues at coordinate 22,978,323 of CP106715.1, forward strand.
CACAAGGTCCAGAACTTTGCATATCATCGTTTGCACCCAGCAACGTAACACCCCATTGACGAGCCTGAAAGTTTTGGCCTCACAAGTGAAGGGTTAGCCAGTGTTCTAACGAACTGGGCCTTCACCAACGTTTCAGTGAACTAGGTGTTTTCCAAGATTTAGATGAGCTGGGGGTTCGCCAAAAGAGTATCAACAAGGGGGTTTGCTAATAGTAATGTATGCCTAAAGATGTGGTAAAGGGTTCGCTATATCTATTACCAAGTTGGGTTCGCTAGTTTCTCTTCGAGGTAGGTTCATTAATGTGATAGTGAGCTGGTGTTCACCACTCTATTTAGTGAACTGGGGTTCGTAACTTAAGTTGCGAATAAGGGTTCGCCAGGTAAGTTATGAACTGGGGTTCATCAGTCTTGTTGCGAACTGGGGTTTACCAATCAAAGATACAATTAGAATCGAATTAGGAAATAAAGATTTAGTGTATCTAATAATACTTTGCGTGCAAGTAATAACTTTCATAAGTCAAGTAAGGTATCAAAAGCTTATCTGGACTCTTAGGTCTATAAATATTATCTGTTGTAATTCGGTGTAGTAGATTAAACTAGTTTTCATACTTAATGAGCTTAAATACGAGTAATTTTAGCATGATTTATTTATGTTTTCCATCTTACCTTTAAATTCAATAAAAAAGTGTAGTTTAAGTCATTTTATGACCTTAAGGTCCGAATGAGGCCTAAGGGTGAGCTAATGTACTAAGTGAGTGTAAAGGATACCATTCAAAGATATAGGAACTCAATGTTGGTCTTTGTGTTGCAACACGAAAAGTTCAATGTCGCAACATAGGGAACATAATACAAGAATTTCAAGTCTCCCTTTGGTGTCGCGACACACCCTTGAATCCAAACCTAAACCAAGCACACTGCCTTCAATGTCGTGACACAGGCACTAGGGTATTGTGACACTGGCCACGTACGGGAACAATTACAAGAAAAGGGCATTTTGGTCCATACAATAGAAATTAACATAAAGACGTCAACTAACCTAGGGTTGAGGATGACGACCAACCCTAACTCTATAAATTGGCTCTTTAGACACTTGTTTAGGGACGGTTTTGGATATTCTTAGTTTTTCATTGTAATTTAGTTTTCAGTTTTCTTTTCTTTTAGGCTTTAGATTTATTTTTCAGTTCTTTACATTTTTGTTCTTCGTAGGATCTGATTTGTAAACACGATCAAACGCTAGTGGATTTCTTCACTTCATTAATCAATTACAATTAGGATTCTCTAAACTTTATTCTTGATTTATTATTTATGCATATCTTTATTATCAAGTTATGATGTTTAAGGATTCCATGAGAAACTAATCCTCTTATGGGGGATTAACGAGTGGAGGTGCGATTAACTAGCTACTACGTAAGGTTTTCTTAGCGGATCAGCTATTTGGGAGAGGAAGAACTTAAACCCTAGGCTTGATGACCTTAAAAAGTCATTTAGGTAGGAATTAACCAAAAATTGGCATGAGCTATCTATGAACACCTTAGCCCAGAATCGATATGGACTGTGAGGTGGAGAGATAAATAGTTCTTGCCGACTCGTTAGTTTAGTTGAAGATCGACAGATACTACTAGGGTAACGACTAGTTGATTGAATAGAAACCCAAAATAGGAATTAGTTATGACCACCGAAGCGACCTAATCACCCTTACATAGATTTGATTAAGTTTATATTTTAGTTATTCGAAGTTCACGTTATTTATGCAATTTTTATTTTTTATTTATAAAAACCAAAAATCTCTTATTTATATTTACTCTTAATATATTTTATTCAATTTACTAATTAATTCTATTGCGTTTATGTTAACTTTAATTTAGTACTTGCCTCCTTTGGGTACGATCCTCGGTGTACTCACCTACTTCATTGTAAAAAGTATATTACAACCTAACATGTATACTTTGAGACACCACCTTAATTCCACATCTTTAGTAGCAATGTTCACACTCTAAACGTTAGTACGTCCGAAGGCGGTCAAGTTGTTGGCGCATTGCCGAGGAGGCAACATCACTAGATTAATTTTATTTTTTGCTCTTTTATAGAATAATTAGAAAATTTATAAATTATAGATACAATTTTTATTTTATTTTTACTAACGTCCTTTATTTTCTTTTTGGTTTCAGTGTATGACTTGTAGTAGGGTAATACCCATAGAGCTGACCACTAATCCATAAATGCTAATTTTTAGAAATCATCGACAACAACAGCAACAATAGCAGATGCAAAACTGACCGCCTCCATACGTACCAGCGTCTAGAGTGTGAATATTGTAACTAAAAATATGAATATGAGGCGATGTCCACAAGTATATGGGTCAAGTTTTAATATAGTTTTTACAACGGAATATGTGAGTTGTAATATCCCAAATTTGAGTATCATTTGTGTTGGCTTGACTACGAATTTTGTGTGTTAGCATAGTCTTGTGAAGGCTTGATTTTATTTAGGAAGCTAGAATAAATTTTAGTATGGTTCATTTAATGAAGTGGATTAAGTGAGCTTAGCACTTAAGTTAATTTAAGTGTTCATTTATAGCATAAGAGGAGTAAGTGGCAAGATGGTTAAGGAGCTTGAAAGGTTGCTTGAGGTTAGAGGTTCGAGTAGCATGTTTAGCATTTTGAAGGTTTATTTTTGAATCCTTGCATTGATGGAAGGTCAAACTTATTTATGATAGGTTGGACTATTGTTTTTGGTAAGTTGAATATATGATTAAGGAAAGCTTGATATTGGGGATAAGAATTTTGAAGTTATGGAAGGTTATCTTAAGGTTATGGTAAGATGGGGGGACATAAGGCTTGGCTTGTGGGAAATGTTTTGGAAACAATTCCTATGCCTTTAGTGGTTGAATGTGGACGGCATGGGTGTCTAGGGGGGGGTGGCCGAATTTTGTAAGTAGCATTGGGGGGGAATATTGGCCAATTTTTGTCATTTGAACATCTTTTTGCAATTGTCTTTCCTCTCCAAAAATTCTCTCCTTTGGCCGAATGTTATTGTGCATTTTGATGCAATTTTGGTTTTGGTTTTTAGCCTCTTTTTGTTGAACCAAATCACATCATTTTACTTTCTTTCATTTGCCCTTTTGAAACCGAAACTACAATCTGACTTGTGCATTTTTGTGCACTTTCTATTGACAAAGTAGTGCTTGGCCGAATCTCTCTCACAACCCTCTCTCTTTTCTTCCTTTGTTTTGTGCTCAAACACAATTCCCTTTTCTTTCATTTGGCCGAACCTCTTTCTTACCCAAATCCTCTTTTCTTTTCTTTCTTCCATTGTTGATTAAACCGAATCCCCATCCCCTCATTTTTATTCTCTTTTCTACTTACATATTCCCTCACTTTTATTCACATAGTTTTCTCCTTTCATAACTATATAGCCGAAACTTCCCATCTCTTTTAGTCCTTGTTTTGGCCGAATATTCAAGGGTAGTTTTTCTTTGATTTTTTTATATACAATCGGTTTTGAAAGATAGGCTCTTTGGGACTTTGGAAGCGATTGATTTAAGCTTTATCTCTCTCTAGCAATCAAAGGTTGGTAAGTCAAAGGGTAAGGATTTTTGTTGATTCATCATTCTTTTGAAAAGACTAAAGTTTTAGGATTAAAGTATTATGGTTTGGCCGAATGGCCTTTGTTAATAATTTTTAGTATTGGCCGATTGTAGGACAAAGTGATCTAGTGCGATAGATCGGATTTTTTGGGAGATAGTTCTTGCGTTGGTGAAAGGTGTGTATCATACACACTTATAACTTGGTTCATATTTGTATATATGTATGTTAAATAACTATTTATGTTGTCAAAGCCGAAATGATGAGTTTTTGAGATGATACCATGATGGTATGAATGAGGATACGGTAAGTCCGCTTCGATATATGATGTTATTATTATTCGTGGACCAAAATCATGATCTATTTATTATATGATTCATATCAAAGTATGTTGACATGATTTGGTTTATGGGCAATATGAGAGGAGGGGGAAGATTAATATCGTGTCGACGGACACCAGAGATTTGGTATCTCCAGTGATTTGGTATCACATTCGTGTCTTCGGACACCAGAGGTTTGGGACCTCATAGCGACTTGTCCCTGTGGGTAACACCACCGTGGGTTGGCCCTACTTTTGAGATATGGGATCGTCTACCAGTGATTTGGTATCACACGTGGGTTGGCCCCACAACTTTAAGATTCGTGACTTCGGTCACCAGCGGTTTGGCACCACCAGTGATTTGGTATCACATTCGTGTCTTCGGACACCAGAGGTTTGGGACCTCATAGCGTCTTGTCCCTGTGGATTAATTCCACCGTGGGTTGGCCCTACTTTTGAGATATGGGATCGTCGTCAGTGATTTGGTATCACACGTGGGTTGGCCCCACACTTAATTATTCGTGACTTTGGTCATCAGTGATTTGATATCACAATTGTGTCTTTGGACACCAGTGGTTTGGCACCACCAGTGGTTTGGTACCACACGGGGTAGAAAAGGAGTTATGGATGGCTAGGTTGGGTGCATTATACATGTATGTGCTTTGTTATAATTTGTGTAAGTATGTGGCATTTACTCGGGAGAGGGAATATGCACTGAGTCTTGGTGACTCACCTTCTCCCTTATCATTTCAGGTGATTCGTGAGATCGCGGATGAGGAGCCGGATGAACTCGAGGAGGCCATGCAATAAATTTTGGTCCTACGTGAACTTTGGTTTGATAACTTTACTTTAATTATATTTGGTTTTTATATTTTGTGGGTTTGTAATAAGGCCTCTCTAAATTATGGTTTGGATTATTTTTATGTTTTTAGCATGTTTTAAATATGGGTTATAAATTTCTTGATTATTATAATAAATTGAGCACAAAGTTTTCTAAACAATACAACGCGATGATTTTAAAAGCGTTACCATCGGGTAACATAAATTAATTGCCAATTTTAACAACTTGAGTGTTTTCGATAATTTAAATGATTTTCAAATATTAAGTTTCTACATTCAAATGCAAATGGCTTTCAAAGTAATAATTCGAGTTTTCTTAAACTAATATAAATGTTTTCAAATTTCGTTTTATTCACTTATTTTAAAGTTTTATGTAATTTCAAATTAAATTTTCAGTGTTAACTTATTAAACATGTATTTTCTTCAAATATAGAATTGAAAAAGGGATTTTCACAAAAATTAAATCGTTAACTCGTTTTTCTTCAAAGTATTTTCCTCAGTAACATACCAGATTCGATCATGGCATATTGACCGAGTTTGAGGTGTTACAAATTGGTATCAGAGCCAAGTTCAAAAGCTCGATTGTGGGCCCGAGGCCCAAAATGATTTAAAGTATGATTTTAAAATGTTTATGATGAAAATTTTATGGTTGGAAAAGCATGGCCCCGAGTCTCCGGCATCAAACCGCCCTGGTAAGTACATCAAACTGTTGATTTTGATATTATGTTATGATGATATTGGCATAGTAGTAGGAACTACTTTAGAGACCCAAAACTATAGGTTTTGTGTGTACTCGCGAAACAACTCTTATTAAAATTTTTCATAAAACTGTGCTTTAAAGAAAGTGGAATAATGACTAATGCATAAAACTTTTAACTTAGATAAGAAGAGACGTTAGACATGAGTACTCGTGGTCGAGGCCGTACTACTCGTGGACGCGGTAGGGGTAGGATGGTCGTATGCGAGCCAGTGAGGTCGGGTCAAGGACCCGAGAATGAGGTACCACCAGTTCCACCACCAGCGGTTGGAGTTGAGCATCAAGACCAAACGGGGGATGACGTAGTGTCTCAGGCGGTGCTGCGAGTCCTTGAGAGGGTAGCTGGTATGGGTGGAGGCACGGGAGCTCGGAAATCTGTACCCGAGTGACTCCGATCCAATGGAGCCGAGGTATTTTGAGATGTTTCGGGTGTAGCTCCCAGCTCGGCTGAATATTGGCTAGAGGCGACGGAGCGAATCATGGATGACTTGGATTTGAGTCTTGAGGACAAGTCGAAAGGGATTGTATCGCTTCTTCTGGATGAGTCATATCGGTGGTGGCTCACGGTTCGAATGGTGCCGCAATGAGGATCTCACTTGGGATTATTTCAAGGCAAAGTATCGAAATACGTTGGATCTAATTACATTGATGTGCGCGTAAGGCATTTCGAGTTTGGTCCAAGGCGGTAAGTCCGTGTCGAATCTGGCGGAATTTTTAAGATTGAGCCGATATCTTTGGAGGTATTGTGGCTTCGAGCCTGAGCGATGTGTTCGGTTCGAGGATGGTTTGAGAGACGAGTGAGATTGCTGATTGCTCAACATCGGGAGCGAGTTTGTTGCTTTGGTTGAAAAGGCTAAGATAGCCAAGGAATCAAGGAATCTACAAGGCGAGTTACGATCGGAACAAGCATAAGAGAGGATATGGATCATCCGGTCACCGCAATGCTCGTAAGAGGTTAGGCGTAATGGGCCGAATCAATCTGGAAGGCACCGCATCGCTAATCGAGGCCAGCAGCAGTGTAACCGGCGTGGGAAGTATCATTGGGGTGAATGTTGGACCGAGGGAAAGGATGTTTCGAGTGTGGCTCGCTAGATCATCGTGTGAGAGACTGTCCATGTAAGCAAGCTAGGAATCAGTCTGAGGGTCAAGGTCGTGCTCAGTTCAGGAAGGAGGGACCACCACCGCAGAGAGGTCGTGGTAATGGTTCTGTTCAAGGCCGCGGAGCATCGAAAGCGCAGGTGCAAGCAACATCGAGGCAAGGCGGCTGGTCCGTGTATCTTCGCGAGACGCCGAGAGAGGGTGATGCACCAGATGTCATAACCGGTACGTTCTTAATCTTTGGTGTTCCATATACTGCTTTGATAGATGTGGGTTCAACACATTCATATGTTGCGAGTAGCATAGTCGAGACTATGAGCTTAGTTTCTGAGACTGCTTCTAGGAGGATACTTAGTCCTCTAGGTCACTCTGTAGAAGTAGATAAGCTGTATAGGGATGTACCCCTAGAACTCTAAGGGGTAGTGTTTGTAGCTGATCTGATGGAACTGCCGTTTGAGGAGTTCGATCTAATTCTTGGAATGGATTGGTTGGTCAAGTACCAAGCGAGTTTGGATTACGCTGCTAAGCACATGGTTTTGAAGACAGTTGAGGGTAAAGAGGTGGTCATGATAGGTAATAGAAGAGATTATCTATCTAACGTGGTATCTACGTTGAAAGCTGTGAAGATGGTCAGGAAGGGCTACGAGGCGTTTGTAGTTCATATGTGTGCTTTGGAAGCTAAGGAATCTTCGGTGGAGAATGTCCAAACTGTAAGGGAATATGCTGACGTATTTTCTGAAGAACTTCCGGGACTGCCTCTGGATCGTGAAGTCGAATTTGGTATAGATCTGTTACCCAGAACGGCGCCAGTGTCTATAGCTCCGTATAGGATGGCACCGAAGGAATTGATGGAATTGAAGGCTCGGTTCGTGAGTTGTTGGATCGGTTTCATTCGACCAAGTGTTTCGCCTTGGGAGCGCCGTGTACTTTTTGTCAAGAAGAAGGATGGTTCGATGCGGATGTGTATTGACTACCGTCGATTAAATAAGTTGACGATCAAAAACAAGTATCCTTTGCCAAGGATAGATGACTTGTTTGATCGCCTTAAAGGGGCCGCGTTTTCTCAAGATTGATTTAAGGTCCGGATATCATCGCTTAAAGGTGAAAGAGGTCGATATCCATAAGACGACTTTTCGCACTCCGGTATGGGCACTACGAGTTTACGGTGATGCCATTTGGGTTGACTAACGCACCGCGCAAAGATTCATGGATATGATGAATCGGGTATTCCAACGCTTTTTGGATCGGTTTGTTGTGGTTTTTATAGATGATATTTTGATATACTCAAGTCGGAGGAGGAGCATGATGCGCGATCTGCGAGTAGTGTTGCGGATTCTCGAGGAAAAGCGGTGTATGCCAAATTTAGTAAGTGCGAATTTTGGCTTAGTGAGATGACTTTCTTGGGTCACGCTGTATCGGTAGGGGATTAGAGTGGATCCTCGGAAGATCGAGCGGTGTTGGACCGAAGCCGCCTAAGTCGCTGGTCGAGATTCGAGTTTCCTAGGTCCAGCGGGGTCTTCACAAAGATTTGTGGAGGGATTTTCTTTGATCGCTGCACCGATGACCAAGTTGTTGAGGAAAGGAGTTCCATTTGTGTGGACCGAGAAGCAGCAAGAAAGTTTCGACAAGTTGAAGAAGATTCTGACTGAAGCTCCAGTTTTGATTCAACTCGAGGCGCGCAAGGAATTCACTACATTCGTGTGATGCATCACATACCGATGCAGGATGTGTCTTTGATCCAAGAAGGGAAGGTAGTGGCATACGCATCTCGGCAGTTGAGACCGCATGAGGCTAATTATCCGACGCATGACTTGGAATTAGCTGCTGTGGTTTGAAGATTTAGAGACACTATTTGTACGGAGAGAAGTCGATAGTCTACACGGATCACAAGAGTCTTAAGTATCTTTTGACTCAAAAAGACTTGAACTTGAGGCAGCGTAGATGGATCGAGTTGTTGAAGGACTATGACTGTTCAATCGAGTATCATCTCGGCAAAGCTAATGTGGTGGCAGACGCGTTGAGCCGTAGGGTTGTATCGAATTTAAGATCGATGTTTGCTCGTCTTAGCTTGTACGACGATGGGAGTCTTTTGGCAGAATTGCAAGTCAAGCCGACTTGGTTAGATCAGATCAAGGAGAAGCAGTTAGAGGATGATGTTTTGATTGATCGGAGGTTGCGGGTTCAGAACGAAGGTTTAGAGGATTATAATTTGTCCAGTGATGGAGTTTTGTGTTTTAAAGGGAGAGCTTGTATGCCGAAGGATGTTGAGTTGAGACAAAGGATTCTTCGGGATGCACATAGCAGCCCATATGCTATGCATCCTAGAGGTAGCAAGATGTATTGTGATTTAAGAGAGCAGTTTTGGTGACCAAGTCTGAAGCGGGAGGTAACTGAGTTTGTGGGCAAATGTCTGACGTGTCAGCAAGTCAAAGCTGAACATCAATTGCCGTTTGGGTTACTTCAGCCAGTGAAGATTCCACAGTGGAAGTGGGAAAGGATCACTATGGACTTTGTCAGTGGATTACCTCTTACGCCTAGTAAGAAGGATTCAGTTTGGGTGATTGTGGATCGTCTGACTAAGTCAGCTCATTTCATTCCGGTTAGAATGGATTATTCGCTCCAGAGGTTAGCTAAGTTGTATGTGGCAGAGATAGTGAGGTTGCACGGTGTGCCAGTGTCGATCATCTCGGACAGGGATCCTAGATTTACGTCGAGGTTTTGGAGAGCGTTGCATCAGGCTTTGGGTACGCGGTTGGATTTCAGTACAGCATTTCATCCACATTCTGACGGACAGTCGGAAAGGGTTATTCAGATTTTAGAGGATATGTTGAGAGGATGTGTTTTGGACTTTAGAGGCAGCTGGGAAGAGTTTTTGCCGTTAGCTGAGTTCGCATACAACAATAGTTACCAGGCAAGAATTAAGATGGCTCCATATAAGGCATTGTGTGGTAGGAGGTGTCGCACACCTACAAGTTGGACAGAGTTGGGTGAGCGTCAGATGTTAGGACCAGAGTTGGTTGCAGAAACTGAGGATAAGGTGAAGTTGATTCAGGTTCGTCTGAAGGAAGCTTCGGATAGGCAGAAGTCATATGTCAATCTCAAGCGGAGGGATATAGAGTTTGCCGTGGGTGACAAAGTTTTTCTGAAGGTCTCGCCATGGAAGAAAGTGTTAAGATTTGGAAGAAAAGGCAAGTTAAGTCCAAGGTTTATTGGACCGTTCAAGGTGTTGAGACGAGTGGGACCAGTAGCTTATCAGCTTGAGTTGCCAGCGGAACTGAGTCAGATTCACGATGTGTTTCATGTCTCCATACTTAGACGCTATCGTTTTGATCTATCGCATGTCGTGGCAGTAGAGGAAATAGAAGTGAGTCCAGATTTGACTGTGGAAGAGGAACCTGTGCAAATTCTAGATCGAGATGTGAAAGTTTTGCGTAGGAAGTCAGTTCCTTTAGTGAAGGTCTTATGGCGGAATCATAGCGTAGAAGAAGCTACGTGGGAACCGGAGGATGCAATGAGACAACAGTATCCTCAACTCTTTTGATCAGGTAATTTCGAGGACGAAATTTTCTTAAGGGGGTAGAATTGTAATATCCCAAATTTGAGTATCATTTGTGTTGGCTTGAGTACGAATTTTGTGTGTTAACATAGTCTTGTGAAGGCTTGATTTTATTTAGGAAGCTAGAATAAATTTTAGTATGGTTCATTTAATGAAGTGGATTAAGTGAGCTTAGCACTTAAGTTAATTTAAGTGTTCATTTATAGCATAAGAGGAGTAAGTGGCAAGATGGTTAAGGAGCTTGAAAGGTTGCTTGAGGTTAGAGGTTCGAGTAGCATGTTTAGCATTTTGAAGGTTTATTTTTGAATCCTTGCATTGATGGACGGTCAAACTTATTTATGATAGGTTGGACTATTGTTTTTGGTAAGTTGAATATATGATTAAGGAAAGCATGATATTGGGGATAAGAATTTTGAAGTTATGGAAGGTTATCTTAAGGTTATGGTAAGATGGGGGGACATAAGGCTTGGCTTGTGGGAAATGTTTTGGAAACAATTCCTATGCCTTTAGTGGTTGAATGTGGACGGCATGGGTGTCTAGGGGGGTGGCCGAATTTTGTAAGTAGCTTTGGGGGGGAATATTGGCCAATTTTTGTCGTTTAAACATCTTTTTGCAATTGTCTTTCCTCTCCAAAAATTCTCTCCTTTGGCCGAATGTTATTGTGCATTTTGATGCAATTTTGGTTTTGATTTTTAGCCTCTTTTTGTTGAACCAAATCACATCATTTTACTTTCTTTCATTTGCCCTTTTGAAACCGAAACTACAATCTAACTTGTGCATTTTTGTGCACTTTCTATTGACAAAGTAGTGCTTGGCCGAATCTCTCTCACAACCCTCTCTCTTTTCTTCCTTTGTTTTGTGCTCAAACACAATTCCCTTTTCTTTCATTTGGCCGAACCTCTTTCTTCCCCAAATCCTCTTTTCTTTTCTTTCTTCCATTGTTGATTAAACCAAATCCCCATCCCCTCATTTTTATTCTCTTTTCTACTTACATATTCCCTCACTTTTATTCACATAGTTTTCTCCTTTCATAACTATATAGCCGAAACTTCCCATCTCTTTTAGTCCTTGTTTTGGCCGAATATTCAAGGGTAGTTTTTCTTTGATTTTTTTTATATACAATCGGTTTTGAAAGATAGGCTCTTTGGGACTTTGGAAGCGATTGATTTAAGCCTTATCTCTCTCTAGCAATCAAAGGTTGGTAAGTCAAAGGGTAAGGATTTTTGTTGATTCATCATTCTTTTGAAAAGACTAAAGTTTTAGGATTAAAGTATTATGGTTTGGCCGAATGGCCTTTGTTAATAATTTTTAGTATTGGCCGATTGTAGGACAAAGTGATCTAGTGCGATAGATCGGATTTTTGGGAGATAGTTCTTGCGTTGGTGAAAGGTGTGTATCTTACACACTTATAACTTGGTTCATATTTGTATATATGTATGTTAAATAACTATTTATGTTGTCAAAGCCGAAATGATGAGTTTTTGAGATGACACCATGATGGTATGAATGAGGATACGGGTAAGTCCGTTTCGATATATGATGTTATTATTCGTGGACTGAAATCATGATCTATTTATTATATGATTCATATCAAAGTATGTTGACATGATTTGGTTTATAGGCGATATGAGAGGAGGGGGAAGATTAATATCGTGTCGACGGACACCAGAGATTTGGTATCTCCAGTGATTTGGTATCACATTCGTGTCTTCGGACACCAGAGGTTTGGGACCTCATAGCGACTCGTCCCTGTGGTTAACACCACCGTGGGTTGGCCCCACTTTTGAGATATGGGATCGTCGCGCTGATTTTGGGTATCACACGTGGGTTGGCCCCACAACTTGATGATTCGTGACTTCGGTCACCAGTGGTTTAGCACCACCAGTGATTTGGTATCACATTCGTGTCTTCGGACACCAGAGGTTTGGGACCTCATAGCATCTTGTCCCTGTGGATTAATTCCACCGTGGGTTGGCCCTACTTTTGAGATATGGGATCGTCGTCAGTGATTTGGTATCACACGTGGGTTGGCCCCACACTTAATTATTCGTGACTTTGGTCATCAGTGATTTGGTATCACAATTGTGTCTTTGGACACCAGTGGTTTGGTACCACACGGGGTAGAAAAGGAGTTATGGATGGCTAGGTTGGGTGCATTATACATGTATGTGCTTTGTTATAATTTGTGTAAGTATGTGGCATTTACTCGGGAGAGGGAATATGCACTGAGTCTTGGTGACTCACCTTCTCCCTTATCATTTCAGGTGATTCGTGAGATCGCGGATGAGGAGCCGGATGAACTCGAGGAGGCCATGCAATAAATTTTGGTCCTACATGAACTTTGGTTTGATAACTTTACTTTAATTATATTTGGTTTTTATATTTTGTGCGTTTGTAATAAGGCCTCTCTAAATTATGGTTTGGATTATTTTTATGTTTTGAGCATGTTTTAAATATGGGTTATAAATTTCTTGATTATTATAATAAATTGAGCACAAAGTTTTCTAAACAATACAACGCGATGATTTTAAAAGCGTTACCATCGGGTAACATAAATTAATTGCCAATTTTAACAACTTGAGTGTTTTCGATAATTTAAATGATTTTCAAATATTAAGTTTCTACATTCAAATGCAAATGGCTTTCAAAGTAATAATTCGAGTTTTCTTAAACTGATATAAATGTTTTCAAATTTCGTTTTATTCACTTATTTTAAAGTTTTATGTAATTTCAAATTAAATTTTCAGTGTTAACTTATTAAACATGTATTTTCTTCAAATATAGAATTGAAAAAGGGATTTTCACAAAAATTAAATCGTTAACTCGTTTTTCTTCAAAGTATTTTCCTCAGTAACATACCAGATTCGGTCATGGCGTATTGACCGGGTTTGGGGTGTTACATGAGTATTCTGATGATCGTATCCAAGGGAGGCAAGTACTAAATTAACATTAACCTAAACACAAATAGAATTAATTAGTAACCTAAATAAATTATATTACAATAAGACATAAAGGAAATATTTTTGGGATTTTATAAATAAAGGAATAAAAATATCATAAAAGAATTAACTTTGGAAAACTAGGAAAATTACTTAATCAAAACTAGGCATGGGTGATTACCTCACTTTGGTGGTCATAACTATTCCTATTTCAGGTTTCTGTTCAATCAACTAGTCGTTACCCTAGTAGGATCTCTTGAATCCCTTCCATCACATTATTTTCTATGTGGTGTAATTTTGCTTCAAACCTTAGCAAAGGTCACACTATGTTATTAAAATAAATGTTGTAGGACTGTTAACAAGTAAGTGTGTTAGTCTAATGGTTAAGAGCTTAATTAGTTTCCATAAGGTTTTATGTTCTATTCTCAACATCCTTATAATTTTTATTTAATTTTTGGCTCATAAAACCATGGTCAACACACCCCAAAATTGCCTACAACATTGCCTTATAGGCAAGGGTTGCTTTCATACTTTAACTAGTCAACCTACCATCTTTTTCCCCCTTTTCCGTTCCATGTGTTCCCCTATTTCCTTTTCTTCTCCCTATTTTACTTACTTACCTTTAAATTAATGTATGCCACCCCAAGCACATGAAACCATCCACATTAATTTTTTTTCATCTTTTCCATTCCTCTTTCTACTCTCTTTGTCTCATTCTCTTTCCAAAAAGTAGAGTGTTGACTAGGTAGTTGTCTAAACCTTGAAGGCTATGCACACTTTTTTATTTTTGTAAAATCCTCTCTTTTTCCTCCTTTGAACAACCTTATGCCCCTTGTTCTCCTCCATCTTTTACTTTATTTTTTATTCATTTTTTAGACCACCACCTTCCACCACCATTAGTTAACCATACCACCACTGGACCACCGCTGCACCACTGTCTAATCACCACCATGACCACCATTCTTCTTTTACTTTCTTCTTTTTGTTAAAATCTTGCTAGATTTTTTATCATTTTAATCCTCTTATCTCATCTATTTATTTGATTTACTTTCTATCAAGCAATCCTCCTCTTTAGACCGAATTAACTCAACATAGTGTTGGTTGGCATAAGCATAAGTATGGAATAACAATGGATATATATATGTCAACACTCTTCTCTCATTCATTTCTAATGGTTGATCGTAACTATTGCATAGTTGTATGCTTTTTGGAAGTAATATCCCTTATATTGTTTTGATGATGAAGGACCAAATACGATTATTTGGAATGTCAGTAATTTCGAAAGTGATTCATATCTTCGGTCTAAATATCACAAGAGTAAGTATTGTCATAGAAGCCAAAGCTTAACCATTTATCAAAGATTTATGAAGGGTGTTTTAGTGGTGGAGTATTCATTTTGTGTTTAGATCCAAGATAAATCTAATCAAATCTGGAAGTGTGCGTTAGAAGGATTTTTCGCATTGGATTTGCTTGGATAAGGTGTGGGTCTAATCTAAAATAAAAATAAATATATGTTAATTCTAGTATTTAAATAAATATTATTATTTATATTATTTTTTATGGGAATACTTAAAGTATTCCAAAAGAAAAGGAAGATTAAACTCATTGATCTGTATTATACCAAGTAGGTAACCCAAACCAACTAGCTTATGAAAAGTATGTTGTGTAGTTATGAATTTTACTGTTTGAAAAGTATGTTATTCTCATTCTCATGTTATGTGATATTATGGAATAATTGATATTACATGACAAATAAATTGTGATATTTCGATATCTTGAAACAATACGTGAAACTCATGTTAAACATGCCCTACATGATATTATATATTGAGAAATTCAATTTGCATGCTTTGACATGCCCAATGTGACAAGTGATATCTTGAAATGAGTAAAACATTTATATATGTTCATTACGGCCATATCACATGCATAGGGTGGGATATTGTAAGGAGGAAGAATTGGTGGCTTCGTCCACAACCTACATTGCAGCTTGTTTACGAATATTGGTGGCATCGTCCACATTAGAGTGTTTGGATGGATGAGCTCTAAAAAACTCTTTTGGAAGTGTAGTGGTGATGGGTAGGATGTTTTATAAAAACTTGCATAATTTTTTTACAAAATTGCACTACCATGATCATGTGCATCAAATCTGATTATGTTGTATGATGAGTATGTGGTTATTGTTATATAACTTATTGTTATTTAACTTGTTATAAGACCCACACTGGACTTTAAAATCTCACCCTATTAGTTTTATAACCTTTCAGGTAATACACAAACATATAGCTTGGACTCAACATTCGGAGGAGCCTCTCAGATGGATGCTTTAATAATAGGTTTATGAAATATTTGGAATTTTTTTTGGGACTTTGGGACATTGGACTTTATAATTGGGTTCTTTCTTTATTTTTACCATTTTAAACTGTCATGCATGCATGATTGATGAGTTCACAAATATTTTGAATTATTGAAATCCTTTAGATTATTTGTGATTTTTACTTGCTTTTAAACAAGTTTATAAATTTGTGATTTTTCTAAATAGTTTCAAAAGTTCCAAGACAAACCATTTCCAATCATTTTTACATATTCAGAACACATTAAAGCATGCCAAAACATACCAAAATCATCCAGCCTAAATGCCTAACCAATATACTTCAATGACACCTCAATATGAAACATAAACACCCATCATCCAATAAAACATGTACTATAAGAAAAATTCTTTCAACATCCTTCAAATGCAAAATAACACATACCAATATTCAATCATCATTCAAACCATCAAATATTCATTCAACTTATCATAATATCATATCTTACCATTACCAAATTAGTTATTCTTTAAACACAAAGCATTTCAAGGTTGCCTATTAACCAAAACTACCAACACAACCATTTAAGGTCATCTAGATTTTAACTTATGCAATCACCATCACAAACCACAACCAGCCAAGTTGCCAAATATGATTTACATAAATACATATACCATAATTTCAAGTGCCCATCATATGACCAAAATACTTATAATTTACATATCCAAAACCCTATTTACATGCCACTTATAACTGGGTCAAAATAAACAAAAAGGCTACCAAATAAGTTACCGGATAGCATGATCTCCAATGACGTTCCAATGGACAATGAAAATCCAACAATCTACAATGAAGCAAACCAAATAAAGTAAGCTTTCATAAAGCTTACTAAGTTCGTAAAACAAAACAATACATACCTGCTAACTTAATTATAAAATATACAAAACATGAAACTAATGATCCTTGCCATATATTATCATTTCAACTTTTTGAAATACTTAAACTTGGATGATTCATATCATCAAAATACAGTGCATCAAATAATCACATATCAAGACATGATTCATCATATAATCTCATTTCATTTTCCTTTTAATAATTAATTATTTTGCTTAGAGAAGGATAGTAAATCAACTTTGGATACACGGGAGGATAATGCTCACACGAGTTAACCTAAAGACTTGAACCAATACACGATGTTGCTCATACAAGCTTTAGAGAATCCGTAACACATACAAGATTTCAAGTCATCGGTACGATATACTTTACCGGTACATACTACCTGATAAATATATATCGGCTCAAAGCCTACTACATAACTGTCAACTCAAGGCCTGCTAAATAAAAACCGATTCAAGGCCTGCTAAATAACCACCGGCTCGAGGCCTGCTAAATAACCACCGACTCAAGGCCTACTTTTCCAATATATCTCATACTCACTTTATTCTTTCATTTCGTTAATCATTCAATAGATAATAAAAGCATTCAATTCCATTTTATTAAATACATAATAAGCAAAACCATTATAAACATAGTACGAACTTACCAAAACACGATAGCTAACGATACGCGAGACGATTACTCAACGAGTTTTCCTTTTCCCCATTCATCAACAGACTGATTCGTTTCTTGATCTAAATATAATAGTTTAATTCAATTAACCAAATTAAACATCTTAAACACATACATTTATGCAATTAACACTTTAATGTTATTTTACATTTTTACCCTAAACTTTTACCATTTATTCAATTTAATCCCTAAAACCGAAATTTTCACAATTATCACAAATTAGCCCAAGAACCCTTGTGTCAAATTCTGTATGGTCCCTAAACAGTCCAAATTTATCATTTTATCACAAGAATTACATGATATTTTATGATTTAAACAACTTAGTCCATAAACTTTAAAATTAACAAAAATCACTTTACAAAATAATATTATTTAACTATCAAGCTTAATCATATATCATTAAACTTCAAAGGAACCAAAAACTCATTCGTGGAAAAATTCTAAACATTTAATAGTTTTAGGAATTAATACTCAAGTTAGCTAGATTAAGCTACAACGATACTATCATTACCGCCTGGACAATTAGACACCCAACCCGTAATTGCAACGACCTAATTGCAAGCGCGGAGCTCTACCAACTGAGCTATATCCCCCGAGCCAAATGGAGCATGCATGAAGGAGTCAGATGCTTCTTCTGTTCTTTCCTTGGTGCAGCTGGGCCATCCTGGACTTGAACCAGAGACCTCGCCCGTGAAGTAAATCATCGCACCTACGGTCCAATAATTGGGAGAGAATCAATAGATTCTTTTTCAGGAGCGATTCATCCTTCCCGAATGTAGCATACAACTCTCCGTTGTACTGCGCTGTCCAAGTGTGCTTGTTCCCCCTTCTTCCTTACCATGGCAAGTATTTGTGAAATAAGAAATAACTCTGATGGGAAGAAAAAAAGAGGGCGTTAAGAGACCCTCTTAGCCCAACTCTAAACACTCCAAGATCCTTTTTCAAACCTGCTCCCATTTCGATTCAAGAGATAGATAAATAGACACATCCCATTGCACTGATCGAGGGCGTTCGTAGTGACTGAGGGAGTCGAAAACCAAGAAGTGAATTATTTATCAGCCAAGCATTCTTCTTATGGCTAGATCCAATCTCCTAGTCCCTGTGGAAAGGAAAAAATTTCACGTTCTTCCCTTCAAGAAAGGAGGATTAGGAAAATCCTATTGATTGCAACTTTCTCCAGACCTCCGGGAAAAACATGAAAAAAAGGCTCAAATGGTACGATCGCTTCGTCACCCCAAAATAAAAGGGGCGATCTTGTAGTTCTTGGTCTGTGAGGATACGTTGTTAGGTGCTCCATTTTATTTTCCCATTGAGGTCGAACCTAAACCTATGCTTGAGAGATAGCTACCCATACACTGATAAGGGATGTATGGATTATCGAGAAGAGAGAAGCCGTGGTGGTCCCCCCCGGATCGTCCAGATCCCACGAGTGAATAGAAAGTTGGATCTACATTGGATCTCACCTGAATCGCCCAATCTATCCTCTTGAGGAGAAGTTTGGTTTCAAACCCCGGTTCGAACAGGAAAAGTACGCCATGCTAATGTGCATTGGATAATCCACATCTCAGGGTCAGGAGCTGATGAGCACATTAAACTATCCATGTGGCTGGGAGCCCTCATAGCCCAGGCACAATAACACAATTATTAGGGGTGCGCTCTACCATTGAGCTAATAGCCGTCGTGCGGGCCTCCTGCTGGGGGCCCGCTATGCCAAAAGTGAGAGAAACCCCATCCCTCTATTTTTTTTTTACGGTCACATGTCGCCACATGGGAGGGACCCGGGAGCGTAAAAGATGATCCTATCAACTTGTTCCAACCTAGGATAATAAGCTCATGGGCTTGGTCTTACTTCACCGTCGAGAAATGAAAGAAGGCTTCTATCTCCAAGTTTAATTTAGATGTAGCTCGCTTCTTTTTGGGTGTGAAATAGTGTCAAACCAAAATACCCAACAAGCATTAGCTCTCCCCAAAAAGGAGGTGATCCAATGCACCTTCCAAAGACGGCCTACCTTGTTACGACTTCACTCCGGTCACTAGCCCCCTTGGCATCCCATCCTCCTTGCGGTTAAGGTAACGACTTCTCGCATGGCCAGCTCCCATAGTGTGACGGGCGGTGTGTACAAGGCACGAATGAATTCATCGCCGTATGGTGACCGGCGATTACATTAGCGATTCGCTTCTTCATGCAAGTGAGTTGTAGCTCGCAATCCGAACTGAAGACGGGTTTTTGGAGTTAGCTCACCTTCGCGAGATCGCAACCCTTTGCCCCATTCATTTTAGCACGTGTGTCACCTAGGGAATAAGGGGCATGATGACTTGACGTTATCCTCACCTTCCTCCGGCTTATCACCGACAGCCTGCTCAGGGTTCCAAAGTCAACGGTGGCAACTAAACACAAGGGTTGTGCTCGTTGCGGGACTTAACCCAACACCTTACGGCACGAGCTGACGATAGCCATGCACCACCTGTGTCCGCGTTCCCGAAGGCACCCCTCTCTTTCAAGAGGATTCGCTGCATGTCAAGCCCTGGTAAGGTTCTTCGCTTTGCATCGAATTAATCCACATGCTTCACCGCTTTGCATCGTTTCTAAAAACGATCACCTGAGGGACTTACATGTAATGGCTGATTATAAAGGAAATTTTGTAACTTTTATGGCTTCCTTCAATAGAGAGTGTCGATGTTCCAAACAAAAAAAAAAAGATGAAGATATCAAATATGATATTTTTATTTTACTTTTAACATATATTTTTAATATTATAATTGAAATATTTTACTTAAAAATTCTTGCACCAACCACCAGTATCTTTTAAAAGTAGTAATTTTACATATTAACACTTGCAATAATAACATTTAATCCATTTAGCACAAATAAACTAATAATGGCTTATTTTTGTAGTTTTTACGATTTAGTCATTTTTACTTAATTAACTACCAAATCACTAAAATTTCTGTACCAAAGTTCGATATACCTATATAATCACTCTGTAAATATTTAATAAAAATATTTATAACCTCGGTTTACAGAAACGAGGTCCTGATACCTCATTTTCCAAAACCACTTGACTTTAGGGTTAAACTACTTGTACTTAACTGTTCATATAATTAATTAAAATTATCATATAAAAATTCAATTTAATACTATATTTAATCCATAAATATTAAATAATAATATTTATGAACACATTCGTCTGATTTGTGGCATCAAAATCACTATTTTCGGCAAGACTGAAAAACGGGCTATTACATTTACGATGCTCCATATTATGATTCTGACTATTTATAAAACATGGATTTAATGGGATTTCAAGATGTGATATGGAAAGCATTGTTAAATACTTGAATGGAAATTGAGGTGAATGGAACCTCCAGCCAAACATCGGACTACCTGCCAATTTCAATCAAGCTATAATGTTTCCAATAGCTAAAATGTGAATGCAGTTTATTTGCACTAGAATTACACTTGCTCTTAATGAAACACCCCACACCCGGCCCACGAGCCTGAACCGGATCTGGTATGTTCCTTAAGAAAAACGGTTTTGAAGTTCTTTATTACTTAGAGATAATTTGTGCATTTTGAGAAAAATATTGGTTTGGGTTGGGCTTAGATTCAAAGCCTACTTGTCTTACTTAGAAATCATTTAATTAGGGTGACAAAATAATTTAGGGTTTTAAATAATTAATTCTACTAGGACTTTAAATCCAAAAAAATAGTTCGTAACATAGTAAATAAAAATTTAAACAGGAATAAAGAAATTCAACTTGGGCCTTATGGCCTTATTACATCAAATAAAACCCAATCATAAAATTAAAAGTACTTAAAAAAAATATAATGTCCAAATGAAGTAAAATAATCCTTGCTGAGCATGGCCACCACTAAGCTCCTTCTCCTACTGTCCCATTCTTGATCATCACCAAAAATAGTCCCACAATGGGGTGAGTCAACAGACTCAATGTGTACACAATACTAACAATCAACAGATCAGGCATACAAGTTCATATCAAGTACATATTCATATCAAAATGATGCAACCCAAACCCAAGCCTATTTGTCCATCCGCTACACACCACCTGCATTCGCCAAATACACCGTGGGACTACTAAGTCAACCCTCCATCCGCTACACACCATCGGCGATCATTGCAATCGACGTGCTCATCGCCCATATAATTTGTGTCATTAGACACCATATTCGAATAATGTAATCGGTTACCAAATTCGTATAATGTAACCGGTTACCATATTCATATTATGTGACCGTAGTCACCATATTCCGCTAGTGAGACCAAGTCAACACCTTCTTCCCCTTTCACATATATCCCGAATGCCCCAAATATTATTATATCATGCATAACATACTTATTTCTCTTTCATGTTACTATTCACATGTTCAAAATATATCATATTCATAATCCTATCAGAAGTAGGAAACGTACCTGGGTACTCTTTACCACATTTGTGGTACTTAGCCACATTCTCATTCTTATGCATATTCATATATTAAAATAATTGTTGCCATAATATATTGAAAGTTAGTGTGAGTACACACCTGATTTGCTTAATAGGTTCCTTAATATCCCGAAGAAATCGATCTGTTACTTTAGATCTCAATCCCTATATTCGGCCAAATTATTTAAACACATAAATAAAACTTTTTGACCTTAAAACCAAATCCTAGTAGGATTTGTATTTCTAAAGAATAAACCTTGGCCGATTGGATCTATGGACTTACCTTAAAATTTCCAAATCCCGAATGTAATCCTTGCCTTGTATGTCTGTCGAAATTCCTATAGTTTCATGTTAGACTTAAATCTCACATATAATCCATAACTTTGACCAAATATGTGTAGATCTTACCTTAGATTCTTGAATCCCGAATGATCTCTTCCTTGTAGTTGATAGCACTAGAAATCCCGAAACACTCCTTATAGTTTCGGCCACAAAAATAATAACGTTAGCCTCTATGTTTGACTTAAAGAGGAGAATAATCGATAACCACAAGATTCTTACCTTTTGAATTCGACAGATCTTTCCCCGACATCGCCTCGAGATTCGGCTTTATGCGTAATTTCGCTTTTGATGCTATGAAGAATTCGGCTAGGTTGGATTTTATTTTTGGTTTTGAATAAAAGGGAGAGATGGCTAGGGGATTTGGCTAGACAAAAGAAAAGAGAAGAGAACCCTAAAAATTTTGGCAGAGATGAGGAGGAAGCAAAAATTAATGAGTAGCCCTCCTGCCTTCCTTTTATAGCCGAAATTATCAGCTAGGGAGTCCCTTACTTGGCCACCAGTCCTCTATCTAATAGCTTTATCTTTTATTTATCATAAATAAAAGAGTTTAGTCCATTATTTAACTCCTCTGAATAATCCTAAAAAAAATCCTCTATTATCTTCATAAATTACCGAATTTTAAAGGGATTTAAACTCCCTTTTTTTCTAGAAGCCTTGACGTCCACTCTTAGCCTTCTGGAAGCAAAAATAAAACTTCATTTATTTGCTTCCCTTGTGACTCGAACCCAGGCCCATGCCTCGTGCACATGGCGCCATTTCCTTAGGCCCTAAGTGCCATCTTCAGGCCACTTTTCCTAGCCCGTTTGTGTGTCAAATTTCACCAACTTTTTCTTTTAGGGCCTCCTTGCCCTAATTTCCTATTTTAAACTTTAAAATTTGACATTTCTGCATCATTTCTAAGTTTCCTAAAATTTTCGATCGGCTCACATTTACTTGCCATTTTCTTACATTTCCAAGTTTCCTAAAATGTATACTTTCCATTTTTGAACCATTTCCATTTTCATTTCTTAGTTTCCAAAAATGTGTACTTTCCATTTTTGAACCATTTCCTTACATTTCTGGGTTTCCTAAAATGTTCATGTCCTAATGCATTTCCAGGTTTCCAAAAATGTTCAGGTTTCCAAAAATGTTCATTTCCATTTCCATGCATTTTCCAAGACAAGACATTTCCTTACATTTCCTTACATTTCCTTGCATTTCCTTACATTTCCATACATTTCCTTATTTCTAGAGTTCACATAAGACATTTATACATAATTCATAAAACATGCCATTTTCCACATGGTTTCTTGTGTCATGCTTCACACGGAGTTTCTTTTTAAGCCTCATTTACCAAGCTCCCCTTTTTACTTAAAAACCAATAATTTTCCAAAGCTTTCTTCTTGCATCCTAAAATTCTAAAAACCCTTAATACACTTCCAACACTGCCAAGACCTACTAACTCATGAATTAGGCACGAACGCATAACCCCTATTCTAGGATGTTACACTTAACGTTTCTAATATCAATACATTCTAAGCTATTTTATTATATGACATTTTATAGAAGAAGCAGATATGCATAGGGCAATGGATCCATTAAAGTATGAAGTGTTGCGTTAGTGGCCAAAAGGTTGGGATTTTCTTTCCCCATCTCGTGACGACACTTTGCAAGAGTGCAGAGGTTCCAATAGAAGGGATCGAGCAGTTCATGCGCCCAAAAAAGAGTTTAATATGTGATTCTATGTATACTCAGTATGTAGAACTCAATTGAAAACATATCATAGTTTGGAACCAAAGGAGAAAAAAAATATGGACGTCTTGGCTTCGCTCAAAAGAAAAGTAAAATCGACATCTAGACAAGATAAGAGCGAGAGAAGTAGTGCAAAAATCAATGGAATGATAAGATGGATGCAAGAAATAGGCCCTGTTCTTCAAGAATTTGCGAGGCAAAATAACATGAGGAAGAGGAGCAAGAAGAAAGCGAGGAAGGAGAAGGGAATGATGAGATCACTTCTAAGGAGGATGAGGAGGATTGAACCAAATTTGTAATTTTATTTTTTTTGAATATTGTAATTAATTTTAGGTTAATTTTTTTAGGAGTAGGATTAACAATATATTGTTATTTGTTTTATTTTCCTAGTTTAAGTTTTCTGTGTAGGAACCCCACATGAAAGGGACACAACATGTAACATCCTAAAAATTAGAGTATTATCTTGTTATTTGTGTTGGCTCGGGTATGAATTTTTGTGTGTTTAACATAGTCTTGTGAAGGCTTGATTTTATTTATGAAGCTAGAATAATTATTAGTATTAAAAATTTAGTGAAGTGGATTAAGTGAACTTGACACTTAAGTTAATTTAAGTGTTAAATTTCTAACACAAGAAGAGTTAGTGGCATAGTGGATAAGGCGCATGAAAGGTTGCTTGAGGGAAGTGGCTTGAGTAGCATGGAATGCATTTTTAGGACTTTATTTTTATGCATCCTAGCATTAAGTGTCGGCCAAGTTCTAATTATGGAAGGTTGGACTTTCAATTTTATGGCAAGTTGAATATTAGTTTAGGAAAGCTTGTATTTTGGGATAAGAATCTTAAGACTTATGGAAGGATGGGGGGACAAAAGGCTTGGATGATGGAAAATGTTTTGGAAACTTTTCTTAGGCCATTAGTCCATGAATATGGACGGCATGTGTGGCCAGGGGGAGTGGCCGAATCTTGGTCTTCTTGGTAGCTAGTTGGTGCCAAAATTTCTTTTGGATGGTGGTCATTTTCGGCTAGTTAGGAATGCTTTCATTTCTTGTTTTGAACCATATTAAAAATCCCTTTTGAACCTTACCAATTCTTCTCTCTTGTGCACCAAAGTGAACCATAGCCGAATGCCCTTAGGTGTTGTTGATTTTTCCTCTTAGGCATTTGGCCGAAACTCATTTGGAACCTCCCTCTCATCTTTAAATTCTTTGTAACCGAAAAGAACCTCTTTTGGTTCTCATCTTCCTATTCTTTTCTTCTCATATTTGTTAACACTTACAAATTTGCTTTTACTTTCTTTTGGCCGAACCTCTTTCTTCCCCAAACTCTCTTTTCTTTTCTTCCATTGTTGCTTAAGCTGAATCCTCCCTCTCTTATTTTTATTCTCTTTTCTACTCACGTACTTCTTTTCTTTTTAGTCTCAAATCAGTTGCTTTCTTCTTTTCAAAACCATAGCCGAAAATCCCTTCATCATTTAACCATATTGCCACAACTTCCCATTTCCTTTTTGATTTGTCTTGGCCGAATATCAACAAGCGTAGGTCTTCATTTGGTTTTCTTCAATCGGTTTTGGAAGGGGGGTAAGTATTCATGGCCGTATTTCCTTTGTTTCTTTCCTCTTTTTTATGTAACTTATCATGAGGGCAAAGGCCGAATTTTTGGACATTTGTTGCAAGGTTCTAACTATTATTAGGAACCGATTATTCTTATAGGCTCTTTGGGATTTTGGCAGCATTTGATCTAAGCCTTACTTCTCTAGCAATCAAAGTTGGTAAGTCAAGTGGTATGGATTCATGTCGATTCATTATTCTTTTTGAGGATGAAAAGCCTCAGGCTATTGGGATTAAGATGTGATGTTGGCCGAATGGTTTTGCTTATAGTTTTGTGGTTTGGCCGAATGTAGAACAAGGTGATCTAGTGCGGTAGATCGGGTCTACGGAAGTTAATATTTGCGTTAGTGAAAGTTGTGTACCTTACACACTTTATAACTCGGTAATATGTATATATGTGTTAAATAACTAATTATGTTATTAAAGTGGAAAATTATGAGATCTTGATATGGTACCATGATGGGTATAAGCAAGGAATTGGGTAAGTCCGTTTCGATATGACTTTTGCATTATGATGCATGATGATACGATTTATGATATGGAATTTCTATGTGATTTCCTAATAATGTATAATGACATGATTTGTTTATCTATTGCATTGGTATGGGTGATATAAGAGGAGGGGGAAGATTTGATATCCGTGTCCTTGGGACACCAGAGGTTTGGCACTTCCAGTGGTTTGGTACCACATATTTCGTGTCTTTGGGACACCAGAGGTTTGGCACCTCATAGCGACTCGTCCCAGTGGTTTCACACCACCGTGGGTCAGCCCCACATTTGATGTATTGGGATCGTCGCCAGTGATTTGGTATCACACATGGGTTGGCCTCACACCTGGATCGTTGATATTTCGTGTCTTTGGGACACCAGAAGTTTGGCACCTCATAGCGGCTCGTCCCAGTGGTTTCACACCACCGTGGGTTGGCCCCACATTTGATGTATTGGGATCGTCGCCAGTGATTTGGTATCACACGTGGGTTGGCCCCACAACTTGATTATTCGTGACTTTGGGTCACCAGTGATTTGGCATCACATTATTGGATATCGTGACTCTGGGTCACCAGTGGTTTGGCACCACCAGTGGTTTGGTACCGCACGGGGTAGAAAAGGAGTTATGGATGGCTAGGTTGGGTGCATTATATATATATATATATTGCTTGGTTATAATTTGTGTAAGTATGTGGCATTTACCGAGAGAGGGATTATGCATTGAGTCTTGGTGACTCACCTTCTCCCTTACCTTTTCAGGTGATTCGTAAATTCACGGATAAGGAGCCGGATGAACTCGAGGAGGCCATGCAATAAAATTTGTTTTACATGAACTTCCATTTGGGTACTTTATTTTAATTTGGTTTCCATCTTTTTTATTGATTTGTAATAAGGCCTCTTTAATTATGTTTTTGGAATATTTATATGCTTTGGATTTGTTTTAAATATGGCTTATAAATTACATGGTAGATATAATAATTTGAGTACAATGTTTTCTAAACTACAAAACGCGATGGTTTTCAAAACGTTACCATCGGGTAACATAAATCATTTGATAATATTTAACATCTTAAGTGTTTTCGATAACTTATACTATTTTCCAAAACTTAAGTTTCCAAATTTCAATTAGAAACGGTTTTCAAAATAATCGATTGGGTTTCCTTTAAAATTATAAAAGGTTTTTCTAATCTATGGATCTGCAACTACGTTTTAAAGATTTATTTACGGAATTTCAAAGTAAATTATCAGTTTTTAACTTATTATACATCTGATTTCTACAAACATAGAACAATAAGGAGTTTTTCACCAAAATTGAATCGTTAACTCGTTTTACTTCAAAATGTTTTCCTCTGTGGCATGCCAGATTCAGTCATGGCGTATTGATCGGGTTTGGGGTGTTACAAATTGGTATCAGAGCCAAGTTCAAAGGCTCGGCTGCGGGCCCAAGGCCCAAAATGATTTAAAGTATGGTCTTAAAATGTTTTTGTTTAAATTATATGGTTGGAAAGACGTGGCACCGAGTCTCCGGCACCGATTCGCCCTGGTAAGTACCTCAAACTATTGATTTTGATGATATGATGATGATGATATGACTGTATAGTAGTAGGAACTACTCTAGAGACCCAAAACTATAGGTTGGATGTACTCGCGAAACAACCTCTTATTAAAACTTTTCATAAAACTGTGCTTTAAAGATAGTGGAATTATGACTAATGTATAAAACTTTTAAATCAGATAAGTCAAGACTTTAGACATGAGTACTCGAGGTCGAGGTCGTATTACTCATGGACGCGGTCGAGGTAGGATGGCTGTGCCTGAGCCGGTGGGGTCTGGTCAAGGATCCAAAAATAAGGTACCACCACCCCCACCACCAGCGGTTGGAGTTAAGCAGCAAGATCAAACGGGGGATGACGCAGTGTCTCAGGCGGTGCTGCGAGTCCTTGAGAGGGTAGCTGGAATAAGTAGAGGTGCGGGAGCTCAGAAATCTGTACCTGAGCGACTTCGAGCCAATGGAGCTAAAGTATTTCGAGGTGTTTCAGGTGTAGCTCCGAGTGCGGCTGAATATTGGCTAGAGGCAACAGAGCGAATCATGGATGACTTGGATCTGAATGCTGAGGACAAGCTAAAAGGGATTGTGTCGCTTCTTCGGGATGAGTCATATCAGTGGTGGCTCACGGTACGGAATAGTGCTGCAGCGAAGGATCTCACTTGGGATTATTTTAAGGCAGCGTATCAGAGGAAATATGTTGGGTCTAATTACATTGATGTGCAACGTAAGGCATTTCTGAGTTTGGTCCAGGGTAGTAAGTCCGTATCAAAATATGAGGCAAATTGTTAAGACTGAGCCGGTATGCTGGAGGTATTGTGGTTTCGGAGCACGAGCGATGTGTCCGGTTCGAGGATGGATTGAGAGACGAGCTAAGATTGCTGATTGCTCCACATTAGGAGCGAGAGTTTGCTGCTTTAGTTGAAAAGGCTAAGATAGCCGAAGGGATAAAGGAATCTGTAAGACAGAGTCACGACCGGAATAAGCATAAGAGAGGTTATGGATCATCCGGTCACCTGCACTTCTCGTAAGAGGGCTAGCGAGAGTGGGCCGAATCGGGCTTTGGGAGGCTCATATCGCTAATCGTGGACCAAAGACAAAGATGTAACCGGCGTGGGAAATCTCATTGGGGCGAATGTTGGACTGGAGGGAAAGGATGTTTCAAGTATGGCTCGCTGGATCATCGTGTGAGAGACTGTCCACGTAAGCTAGCCAGGAATCAGTTTGAGGGTCAAGGTCGTGCTCGGGCCTCGTAAAGGAGGGACCGCCATCGCAGAGGTCGTGGGTAATGGTAGAGAGGTAATGGTTTTGGTCGAGGCCGCGGAGCATCCGCGCAGGTGTCGGCAACACCGAGGCAAGATACCGTTTGGTGTCTACAAATGAGACATCGAGAGGAGGGCGACGCACCGGACGTCATAACTGGTACGTTCTTAATCTTTGGTATACCATATACTTCTTTGATAGATGTAGGTTCGACATATTCGTATGTTGCTAGTAGCATTGTAGAGACCATGAATTTAGACTCCGAGACTACTTCTAGGAAGATGACAGTACTTAGCCCTCTAGGTCACTCTGTAGAAGTAATTAAGCTGTATAGAGATGTACCCCTAGAACTCCAAGGGGTAGTGTTCGTAGCTGATCTGATAAAACTGCCATTTGGGGAGTTTGATCTGATTCTTAGGATGGATTGGTTGGTCAAATACCAAGCAAGTTTGGATTGCGCTGCTAAGCGCATGGTTTTGAAGACAGCCGATGGTGAAAAAGTGGTCATGATAGGTAATAGAAGAGATTATCTATCCAACGTGGTATCTGCGTTGAGAGCTGTGAAGATGGTCAGGAAGGGCTGTGAGGCATTTGTGGTCCATGTGTGTGCGTTGGAGACTAAGGAGTCTACTGTAGGGAATGTTCGAACAGTAAAGGAATATGCGGACGTATTTCTAGAAGAACTTCCGGGACTGCCTCCGGATCGTGAAGTTGAATTTGGTATAGATCTGTTACCCAGAACTGCGCCAGTGTCTATTGCTCCGTATAAGATGGCACCAAAGTAATTAGTGGAATTGAAGGCTCAGATTCAGGAGTTGTTGGATCGAGGTTTTATCCGACCAAGTGTTTCGCCATGGGAAGCACCGGTACTTTTTGTCAAGAAGAAGGATGGTACGATGCGGATGTGTATAAACTACTGCCAGTTGAATAAGCTGACGATAAAAAACAAGTATCCTTTACCGAGGATAGATGACTTGTTTGATCACCTTGGCGGGGTCGCGTTTTCTCAAGATTGATTTAAGGTCTGGGTATCATCAGCTAAAGGTGAAAGAGGCTGATATCCATAAGACGGCATTCCGCACTCGGTATGGACACTACGAATTTCTGGTAATGCCGTTTGGGTTGACTAACGCGCCGACAGCATTCATGGACATGATGAATCGGGTTTTCCAGCAGTTTTTGGATCAGTTTGTTGTGGTATTTATAGACGATATTTTGGTATACTCAAAGTCAGAGGAGGAGCATGATGCGCATTTGCGAGTAGTGTTGCAGATTTTGAGGGAAAAACAGCTTTATGCCAAATTTAGTAAGTGCGAGTTCTGCTTAGGGAGGTGACTTTCTTGGGTCGCGTAGTATCAGCTGAGGCGATTAGAGTGGATCCTCGGAAGATTGAGGCAGTGTTGGATTGGAAGCCGCCTAAGTCGCTGGTCGAGATTCGAGTTTTCTAGGTCCAAGCGGGTATTACCGAAGATTTGTAGAGGGATTTTCTTTAATCGCATCACCTATGACCAAGTTATTGAGGAAAGGAGTTCCATTTGTGTGGACCGAAAAGCAGCAAGGAAGTTTCGACAAGTTGAAGAAGATTCTGACTGAAGCTCCGGTTTTGATTCAACCTAAGGCAGGCAAGGAATTCACGGTTTACTGTGATGCATCACATACTGGCTTGGGATATGTGCTGATACAGGAAGGGAAGGTAGTGGCTTATGCATCTCGGCAGTTGAGACAACATGAGGTTAACTATCCGACGCATGACTTAGAATTAGCTGCAGTGGTTTTTGCTTTGAAGATATGGAGACACTATTTGTATGGAGAGAAGTTGATAGTCTATACGGATCATAAGAGTCTTAAGTATCTTTTGACTCAGAAGGATTTGAACTTGAGGCAGCGTAGATGGATTGAGTTGTTAAAGGACTACGACTGTTCGATTGAGTATCATCCGGGCAAGGCTAACGTGGTGGCGCACGCATTGAGCCGTAAGGTTGTATCCGACTTAAGATCGATGTTTGCTCGTCTTAGCTTATATGACGATGGGAGTCTTTTGGCTGAATTGCAAGTCAAGCCGACTTGGTTAAAGCAGATCAAGGAGAAACAGTTAAAGGATGATGATTTGAATGATCGGAGGTTGCAGGTTCAGAATGGAGGTTTAGAGGATTATAGTTTGTCCAGTGATGGAGTATTGTGTTTTAAAGGGAGAGCTTGTATGCCGAAGAATGTTGAGTTGAGGCAAAGGATTCTTCAGGACGCACATAGCAGCCCATACGCTATGCATCCTGGAGGTAGCAAGATGTATCGGGATTTAAGAGAGCAGTTTTGGTGGCAGTCCAAGCGGAGGTAATCGAGTTTGTGGGTAAATGTCCGACGTGTCGCCAGTCAAGCGAACATCGCCATCGTCAAGTTACTTCAGCCGATGAAGATTCCACAGTGGAAGTGGAAAAGGATCACTATGGACTTTGTCAGTGGATTACCCCTTACGCCAAGTAAGAAGGGCTCAGTTTGGGTCATTGTGGATCGTCTGACTAAGTCAGCTCATTTCATTCCGGTAAGGGTGGATTACTCGCTTCAAAAGTTAGCTAAGTTGTATGTGGCGGAGAAAGTGAGGTTGCATGGTGTACCAGTATCGATCATCTCGGACAGAGATCCTAGATTTACGTCGAGGTTTTAGAGAGCGTTACATCAGGCTTTGGGTACGCGGTTGGATTTCAGTACCGCATTTCATCCACAGTCTGACGGGCAGTCGGAAAGGGTTATACAGATTTTAGAGGATATGTTAAGAGGTTGTGTTTTGGACTTCAGAGGCAGCTGGGAAGAGTTTTTACCATTAGCTGAGTTCGTATACAACAATAGTTATCAGGCAAGCATTAAGATGGCACCATATGAGGCGTTGTATGGTAGGAGGTGTCGCCCACCTGCTTGCTGGACAAAGTTGGGTGAGCGTCAGATGTTAGGACCAGAGTTGGTTGCAGAGACTGAGGATAAGGTTAAGATGATTCAGGCTCGTCTGAAGGAAGCTTCGGATAGGCAGAAGTCTTATGCCAATCTCAAGCGGAGGGATATAGAGTTTTCTGCGGGTGACAAAGTTTTTCTGAAAGTCTCGCCATGGAAGAAAGTGTTAAGGTTTGGGAGAAAAGGCAAGTTAAGTCCAAGGTTTATTGGGCCGTATAGGGTGTTGAGACGAGTGGGATCAGTAGCCTATCAGCTCGAGTTGCCATCAGAGCTGAGTCAGATTCACGATGTGTTCCATGTCTCCATGCTTAAACGCTATCGTTCTGATCCATCGCATGTCGTGGCAGTAGAGCAAATAGAGGTGAGTCCAGATCTGACGGTGGAAGAGGAACCAGTGCAGATTCTAGATCGAGACGTGAAAGTGTTGCGCAGGAAATCAGTTCCATTAGTGAAGGTTTTATGGCGGAACCATGGCATAGAAGAAGCTACATGGGAACCGGAGGATGTGATGAGGCAGCAGTACCCTCAACTCTTTTGATAAGGTAATTTCGAGGACAAAATTCTCTTAAGGAGGTAGAATTGTAACATCCTAAAAATTAGAGTATTATCTTGTTATTTGTGTTGGCTTGGGTATGAATTTTTGTGTGTTTAACATAGTCTTGTGAAGGCTTGATTTTATTTATGAAGTTAGAATAATTATTAGTATTAAAAATTTGGTGAAGTGGATTAAGTGAACTTGACACTTAAGTTAATTTAAGTGTTAAATTCTAACACAAGAGGAGTTAGTGGCATAGTGGATAAGGCGCATGAAAGGTTGCTTGAGGGAAGTGGTTCGAGTAGCATGGAATGCATTTTTAGGACTTTATTTTTATGCATCCTAGTATTAAGTGTCGGCCAAGTTCTAATTATGGAAGGTTGGACTTTCAATTTTATGGCAAGTTGAATATTAGTTTAGGAAAGCTTGTATTTTGGGATAAGAATCTTAAGACTTATGGAAGGATGAGGGGACAAAAGGCTTGGATGATGGAAAATGTTTTGGAAACTTTTCTTAGGCCATTAGTCCATGAATGTGGACAGCATGTGTGGCCAGGGGGAGTGGCCGAATCTTGGTCGTGTTGGTAGCTAGTTGGTGCCAAAATTTCTTTTGGATGGTGGTCATTTCCTGCTAGTTAGGAATGCTTTCATTTCTTGTTTTGAGCCATATCAAAAATCCCTTTTGAACCTTACCAATTCTTCTCTCTTGTGCACCAAAGTGAACCATAGCCGAATGCCCTTAGGTGTTGTTGATTTTTCCTCTTAGGCATTTGGCCGAAACTCATTTGGAACCTCCCTCTCATCTTTTAATTCTTTGTAACCGAAAAGAACCTCTTTTGGTTCTCATCTTCCTATTCTTTTCTTCTCATATTTGTTAACACTTACAAATTTGCTTTTACTTTCTTTTGGCCGAACCTCTTTCTTCCCCAAACTCTCTTTTCTTTTCTTCCATTGTTGCTTAAGCTGAATCCTCCCTCTCTTATTTTTATTCTCTTTTCTACTCACGTACTTCATTTCTTTTTAGTCTCAAATCAATTGCTTTCTTCTTTTCAAAACCATAGCCGAAAATCCCTTCATCATTTAACCATATTGCCACAACTTCCCATTTCCTTTTTGATTTGTCTTGGCCGAATATCAACAAGGGTAGGTCTTCATTTGGTTTTCTTCAATCGGTTTTGGAAGGGGGTAAGTATTCATGGCCGTATTTCCTTTGTTTCTTTCCTCTTTTCTATGTAACTTATCATGAGGGCAAAGGCCGAATTTTTGGACATTTGTTGCAAGGTTCTAACTATTAGGAACCGATTATTCTTATAGGCTCTTTGGGATTTTGGAAGCATTTGATCTAAGCCTTACTTCTCTAGCAATCAAAGTTGGTAAGTCAAGTGGTATGGATTCATGTCGATTCATTATTCTTTTTGAGGATGAAAAGCCTAAGGCTATTGGGATTAAGATATGATGTTGGCCGAATGGTTTTGCTTATAGTTTTGTGGTTTGGCCGAATGTAGGACAAGGTGATCTAGTGCGGTAGATCGAGTCTACGGAAGTTAGTATTTGCGTTAGTGAAAGGTGTGTACCTTACACACTTTATAACTGGGTAATATGTATATATGTGTTAAATAACTAATTATGTTATTAAAGTGGAAAATTATGAGATCTTGATATGGTACCATGATGGGTATAAGCAAGGAATCGGGTAAGTCCGTTTTGATATGACTTTTGCATTATGATGCATGATGATACGATTTATGATATGGAATTTCTATGTGATTTCCTAGTAATGTATAATGACATGATTTGTTTATCTATTGCATTGGTATGGGTGATATAAGAAGAGGGGGAAGATTTGATATCCGTGTCCTTGGGACACTAGAGGTTTGGCACTTCCAGTGGTTTGGTACCACATATTTCGTGTCTTTGGGACACCAGAGGTTTGGCACCTCATAGCGACTCGTCCCAGTGGTTTCACACCACCGTGGGTCAGCCCCACATTTGATGTATTGGGATCGTCGCCAGTGATTTGGTATCACACGTGGGTTGGCCTCACACCTGGATCTTTGATATTTCGTGTCTTTGGGACACCAGAGGTTTGGCACCTCCTAGCGGCTCGTCCCAGTGGTTTCACACCACCGTGGGTTGGCCCCACATTTGATGTATTGGGTTCGTCGCCAGTGATTTGGTATCACACGTGGGTTGGCCCCACAACTTGATTATTCGTGACTTTGGGTCACCAGTGATTTGGCATCACATTATTGGATATCGTGACTTTGGGTCACCAGTGGTTTGGCACCACCAGTGGTTTGGTACCACACGGGTTAGAAAAGGAGTTATGGATGGCTAGGTTGGGTGCATTATATATATATTTATATTGCTTGGTTATAATTTGTGTAAGTATGTGGCATTTACCGGGAGAGGGATTATGCACTGAGTCTTGGTGACTCACCTTCTCCCTTACCTTTTCAGGTGATTCGTAAATTCGCGGATAAGGAGCCGGATGAACTCAAGGAGGCCATGCAATAAAATTTGTTTTACATGAACTTCCATTTGTGTACTTTATTTTAATTTGGTTTCCATCTTTTTTATTGATTTGTAATAAGGCCTCTTTAATTATGTTTTTGGAATATTTATATGCTTTGGATATGTTTTAAATATGGCTTATAAATTACATGGTAGATATAATAATTTGAGTACAAAGTTTTCTAAACTACAAAACGCGATGGTTTTCAAAATGTTACCATCGGGTAACATAAATCATTTGATAATATTTAACATCTTAAGTGTTTTCGATAACTTATACTATTTTCCAAAACTTAAGTTTCCAAATTTCAATTAGAAACGGTTTTCAAAATAATCTCTTGGGTTTCCTTTAAAATTATAAAAGGTTTTTCTTATCTATGGATCTGCAACTAAGTTTTAAAGATTTATTTACGAAATTTCAAAGTAAATTATCAGTTTTTAACTTATTATACATCTGATTTCTACAAACATAGAACAACAAGGAGTTTTTCACCAAAATTGAATCGTTAACTCGTTTCACTTCAAAATGTTTTCCTCTGTGGCATGCCAGATTGGGTCATAGCGTATTGACCGGGTTTGGGGTGTTACACAACAATTATGAGCTTTCAATGAAAATTGGAAGGGAGCACCAACCAATAGAAGTGTAAAACTACCAGGATCAATTGGGTAATTTCTTTCCTTATTTATTTTTAGAGCTATACATTGAGGACAATGTGTTATCTAAAGTGTGGGAAGGTAACATAGAAATTTTGTTTTTAATTTTTATGTTTTTCTTTTAATTTTTTATTGTCAAATGTGTGCTTGAGCTTGTAGAAATACAAGGGATTGGTTAGGAGCATGTAAATAGGTTGATTGTGTTTTCTATAAACTTGGCATGATAGTAAATAACTTTAAATATTTTATTATTAGACTACTAAGTTCTATATATTACATTGTAAATAGGTATTGAGTAATTGAACATACCAAATTATATAGAGAATTTAGGGAAACGAGCATGCTAGTATGTATGCTAAGTAGTTGAATTTGTAATTATTTGATTGATTAAATTTGTGAATATTGAGATACCTAGAGATAACCTAAGGCATTGTTTGGTATACACCCAGAGCAAAAAATTTAACCTTGTTTATTCATCCTTACTACCTATTTTGAACGAGAAAACACTTCTTGAGAAACCTTCATAGAGATTCTCAGCAAAAAACGTTAATTTGTATTTACCCTTTTTCTTTAGTCCCAAACTACACGACTATATACGTTTGGCCATACGTATTGACGGTTAAGTAGATACATCACGGTGGATTTTTTAGAAACAAGAGTGAAATAGGAAGAATTAGTGTGATATAGTGATTACATGTTAGCCAATATGTGCAACATAAGAAAAATTGAAAGAGAAAATCAAAATGAGTAAAAAAAAGTATGTGAAAATCAAAATCATTATGAGTGAGATGTATGAAGAAGATAAAAAAATAACGAATTCACAAAAGCAGGAAAACCCACTCAATTGATGCACAAAAACTCGTGAGGTAGCCGTATTACTATATTATGTTGTGGCTTCATATGTGGAGAAATAAGGAAGGTGAGAGAAGAAGAAATAAGGCGATGAGCGGGTAAGGGTTACTAAGGGGGAGAATAGGGAACAATACAATGTGGCAAACTATTTTTGTGCTTCAAACTATTTTGATGCTTCCTGTTTTTGAATTTCATACATGTCCTAAGCTTCAGAACGTTACAAGCTAAAAAGTTCTATGTAACTTAAGTAGACTTATTCATTAACTGACATCATATTAAGTAATTGCATTTATGACTATTTGTATTCTACTATGATAATGAAATTACCTGTATGATTTATTGATGGATGCATATGTTTGAAAACCTTAATGACTATTTACTTTGTAATATACTGAACTTATGTGTTTGATATTGAAAGTGGTAAGTTGCTTATATATCATGCCCGGATATGTGTAAATACGAAAATATCTAGTTATGTACTCCAAAACCAATCTTTGTACTATGCTTTTTCAAGGGTTTTCTTATATATTTCTATTTTTTTCTTGCTTTGCTTGAGGACAGGCAATGACTTAAGTGTGGAGGAATTTGATCTTCTGTAATTCAATGTAGTAGATTAAACTAGTTTTCATACTTGAGGAGCTTGACTACATGCAATTTTAGTATGTTTTATTTATGTTTTCTTAGTTTAGTTAAATTCAATAAAAAATGCATTTTGAGTCTTTTATTGACCTTAAGAGCCAACTGATGCCTAAAGGCGAGCTAACATAATTAGTAAGTGTGCAGGAGACCATTCAAAGGCATAAGAATTCAAAGCTGGCCGCTATGTTGCAACCCGGGGAGTTGGATGATGCAAAATAGGGAGTAGAATGCCAGGATTGCTATACTACCTTAGGTGTCGCGACAGAGCCAAAGGATGTTGTGACACACCCTTGAAGCTAGCCCTAAACCATATATACTGCCTTCGATGGTGCAACACAAGGACTAAGGTGTCATGACATTAGTTATGTACAGGAAGCACTTATGAGCCATGGGCGTTTTGGTCCGCAAAATAAAATTAAACATGAGAACGTCAATTGACTTAGGGTCAAGGACGATGAAAACCCTAACCCTATCAATAGGCTCTTAAAGCACTTGTTGGAGGACAACTTTCATATCCTAAGTTTTTCTCTGTTCATTTAGTCTCTAGTTTTTCTTTTCGTTAGGCTTTAGGTTTATTTCAATTCTTTTCTATTTCATGTTTGTCGGAGAACTTGAGTTGTAACCATGATCAAACTATTGTGGATTCTACGTTTTAATCAATACAATTCAGGATTCTCTTAAACTTTTCTCTTGATTCATTATTTTTGTTTATCTTTATTATCAAGATTATTGTGTTCATGAGATCCACAAGAAATTAATCATTTTATGGGGGATTAGTGAGTAGAGGTCTGAGAAATTAATTGCTATTCAGGGTTTTCTTAGTGGATTAGTTGTTTGAGAGAGGAAGAAGTTAAACCCTAGACTTGATGACCCAAGGAAGTCATTTAGGTGGGAATTAACCCAAAATTGGTATGGCCCATCCATGAACGCCTTAGCCCCGAACCAGTCTGGACTATGAGGTAGAGAGATAAGTAGTTATTGCCGACTCGTTAGATTAATGGAAGATTGAGAGATCCTGCTAGGGTAATGACTAGTTGATTAAGTAGAAACCTGAAATAGGAATTATTTAGGATCACCAAAGTGAGCTAATCACTTATATTTAGGTTCGGCTAAGTTAGGATTTATATATCCAAAGTTCACTTTCCTTTTGTTATTTTTATTTCATTATTTATAAAAACTCTAAAATATTTCCTTTTAGGTTTTATTGTACTATAATTTATTTAAACTACTAATTACTTTTATTTGCATTTAAGGACATTAATTTAATACTCGCCTCCCTTGGGTATGATCCTCGGAGCACTTATTTGCTTCCTTGTAACTGTATTACAACCTAACCTGTATACCTGCGGACACCGCCTCAATTCCATATCTTTTAGTTGCAATATTTACACTCTGGATGTTGGTAAGCCCAGAGGCGGTCACTAACGTTCTCATGCTTAATTTCTATTGTGCAAACAAAAACGCCCCTGGCTCGTAATTATTCCCATACAGGGCCGGTGTTGCGACACCCTAGTGCTTGTGTCGCGACATCAAAGGCAATATACTCAGGTTCGGGGTAACTTCATGGGTGTCTCGCGATATCCCTTGGCTATGTCGCTATTGTTGGGATCACCGATACGCCTCGTAGGGTAGCAAAAAAAAATATTCCAGCAATCCTCATCCATGGATTCATGTATGAGGAACGAAATAAGTTGAAATAAGGTTGAAGATATACCTTCTTAATTGAAAAAAAACGATGAAAGAATGTTGTTAATTCGATGTCGATTCCAAACCACAACAAAATATGTCCTAGCCTCTATGTAGTACACCCGATATTAAAACAAACAACAAAAACTCTCTTGGAATTTTTCAAGAGAAAATATTCCAAAACGACTACTAGACCTTTTTCTTATTTTCTTTTAAAAGACTCTTACCCTAATTCGGGATTTTTGTATCCATATATTTAAAACGGAATAACTCCATAGAGAACATATGGAAAACATTAAAAATGTTATATTTTTTCCAAAATAATTATAACTACCATGGTTCAATGTTTGTAACACCCCAAACCAGGCCCAAACATTAGGACCGGATCTGGCATGTCACTAAGAAGATTTAGTAAAACATGTCGCATTTTTGGAAAACCATCGTCGAGTGTAAACATGTATATCGAAAAACTTAATAATTTGGATAGTTTGTAGAGGATATAAATTTTCATTTAAATGCCTTTATGAATTAAAAACTGAAATTTAGTACATGCCTTAACTTAATTAAAACGTAAAATCTAAATGTCTAGTAATAATAAAAGCCCAAAACAAACGAAAATATAAAGCTAGTGGCCCGAGGCCTTATTACAATGAAATTTAAAACCCACTAACTGAAAGTACTAAAAATTAATAAACTAGTAAAGTCTTTTGCTGAATCAAAATAATCTCTTGCATGGCCACCTTGCGCTGCCCTCCAGCCCGGTCCGATGCACTAGGTGCTACCTGAAAGATGTTAAATAATGGGGTGAGTCGCGAGACTCAGTGTGCAAGCCTCGTGCACCATCAGATTGGGCCTTAGCCCCACAGAACGGATAACAGAGTATAATATATTAGAAAATATGCAAAGCCTAACCCAATCCTAGGTTTCCATCCGCTACACACCACCCTTACCTGCCAATCACACCATTGGGGATTTCTACAATCAACCCACACCGCTACACACCATCAATGGCGTACCATGCTGCGCAGATAGTCGCTCATCGTCAGATCATGGCAATAGCCACTACAACAGATCATGGCATTAGCCACTACAACAGATCATGGCAAAAGCCACTACAACAGATCATGGCAAAAGCCACTATAACAGATCATGGCAAAAGCCTCTACAAAAGAACACTTCCTCTTTCATCAATCACCCAACCCCATGCAATCATAGAAATCGGCATACATATAAAACATATCATCTCAACAGAAACATTCACCTATGAATGACTGAAATCACTAACCTGGTGATTCGCTTTTACCCTCCTTGGGTTTCCAACCGTTATGCCGGGATTTTGGCATTTAACAGAATATAGACAGATTTATTTACACATACTAACAGACAATCTAAATGGTGTGAGAAGATACACACCTGATTAACGCGTAAGACTACCCTCTATGTCGATACCGTCGCTAATCGGATCTACTGCCCTCTGTCTAACAACTTTGCTCAAAAGCCAGAAGAACGCGAAGATAAGGCCTCTCCTACATTCGGTTAAGGGTTAGTGTTTACCCGAATTTTACGTTTAAAAATAATATATCTCCTTACCTTGAAATCCTGAAAGCAATACGATCCGAGTGCTACTGAACTCTGGCTTAGAAATCTAAGTGATTGAATCTTCTTCAAATCCCGGAATACCGCAAATGAGAGAAAACACCCGATTAGTTAACCATATAGCCATTCGGCTAAGATCTCTAAAAGCCAGAAAAAGATTGAAATCTCGCGAATCAACACTTACCTTTAGTTTTCTTCAAGATTCAGCACAAGCAGACACCACAGAAGGATTTCGGCAATCACATGAGATGAGATCTAGGAATTTCGGCTTTTAAGAAAATCCCGAAAAAGAATGAACAAGAGAAGGCTGATACATTTTCAGCTTTTAGGAGAACTGAGTGAAGAGTTTCAATGGAGAGGCTTAGAGATTTTCGACTAAAGGAGCAAATGGGACTGTGGTTTCGGCTTTTAGTGAATGGAAGAAGAATAACAATGGAGATTAGGAGATTCAGCTAAAAGGAAATCTCCAAAGAAAGAAGAAAGGGTGAGGGAGGTGATGATTTTCGGCTTTTAGAAGAGAAAAGATAAAGAAAGAAAACAAACGAGATGCCCTCAAATTTTTGGCACACCTTTAACCTATACTCAACCGATTTTCCCCCCTCTCCTGTGTTTGAATTTCGGCCAACACTAGCCTTCCTGATAGATCCTCATCCTATCCCTTATCCCTATCAAAACACCCATCCAAAAGAAGCTTAATTATCTCTAACTCTTCCCCCTCTTTTATCAGTTTTAATATCCATATATTTTAAACATTAAAAACCCCTAAATAATAGCCTTGTTGCCGTCTCCCCCTTAGTCCCCTTATAAGTTCTGAATTTGGCCCAAAAATATGGGCTCCAAGTGGCCAAAACTTGGGCCTCCTCCTTTGCCTTTGATGCCAACTCCCTTCCCTCTTAGTGGCGCCATTTTTCCACTGCCCACAAGCCCAACCTGATATTTTAAACACAGATACTTATCTTAAAAGCACTGGAGTGCCTACACAGAAATTTAATCAAGGCCTCAGCCCATTCCTGAGCCCAATCTGAACCCCTAACTCTTAAATTAACACATTTAACATGTCTACACATTAAATGCATAAGCCCATTAATTCGGGATGTTACAGTTCTACCCCCCTTAAAAATAATTTTCGGCCTCAAAACTTACCTGATCAGAAGAGATGGGGGTACTGTTGTCGCATAACATCCTCTGTTTCCCATGTTGCTTCCTCCGCACCGTGGTTTCGCCACAAAACCTTGACCAAAAGGACGGGCTTCCTTCTCAACACTTTTACGTCTCGATCCAAGATTTACACTGGTTCCTCCTCAAAAGACAAGTCTGGCCTTACTTCAATCTCTTCTACCGGCACAATATGCGATGGATCCGAACGATAACGTCTTAGCATCGAGACATGAAACACGTCATGTATCTACTCCAACTCTAGAGGCAACTCCAATTGATACGCCACTAGTCCCACATGTTCTAGTACCCGATAAGGTCCAATAAACCTAGGAATTAGTTTGCCCTTCTGTCCAAACCTCATTACCTTCTCCCATAGAGATACTTTCAAAAAGACTTGGTCTCCTACTGCAAATTCCATCTCCTTATGCTTAAGATCCGCATATGATTTCTGCCGATGAGACACTTTCTTTAACCGAGCCTAAATTAACTTAACTTTCTCTGTATGTTCACCCAACACCTGACGTTCACCCAACTCTATCCAACAAGTAGGAGTACGACATCTCCGTCCATACAATGCTTCATAAGGCGCCATCTGAATACTAGATTGACAACTATTATTGTATGTGAATTCTGCCAAAGGTAAATACTTCTCCCAACTACCCCTAAAATCGATGATACAACCCCTTAGCATATCCTCCAAGATCTGAATTACCCTCTCAGACTGACCATCAGTCTGTGGGTGGAAAGCGGTGTTGAAATCTAACCTTGTTCCCATTGTCTGATGAAGAGCCTTCCAAAAATCTTGACGTGAACCTAGGGTCCCTATCCGATATGATCGACATAGGTACACCATGCAGTCTCACCACCTCAGCCACGTACAGCTTAGCCAACCTTTGCAGAGAATAGCCAACACGAACTGGTATGAAGTGAGCAGACTTCGTCAGCCGATCAACAATCACCCAAATCGAATCCTTCTTAGTGGGCGTAAGAGGTAACCCACTAACAAAATCCATCGTGATTCTTTCCCATTTCCACTGCGGAATCTTCATCGGCTGCAACAATCCCCCTGGCAACTGATGCTCTGCTTTCACCTGCTGACACGTCAGACACTTACTCACAAATTCTGTTACTTCCCTCTTCAAACCTGGCCACCAAAATTGCTCTCACAAATCCCGATACATCTTAACTCCTCCAGGATGCATAGCGTATGGGCTACTATGCGCCTTTCGCAGAATCATCTGCCTTAACTCAACATCCTTTGGCATACAAATTCTCTTACGAAAACACAGAACCCCATCACCATTCATATTATAATTCTCTCTTTCGCCACCTTACACTTGCCGGATTCGAGTACTGAAGACATCATCTAGAAGTTGCTTCTCTTTAATCTAACTTGTCCACATAGGTCTTACTTGGAGTTCAGCTACCAAACTTCCATCCTCGTACAAACTAAGATGA
The DNA here is from genome assembly GCA_025503065.1 of Gossypium bickii. NCBI lineage: Eukaryota > Viridiplantae > Streptophyta > Magnoliopsida > Malvales > Malvaceae > Gossypium > Gossypium bickii. The sequence continues at coordinate 23,020,755 of CP106715.1, forward strand.
GCGAACATCACCCTCAAATCCGCTATCGCCTTCCTACTCAGCGCATCTGCCACCACGTTAGTCTTACCCTGATGATATTCGATTGAGCAATCATAGTCCTTCAAGAGCTCAATCCACCTACGTTGCCTTAGATTCAACTCCTTCTGAGTAAGGAGATACTTCAGGCTCTTATGGTCCATGTAAATAACTGACTTCTCCCCATACAGGTAATGCCTCCAAATCTTCAGAGCGAACACTATCGCTGCCAATTCTAAACCGTGCATAGGGTAGTTCAATTCATGCGGTCTCAACTGTCGAGACGCATATGCAACAACTTTTCCATCTTGCATCAATACACATCCTAAACCCGTGTGTGACGCATCACAGTAGACGATAAATTCTTTTCCTGCCTCTGGCTGTATTAACACTGACGCTTCCGTCAAAATTCTCTTCAGCTTCTCAAAGCTCTCCTGTTGTTTGTCGGTCCACACAAACGGTACTCTCTTCCTCAACAACTTAGTTAGAGGTGCCGCAATTAATGAGAACCCCTCAACAAACCTCCTGCAATACCCTGCCAATCCTAAGAAACTTCGAATCTCCGCCACAGATTTCGGTGGTTTCCAATCCAACACAGCCTCTATCTTCCGAGGGTCAACCCTAATTCCCTCTGCAAAAACCACATGCCCTAAGAAAGTTACTTCCCTTAACCAGAACTCGCACTTACTGAACTTCACGTACAACTACTTCTCCCTCAGAATTTGCAATACCACACAAAAATGTGCATCATGCTCCTCCTCGGACTTGGAATAAACCAGAATATCGTCGATGAACACCACCACGAACTGATCAAGGTATGGTTGAAACACTCGGTTCATCATATCTATAAATGCTGCTAGAGCGTTAGTTAACCCGAACGACATCACCAAAAATTAATAATGACCGCAGCGAGTTCGAAACACCGTCTTATGAATGTCTCCTTCCTTTACCCTTAACTGATGATATCCCGACCTTAAGTCAATCTTAGAAAAGACCGAAGCTCCTTTGAGTTGATTGAAAAGGTCGTCGATCCTTGGAAGTGGGTACTTGTTCTTAATTGTTAACTTATTTAGTTGACGGTAGTCCACGCACATACGCATTGATCTGTCCTTCTTCTTCACAAATAGGACCGGGGCTCCCCACGGAGACAGACTCGGTCGAATAAATCCATGATCCAACAGTTCCTGGATCTGTGCTTTGAGTTCAATTAGCTCATTCGGCGCTATTCTATACGGAGCAATAGACACCAGAGCTATACCCGAAAGTAGCTCTATTCCAAACTCCACTTCGCGATCCGGGGGTAACCCGGGCAATTCTTCAGGAAAGACATCTGTGAAATCCCTAACTGTTCAAACCTCATCGATAGTCACCTCCTTAACATCCTAAGCACTGATAAAGGCTAGAAACGCATTACATCCCTTCCGAATCATCTTAACAACTTTTAATGCGGACACTACGTTGGACAAGTAATTCCTTCTTTCTCCTAACACAACCACCTCCCCGCCTTTCGGGGTACTCAACACCATGCGTTTAGTCTCACAATCCAACTTAGCACGGTGTTTAGTCATCCAATCCATTCCCAAAATAAGGTCAAATTCTCCAGACGGTAATTCCATCAAGTCTGCCGGGAACACTACTCCTTGAATCTCTAAAGGTACGTCCCTAAACAGTTTGTCCACTACCCTAGATTGTCCTAAAGGACTAACCACATTCATCTTCCTAGTAGTTGTTTCAGAGTCTATACTTAGGGTCTCAGATACCGAACATGCAACATAGGAGTGAGTTGACCCAATATCAATCAAAGCAAAGTATGGGCTGTTAGCAATAAGGAATATACCGGTTATGACATCCAATGCGTCACCATCCTCCCATCGACGTGCTGCATAGACTAGCCCCGGCTGCCTTGCGCTACATTACCAGCACCCCTACCAGGTGCTCCATGACCCCGACCAACTCTATTTCCTCCTCTAGCTGCGCCACGACCCCTCGGTACCGGCTGACCATGTAACACCCCAAACCCGGCCCATTCAATCCGACCGAATTTGGAATGCCACTGAGGAACATATTCGAAAAATATTCTTACTTAAGAGATAAACCGTTTAAAATTTGTTTCCTTTAATAAAACATTTTCGTGACTTGTAATATTCTAAGTAAAAATCGGAGTTTGTTATAAACATATTGGTTTCAAGCTTTATTGAGAAAATAAAACCATTTGAAATCAATCTTTAATCATCCTTCCATAATAGGGCATAATAGTAACGATACTTAACAAATGAACTAAAACACTTTAGTGGGCCTTATTACAATACACACTTAATCAAAACACGGAAAATATAAATATTTAATTAATCAAATAAATCGTCCCTTTTTCATAAAAGTCCATTTCCTCATGGCCACCTTTGTATCCTCTCCTCAGGCCGGTCCAAGCTTTCTGCCACACGAAAGGGTTTAATAAAAATGGAGTGAGTCACCAAGACTCAATTGCATAGTTAATACACATGTCCTCACATATAGGCTTGGCCCATATCCACACAATCCATACATATATAACATACAATTATAAATATGCCATTATGAATACACAATTTTATAAATATGATTACAATATACAATTACGAAGTCCAATCCATAAGTGATCCACATATCTTTCTTTGACACACTTATTTCTTAAGGTCATAGCCAAGCCACTGATCATATAGTGATCCACATATCAATCGGTTCACAAATCATCAAGCACGAATGTAGCACGAGGCTAGCATTAAACCACTCACATAGTGTACATTCTTTTCTCCAATATTCACATCACAAGTCTCATGCGTACGTGTATGTACCATAGCAACATTTTGTACAAATATGTATATTTTATATATCGTGGTCACATTTTACTCGGAACAATTTACATCACATGTCATCACTTTATTTTACATTCATCAATATTTAATTATTATCGCAAATCACTGAAAAGTTAATATCATAACCATTAACTTGATTATTCGATCACTTACCTTAGCCTTTATTTATTTCATTAACATGCACAACTCACACATTTACATAAAATAATACTTACAATACATATATCAAGCAAAAGAAAAAGGTCACGATAACTCACGCACTTTTTGATTGAAGCGATATTCGATAATCTAACACAATCTAAAGTCCCGAAACTTGTCTCATTTCTGACGATTTGCCTTTAAACCAAAGTTAGAAATCGGTTAGCCACTTAGATATCAAAATGGTCTAAGGTCGAATACCACAACTACTAACCTTGAACACTTCAATTTCCGAACGATTTCTTTGATGCTTCATACACTAGCAACACACAACTGAATATATCATTATAGCCTTATACACATCTCGCCACCCCTAGAACCAAGGTCAACATTTGGTTATCATCACAACCCAAAATATAGCTTACAGTCGAAAATACTACTTCCTTACCTTGCTGTATTCAATCCCGAGAGAACTCTTACTCCTTTAATGCTCCTCAACACTATCCACACACAAAAGGGTACATCAATATGGCCTCATACATATTCGGCCATACTTAAAGCCAAGCTCAAAATTCGGTTATCATATAGCCCAAAAATAGCCTATAGCCGAAGGTCAACAACCACTTACCTTGTTTAAAGATCCAAAAATTATCATTTGTTTTTGGTGTTGACGAAAACCCTTGATGCTCATAGTCCCGAGAGTTTCCTTTATGTATCTTCACATTGGCACATGTAAAAGAACACTCCAACTCATGTCCCTATCATCTTTCTCTCTCGGTCAAGGACACAAAAGGGGAAGAAAGAAAATAAAACAAGCAATGGCCACCCTACTTGTTTCTTGTAAACCGAAAACACTAGGCCTTGAAACAAGCTCCAATCGGCCATGCAAACAGGTAGTAAGGAGAAGAGTAAAGCAAGGATATTCGGCACTCTTTAATTATTTTTTTTTTCAAAGCCGAAACACTACTCTAAAGGGTCCTATAGTCGGCCAAACACAAATAGGAAGAAAAGAAAGCAAAACAAGGAATTTGGCACCTCATTTGCTCTACCCAAAAACGAAAATGAAAGTCTGTAGGGAGTCCTACTTCCGGTCAAACAAATTGGAAATGAAAGGCTAAACCAAATCAGAGCATTCGGCCATGCTTTGTTAAGCAAAATAGCCGGCCAAGCTTCACCTTCTTTCCCATATCTAATTGAAATTTCAAACATCAAAATACCAATCATTGTTTATTAGCAAGCTCATCACTTAGTTCCTTCATCCAACAATTAAAAATGATCATCCCAAGGCATACCCAATTCCAACGGCAGGCTTTGTTCCCATTATCACAAAAACAAAGAAAATTCCTTGTTAATATGGTCCGAAATCCCGAATTAGTCACCTAATCCTTGCGTAGTCGAAATTCCTATAGTCCAACCATTAGAATCGGCTCAAGCATACTTCAAAGAACATGGCCCTTAACCAAAATGTACGTAACCCTTACCTAGCTTTTTCCAAGTCCCAAATGATTTGCTTGCCTTGGTAGTTACCAATATTCCTTGAATAGCCGAAACCAACAGGCTCCTTTAATACTCTCTAAAGTTGGCACAAAAGAAACACATCAATATGGCCTTAAGCATATTTGGCCAATCTTAGAAATCAAAGTCTAGCCTTGATTTCGGCACATAACATAAAAAGGATCCAAAAACGGACTTCCAAAGGAACACTTACCACTATCATTTGCTTGAAAAGATTAAGAGGAAGTAGTCACGGCACCACCTTCAATAAGGATTCGGCAATAGTGCCTAGCATGTTCGGCTAGCAACAATGAAAGGAAAAACATGCAAGCACATTAGCTAAGCTAGCCTAAAGCTTCCTAGCTCCTTCTAAACCGAAGCTCAAGCATTTTTTCTCTCTCGGTCAAGAACAAAAGGAAAGAAAGGAAATAAAACAAAGCCATGGCCACCTCCCTAGCTAACACAAAACCGAGAATGAATTGCTCCTAGGTAGACCATATTCGGCCATGCTCAAGAATTGTCAAGAAAACAAAAAAAAACAAAACAAAAGGAAAGGTTTGGCCAAGTTCTCTATGCTACATACAAAGTCGACCCACCAGGTCCCAAGGGCTTCATTCGGCCATCCCTTTTGCATCACAAGCCGACCATACTCAAGTGGGAAGGTAAACAAAACAAAACTATGCATTTGACCAGACTTTTCCCAAACTCAAGGCTGACCAAAAAGGCTCCCAATTCCAAAGCTTCACTCGGTCAAAACAATTTGAAAATGAAGGAAAACCCAAAGCATGAAATTCGGCCATGCTTTCCTACTTTCCAAGCCGCACATGCTCTCCCTTTTTACTAATTTCCTTACATAAATTTCCATTGTTTAATCCCTCCTTCCTCACCTTACCCATCTTTTAAAATAACATAATAAAGCAATAAAAGGTAAATGCCCATGCTTCCAAACGGCAATGCTTCCAAGACCAAGGCCATACTTTTGCAGCTCCAATGCTGCACGTTTTTCATTCCCCAAAAAAAAAAACCATCCTTGCATACTAAAAAAATAATATAACAACATAATTAAACTACTCCATAATTTCCAACAGCCATATATTTACAACCCCTATGCCGCATGCTTCTATTCCCCAAGGCCAAGACCCATGCTCAAAAATACATTATTTATTCTATCTTCTATCACCTTTCATACATAATATTATAATAACCATCATTTATCAATAATGAATTAAACTTACTCATCCTTTCATATTCAAAATAATAATAATAATATTATTATTATTATATATATAACTTATCCCATTATCCTAAGCAAACAAATAAAAATAAAATAGTGGTTTAAGCCCCCATACTTTCCAAAACAAATAAAATAAAAAGAAGAGAATCCTTTGCTTCATGCGTGCCTGCTGCATTTAATGCCCATGCAGCCCTTTCACGTTAGCAAAAATAATCAGAACCATGCTGCGCTCTAGGGTCTCGAACCCAAGACCTGAAGCATCAAGCCCATGCGTCCTGCCAATTCTGCTAATGTGACTTTCTTGCCAATTTTGCTTCGAAAATTCTTTTAAACCATACTCGCAGGCCTTTTTATGATTTAGCGCTAGAAGCAAAAATAAGATGCTCATGCGCTACAATCGTGACTCGAACGCATGACCTCTTGAAGCCTCCTTGCGCTCTTAGCCACTCTGCCAGGCGCCCTTTTTGTGACATAACTCTGCCCCATTTTCTTTTAAAGCCTTCTTTAAAGTAGCGCATGCTTGCAAAATAAAATGCTATACGCCCCATGCCACTCGAACCCCTGACCAGATTTTGCGCTGACCCTTAAGTGGCATACGGAAGCCACTTTACCAGGGGGATTATTATGCCACAGCCTATCAAAATTTATTCTTAAGGCCTCCTTGCCCAAATTTCCACTTTTAACCCTAAATTTTCAAAATTTTCAAAAGTGTCCCTTTTTAATCCGGGAGTTTTAGGGACTCCAAAAACACATCAAAACCACTCTTGAGGCCTAACACACTCGATTTATTTTCCAAACTCACAACCCCTATTTCGGGATATTACAGACCACCTCTCCCAGCCTGATCAGAACCTCGTCCCTCGGGCTGTGCCTAATTCACCTGTAGACAGTCTTTAATCATATGCTCCGTGGATCCGCACCTAAAACATCCATCGGTTCTCCTTCTACACTCCCCATAATGCACCTTCCCACACGAAGAACATGATCGATTCTGACCCGTCGGAGCACGAGCTGGCCCATCAGACCTAGGCCTTTTTTGAAAATTTCCAGATGATCCCGACGGTCCAAAATTCCTCTTATTCCTATTCCTATCCTTATTCTTTCTATTTCTCAGTTCGCTTAACCTCCTCAGATATCTTAGCTTTCTCAACCAAAACTGCAAAGTCCCTCTCCCATTGTGGTACTACTAGTACCCTTAGCTCATCCCTTAGTCCATCCTCGAACCGTACGCAATGCTCATAGTCAGTCGTTACAATCCCTTGAGTGTAACGGCTCAACCTCAAAAATTCCGCCTCATACTCAGACACAGTTTTACTTCCTTGCACCAAATTCAGGAATACCTTCCTCTGTGCATCCACATAGCTGGCCCCAACGTATTTTCCCTGAAACGACTCTTTAAAGAAGTCCAGCCAATCCGGTCTGCGGCAGTACCCTCTTTTACTGTGAGCCACCACTGGTAAGCCTCATCTCGAAGGAGAGACACGACCCTTTTCAACTTCTCCTCCACCGTGAAGTCTAGGTCATCCATTATACGCTCACTTTCCTCTAACCAATACTCATCTATGTTAGGGGCTATGCCAGAAACACCCCTAAACATTTCTGCTTAGTTGGCTCGGAGTCGTTCAGGCACATATTTTTGGGCTCTTGACCCCGTACTTACCCCAGTAACTCTTTCGAGGACCCACAACATCGCCTGAGATACCCCATCATCTCCGGGCGCTTGGTCCCAAAATTCTCCCTCCACAACTGGTGAATCCGGCATCTCGTTTCCTAACCCGTGGCCAGACCCTGCTGGCTCTGACACGGTCATCCTACCCCTACCATGACTACGCGGCGGACGTCCTCGACCTCTTGTACTCATTCTACCGATTCACGTTTATCTGATTAGGAATTTTATGAATCATTAGTTTTTTTCCACTGATTATCCACGAACAGTCTTATGAATAGTAGTTTTAAGAGTAGTTCTTTCGAATTCGCGATTATATCTACCGTTCAGTCTCAAGTTCACATCTCCTAGTTCTAGGGAGCACAAACATTCAGTCATCAAGTATTAACAAGCAGCATCCACGAACTTACATTCAGCATATAGGGGTATCTTCGTTATTTCACCACCCAGGGGTATTTTAGTAATTTATCCTACAGGGGTATTTTCGTAATTTCCCAAAATTGGGTTCCCTGGGTGATTTTGTGAAATAAGGGTATTTTGGTAATTTTTACAATCCGGGGGTATTTCAGTGATTTTGAAATTTAGGGTATTTCGATAATTTTGAAATTTAGGGATATTTTGGTAATTTCTACAAATTAGGGGAACTTTGGTCATTTTACAAATCAGGGGTATTTTGTTCATTTTATAAATCAGGGATAATTTAAGAATTTTACAAAATAGGATGACTGGTCCCTTTCGGGTTTTAATTATAAATTTTGGCCCGTTAACAAGTCCTCACGGTTAGGGTGAACAGTCACTATGCACCAGATAGGATTCCAGCGAAGATGAGGTGAGTCACTAGGACTGCTTAAGTATGAGGCTCTTCCGGATCCAATCTTAGACATGCGCATGCCTGTTGCCACACCCCAACCCAGCGACTTGTTCCCGGGTTTGTTTAGCTGACTTAAGTCTTATGAGATTTAAAAAGTTGTTTCAGCTAAGCCTAAAGTCCATCAAGTTCTAGTTAAAATAATCTACGTCCCTTAAAGCCCATCAAGCCCACATACATATACAACACACAGTGAGTTCAGAATATTTACCTAGCGGACTTGGACCGGAGACGCAGGTGCCATACCGAGAAAACCCTCCTGCGTAATTTATAAACATGCATGTTTCCAAAACCCATCTTTAGAAAATGTTTTGAGCCCAAAACCCCAAAGCTAAGTTTTGAACCGGGCTCTGATACCAATTTGTAACACCCCAAACTCGGCCTAAACACCACGATCGAATCTGGCATGTCACTAAGAAGATTTAGTAAAACATGTCGCATTTTTGGAAAACAATGGTCGAGTGTAAACATGTATACCGGAAAACTTTATAATTTAGATAGTTTGTAGAAGATATAAATTTTCATTTAAATGCCTTTATGAATTAAAAACTAAAATTTAGTACATGCCTTAACTTAATTAAAACGTAAAATCTAAATCTCTAGTAATAATAAAAGCCCAAAACAAACGAAAATATAAAGCTAGTGGCCCGAGGCCATATTACAATGAAATTTAAAACCCACTAACTGAAAATACTAAAAAACAATAAACTAGTAAAGTCTTTGCTGAATCAAAATAATCTATCACATGGCCACCTTACGCTCCCCTCCAGCCCAGTCCGATGCACTAGGTGCTACCTGAAAGATGTTAAATAATGGGGTGAGTCGCGAGACTCAGTGTGCAACCCTCGTGCACCATCAGATTGGGCCTTAGCCCCACAGAACGGATGACAGAGTATAATATATTAGAAAATATGCAAAGCCCAACCCAATCCTAGGTTTCCATCCACTACACACTATCTTTACCTGCCAATCACACCATTGGAGATTTCTACAATCAACCCACACCGCTACACACTATCGATGGCAGTCATGCTGCAGATAGCTGCTCATCGTCAGATCATGGCAATAGTCACTACAACAGATCATGGCATTAGCCACTACAACAGATCATGGCAAAAGCCACTACAACAGATCATGGCAAAAGCCACTACAACAGATCATGGCAAAAGCCTCTACAAAAGAGCACTTCCCCTTTCATCAATCACCCAACCCCATGCAATCATAGAAATCGACATACATATAAAACATATCATCTCAACAGAAACATTCACTTACGAATGACTGAAATCACTAACCTGGTGATTCGCTTTTACCCTCCTTGGGTTTCCAACCGTTATGTCGAGATTTCAGCATTTAACAGAATATAGACAGATTTATTTACACATATAACAGATAATCTAAATGGTGTGAGAAGATACACACCTGATTAACGCGTAAGACTACCCTCTATGTCGATACAGTCGCTAATTGGATCTACTGCCCTCTGTCTAACAACTTTGCTAAAAAGCCAGAAGAACGCGAAGATAAGGCCTCTCCTACATTCGGCCAAGGGTTAGTGTTTACCCGAATTTATACGTTTAAAAATAACAGATCTCCTTACCTTGAAATCCCGAAATCAATACGATCCGAGTGCTACTGAACTCTGGCTTAGAAATCTAAACGATTGAATCTCTTTCAAATCTCGGAATGCCGCAAATGAGAGAAAACACCCGATTAGTTAACCATATAGCCATTCGGCTAAGATCTCTAAAAGCCGAAAAAAGATTGAAATCTCGCGAATCAACACTTACCTTTAGTTTTCTTCAAGATTCAGCACAAGCAGACACCACAGAAGGATTTCGGCAATCACAGGAGATGAGATCCAAGAATTTCAGCTTTTAAGAAAATCCTGAAAAAGAATGAACAAGAGACGGCTGATGCGTTTTCGGCTTTTAGGAGAACCGATGAAGATTTTCAATGGAGAGGCTTAGAGAATTTCGGCTAAAGGAGCAAATGGGAGTGTGGTTTCGGCTTTTAATGAATGGAAGAAGAATAACAATGGAGATCAGGAGATTCGGCTAAAAGGAAATTTCCAAAGAAAGAAGAAAGGGTGAGGGAGGTGATGTTTTTCGGCTTTTGGAAGAGAAAAGATGAAGAAAGAAAACAAAAGAGATGCCCTCAAATTTTCGGCACACCTTTAACCTATACTCAACTGATTTTCCTCCCTCTCCTGTGTTTGATTTTCAGCCAACACTAGCCTTCCTGATAGATCCTCATCCTATCCCTTATCCCTATCAAAACACCCATCCAAAAGAGGCTTAATTATCTCAACTCTTCCCCCTCCTTTATCAGCTTTAATATCCACATATTTTAAATATTAAAAACCCCTAAATAATAGCCTTGTTGCCGTCCCCCCTTAGTCCCCTTATAAGTGCCGAATTTGGCCCAAAAACATGTGCTCCAAGTGGCCAAAACGTGGGCCTCCTCCTTTGCCCTTGACGCCAACTCCCTTCCCTCTTAGTGGTGCCATTTTGTCACTGGCCACAAGCCCAACCTGATATTTTAAACACAGATACTTATCTTAAAAGCACTGGAGTACCTACACAGAAATTTAATCAAGGCCTCAGCCCATTCCTGAGCCCAATCTGAACCCCTAACTCTTAAATTAACACATTAAACATGTCTACACATTAAACGCATAAGCCCATTAATTCGAGATGTTACAATGTTTGACCGAAATCATAATTATAATAATATATTACAATAATTTTAGTAATATATGTTCTCTATTTTTGTTCAACAAGCTTGTACATTTAAATTATTTAATATTTAACTATCAAATTAAATTCATTCAATAATTAATTTAATTCATGTGACAGCTAACCACAATACCAATTGTGTTTGGATTTTTTTTCATTTTAACCATAGGGTGTGACTCTATAGGTTCTTGTAATGTTAGTAGTAATACTAGAACATTTCTAATAATACAGCAATGAGTGGCATCTAACAATGCATCATTGCTACCTGAGTTACAAGGAGTCGTAATTCAACATAACATTTCTGTGATAAACCTTTCTGTATTACATCCTTTTGTCCTTTATATATCTAGATTGGACACAAGTCATGAAACATTCACGCTTGCATAATCCAATCTCATGTTTCTTGATATCTCGAGTAGAGTACAAACAAATAAGTATAATATCTCATATCAACTTATTCGAGCATGACCATGCATTTCTAGTCTCACTCAATCAAGAGGCCTCAGATATTGCTCTCATTATGTAGGAGGGACAAATCCTATATTAATTAACTATATCCCATTACATAGATTGTGGCATATCCAACATCAGTCTTTTCAGTACAACCTATTACGAAAGACGTTTGACTGTATCAAAATATACGACTCACGATGTTAGGATAATGACAATCTCAAGTTTGAGAATCGTATACATAGTTATCACTATGAATAATGTTGTGACTGTTACATAATAATCGAAGAAACATACTTATAGCAAGTCAGCCCAATATGTTGTTCTCTAACACATACTCATGTATTGATTTTGATATCCCTATGTTAATGACAACACTTTGCCATCAATCAACTACACATTAGTCTCAATGCATTATTGTTATCCAAGCCCACAATAATACTTGACTAAGGACCTTTTAAGAATAATCATATTTTTTAGGACTTTATTACAATCCAGTTTATTTATATACATAGAAAAGAAAACTAAAGTAATAATGGCAATTCCTTATATTAGTAAACAACGTAAAACAAGTATGTAATTGCAATCATCTTATTATTAGTATTTGGGCATACTATAACAGCATCACTAAAGGCAGCATAGCAATTTTGGCATTTTTCTCCCTATTTTGCAACATCGAACTCATTGTGTTGCAACACAGTGTCCAGCTTTGAGTTCTTATGCCTTGAATGGTCTCTTACTGATTTTCCATGAAATATACTATTATTTGCATCCTTTTTACATATAAATTTAGCTTGTTTGATAGTTAAATCAAAGCATCTTAGTATATATTTAGGATTTCATACTTAAAGTAGTAATTTATGCTTTCTAGTGGTTTTTATTACATTTTATATATCTAAATAAGGTTACATGGTCATGTAGGTCAAGTCGGGAGCTAAAGATGCTTATTCGGGTCAAAATTGATGCATATGCCGCGACACCAAGACACTGATGTCTAAATATCGAAGGCGGAAGCCAAAAATAAGTTTTAGAGCGACACTTCCCTCGATGTCGTGAAACGGCTCTCATTTTTCGTGACATACTCTTGAGGTTAGTTTTAACATCGCAGGTCTGTGTTAAAACCAAGCCCTTGCGTAGCCCAAAAACTCTTACACATTTTAATTATGTTTTTTTAGGTATATTAGAAGTATCTGTCCTAGTCTAACTCTAAGGACTTCAAGAATATTTTAGGCACTTTAATATTCCGAGTTTAGCCAATATAAAGGCCATTGTATTAAGTTTAAACACACAATTTTAGGGAGGTAGAAAATATACTTAAGGTTTTTATTTCATTATTAGTTTTTACTTAGGGGACTTTATGTTCTTGTAATTGGAATATCTTATTTTGAAGTGAGACTCTCGTGAATGGAGATTGTTCTGGAGCCACGCTTTCATCTATAAATCCATGAGCATCTTTTTTCCTTTATTCTATTATTTTTATCTCTTTCTTTAACATTGTTTGCTTGAATGTTTATGTAAAGAGTAGAATCAATTTGTGCTTCATACATATCTTGCATGTTTCAACTATTCTAATATTATTAATTGATTGAAGGATAGAGTTGCTTAGAGGATCAGCTGTTTGGGACAGGAAGAACTTAAACCATAAGCTTGACAACCCTAGGAAGTCATTTAGGTAGGAATTAACCCAAAATTGGTATGGCTTATTTGTGAACACTTTAACCCCGAACCGGTCTGGATTGTGAGGTCGGAAGATAAGTAAACCTTGTTGACTCAATATTCTAGTGGATGTATCAGAAGATCCTACTAAGGTATCGACTAGTTGATTAATTAGAATCATACATCAATAATTAGTTAGGTAAAACAATCGGATCTAAACCAAAAGGAACTCGCGTAGTCAAAACAAGGAATAGGAAAATCGATACATGAACTTAGGAGTAGATTTAGGTTTAGTTAGATTTATTTAGTTTATCATTATTCTCATCTTACTTCTTGATTAACACTACTAACTCGTGATTCGAGTAGATTAGTAATTATTTTTGGTCCTTGAGTTAATAACAATTTTCCCAAACTGCAATCCCTTGGGTACGATCCTCGGAATACTTACCAAGTGTTTCATTATAAACAAGCTATATTACAACCTGACCCGTATACTTGCGAACACTGCTTCAAATCCATGTCTTTAGTTACAGTATTCACACTCTAGAAATTAGCATGTCTGGAGATGGTTACCTGCACACTTACTAGGTAAGTTAGCTCGCCTTTAGGCCTCATTCAGCCCATAAATCAATAAAAGACTAAAAATACACTTTTTATTGAATTTAAACTAGAATCAAAGCGAAGAAAAATAAATAAATGGAGGAGAAATGGCGGAAAAGAAATGGAAAATGAATGTGGAATAAACACAGGAGGTTTATGGGAAGTTTAATTAACCAAAAAAAAAAAATAAACTACCACACAAAGCATGTCAAAATAAAATGTTTCCCTATTGCTTTCAAATGGATTCGAACACCCAACCAAAGAGTACACAGAATCTTAACCATTGAACCACTAAGCTCATTATTGTCATTAATTGATCGAAAATAACTTATAACTCACATGTCTAAAGATAGAGTTTTAATTAAAAATAGCAAAATTTCAAGAGATAGGATTCGAACCCAGAATCTCACATTCATAACTAGAACACTTAATCACTGAAACAGATCAATTTACTTAAAAAAAAATTTCCAAAATCTAGACTTATATTTGAGAGATAACCACTCTTGATTTCAAAACTCAGATTCTTTTAACCCGGTTTTTAGGATGTTACACAACGTGTCATGTAATTTTCTTGGTTTTCTTTTCCTAGTTAAACTTTGAGTATTTGTTACAGTCAAACTCTGATTAGTGTAGATTATTTTAATATTATTTGACGCGCAAATTTAGCCTATAAATAGATAATTTCCTACCCTAGAATTTTTGAACCTATTACATATTTAGGTATTAGCTTTGACAAGCTTTCACAGAATTTTGTGTTTACATTTTGAAGGTTTGTATTTCGAGTTTTAGGGGTTTAATTTTTATCTCCATCATTGTACTCTTCGTTTTTGTCGTTATAGTGAAAGTATCTTTACCCGTGATTTTTTATCCTCTTGGGAAGGGTTTTTCCATGTAAAATTTTTTTGTTTGATCTTTTCAATTTCTTTGTTATTTTACTTGTTTGTTACTTAATTAGGTTTATCCCCTGCAATGTATTTATATGAAATGCCTTATGATTCATGTAATTGAGATGATATTGTAATAGCATGATAGTCGAATTCAAGAGCTATAAATGGCATGTTCAACAAGCATTAAAGTATGTTAATAAAAGGCATGAGACAAGAAATGTTGATTTGGTTTATATATATAGTGCACATGCTTAACTTAATTATACTTGTTTATATTTTTTTTCAAATCATGTTAGCACCACTGAGTTCTATTGCTTGGCATACGATTTTGTTTAATTTCGTACGTAGATATTAATTAAAACTCGATAATTTGAAGAAATTGACAACATCCAAAACTCAATCCTCATCTCATCAATGTGTATAAAGTTGTTATATATGTTTTATTAAGGTTGGCATGTACCTAGTGTCAAACTAGACTTAAAAATCACTCTTATATGTTTCGGTATTCTGAATGCTCAGAATAGTAGCTTGGGCATATTTAAGTAAGTATGAAGTTATGCAAATGTGTAATTATATAAGTATGATAGTATACTTGACCATAGTGGTATGTTAATGCCATGTTTCATGTGTTACTTGCATTCCAAGTAAAATTGTTGGTTGAAATAGGAAATGTTGTGATCATGATTATAGGTATGCGGTTGAATGTGTTAAACTAAGTTTGAATGGCTTTAGAACTTGATTTTGATGTCCCATAATGTTTTGAATTAAACTGGTACAATTTTGGACTAAACTAGGTGAGCTTTGGGGTTATTTTTAGGTCTTGGCAACCTTGTTTAGGTAGAAGTGGTAAGATATATCGGAACAAGTAAGTCAGTACCCATAAATGAACAATAACAATCAGAAGTATAGACACAAGTGCCCACTTGTACCAATATAACTAGGTCTAATAGGGGTCATTCTCTTGTTTTGAGTTTTTTTGACTCCCAGAGACCCGAACTTGGTCATGATCACTCCTGAACACCTAGAACTCATTCAAAAATGTTTCTAAAATGTTTAAAATTACTTGAAAATGTTTTTAATAAATATGAATGTTTTGTATAGTTTGTTTGATGCTTGTATTGAATTTGAAATATAAGTTAGTTCAAGTTGTTTCGACAACGAATATCGTGTCTCATACTCAGACCCAACAATTGGGTCAAGTGTGGGGTGTCACACAAATTTTTTTATTAATGTATATATTTCATGTATTATTATTTAGTTTCAAATCATATGTTTCATTGTTTATTTTTTTTATTTTTAAACTAACCTCTGTATTTTAATTACTTAGTTTCCATATGCGTAAAATAAGGATCTTTTGGTAATTTAACAATGGAGTTGGTTCTTGGTTATGCATGACACCAACTTAGTTAAAATCTTTATATATAAACCCCTCACTAAGTTGGTGTCACGAGTCAACCGGGTACCAACTTGATTAAGGAAATAACAAAAATGTCCTTCCGCAATTAAATAAGTTATATTATTTGAGAGTACTTTAGTCATTTTCAAAAAAAGCTAATACAAAATTTATAAATGGCGGGATTTGAACCCATGCTATTTAAATCAATAAAACAATAAATTTTACCATTGAACCAAAACTTTATAATAATATAATAATTACATTTTAATTGTACTACTTCGTTCCCTTCACCAATTGTACATCTATACTGTTATTTATGCAAATTTTTATTGATGTACAAATTTAATGTGTTATTATTATTAATTAGTTTCAAATTATATGTTTCATTATTTATTATATGTAATTTTTAAATGAACTTTTGTGTTTTAAATACGTAATGCCCACGCGCATACGCATGCGATAGAATTTCTAGTTTATATTATTATTTAAACCCTTGACTAAGTTGGTAATATAAGTCTACCGGATACCAACTCAGTTAGAGAAATTACTTTGACGTCCTTTCATATTTAAAAACAAGTTATATTATTCGAGAGTATTAGACATTTTATTTTAAAAAAAAACCAATAAAAATACCCATAGGTTGGTATTTTGACCAAGGTAGTTTGTACCGCATTGGTAGGCGTACCGTTTTTCTACTAGAACCGGTACATACTGTTATCGATCTATTTTAGTGTGCTGTTTCGAAATTATCGATATGTTTGAAAAATATTTAATATACAAAATATATATGTCAAATGAATTAGATTAAATAATTTCGAATATAAAAATATTTATTGATTATATAAAATGCTTATCAATAAACTTTACAATTTAAATTTCATCATTTAACAAATCTAAATTAAAAAAGAAAAAATATCTCACACATTACACAACAAAATTATGCACAAAATTATTTTAAAAAATCTACAATAAAATCATTTCATATTAAATATATAAAATGCAATTTTAATAAATATTGTGTTCGTGGAACTTTTAAAAATTATCTTTTTTTTTGTTTGTTTGTTATGTAAATTTTGTACTTTTTTATTTATTAATTTAAATTTTAAAGTTGCTCCATTACCTTTATTAAAGTTTAAAGTTTAATTTTGGTTAATAAAATTTTTTAATGTTGGTTAAGAAAATGATAATTTTATCTATTTTTAATATTATTTATGCACTGATTGGTATGCAATGTTCCAGTCGATATAACTGGAATTGGTCGGAACGAGCAGGTGCAATCGGTACGGATTAGAATTTACACCGGGGTGGAGAAAAGTAGTGGTTGTTTCAATTTATTACTAGAATAGTGCGCAATAGCCTATGCAATCGAAACCGACTACGTTGATTTGGACACATGTCAATTGCATTAGTAAAACCGTAAATTTTTCACTTAACCAAATTTTTATTTTGATAGTTTTTATACATTTTAATTTTATTATGCATATTTTATTACGTTTGTCAATTGTATATGTTAATAATATTAATAATGGTGTTGATTGAGTTTGTGTTACAAGTTAACCCAACATCACAAGTTCATTTGACGCCAACTTAAGATTGATGACAATATCATGATAAGCAATTATATTCATTTAGCATTCTTAACCTAATATATTTATATGTTTAAATTTTGTTTCTTACAATTTAATCTAATTTTTTCATTTTAATATCGTATATATTTCATATGTTATTATTAATTAGTTTCAAATCATATGTTTTTATTATTTATTGTATGTTATTTTTAAACACACCTCTATGTTTTGATTTCGTGGTTTCAACACGTATATACGTGTGATAGAATTTCTAGTGTTGTATATAAAGATTTTGACTAAGTGGGGTCTCACTCATAACCGGGTCCCAATTCAATTGTTAAACTACCAAAAGATCATTGTTTTAACAAAGCAATAAATATTAATTTAAGTGTATTTTTATCTTTTTATATAAAATCTAGAAAATATATATGCTTATAAGAGATTTGAATCCAAAACACCAAACATACACTCTTCTAAATTTATCATTTAAACCAAAATAATATCTAATTCTCATGTGATTTTTTAATAAATATATTACACTAGTTTTCTACCCGTATAATAAATGGATTAATTGTATATATTAATTAAATTAAATCGAATTATTTCTTAAATTTTTCATAAATTTTGTAACGTATCATTAATAATAGGTTTACAAAACTAAAACATAATAATATATAATTTTAATTGATTGAATATAAATAAAAAAATTTTTAAAATATATAAAATATAATATTAGATTGTGTGAAAAATTATTTTACATATATTTTTAAACTAAAATTTAATGAATAGTTAAATATATACTATCAATCCAACTGTTGAACTTATCAATATAATTCTACTTATCATGCAAGTAAAATTATCCATTATAACCTAAAATAGTATCTATATAAATATATATCTAATAGTTGAAAATTTTTACATAAAAGAAATAGATAAGAAATTTTAATTTTCTTCAAACCTGACATAAAATATGATAATTAAATTATTATTAATTATATAAAATATTATGAAAGTATGTAAGAATATTTTAATTTTACAATCATGTAGATCTAACCTTTCTCATATAAATAAAATATAGTAATTTATTAAAAAAAAGTTAAGGTCAAATATGAATCTACTATTTTCTTCAAATAAATATAATTAAAATATGTTAAAAATTTGAAAGGGCCAGCCCCTGCTTAGCGTGCATTAGATTCCCAAAATTCGTCTTTGTCAATCAGTTTAAAAGATTACATAATAGTTTCTTCATTAGATTCCTTAAAAGCATAGCTTGTCTTCTTGTCTACGTGGTCTTATTTATTGTTTTGACTCATTATTAAAAAAGCAAGTTGCATTAGTCACCATCTTAAAAAATTCTTAAGTTAAGTAGTCTTAAAAAATTGTCATGAGAATTGTCTTTCTTTATGACTGAAAGTGATTTTAATGTATAATGGCTTCTGGTAACATCGAGGACGATGGTGATTGTTCATCTGTAATGCCCCAAATTTCTTATGTCTGTTTTAGTAGTTAAGTGTTTTGGGTGTGTGTGTGCATGAGGTTCCAAGATCAAGCCTTAGCTTTGGTAAATTTTGGTATTTTTTTCTAACTTAAGCCCTATCCTTGCTTAGTGGGCTTATATTTAATTATTTGCAAAATCATATCAAAATGAACTTGCTAGTTCGAGTGGTAAGGGAATTGGTGTGTTGGAGGTCCTGTGTTCGAATCCATACAGAAGCATGGGTATTATTTTTGCTTTGTTGGCTGCTAGTGTTTCGGTAGAGTTGGGATTCTGAGGAAGTGGTTGTTAGTAGGATTGTGGGGGAGAAGTTTGGGGGATTCCTGAATGTTAGTTCTCTGCCTTTCTCCTATTCTCCCTTTTGATTTCGTTTTCTTTTTACCGTCCGTCACACATTGGTTCTTGTAGTTTTTTCTTTTTGTCGCTCGATTTTGGTAAGTGAAGCTTTGTTATCCAGTAACTTGTGTTTTCTTTCCAAAACATTGATTGGGGTCATGTGATTGTTTTGGCAGCAGCGAACCGTGAGGACCGTGACTTTACCCTTGCAGATTCGTAGTCAATCATTCGGAGTTTGGGGTAAGCGACGATTTTGTGGTTTCTGACTAATCGTGAATTAGAACTGATTTTGTGGTGTTGGTTTGTCGATTTTAGGTTATGGTGGTCTCAGGGCTGGTTTTGCACAAAATCGTAACATGTGTGTACCCGAAATGCAGAAATTGAGATTTCGACAAACGCCAAAAGCGGCCACTGTCGACACCACACGAGCGTGTGGTTGCCCGTGTGGTAGGCCGTGTGTGAGGACACGACCATGTGATCGATTAAGGCAAGGTAGTGCCCGAGACACGACCGTGTGGTGGCTCGAGTGTGGCCGTGTGGGCCACACAGGCCAGGTGAAGCCGGGTGTGTGGATTATTCGGCCATGCCGTGTGGGCCCATACAGGCAAGATGGGCCCATACAGGCAAGACACACGGGCGTGTGGATTATTCGGCCATGCTGTGTGGGCCCACACGGGCATGTGAGCCCATTATACTGAAATTTTCCGTAGGGTCGCACGGGTTATCCTAATCGACTGTGGACCTACCGTACGGTCGGTAAAGGCTTACTAAACCCTATAATGATGTGACTTGTTAGACTGTAGTGCTGTTCTAAGTATGTTTATGCCATGTATATCTGTTATCTGTTTATATAAGCATGTTAAGCATGTTCTATCTGTTAATTTTATATGTATGTACTGTTACTGTTATTGGGGTGGGATGATGTATGTAACAACCCGATTATGACCCTAATCAGAACGATGGTTTCGGGACCACGAATCCGAGTTAGAAAAATATTTTAATATTTTATTTGATATCTATGTTATGTGTTTGAGCATGTGTTAAAATATCGTAGGCTAATTTGTCTGTTTGGATGTTTAATTTTAGAAAAAGGATTAAATCGCATAAGTGGTAAAAGTAGCCAATTATTAAATTGAGTGGCTAAATTGTTGTCTTCTTTTGCATGAGTATTAAAGTTGCAAATTTACCTTTTTGAGGTATAGTGGACGGCACTATGTCTTTTTAATATATACTATATGTTTATTTTATATGTTAAATTATAATAATGATATAATATACCTTTTAATCATATTATAATAAATCAAAAAAGAAAGAAAGCCATTGCATGTTCATCATTTTAGCTCTCTTGGCCGAAACTAACACAAAAAAAAAAAAAGAAAAAAGAAAAACAAGCAAAGGTTTCGGCATTCATCAAGCAAAATTAGGTAAGTTTTAGCTTTAGATTTTTGATGATTTTTGTATTTTTGAGATTGTTGTTCACTATACTATCAAGCCCATGTATTAATTTTGTACATTGGTGATGTTTGTGAGATATGCCATTGATGATATGTTGAGCTTTGTGATGATTTATGGTGTTAATTGAAAGATTTGAGCTAGATGAACATACTTTGTTCTTGAGTTTTGATGAATTTTAGTTAATTAAGGTTAATTTGTGAAAATATTATTTTGAAGGGTTAAATTGTGAAATTTATGAGAAATATCGACTTATATAGTCCCTAGGAAAATTCGGCTCTAATGAATGGTAGACAAATTTTGAGTAATTTGTGAGTTATGTATTAGGGACTAAATTGTAAAAATTGCAAATGTCAGGGGCAAAATAGTCATTTGCATAATTATGTGATTTTGAATTAAATTGAATGAAAGTAAATTTGAATGAGCTCAATTTGGAATTATTTAGATCAAGAACAAAAGGAAACGGGATTGGATCGGGGAAAGTCGAAATTAAACGAATAGCCGGGAAACTCTAATTCATCGATTTCCGAGGTAAGTTTATAAGCAATCGGATTTAACCGAATGGTTATTATAATGAAATGTATATGTTCAAATGAATTAATGGATTTAATTTTCAAATTGCTGAATGAAATATGGGAAATTTTAAGTGTGTTAGCCGAATGTGGTTTATTATGTACATGTATGTATGTATATCTCTTGATTAGTTGAAATAAGCATATTAAAATCAATTTTGCTGAATGTGATATGGAATGGAATTATATATATATATATATATTAGCCGAATGTGTGGTTGATTTATGTATGAAATTTGATATATTTGGGTTGGATGAATACTTATGGATTGAGTAGTAATTAAATGTGAACCTTGAAAAGTGATGGTTGTGATTGAATAAATAACTATGTGTATATATGAGTGTGGCCGAATGTGATGGTAAGTCATAGGAAGAAGTGTTGGTTTGAATATGAGTATATATTTGTTCATATGTACAAAATGTGAGTATATATGTTATGTGCAAGAGGAGGAGATCAGTTAATGGGCACTATGTGTGCGAATTTATACACCGAACACTGTGTGTGCGAAAATCGGTAGAATGGCACTATGTGTGCGAGCTAAAATAACGAGCACTGTGTGTGCGAAATCGGTCGAATGGCACTACGTGTGCATAAAATGAGTAATGGCACTAAGTGTGCGATACATTACTAGATGATTGCACTATGTGTGTTTTCTCTCAAGTAACGGCACTAAGTGTGCGATACGTTACATGAAATTGCAGTAAGTGTGAGAATTTACAGATCTCTCAAAACATAAATTAATGGATGGAAATGACCGAGAGGCGTTACTTAGGTAAGTAATGCATAGTATCTTAGTAACCTAGTACTAATGAGGTAAGTTGCTCTTGTTTTATTAATTTATAAAAAAATAAGATGTGTACATTACTTTATGAGCTTGTTCGAAATGGCTAATTATAGAAGGTGAGTATTCAGTTTTGAGATCAATTAAATTTGGTAAGACTTGCATGGTAATATGATATATCTAATTGCGATTAAGAGTTCTTTTGTGAACAAGATGAATTGGTTAAGGTCTGAATAAAGAATTACTATATATGATACCATTGCTTATAACTTACTAAGCTATAATAGCTTACTTGGTGTATTTGTTACATTGTTTCATAGGTTTTTGAAGTCGAAGCTCGAGCTCCGGGATCCTTGTCAAAATCAAGCACACTATCAACTATTTTGGTACCTCTTTGTAAATAAACTTAAAGTCTATGGCATGTATAGGCTAAACTACTTTGAAGTCGTCTCAAATGATGTTTATGCGAATGTATATGAATGCCATGCGAAAATGGCTTTATTTTTATGTTTGAGTTATTTGAATATGCTTGAGATGTTGCATATGTGAGTGTATATTCGATTATATTATAAACTTATTTTGGTAGGTAGGTTTTCATGAGATTGTGCATGGCATGTTATCCATATAGAATAAATAAATGTTTATTGAATGTCATATATGTGTATCATAGGAATTATTTCAATTATACTATGAGGAATCTGAATATATGAAATTTTTGGTTTGAATAAGGTATAATGATCATTGCCGAATGTAATAAGGAATTATTAGATAAATGAGTTGGTTTGTACTTTATATTTATGGTATATTCGAATATGAAATAAGTAGATAGGTCAATGTTATAATCGTATGTGGTATTGCAGTAAAGAATGTATATGATCGAAAGTGATGTATATGTTTAGTAATGATATATGTTTCGATGTATTGTTGATAATAGAAGTGAAAGAAATGATTAAGTACCATATGTCTATCCGGCCTTTGTTTTGAATGACCATATGAATAGTGATTTGCTAATTGATTGTAATTAGTACTTAGATGATGTTAATGACATTATTCGTGATGTGTAAGTTAATGATTTGATATCAAATGGGATATACATGTTTATTTGTGATAGTATGAATTAGTACACATTTATCAAAGTATTAGTTTTTATAAAGTGTATTGACTTGTGTTTGGTTTAGTAATGCTCGTAACCCTAATCCGGCGACGGATACGGGTTAGGGGTGTTACAATGTATATTGGAGGAAGTGTTTTGAAAGGCAGTTTTGCCTATTATCTGGCAGCGTAGCTGCGTTATATCTATTATGTGTCGTATTGGTACAACATGGTGTGTAGGGTTGGGTGGGTGTTTTAAACCCCACATGGTGTGTAGGGATGGTCGGAGATGGTGTGTAGAGGTTGGGGGTAGGACATCTGATTTCTGATTCTGATTTGCATATTTGTATCTGTACCTCAGAAGAGCTTAGGCCCGAATATGAATTTGTGACTGTAATGGGCTTAGGCCCGAATTTGTATCTGACTAATTCTAATTTTCTGGTTGTTTTCATGCTTAATTTTATGGGGTTACACACTGAGTTTATGTAAACTCACTCTTTCTATTTATTCTGTACAGGTATTCCACAGTCTTAGGCAGATCGGTGCAGTGGAGGACTTGACGATGACCACTCGCCCTAAACTATTTTATTTTGTTTATAGTTTTATTTAAGTTTGGCATCAAGATTTGAGAGTTTGTGTTTTCTGGGACTGTTTGGACTTTTAACTAATGGTTTTGGTTTTGTTGCTCGTTTTATGCATGCTTGACAAAAATGTTTTTTTTTTTAAACGACGATTTACTAAAACAAGTTTTTTCTCTAAATCACAAACTATATCACTAAAACATAATGATTTTTCATAAGTTTCCACTCTAAATGATTTTTAGGCAAATGGATTAATGTTTTGATAATGAGAACAGAAACTTAAGAGTTGAATAAGCGTTTTCGAATAGTTAAAAACAAATAAGAGCTAATAAACTAAAATGGTTTTACTGTGACGACTTAGTTTACAAAACCCATTCCATGTGACATCGCCAGATGCGACCATAACGTATAGGCCGGGTTTGAGGTGTTACATCATCGGATAGCCGGGATACTAAAAAAGTCTAGTTTAAGGATAAAAGGGAGATATCGCAGAAATGCTAATTGACTCGAAGCCGACCACTACTGTTTTGTGGAAAAATATGTTATTGGGTAAATTCATTGCATTTGCGAAGGAATCTCGGGAAAAAGATGGGGAATTTTTTATTTTATTGAAGGAGACTTCACTAAATCATCTATTAAGGGAATTGCCACAATTGCTTTTTCAAATCGGTTCAGAATTACTTGTTGAAGAGCTTGGAGGCCACGATTGTGATTAAGCTTCTGGGATGCAACATAAGTTAAAATATTCTGCAAAATAGGGTCTCGAGTTTGTGGCGGCCCTTAAAATCGTTCCAACTTATAGACGTGGAAAATGGGTATTATTTCGTAAAATTTCATTGCATAGAATATTATGAAAAAGTTCTTACCCAAGGATCTTGGATTGTATTCGGCCAATATCTTACAGTTCAGCCATGGACATTGGAATTTAACCCATATCAATCATTTTCATCGGTTGTTATGGCATGGATCCGGTTGTCAGGCTTTCCTAGGTATCTATACAATAAAAAGATTTTAGAGGAGATTGGCGGGCTAATAGGGAAGGTCGTTAAACTCGACTTCAATACTGATAATGGATTGAGGGGACAGTTTGCTAGAATGGTAATATTCGTAAATTTGGATAAGCCATTAACCTCCAAAATTCTGATCAATGGCAATCTAAAAAGAATTGAGTATGAATCTTTCTCGTCTATTTGCTTCTCTTGCGGGTAATACAATCACGTTAAGGAACTTTGCCCGATATCCACGGGTGAAAAGGATTTAACCGAAGAAAATAAGAGGGCAAAAATGGAAGAATTGATAGTTGGAGTTACGGTGGAAGACATAGCTAAGTTTGGTCCTTGGATGGTTGTAGAAAGGCGTTCTCGCGAGAGTCCAAAGGAATATCGCAAAACGGCTGCTAAAAATATGGTTAGTATTGAAGGAAGGTCTAGATTTAGGGCTTTAATTTTAGGTGTCAATGAAAAAGGGGAAAAGGAAGATATGGAGGCTGATATTTTAGGGATTCATTTTAGGAAAGGAGATTTTCTTAAATAAGTTGAACGGGAAGTCGATGGAAAAATAAGGGATAGGGCAGTAAGGCAAGCTGGGTCATGGAAGCAAAATTGGGCTTGGAAAACAGGTCGAATATTTGGATGGCACTTCTAATGGAGCTGGGTTGTCTAAAGTTGCTAGACTGGAATTAGACTCATTGAATTATTTGGGAGCTGTTGCTGGAAATAATTCAGTTGGGAAACGAGCCTTAGGTGCTGATGGGCTGGTCTCTTTCTTTTCTGGGTCGTATGTTGGAACTAATATAATGGATAAAAGTGTGTCAAGCCCAGCTGAAAATAAAATTGGCGTTGGAGCAAATAAAAAGCCTGCTAAAAATATAACATGTTCGTCACATGTTGAAAATAAGTTGGAAAATTATAGAAAAGAGTCTAATTCTCACTATAATGCCACTTCTCACTATAATCCAACTTTCGAAGGTCCAATTGAAATAGAGTTAACTCTAAATTCAAATGTGTTTGATCCTATGAAACATTCGGTAGTGGTTTTTAGTGATCATAATGGGATTAATGATAATGATTCTTTGGAGGTTGGTGACCCGTCAAATTCTGAATCTGGTATTTCAATTTCAAAACTATGTGGGACAGTTACAAAGGGCATTATTATTAGGAAATGTAAAGTTCTTAATAAAACCATCAAGGATCGTGGTAAGTGTTTTAAGACTGTTAAAAACACCAAGGTCTCTTTTTCAGATTTGATGAACTCTTTGGTGGCTTTAATAAATTCCCAAATTGATACCGAGCCTAATAAAATTGTGGCAATTCTGGATAGCAAGCACCAGAATACTAGAACTTCTTCTAAGCAGTAGAGTTGGAATGATAGCTTAGTTGTTTATCTAAGTAGTGTTATTGCAATGTCTTTTTCATTCACAAAAAAAAAAAAAAAAAGTCTTAAGCTAATAATTAATTTATATAGTTGTAACCAACTTGTAACTTAATGGACTCAAGTTTCTAAACTTATTATCATACATATAAAAATAAGATACAGTAAGGGAATAAACTTTTTGGTTCTCAAATTAAATTATTGTTAAAGTAAATGAGTTTTAGTTTAATGATACAATTGAGGTTTAAAGGTTTTATGTTTTGTTTTTGGAAAATGAACATAATTTATTAATAAAACACTAACATAAGGTTGGATACATAAATACCTTTGAGCATTGTCTTAGACGATGTACGTAGTCAAGGGGAATAGAACAAACATAAAGCAAACAATAAGCAGAAAGTTCATCTAAATACAAGGAAAAATAAAAATTACTACTCAAGTGGGCTAAAAGCATTTGCACATTTGTTCCCTTCCCGAAAAAGATGTATCCAATAGCTAGAACTTATGTAATGGTGGAACGTCCTACATTCATCAATCAAATAAGATAACACAAGAGTTCAGTTAGTAGGTTCTACATAAAATAATACATAGAAGTAGTATCTATGTGTAACACCTCGAACCCGTCTCCATCCCGGAATCGAATTACGGGATGCTACAGTAATAAACAGAACAAGAACATGTGAATTTAATTAAAAAAATTCAACAAAACATTCATCATATCTCAATCGTTCAAACAAACATGTTTTTCATACAATTTCGAGCTTAAATTGAGCTTACGGAAGCTCTAAAATCAACCCGAAAACAATTAAGGACTAAATTGAAACATTTTAAAAAAGAATGGGAAAAAACATAAAATAGGAGTCACACGATCGTATAATAGACTGAGACTGTGTAGCCTTGACTCACATGGTCGTGTGTCCAGGCCATGTAACTCAATAAGGCCATGTGGGTCCAAGTGTAAAATTTCAACAAATGTCATACGGCCATGTGGCTGGACCATGTAACTTATTGTGGTGTGATCTAAAAGTAACAAAAATCATATTGCACAAGTCCGTGTCAACCACATGTGTGTGACACACAATTGTGTGGTAAATAGTGTGACCCAAAAAATGTACCTTACTATGCAAGCTATCAACCTAAACATTTATCTATGTCATGAATTTGCATATAATCATTCTTTAAACCTGTCCAAAATGCACAACAATCATACCAAAACATAACATTTCCTATTTCTAACCAATATGCCTCAAGGCATCTTCACATACATGAATCAACTTCAAGATACTTTACCATTTCATGACAAACTCGAACATAACCATGCATATACCTTATAAACAATCAAAATACCAAGTTTCTATCATCTAAAATTTGACCATGTTTTCGGACCAACAGTCTATAAGTTTGACACTAAAAACCATTTCGCATATCATACTTTTAACATCTATTTCAATCATCAAAATGTTATACCATGTTTTCCAACAAAATCTCACATATTCAGACATTCTATATCATAATCAAACCTACCAAACTTCATGTTGTTCCATCACATTCCATATTTAATAATCACATTCAAGTTACCGTATCAAAACCATAATCAACATACCAAAATGTCAACAAGTAAACATTCTTTATATAACATCATTCACACCTTGCTATTACAAACACTTATTGTCACATCCCAAAAACCGGATTAGAAGAAATTGGGTTAGTGAAACCAAGAGTGGTTACTTCCTGATTTTTAGTTAAGATTGTGAAAATTTTGTAAAGTGAATTAATCTAGTTTAGTGGTTAAGTGTGTTGCTTGTGTGTGTGAGGTTATGGG
Organism: Gossypium bickii; assembly: GCA_025503065.1. NCBI lineage: Eukaryota > Viridiplantae > Streptophyta > Magnoliopsida > Malvales > Malvaceae > Gossypium > Gossypium bickii. Next base: position 23,048,819 of record CP106715.1, read on the forward strand.
TTCGAATACTTTTTCTTATATTTTTTTTTTATTTTTGTCTAAACCCCAATATTTGAACGTTAGATTTATATATAATATTTTCGTTCAATTAATGACAAGAATGAGTCTGCTGGTTCAGTGGTAAGGCTTAGAATGAGTCTGCTGATTCAGTGGTAAGGCTTCAACTTACCTTTCGGTCTTGTGTTTGAATCTCCATGTGTGTAAAATGGGGCTTATTTTTGTTTTAAACTCTGAAGAAAAGAATCTGATATGAATAATTATAAGAGTTAGTGGGTGGTTTTTAAAAACAAAGAAAAAGAGAGAGTGTCTCCTAAAATTTCTCCCACACACACTCTCTCTTTCCCTAGTCAAATGTCACATCTTTTCATCTTTCCCAATTTCATTTGTTTTTTTCTTTTGGTTCCAATTTCCATTTTTCCAATCATCCCATATTTGGTTTTCCTCTTTTTTGCTTCTAAATTATTGTTGTTCACTTTGCTTTTGTTTTGGCGTAGATTAGTGATATTGTTCGTTCTATCCAGTTTTTTTATTGTGGGGGGGTGAAAATCTCTAGATGAATTTTTCTCTGGTTTCGTAAGTGCATTAATCTCTCCGCTGTTCAGGGTTCTAGTATTGCAACTGTTGAATCGGCATCGAAAAACGACCAAGTGTGTAACGAAAAACTCAAAAAATAGCGAATGGCGTTATCTTTGAAAAACCCATCGCCGACGCGTCACATACCGTATGCCAGTGTATGTGTATGTGTCGTGATTTGCCCGGCTATTTTGGCCGTGTGGGCCACAAGGGTTGGCCAATTGGGTCGTGTGGGCCCATTTTCTGAAATTTTACTCTAAGCCCATTTATGATGTACGATGTGTAATTAAATCTTCTGTAGGGTTCATATTAGAGGTGATCATGGGCCGGGCCGGGTCCAGACAAAATTTTAGGCCCGTTTTCTAGGCCCAAGCCCAGTCCGGCTCGAAATATGGGCCTAAAAATTTGTCCAAGCCCGGCCCAAAAGAAAATTGATAAACCCAATCTCGGCCCGGCCCGACCCATATTAAATTTTTTTTAGTTTTTTCATTAAATAAAAAAATTTAAAACAAATATTAAAACAAATAAAAATAAATAAAAATATGTAATTTTTTTTAGCTTTTTTCATTAAATAAAAAATTTTAAATCAAATATTAAAACGAAAAAACAAATAAAAAATATGTAAATTTTTTTTAGCTTTTTTCATTAAATAAAATTTTTTAAAACAAATATTAAAAAAAACAAATAAAAAATATGTAAATTTTTTTTAGCTTTTTTCATTAAATAAAAAACTTTAAAAAATATTAAAACAAAAAAATAAATAAAAAATATGTAAATTTAAAAAGTATATTTGATTAAAAATAAAATATATATTTAATATATAATTCGAGCCGGGCTGGGCTCGGGCCAAAAAAGTTTTACCCGAGGCCCAGCCCTTTTTCTAAACGGGTCTTTTTTTTTTTGCCTAAACTCATATTTCGGGCCTATATTTTTACCCGAACCCTCCCATTTTTCGAGCGAGCCGTCAGGCTGGGCCGAGTAGCCCAACCCATGATCACCTTTAGTTCATATTGCTTAAATATGACTTGAAAACAAGGTATTTGTTAGTGTGCTACTATATGCGATGTGTTTAAAGGTACGTAAAATATATGTGTATGATCAGTTTTCTATCAAATCTGATGGCATGTCTCTGTGTTGCAATGTTGTGTATGAGTATAAGATGTTTGACTATGTTGAATTGTATCTGAATTTACTTTATGACCATGCATGTGACATTATGGTTTTTCTAGTCAAAGTGATTAGTTATCTGGTATATTTGTCTACAAAACATGTAAACCATGCTTATTGGATTCTATTAAGATTATGGATGCATGTTTAACATGCTTATCATACTGATTCTGTATATGCATGTCATGTCACATTGCATTAGGGCTGGGATAATATGGTAAGGAGGAAGTTCTGGCAGTTTAATAATCTGCACTATTTGGTGGGTTACCCACATTTTTGTCTAGCAGCTTGGTTGCAATCATGGTGGCTTGACCACTCATATTTGTTTTGGCAGCTTTGCTGCGATATAATGGCTTGACCACATATATATGATCTAATAGTTTTAACTGCAAATTCTGGTAGCTTTGTCCACAAATATCTATTGGTGTGATTTTGGATGGATGAGTTTTAGGGAACTCTATTTTGGTTTGTAGCAAAGTTGAGTAAGAAGCTTTCTGAAAAATCTGTACTATAATTTTATGAAAAAAAATGATGATTGTTGTATGATTGGCCAAAGAGTGAGGTGGTACCACTGTTGTGTCAGATAAAACCGATGAGTACTGTAGCAAATAACTAATTTTCGTAAAAAAAAAAAGTTTTCCGATCCCATTTCTGTGATTAATTAATTTTTTAATATTATTTTTATAAAAAAACAGTTATTGTTGTATCTTTTCTTGAGTTCTTTTTTACTTAATTGCTCTTGAATGCTTAATTCCAAACAAAAAGAAGTCTATCAAATATCAATCTACCATATCAAATCTAGGAGTGAGCATTCAATCTAATCAAGTTAAATCAAGTGAAAAAATTTCGAGTTAATGGAGTTGACGAGTCATATTTTATCATCCAACTCGATTTGAGATTTTTTCGAATTGAGTCAAGTGAAATGAAATTCGAGTCGAGAAGAGTCAAGTGAAATTGTTCTAGTTAAATTAAAAAAAATAAACATGTCAAATTAAAATCTTATTACAATATAACTAATTTTGTGTTATAGCACATAAATTTGAAACCATATATATTTGAATTTTTTTTAAAAGCAAAATAATAATAAAAAAATACTTTAGGATGATAATCTTGAATCATTAATTTACCTTATTTAGGTCCCAAAATTATTATTTTAGAAATTTTTAAATTTTTAAACTTTCTTTATATTAGAATTTTTTAATTTTTTAAAATATAAATTTTGGAATTTTTATAAATATTTTAAATTTTAAACATTATTTTGAATTTTTGAAAAATTATTTTGAATTATTTTGTAATTTTTATTGAAAAAGAGACTAATTTACTCATTTTCAAATTTGACAAACACCAAAAAAGTATTTACACAAATCTGTTATTCGAATTATTTTAGTTAATTGAATTGTAAAATTCAACTCAATTCAAACTCGAAACACACTAGAATAATTCAATTAACTTGATTCGATTAACTCGAAATTTAATTTTTTTTTGATTTTTTTGAATCGAATCGAGTTTTTCTCATTTCTAATCAAATCAATTAACTAAAACGGAAAAATATCGATTTTTGATTTAATCTTTTAACATTATTTATTAATATATTTAAAATTAATTTTTTTCATGCACTTGTTAATTGTTTGAATTTTTTTAAAATAAATTCAGATTTCAAAAATAATATAATTTATAAATTACTTTATAATATATTATTGTGTGTATATGAAGAAGGACCCAACTAGAGGTGCTTGCCTAAGCCTAGTCCAACCTGAAATATAAACTTAAAATTTTGTCAAATCTATCCGTATTTGCAAAAGATTAACTTAAACCCATTTTAAACTAGCTTATATTATATTTCAAATATTTTTTTAAAAATATTTATATTTTATTATTTTAACATTAATAATTTTATTTTATTTTATTGAAAATTTTTATATAGTGATCTTAACATTATTTTAATGTTTATATTATAGTAGTATTATATATTTAGTATAAGTTTATTTTTTAACGTGTTATAAATTACATAATATATAAAAATAACATAATATAAAATATTATAAACTTAAAAGATGGTCGGGTCGGGTCGAACTCCGGCCTTGAATTTTCAAGCTTGAGCCCGACCCATATTTTAAAATGAACTTAAAATTTTTATTCAAACTCATTTTTCGAGCACTCAAACCTTCCAAAAGTTTGAGCGGGCTTGAAGGCGAATAACCCAACCCCTGAACAGATCTAAATCCAATTACTTTAAAAAAAACTAGACATGTTTTACATTATTTACCTAGAAATATTTGTTAAGACATTTTGAAAAACTTTATAAGAAGAATGGAAATTTTATACTTTTATTTTTTTAAAAAAATTAAACCTCTAATTTATAAAGATTATATATTATTAGTAATTAGTTTATTTGAATAAATCTTGACCAAAAGTTTAACCTTAATCCAAATTTGCATTTATGGAAATGGTTTTTAGTGCTTTAATGTTTTCCAACCTATTTAAGTAAAGGAATATCTATAAATTTCCCATACTCATATTATTTTATCCAAGTTTGACTTCTGTTTTTTTTTTACTTTTTTAAATTACGTAATAATTTGTAATTAAATATTCAAATAACTTACTGCTATGTCTCAAAAATTAAGTGTGACAATTGTCAACAATTTTATTACTCAAAAACTAATTTCATTATTTATATCAATATATTACTATAAATAGTATATATGAAGATTATACTTACATAAATTTTAATATTTTAAAAATCTATTATATTTAGAAGCCAGTGAATCATAAATAAAATGATAAAAATTTTCAAAGTGACGAGGACGATTTTATAACTTAGTAAAAAATATAACAAAATCTTTGTATAAAATTAAGGTATAAAGATAAATTTAGCCCTTAATGTTTATATATTTTGTTAATTTGATTCTTATTTTTTTAGTTAAATTTTGCCTTTCAACAGTCAAAATATCTTTTTTAATGAAAATACTGACTAAAATATTAAAATTTTATAATATTGGCATGGTAATCTGAATAATAGTCCACGTGCACTTCATGCTAGCTAACATGTCACTATTTGACTTGTATGCAAATCAATAGATAATTTAAAAATTATAAAATATTCAAAAATTAAAAATAAAATAAAAAATATAAAATTCAAAAAATTTAGCATGAAGTACAATTAGACTATCATACGGGCTTTCATGTTAAAAAATTTAATAATTTAACTTGTATTAATGTTAAAGAAACAATAAATTTATTTTTTAAAAGGATAATGGTCAAATTTAACTTTTTTTTTTAAATTGATCATAAAATTTAACTAAAAAATAAGAACTAAATTGATAAAAAATACAAACATTAAGGGCATAATTTCTCATTATGCCTAAAATTAAACTACCGTTTTTTTTTCCTGAAAATCTACCTACCTCTTCCAAAAAGTATATATTTAAAAGAATCATTTTATGGTAAAAAGAATATTTTAATAAGGTAATGATGCTTAATATATGTAAACAAATATAAAGGAAAAGTAGCAACAATAATTACAATTTCAAAAAATATTTTTCCATTAAAATAAAAACTTTAGCATTTTAATAACAAAAAGTTGAATGAGGTGACATGAAGGATCGGAACTTGGCAGTGGAGCATTTCTTTGACTTGGTGGACACAGTGACACAGTTCTTTCATTGGTTCAAGTTTCAAAGCTGACCTTTACCCTTTCAACACTGTGTTCTCTTCTGATTCCTTCCTATATGCAGGCTGTCGCTTAGGCAAAACTTCCTTCCTCCATCGGCTGATACCGCCTTCGCCATCGCCGTCGCCATGTCTCTCTTCCACCCTCATAGCTGCTCCAATTCTTTCATTTCAGGTTCGTTCTGTCTCAGCTTTTGTTTCTCATCTGAATTACATAATGATGCATGTGGATTTGCAACCATCGAGTTGCACACATTGTTTCTGGTCTCAACTTTCACCACTATCAATGTAAGTATATATATTTCTTTTAAGACTTATTTTCTTATCTTAATCTTCACCTCGATTAATCTGGATTATCCGAGCAGTTTCCACGGACAGTGGAGCAAACCCAACAGCAGACACCAACAGTAGTAATGATTTGGTATAACAATCCGGCCTCTTATTGTTATCTATCAATTTTGCTTTTATCTATTCTCTAGTGGAGTTGACATTGTAGAAGAGATAATAATATTCTTGATTATGCAGTGCTTTAAGGATTCTAAACAAAGGATTAAGAAGATGTTCAAACAGATTGAACTTTCTGTTTCTTCTTATGATACTGCTTGGGTTGCAATGGTTCCATCTCCCACTTCCCACCGCAATCCATGTTTCCCTGCCTGCTTAAACTGGCTGTTGGATAATCAACTCCCTAATGGTTCTTGGGGTCCTTGCCGTCCCCATCCCTTGCTAATTAAAGACACTCTTTCCTCCACATTGGCATGTGTCCTTGCGCTGAGACGATGGGGTGTTGGTGAAGAACACATGACAAAGGGTATATTTTCATTCACCCATTTTTCCCTCATTAGTGTTTCATGGATTAACATTATTCTTTTCTTCTGCAGGGCTTCGGTTTATTGAGTCACATTTTGGTTCGGCTTCTGATGAAAGCCAACTTACACCTATTGGATTTGATATCATATTTTCTGGTATGGTTGAATATGCTAAGGATTTGAATTTGAACCTCCCTTTGAGATCAACAGATATAGATGCTTTATTTCATAAAAGAGATATACAGCTCAGAAGGTATACTTTTGGTCTCTTTTTTTTTTCCTATTATTTTTAGTGTAAATGTGGTGTCAACCATTAGGCATATAATAAGCATAGCATTAGCCAAACCAAATTGTTGGGCTGATCATTCTGACCAGCCTTTGTCTTTGTCGGACCTGGTTTTTTGTCTAACTATTGCTTCATTAGTAAATGTTGAATGCCTTTTTGAAATCATGGAAGCACTTTGAAGAAACGAATAAATTTTGGCCTTGGCGTCATGTCTTGATTTAATTGCCACAGAGAAAACTCTAAAGGGAGGGAAGCCTACTTAGCATATGTTTCGGAAGGAATTGGCAAACACCAAGACTGGGCAATGGTCATGAAGTATCAGCGGAAGAATGGATCATTGTTCAATTCACCATCTGCAACAGCAGCCACTCTTTCTCACCTTCCAAATTCCGGTTGTCTTCATTATCTCACTGCACTCTTAGACAAGTTTGAGAATGCAGGTTAGTAGGCCAATGCTACTTCACAAATTTCAATGTATTCTGCAACATTATCTATTTCTATATTACTAATTATCATGTTCACTTCAGTTCCCACACTTCATCCTTTCCATGTTTTTCCCCGACTTTGTATGGTGGAGACTGTTGAAAGTTTGGGAATTGGTCAGCATTTCAGGGAAGAAACTACAAGTGTATTAGATGAAACATATCGGTAATCTACTTTTACAAACATAGTTAATGTATATAATCTATGTAACTCGGACTCTACCTTTTTTCATTTTTTGACATTTGAAGAAATATTGAATATAGCCATGTCAGACAAGTACTTTTATCCAACATTCATCCTAAGTCTGGGTAATATAGCATAAAATGTATTTAGAAGGCTGTTTTATTGTAATAGGTTGACAGGATCTTATGTCCATTCTGTAAAAGACAAATGTATTTAAAAACGTCTCTTTAACTTCATCGATCATGTCTTAAACAGATGCTGGCTACAGGGGGAGGAGGAGATATTCTTGGACCCGCCCACATGTGCATTGGCTTTCCGAATACTACGTGTAAATGGTTATGATGTTTCCTCAGGTATGTTTATGCTTAGTGGTATTCAGATGATATTGATAAGGGATAGGATCCTTCTAGTTAAAGCCTTTTTCTGCACTATCTTGTGGTGTAGAAGCCTTAGCTGGATTTGCTGAAGAACACTTCTTCAATTCACTTGGAGGATATTTGAAGGATTTGGATGCTGTCGTTGAGCTATTTAGGGCTTCACAGATGATCATACATCCAAATGAACAACTTCTGGAGAAACACATCTCATGGACAAGTCGTTTCTTGAAACAGGAATTATCCAACACTTCTAAATGTGCATATAAACATAAACAAAATATTATGCAGAAGGTTTTTTTTCTTTTTGGATTGATAATCAGTTAGTTCTGAAGGAAATTGTCAAGTTCTTTTCTTTTCCATATTTGATTCAGGTACTTACCGTAGAATGGTCGCCTTCTATAATTTTCAGGTGAATGATGCCCTTGAGTTCCCCCATTATGCAAGTTTGGAGCGCTTAGTATACAGGAGAAACATAGTGAACTATGATGTAGATGATATACGGATGCTTAAATCTTCATATAGGTACTCCTTTGGTATTTTATTCTTCTACTAACATATTTCCTTTAAATAAATAATAATGTATACCTGATTTGCATCTTATTTTACTGTCTTTGCGTGCTAGTTCTTTGAGTATTGGCAACAAAGATTTCCTAAGACTAGCAGTGGAGGACTTCAATGCCTGTCAATCTATATATCGTGAAGAACTCAAACAACTCGAGAGGTAAATTTGTTTACAAAGATAGAAACCATGATGCAGTGACAAGAATTCTTATGGAGTTCCCAACTCATGGGAGTTACATTTCATTCGCTACAGTAGACATCAGTGAGAAATGCTTTTGAAATTATTGCATGATATCCCTTCTGTGAAACAGGTGGGTTCGAGAAAAGCGATTGGACAAGCTGAAGTTTGCCAGGCAGAAACTGGCATACTGTTACTTTTCTGCAGCTGCAACACTATGCTCTCCTGAATTATCTGATGCTCGCTTAACATGGGCTAAAAATGGCGTGCTTACTACTGTGGTTGATGACTTTTTCGATGTTGGAGGTTCTGAAGATGAACTGTTAAACCTAATTCAATTGATTGAAAAGTAGGCTCTTTTTCCTTTTCTTGTTCATTTATATCTAACCACTTTTGGTGTATTAACTTTCTGTAGTTCTTTTAACTAATCTTGCCTATAACAAAGTAATGGCTTATGAGAAAATGAAACACAGGCATGATTTAGATGTCAGCATTGATTGTTGTTCTGAGGAAGTTGAAATCATATATTCAGCACTTGACAACACAATTTCTGAGATTGAGGAGAAAGCAATTGCATGGCAAGGACGTAACATAAAGACTCATGTTTCTGAGATTGTGAGATCCAATATTTATTTTACACTTCATATTAACAATGAATAGTAGAATCCTGAAGAGTAACTTGTGTGAACTAAATCTGAAAATTTAGGACACTATTAGTATTGAAGAAAATTTGGAATGAACCAGTATTTAAACGGACAATGTTTACGTTGCAGTGGCTGGATTTGCTTAGGTCCATGTTGCAGGAAGCTCAGTGGTCAAAGGAGAAGGCAGTCCCAACTGTGGATGAATACATGAGAAATGGTTACATTTCGTTTGCCTTGGGACCAATCATCCTCCCGGCTCTCTATTTTGTTGGCCCTAGGCTTTCAGAGGCTGTTGTTAAAAGCGGGGAATATAGTCTTCTATTTAGGCATGTAAGCACTTGCGGGCGTCTTCTCAATGATATTCATAGCTTTAAGGTATGGCTTCTCTTTGGACCAATAACACTGCTAGTCTCATGTGAATGGAAGTTTGGAAATATTTAGTAATTAATGTCCCATATGGTTGCAGAGGGAATCTATGGAGGGAAAACTGAATGCGGTATCTTTGCACATAATTCATGGTACCAATTCGGTAACCGAAGATCATGTAAATCAAGAACTGAAGCATTTAATCGAGGAAAGGAGGAGAGAACTGCATAGATTAGTGCTGCAGAAAAATGATAGCATTGTCCCAAGACAATGCAAGGAACTATTCTGGAAAATGAGCAAAGTATTGCATCTCTTTTACATGAAAGATGATGGTTTTACCTCACATGAAATGGCGAACGCTGTAAATGCAGTAATACATGAGCCTATACTCGTCGATCAACTCTAATTATGCCAAGGTGAGGGAAGTTATGGTAGTATTCAATCTCATCATATCTTAGGCCTATCAACAACTGAAATAGTGTTTGCTTTTCCTTTTTTTAATTCACATATTCTATATATATAAAATAAAATCAGCTCCTTTGGGAATCACTAGAAATAAAAAGGGGCATTACAGTTAATTTGGTATTTTAGTGGATTTCATAGGACAACCCTCATATTCTAAAAAAACAGACATATTGAATTAAAAGAAACGTCAAAATAGATAATTCCTTTTTACTGTATCAATAAATATATCGTAGCAACACCAAAATTAATACCATTTCCAATTATTTACTTAAAATACTTCTTCAACCGCTTTCTACATTTAAATTTAGTTTTTGTTTCAATGTTTTGAAATAATATTTAACATTTATTTTTATATTTTTTATTCATTTAAAATGGAATCTGGATCTCTCTTTTTTTTGAAAGTACTTGTTAATCTGATTAAGTGATAGGACACTTATGTTATTATATGTAAAAATAATAATAGACTTTCTTATAGTACTATAAAATGAGATATTTAAAAAAAAATATATTGTAAAATGAGAAAGAAGAAAATAAAAGACGAGTGTTTTAGAATAGAAAAGATAAGCGTTACATTAATACACCAAAAAATAATTGTAGCCACAATTTTAATAATATTTATATACATATATTTTGACAATTTCTATATTTAGATATTTAATGCAGTTATTAAAATTAAAAAAAATATTTAAATGTGGAGGACGCGGGGTGAGTGTGCTGAAGTACATTATTCTCTTATTTATAGTTGAAAATTTTAGATGTTATATCAAAAAGAATAAATATAATTAAAACTTATAATAAAATTATTTTTTAAAATGTTACATTGTAGATTCAATGCCGTCTGTTTCGGTTTCAAATATTTGGAGTATATAACTAAATCAATTAAAGATGATATAAAATGTTTTTTTTTCTCTAATCCCCATATTTTATATGATATGATTTATAATAAATTATTCTACACCCTGATCAAGACAATAGTAGGTAATCATTGTAATATTGCACGGATAATTTTATTATCTTTTGTAGTTTAAAATTTTCCTTAAATTGTATGTTATGTAAAGTTTTCAAGTTGAATGACGAAGAATTAATAGTGAGTTTGGATGAGTAGTGTATTTATCGTATAAAAATAGCGGTGATAATAAGATTAAATACTGTAATATGAGATAAAAAGTAAACTATACACACCCTCCATCCAAACCAACCCTTATCTCTATGTTAATAACATGGCATGCATAATAGCAAAAGTATAAAATCATTTTTATATATTTTATTTTTAGAGCGAAAGGATTAAAAGTTGTTCTAAAATTATGATGTCAAATGACTTGGGTTTTTTTTCTTCACCTTCATTTATATAATTATTTAAACTAATTTTGTATAAATTACAAAAATATATATTTGACAAAATAATTTTACGAATCAATTACAATGACTTAGTTGCAATTATGAGAAAAGAAATCCTAGAAGCAAGCATACATTGGTAAAGTCAAATTGGTGGTTATAGAAATAAAGATGTTTGTTGTTAGACTAATGAGTAAAGTCAGTTAGTAGTTAAAGGTTAGCTGATAAGTCAGTTAGGGTTGTTAGTCAGTTATCTAAAACTGTTGCTACTATCTGTTAGCTTACTGATTGTATAAATACTTCACCCAGTCATCTTTCACAATAAGAAAAATATTATATTGAGTTTCATTCCTTTGTTATGTTACTTTAACATGGTATCAGTTGTCTTCTTCATCCTGGTTACTCTCGTAAGGTTTTATGGAGCTCTCATCTAGTCCATCTGTTCATTCCGCTGCACCAGAAATGGCGTCCAATGTTGCTGACAGTGTCAATAGTAGGCTCCTTTCAACTAAGAAGATTAGTGTGTTTCTTGATGATACTAACTACCTCTTGTGGCGGCAACAGGTCCTTCTTGCAATCAAAACGTATAAACTTCAGTCTTTTTTGGATTCTCGTACTGTTACCCCACCACAGTTCATTTCAGGAGGAGATGGTGTTCTTCAAGAAAATCCAGAATTCAGTCGTTTTGAACAGCAGGATAGTGCATTGGCGTCTTGAATTCTGTCTTCTGTAAGCCCCACTGTCCTTCCTCATCTCATAGGGTTAGATACAAGTGCTCAGATTTGGAACGCGATCACCACATTGTATGGCAGCAAAACCACCTCTCGATTAATGTTTTATCGACGAGCGCTGCACTCTCAACGTAAGGAAGATCTGTCCATGAAAGATTTTTTGATGAAGATGTTTTTGTGATAATCTTGCCAGTTGTGGAGAAGTTATCAGCCAGCATGAGCATGTGACAGCTATTTTCAACGGTCTACCACCTGAGTATGAATCGGTTATAACCATTATCACAGCTAGCCAAATACCTTACACTGTTCAAGGAGTTACAACTATGTTGATTGATGCAGAAGCTCGCCAGCAAGTCTCCATCTTTGAGGTATCTAGGTCGGCTAATGCAGTGACTCATTCCCCTGACAAGTCTACAAGTTGTTCTGAAACTCCTATCTATCGCCCTTCTTCAACTCGAGGTCGTGGACGTGGTAGATCGTCCGGGGCCATCATTCAATGTTAGCTGTGTGGGAAAATGGGCCATCTTGGTGACCGCTGTTATTATAGGTTTGACACCAATTATAAAAGTACAGGATATAGACCCCCCAATGCATAGGCAAATGTTTGCATGGTTGGACTAAGGGCCACTGTACCAACGTGGATGTCACCTACCATGCCTCTGTGTACATCGTCTGTTCCTAATCCTCAAGCGAGCTGGTATTTCCAACCTGGTTCAGTCTCTCCATGGGCTAACCATTTATTGTTCCTTCGTCATCACATGCTAGTACTTCAGCTCCTAACACTGCTCAACCTTAAGTCTGCTTTGCTACTCCAGAGACGGTTGGAGATAATGCCTGGTATCCCGATTCAGGTGCCACCCATCATTTGACAAATTCGGCTGGTTCCATAACTGATAGTTCCTCGAGCAATGGTCCAGGTAAAGTATTTGTTGTTAATGGTGCTGCCCTACCTGTGTTGGCTACTGGTCAGTCTTCTTTGCTCACTAGAACTCGACCATTGTATATGCGCTCATTGTTGTTTGTACCTGGTATAGCTAAAAATCTGTTATCAGTATCCAAGTTTACAAAAGATAATCAGGTGATATTTGAGTTTCTTCCTACACAATGTCAAGTGCGTGATCTTCAAACCAGGGAGGTCCTTTTGCGTGGATCCATGCACCATAGATTTTACAAACTACATCTTCCAAATGCATCTAGGAGTGGTTCGGTTGAGTCATCAGAGTTGGCACAATGTTTTTCAGCTAAACTTTCTGTTCCCTTACATATATGGCATTCTCGACTAGGACATCCATGTGAAGATGTTCTCACTAAAGCTTTGCTTCATTGTAACATAGCATGTGATAAAAATAAAGTACCTCTTAATTGTGTTGCCTGTCATCTTGGCAAAGCGCATAATCAACCATTTGCTAAGTCCACGACTGAATATTTTGCTCCTCTTCAATTAGTTATGGCTGATGTCTGGGGACCAGCACCAGTTTCTTTAAATGGTTTTCGATTTTATGTAGCCTTTACCGATGCCTATATAAGGTATACATGGGTATATTTTATGCGGCAAAAGTTAGAGTGTGTGGCATCTTCATTCAGTTTCATAAACAAGCAGAGAGATCACTTGGTGTAAAGCTTAAAATCTTGCAAACAGATGGAGGGGGTGAGTTTCAGGTGCTGAAATCATACTTATCTCAACAAGGAATTGTGCAACGACTTACATGTCCATACACTTCTGCCCAAAATGGACTTGTTGAATGGAAACACAGACAGATAGTTGAAGTTGGTCTGTCCATACTAGCTCATGCGTCAATGCCTTTAAGTTTTTGGTCTGATGCATTCACCAGTGCCATCTACCTTATTAACCGATTACCTTCTCCATCTCTTGGTAATATTTCACCTTATGAAAAACTCTTCAAGCTTTTAAACCATAAAATCATCCACTTAGAGTTTTTGGGTGCTTATGTTTTCCCAATCTCAGGCCCTACAATAGGCAAAAACTTTAATTTCTTTCCACCCCTTGTACATTCTTGGGTTATCCCCTCTACACAAAGGGTATAAATGCCTTGCCTCTAATGGGAGACTATATGTTTCACTGCATGTCACTTTCCATGAGGATATTTTTCCCTTTAAAAATAAGAGTCTCCAAGTCAAGCCATCCTTACCAACAACAAAGTCAAGTTCCAAACTCATTGTCTTATCCACCCCACCCCACCTACACCTATCATATCATCTGACACTACAATTAACTCCCCAGCCCAGCCTTTCTCTCCTGTCAATCATCCTAATCTACCTACTCCACTAAATCATTCACCTAGCAATCCTATGTCCAGCCCTCATTGTCCCACCCCACCTAGTCAATCTTGTCCACAGTCTTTATCTTCTCTTAATGCTCATCCCATGGTTACGAGAATCAAAGCGGAGGTTTGCAAACCTAAGGCATACATGAGCTCAATTTCTTCTCCTTCTAATGACATACCTGTCATAATTCATGAAGCAATGCGCCATGAGTGTTGGCGAACTGCAGTCCAATGTGAATTGCAAGATCTTGTACTCAACAATACATGGCACTTGTGTTCTCTTCCTGCCAATCGCCAAGCAATAGGATGTAAATGGTTATTCAAAGTGAAAAAGAAAGCTGATGGCTCCATCGACAGGTACAAAGCTCGACTGGTAGCTAAGGGGTTCTCACAGCATGCTGGACTTTATTCTCGGGACACCTTCAGTCCGGTGGTTCGCGCAATCACTATACACATCATTCTTGCTATAGCTGTCATGAGAGGGTGGAATTTTAGACAACTTGATGTCAACAATGCTTTTCTGAATGGTGAGTCGACGGAAGAAATATATATAGAGCAGCCTCTTGAGTTTGAAGTGGAAAGTCAGACGGGTTCAAGGTTGGTTTGCAAGCTCACCAAAGCTCTCTACGGGCTTCGTCAAGCACCTCGAGCGTGGTTCCAAACTCTCAGACGGTTTCTAGTCGATACACTTGGTTTCTCTGCCTCAAAGGCCGACTCTTCTTTGTTCATTAGAACTTTCTCAAATTCCTGCATGTTTCTAATGGTATACGTGGATGACATTATACTCACTGGAAGCTCTAACAAGGACGTTGATGATGTAGTGACACAATTTCATAATAAATTCGCACTTAAAGATATGGGGAAACTCAATTTTTTCTTGGGCATTGAAGTTCAGCACTGGGCTCAAGGAATTGTTCTCAATCAGAGGCGGTATGTTCAAGAAATTCTTCACAAAACTGGGATGTCAAGTGCTGCATCTACTCCCACACCCATGGTTGGCTCATCCAAGCTTGTTGCATCAGATGGTAGTCCACCTCTTGCTGATGGTCAGTTATATCGAAGTGTTGTTGGTATGCTTCAATATTTGTGCATCACAATACCTGACTTAGTGTTCAGTGTTAACAAGCTAAGCCAATTCATGAACTCACCTACCGAGAATCATTGGAAAGCAGTTAAAAGAGGTGTTGCGATATCTTTTCGGGACATTGGATCATAGTTTGTATTTCTCTTGAGGACCGTTCAACCTAGTATGCTATTCCGATGCTGATTGGGCCTCCTCGGTTGAGGACAGAAGGTCGACTACAGGCTATGTGGTTTATTTAGGACCTAACCTTGTTGCTTGGAGCTCTAAAAAGTAAGCCGTCGTGTCGTGTTCTTCTGCTGAAGCCGAATATCGGAGTTTAGCGGATTGTGTCTCTGAGTTGTTGTGGTTTAAGCAGTTATTAGATGAGGTTGGTGTGATGCAGGTTCAGTCACCAGTGGTTTGGTGCGATAATACCTCCACAGTGTCAATGGCTGCGAACCCTACTCACCATGCATGTATCAAACATGTCGAGATAGACCGACATTTTGTCCGAGAGAAAGTTCTTGATGGCTCTATACAAGTGAATTTTGTTCTGTCAGCAGCTCAAGTGGCTGATGTTCTTACAAAACCAATCACACCAAAGCATTTTACTGATTTTAGACATGCTCTACAGGTTTTTGGCAGTCATGATCAGTTTAAAAGTCGAAGGGAAAACGGGGAGAATGTTAGACTAATTAGTAAAGTCAGTTAGTAGTTAAAGGTTAGCTGATAAGTTAGTTAGGGTTGTTAGTCAGTTATCTAAAATTGTTGCTGCTATCTGTTAGCTTACTGATTGTATAAATACTTCACTCAGTCATCTTTCACAATAAGAAAAATATTATATTGAGTTTCATTCCTTTGTTATGTTACTTTAACATTTGTTTGATCTCTCCCTTTTTAAAATAGAATGGTTAAGATTGATATTCAACGATAACTTCAACTTCTTTCGATACATTAACAATACTCAGGATGATTATATTTTGAAATTTGGTTTAAAACTGCCTCACAAAAATTAATTATATATGTGGTTCATTATTTCAAAATTAAAGATTGGTATTATGAGTTATTGTAACAACTAAAGTGAATTTGTATTAAATGGTCTAATTATATTTATTAGTAATAAATTAAATCAAATCTATTTTTATTAATTATAAATAATTGTTTCCTTTTAACATAAGAACATATTAACTATATATATTGATAGTATGAATTTTGAATACTTAACTAGTGGCATTTGTAGGGCTGGTAGGCCTGCTCCTAAAATAGAAAATTATCCATTTAAGTCTTTTAAAAATTTTAAAATTTTAAATTAGTAAAGTTAAATTTGTACTTTGGTTCCCCTTAAAAATAATAAAAATTCGATTTAATATTTTAAAAATTATAAAAATATAGGCTATTAAAAATTAAAATTTAATTTTGACTTCTCCTAAAAGAATTTTCTAACTTCGCCCTTGTATTTAACAATGTAATGTAACAACTAAATTAAACTTGTATTGACTGGTTTTATCATATGTATTTGTAATAAATCAAATCTAATTCTATGAATTATAAATATTTATTTTATTTTTGCAAAGGAAAAAAATTGTTAATTTTATCAATAAAAAAAATGTTTCTTTTGATTAGCTTGAGCTTCGGAAAAATAATTAAATGAAATACTACTCATTTTAACTATTGTATTTATATTAGGTAGCGATTGCTAAAATTTGTGTAGTAAAAAAAAAAAGCTAACAATTTTAGAATAATGTGGGGTTTTTTTTTATATTTTTTAATCATTGAAGTAATATTTTAAATCCAAAATTTTTAAAGTTATACAAAAAAAAAAAAAAAAAAAAAAAACAGATTCTTTTACTTTAAAACCCCTTAAAACATTACTATTTAAATTTACAAACATGAAGCATCTCAATTTAAAGAATAAGCATTCTTTTGCCTGAAAGAGTTGCAGTAATCAAATGTATGGGCCCTCAAGCTACTATCCAACATTGGGTGTTTGCACTTGTGGGGAATGAATTTTCCAAATATGCCAATGAATTGATAGATTTAAATCACCTTCCGTTCGACGACAATGGTGGCCAGCTTTTTCTATCGAAAGATGTGCAGACAACAATCAAAGATTACAGCATTAGAGAACACATTGGGTGTTTGATGCAATTATTGCCATAGTTAAATGTTACTATTTACATTGGACGAAATTATGTGTTGATATATTTGATAGATGTGGCCACTGTAGTATTGAAGTTAAAGTTGGATCTGAGTGTCGTTTTCTTTAAATGTATTTTCTAGAGTATTTAAAACCAAATAGCATTTCCTTGGTGAGAAAATGTAAACATTCTTAGTTTGGGCTTTTGTTGGTAAAAGCTGATGAAATTAAGAGAACAGGTAAAACTCAATTCATTACATGAACCATACAGATGAGCCTCTAAGTTTGTGTATGCTTAAATGTGGTATGAATAGGTGTAGGACTTGAATTAAAATGGGTTCCTTAATGATAAGGCCCAAATCAAGTGTCCCATAAATAGTAAACGGGGGTGGCTTGTCCAATGAATAGCAGCCATCAAGTTTTTGGATAAAGGGAGAAAAGAGTCTAGCTATTTGAAGAGAAATTTGTACAGGCCGAAGCAATTTCTTCATCGCGTCTTCCAACAATGGTATGCTTTTAATTCTAATTTTTTTTATTTCTCATATGATTATATTTTAATTCTATTTTATGCCATTTAAATTAAAGATATCATTGTCTTTGTTAAAAGTTCTAAAATTTGTTAATATCCGTTGGTTTTAAATTATTTATTTGTTTAAAGTAAATGAATTTTTTCATAATTATATTACAAAAATATAATCAAATATTTTTTTAACAATTCATAAACGAGTATGTTAATAAATAATAATAATTAGGGTTATTTATTAATAAATAGAGAAAATATTTAATTAATCATTAATTTACTTTTTATTTATCTTAACATTACAATATCCTTTGCCAACGAGGCCTTTGTTGTGTTGGAAATGGTCTTCAACATTCAACTTTTGTATGTCTGTTTTCCTTCAAATTTATTATGATTAATTAGTTATAGTTTGAGTTAAGTTACTTGTTTGGTTTAATTATTTAATTCAATACTTATAATGGTTAATTTTTATTGGAATTGTTACATAGTTGTGACTTAAAAAAATACAATATCCTATAAATAATGCAACTTTTATTAAACTTATGCAAAGTAAAATGGATTCTCTCTGTGAAATCCCTTAATCTCGAGATGTCTCTATGGAAGATTTAACCCATAAGAAATTTCGATTTAGGAAAGAAGGTGAGAGCAAAGGTGGAGATGTGTTGGTCGAGCTATCCATTGAACCAAGAGTTTCCTGGAAGGACAAGCTAGTTGGTAAAACAACAAGTACCGGGGGAAATGGTCTAGAGGAGAAAGACGACAAGTGGCTAGATGATGATATTCAGAAATCGGTTGTGAATGGAACTCTCTCTATAGAATTTTCCGAAAGGATCCATCAAATCCTTATTAAGGATATGGAAAATACTGTGGTCTTAAAACTTTTGGGACATAACATTGGCTTTTTTGTTCTTCAAAATAAAGTCTATAGTTTATGGAAGCTATCATCACCATTCCATTTGATGGATATTGAGAATGACTATTTTTGGCCAAATTTCATAATAGACTTGATTGTGAAAAGGTGCTCTTGGAAGGTCATTGGATTATTTTCGGTCAATATTTGACAGTATAGCCATGGTCGATGTCCTTTAATCCAACACATAATTTTTCAAGTATCGTGATGTCATGGATCATATTTATGGGATTGCCAGGATTTTTTTACAAGAGGAAAATTCTAGTAGAAATTGAAGGGCTAATTGGCAAGGTCTTAAAGCTGGACATGAACATGGATAACAGAGTCAGAGATCGATTCGCACGTATGGCCTTGTATGTTAATTTGGACAAACCTTGAGTTAATGGGAAAATGCAGAGGGTTGAATATGAATTTCTTCCTACAATCTATTTTCACTGTTGAAGATATGGTCATGTAAAGGAAGGGTGCCCTAGTAGGAATGCTGAACCTATCTTTATCAGAAGTGAACCATCATTGTCAGAACCTTTGCCAGAGGTTGCGAATATGGCCGTTGATGGAACAGGGGAGAAAAGCGAAACTTATAAATCGTGGATGCTGGTGGAAAAGAGATCTCGTCGCAAATTAAGAGATTCAACACAATCTGGAACTGGATTTATGGCTAACAAAAAGGAAGGTTCGAGATTTAAGGCTTTATCAAATACGAAAGGTAACGTTGAATAAAAATCTATTTTAATTGGTAACGAATAGAATAATAAGTGGAAAAAAGGTAAAGACATTTTACCTGAGGGCAACCTTGATAGTACAATTGCCATTTTAGTGCGGGCCTTCACTCTATTGGACCTTCAATTAGAGGCCCAGGCAATGCATTCAATAACATTCCTTCAGCAGACCCAACTATTGTTAGCCACCTTCCTAGTGAACCAGGAGTTGGGCTCGTTGTGCCCAAGAATAGGCCTTTCAATAGTCCTTAATCTAAAGTGGGAGCTATCAAGGGCCTAAGGAACATGGATCAGGTGAAGAAGGCCATAATCGAGTTAGGGCTTGTTTCGACTATTGAGTTGGGGGTGAACAGTGTTCGGGTTTTTCAAGGTCGGATCACGAAAGCTCTTGGAAAAACTCTATCAAGCTCTGAAACTTCCGGCAATCAAGGATGGACTGAGGAAGGGTTTTTGTTAGGTCATCTTCGCGTGGCCTTGCATTACATGATGATAGATAAAATAATTTCTACTCTACAACCGAAACTTTTATCACAGGAACCAATGGATGTCACGATATCCAAATCGGGGATGGGTCTTGATCCGAGCAAACACTCAACGATTATCTTTTTAAAAAGCCAAGAACCAACAGTCAACGGTATGTTAGCAGGGGATGCCGGAGCAATTTCAAGGAAAGGGAAGACAAAAACTGTGGGTAAAGGCTCAAGGGAGAGATTGACAATCTCTCAATTTTCTAAAAATATTAATAAGGTTGTTCAAGGGAATGGGAGCAAATTGAAGGCAACAAGCAACTCTCGAGTTCTTTTACGGGAATCAATAACCCAGTTGGTTGAGGCCATTTCATCACAGGCCAATGGAGTTTTGGGCTTAGGTGACCCAGTCCAAAGGGCGGATGATAATCGGGACCCTCTCAAACATTAAACCTTTGATTTTTACTTTCTTTACTTCACTTTTATTTTATTATTTTTATATGTTTTTAAATCTAACCGTTTTTTTTTTTTGTGGAATTATCAAGGTTGTGCAAGTAGTAAAATTTATTTAGGTTTTTCGGGAATATAATTTAGAATTTGGACTGGACATAGTGTGCTTATTGGAACCGAGAGTTAGTGGTAAAAATGTAAATCTTATCATTGACAAATTGAGGTTTTGTTATTCTTATTGTTTGAAGCTATTGGATTTTCAGGAGGAATTTGGGTGGGTTGGAAGGATTCGATTCAGATTAAAATTATCCAAAATCACCCACAATTCATACTGCTATGTGTATCTGGTAATGATTTTCCTAATTTTATTTTTATATCTTTTGTTTATGGTAGTCCGAACAGGGAGGAAACGACAGGTTCTTTAGGAAAAGTTGAAATATACTTTACCGTATGACCTTTTTCCTTCTTTAATTATGGGTGATTTTAATGCTATTTTGTCACATAAGAATAAAAAAGTATACATTCCTCTGGAAAAAGATGTAGCCTCTTTGGCAATTTTGTAGATTCATGTAATTTGCAAGACTTGGGATACGTTGGCCCTTCCTTTACTTGGCAAAGAGCGGGAACGTATGAGAGATTAGATCAAGCTTTGGCTAATGGTTCTTGGATATCAGCCTTTCCTCATTGTCTAGTGTCTCACCTTCCGCGCATTAAGTCTAATCACAGGCCTATCCTTCTGAGGATTAATCCGGATTTTTGTTCGTCTATAGGAAGGCCCTTCATATTCATTGCTGGTTGGACCAAACGTGTGAATTTTCATTATTTTGTAAAAGATAAGTGGAATTTCTTCGGTAATATGGCTAACTCTCTTTCTGATTTTACTTATCACATTAATGAGTGGAATATGTCTGTTTACAGTCTTATAGGTACTTGTAAAAAGAATCTTATGAAGTCACTCTCCAATATCCAAAGAGCCTTGGCCACTCAGCCTCCAGTCGATTGCTTCAATTAGAGAGTGATGTTCATGACGAATTAGAAAACTTGCTTGATCACGAAAAAAGCTAGGTGTGATTGGCTTCAGCTTAGAGATTGTAATACCAACTTTTTCCATAGTTGAACGATCCAAAGGAGGAGATTTAATCGCATCACAATTTTACATATTGATAATGGTGAGTGGTGTTCTGATTAGAATATCCTCAAAACTGAATCAATTGGATTTTTCAAGAAATTTTATGGTTAAATACCAAAGCCCATGAAGGGATTACTGTCCAATTTATTCCCTCGTCTTAAGGAGCAAGACATTGTGTTTTTGGAAAAGGCAGTATCTGATGAAGAAATCAAGAAGGCCTTATTCGACATGAACCCTCTAAAAGCTCCGGGAAGTGATGGTTTTCATGCTCACTTCTTCTAGAGTCAATAGGATATTGTTGGTAATGCAGTGTGTGAGTGGGTTCAATGTAATGGCCTGAATTTTCAGTGGTGTCGGAACTGTGATTCGAGGTCACTAAATCCGACAAGTGAGTAGAAAATATTGTTAATTTAGTGAGTATAAGTTAAATGTGAAGTTAGGAAAATTTTTGAAATAGTGAATAGTGTACTAAAAAATATATTAAAATAATTAGAATCGAAAACGAGGTATCGAGACCTTGGAGATTTTCAATCTAGCCATATGTAACAACCCAAACCCGGCCCAAACACTATGGTCGAATCTGGATCGTTACGGGGAAAAGCTTTTCGAAAACCATTTTGGAAACCCATTAAACTTTGTTGAAAAACTTCTCGGATTTGATTATCTTGATAACAAAGAAAGAAAAATTCATACTCAGTGTTTATTTAAAAAAAAAAAAAAAACATTTTTAAGTCGAGTTATAAAACAAATTCCAAATGTGCCCGATGGCACGTTAAAAACAATTTTCGTTTTAACTTGGAATACATGTGATTTTAATTTAATTTTAATAATATAGTTTTAAACAAAATATCCAACATATGAGAAAGATAACAAAAATAAAGTTTGAGGAGGCCTTATTACATCCAAAATAAAATAAGCCAATAATAAAATAAAATAACTAAATTTGAAGTTCATTTAGTTCAAGTCCACTTTGCATGGCCACCTCGAGTCCATCCTAGGCTCACATCCGCGTCTATGTATCACCCGAAAAATAAAGGAGAAGGTGAGTCACCAAGACTCAAGATATGTAACCCTTCCCCAGTTTAAACATATTCATACACAACATATAACAAATTAATTATGCAAGTTATCATGTGTCCCAACCTAGCCACCATACGCTCGCTCTACCCCGCTTGTGGTACCAAACCACCGGTGGTGCCAAACCACTGGTGACATATAGTCACGATGTGCTACCAAAGCACCGTGTCCGTAGACACAAATCGGGTGATGGGGCCAACCCATCGTGTGATACCAAATCACTGGCAGACGATCCCATATCTCAAGTGGGGCCAACCCACGGTGGTATTAACCACAGGGATAAGTCGCTACTGAGGTGCCAAACCTCTGGAGGTACCAAACCTCTGGTGACCGTAGTCACAGTGTGTTACCAAAACACTGGTGCCCGTCGGCACATTATCACCGCCTCCACTCATCAACCCATATCGCAACCATAACAGAGTTTATACATTTATCATATGTATTAAAATAAAACATGCTTCCCAAAAGCATCACAGTAATCTCATATAAACAGAGACTTACCAAGGTTCTCGCTTGTACCATTTAAGGTACCAAATCCATATCTACACCAAGCAGAGTTACAAACAACAAATATTTATCACACATATTAACTGCTATAAGTGTGTATGTACACACCTGATACCAATGAGGAGTCTAAATCCGAAAACAACCAATCGGCCACACTTAATGTCCTTGCCCTATATTCGGCCATTCACGGGGGTTAGTATCCTAGCCATTCGGCCAAAACCATAATACCAAAAGGGTTAAGATTTAACCCAAAGCCTTACCTAGCGTCCTTGAGTACTAGCCACCAAACTATGTATTTCGTCCCCCTACAATCGGCCATTGCCACACTCACATTCAGTAGTCTTCAATTTAAAGGACAACCAAATAACTAACTAAAAGAGATCTTACCCTCACTTACCAAAAACCGAACACTTTAGGAATTAGAGGCTTGAATCAACTGCTTGCGAATTTGGAGTACCTTCTTGATCGCTTGCTAAGGAAGATTCAAGGAAATCTATCCTGCTCAAAAATTCGGCTTAGATGGGTTCAAAGAAGAAAGAGAGATTCAACACCCAAGTTAAAAATAGATTCGGCTATAACTTGAAAGAAAGGAAAAATAATGGCAAAGAGAGAGTAGGTGTTTTGGTCGAAATCAAAAGTAGAAGAAGAGAAAGATGGTGATGTAGAAATCGGTTTTGGGAAAATGAAAGAAAGAAAATGTAATAGGTGATTGCTAGCCGAAAATTGAGAAGAAGAGACTTAGCAAATTCGGCACTTAGCAAAAATTGGAGAAAAGAAAACAAGGGGTCAACTAATGTATTTATAGACTTGCCGTCCACCCTTCTAATTAATTCAAATAAATTTTGAATTAATCCCATAAATCCTTTGATAATCCAACCAATATCCAATAACCTTTTTAATCTAATAATCCCTCAATTATCCTACATTTATCACATTATCAAAATGATAATAGTAATATCCTTAATTTATCTTCTTAATATTAAGGAATTAAAAACCAATTAAAATGCTCACAATATCTTATTATCCAAGTAAAAATCTAATTAATAAACCCTTTATACATAATAATAATATCCTCATTATTATCTCTATTATCTAAATAGATAATAAAAAGAATTAAGGAGAGAAAATCTCTCTCCCTTGTGCCATCCAAACAAAGAACAAAAAGAGGATTTCACGACTCGAACACAAGCTCTCCCTTGCTCCTTGGTGGCGTCACATGTAGCTCTTAAGTGGGCTTACTTTGCCACTTAGTCTAGGCTCACTTTATGTCCAAATTATCCCCATTTATTCTTATAACACCCTCCCGCTAAGGCTCCTATCTTAAAAGTTAAAAACTAAAATTTCCTACCAAATCGAGCCAACATAAAGCCTTAAATTGATCATTATTATTCCATAAATAATGACACAAATGAGCTCATACATAAGAAAAATAATTTATTTCCAAATAGCCCCGTTTTGGGATGTTACGATTCTACCCCCTTAAATAAATTTCATCCCAAATTCCTTGATCAAAAGCAGTGAGGGTATTGCCGCCGCATCACATCCTCGGCTCCCACGTGGCTTCCTCTCAACCATGGTTCCGCCACAAAGACCTTCACCAAGGGCACCGACTTCCTACGTAGAACCTTCACGTCTCGGTCTAAGATCCGAACCGGTTCCTCCTCAAACGATAAATCGAATTCACCTCGATTTACGCCATCGGCACCACGTGCGATGGGTCCGACCGATACCGCCTCAAAGATTGATACGTGAAAAACATCATGGATCTTCGTTCGGCCGGCGGTAACTCAAGCCGGTGCGCCACCGGTCCAACACGCTTAATCACCGTATATGGCCCGATGAACCTTGGGCTTAGCTTCCTTTCCGTCCAAATCTTAACACCTTTTTCCAAGGCGACACCTTCAGAAAACCCTTGTCTCCTACCGCATACTCCATTTCCTTGCGTTTTAAATCGGCGATAGGATTTACGCCGTCCGATGCTTCCTTCGACGAGACCGAATCACTTTAACTTTATCCTCTGTCTCTGCACCACCTCGGACCCAAAATCGCTGTTCGCCTAATTCCGTCCAACACGCCGGGCGAGTGCGACATTTCCGCCATACAATGCTTCGTATGGTGCCATCTGGATACTTGCTCGATAGTTTGTTGTTGTAGGCGACTTCACGCTAACGGTGAGAAATTCCTCCCAACTACCACGGAAATCCAAGACACGACCTCTTAACATATCCTCCAAGATCATATCACCCTTTCCGATTGTCCGTCCGATCGTGGATGGAAAGCGGTACTAAAATCCAACCGTGTGCCCATAGCTTGATGCAAGGCTTTCCAAAACCTTGACGTGAACTCGGGATCCCTATCCGAGATGATTGATGTTGGAACCCCATGCACAATCTTACTATCTCCGAGACGCGTACGGCCTTAGCTAGCTTCAAGAGAGAAATCCATCCTCACCGGTATGAAGTGAGCCGACTTAGTTAACCGGTCTACTATTACCCAAACCGCGTCTTTCTTCTTCGGGCGTAGGGGGGTAGCCCACTAACAAAATCCATAGTGATCCGCTCCCCACTTCCATTGGGGAATCTTCACTGGTGAAGCAACCACGACGGAACCGATGTTCACCTTGACTGGCGACAAGTCGACACTTACCAACAAACTCTGTCACTTCACGCTTTAACCCGCCACCAAAATCGCTCTCTAAGATCCCTATACATCTTGCTTCCTCCCGGATGCATAGCGTAAGGGCTGCTATGTGCATCATGGAGAATCTTTTGCCTCAACTCCACATCCTCGGCATACACGCCGCCCTTGAAAGCATAATACTCCATCACTCGACAGTTATATCCTTCCAAACCACCATCCCGAACTTGTGCTCTCTTAGCGTTCAACCCTTCATCCACGGATTGCTTTTTCCTTAACCTCCTCGATCCATGTTGGCTTAACTCAAGTTCCGCCAATAGACTTCCATCATCATATAGACTTAACCGAGCAAACATTGCTCTTAAGTCCGTCACTACCTTCCGCCAACGCAGCGGCTACCACGTTGGCCTTGCTCGATGATACTCGATTGAACAATCGTAATCCTTCAAAAGTTCGATCCACCGATGTTTGTCTCAAGTTAAGATCCTTCGAGTCAAGAGATACCTCGGACTCTTGTGATCTCAGTATAAACTATCGACTTCTCCCCATAAAGGTAGTGTCTCCATATTTTCGAGCCGAAGACAATCTGCTGCTAACTCTAAGTCGTGCGTTGGATAGTTCAGTTCGTGTGGCCTTAACTGCCGTGATGCATAGGCTACTACCTTCCCCTCCTGCATCAGCACACATCCCAAACCAGTATGAGACGCATCACAATAAACGGTGAACAACTTCCCTCGCTTACGTTGCACCAAAATCGAGCTTCCACAAAATTTTCCTTAGCTTATCGAAGCTTTCCCGCCGCTTCTCCGACCATACAAATGGGACTCCTTTTCTTAGTAGCTTCACAACGGTCTCGCGATCGAGAGAAAACCCTTCCACAAACCTCCGATAGTACCCCGCTAGGCCCAGAAAACTTCGGATCTCCGCCACTGACCTAGGCGGTTTCCAATCCAATACCGCTTCAATCTTACGAGGGTCTACTCTAATTCCTTCCGCCGATACTACATGTCCTAAGAAAGCTACTTCCCTTAGCCAAAATTCACACTTACTGAATTTGGCATATAATCGCTTCTCCCTTAGTACTTGCAACACTATTCGCAAATGCTCGTCATGCTCCTCCTCCGCCTTAGAGTACACCAAGATGTCGCCAATGAATACTACGACGAACCGGTCTCCAGTCTTCGCTGAAATACTCGCTCATCAAGTCCATAAATGCCGCCGCGCGTTGGTCAACCCGACGAATGGCATTACGAAAACTCGTAATGTCCATACCGAGTTCTGAATGCCGTCTTGTGGACATCAACTTCCTTCACCTTTAGTTGATGGTAGCCCGACCTAAGGTCTATCTTTGAAAACACCGCGGCACCCTTCAGTTGGTCAAACAAGTCATCGATCCGAGGCAACGGATACTTGTTTTTGATCGTTAACTTGTTTAATCGACGGTAGTCGATGCACATCCGCATTGAACCGCCCTTCTTCTTCTGACGAACAACACAGCGCGCCCTCACGAGAGATATGCTTGGTCGAATGAACCTCTATCCAAGAGCTCCTCGAATTTGGGCCTTCACTCCACCAATTCCTTTGGTGCCATTCGGTATGGTGCTATAGACACAGTGCCGCTCCGGGTAGCAAGTCAATACCGAATTCAACTTCCCGATCCGGAGGCGACACTGAAGTTCTTCCGAAATACGTCGACAAATTCCCAACCGTTCGAACCTCAACTCATCGACTCCTTAGCTTCCAAAGCACGATCCGAACCAAATATGCCTCGCAACCTTTCTTAACCATCCTTTCGGCCTTCAAGGCCGACACCACATGGATAGGTAATTCCTTCTATCACCTATCATAACCACTTCATCACCCTCACCGTGCCTTAAGCACCATGCGCTTAGCATAATCCAAATTCGCTTTGATACTTAACCAACCAGTCCATTCCAAGGATCAAATCGAACTCTCCGAAAGGTAGTTCCATCGGATCGGCTACAAATACGACCCGCTGGAGTTCTAGGGGTACACCTCTATAAAGTTTGTCTACTACTACAGAGTGTCCTGGGGGCTTAGCACGATCATCTTCCTAAGAGTAGTCTCGAGTCTAGGTCCATAGTTCCTACCACACTACTAGCAATGTACGAGTGCGTCGAACCCACATCAATTAATGCAACATAAGGTAAACCAAATATTAGAAACGCATCGGTTATGACGTCCGGTGCGTCTCTCCTCTCGCGCCGCCTCATTGCATAGACTAAGCCAGCCGCCTAGCCTCATGTTACCCGAACCTCGCGCCTCGAGTTTCACGACCTCGGTTGAAACCATTGTTTCTCTCGCCATTACCCCCGACCCTCCGTGGTGGTCCAACATTTCGCCTCTGAGCGCGATTCGACCTTCCGGTGATCCTTAGTCGCTTTTTGAGGACGATCCCCTACCCGATGCTCCAAAGACCCACACTCAAAACAACCTTTGTTACCGGTCCAACAACCTCCCCAATGGGTTTTTCCACAATGGTTGCACCGAGTCGACCTTTGATTAGTAGTCGTGGGCTCTGCTGGTCCGATTTGGCCCACTCGCCTAGCCCGCTTCTCGAGCATTAGTGCTACCCGATCCAAATGACCCAAATCCTCTTTTACTCGTTATTCTTGCTATAGTTTTGCCTTACACCTCCTTAACCCCTTCGGCCACCTTGGCTTTCTCCACGAGAGATGAGAACTCCCGAACTCTTTGCGGGCAATTAGTAATCTCGGATCATCTTCGAGCCGATCCTCAAAGCGGACACGGCGCTCATGTTCTGGTGGCTACGATTCCTCCGCATACCTACTTAGCCTTAAAAACTCAACCTCATACTCGGCCACCGACTTAGTTCCTTGCACTAGACCTAGGAAGGCTTTCCTTTGAGCATCGGTGTAACTAGTGCCCACATACTTCTTCTCCGAAAGGCCGCCTTAAAGTAGTCCCACGTGAGATCATCACCGCGGCTCCATCCCGGATCGTCACCACCACTGGTACGCTTCATCCTTTAGAAGCGACACGCCCCTTTCAAACTTCTCCTCCTCGGTCAGTCGAGATCATCCATAACCCTTTCCGTAGATTCCAACCAATATTTCATGCGACACTGGCGCCACTCCCGAGACACCACGGAATACCTCGGCCCACGTTAGACCGAATTCGCTCGGAACAGACTTCCGAGCTCCCAAATTCCCACCACAGCCCGCCACCATCTCCAAAACTCGCAAAGCGACTTGCGACCACGCCTCACCGCGGCCCGGTCCTCGCTCGCCGACCCGAAAGTAGGAGGTGGTGGTGGCGGTGGTACCTCGTTTTCCGAACCTTGACTGTCTGCCGGGTTCAAACACCGTCATCCTACCCCTACCGCGCGTCCCGGCGTCCACGCGCCTCTAGAACTCATTCTATCTATCACGCTTTTAACTGATTAAGAAAATTTTATGTGTTAGCATTTGTTTCACTTTCTTATTCGCGAAGAAATTTTATGAACAGAATTTAATTAGGGATTCTTTCGAGCAAACAAGGTTTCATCTTCTATCCTAGTTCACACAAAGAGTTCATGCATCCATTCCTTAATGCTTTCCATACCTATTCACTCTTCTGACATTTACGCCATTCCCAACCCAGTGGTATTTTCGTCATTTTCCTACAGGGGGTATTTTCAGTAAATAAAGAAATTTTAAATCTTTAGTAGAGTAGATCATTTTGACATTCCCAAAACTGGAGGATATTTATAAAAATTTGTAAAATCGTAATCGTTTTGAAACCAGGGGTATTTTGGTAATTTTGTCAATCGAGGGCAATTTTGTCATTTTGATAAATCGTGATATTTTCGATAGTTGTAAAACTTCGAGGTCCTTTTGAAAGTTTTCCTTTTCAAATAGTGATGTTGGTAAAGTTTTCCAAAGATCGTGGTCGTTTTAATTTTCACAAATTAAAGGCGTTTTAAATTTTCTAAAACCAAAATATTTCAAAGTTGATTTTCAAAACTAAGTTGTTGGATGTTTGGAAAGTAGTTGAAATTTTTGAGCAAAACCATTGAACTGATATTTTATGAGTCGTGGCGTTTTAGTAATTTTACCCCTAAGGGTATTTTTGTAATTTTTCAAAATTTGAGTTTTTCTAGGAAAACGTTGTAAATATGGGATTTTCTCGATTCGAAAGAGTTGTTGCAAGAGTTTTGAAAACATTTGAGTTGTTGTTGTTTCGTTACTGTTTGAAAACATGGCTAATTCCTTTTTCGGGTTTTAGTCATTAGGTTTAGCCTATGACCGAGCCCTCTTGGTCGTGGTGAACCAAAGCTACGCACTGAGCGAGATTCGAGTGAAGAGGAGGTGGGTCACGCGGACCGCTTAAATACCAAGCTCTCACCGAACCTTTCTAGACATGCGCATGCAGGTTGCCACACCACCGAGCCCTCGAGTTAGGGTGAACCGAAGCTACGCACTGCAGGGATACTGCGAAGAGGAGGAGGTGAGTCACACGGATCGCTTAAATACCGAGCTCTTCCCGATCCAATCCTCGACATGCGTGCAGGGGGTTACCACACCCTAGCTTACTTGGCTAAGTCATAGATTGGTTTAGTTCTTTAATGTCTTATGTTCGGTTCATGTGTTTGAGTAATCTAATCCTAGGGTTCAAGTCCTATAAGTCTATCTACGCTCCATACTTACTACCCTTCTCTACGAATATAATTCACCAAGAGGTTCGTAAGTACTTACCGGGCGGATCGGTCTGGAGACTCGGGCCATGTTGTCCAAAATCCAAAAATTAGTTCATAAGGCCTTTTAAAACATTTTTGGGCCTTGGGCCCCACACCGAAGTTTTTTGAACTGGCTCGATACCAATTTTGTAACAACCCAAACCCGCCCAAACACTATGGTCGAATGCGGATCGTTACTGGGAAAAGCTTTTCAAAACCATTTTGGAAACCCATTAAACTTTGTTGAAAAACTTCTGATTTGATTATCTTGATAACAAAGAAAGAAAAATTCATACTCGTGTTTATTTAAAAAAAAAATTTTTAAGTCGAGTTATAAAACAAATTCCAAATGTGCCCGATGGCACGTTAAAAACAATTTTCGTTTTAACTTGGAATACATGTGATTTTAATTTAATTTTAATAATATAGTTTTAAACAAAATATCCAACATATGAGAAAGATAACAAAAATAAAGTTTGAGGAGGCCTTATTACATCCAAAATAAAATAAGCCAATAATAAAATAAAATAACTAAATTTGAAGTTCATTTAGTTCAAGTCCACTGCATGGCCACCTCGAGTCCATCCGGCTCCACATCCGCGTCTATGTATCACTGAAAAAAAAAAGGAGAAGGTGAGTCACCAAGACTCGAGATGTAACCCTTCCCCGGTTTAAACATATTCATACACAACATATAACAAATTAATTATGCAAGTTATCATGTGTCCCAACCTAGCTTGACCATACGCTCTCGCTTCTACCCCGTTGTGGTACCAAACCACCGGTGGTGCCAAACCACCGTGACATATAGTCACGATGTGCTACCAAAGCACCGTGTCCGTAGACACAAATCGGGTGATGGGGCCAACCCATCGTGTGATACCAAATCACCGCGCGATCCCATATCTCAAGTGGGGCCAACCCACGGTGGTATTAACCACGTGGATAAGTCGCATCATCGAGGTGCCAAACCTCCGAGGTACCAAACCTCGTGACCGTAGTCACGGTGTGTTACCAAAACACCGGTGCCCGTCGGCACATTATCACCGCCCCTCCACTCATCAACCCATATCGCAACCATAACGAGTTTATACATTTATCATATGTATTAAAATAAAACATGCTTCCCAAAAGCATCACAAGAATCTCATATAAAAATGCAGACTTACCAAGGTTCTCGCTTGTACCATTTAAGGTACCAAATCCATATCTACACCAAGCGAGTTACAAACAACAAATATTTATCACACATATTAATCGCTATAAGTGTGTATGTACACACCTGATACCAATGAGGAGTCTAAATCCCGAAAACAACCAATCGGCCACACTTAATGTCCTTGCCCCTATATTCGGCCATTCACAGGGGGTTAGTATCCTAGGCCATTCGGCCAAAACCATAATACCAAAAGGGTTAAGATTTAACCCAAAGCCTTACCTAGCGTCCTTGAGTACTAGCCACCAAACTATGTATTTCGTCCCCCCCTACAATCGGCCATTGCCACACTCACATTCAGTGAGTCTTCAATTTAAAGGACAACCAAATAACTAACTAAAAGAGATCTTACCCTCACTTACCAAAAACCGAACACTTTAGGAATTAGAGGCTTGAATCAACTGCTTGCGAATTTGGAGTACCTTCTTGATCGCTTGCTAAGGAAGATTCAAGGAAATCTATCCTGCTCAAAAATTCGGCTTAGATGGGTTCAAAGAAGAAAGAGAGATTCAGCACCTGCTTAAAAATAGATTCGGCTATAACTTGAAAGAAAGGAAAATAATGGCAAAGAGAGAGTAGGTGTTTTGGTCGAAATCAAAAGTAGAAGAAGAGAAAGATGGTGATGTAGAAATCGGTTTTGGGAAAATGAAAGAAAGAAAATGTAATAGGTGATTGCTAGCCGAAAATTGAGAAGAAGAGACTTAGCAAATTCGGCACTTAGCAAAAATTGGAGAAAAGAAAAACAAGGGGTCAACTAATGTATTTATAGACTTGCCATCCACCCTTCTAATTAATTCAAATAAATTTTGAATTAATCCCATAAATCCTTTGATAATCCAACCAATATCCAATAACCTTTTTAATCTAATAATCCCCTCAATTATCCTACATTTATCACATTATCAAAATGATAATAGTAATATCCTTAATTTATCTTCTTAATATTAAGGAATTAAAACCAATTAAAATGCTCACAATATCTTATTATCCAAGTAAAAATCTAATTAATAAACCCTTTATACATAATAATAATATCCTCATTATTATCTCTATTATCTAAATAGATAATAAAAAGAATTAAGGAGAGAAAATCTCTCTCCTTGTGCCGTCCAAACAAAGAACAAAAGAGGGATTTCCATGACTCGAACACAAGCTCTCCCTTGCTCCTTGGTGGCGTCACATGTAGCTCTTAAGTGGGCTTACTTTGCCACTTAGTCTAGGCTCACTTTATGTCCAAATTATCCCCATTTATTCTTATAACACCCTCCTGCTAAGGCTCCCTATCTTAAAAGTTAAAAACTAAAATTTCCTACCAAATCGAGCCAACATAAAGCCTTAAATTGATCATTATTATTCCATAAATAATGACACAGCAGTTCATACATAAGAAAAATAATTTATTTCCAAATAGCCCCGTTTTTGGGATGTTACACCATAAATATTTTATAAATATTTATAGAGTGTTAATAAGTTAGTATTAAAGTTTCGTCAAGAAATTTTAAAGTTCCGATAGTTAATTGAACAAAAAGGACTATATTGTAACAAATGCAATATTATGGGAAATGATTAAATAGCTTAAATGATAAAAGAAAAAGGGCTTAAAAGGCAAATAAACCCAAGGTCTATTTGGGCTGGACGGCAAGGGCATGAAATCAGCAAGAAAATAAGGAGAATTAAGGGCAAAGTTGGAATATTGTAAAATTTACTTAATAAAGCTAGGATTAAAGTGGAATTATCTAGATTTCTCTTTATTTTTCTGCATTCTCATCAGCAAAAACACCATAGAAGGGTTTTCTTAAGCTGTTTTTCATATTTTTGCTGCAAATCAAGAACCCGAAGTAAGTCGAGGAAAAAAAAGTAGCTGATTAGTCCCTGAATTTTCACAAATTCTGCAAATCGACCTAGGTAAGTTCATATGGCTGAAATTTAATGATTAAATGTTAATTTCATGAATTATATCATGTATGATGAGATATATTTGTTGATGAATTGAGAGTAAAACAACAATGTGAAAACCGAATAAATGATCAAATTGAGCGGAACATCGGATTTGAGTACTTCTGATCAGTGACAAGTGATAAGTGGTAGCTTTAGTTACACTTATCTAATCAGTGACAAGTGACAAGTGATAAGTGATAGCTTTAGCTACACTTATCTGATCAGTGACAAGTGACAAGTGATAAGTGGTAGCTTTAGCTACACTTATCTGATTAGTGATAAGTGACAAGTGATAAATGTGATTCGTGTAAGACCATGGCAGGGCTATGGCTTCGGAAAGTGATAAGTGATCATATGTAAGACCATAGTTATACTATGGAAAAGTGGAAGTGAAGTACTCAATTTTCCGTAACCGTTCCCTAATTTGATTAAGGATGGCAAGTGACAAAAGGGCCCAAAAGAGTTAAAGTAAATGGATAAGTGGTAGTGAGTTTATACATGAGGACTCATCAAATTGTGGTTGACAGGTGAACTTAGTAATTGTGTATAATGCATAAGTGTATGAATGTTTGGTAAGATTTATATTTTATGCCTATGAACTTGCTAAGTTTCTATAAACTTACTTGAGTGTATTCAATGTCTTATGTAGATTGATGTAAAAATATACGAAGAATCGGATCAACACTGAGGATCACACTATCAAGATTATCTCCAGTAGCTTTTGTAAATTTCCTTGTTGATTTATATGGCATGTACATGGTTTGATGATTATATAAATACCAAAACTTGTTTAATGAATAAGTATTAAAGTAAAGAGTGATGAATATGCTAAATAGTATAATTATAATAGAAGTATGATTTGGTATCAAATTGATTGAATTGGATTGGATTGGTCAGTTTTAAATTTTGCAAGGAAGATTGGATATTTATAAAGGGACTATATTGAGTTAATAATAATAATAATAATAATAATAATAATAATAATTCATTAAACTTTGGTAATGCCTCATACCCTATTCCGGCAACGAATACGAGTAGGGGGTGTTACATTCAAAATGTTTTTGAAGGTAACAACATTGACCCAGAATTGAACAATACTCTTACTCCAGAGAAGTTCAGCCAGTTTCGCCCTATTAGCCTGTGCTTGATAATGTATAAATTGGTAATAAAAGTAATTGCTAATAGATTTAAAATGGTGTTTCCTAACCTCATTTTGTAGGAACAAGCTGACTTCATTGCTAGACAAAGTATTTATGTTGATGTCATTATAGCTTAGGAAGTCTTCCATTCCATGCGGAAAAAAGGAAGGGGCAAAAATTGGATGGCAATCAAGTTGGACTTGGAAAAGGCTTATGACAGAGTGTGTTGGGATTTTATTGGTGCTTCGCTACAGGCTTCGGAGATTCCAAATTTTCTTATTTCAGTAATTATGACAACCATTTCTTTGTCAACTATGCAGATTCTCTAGAATGGAGTGCCAACTCAGAAATTCAAGCCATATAGAGGGATCAGACAGGGATGTCGATTATCACCATATCTCTTTGTTTTATATATAGAGTGGTTAGGGCATATTATTTGTGTAAATATTGACAAAGGTAAGTGGTGTCCAATTCGTCTGTCAAGAACGGGGCCTACTTTATCCCACTTTTTTTTTTTTTGCAAATGATTTGGTAATTTTCTACAAGATGGAGCTGGATCAAGCTCACTTATTAGTAGATATCTTCAATCACTTCTGTGAATTCTCTAAACACAAGATAAGTATGAGAAAGAGCAATATTTATTTCTCTAAAGGAGTTGAAGATGATATTTGTTCTCGGACTAATCAACTTTTTGGGTTTCAGGTAGTTTGAAACCTTGGAACTTATCTAGGAGTACATTTTCTTCATGATCGGGTAAAAAAAAAAAAGCACATTGAGTTTTGTAGTGGAAAAGGTAAGGCATAAGCTACAAAATTGGGAATCAAGGAAATTATCCATTACTGGAAGGATTACCTTGGCCCAATTTCTCCTCCTTGCCATTCCAAATTATTTTATATAGACTATGCTAATTCCAAAAGGAGTTTGTGAAGAGATAGAGCGGATTGTGAGACAATTTATCTGGGGTTCTACTAGTGGCCACATAAAACTTACTTTGGTTGGGTGGGATTCTATTTGTCAACCAAGGTCTCGTGGGGGTCTTGGCTTGTGACATTTACATGATCAGAATAATTCATTTCTGTTGAAGATTGGGTTCAACCTAATCACTAAGGAAAATATTTTATGGGTTCGAGTGCTTCGCACAAAATACGGTTTGAAGGAACACCTTTCAAATTCTATTATAAGAAGTTAATGCTCACATTTATGGCTTTCTCTTTCTAAGGTGTGGCCACTTTTATGTAAAAACTTAGCTTGGTCTGTGGGTAGTGGCATAAGCATTCGTTGCTGGAAGGATTCTTGAATCCCAGGAATCAGACCTCTTCTTTCTTTTATCCCTGCTCATGTGAATATGGACATGGAAAGCACCCTTAAATATATGGTCATGCATGATGGATATTGGAATATAGATCTATTTCATGTTTGGTTACCTAAAGAGCTAATTCAACATATAATTAGTATTCCTCCTCCAAATCCCAATTCTGGAGTGGATAGGATAATTTGGGCTTCTTTAGCTTTAGGTTCATTTTCAATTCCAAGCGCTTTCTGGTCTTTAAAACAAAAGTCTTGGAATCTCAAAGACCCATTTTGGAAGAACATCTGGAAATATCAAGGTCCTAAAAGAGTTTAGATTTTCCTTTGGTTAGCTTATAAGCAAAGATTGCTTACTAACTCAAAGCGCACTAGGCGAGGTTTGGGTCTCAACAACTCTTGTTACATTTGTGGCCATGAAACAGAATACATTCTCCACGTTCTTCGGGATTGTGTGGCTGCAAAGGAAGCGTGGATGCATATCGATCCAAATGATCAACAAATCAGGTTCTTTTCTGACCCTTTTCAAATTTGGTTTTCTTCTAACCTTTGTTGTCATTTGCATTTGCAGGAGCGTGGAGTGTTGTGGTTGAGTCTCTTTAGGATAATTACTTGGCGAATTTGGAAGAATAGAAACCTTTTCATTTTCCAAAACATTAATTGGCATACCCTCAAAATCATTAGAGTTTCTCTGAGCTGGGTGCAACAATTTGAGTCAGGTCAGAATGCTTACAAACCCAATTCCTTAAACCCATACTAGAAAAGGCATACTAAGGAAATGTGGGTTCATCTTTTTTCTGATGGTGCTGTAGAGAGAGCCATTGGAAAAGCGTCTACTAGAGGAGCGATACGTGACATGGAAGGTAACTGGATTGTGGGTTTTATCACTTTTTGGGCAATTGTACTCCATTTGAGGTAGAACTATGGAGTATTCTTGACAAGATCCTTGTTATGCTAAAGAAAGGATACAAACAAGCCACAATTCAGACTGATAATTTAGAAGTGATTAAGGCTTTGATCGAAAGGAGATGGAAGATTCAGGCATCACGATACTTAGAAGGGTACAAAGGACTATGCATTCTGAAGGTTAGTGGTGAACTCGTTATATGCCTAGAGAGAAAAATGTAGTTGCAGACTGAATGGCTAAACTCATTCTAACATGGAAGTCAAGCTTACAGATTTTCGATGAGCCTCTCCATGAAGTATTGGATATTCTTCAACAATACACAGATAGTAATGTTTTTGAACATTTGGTTTGATGCAATTTTATTTATTCTCACAAAAAAAATATAATTTCCTTTAAATAAATAATGTAATCATAATAATTTAAATAATTACTTTTATTATTATTTTAGATATTATTAAAAATATACTTTTTTTATAATTTTTATTTAATATTTAATATTTGAATTTATATTTATTAAATGATATATTTATATTCAAAATTAAATTGTTTTAGTAAATACCAAAACAAATTTTACTTATTAAATTTAGACATAATGACTTAGTTAGCTCTCCAACTTTATAAACAAAGTCATTTTAGCCTTCCTTTTAATTTCCACCCTTTTTAGCCTTTGAACTTGTATTCTTTGTCAAATCGCCCTAAAATGGATAGAAAAGTTAACGTTTGTTAACTTTGCTAATGTGACGTAGATGTGGATTGCCACGTCAACAACTAATGAATTTTTTAAAATTTAAAAAAATTCAAAAAAATAATTCAAAAAAATAAAATTTAATAAATTTATAAATATACAATATATTTTAATATTTATAAAAAATTAATTAATTGTTAACATAGTATACACATGGCAATCCACGTGTATGCTACATTAGCAAAGTTAACAGACATTAAATTTTATATCTATTTTAAGATGGTTTGACAAAAAATATAAATTTAAGAGTTAAAAAAGACGAAAAATTAAATAAAAGACTAAAGAAATAAACTAGAGAACCAAATAAATCACCGTACCTTAAATTTAATATTAAAAACTCAATATTTATTTTAAATTTATGAAGAGTAACTTAATCCCTTAATCTCCTAATTAGATACTCCAATTGGAGCGAATCAAGAAGCTAGAGACGTAAACGAATCTATTCTTTTTCCCCTTTTTCTTCACATTTCCCTATTCTTCCAACTATGCTTCAAGTTGAAAAAAATATGCTTGCAATTCCGTGTGACTTATTATTATGCTTAAATTAAGGAGTAGCGGATGCTAAAATTAAGATTCCCCCCCCCCCCCCTCCTTGAATTCTTTTATCAAACAACAGGAAAAAAAAAAAATTACAACTACACCTAATGCTAATAACAGGAAAAAAAAAGCACAATAACCTGCTGCCACGTATGTCGTTAATCAAATTGCCAAATAACTTTTACACTTGATCAAATTTGAGGTAAGGTCGCTTAACGTTCATTTTCATGTAAGTCATCATCATTTTTTTTAATTTTATCAGATTATAGCCTTGAAATTCTATTATTAATAAATTAAATAATTTGTGTTAAATTATTAAATAATTTGTGTTAAATTATTAAATAATTTAAATGTAAAAGTTGTCTTACCATGCAGGTCAAAGTGAAGAAATTTAAATTTGGAAATTTTAAATTTTAAAAAAAATCATATAAATTAATGCATAACATTACACTTGATAAATCGATATATAATATGATTAAATGTAAAACTATTAAAATAATAACTCTAAAATTATGTTATATGTAGGCGGAAGCAATAAGCCAATGAGGATTGATACACCGAACTAAAGATGCAACCATGAATATGACTATACTGGCATGTGCGTTATGTGTTTAGGATTTTCTTTTGTTACCAAATTCCTTATTAATAAAGTAGAGGATATGGTAACCTGATTAGTCTTCCTTTGAATTCGGAAACTTGACTATTCCCTTATTTAGAGAATTTGAATATAATTTGTCTCTATCCTTTTAAGAGATATTGTCTTATATATTTTATTTAGATACATCATTCACACCTAAATTGAATCATAATAAATCGATTAAGATTAACCCATCATAGGCGATTCTATGGCTACCAAAACACATAATCTTACATCTCTTACTTGCACGTGATGGTTATATGATTCCATCATCCAAAACTTTAAAATTGTCACAAAAACACCACCCATTAGTTCATACTAAATCATAAGTTTGATATCAATGGTCATCGAAAACCCTCTACCACACATCTATTAGGAATATATAGTGGTTCTTTGTAATATCCCTAAAATCATTATGCTATAAAAATTGGTATTAAGTTGAGATCATAAATAGTGGAATCCTCGATAAAATGATTAAAGAGACTAAATTATAAAGATGTGAAAAATTTTGAAATCTAAATATAATTATTCAAATTTTGAGAGGTTAAAATGTAAATATAAGAAAGTTGAAGGACTAAAAGTTCAAATAACCCAAAAGTTCTTGTGGCACAAAATTGGTAAGTAGCAACTGAATTGAATAGTTGAACTATGAAGGACTAAATTGTAACTTTCCAAAAGCAAATAGTGATTCAAAAATGGAATTATAGAGAATTATGAAGAGCAATATGGCCCTTTCTCAATTTGGATAAATATTAAGTGTAATAATTAAGGATGAATGGTGTAGAAATATTATTGGTTAAAATAATTTATTATTTTACTATTATTTTATTTTAAGATATTTTTATATTAATTAATGATTAAGTAAAAGATGAAAAAAAAGAATTCTCTCCACCTTTCTTTCAAGTTCACGCCACCACCATCCATAGAGAAAATAAGTTTTATTTTCTTTGCAATTTGGTTCTTTCCTTGAAATTAAGAGAGCAATCCTTCAAATTCCATTAAAATTTTTAATAAAATCAAGCCTTCAAAAATCTAGTGAACTTAGATTAAAAGAAGAAAGATTACATGTTTATGTTGGAGGAGAGAGAAAATGAAGTAAAGGCTTGATAGCAAGGTAAGAATATCAAATCTCCATCATGTTTTCAAGTTTAATTTTGCTAGAATGGTATAGAAATGATGTTAAAGTAAAGATTTTTCATGGAAAGTTTTATGCTCTTGACATTTTTTTTGAAAAAAGAAATTGACAAAGAGAATCCAGTGATAAAGACAAGTGGAAAACAAGTTATTTGAAGTGGAAGATAGGTAAGTACCATTGAATCCTCTTATTACCTAAGGATCAAAATGTAAACTTTATGAAATTTGTGGTAAACTAGTAAAATAAAGTGTAAAGTAATTTAATATATAAAATAAAATGTTATTATAGAAGGCTTAGTTGAAGTGTAATCTGGTAGTAAACTAAACAAAAAGGGATGTTAAAGTGAAATTATAGTAAACATTGAATTTTCATGATGCTAAGAATTAAATTGTGAACTTTGTGAAATTTATAATTGAAAAAAGAGAAGTGAAGTGCATAAAAAATAGATATATGAAATATGATATTATGATGAATTTTTTGATTAAAGTGTTATGTGATAGGGAATTTGAATGAAGGGTGAAACTAGAATGATATTACAACAATTATTGAATTTTTATAATGTTAAGGGCTAAATTGTAAGATGTTCAAAAATGACTATAAGTATTAAAAATTTTGAAAATAATTATTCAAGTGGAGTTTTACATGGAAGAGAATTGATTTAAAGTGTCCAAGTCTTGGATATTGAATTTCATGGAAAAAGGACTAACTTGAAAAGTATGTGAAATTTTACGCGTTATTATTTGTTAAGTTAAAATGATGTAGAGAGTACAAAATAAAAGATGTATTATGGACCAAGAATTCAGTGAATAAAATCTCGTGATTATTGTAATTGAAATTTACAATTATTATTTAAATCGTGAAAATGGTGACTAAATTGAAGAAATGCAAAAGTGTAGTGAAATTGTGAAAATCGTGAAATAATACATTTGTGTATAAATAATGTAAGTCTAGTGATATTTGGGTGCCCATGTGGACTAGTGTTGAACTTTGTGGATATAATTATCATGCCATAGGAACCAGTGTGCTCTCGTGTATCCATCTCGTTCAAATGTATCTAGCATGGGCTAAAAGTCGTGGTAAGTGATTTTTTTAATAATTTTTGTTAAGTAGTAAAGTGATCAAATAGTGAATCAAAGTAATATAGTCGGAATTTTGTAAATACTAAATAACCTCTTGATTATTATAATATAGTCGTGAGATTATAATAGTAATATTGTTAATATCGAATAAATTATAGAAATGATAAAATTTGAATTCATGGGTACTTATTAAGCTATAATGTAGCTTAACGAATTGTTGTGTAACGCATAGGTGAAAGATTGGATTAAAGCTTTCGATTGAAATAACGACATCAACACATCTCATCACATTCCAAGGACTTGGAGAAGAGTGACATCTCCATTAATTTTGATTTAAGAAAATGGCATGTACATAGGTGTAACAATGAAATAAGTAAGTGAGTGTCTAGTTGTTTCTATATCGTGTTAATTGTGTTTTGAATGAAAGATATAAGGTATTACATAATTTATGAGGTTTTGGTGGTGTTTGAATTGATTATGAACAATTTTTTTATGAATGAGGAATGTTTGAAAATAGAATTTTTAGGTCCCCTATCCCAAGTTTCAAGACATGAGGGCTTATGTCTCGAGACAGACAAACTTCAAAGCTAAAATGCTACAGTCCCAACATAATGTCTCGGGACATATTGAGTTTTATCTTGAGACAAGGCAACATTGAATCAAAATTATGTATCTCTAGGGTAATGTCTCGAGACATATAGACCTTCATCTCGAGACAGACAAGCTTGTACCAATAAACTTTCTTGTTTTGCTCTCTATAACATACTAAAAACTAGGCTAGAAGAAATTGGGTTTTGAAACCAAGAGTGGTCATCCCTTGATTTTGATTTAGGTTTTGGAAATTTTGACAAGTGAGTTAATCTGGTTCAGTGGATAAGTATTTTGGTTATGTGAGTGAGATTCTGGGTTCAAATCCTCTTTCTTGAAATTTTGTTATTTTATCAAATCCTTATTCTTGATTATCTGGCATAAGTTCTATTTCTGATCAATTGATGACAAGAATGAACCTGCTGGTTCACTGGCTAAGCATCCGTATACTCTTTAGTCTTGTGTTCAAGTCTTTATGAAAGCAATATGGAAATGTTTTTATCCTGCTGCCTCGTGAGGTAGTTTTGGTTGGTTTTAAATTAACCAATTCTCCCAACTTCCTTTTTACCTTGTTACATTTGTTTTATCCTTTTTGTTTTGACTATTGTCTCTATGTTTTCTCTTTTCATTTGTCAATTCTTCCACCAAAGATTTTCCATTGAATCTATGAGACATCTATCCTTCTAACTCCTTCGTTGTTCGTCTGTAATTAGTCGTGTAAGTATTCTCTGTCAAGTTCATGCGTGTTTTTTTTTTGTTAGACGGGGTTGTAATTCATTTTTGTGACGAAAATGTTGATTTAAGTAATTTTGTCTTAGGCGAAGGTCTCGAGTTTAACGTTTTCTCAACAACATAAGGTCTGCGAAATTGCAGTTCAATTATCGGCAAGTGCATCATCTGGTTTGGAGTTGTGTGTCAAAGTTCTTTGATATAACTTCAGTTTTGGATGCTAATCTTAGCGATTGATTTCGAATAAGTCGTCTGACCTGTTATTATAATGTTGTTTAGGGACGAGAATCCATCCTTATTGTTTCTGCATCGGATCCGTATCAGGTAGGTACCAATAACCCAACTTTCGTTTTGAGTTTAGTCATCAGAAAATTGACTGTCCACACCATACGACCGTGTAACTCTCTGTTTATGAAAATTGGAGGCACACGGGCGCGTACCCAGGTCGTGTGTGGTTATGTGTTATGTAGGGTTCACACGAGTTAATGACACATGTGTGTGTCCAAGCCATGTAACTCACTAATTACAGATTAGGACCACACGGGAAAGTACATAAGAGTATGTCAGGTCATGTAGGACACACGGGCCAGCTATCCAGGTCGTGCGAAACCATACGGGCGTGTGGACCAATGTTTGGAATTTTTCCCTCAGGCCACAAATGTCATTCGAAATGAACACACACCTACTGTAGGGTCCATATGATCTGAATTAGGTTATATAACTTGATATCTGATAATTAACTACTTGTGATTTGTACGTATATCTGTTATGTTTTAACCTAAGTAAGTAGGATCTGTCAAAATGTAATGTGGTGTGTGCAAATTTTACAGGTACGATCTGTATTTTTTTAAGTTTGTTGGTACGCCTTTACGCGACTCTGTTGCTTAAGAACATGTGATATCCAAATATGTTGAATTGATTGGTATTGATTTTGATTTATAACAATGCATGTGACTTCATGAAAAATATGATATTATTGTTAAGTTTTGATAAATTTTCTTTATAACGCATGGACTCCCATGCCTACTGATTCTATTACTGTACAATAGCATAACTTACATGCTTATCACTCTACTTCTGTATATGCATGCCATGACATATTGTATGGGACTTGGAATGATGTGAAAGGAGAAAGTTTCTGATAGTTTAATTATCTACATTATCTAGTGGTTTATCCATGTTTCTGTTCTTGCAGCTAAGCTGTAATTTAGTGGCTTGACCACATGTATCTAATCTGACAATTTTAACTACAAAATTCTGGTGGCACTGTCCACAGTTATTTGTTGGTGTGATTTGGCTGGATGAGTTCTGGGGGAACTTTATTTTGGTGTGTAGCAGATTGAGTAGGATGTTTTCTGAAAAATCTGCATTCTGATTGGTTTTGAAATATATTGCATCTGCATAAACATACATCCTCTACGTAGCTCTATTCTATTATGTTATGCTCTACTCTATGCTGTTCTACTTTGCTCTGCTCTATTTTGCTCTGTCCTATTCTGGTGGGTTTGTGTTGTTATGTTATATTAGTATGACGGCAACCTTTGTGATACTTTGGTCTGTTCCGTTATGGTTTTACACTCGCTATTAAGTTCTCTGTGTTACTCTGATTTATATACTATGTTTTGTTAATTGTAATTGATGTTGGTTATACACTAGACTTCATAGCTCACCTTTTGGTTTTATCTTTGTGTGTTCAGATAAGTCCCTAACTTAGGACCGGACGGC
Source organism: Gossypium bickii (assembly GCA_025503065.1). NCBI lineage: Eukaryota > Viridiplantae > Streptophyta > Magnoliopsida > Malvales > Malvaceae > Gossypium > Gossypium bickii. The sequence continues at coordinate 23,092,926 of CP106715.1, forward strand.
ATGTAGGAGCTCGGATTGTTTTACAATGATTTAAAAGTGCTTTTGATATTTTCGGTTTGTAGTTTGTTTCTGAGCTCGTTTTGGTTTTTGCTAAATCCGTCAGTAGTTGATAATTTTTAAAGCAAAACTATAAAACCACTCAAGTCAAGAAAACAAATTTTGGTTTTCAACGTTGAACTCTAAAAATATTTTCTGACACGAATCAAGTATGGTTTTGAATGTTTTTTTGGATAATTGCTTAAATTAGTTTTCAATACGTCGTGTAAATGGTGTAACTCGTCCATATTTAGCTTAAACTTCTAGGCTGAGTTTGGGGTGTTACACTCTCGAAGGCTCTCGACCAACTCCCAATCAAAGCCAAAGCATAAGTAAAATTTAGAATGGTTTAAAAAGTCGTAAATGACCTTAAATCGATCTAAAACTTGAATGTATAATTATAAATAAAATTAAAGTGATTGGTCTGTAAATGTAACATTTCTTGCTTGGGTTTAACTGTGAGTTCGAATAAGGGATGTTACGTTATTTCTACCTAAAACATTTGTAGAGTATGCTTGCAATACCCAAACTCACTCTATCGCATTAAGTGTCTATCAATCTCTTTGATCTATCTAGATCATATTGTATATTCATATTTATGTTTCACTAACATAATGACTATCGCCAGACATTTGAACGTCTGGACTGGAAATACTACAATAAAATGATAAATAATAAAGCAGCGGTGTTCACAAGTATACGGGTCAAATTTTTGTATAGTAAAGTGTTACAACGAAAATGTAACACCCTGAATAATTTATTTATGCTTCTATAAGTATCTGACACAAATATTTGTCTGCTTCAGTGGTTAAGTGTTCTGGGTGTGTGTGTGTGAGGTCTTGGGTTCAAGTCCCACCCTTGCTAAATTTTGTTATTTTTGGATCCAAGCCTTATTCTGGTTTAGTGCGCTTTTATTAAATTGTCTGTTAATTCATATCAGAATGAGCCTGTTGGTTCGAATGGTAAGGGAGTTAGTGTGTTGGAGGTCCTATGTTTGAATCCCTACGTGAGCGAGGGTATTATTTTTTTCTTGGTTTTGTGGTGGAGTTTCGGTGGAATTGAAATTCTGAAGTGGTTAGGATTTAGGTGTTAGAGGGAAGTTGGGGGATATCAAAATTGAATTTTATTCTTGTTATTTCCTTTTTTTTCCCAAATTCCCTCTGTTTTGACGTCTTTTTTCTTCCAAAAACAAAATTCCCATTTGTACTCTTATTGTTTTCTTTTCTCGCTGACGGAAATTAAACTCTTTGCTCCGTTTTTGTCTTTATCGTTAATCCTTGCTATTGGGCGATTTGAATCCTTGTTTTTCGTGTAATCGGTAAGTGGGTTTCCGTTTGTATTCTTTTTATCGTTATTTTCTAAAGGTTGAAAAGTTGATGTATCTTGTGGAGTAGGGGAAGGAGAAGGTGTTGAACTGTGAGTTCGCTTCGTTTGTTTGATCGAGGGTTAGTGGTGTTCTCATTGTGGGTAAGTCAAGTTGAATAATGACTTCATGAGTTGAATAAATTCTTCACAAGATTTTGGAGAGGTAGATCCAAAAAAATACGTCATCCACATAGATTTTAGCAACCATTAAGCTTTTTTAACCCTTTTAGAGAAAAGAGTTATGTTTGCACTCCCCTTACAAAAGCTGTCGAAACCATTTTTAAGTTTTCTTTTGAAAAAATAGGGATCGACTTTAAAAACGAAAATGGAGTCGCCACCAATCTTTTTTCGAGGTGTGATCGGGTCACCTTGAAATTGATTATTTTAACAAAAAAACATTTTGATTTTATAAAAAACATTGATTTTGGTCTATGAAATTCGAGAAAACAGGTTCGGGAGTCGGTTACGCACGAGGAAGGATAAACACACTCGTAACGCCCAAAAAAATTGGTACCTAATTGATTAATTAATGTCTTAGTGTAGAAAATTTGAGAAGATTTTAAAATATGACCCTTTTGATTTTTCAAAACTTATAACCTTTAAAAAAACATTCAATTGTTTGGATAAAAGAAAAGTCGAATCTCAGTAAGTTAGAGCACGACCTTTCGAATTTCCCAAACACTAAATATCCTTTGTTTTTTTTGTTTTTTTTTTGAAATCCCTATCTCAAAATATCAAAATGTCACATCCAATAAGTTAGGACGCAACATCTCAAATTCACAAAGATAGGTTTTTTATTTGAAAATCATATATTTTAATTTCAAAAAGGGTATTTGATCATTTAGACTTAATGAGAAAAATCGAAGCCTAGTAAGTTAGGGCACGATTCCCTCAAAACTCCAAATATCAAATATTGCCTTATTTTAAGAAATAAAGTTTTGGATAAAAAGTGGCAATTAAATGAGATATATTTTAAAACAATGATTTGAGTAAAATGTATCATTAGTACATTACAAGACACAAATACCAAAGCAATATACTACAATTACATGATATAATAACATTTATACTAATATAGGCAATTAAGAGAAAGAATAACATAAAATAGCAAATGATACAAGTAATAAAATGACCATACTAAAGTAAACATAAAAATAATAAACAAATAAAAGAATGTGAATAACAAATAAAAGATATAAAGTAAGCAATAATAATTCAAAAGATCTATGCGAAAGATAAAAAAAAAAAAACAAACTAAGAAATGAATACGAAACTTTACATATGAGATCAAATATAAAAATAAAATAACTATATAAGATAAATGATATATGCAAAACAATAAAGGGATATTATAACAATTTTTTTTAAAAAAAATAGAATAATAAAAAAATAAAAAATGATATGGCAAAATCTAAAATAGTTAATATATACATAATAAATAAATAATATAAAAAACTTTGAATAAAAAATGTATAAGGGATACCTTATAATAAGTATATAATATACCATTTAAAAATAGATAATATACATCTTTTAAATAAACAATATATGGAAAATTTTGCCTTAATAATAAAACAATTTAGCTGATGTAAAACATACAAATTTTCAAATAATACATAATATGATTAAAGTTAAATAATATATAATATATAGATAATATATAACAAATAAAAATAATAATATATATGATAAAACAATTTAACGTAAATAGGGAAAAGCAAAAAAGAAAAAAATTAAAAAAATTATAAAAATGAATAAATAATGATTAAGCAATTAAAGAGATAAATAATAAAAAAAAGTTAAAAAATGCATAAGTCAACCTAACTCCCGCAATATGAGGATTCAACGAATTTCCTCTACCAAAATCTAACTCGAACGGAAGCAACTCAAAAAGAAACAAAGATGAGCGAAGAACAAAATAAGAACAAGCCATAGAAAATAAGAACGCAAAAGAGAGAAAAATTTGAGTGAATGCTCTCAAGAATTTTTATTACTCAAAACTCAAGTCCTTTTGCAATGAAGGGAGAGGCCTCTATTTATAGTTGAGCCTCCCCAAATCCAACGGTACAGATCAATTACATCAACGGCTAAGATTAAAAGGTATCTACAAATTAAATCTCTAATATTACAAAATCATATCTTCTAAGATTGCATACCATATCTTCTAAGATTGCATATCATATCTTCTAGGATTGCATATCATATCTAAGATTTGCATATCATATCTAGGATTGCATATCCTTGAAGATTGTGTTCCCATATACGTCAAGCTTGTAGATGGACCTTCAATCTTTTCAAGTAATGGGCCATTCCGATCGGGCCAAATGATATATTTTGGACTGGATTTGGACTTTGTTTTATTATTTTGGGTTTATTATTTTTTTTTGTATGGGCCCGGACTAAATTGGCCTATTACACCTTTGTCAAATAAAAATATTTTGAGCCTTTCATACAAAGCTCTAGGTACTTGTTTTAATCCAAATAGAACCTTTGATAACTTGTATACAAAGTTATAATGGTTAGGATCAACAAAAACCTCTAGGTTGGGCTACATATACCTTTAAAATGTAATTGAGGAGAGCACTTTTGGCATCCATTTGGTAGATTTTGATATCGAGATGATAAGCCATAAACCAACAAAATCCTAATTGATTCAAGTTTTTCTACAGGAGCAAATATTTCATGAAAATCTACTCCTACTTGTGTGTACCCTTGTGCAAGAATATTAGCTTTGTTTCTAATTATATTGACCAATTTATGAGTCTTATTTTAAAAATCCATTTGGTCTCAATAATGTTGCAATCATCTGGTTTAGAAACCAACTTCTATGCGTTATTCCATTCAAATTAAAATGTTTTCTTTTTTATTGCTTGAACTAGATCTCAGGGTATGTTTCTTTTACGGAAAATGACTTATAGAAAATATTTTCTACATTTTCTCGTGTGTGTTTCATGGAAAACAACATGGTTAATGGAAAATGCCATACAAGTCAACAGAAAATAAACCCCTTTTGCATGAAATTGATTTACCATTTTGAAAAGCATGAGTCATTTTTAAAAAAAGAGCTCATTTATAAGTAACTTGAATTTTATATAAAAATTAACTTGATTCAAGCTTAATATTATTATATTAATAAAAAAATATAATTTTAATATTTAAAAAATATTAAAATGTTGATATCAAATATTATAATTCTCATTACTATCAATGCAACACCTCATATCCGGCCTAAATGTTACGGTCGGATCATGGAGATTACATTGTACAAGCCAGAGAAACGAACCTTTAGCTTTGGAGAAAACCAACTTTCACATACAGATAATTTAATTGAACAACTCTTTTGAAAACACAACAACTTTTTTAAGTCACAACTTAATTGTATTATTAAAATCAACACCAATTTACTTGAAAACATTTGTGTACTAAAACATTTGGAAGAATCTAAATATGACTTGTAGCAGAAAAACCTTATAACTTTTTGTATATAAAACCGCGGTTCATTTTTAAATTTCATAAGTTAAAACATTCTTAAACATTTAAAAACATTTGTGTAGGAAATATCAAAATAATGCTAACGAACTAACCAAAAATTAAAATATCCATGACAAAAATTAAAAATCAAAAACCAAAAATAGCCTAAAATGTCCATAATGAACAAAATAAAAAGTCCTTAGTGCATAATCTAAAATTGTGAAACTCGAGCTCCTGGGTCGCCATCCAATCCTAGGTCGGAGGATAACCTGAAACAAGACATACAAATCGTGAGCTTTAAGCCCAATGTGTGTTATGGCCCTTTTCTCTAGTACATATAAAAACGTATAACAGAACATTTCATAGCATATCTTTCCAAATATTTGATAACATATCAAAATCTATATAGATCGTATCTTATCATATCATAACATTTCATGTTATAACGAATTGTAGTTTATCATATCAGATCAGACCATAGCATAATATATCATAACCTACTCCCATCCGCTACACACCATCTCCGTCCAACCAATCACACCGTATAAGACTATAAGAGTCCATCCATCCAATCACACCAGTATGTGGCTGTGTGCCACTCATATATTTGCAGCTAAGCTGCCATTCATAAATTTGCAGTCTAGCCGTCATAATTGCAGTATAAACTATTATATAGCACTTCCTTTGTCATACCATAACCCGCCCCGAAAACACATGCATATCATAATCATAAATCATACATACATACTTATATCACATAATATAAAATAGGCATATACTTATATCACATAATATAAAATAGGCATATACACATATTTTCTTATAGATAATAACATAGCTTATGGTTTATTTATAAATGATCCTACCAAGCATACCTTTAAACTTGTCCATATGTAATTATGTACTAAACTTACGCTTTCCTGGCCCCGTACGATGTATATGGACCTAAATTTTGAATCCCTTAAATGGCCCCAACCAAGCCTAAAAATTGGCCAAAAGGGCCTACACAGCCCAAATAGCTAGCCCGTGTGGTCTACACGGTCTACAAAATTTCACAAGACTATGTGCTCCACACGGCCAAGCCACACAGGCTGCAAAAACACACACGGTTGTGTGCTTCACATGCCCTGACGCACAGCCTACCACACGATCGTGTGGCGTACACGGTCTACCACACGGCCTAACACACGACCATGTGGCACTAGATAGTTTCAAAAAACAGCCACATGTTTCACGATTTATAGAATTTCTATCGAGTTTTAGGGTTATTTTCACACACCTGATTGTCGTTTTGATAACCCCCAAAACTATAGCACTCTGAATCCTACCATCATTCATTAAACACCACTAATTAACCATCAAAACCATATAAAAATAACATTCATAACTTAAACTTTTAACCCCTAACATGAAGTTAAAACATTTACCCGTCTAAAACAACTTCGAACATTGTAACTACTCCGCTGAAAATTTCTGATTTTCGCAACCTTCACCTAATCAAAGGTCACAAGGTACCAATCAAAATAGCAAATGAAAAATATATCAATACATCCTCACCTTGCTCAAAAACCAACTAACACTAAAAAAACAATGAAAAACCCAAAATAATATTTGAGCATAACTTACACTGAGAATCGAATTTCAATCGAAGCAAAAAAATAATGGTAGTAATCAAGAGTAATCAAAGAAAAGAAAGAAGAAATAAATTGAACGAAAAACCAAAGAAAGAGAAAGAAAGAAACGTGTGAAAAAAAAAAAACAAAGAAAAAGGGCGATTGGGGAAGGAGCAAACTTTAGGGTAGTTTTTTTTCTTAAATAAAATAATATTTTATCAAAATCCCAACCCACAAAGTCCTTTCATCTTAAATTAGAGTCCAAAAGGAATTCTATTTCCAAAACTTAGCCCAACCAAAAAATAATAATCTTCACTTGCATTCAAGACTCAAACTCAAAACTCAAAAGTAAATAAATACTTAACCATTAAACCACTAAACTCATCATTGTCACAACCCAACGAAAAAAAAAAAGAAGAAGAAGCCCTAAAGCGAAAATTGGGGCGTTACAATTAAACATACATATTTAATTATTGGCTTAATGCACACTTTAGTCCCTAAAGTATACAATGTTTCCCACTTTGGTCCTTAAAGCTTTTTTTGGCCCACTTTAGTCCCTAATGTTATCAAACGTTCCCAATTCAATTATTTAGACGTTAAAACTAATGACTAGGATATCCAACCAATCATGTGCTCCCACGTGCCATACGATGACATCAAAGTGATGTCATCTCCAAAAAAAATCTAAAAAATTTTTTAAATGAAAAGAATATAAAAAATAAAAAAAAGGTATTAAAAATTATAAAAATTACAAAAAATTATAATTTTTTTACTTTTTTTAAATATATATTATAAATTTTAACATTTTTAAAATTTTATTAATCACATTTACTAGAACTTGCATATGATATCATTGGCTCTTAGTATACCACTTACAATAATTGTTGTATAATTCAATCAATTAAAATTTAAAATTAGTAGATTTGGATAGGTTGCTCAAATTTTCATTCCATTCATCCATTTCATCTTTCAAACCAAACATCAAATGCATTTTCATCATTCATCATCACCATATCAAACATAAAGGAAACTTAGCCTTTGAAACATGATCAAAGCATTTCACATATAGATATATTCACACACATAAGGCTACCAACTTAGCCTAAATACCAATTCAAGATTCAAGTAACTAACTCAAACCAAAAACATGCATTTACACATGTAAACAAAACACCTAATTACATGCCAATTATAACCTAGCTCAAAATGATCAAAAGTCTACCAAGTTGTTAAACAGATAGTGTGAGCCTCGATTTGATTCCAACTGACCGCGCAGTTTTCTATAATCTACAAGAAATCAAACAAAGCAAATGTAAGCAACACAGTGCTCAGTAAGTTCATACAAAATTTAACACAACTTACCCGAAATTAATATATCTTAAGTATTGAACAAACAATTATATAAATAGGAAACATGGTATCCTTTGATGGCCTATGCAAACCACAAACCCAACAAGGTTAGTTTTTTCACAATTGAAACCTAAAACATTTTCCGTGCTTTTCTATCATATACAAGAAAACATACTTGGTACACATATTACCATTCACATATACTTAAATCATACTTCCATTTCCATTCCATAAGTCTCATTTTTTCCCAATGAACTATAGCAAAATAACATTGGATACTCAGGATAGAAATGCTCACATGAGCTATGAATATGGGCTACTCAACAAGGGCTACTCAACAATTTTTCCTTTTCCTCATTTATCTATCGGTTCATCTATTTCTTGATCTATATAATAATTTAATTCAATTATCAAATTAAAATACTTATAAAGTATAAATATATGCATGCGACCCTTTATTTAACATTTTACGATATTTTCCTAAACTTTTATATTTTATTCAATTTAGTACTTAAAACTGAAACTATTACATCTTTTGTAAATAAGACCCATTTTTCAAAACATTTACAATTCCATCCTCATAAAACCTCATAGAACCAAGATTTATAAGAACTTCATGCTTATATTAGAACTTTTCTATTTTAGTCCCTAATCCAAAAACTAACAATTATCTCCTTACAAACAAGTCCTATTTCATAACAAAGTTCCAAAATCTACCATTTAACATCCAAATAAGCTTAAAAACAACAATGGTAACTTTTAAAATATTTGGAAATTTTACAATTCAATCCCCAAGCTAACTAGATTAAGCTACAATGATCCTGAAAACATAAAATTTACAATAAACGAACTTAAATTCAAATTACATGCAAGGGCTAAATTCCAAGCTTCAAAAATGACGTTTTTGGGTTCTTTTATTTATTATTTTTGGTGAATGAAGAAGAAAACAAAGACAACACTAGCATTTGTTTCTTTTATTTATAACATATATTATAATTTAATTATAAGTTTTAACATTTAACCACTCAAAACAAAGCATTAATTGTACACCTTTAATTAATAGGTCTAATTGCTACATAAACCCTCACCTGTTTACTTTTTAGATATTTTAAACTAATAAAAATCAATAGCGATAAAGTTTTATGATTTTTACGACTTAGTCCTTTTTACTTAATTAACCAACTAAACATCAAAATCACCAAACCAAAATTTAATATGATACTCTAGTAAACTCATAAATATTAATTAATAATATTTTTGGACTTACTCGTCGGTATTGTGGTCCTGAAACCACTGTTTCTGACACCACTAAAAAAATGAGCTATTACAACAATTTTACCATAAAAGAATCTATGAGGAAATATATTTAATGCCCTTATTAAACGGATTCATAATGACTAATTAATTTAATTTCATTTTCAAACTTCAATTATTTAATTATAATTAATTGAATAATAATTCGAAAACTTTAAATTAATTCTCAAGTCATTTCTATACTCGGTGAGAAAATGCATTCATTTGTAAAAGCGACTCATTTCTCTAACTTTATCATTTTCATTCATTTCTATTCGTTTGGTTCTACATGTGATTCATTTCTAGTTTCAATGACCTAGTGGAGGGACCAACTGGACTTATTTAGTCACAAAGTCATTTCACTATAGTATCGTGACTGAGACTGAGCTCTCCCTAATTACATACCATTACAAAAGATACTTAGTAAGTGCTCATCCAATGACTTTGTCATAAATGTGTTACCCTCATAGTATATCCTTAATCTATTTGGGATAAATTCTTTCTCCAAATATGATCCTATTTTATCTCATTGTAACCATTACATCTTCCTTCATGAAAATTCAATTACTATCAGATAGTAATCAAGTCATTTATCACAAAGACAAATGACTTGTGATCACGTTTACTTTTCATCTTTCATGTAATGCTTATGAGAGGATATCTTTTACCCATTAGTTGGGCTATGAATTCCACTATTGTAAATGATTTGTGTACTGCAGAAGCCGTATACCCAAAGCACCAGCTTTCGATTCCTTATATATTTGAACTTAGGTTTTTACTTACATCAAAGTATACGAGTCACCCATACATTGTAACACCCCAAACCCGGCCCAAACACTACGACCGAATTTAGTGTGCTACAGAGAAAACATATTAAAAAAAAAAACCTTGTACGTCGATTTAACTTTTGATAAAAGACAGTGTCTTGTTTAAAACAGTTGAGGGGTATAAAACTATACTTAGGTTTATAAAAGAAATATTTATTAAGTCAAGTTGTTATCGATTCAGGTGTGCCCGATGGCACGATCAAACATTTTGCGATTAAATTTTAGAAAACATGTGTACTTAATTTAATGTTAAGAAATAGTTTAAACAAATTAATCCAAAACATAGAATAATAAAAATACATCTAGGAAGCCTTATTACAACTTAATAAAAATAAAACCAACATTAAAGTAAAATAAAACAAAATCCAAGTTCATCTAATCAAAATTTCCACTGCATGGCCACCTCGAGTCCATCCGGCTCCTCATCTGCGATCTACGAGTCACCTGAAAAATGTTAAAGGAGAAGGTGAGTCACCAAGACTCAGTATGTCCCCCGGTTTAATACCACATCATACACAATTTATAACAAATTAACATGCATTAAGTCATGCACCCAACCTAGCCATCCAAACGCTTTTCTCTACCCCGTGTGGTACCAAACCACTGGTGGTGCCAAACCATTGGTGACTTAAAGTCACAATTGTGATACCAAATCACTGGAGGTGCCAAACCTCTGGTGTCCGAAGACACAAATCGAATGATGGGGCCAACCCATCGTGTGATACCAAATCACTGGCGTCAATCCCTTAATATCATCTGTGGGGCCAACCCACTGTGGTGCTAAGCCACTGGGACGAGACGCTATGAGGTGCCAAACCTCTGGTGACCGTAGTCACAATGTGGTACCAAACCACTGGTGTCTGTCGACACAAATATCATTTCCCCCTCCTCTCATCAACCCACATCAACTAATAACATACATATACATAAGTCATGCTTATCAGGCACATATCATAAGTCACATATATCAAATATATCATGCTTCCCAAAAGCATCGTAACACAAGGACTTACCTGAATCCTTGCTCATACCATGTCGGTATCAAATCCAAATCTACACAACCAGATTTAGCATATACAAACACTTAGCATTTTAATCAGTTATAAAGTGTGTATGTACACACCTGATGCCAATCAACAGCCCCAAATCCCGAAGAGCCAAATCGACCACCCTAGCCTTCTTACTCCTACATTCGGCCAAACATGGAGATTAGGGCCCTATACCAATCGGCCAACCCAAATTAATTTCAAAGGGTTATCATTTGAAACCTGAGATCTTACCTTGCTCCGACTTGGTTTCCAACAACCCGAATCCTTATACGGGTTCCCTAGCAATCGGCCAACCTTTAGTACCAAACAAGATTAGTTTCGGCTTTTCCAAATATCCAATAAAAAGGCTTAGAAAGATTCGACTTACCGTCGACTTACCAAATTCAGTTGATAGAGAATGGAGACTTGAACCGATTACTTCAAGATCTCGAAACACCTTAGAACAGATTGAAGAAATAGATAGAGGAGAACACCTTTGTTTGAGATTCGGCCAAGACTACACCAAATAGGGGAAAGAAATTCGGCACACCAAGGAGGAGTATATTCGGTTATAGGAAAGAAGGAAAAATCAATTTATGGCTGCTTAGGATTCGGTTTGAGTGGAACAAGAGAATGAAGAAAGAGTGGAATAGGTGTTTCGGCTAAGGGTTTTGAGAAGAAAAAAAAAAGAAAAACAAAAAGATGAACTAGCCGAAAATTATGAAGAAAAAGGCCAAGAAAATTCGGCATTATCCCTCCCCCCAATTGCCTTGCCGTCCACTCCACTCTAAGGAGTTTAAAATTCCATCAATTTCCTTGAAACACTCCTAGCCAACCATTTGAAAATAATTTGAATAAACCAAGTGCCTATATTTCCTCTTGACACCTATTCAAAATAATAAAAAAAAACACATCAATTATCCCCTCATCCTATCTTTTATCACCTTTTCAAATTAAAAAAAATAAAACAACTCATACCTATCCCCCACTCCAGCCGAATTAAAAAAAGAAATCAAAACAAATGCTAAGCTTATCCTAATTTTCCAAATACCCATGTGCCCATCAATCTCCTTCCAAATTAAAAACAAAGAACCATGCGCAGCCAAATCTCCTTTTCACGCCACCTTTCAAAAATAAAACCAAATTGCGACTTTTTTGGATCGAACCCGCGACCCTACTGCAGCCCTCTCTTTCCAACGTCCCTAGCCACTTCTCCCATTAGACTTTCATGTCAAATAACCCCTTCATTTATTTATAAGACCTTCTTCTCGGCCCTCTTTCCTTTAACGCAAAAAAGCCCAAAATAAAATGCTCCTTGCGTCCTTGTGTCTCGAACCCGAGACACCACCTCTAAACTCTTAAGTGGCGCCCCAAGCCACTCCAACCACCTGGACTTTCATGCTTGAACCTTGCCCAAATTTCTTTAAAGCCCTCCTTAACTCGGCCCCTTCCTTTTAACGCCAACACCCAAAAATAAATGCCACTTGTCACTGCTGCCGTGCCTTGAACCTGTGCCCTTGTCATGCAAGTACTTCCAGCCCTTAAGTGGCGCATGGGAGCCACTTTACCAAGCCTATTCTTTGTGCCATAATTCGCCCAAATTTTTATTTAAGCCCTATCTCACCTAGCTCCCTCCTTTTAGGTACTAAAAAAAAATTTTAACACTAAGTCAGGCCTAGCTCGGGTTTAATTCTAGACCTTAGAACATGCCAAATAAATCTTAGAATTTAATTCTTCAAGCACACACACACATGGGAACAAATAATTAAATTTTAGACAACCCCTAATTCAGGATGTTACATACATAGCCTATCATCCAATCAGGATTAAGTTGTGTCACACTATGAACGTCACAAGTGAATAACTCCATAAACAGATCTAGGATCTATTCTACTTGGGACTTGTCTGATGTACTGTCAGTCACATATATGTCTCTACCTTCTAGAAGTCACTCACTTCAGACAAAGCATCTCCCCATACGGACTTGATAGACGATATATTAGTCTTTTAATTGGTTTGCTCATTTTCGATTAGACTAAGGACATGTTCTACTAATACAAGTTGTCTTTTTATATTACGATTCGACCGCATAATACCGCTTAGTATTAGTTAAACGTTAGATAACCGATGAGTCAATATTTGCTTCCATTTTGCTTTATGTGCAAAACCTTTGAGGACAATTCACGAAGAATATTAATGTAATCAATGGATATTTTATTAAACTAATTTGTTCTAAAAATACAAATATCCAAAATGAATATACTATACTTAAGGCACTAGATCCAACACATAAGTGGGTGAAGCTCTAATTTTACCAACTTACATTGCACTAACATTTCAAGCCTCTATATTACTAAAAGGTCAGCTTTTATCCTTTGGTGCGTATGGATTCAAAGGAACAAAATAGTCTTCAACAACATTAAACCACACCATTTGGCACTTAGCTCATGGCAAGAAACAGGATTACTACTTGTGAGTTGAGTTGGCATTCGAAAGAATAGAGCAGGAAAACCATCATTCTCTTTACTAATCTCAACTATCTTGTTGTTACTTCTAATGTCTCTTTTGATGAAACAAGTTCATCTTTACAAGTGTTCTTGAGTTAGGTTAGAAAAGGAACTTGAATAATGTTTGTTACTCAATCCCCTAATGGTGATATCATCCAAAGATGAGCTCATTCATTAGAAGATTCTACAAAGATAAGGGAAACTATGTTTTGTATTTATGCCCTAAGTGTTATAATTTTATCATATTTAATAAATTATTGAAAAATTCAAATTGATTATTCATGAAAATATATGTCGAAACCATTTTTAAAATTTGGTAAAAACAGGGTCGACTTTTAAAAACGAAAGTGGGAGTCGCCACCAATCCCTTTTTACTTAGGTGTGATTGGATCACCTTGCAAAACGTTTTATTTTAAAACATCTGATTTTTGGTCCACGAAAAACAAGAAAACGAGTTCGGGAGTCAGTTACGTATGAGGAAGGGTTAGCACCCTCATAATGCCTAAAAATTGGTACCTAATCGATAGAATCATGTCCAAATGTTTGAAATTTAGTAAACATTAAAAAAACTGAACAATTTGATTTAAAACTTGAGATTTCTTTATTCCGAAAGAATACAAACATCACATCCAGTATGTTAGGACACGATAGTTTTAAACCCTCGTAACTAAAATCATCTCATAATTTATGAAATTTATTAAAAGGATATTTAATTATTTATTCAAATGGAAAATCGAAACCCAGCACGTTAAGGCACTATTTCCCGAATTTCTAAATACTAAACATTGCCTTATTTTAAAATATTTGGGTAAAATATAGTAATTTTGTACAATGTATTTTTTTTTGTTTTAAAACGATGATTTTATGAAAATATCATATTAACACATTATCAAACATCAAAAGCAATTATAATATACTAACATTTAATATAGGCAATAAAGAAATAATAATACAAAACATGACAAATAATAATTCCTACACTAAAGTAATTGTAAATACATGATGAAGTATAAACAAATACAATAAACAATAAAATAAATATGAAATAATTAATAATAATAATAATATATATAAGGATTATAATAAAAATAATTAGTAAATATATATATAATAATTTTAAATAAAAACATATATATACATAATATACTAATCATAAAAATTATATATGTAATAAATAATATAAATGAAATAGGTTATATAATATAATAGACTTTATACAAAACAAAATTTTAAAAATAATATATATAATATAATATAATACTATATAATATACAAATTAAAAATATAGTATAATATATAATACACAAATTATAAAGTAATATATAAATTATTAAACCAAGTAAAATAATATATAATATTAAATATATAAAGATATTACATATGAAATATATATATGTGAATATTATACTATTAATAAATTAATAAATATAGGAAAATAATATAGAACATTTAATATGATGAAATAATTAAATACAATGTAAAATAATGAAATAAAATAAAAGGATAAAAATAAAATAAAACAAAGAAAGCAGGGGTTAAAATGGAAATTAGGCCAAATTTAAAGAGCCCGAGGGATTAAATTGAAGCAAAACATAAGTTTATGGGTTAATTTAAAAATAAAGAAAATATAAATTTGGACGAAATTAAAACAAATAAAATTGTAAAGGGACTAAATTTGTAAATTTCCCCTTTCTATAAAACATGCGGATCCTCCCCTGGTTTTCGGGTCAATGCGCGAATCCTCCTTCAAAACGATGTCATTTTATGCTTATTGAATTAAGCAGAAACGACGTCGTTTTCATGGCCCTATATAAGTCGATTTTAAATCCAAAAAAGTCATTCTCATTTGTTTTTTTTTTTTAAAAAAACTTTAAAAATTCTCTGAAAATCCCTCTGGGCTTCCAATCGTCAGATCTCCGGTCACTGCTTCCACGCGCCATACGCGCTACCGTTGATGGTGGCCGAAGATTAAAAACCTCAGTTTTTCACGCTGGTAATTTTTTTATCTCCCTTTTCATGTTCGTAAAAAAAATAATGTAGATCTAAAATAAGCAGAATAAAATATGAAAATCACCTTTGTTGAAAAAGAAAATTCTGTACTTTATTTCTATTTGTATCACTGTGTATTTGTAGGTGTTTTTTTCGTGTTTGTATCTGTTGCCTGTTCTCTCTGGGTATTGTGTTTTCTCTGCCTATTCTCCCCTCATTTTACAGTTTACATGGGGTTTTTATAACCCTTAAAACAAAAATAAAATAGGAAATATGCCCATTTCCATGTTTGCTGTCCTATTTCCTTCCTTTTGCAGGCAAGCAACAGAGAATCAGGCGATGATGGCGCGATTCGGGCGCAGATCATGGTGCGACCAAAGGCTTGGCGCGGGTGTGAGGAGCTGACTATGGCGCGATCATGTTGGCTCTGGCACGAGGCTTGCGCGCGCGATCGTTGGCTCTTTGTCTCTGCAGCGCCTAGGGTTTCAGAAAACCCTAGGCCTTTTGATTTCTGTTTAAGTTTTTGGGCCTCTTTGGGCCGTGCAATTTGGGTCTTGTCTGGGTAGTCTGTTAAATCTGGGTTAATGGGTTACGGGTTTTAGGCATTGGGTCAAATTCTGTTGGGTCTGGGTAGGATTCGGGCTAGTGGGTTAATATTCGATCTATTAAAAATGTAAAAGGACATTTTATTATATTTATTTATTTATTTATTTCTTTTTTTCTGAATAAAATGGGCTCGGGCAAAATTGGCCAATTACAGCTGCCCCTCTTTGCTCATTGTCGTGTAATGAGAAAAGAGCAAAGACTATAAAAGGCCCAATTTTGTCCAATCTTGTCGAGTCTTGATTTTTGGTCCTCGTTTTCTTTAAATGGTTTCTAATTCCATAAGGCTGAAAGTGCTTTTGATCTGCTTCCTGCAACCTCAGAAAGATAAGATCTTCTGTCTTCAGTCTACTCTACTGCAACTTCAGGGAGGTAAGGCTGAAAGTGTTTTTTATTTACTTCCTGCAACTTCAGGAAGATAAGATCTTCTGTCTTCAGTCTACTCCGCTGCAGCTGAATGTGCTTTTGATCTGCTTCCTGCAACTTCAGGAAGATAAGATCTTCTGTCTTTAGTCTACTCCGCTGCAACTTTAGGGAGATAAGGCTGAAAGTCTTCTTCTGATTGACTTCCTGCAACTTCAGGAAGATGAGATCTTCTGTCTTCAGTCTACTCTTCTGCAACTTCAGGGAGATAAGGCTGAAAGTCTTCTTCTGATCGGCTTCCTACAACTTCAGGAAGATGAGATCTTCTGTTTTCAGTCTACTCCTCTGCAACTTCAGGGAGATAAGGCTGAAAGTCTTCTTTTGATCTGCTTCCTGCAACTTTAAAAAGATGAGATCTTCTGTCTTCAGTCTACTCTGCTGCAACTTCAGGGAGACAAGGCTGAAAATGCTTTTGGTCTACTTTCTGCAACTTCAGAAAGATAAGATCTTCTATCTTCAGTCTACTCCGCTGCAACTTCAGGGAGACAAGGCTGAAAATGCTTTTGATATGCTTCCTGCAACTTCAGGAAGATAAGATCTACTGTCTTCAGTCTACTCCGCTGCAACTTCAAGGAGACAAGGCTA
This sequence comes from Gossypium bickii, assembly GCA_025503065.1. Taxonomy (NCBI): domain Eukaryota; kingdom Viridiplantae; phylum Streptophyta; class Magnoliopsida; order Malvales; family Malvaceae; genus Gossypium; species Gossypium bickii. Next base: position 23,110,016 of record CP106715.1, read on the forward strand.
AAAATGCTTTTGATCTGCTTCTTGCAACTTCAGGAAGATAAGATCTGCGAATTCACCGATGTTGCTACACTATCCACTAAGGTATATGTCCTGTAGACCCGGTTTCGTATGCTTATGTCACATGAATAAGATGCTATGATCGGAATGAATCAAATACTTCTAGCTATATGTAACATGTCATGAAAATGATTCTTTTTAAAGGATTAGGAAGTAATGACCGGAATGAATCAAATGCTCCTAATGTAATTTGCTATGATACAAAAATGTTATGAGTATGATTCACACTAGGTGTTATCACTCATTTATTCTTCATTCTTGTTCACCGATCATGTTCTACTCAACAAGCTTGCCCCAGTGTAATTTTTGAGTCATCTCTGTTTGAATCTTGAGAATGCAAGGCTGATACCATGCTACCACAATGGGAATTGAAACTTTTCAATCCGACCCATCTGAAATTTTCAGGGTATAGGGTTTATTTTGAATTTAACCCATTCCACCACAATTCAGGGTTTCTTAGTTCATCACACCACTCCTCGAATGACCTGATGACATCACTTACTTCCATCACATCAACTCATTTACTTTGTCCAATTATCAATTGGACTAAGAATTCAGAGAAATAGTCTCTATCCAGACTCTTCTTTCTCAAATATTCCTATGCACATGGGAATTCTAAACAATTGTCCTGTTTTGGTTCCCTGTCTTATCTAGAAATTTCCATAGTAATACGTAGAACTTCTTTTTGTGAAATCATTAGTCCATCCATCATTATTTCAATGCAACACATTTATGAGTAATGGGTAGCAAATAAATTGATCTCAAAAGGAGTTGAAATTGAATAAATTATCAAAAATTCAAAGAAAATTAACTGAGAACATATATTTGAGAAGAAAAAGAATCCCAAGATAGTAAAATGAATAGGACAAAAATCAGATGCCCTAGATATTGTCAATTGAGCTTTTATATACAAACTTTTATGAAGACTGCACTGAATTCAACATGTGTTTAGAAGACTCAAAGTATTTTGTTGATGCCCTGATATGCAATATTCTTCATTTTATTGTTGATTCAAGTGTAGCAAGATGACTGCGTGTCCATTCAGAATTTGAGCCACCCTTTTCGGGTTTTCAACTCAAAACCCCTTTGGCTTCAATGCGCCCTTTGCGAGTTTTCACCTTGGCCTCTCCATTTTTTTTTAAGAAACTCAAAGCGCCCTTTGCGGGTTTTCACTTTGGCCTCTTCTCCTTTTCAAGAAAAATACTTTTTGACTGAGTCAGAGTTCACAGGGTTGGGTAAACTCTTCCCATCCATTTCGGTCAAGATCAGTGCTCCTCCAGAGAAAGCCTTCTTCACCACATATGGTCCTTCCCAATTCGGTATCCATTTTCCTCTGAAATCCTTTTGTATGGGAAGGATCTTTTTCAATACAAGGTCCCCTTCATGAAACTCTTTTGGGCGAACTTTCTTATTATAGGCTTGCATCATTCGTTTTTGGTACATCTGACCGTGACGAATAGGTCTTAGCCTCTTTTCTTCAATTAAGTTCAACTGATCATACCGAGCCTAGATCTATTCAGCTTCATCCAGCTTTATTTCTGACAACACATGAAGAGAAGGAATTTCCACTTCAATGGGAAGAACAGCGTCCATTCCATAGACTAACGAGAAAGGCGTTGCCCCAATAGAGGTTCTGACAGACGTTCGATAAGCACAAAGTGCAAACGGTAGTTTCTCATGCCAATCCTTATATGTCTCAGTCATTTTCCATACTATCTTCTTGATATTTTTGTTGGTCACTTCCATTGCCCCATTCATTTTTGGATGATACGGAGATGAGTTGTGGTGTTTGATTCCAAATTGGCTACAAACCTCCACTATCGCACTGTTGTTTAAGTTCAATGCGTTGTCTGATATGATCCTTTCGGGCATTCTATATCGACAAATAATCTCCTTCTTCAAGAACCAACTGACTGCTGACTTAATGACGCTAGCATAAGAAGCAGCCTCTACTCATTTCGTGAAGTAGTCAATTAACACGAAGATGAATCGATGTCCATTCGAAGCTTTTGGTGAGATCGATCCGATAACATCCATGCCCCACATGGAAAATGGCCATGGAGAAGTCATAACATGCAAAGGTGACGGAGGCACATAAATTTTGTCTCCATAAATCTGACATTTATGACATCTCTTGGCATAGCTGATACAATCTCCTTCTATAGTGGAGCAATAATATCCAAATCTCATTATCTGTCTGGCCATTGTGAATCCATTAGCGTGTGTTCCACAAACGCCCTCATGAACTTCCTCCAGAATTTTCCTAGCTTCAACTACATCAACTCACCTTAATAGTACTTGATCTTTTCTCTTTTTATACAAGATATCCCTGTCTAAAACATAGTCAGAGGCCAACTTCTTAATGTCCTTTTCTCGTTCTCAGTGGCATATTCCTGGTATTCAGATTTTTTACGTATCGTAATATATCCTGATACCAAGGGTGGTCATCTCTTTCCTCCTCTTCTATGTCATAACAATGAGCTAAAACCTCGAAGATACTCATCTGAATAGGTCTCATATCTTCTGGTCTATTTACTTTGATCATAGAAGCCAAGGTTGCCAAAGCATTCGCCATCTGGTTTTCATCGCGTGGGAGATAATTGAAAGTAATGTCATCAAACTCCTGAATCAATCCCAGAACTATTTTTCGGTAATCAATTAGTTTGGGATCTCTTGTCTCCCACCCTCCTTTAAGCCGGTAGATTACTAAAGCAGAATCTCCATATACTTCTAACACTCTGATCTTATGTTCTAAGGCTACTCGAAGTCCTATGATACATGCTTCATATTCTGCCACGTTGTTCGTGCAATCAAAATCCAGTTTGCATGTGAATGGGTAATGATCACCACTAGGGGATACCAAGATTGCCCCAATTCCATTTCCCACAGCATTCGATGCTCCATCAAAGTTTAGCTTCCACGGACAATCTTCAGTATTTGCCACATACATCAGCTCCTCATTTGGGAAATCAAAGCTCAAAGGTTCATAATCCTCCAAAGCTATGCTAGCCAAAAATTCTGCTACTGCGCTCCCTTTTATAGCCTTTTCGATCACATAGGCTATATTGAATTCAGACAGCAAAATCTGCCACCTAACCATCCTTCCATTCAAAGCAGTGGACTCCATCATATATTTTAACAAGTTAAGCTTCGAAATTAACCAGGTAGTGTGATATAGCATGCATTGCCTCAATCTCCGAGTTGTCCAAATCAGGGCGCAACACAATTTCTCAATTGATGAATATCTCATTTCACAACCAGCGAACTTTTTACTGAGATAGTATATCGTCATTTCTTTTCTTCCTGACTCATCGTGTTGACTAAGTACACACCCCATAGAGTTATTAAATACTGATAAATACAGTATCAACGGTCTATCTAGATTAGGCGGAGATAGTACTGGTGCGTTTGACAGATACTGTTTGACTTTGTCAAAAGCTCTCTGACATTCATCGTCTCATACACCTTGATTGTGTTTCTTGAAAAGACGAAATATGGGATCATATTTCTCAATTAATTGTGAAATAAATCGAGCAATATAGTTTAACCTTCCAAGAAAACCTCGGACTTCCTTCTGAGTGTGTGGTGGAGGCAATTCTTGTATAGCTTTAACTTTGTTCGAGTCAACTTCAATTCCTTTCTCGCTGACCACAAAACCAAGTAATTTTCCTGACCGAGCTCCAAAAGTACACTTTGCCGGGTTGAGATTTAATTGAAATTTTCTCAACCTTAGAAACAGCTTCTTCAAAACCTCAATGTGTTCCTTTTCTATTCGAGATTTGGCAATCATATCATCAACATACACTTCAACCTCTTTATGCATCATGTCATGGAACAATGTTACCATGGCCCTTTGATATGTTGCTCCAGCATTCTTTAGTCCAAATGGCATTACCTTATAGCAGAAGGTACCCCACAATGTTATGGAGTTAGTTTTCCCATATCCTCAAGGTGCATTTTGATCTGATTATATCCCGAAAAGCTGTCCATGAAAGAAAACAGTGAATATCCCACCGTATTATCCACTAGTGTGTCGATATGCAGCAAAGGGAAATTTTCCGTTGGACTAGCCTTATTTAGGTCCCTATAGTCCACACATATCCATACTTTTCCATCCTTATTAGGGACAGGAACAATATTGGTGACCCACTCTGAGTATTTGACCACTTGTAGAAAACCAGCATCAAACTGTTTCTGAACTTCTTCTTTTATTTTCAACACTACGGCAGGCCTCATCCTTCGTAGCTTTTGCTGAACTGGTTTGCACTCTTCTCTTATGGGGAGGCGATGTACTACGATGTCGGTACTTAGCCCAGGCATGTCTTGGTACGAGCATGCAAAGACATCCTTGAATTCCCGTAGTAACCCAACAAGGTCTTGTTTTGTCTCCTTAGTTATGCGCGTCCCAATTTTCACGACCTTTCATTCTTCCAAGGCTATGTTCTCTACCTCCTCCTCATGGGGTAAGATTTGTTTCTCTTCTTGCTTTACCATTCTTAACAAACCTAGAGATAATCACAATCTCGGTCACCTTCAAAATCCTGAGATTCCTCTAAACACATGTCTTGCTCAAAATGGACCACTGGATCTGTATTATCGTTGCTCACATCATTGATATCTAGGGACCTGTGATGGGTACCAAAGAATGTACGAAGAACAAATGAATTCAAGGACAACTATTCACATGATATGAATAAAAAAATATAAAATTTGGAATGAAATTAGAAAGTCAAAAGAATGAAATGAAAGAATATTTGCTCAAGTTAATTATCAAAAATGTATTTTATTAAAACAACAATTTCTGAACATGAGCCTATTTCACAAAAGAAATCTTATTGTTCCTAGGCTAAAAAAACAATGAGAGCGTTCTGAATATTACTCTGTATAATTTCTAAAAACTACAAGAAGCTCCTCTGCAGTCCAATTGTTTAGAACGCTTCCAGGTTCATAAGGGCGAATGCCCAACAGGTTTCTTGGTTTGATTCCTTCCTCGTGTATGGCATTGACGTGAGGATTTTCCAATAACCCTCTCTCAAGGTGAATTATCCCTTCGGATACAAATGTCTGAGATATATGGGGGAATGTCATCGATTCCCACTAGATTTCTTCTCCATTCAAGCGTGCCCTTCTTTTTTCTTGCTTTTTCTTGATTTCTTTTCTCCTCTGTCTGGCATCTGGCCTAAAACCCAAGCCAAAACTGTCTCTTTTCTCTCTCAGCAATGGTACTTGAATCTCTCCTTGAAGATGTCCGCCCAATCCTTTTCCTGGTAGGGCTCCCTTCCCCACCATCATTTGTAAGCCCATCTTCGTGGTCTTGAATATCTTGGACACCAGAACCTCATTCCTCTCCAAGATAAATGTGGCGTTAACGAACTCTAAAGACCGGAAAGAACACTCCATGGCCTCTTCATTTGTCTCTACATATGGCGCGTCATTGTTAACAGTCGCTATGATGTCTTTCTCCGCATTTATAGTGACCAGTCGACTATCCGTCACCAGTTTTAGTTTTTTATGGTGGGATGAGGGCACTGCTCCTGCCGAATGAATCCAAGGCCTTCCTAGCAAGCAATTGTATGAGGGCTTTATATCCATCACCAGAAAGTCCACCTCACATGTGTTTGGCCTAATCTGCAACAGTATATCAATTCTTCCTATCACTATTCTCTCAGTGCCGTCAAACGCTCTTACTATGTTTTGACACGTCTTCATGTGAGAACTATCTATTGGCAACCTCTTCAGTGCTGGCAATGGTAAGACATTCAAGGCTGATCCATTGTCGATCAGTACGCTCGGTAGAGTATATCCCTCACAACGAGTTGTTATATGTAGGGCCTTGGTCGATCCCATACCCCTAGGTGGAATTTCATCGTCACTGAAGGAAATAAAGTTGTTAGCACTTATGTTACTAACTAATCAGTCAAGTTTATTGACAGATATGTCTTTAGTAACATAAGTCTCGTTCAGTATTTTCATCAAAGCCTCAGGATGAACTTCCGAACTTAAAAGTAAGGTTAGCACCGATATGTGAGCCGGTTGTTTGCGCAACTGCTCTACCATGCTGTATTCACTGTGCTTTAAGAATTTTAAAAATTCTTTAGCCTCTTCTTCCTTTATAGGTACGTTGATAAGGGTATCAAATCCTTTCTCTAGTTCAACTGGCACATTCTTTGATTTTACTATCTCTGTCCTGACGTTTATCGAGTCGTAACGCCTCCCATTTTGTGTGTAGAATCCCTTTCTTTGAACCTCATTGGAAGTGCTAGCTGAGTTTTCTACTCCCGGTGTCGTACGTTACAATTGTAATTCCATGGTACCATCTTGTTATCCTTATAAGGAAAGGAAACAGATCTCTAGATTACAACTTTAGGTGCGATTTGTGCTCCGCCTTCCGTATTTCTCGGTCGAAAAATAATGATCCTCGGATAATTGACTTTTTGAGTTGTCAACTCTCCTTTGGTTGCATGTATATTTCCTCCCTCTGAGCCTTTTTCGTAAAACTCCAGCTCCTTATTGTTCATAAGGCTTTGTACCAATAGTCTGAACTCAGCACATTCCTGAATCTCATGTCCTTCAGCTTTGTGGAACTCACAGTAGTTCCTTGATTCTTCACCTCCTTCATCGAGACTTGATTTTATCAGTCCGCTTCTTAACATTTCCTTCCACACCCTTCTCAACGGAGTTTTTACTTCTGAGACATCTCCTTTAATCTGTCTCACAACATTTTCTCCAATCGCATTTACCCCTTTATCTCCATGATTGGGTAACGGGTTTTCTGCACTGGGTGCATCATCAAACTTGACAATCCTCATCTTGATGAGTCTCTCAACTACCTTTTTGAAGGCAGTACAGTTTTCTATAGAATATCCCGATATTCCCGCGTGGTAATAACAATGAACATTGGAGTCATACCATTTAGGATATGGGGGTTGTATCGGCTGTACATAGTATGGGGACACTACACGTGCCTTAAACAAACTTAGATATAGCTCCTTATACGTCATTGGGATTGGCATAAATTAGAGCTTTTCTGAATTTTGTCTAGGGCCTGATTCTTGTCTTGTCAACCCTTGTTGCCCAGCAATAACTACTTTCGGCTGGTTAACAGTAACTGCTTTTGAGTACCATTTTTGTATATACTCATATTGTTCACATCATTTTCTTTTTTCCTAGGAGCAGATCTCCTAGTAGTTTCTTCTGCTTCAATTTTACCACCTTTTATGGCATTTTCTATCATTTCCCTGCCATCACTATATCTGCGAAGCTTTTGGTCGTGCTTCCTATCATATGGGTGATAAAAGGTGCCTTTAGAGTATTGATAAACAACATGGTGGTTTCTTTTTCCAGGAGAGGTGGTTGAACTTGCATGGCGACTTCCCTTTACCTTTGGGCGTATTGCCTGAAACTCTCATTTGATTTCTTTTCCATGTTTTGCAACATGATTCTATCAGGCGTCATGTCTATGACATGATTATACTGCTTCATGAAGGCTTGAGCTAAGTTCCTCCAGGAGCTAATGTTAGTGCGGCTGAGTTGATTGTACCACCTGGATGCTGGCCCCACTAAACTGTCTTGAAAATAATGAATCAAAAGTTTATCATTGTTCACATAACCAGTCATGCACCTACAGAACACAGTGATGTGGGCTTCAGAGCAACTACTCCCATTGTACTTCTCATATTTCGGCATCCTGAATTTATGAGGAAGCACCAGATCTGGGACCAAACTCAGGTCCTTTGCATCAATTCCATGGTGATGGTCGACATTTTCCAAAGCCTTGAATTTTTCCTCCAACCATCTACAGCGATCCTCCAACTGTCTTGCAGATTCAGCTCCGATCCCCTCTCTCTCTACCATGCCTAGGTCAGGGATAACAGGATTAGCAGGATTATCCCCTTGGTTGGATCCTGCACCAACTTGAAAATTCATGGGCATTCCAGTGTCAACTTGCCCTTGCTGAGGCCTAATTGTGACAGTTGGCCTCCTGGGATATTCCTCAGGTTGTGTTTGTACATGTGGTGGAGTGAATCCCCTAGGGAAATCCTCATTATCTTCAGCATTGACTATGGGACCCTTTCCTTGTCCATTACCCCACTCAGCATCTGGGCCATTTGGGCCTCCGACATCTGGTCTCTTGTTGGAGTTTTTCCATTTGCTCTTGCATCTGGTCTTGAATGTCTCTTTGGAGTTGTTCCATTCTTTGATCTATTTTCCTTGATTTGGCACATGTACCGTAGGGATGTTCAGCTTTCAGATTTTCTTTCTTTCTTTCTCTCTCTCTCTCTCTCTTATAATTTAAACTAATTAGACTCTCTCTCTATGGATTTGAATGCATGTGATGTTATGTAATGCAAATGCATGAATGCAAAAAGGCATCGATTCTGATTCAACTTCATTTTAGAAAACTTTATTAGAAAACAAAATCCTTTACATAAAATAGATTACAAATATGCTTTCGCCTTTAGGCCCAAAGTTCTGATTTTCCTAAATAACAGAGCTAATTCTTGACCACGATCTGAATGTTGCTCATACCTCATGCTCAACGTATCAGCCTGTGATGCCAAAGTCTGCATGTGATCAGCTACCTCTCAAATCTGGACTATCGCTTCACCTATAAGATAATCCTGACTTCAAACTTGATCATGAGAATGGTAAAGCTCTTCCTTCCAACGCCCTTCTCTTGTTTCAAGAAGCTCGATTCGTAGTTCACAACTGTGCAATGCTGCTTCTAACTCTTCAATCTTACCCTTCATTTCTTCGATTTTGTTTAGGCTTGATTTTAACTCAATCGAAGAATTATGGCTTCGATGGTGATGAAGAGACCGTCCAAGTTCAGCCACTCTATCTTTTAATTCTTCCTTTTCACTTCGAATTTCTGATAAACTCTTCTCTAAGGCCTCATTTTGCGCTTGCATTTCTTGAAATTTCCTCTTCTAATAATCAGTTTTGTCCTTTTCTTCTTGGACCTCTCGTTGCCATTGTTCAGAAGTCTTCCCCAATCCAGCGTTCTTTATCGTCAATTGCATCTTCTTATACTCTATCTTCAAGCTATCTCGATCTTCCTTTTCTCTTTTCTTACTTTCCCGGCTTTTGATTTCTGAACATCCACATTTAGCCTCAAGTACATCTTTTCTTCTTCTAGCTTCTCTATCTTCTTTCCAAACTCTAAACTTTGCCTCTCGAAGTCTTGCTTCATAATCTCTCACTCCGATGGGATCACTTGTAAATATTCCTTCATCGATCGAGCACCCTCCAAACTTGGCCCAGGGATGTTATCGTTGATCCTTTTGCTCATCCACTCCTTGTACTCTGGGGTTGTCATTGGTCCTCCAGTCAATATCTTCATACAGCGAGTTTGCTTCCAAGCCTCAGAAATCTCTCGAATTCTCTTCTTATAATTATCCCCCTTATATGAGAATTCACTTTAAGCTAACCCATGTGTCGTCGATATGAACTGTCTTGCTTTGTATTGCCTCAGTACGAGAAATGGTGCATATCCAACAACTCTCTAGATTCCAGGTAGAGATACCCAATCAAAACTTCCACACCGGTAAAGGATTCCGTCGGGAACCAACCAAGGGGCTTTCCACTCAACATCTTCTTCTCGGAGATTTTGAAGAATTTCCATCCACCTTTCTTCTAATAGATCGTCTCTCTTTGTCGTAGCTGTAGCCTCTTTTAGAGGAGAATAACCTTCAGAGAACACTCGGAAAGGAACCCTATCAACCTTCCAAAAATGATTGTGAAACCAAACCATTAATAACTGTGCGCATCCAATGAATCTCCCTTCACTAGCTCTCCGACATGCATTTAAAGATCTAAACGTCTCGACTAATATGGCAGGTACAGGTGTGACCCCTTTTTTAAGTTAATCGAATAAATCAGTAACTGCTTCATCTATACGTTTTAGCGCTTTGGGGAAGATCACCAAACCATAAATACATAAGGCAAAGACGTCGATCTTCTTTTTCTCATCTGGATGTGCTAGGATCAGGTCTCTCAAACTCACCCAATGTATGCATTTAACTTCACCTTTCTCTTGGATTCTAGCTGTAACCCACTACTCACTTATCCCTGTGATACTCATCAACTTCTTCATAAAAGTTGGAACATTGGCAGCCCTAAAATAAGCTTTGTCGTCTTGGAACCTCGAACAGTGAAGCAAGGTCGTATATTCCTCAAGTGTGGGCACTAAATCTACCTCCCCGAAAGTAAAACAGCTATAAGTAAAATTCTAAAATTGAGTCATAGCCTGGAATAGATGCTTATCTACCTTGATGTCGAACAAGTAAGGTAGATCACCATAATTATGATAGAACAACTGCTTAGCCTCGTCATCCCATTGAGCCCATATATATTTCAACTCTTGGAACTCATTTTGTGTAATACTAATACGATAAAGTTTCATAGTTCAGATATGTACCCGTCAACTAAGCTGTTCCTTTTTTCCAATTATGTTTGCTCTGACCATGTGCGGACGGCAGCATTGTCCTTCACTTTATCAAGGAATTCGTTCTCCATAACCATCTTTCTAACTTAGAAACTGACCGTGAATCGATACCTCCTAAAGTATGAAATGATATGCACAAAAATAAAGTACCACAAGTCAGTATCATGAAATAAAATATAAGGCCAATGAAATAAACGCACACATATCAGGGTAACTACTAAAGTTTGGCATAGCTCTATGATCGCTGCAAAATCAGAGCTTTAAAATTTATAAAAGAATGATCAAACCTGGAAACTAACTCTGACAACGATTAAAGGCAAGTGTACCTATCGAATAGTAGTATAGCTTAGGCAAGACCGGATATCGAACCCAAAGGAACTGAGAGTACTAACACTAACTTTCTTTTTATTATTTAGTCTTAAAAATAGAGTGAAGTGTTTTAAACTATATTGACGAAGACTAAACTAAGGACACAAAGACAAAAAGGACGAAGAGGAAAATAACTTGAAGAAAAACACAGTTGATTACGACGATACCCTTAGGAAGAATCCACCTAGACTTCACTTGTTATCTAACCCTAAATTATATGATTTCTTTACTTAGCTCGATCCGTAAGACTCCCTAACCTATATTAAACCCTCTCTCGAGGCGAATAACGTCTAACCCTAGGTTAATTAGTGGAACTCTCGTTCGCTTATAATAACCCCCAAGGATAGCAGTAAATCGATCAATAGACTCCCATATTAGGTTTTACCCTAATTCGGCAAAATCTCGTAACCCTATCTCTAGGCGTTCGATCAACTCCGCTTAATTATGTTAGATCTACTCTTAGGCAGGGTCTATTCCTCCTCCATCTAAGCATATTAGATTTGGATTAAGTAACATAATTAAGAACAAACTAAGCAATTATCATATAACTTAAAAATCAAATAAAAAAATCCATCTAGGTTTCATCCCCTTCAGATATCTGAAGGGTTTAGTTCATAATGAATAAAAAGAACATCACAAGAGAAAAGATAAAACAAAACATAAGAAAAACCCTAAAACCCTCTAAAGGAATTGAAGGAGAATTCCGCCGTCTTGAATATAATTCCTGCTTCTTGGGATGGATCAACTGGCTATCTTCACGTTATTCCTTAACTCTGACCTTCTCGGCTTGGCTCTTTGGCCTAGCTTTGACGCTGGTTTTGGCTTCTACCGAACTCCCTTTTTAAGTTGCCCCATTGGGTGTTTATATAGACTTTGAGATGCCTTACTTGGCCCCTAAGTATCTTAATTTAAGTAGAATTCCTAATAGGGTGTTTGAATAGGCTTTGGAATGTGTTTCTTTGCCTCCAGGTATCTTTTTCCAAATGTAATTGCTCTTTCCAGTGACAAGGACACGGCCATGGCACACGCCTATATGGATCGACTCCAGGCCGTGTTCGAATTTCTAACTTGATGCACCATCGTGTAAATCAGAGGAAAGGCCGTATTCTAGGTGTTTGGCGTGGCACGGTCGAGTGGTGCTTGGGCCAGGCCATGTCGATTTCGTGCTAAGGCCCATTTACTCCGTTTTGGGCCCATTTTACGTTCTTTTCATCCTCGGGTGCTTTCTTGGGTATAAAACATGAAAAGAAAGGATTAAGAACACTTTTTTACGTAAATCAAGGGATGAATCAGCCAAAGTTAAGCTAAATGTGGGATTAAAATAAGTTACTTTTACGGTTTATCAAATACCCCCACACTTAAGCTTTTGCTTGTCCTCAAGTAAAATTCTCAACTTATAATTAAAACGAACTTTTCATGATTCATAATTCCTATCAACAATGCCTTATCCTAATTCATAGATAATTCATACATGGATAATTCAATTCAAAGAGTCCTAAAGATTCAAACAAGATAAATCATCCATTTGTAGCACGAAAACATAGGTGTTTCCCTTCATCTAAATAGTTACATTTAATTCAAAACCTTAAGGATTGACATCCTCACAAAAGATTCACTCAAATCACTCAAAAAGCTTTTATGGGTCAAAATTAAGCACTCATAAGTCGAACCTGAAAAGTTAATCTCATAGGCTTGCCTTAAAATTAAATCTCCACCACTGTCAAATGAGATGATAAACAGATCAAAAGGTCTTTGTTATAGTTGTAACGGGGCTAGGGTAAATGGTGTGGTTACAGGCTGAAATTAGAAGGTTAGAATCGAGATTGAATTGATAAGTTACCTACTTAAAAATTTCTAAGATAATAATTACATCAACTGAAAATAATAATCCTACTAATATGAGCTTTTCTTTTGGAAATAGACTTTGATTGTGTAAGCTCACTTTTCATAAAACTAATACTGAATATATTTTGAATTGATTTTTTTTTTCAAGAACAAACTAATTAATACAAGATAACTTTAACTACCAGAATAATATACTTAGGTAACTAATCAAATCAAACCTCGATTAAGGGGTAGTCAAAAGAAAAGGCTGATAACAAATACAAAGGGTTTTGGGTTAAAATTAGTGGGTGAGTCAATAAAAAGGGTTGTTAGGCTCAATGGGGTTCACTAGGGGTTAATTATGAGGGTAGGATTTTTAGTGGTGTAAGTGGGTTAAAACCTAAGTGCCTTTATCATCTCGGTATCTCAAATCATAACTGTGGTCTCAACATGTATAAACGAGGCAAGTTCTAGAATAACAGTTCAATGTTGACACACTCATAATTAATAAAGTGAGCAAGAAAAAGAATATATGCTCTATAAGGCTCAAAATCTCACAAAAATTATAGGTGTTTTTGACATCAACCTTATAAATCTCAAACTTCAAAGTAACATTCAAATTCAGGTTAACAACCTAAAATTTTAATTTTCAGAAAATTAGACTTATCATGCTTGATTCCCTAGTATTCTTCAAATTTAATCATCAATGCACAATTAACTATGACATATTCAAAAACGTGCCAATAAAAGTCATAAACCATCAGAAATTCATTCTAATCACAATATGAGAGACTTTACTTTTGAACAAGGCATAATTCAGGGATTTTCAAATAATACTATAGTTAACCCCCCACACTTAAGATGTACATTGCCCTCAATGTACAAAGATGGATAATAGTAAAATAATCATAAAAATCATAAGATGGGGAGAGAAGTGAAATTTCCTGAATTTTGGATGAAGTCAATGAAAAGAAACCGGATAGGATTGGAGGTGAACGTGGGGAAGCGTCTTGAACCGTTTGAAATTGAATCCTCGAAGCAGCCGATCTGATTTTATTGTATCCTAAGCTAAATCTAAATATCATAAAGAATAAGAAGAAGAAAATAAAATAGAATAAAGTAAAAAATATATAATAATAGTGAAATGAAAATAAATTTAAAATAAAAACAAAAATAAATAATGGAAAATGAAAGATAACTAGAAAAAGGGAGAATGAGTTTTAAATAGAGATGTAGCCCGTGTTTTGGAATTTTGAATTTTGGGCGCGTTTAGGGTGTTCGGGCACGGCCGTGTGTAAAGTGGCACGCCCGTGTCTTCTTCACACAGTCATTTAATATGGGCATGCTCTCCCCGTGTTCGATAAGTCAGAATGTTGGTACGGTTGGAAGGCACGGCTGTGTTCAGCCTGTGCTTAACAAGTCAGTAACCTCTCACAGGGCGTCGGCACGGGCGTGGACTTTTATTGCCACCCGTGTTGGGAAAAGAATTTTTTCTATGTCGTGCACGGCTACTGGCACACCCAGGGTTCATCCCCTGGCTTCCACACGGCCACGAGCACGCCCGTGTGCAGGGCCGTGTGGCCTAGAAATCTGCTCTTTGGTTAGTTTATGTTTAGATGCTAAAATAAAAAAAATGTAAAAATAGGGTTAGTGCTCGGGTTGTCTCCCGAGAAGCGCTCGTTTATAGTCTTAAGCTAGACTTTACCTTTCATTCGTATGGTCATGGTGGTTTGAGGAGGTAAAAGTCCTTCCTCATGCGACCACTTCGGTTATGGATATATAGTTTAAGTCGAGTAATGTTTTCCTCAAAAGTGTCGAATTTAGGATTGGTTACCTCGACTATGCCGTATAGGAAGACATTAAGTACCTCAAAAGTGATTTCTTCGTTTTTCTTGAGATCTGAATTGGTGTTTTGAGGGTCTTCCTTATTCAACAATACTTGATCCCCTAATTTGAAGTGATTTGTTGTTTCTATCAGCTTGTCTGAGGGCTCCTTCGGTTTCACTTCTTGCGGTTCCTGTTCCTCTTTGATTTGTGTTTCCTGCTCTTTTAGTTTGTCAACCCTAAGGCTTTGTTCCTTAGGTATTTCTTCTTTGTTGGCACAAGGTCTAAGATCTAGCTCAGCTAAGTGATTTCGTGATACTTCCTGTAAAGAAGGTTGAACCAAATAATTATCAATAGAATTAATGTTCGTACCTTTATTACTTGATGTCCTAACTGAGTTAAGAGCTTGAAGAGTGATAGTTTCATCGTCTTCACGAAGTGTGAGTTCACCGAATTCTTCCTCTGTGTGGTCTTTTTTTATTGCATCGGGATATGGCACACGAGCTTGGTACTCTATATTTACCGGGTTTGGTAAATCATGGCTTACCTTAATCTTACCTTCACTTACCTCAGTTTATTACCTTGGGTCAAATTCCACTAACAATTCACTATTATGAGCTTGTACGGCTTGGGGCCCATGATTCGGCTCAGGTTTGTAGTCTTGTGGTGTTTCCTGTGGTGAAAGTTGAACAATTTGATTATCAACTGAATTTACTTTCTCACCTTCATCACTTGATGTCCTGTCTGAGTCAAAAGCTTGTAGACTGATTGGTTCGTCACCTACACGAAGAATGAGTTCTCCTGTACCAACATCAATTTTGGTCCTGGCAGTTGCTAGAAAGGGTTTTCCTAAAATTAAAGGAATCGAATTGTCTTCATTCATGTCTAAGACAACAAAATCTACTGGGAATACGAATTTATCAATTTTGATTAGAACATTTTCTATTATACCCCTAGGAATTCTGATAGTTTTATCAGTTAATTGAACGCTCATCCTAGTTTGTTTGGGTTTCCCTAGACCTAGTTGTTTAAACAGTTTATAAGGCATAACATTTATGCTTGCCCCTAAATCGGCTAACGCATTTTCTATAGATAAACTACCAATTATGGATGGAGTTGTAAAACTCCCTGAATCTTTTAATTTCTGTGGTAGTCTATTTTGTAGAATTGCCAAGCACTTTGCGTTGAGTTCCACATATGATTCCTCGTTTATCCTTTGCTTTTTCGTTAACAGCTCCCCTAAAAATTTTCTAGAGTCTGGCATCTGTGAAAGAGCTTCAAGAAGAGGTAAGTTGATATGTAATTTCTTTAAAAGTTTAAGAAACCTACTCTCTTTAATGCTTCGGGGTAAGGAATGCGAGGTTGGTATTCTTTAATTACCGGTTTTGGCTTTTCTTGTGTCACCTCAACTTTACCTTCGTCTACCTTGTTTTCTTGTATTGGATTGGGTTCGTCTAACTCTGCTTTATCCTGAGCTGTTATAGCTTGGATTTGCTCCTTTGGATTAATCTCAGTGTTGCATGGTAGACGCCCTTGCGGTCGTTCTGACATTAGCTTTGCGAGTTGTTCGACTGTCTTAGTGACTTCCCTTACTGACTTAGTAACTTCCTCTAATCGGTTCTTGTTCTCTTCAACTAGTGTTTGTTGACCTTTAAATGTTTTCTCAGTGTCTTGGAGAGGGGTATCTGTGGTTGCCATGAATTTTGTCAGCATCTTTTCAATGTTCGACTCCTCTTCTTATTGGTGAGGTGGTTGTTGAAAATCTGGACAAAATTTCTATCTTTGGCTACTTTGATCATTCCACGAGAAATTGGGATGGTACCTCCAACCTGCATTATAAGTGTTATTATAAAAATTATTTTGAGGTCTAAAGTAGTTACCCATATAGTGGACTTGTTCGTTCTCCATGCCATATTCGTAGGGTGGTTACTCAGGATTTGCCACACCTCCTGGATTCGAGTCATATTGCAACTGGGTGTACCTGCGAGAGATTACACAAACCATCAATCTTTTTATTCATCATCTCTAGCTGGGTAGATAACCTGGTGAACACGTCGAGGTCGAAGGCACTGGCTGCTTTAGTAGGAGTTGTCCTCATGACTTGCCACTGATAATTATTCAGTGCCATCTTCTCTATAGACTAAAATTATCTGCCAAAAGCAAAATAGAGGAAAAATTAGCAAAGTAAAAATAAAATTAAAAAATAATATTGAAAATAAATTAAATAATAAAAAAATGGCTAAAGTAATAAAAATAGAGCCTTCTTAATATTTTAGTTCCCTGGCAACGACACCAAAAACTTGATCGCTGCAAAATCAGAGCTTTAAAATTTATAAAAGAATGATCAAACCTGGAAACTAACTCTGATAACGATTAAAGACAAGTGTACCTATCGAATAGTAGTATAGCTTAGGCAAGACCGAATATCGAACCCAAAGGAACTGAGAGTACTAATACTAACTTTCTTTTTATTATTTAGCCTTAAAAATAGAGTGAAGTGTTTTAAACTATATTGACAAAGACTAAACTAAGGACACAAAGACAAAAAGGAAGAATAGGAAAATAACTTGAAGAAAAACTCAGTTGATTACGACAATACCCTTAGGAAGAATCCACCTAGACTTCGCTTGTTATCTGACCCTAAATTATATGATTTCTTTACTTAGCTTGATCTGTAAGACTCCCTAACCTATATTAAACCCTCTCTCGAGGCGAATAACGTCTAACCCTAGGTTAATTACTGGAACTCTCGTTCACTTATAATAACCCCCTAAGATAGCAGTAAATCGATCAATGGACTCCCATATTAGGTTTCACCCTAATTCGGCAAAATCTCGTAACCCTATCTCTAGGCGTTCGATCAACTCCGCTTAATTATGTTAGATCTACTCTTAGGCAGGGTCTATTCCTCCTCCACCTAAGCACATTAGATGTGGATTAAGCAACATAATTAAGAACAAACTAAGCAATTATCATATAACTTAAAAATCAAATAAAAAAAATCCATCTAGGTTTCATCCCCTTCAGGTATCTAAAGGGTTTAGTTCATAATGAATAAAAAGAACATCACAAGAGAAAAGATAAAACAAAACATAAGAAAAACCCTAAAACCCCTCAAGGAATTGAAGGAGAATTCTCACTTGCCTTGAGTGTAATTCCCGCTTCTTGGGATGGATCAACCGCTATCTTCGCGTTATTCCCTAACTCTGACCTTCTCGGCTTGGCTCCTTGGCCTAGCTTGTAATGGCCTGAATTTTCAGTGGTGTTGGAACGGTGATTTGAGGTCACTAAATCCCACAAGTGAGTAGAAAATATTATAAATTTAGTGAGTATAAGTTAAATGTGAAGTTAGGAAAATTTTTGAAATAGTAAATAGTGTACTAGAAAAAAAATTAAAATAATTAGAATCGAAAACGAGGTATCGAGACCTTGGAGATTTTTAATCTAGCCATAAATATTTTATAAATATTTATGGAGTGTTAATAAGTTAGTATTAAAGTTTCATCAAGAAATTTTGAAGTTCCGATAGTTAATTGAACAAAAAGGACTAAATTGTAACAAATGTAAAATTATGGGAAATAATTAAATAGCTTAAATGATAAACAAAAGAGAGCTTAAAAGGCAAATAGACCCAAGGTCTATTTGGGCTGGATGGAAAGGGCATGAAATCAGTAAGAAAATAAGGAGAATTAAGGGCAAAATTGGAATATTGTAAATTTTACTTAATAAAGCTAGGACTAAAGTGGAATTATCTAGATTTCTCTTCTTTTTTTTTTTTTTTTTTGCATTCTCATCAGCAAAAACTCCATAGAAGGGTTTCTTTAAGCTGGTTTTTCGTATTTCTACTGCAAGTAAGTTCAATTTTTGATTATTTCTTGAAATTTTTGTATTTTTGTGACTTTTACAACTAGGTCCACTTGCTGAATTCATTAGTTTTAGATTTTATGAATGAATTTGGAAGTTTCTATGAATATGTGCTGGAAGTATATGATGATTTAGCATGGAATTAGAGGTTTAAATTGTTTATATGCCGATTTTATTGAAAGAATTGAATAGAAAGTGAATGTTTGGGACCTAATTTTAAAAGAATTTGAAGTTAGGGTTTTATGTGGAAATTTTGAATTTCAATAGTTGTGAAATAACTTATAATGTCTAGGTAAAGTATTAATTTATAGAAAATTAGCTCAATTGAGGGGTTAATTGAGCAAGGACTGAATTGTATGAATTGTGGAATTTGGGACAAAATAGATATCAACATGTTATACTAAAGCAGTTTTGGACAACAGCAGTTGTCTAACTTTGAAAAATCACCAAAAATGGTAAAAATTGAATTAGAAGTTGAGTGAGATATAGAATTAAAGCCTGTTGAGTGAGATATAGATATTTAAATTTTTGTAAGACTGGTTTAGAATAACTTGATGATCCCCTGTTCTTATTTTAGAAATTAACTAAAAATTGTAAAAAAATAATTACGGGCTTAAATTTATATGTTTAAAATCCTGAATGAGTCTATTTTCAAGAGAAACAAACGGTAACATAATCCAAATTCCGTACAAGGAGATAATTAATTTTTAGTGAAAAAGAGTCGGAACTGTCAGACAGCAGAATAGGGGTAACTTTATAGAATAAACTGTACTTATTGGATAAACTAAAAATTCTAAAAATTTTATGGTAAGAAGATATGTGAGTCTAGTTTCAGGAAAAATTTTCGGATCTTAATTTTAAGTTCTGTAGCATAAGATAAAAATAATTTAGCGACTGTGACACGGATGGACAGCTTGAATATTCATATAAGTAAATAGTAAAATTATAGATAATGTTACTTATATGCGGGTTATAAACATTAAGGATGTGAAATAAAGTAAAGGTGAAGTCAATATTGATAAGTGAATGATTTTACAATGATAGATCGAGAACCCGAAACAAGTCGAGGAAAAGAAAAAGTAGCTGATTAGTCCCTAAATTTTCACAAATTCTGCAAATCAACCCAGGTAAGTTCATATGGCTGAAGTTTAATGATTAAATGTTAATTTTATGAATTATATCATGTATGATGAGATATAATTGTTTATAAATTGAGAATAAAATAACAATGCGAAAAATGATTAAATGATCAAATTGAGCGGAACGTCGGATTTGAGTACTTCTGATCAATGACAAGTGATAAGTAGTAGCTTCAGCTACACTTATCTTATCAGTGACAATTGACAAGTGATAAGTGGTAACTTTAGTTACACTTATATGATCAGTGACAAGTGATAAGTGGTAGCTTTAGCTACACTTATCTGATCAGTGACAAGTGACAAGTGATAAGTGGTAGCTTTAACTACACTTATCTGATCAGTGATAAGTGACAAGTGATAAATGTGATCCGTGTAAGACCGTGACAGGGCTATGGCTTCAGAAAATGATAAGTGATCATACGTAAGACCATAGTTATACTATGGCAAAGTGGAAGTGAAGAACTCAATTTTCCGTAATCGTTCCTTAATTTGATTAAGGATGGTAAGTGACAAAAAGGGCCTAAAAGAGTTAAAGTAAATGGATAAATGGTAGTGAGTTTATACAAGAGGACTCACCAAATTGTGGTTGACAGGTGAACTTAGTAATTGTGTATAATGCATAAGTATATGAATGTTTGGTAAGATTTATATTTTATGCCTATGAACTTACTAAGTTTCTATAAACTTAGTTGAGTGTATTTAATGTCTCATGTAGATTGACGTAAAAATATACGGAGGATCGGATCAACACTGAGGATCACACTATCAAGATTATCTCCAGTAGCTTTTGTAAATTTTCTTTTTGATTTATATGGCATGTACATGGTTTGATGATTATATAAATACTAAAACTTGTTTAATGAATATGTATGAAAGTAAAGAGTGATGAGTATGCTAAATAGTATAATTATAATAGAAGTATGAATTGGTATCAAATTGATTGAATTGGATTGGATTGGTCGGTTTTAAATTGTAGGAAAGATTGGATATTTATAAAGGGACTATATTGAGTTCATAATAATAATAATAATAATAATAATTCGTTAAACTTTGGTCATGCCTCATACCCTATTCCGGCGACGAATACGGGTAGGGGGTGTTACATAGTTTTGACGCCAGTTTCGGCTTCTGCCGAACTCCCCTTTCAAGTTGCCCCATTGGGTGTTTATATAGACTTTGAGATGCCTTACTTGGCCCCTAAGTATCCTAATTTAAGTAGAATTCCTAATAGGGTGTTTGAATAGGCTTTGGAATGTGTTTCTTTACCTCCAAGTATCCTTTCCCGAATGTAATTGCTCTTTCTAGTGACAGGGACACGGCCATGGCACACGCCCGTGTGGATCGATTCTGGGCCGTGTTCGGATTTCTAACTTGAGGCACGACCGTGTAAATCGGGGGAGAGGCCATGTTCTAGGTGTTTGGCGTGGCACGGTCGTGTGGTGCTTGGGCCAGGCCGTGTCGATTTTGTGCTAAGGCTCATTTACTCCGTTTTGGGTCTGTTTTACGTTCTTTTCATCATCGGGTGCTTTCCTGGGTATAAAACATGAAAAGAAAGGATTAAGAGCACCTTTTTACATAAATCAAGGGATAAATCATCCAAAATTAAGCTAAATGTGGGATTAAAATATGTTACTTTTATGGTTTATAACTCTACCTAAGGTGGGCTCTTAGGTTTTACTATATGCGGTTTAGTTCTAAAGTTGAGGTACCTGAACCAGCAGATTCCTTGATCCTCACCCATTATAGGCTCATACGGATCGAGTTCAGTTCAGGAGAATACATTTCCCTATGGCCATGCGGAAGTGAAAACTTTACGAAGACATAGGTACAGATGTATTCCGGAAGCAATCCACTAGCCCATGCGGAGGTGAAAACCTCACGAAGACATAGCTTCTCGCTCCCACTTAAGGGTGTGACCACGACGGTCATGCAATGTAATGCAAAGAGATATTTTTAAAATCACATACAATAAAAGAAAAAAAATTTAAATTCGAACAAATGGATATGAAATTATCGATTTTACGGCTTGACTCTCTCGAGATCTCCAGCGGAGTCGCCAAGATGTCGAAACCATTTTTAAAATTTGGTAAAAACGGGGTCGACTTTTAAAAACGAAAGTGGGAGTCACCACCAATCCCTTTTTACTTAGGTGTGATTGGATCACCTTGCAAAACGTCTTATTTTAAAACATCTGATTTTTGGTCCACGAAAAATAAGAAAACGGATTTGGGAGCCGGTTACGTATGATGAAGGGTTAGCACCCTCATAACGCCCAAAAATTGGTACCTAATCGATAGAATCATGTCCAAATGTTTGAAATTTAGTAAACATTAAAAAAACTGAACAATTTTACTTAAAACTTGAGATTTCTTTTGTAACATCCTGAAAATGGGCCTATGCATTTTTGATTTAATGACATGTCTTATGTGTTATAAATGTATTACGAACATTTTTGGAATCTTGGAAATGCAAGGAAATGCTTTAGAAATGTTAAGTTTAAAAGAGGAAAGTGAACATTTTTGGAAACTGGGAAATGTAAGGAAATGTTAAGTTTGAAAGAGGAAAGTGAACATTTTTGGAAACTTGGAAATGTAAGGAAATGTTAAGTTTAAAAGAGGAAACTAAGGCAAGGTGGCCTTAAGAAAATTAATAGAGGAAATTTGACACAAGAACGGGATTGGAAAAGTGGCAAGGAAACACCACTTAAAGCCCAGTAAGTGACGCCACAAGCAAGGAGAAAGGGGCCTAGGTTCGAGCCACAAGGAAAGCAAAAAAAAGTTTTATTTTTCGGCAAGGAAGGGAGAAAGTGGACGGCATTAAGGCTCTTAAAAAGAGGAGTTTTATTCTCTTTAAAACTTGGCAAATAGATAGATAATGATGGATTATTAGTAGTATTATTTTTATTAAGAGATGAGAGATAATTATTGGATTAAATTTATATTAATTTGAATAAGGTGATAATTAAAGAGATAAAGCTATCAAAATAGAAGAGTGATGGCCAAGTAAGGGATTCTAAGTTAATAATTTCGACTACTAGAGGAAAAGAGGGCCATTCATTCTTTCTTTCAACTCTCTCTCTGCCGAATTCTCTCTAGCAAATATCTCCTTTCTTCATTGTTTTGCCAAGCCGAAAATACACCTTGTGCAGCCGAAACTTCATTACCAAATTGACTCAACCCTTTTCTCTTCTTCTTTCATAAACTTTCAAAAGCCAAAAGCAAGATCTCTCTAGGCCATAGTTGAAACACCCCACACCCGGCCCACGAGCCTGAATCGGATCTGGTATGTTCCTTAAGAAAATCGGCTTCAAATTCTTTTGTTACTTAGAAAATTTTTGTGAATTTTTAGAAAGATATTGGTTTTGGGTTGGGCTTAGGTTGGAAACCCATTTATTTAATTTAGAAAACATTTAATTTTGGTGACAAAACAATTTAGGGTTTATTTTTAAAATAAATTTAATTAAACTTAGTCAAAAATAATTCATAACATAACAACTGAAAATAAAAGCAGGGAAATAAAACCATCCAACTTGGGCCTTATGGCCTTATTACATCATTCAAACCCAAAGATAAAATTGAAAATACTAAAATTGAGTAAAGTCCAAATTCTAATAAATTCTTCAAGTGATGCATGGCCACCTTTAGCTCCTACCGACCCGGTCCATTACTCTGCTCATTTCCTGAAAAATAGTCCCACAAAGGGGTGAGTCAACAGACTCAATGTGTACACAAACTAACAATCAACATTCCAGGCATACATATTCATATCAAAGCATATTCAAATCAAATAATGATGCAACCCAACCCAAGCCTATTTGTCCATCCGCTACACACCACCCGCACGCCAATTACACCGTGGGACTACTAAGTCAACCTCCATCCGCTACACACCATCGAAGGCGGTCGCACATTAGCTGCAGTCGACGTGCTCATCGCCCACTTACGTTGTGTCATTAGACACTATATTCAAATAATGTAACCGAAGTTACCATATTCACGCAATGGGGCCGTAGCCACCATATTTCGTTGGTGAGGTCGAAACCAACACCTTCGTTGGTGAGACCAAAGTCAACACCTTCGTTAGTGAGACCAAGTCAACACCTTCACTTTCTTCCTTCACATATATCCCAAATGCCCCAATTATTTTATAACATATTCCACATACTTAATTTTCATTCATGTTACTAATCACATGTTCAAAGTATATCACATTCATAATCCTATCAAAAGTAGGAAACATACCTGGGTACTCCTTACCACATTTGTGGTACTTAACCACATTCACATACTGATACATATTCATATATTTAATAATTACCACGTAATTTATTGAAGGTTAGTAAGGGTACACACCTGATTTGCTTAATGATTCCTTGAAATCCCAAGAATGATCTACAGATTTAGATCTCAAGTTCCTTGAAATTCTCAAATCCAAAATCCTTGTATCCTCTCTGTCGAAATCCCTATAACTACATGTTAGATCAATTTCTAACATTTATTCACAACAATTAACCCTTAGTCGAATGTTAAATATGACTTACCTTAGATTCTTAAATCCTGAAATTCACCGAATAACTAGGGAACACGCGGCCTATGGTGTACCTTCGGGAAAAGAACTTCTCCTTCCTTGTAGTCGACACTTAGTAAATCCCGGAAGATCTCATTACTTGAAGAAATCGATTGCATCTTCACTTCAACCTTCAGAGATTCGGCTATGGCCTTGATCTTAGCAAGCTTTCGGCTTTTGGAATATTGAGAGGAGAAGAATGAAGAAGAAAAGAAAAGAGAAAAAGAGAAATAATGGTAGAAAAATTCTACAGAGAGAATAGGAGAAATTTTAGAGAATTTCGTGAGAGGTTTTCTTGAAGAGAAAAGAATGAATGAAGAATAGCCTTACTCTTCCTTTTATAGCCAAAATTACTAGCTAGAGTCCTTTACTTGGCCACCACTCTTCTATTTTGATAACTTTATCCTTTAATTATCATAAATAAAAGAGTTTAATCCAATATTTATCTCTTCTAAATAATCCAATTTAAAAATCCTTTATTTATCACCTTTTTAATCGAATATTTATGAAAATAAAACACCTCTCTTTTTAAACACATGTGCCGTCCCACTCAGCCTTACGGAAGCAAAATTAAAACCTTCATTTAATTGCTTCCTCTTGTGACTCGAACCCAGGCCCATGCCTCTTGCACATGGCGCCATTTCCATAGGCCCTAAGTGCCATCTTCAGGCCACTTTTCCTAGCCCGTTTGTGTGTCAAATCTTACCATCTTTTTCTTTTAAGGCCCCGTAGCCTTAATCTCCTATTTAAAACTTTAAAACTCATCATTTTAGGGTCATTTCCAAGTTTCCTAAAAATTTCGATCGGCTCTGTTTACTGGCCATTTTCTTACATTTCCAAGTTTCCAGAAATGTTCATTTCCATTTCCCATTTCCATTTCCATGCATTTCTAGGTTTCCAAAAATGTTCACTTTCCTCTTTTAAACTTAACATTTCCATACATTTTCAGGACATTTCCCTACATTTCCAAGACAAGACATTTCCTTACATTTCCTTACATTTCTTTGCATTTCCTTACATTTCCATACATTTCCTTACATTTCCTTACATTTCCATACATTTCCATACATTTTCTTACATTTCCTTACATTTCCTTACATTTCCTTATTTCTAGAATTCACATAACACATTCATACATAATTTATAATACATGCCATTTTACCACATGGTTCCTTGTGTCATGCTTCACACGGAGTTTCTTTTCAAGCCTCATTTACCTAGCTCCCCTTTTCATTTAAAAACCAATAATTTTCCAAAGCTTTCTTCTTCCATCCTAAAATTCTAAAAACCCTTAATACACTTCCAACACTGCCAAAACCTACTAACTCATGAATTAGGCACGAACGCATAACCCCTAATCTAGGATGTTACAATAGTCGACTACTCTCCAAGTCTCAAAACCGAATATCCCCGTGGTGACAGAGATAGTTGCTGTCGATTTCTTCAGTAGAGGTATGATTAAGTTTGATTTCTATTCTTTCCTTTAAGGACTTGTCGAAATTTCAGAGGCCAATTCTTATTATTATTCTTTGACCGAAATCTTAAGGAGAGATTTCGGGACCTTTGCTAGTGTCGACTTTTAAGGGAGATAGTCCGAGATCTAGCCAACCAAGGTAAGTGCATATTCGGCCAAGGGCTATGTAATGGTGATTTAAATGTTAGAAGTGGAATCTAACAGGTATCCTATAGGTTTCGACATCTCCATAGCCAATGGGTACTTTCGAGATTTGGAAATCGCAAGGTAAGTGCCTAAGTACAACCGGCCAAGGCCATGCTTGGTATTCTAGATCTATTTCTTATTTGTTTAAAAAGCCGAAAGCTAACTAGTTAGGAGTTTTGGTGGCTAGCCGATTACAAGAGTGTGCATCACAAAGTGTTCGGGACTTGATTCTTAAGTCAATCGGCAGAAAGGTAGGTTTAAGTGTACTAATCCTATTGGGATTTGGTCTTATAGCCGAATAGACTCTTTGCTAACATATTAAGGTTGGCCGAATGTAGGGATTTAAGATCTAAGGCATTAGATCAAGCTTTTTGGAAAATCAGTGACTCAATAAGAATACCAGGTGTGTACCCCACACTATTTTAATACGATTTATGGCAATATTTAATATAAGTATGTATAAGAATGTGAATATGGCTAAGGTACCATATTGTGGTACAAAGTACTCAGGTACGTTTCCTACTCCTACTAGGATTATGAATATATGTTATGACTCATATGTGAACAGTGATAAGAATGTGAAATTGGGCATGTTAATGCATAATATGTATGATATGGGGCATATGGGTTATTGAAAAATGGGGAAGTGAATGTGGTGATCTAATACCGCGATATCTGAATGTGGTGACTTCGGTCACATTATCTGAATGTGGTGACTTAAGACCACGATATCTGAATGTGGTGACTTCGGTCACAATTATTTAATCTGGTGGCTACGCAACGAATATTTATAAGGGCGATGAGCACGTCGACTGCAGCGACTGCCTTCGATGGTGTGTAGCAGATGGAGGGTTGACTTAGTAGTCCCCACGGTGTGCAGGATGGTACGGGTGACGTGTAGCGGATGGCATATAGGTTTTGGGTTCGGGTTGCATCATACGTTTATATCCGATTATGAATGTGTATGTAATATGATGATGTATGCCTAAATTGTTAAATCTTAGTGTCGGTTACACATTGAGTCTGGTTGACTCACCCCGTTGGGGAATATTTTTCAGGTGATGATCAGTGATGGACTGGGTCGGCAGAAGCTTAGGGGTGGCCATGCGAAGTTCAGATTTTATTTTATTTCAGACTTTCTTTTATTTCTAAGTATCTTTAAATTTCATTTTGGGTTTTTATTTGATGTAATAAAGCCATAGTGAACTATGTTATTTTCTGTTTTATTTACTATGTTACGAAATTTTATTTATTAGAGATTAAGTCAATTTGATTTAAAATAAACTTTAAATATTTTGTCACTTGAAATTAAATGGGTTCCAATATAAAATAAATTTTTTTCAACTCGAGCCCAACCCACCAGCAAACTATCTTCAAAACACACAGATTTCTAAAGTAATAAAAGAATTTTTAACCGGTTTACTTCGAGGAACATACCAGATCCGGTCCAGGCTCTTGGGCCGGGTATGGGGTGTTTCAATTTGGTATCAGAGCTCAGTTTCAAACCCTCGGCCTAGGGGTTTAAAGCCCAAAACATTTTCAAAGCGAGCCTAAATAAGTTTTATAAAAATATTTTATGAAATCAGCAGTTTTTTTTTTTTGGCATGGCACCCAAGTCTCCGACCCGCAGTCCACCAGGTAAGTACCCCTATCCTCTGTGTGAATTCTGGTATGAACTATAGAAGGGTAGAAATGGAACGTAGATTAGACTGTTAAGTATGTGAACCCTAGGACTAGATTACCCCAACAAATACATAAGACTTAAGCGCCTAACTTAAACAAACCTGTGGTTAAGTCGCCGAGTTAGGGTGTGGCAACCATTGTGCGCATGTCTAGGATTGGTTTCGGTAGGAGTTTGGTACTTAAGCAGTCCGCGTGACTCACCTCCTCTCCACTCGAATCCTTCCTGGTGCGTAGCTACGGTTCACCCTAACCAAGAGGACTCGCTAGGGTGTGGTAACCATGGTGCGCATGTCTAGGAATGGATCCAGAAGAGCCTGGTATTTAAGCAGTCCTAGTGACTCACCTCCTCTTCGCAGGCATCCTACCTGGTGCGTAGCTACGGTTCACCCTAACCATGAGAACTTATCCATAGGCTAAACCCAATAACTAAAACCCGAAAGGGACTAGCCATGTTTTATGGAAACCCTAGTTTTAAAATCCCCAAAATTACCCCTTTGAATAGTAACAAAAACTTATTTTTAGAAAGTTTTCAAAATATTCCCAATCTACAAAAATTACCTAAATGCCCCTGGTTGTGAAATTACGAAAATGCCCTTGGTTTATAAAATGATCAAACTACCCATAGTTTTATTAAAATTTCATTACTTTATTAAATGTCCAAAAAACTCTAATTTGCAAAATATCGAAATATCTTGATTTTGGAAAATTACGAAATTACCCCTAACGTACAAAATTACCAAAATGACCCTAATTTCCAAAATTTTTGCAACATCCCCATTTTGGAAAACAAATTCTCAAAAAGAACCCTCAAAGTTTTGCAAATTTTGAAATACCCCTAAACTATTAAACTCTACAAATTTACCCTGGTTTATTACCGAAATACCCCTGAGTTTCAAAATTTCTGAAATACCCTGGTATTTCTAAAATTTCCAAAAAAAATACCCCGGGAAAGCAAAATCACCAAAATACCCTTATTGACAAAATCACCAAGGAATTTAATTTGACAAATTATGAAAATACCCCTGTAGGACAAATTACGAAAATACCCTCGGGTAGTGAAAAAAACAACAACAATGGAAACTACAACATTTCTCTAAATGAACGAAAGTTCATAATTGATTGATGGATGTATGAGTGTAAAGACTGTGTGCATACATGAATACGAAAGAACCACTTCTAAGATTCTTTTCATAAAACATCTTCGCGGGTAATAAGTGAAACAAGGACTAATTCAGAAAACTTTTTAACCAGATCGCGACGATAGAAATAAGTTCTAGAGGACGTGGCCGTCGTGGACGTGGAAGAGGCAGGATAACCGTGTCAGAACCCGTTAGATCGGGTCAAAGGTCTGAAAATGAGGTACCACCGCCACCACCACCCCCAGCTTTTGGCGCTGAGCAGCAAGATCAGACGGGGGTGATGCTGTATCGCAGGCTGTGCTGCGAGATCTTGAGATGGTGGCGGGAGCAAGTGGAGGCACGGGAGCTCGAAAATCTGTACCCGAGCGACTCCGAGCCAACAGAGCTGAGGTGTTCCGTGGAGTGTCGGGTGTGGCACCCAGTACCGCTGAATATTGGTTGGAAGCAACTGAGCGGATTATGGATGAACTAGATCTGACCCCTGAGGAGAAGCTGAAAGGAATGGTGGCATTCCTACGCGATGAAGCGTACCAATGGTGGCTCACAGTTCGTGATGGTGCCACAGCTAAAGATTTGACATGGGATTATGTTAAGGCAGCTTATCAGAAGAAGTATGTCGGTACCCGGTATACTGATGAGCAAAGGAAGGCATTTATGGGGCTGGTTCAAGGGAACAAGTCCGTAGCAGAGTATGAAGCTGAGTTTCTAAGGTTAAGCCGTTATGCTCAGGAGTGGTGGCTACGGAGCATGAACGATGTGTCCGATTTAAGGACGGTTTAAGAGATGATTTAAGTTTGTTGATAGCCCCACATCAGGAGCGGGAATTTTTCGCATTAGTGGAAAAGGCTAAGGTAGCTGAGGGAATCAAGGACTCGGTTAAGCAGAGCTCTGATAGGAATAGACCCAAGAGGGGCTATGGGTCGTCAGGATCATTGGGAAATGTGCAGAAAAGGCCCAGAGCTGACGGGCCGCGAGGTCAGCAAGTTGGTACTGGAGGGCAGTATCGTCCTTGTGATCAATGTGGGAAGAAACACTTAGGGGAGTGTTGGAAGAGGACAGGAGGATGTTTCAGGTATGGGTCCAAGGACCATATGATTAAGGACTGTCCAATGAAACTGGATGGGAATCGACCAGCAGCTCAAAATGTTAGTCAGGCTGGTAGAGGTGGACAACAGCCTCAGCGAGGTCGTGGTCCGAATGGCCGAGGTAATGGTGCTGGCAGAGGACGTGAAACACCTGGCAGAGGTGCTAATAATACTGAGGTAAGGCAACCGAGTTTGGTTTATGCGGTTTGCCGGAGGGAGGATGGAGACGCACCGGACGTCATAATCGGTACGTTCCTAATTTATTGCAAGCCTTATGTTGCTTTAATTGATGTGGGCTCGACCCATTCTTATGTTGCATTTAGTGTAATGGAAACACTAGGCCTAGACTCTGAACTTTCTGATAGGCAGATGACTGTAGTAAGCCCTTTAGGCCAAACTGTAGTGGTGGATAAGATCTTTCGGAGTGTACCTCTAGAGATTCAGGGAGTGAAATTTTGAGCCGACTTAATGGAACTTCCTTTCGGAGAATTTGACCACATACTTGGTATGGATTGGTTAGTAGAGCATCGGGCCGTGTTAGATTGTGCGGCTAAACGAATGGAATTAAGGACCCCGGAGGGTGATGTGGTTATCATGATAGGAGAAAGAAGGAACTACTTGTCTAATGTAGTTTCAGCGCTAAAGGCTGAGAAAATAGTTCAGAAAGGGTGCAAGGCATTTTTAGCCTTCGTAAGTACGTTAGATGGAAAGGAAGAAGGTGTCAGTGGTGTTAGAATGGTAAGGGACTTCGTGGATGTGTTCCCAAAGGAAATACCAGGAATACCCCCAGATAGGGAGGTGGAATTTGGAATAGACCTGCTACCGAGAACAGCTCCTGTGTCAATCGCTCCATACCGAATGGCACCAACGGAGTTAGTTGAGCTCAAGGCTCAGATTCAGGAGTTACTTGACCGTGGGTTTATTCGACCGAGTGTGTCTCCGTGGGGAGCACCGGTCTTGTTTGTGAAGAAGAAGGACGGAACTATGCGAATGTGCATAGACTATCGTCAGTTGAATAAGCTGACCATCAAGAACAAGTATCCTTTACCAAGGATAGATGAATTGTTCGATCAGCTGAAGGGGGCCACAATTTTCTCAAAGATAGATCTACGGTCAGGATATCATCAGTTGAAAGTGAAGGAGGCAGATATCCATAAGACAGCCTTTAGGGCAAGATATGGCCATTATGAGTTTATAGTAATGCCGTTTGGATTGCCGAACGCACCAGCCGTGTTCATGGACATGATGAATTGGGTTTTTCAACCCTACTTAGATAGGTTCATCGTCGTGTTTATCGATGACATCCTTATGTATTCGAAGTCGGAGGAAGAGCATGATGAGCACCTATGGATGGTGTTACAAGTATTAAGGGAGAAGAAGCTCTATGCCAAATTTAGCAAGTGTGAATTTTGGCTTAAAGAGGTGGCATCCTTAGGACATGTAGTATCCGCAGAAGGTATAAGGGTGGATCCTAGGAAGATCGAGGCAGTGTTGGATTGGAAACCACCTAGGTCCGTGGCTGAGATCCGAAGTTTCTTAGGTTTGGCAGGCTATTACAGGAGGTTCGCGGAAGGGTTCTCGTTAATAGCCGCGCCTTTGACAAAGTTATTGAGGAAGGAAGTACCCTTTGTATGGACGGATAAGCAACAGGAGAGCTTTGAAAAGCTTAAGAGGGTCTTGACGGAAGCTCCAGTTTTGATTCAACCGGAGGCAGAGAAGGATTTTGTGGTGTACTGTGACGCTTCGCATACGGGATTAGGTTGTGTTCTAATGCAAAATGGAAAAGTAGTCGCATATGCTTCTCAACAACTAAGGCCTCATGAGGTTAACTACCCAACCCATGACTTGGAGTAGGCGGCAGTGGTCTTTGCCCTTAAGGTGTGGAGGTACTATCTCTATGGTGAAAGGTTAGTGATCTACACAGACCACAAGAGTCTTAAGTATTTTTTGACTCAGAAAGAGTTGAACTTAAGACAGCGAAGGTGGGTGGAGCTATTAAAGGACTATGATTGTTCGATCGAGTATCACCTAGGCAAGGCGAATGTGGTAGCGGACGCTCTAAGTCGAAAGGTAGTGTCGGATCTGAGGGCGATGTTCGCACACTTAAGTTTGTATAATGATGGAAGTCTGCTGGCAGAATTACAAGTCAAACCCACGTGGTTGAATGAGGTAAAGGAAAGTCAATTGTTAGATGAGGACTTAAGTGCTAAGCTACAGCAAGTACAGAACGGAGAGTTAGAGGATTATGGTGTTAATGATGAGGGAGTATTGTGCTTCAAGGGAAAGGTCTGTATGTCGAAGGACGAGGAGTTAAGACAAAAGATTCTTCGAGAGGCGCATAGTAGCCCTTATGCTATGCATCCCGGAGGCACTAAGCTGTACAGGGATCTAAGGGAACAGTTTTGGTGGCCTGATCTTAAACGGGAAGTTACTAAATTTGTGAGAAAATGTCTGACGTGTCAGCAAGTTAATGCAGAACACCAAGTTCCATCGGGATTACTTCAACCAATCGAGAATCCGCAGTTGAAGTGGGAGAGAATCACCATGGACTTTGTTAGTGGGCTTCCCCTTACGCCTACTAAGAAGGACTCGGTATGGGTGATAGTGGATCGGTTGACTAAGTCCGCACATTTCATTCCCGTGAGAGTGGATTATTCTTTACAGAAGTTGGCAAGGTTGTATGTGGCGGAAATTGTAAGGTTGCACGGAGTGCCGGTGTCAATCATTTCGGATAGAGACCCAAGGTTTACGTCTCGGTTTTAGAGGGCACTTCATCAAGCTTTAGGCATTAAGTTGGATTTCACTCATCGTTTTTCATCCACGATCGGACGGCGATGATGCGGGGTAATCGGATGTTAGAGGATATCTTTGAGGGTCAGTGTGATGGATTTCCGAGGAAGTTGGGAGGACTATTTGCCTTTAACAGAGTTCGCCTATAACAAGAGTTATCAAGCTAGCATTCGGATGGCACCGTATGAAGCATTGTATGGTCGGAGGTGTCGGACTCCTACATGTTGGACGGACTTGGGAGAACGTCGAGTTTTGGGTCCAGAGTTAGTGGCAGATTCTGAAGAGAAGGTTGAGATAATTCGGGCACGGTTGAAGGAAGCATCTGATAGACAAAAGTCGTACGCAGACCTCAAACGGAAGGAAATAGAGTTTGAAGTGGGGGACCAAGTGTTTCTGAAAGTCTCACCTTGGAAAAAGGTGATGAGGTTTGGTCGGAAAGGGAAGTTAAGCCCAAGGTTTATAGGGCCCTATCGAGTGTTGAAGCGAGTAGGACCAGTGGCATATCAGCTGAAGTTGCCACCAGAATTGAAGCAGATGCACGACGTATTCCATGTATCCATGCTACGTCGATATCGATCAGACCTATCTCATGTGGTACCAGTCGAGGAGGTAGAGCTAAGACCAGATTTGTCTTACGAGGAGGAGCCGATTCAGATCTTGGAACGTGATGTGAAAGTGTTACGGAGGAAGTCAGTTCCTCTAGTCAAAGTGTTGTGGCGCAATCATGGAGCGGAGGAAGCTTCGTGGGAGCCAGAAGAGGCAATGCGACAGCAATACCCTCATTTATTTTAGCTAGGCAATTTTGAGGACGAAATTATTTCAATAGGGGTAGAACTATAACATCCTGAAAATGGGCCTATGCATTTTTGATTTAATGACATGTCTTATGTGTTATAAATGTATTACGAACATTTTTGGAATCTTGGAAATGTAAGGAAATGTTAAGTTTGAAAGAGGAAAGTGAACATTTTTGAAAACTTGGAAATGTAAGGAAATGTTAAGTTTAAAAGAGGAAACTAAGGCAAGGTGGCCTTAAGAAAATTAATAGAGGAAATTTGACACAAGAATGGGCTTGGAAAGGTGGCAAGGAGGCACCACTTAAAGCCCAGTAAGTGACGCCACAAGCAAGGAGAAAGGGGCCTAGGTTCGAGCCACAAGGAAAGCAAAAAGGAGTTTTATTTTTCGGCAAGGAAGGAAGGAAGTGGACGGTATTAAGGCTCTTAAAAAGAGGAGTTTTATTCTCTTTAAAATTTGACAAATAGATAGATAATGATGGATTATTAATAGTATTATTTTTATTAAGAGATGAGAGATAATTATTGGATTAAATTTATATTAATTTGAATAAGGTGATAATTAAAGAGATAAAGCTATCAAAATAGAAGAGTGATGGCCAAGCAAGGGATTCTAAGTTAGTAATTTCGGCTACTAGAGGAAAAGAGGGCCATTCTTTCTTTCTTTCAACTCTCTCTCTGCCGAATTCTCTCTAGCAAATATCTCCTTTCTTCATTGTTTTGCCAAGCCAAAAATACACCTTGTGTAGCCGAAACTTCATTACCAAATTGACTCAACCCTTTTCTCTTCTTCTTTCATAAACTTTCAAAAGCCGAAAGCAAGATCTCTCTAGGCCATAGTCGACTACTCTCCAAGTCTCAAAACCGAATATCCCTGTGGTGACAAAGATAGGTGCTGTCGATTTCTTCAGTAGAGGTAAGATTAAGTTTGATTTCTAGTCTTTCCTTTAAGGACTTGTCGAAATTTCAGAGGATAATTCTTACTATTATTCTTTGACCGAAATCTTAAGGAGAGATTTCGGGATCTTTGCTAGTGTCGACTTTTAAGGGAGATAGTTCGAGATCTAGCCAACCAAGGTAAGTGCATATGCAGCCAAGGGCTATGTAATGGTGATTTAAATGTTAGAAGTGGAATCTAACAGGTATCCTGTAGGTTTCGACATCTCCATAGCTAAGGGATGCTTTCGAGATTTGGAAATCGCAAGGTAAGTGCCTAAGTACAATCGGCCAAGGCCATGCTTGGTATTCTAGATCTATTTCTTATTTGTTTAAAAAGCCGAAAGCTAACTAGTTAGGAGTTTTGGTGGCTAGTTGATTACAAGGATGTGCATCACAAAGTGTTCGGGACTTGATTCTTAAGTCAATCGGCAGCAAGGTAGGTTTTAAGTGTACTAATCCTATTGGGATTTGGTCTTATAGCCGAATAGACTCTTTGCTAACATATTAAGGTTGGCCGAATGTAGGGATTTAAGATCTAAGGCATTAGATCAAGCTTTTCGGGAAATCAGTGACTCAATAAGAATACCAGGTGTGTACCCCACACTATTTTAATACGATTTATGGCAATATTTAAAATAAGTATGTATAAGAATGTGAATATGGCTAAGGTACCATATTGTGGTACAAAGTACTCAGGTACGTTTCCTACTCCTACTAGGATTATGAATATATGTTATGACTCATATGTGAACAGTGATAAGAATGTGAAATTGGGCATGTTAATGCATAATATGTATGATATGAGGCATATGGGTTATTGAAAAAGGGGAAGTGAATGTGGTGATCTAATACCGCGATACCTGAATGTGGTGACTTCGGTCACATTATCTGAATGTGGTGACTTAAGACCACGATATCTGAATGTGGTGACTTCGGTCACAATTATTTAATCTGGTGGCTACGACACGAATATTTATAAGGGCGATGAGCACGTCGACTGCAGCGACTGCCTTCGATGGTGTGTAGCGGATGGAGGGTTGACTTAGTAGTCCCCACGGTGTGCAGAATGGTACGGGTGACGTGTAGCGGATGGCATATAGGTTTTGGGTTCGGGTTGCATCATACCTTTATATCCGATTATGAATGTGTATGTAATATGATGATGTATGCCTAAATTGTTAAATCTTAGTGTCAGTTACACATTGAGTCTGGTTGACTCACCCCGTTGGGGAATATTTTTCAAGTGATGATCAGTGATGGACCGGGTCGGCAGAAGCTTAGGGGTGGCCATGCGAAGTTCAGATTTTATTTTATTTAAGACTTTCTTTTATTTCTAAGTATCTTTAAATTTCATTTTGGGTTTTTATTTGATGTAATAAAGCCATAGTGAACTATGTTATTTTCTGTTTTATTTACTATGTTACGAAATTTTATTTATTAGAGATTAAGTCAATTTGATTTAAAATAAACTTTAAATATTTTGTCACTTGAAATTAAATGGGTTCTAATATAAAATAAATTTGTTTTCAACTCGAGCCCAACCCACCAGCAAACTATCTTCAAAACACACAGATTTCCAAAGTAATAAAAAAATTTTTAACTTGTTTACTTCGAGGAACATACCAGATCCGGTCCAGGCTCGTGGGCCGGGTATGGGGTGTTTCATCTTTGTTCCGAAAGAATACAAACATCACATCCAGCACGTTAGGACACGATATTTTTAAACCCTCGTAACTAAAATCATCTCATAATTTATGAAATTTATTAAAAGGATATTTAATTATTTAGTCAAACGGAAAATCAAAACCCAGCACGTTAGGGCACTAATTTCTGAATTTCTAAATACTAAACATTGTCTTATTTTAAAATATTTGGGTAAAATATAGTAATTTTGTAGAATGCATTTTTTTTTTTTGTTTTAAAACGATGATCTTATGAAAATATCATATTAACACATTATCAAACATCAAAAGCAATTATAATGTACTAACATTTAATATAGGCAATAAAGAAATAATAATACAAAACATGACAAATAATAATTCCTACACTAAAGTAATTGTAAATACATGATGAAGCATAAACAAATACAATAAACAGCAAAATAAATATGAAATAATTAATAATAATAATATATATAAGGATTATAATAAAAATAATTAGTAAATATATATAATAATTTTAAATAAAAACATATATATACATAATATACTAATCATAAAAATTATATATGTAATAAATAATATAAATGAAATAGGTTATATAATATAATAGACTTTATACAAAACAAAATTTTAAAAATAATATATATAATATAATATAATACTATATAATATACAAATTAAAAATATAGTATAATATATAATTCATAAATTATAAAGTAATATATAAATTATTAAACCAAGTAAAATAATATATAATAATAAAATATATATATATAAAGATATTACATATAAAATATATATATATGTGAATTTTATATTATTAATAAATTAATAAATATAGGAAAATAATATAGAACATTTAATATGATGAAATAATTAAATACAATGTAAAATAATAAAATAAAAGAAAAGGATAAAAATAAAATAAAACAAAGAAAGCAGGGGTTAAAATGGAAATTAGGCCAAATTTAAAGAGCTCGAGGGACTAAATTGAAGCAAAATATAAGTTTATGGGTTAATTTAAAAATAAAGAAAATATTAATTTGGACGAAATTAAAACAAATAAAATTGTAAAGGGACTAAAATTGTAAATTTCCCCTTTTTATAAAACACTCGGATCCTCCCCGGGTTTTCGGGTCAACGCGCGGATCCTCCTTCAAAACAACGTCATTTTATGCTTATTGAATTAAGCAGAAACGACGTCGTTTTCATGGCCCTATATAAGTCGATTTTAAATCCAAAAAAGTCATTTTGATTTGTTTTTTTAAAAAAAACTTTAAAAGTTCTCTGAAAATCCCTCTAGGCTTCCGATCGCCAGATCTCCGGTCACTACTTCCACGCGCCATACGCGCCACCGTTGATGGTGGTCGGAGATTAAAAACCTCAATTCTTCACGCGGGTAATTTTTTTTTTATCTCCCTTTTTATGTTCGTAAAAAAAATAATGTAGATCTAAAATAAGCATAATAAAATATGAAAATCACCTTTGTTGAAAAAGAAAATTCTGTACTTTATTTCTGTTTGTATCACTGTGTATTTGTTGGTTTTTTTTTTGTGTTTGTATCTGTTGCCTGTTCTCTCTGGGTATTGTGTTTTCTCTGCCTATTCCCCCTCGTTTTACAGTTTACATGGGGTTTTTATAACCCTTAAAATAAAGATAAAATAGGAAATATTCCCATTTCCATGTTTGCTGTCCTGTTTCCTTCCTTTTGCAGGCGAGCAACGGAGAATCAGGCGATGATGGTGCGATTCGGGCGCAGATCGTGGTGCGACCGATGGCTTGGCGCGGGTGCGAGGAGTTGACTATGGCGCGACTGTTGGCCTGGGCGCGAGGCTTGCGGCGCGACTGTTGGCCTGCTGTCTCCTGCAGCGCCTAAGGTTTCAGAAAACTTTAGGCCTTCTGATTTCTGTTTAAGTTTTTAGGCCTCTTTGAGCCGTGTAATTTGGGTCATGTTTGGGTAGTCTGTTAAATCTGGGTTAATGGGTTACGGGTTTTAGGCATTGGGTCAAAGTCTGTTGGGTCTGGGTAGGATTTGGGCTAGTGGGTTAATATTCGGTTTATTAAAACTGTAAAAGGACATTTTATTATTCTTATTTACTTATTTTTTTCTTTTCTTTTTTTTTTCTGAATAAAATGGGCTCGGGCAAAATAGGCCAATTACAATATATACATGCCATTTATTATCCATTTATTGTTTTGTCCTCAATGCTTGCATGAATACGCAAATATGATCCATCGATTACCTAGGTTAAATTTAATAAGAAGTTGCAACACAGAATGTTTTGTATGAAAAAGACAACTTTTGTTAGTTCATAATTTAAAAGTAAAGCCCATAGTCCTTGGAGTAATGGAAAACAAATGAATCATGTTAGGACTAGTATATTCTCCAAAGTCCAAAACATGGAGATAATTTATTTTAGTTTTTGAAAGTTAATTAGTGTCTTGTTATTTGTCATTTCAACGCATTTATAATTTATAAGAAAGACAAGAAGGGTTAGAAGGGGAAATAAATCCAAAGAAATGCAAAAAGGAAAGAGTCCGTATTAATTAAAAACTGAAAGGCTGGGTAAGCAAAATTTAAGCCCATTTGGCCAAAACAGACATGCAAGCAGTCCCGAGGAGAAGGGAAAGATTAACTCCAATTTGAAGCCTAACATTGGATTTCAACCTTGGGTTCATGAAATCCGCAGCAAGCAGGTCAACAAGAGCCATGTATATCAATATCCCAGCTGAAGCTGAATTGAAAACTCCGTCCACTATAAGACCTGTTGGGGAGTTGCCTCTGTAGAAACTTGAAATTCCTATACCTACTGCGATCCCGAGAGGGGTTGTCAAGGAGAAAAAGGTTCCCATGATTGCCACCGACGCTGACTTGAATTGTGCCTTCATTTCCATTTCCATCACCACCAAATAAATAAAAGCTTTTAGTTATCAATTATATACACACACGACAAATGAAACATCCATTCTAGTCTTGGAAGTTAGAATTAATACCTGAGATATGCAACCACCAAGACCCATTCCTTCAAAAAACTGATGGAAAGACAAGGCTGCTACCAGTGGCCTTATTGTGTCAGGACTTTGAGAAGCACCTAAAGATATCCCAATCACCACGGAATGAACCACAATTCCCACCTCCAACACCTGAAATTTAGTATATATATAACCAATTCTATCCCAAACCACTTGTGAATGAAGAAATGGGTATGATGATATTAAACGGTTTAATTAAGTTTACTTGGGATATGATACGTTGACGGATAAGCTCTGGTAAAACCAACTCCTGAGATGGGGAAGCAGAGCCATGAGCATGACCGTGTGTGGCATGTGTATGAACATGTACATGACCTGCATGTTCTTCATCTGTAGCATTAACATGCTTATGCTTACTTAGATGTTGTCTCTCATAATACCCTGCTGCAAATGCATCGATCATTAACGTCCCTATCGCTGACATCATGGCAATGAAACCAGAGAAAGGGAATTTCCCCCATGGACTACTTTCTTTAAGGCATGGTGAAGTTAGGCTTTCAAAAGCATCCGGGAGGATGTGAACGAACCCTGTTGCAAGGATAACACCGGCAGCAAAAGCCTTGATCATGAAGAATATGTCATTTTCGGGCCTTAACGCAGGAATTCGTGTCCCCAACAATGGGAGGCTAACTCCAATAGCCCCGGCAACAAGAATGGCAGCAATGGCACCGAGTTTATATCTGAGTGCTTCGGCTTTATTTTGTTGGATGTCCTCCTTATCACAAGTACAATCGCAAGAGACTGTTGCAGGGTAAAGGAGGATGAGAAGAAAAGAAAAGATATGCAAGATTTTTAATGAACAAAGCTGAAAATGAGCCATGATGAGAATGGCGCCTAGGCCAGGCGGAGCTTATATGAGAGAGAGAAAGAGAAAGGGACGAGAGCAAGAGAAAGCTGAGATGATTTTTATATGGAAAGCTGGGAATTTGCTAAGCACAAAACCTGATGGCTATTACAAGAGAATCTAAAGCTGCAAGGCAAAACCACTCAATAATTTATACATGGTAGCGTCAACATGATGGGCTAGATGCTGATGCCCTGAGGTAACCCACAAACATCAAATTGTTATATATCTATAGAGAGAAAGAGAGGGGGAGGGGAGAGATATCCACTAACACAGTCTAAACTTAAAATATTTTTGTGAATGATTACTATTTTAATGATTTAATTATTATATTTTATGATTTGTTCATATAGGTTATACATGTCAAAATTGATATAAATTTAAATTTTTTAACTATTTATTTTACGTAAAAAATATGAAATTACACAATATTGACAATATAAAAAATATGCAAATACATATGTAATACTAATTTATATATATATATATATATATATATATACTTCTCTAGTTTGATGATTACAAGGATGAATTTGAGACCTGAAGTACGGAGGTGTAGGGACACATAGAAAATAATAATAAAAAAAAGGTAATGTTTTGTCAATACCATTCATTGATATTGACTTGAAAATTAGCGCTTCTTGTTCTGCTCTTCTTACTTCTTGTTAGGTTTGATTGATTACTTTATTTTGTTAGATGTCTATTAGGATGATTATGAAATGGAATTTCAGTGAGAACCTCTAATTATTTACTTTTTTTAATTTTTAAATATAAGTCATAAAACACAATAGTAATCGCACATAAAAATATTAGAACAATCTCTTAATGATTTCGGGGTCCAAATTTTATTGTTTAGTGTTTTTTTATTATGTATAATTAAGTATGTGTATGCTACATAATCATGTATATGCTTTTTGAAGTTAATTGATACATTCATATTAATACAATGAATATATATACAAGAAAATTATCCACTTAAATTAAAATAAAATTAGAGAGAATTTGAATTCCAAATACTAAATTTTAAATGCTTCAATCTTACAGGATATTAACATCAAGTCGGAATATGTATTATATCTTTCGTATATATAAATTATAAAGTGATTGCAGCTATTTGATAATTTTATCTATTAAAATAGAGTTATTATTATTATTATTATTATTATTATTATTATTATTATTATTATTATTAAAGCATGCAGGTGAGTCATACTTAAATTATGACAATAGGATTACTCCACACTAAATTAATCGCATTTGACAGAATTTTTTTTTTATGTAAATTATGTTTTCTTTTTAGTGAATTTAGGTTGGAGTTAGTTTTCTTTTTATGGAAAAGAAAATAAATTCTTCATAAAATTGATTTTTAAAAAATATTATATAAAATTAATAATTGTTATGTGTAATGATAATATATATACGAATTTCGAATCTTAAATATCATATTGCTAAGAGTAACATCGAAAATAAACTATAAAATAGATATAAAAATGCTAACATAATGATTTTTTTATTTAATCGATAAAATATTTATTTTAATTAATTTACCAAACTAAAATACAGTCACACTAAAATTAAGTAGATGGTTAATTAAATTAGATGTAAGAGAGAAGATTTAGGGAATTGCTGATGAAGAAATAAAATAAAAAAAGAATAGTAAAGAATGGTAAAGATGGACAGAGTGTAGAGCGGGACGATGGAATCGAGTAGAGTGAAGATGTAGACATGATGTTGTCATCCTTTAAACCAAACGACCAAAGTAAGGAGGCATTTTGAGACGGTCAGCCTTGGAATGTCGACATGACTCACTAAAATCTTTTAATATTGTATTTACGTCTTTATGTCCTTTCATTCCTTTATATAATAATGCACCTCTAGTCTTTCTTTTTATATGTAAAATTAAAATTTAATTATGAGATATTAAATTTTTATATTTTTAAAACTTGTCGCATAAAAAGAGTAATTTCATTTTCATTTCTTATACCTATAACTATATTTTAAAATATAAAATAAATAGTTGTAATAATCTAATTCACAGACTTTTAAACATTTACAACAGTTGGTATGTTGATAGATTCTCAGCGACCTAATTGAATATTGATGTTGCGGTGTGAAAAAGGGTTGGGTTTTAAAAACGAGAAAAAAAACCTAACATAGGAACCAAATTTACTAACACTAGAAAAAAAGATTCTATATTTTGACCACCGTCTACATTAATGGGTCGATATCGTCGAAAATTTGTGGATATAAATGTAATTTTCAAAGAGGTGTTGACAGATAAAGATCGTGGGTATAGCTATAACACAAAAATTTGTTGATATGGAACGAAACAGACAAACTCGAAAGAAATATGATGTTCAAAAATCAAAATTATAATTATGTGTTTGTTTTTATAGATTAGGATGGTTCAGGGCCACCCTAGTGATCACGAGTCACGACACCGTGCATTTTTAATTATTTTTGCGAGCCTGCGCCTAAAAGTGTCTACGCGCATTTGTGAGACACAATGGTAACAGGTGAAGTTAGGAATGGTGAGAGGGAGATACAGTAAATATGCTTACATCTTCACCAATTTTTATATATATTGTTTTGTAATATTTCTCGTGTCTTATTGATAGGAATGTTAAAATATTTATACATGCAGTTACAAGTATTATTACAGCTTACAGTAGAGTTACACTATTTTGTCTTGATTCTATTACTTT
This sequence comes from Gossypium bickii, assembly GCA_025503065.1. Taxonomy (NCBI): domain Eukaryota; kingdom Viridiplantae; phylum Streptophyta; class Magnoliopsida; order Malvales; family Malvaceae; genus Gossypium; species Gossypium bickii. The sequence goes on from CP106715.1 coordinate 23,152,442, forward strand.
CGGTACTGACATTCTCTGTCTTTAGTACTGATATTTTTTGCGAACTCCAGGCCTGTTGGGCACGTGACTACGGAGCACGCGGTCCTTTCTATTCTTGGGACTAATATCCAAAGCAGGCTCCGTACCTGTTGGATACGTGTTAGGGTGGCTTGCGAGGCATGTGGTCCTTTCTACGCACTCCTTGGGTACGTGCGAGCTGAGGCCATGGCCTTCCCTGGGTTCCTGCGAGCTTGATCTGCGACCTGTGCTCCCAGACCCCCTTTTGAGAGCCGTGTCCACGAGCTCTCCTTGCGAGCCATATTTGCGAACTTGCCTCGCTGTCTTCTCGTGATTCTCTTTACACTTAGTCTTCGAGTGGGATCTATCCGGGTCACGGGTCGAAAAACTCGGATCCTTTTTAGGGTTCGAGTCAGTGGCTACTAATGTATAACAATCTAGTCCCCCTAGTAGACCTAAGGGGTGTTATAAAGTGGCACTCCTTAGGTCCATCGTGTCAAACTTAAATGCATCTTGCTGAGTGCATTGCGAGCTATGATACATAATGGTTGCTTTGTCACGTGCATGTGTAGGTATCGAGTGGGTTTTGGGTGCCTATATCTAACCGTTGAAAATTGAACCGTTTTCTTAGTTCGCATTTGGATTGTTGATTCTCCTCAGTTATTTGAACCGTCAGAAAGTAAAGAAAAAACTTTTTTTAAAAGGAAGGTATTGTAAAACCCTAAAATTTACGTTCTTAGTATCTTCGTGACTGGAATCGGTTGAAGCTTTTTGTCACACCCCAAAATAGGGCCTAGAAGTTTTAGGGATATTTTAGGAATTTTGGCCTATATGAACTCGGAATTTCATAAGTTTGGTAATCGATAATGTTTTCGACAATGGTTTTCATAAAATCAAGTCAATTTCTGAAAATGAGTTTCAAATATCCTTGATTTTGGAAATAGGACTGAATTGTAAAATAGTCAAAACTAGGAGTTTTTATAAAGCAATTAGACCAGAAATTCAAAATCAACCTAAAAGAAACCCATCCATAGCATGTTTACATTATTTCTTTCTTTTTTTTTGCTAGTTGTGCCGTCCCTTTTGCTCTCCCAATCGCTTTTGATCCAAATTCCTAATCCTTCTTAATTTCCATCATCCTTTAAACTATAAATCTCCATTGAAACCAAGAAAACACCCAAAAATTTCATCATCTTCTCCAAAACGTAAGTTTTTCGGATTTGCATCAAAGCTCGTTTTTCTTCTATTGAAGGTAACCATTCGACTTTCTATGAGTTTTAAATGATATCTAGTCTCTTAAATTAAATTTGTAGCCATTAAAACACACGTTTTAAATAAAAATAGAAAATCGGGTCTTTAATGGTGAATTTCAGGTTTATGGATAAAAATATGGTTTCAAAGTATTTTTTAACTCGTTTTAACACGATCAGAAAGTTTCTAAACTTCCTTTGAAGTTTCGTTAAAGATTTCTTGAGTTTTAATGAATTTTTGGAAAATAGCCATAAAACATGTCAAAAAATTTGATACTATGAACTGAGTATTTATTGTAGTTTAAAGGTTGGAAATTAGTCGTAGGTGAATTATAAGATGAACGAAATTGGTTTTAGACAAAAAGACTAAGTATAGACCAAGATATTCGGATTTAAAGTTTACCATGTTAAAAGTTTTGGTTACATGAGAACTTAGTTTAGGCTTATGTTTGGTATGCTTGTAATGAGTCCATGACTGATTTTTGGATGTAGTTGTGTGAATTTATTGTGTTGAAGTTTTGGATTCGGTAGAACCTTCTACGAGTAGAGATAAAGGCAAGGAAAAATTAGTTTGAGCTTTTGGCTTTTCGACGAAAGCGTAACTGGTTAGTGTTTGGAATAATTACTTGTGGACATGATTCAATGCATTATTTGGGAATTTAATAATAGCCTAAACCCCTACTCTAAATTCTGAGTGTAAGCTTTCTCATACCTATGTTATCTTATGAATAAAATGCTTATGTGTTTGTGAATATGTGAATTGAGATTAGATGCTATAACATGTGATATGTGGTTATGATAACTGTTGTGAAAGTGCAAATATGTACATGTTATGTATATGTTAATGTTAGTGACAGTGTTTTGTTAAAGATGCAAATGTGCAGTGATTGTGCACAGATAATCGATAAGTGATATGTGTTGACTTCAGATATTTGGTCTTGCGATCTTGAAATTGTTGGATATAGTTTGCATGCCATAGAATTGTGAGTACTCACACATATGTACAGTGATTTTGGACGTTGAGGCCCAGGGACATGTTGGAGGGATAAGGGAAAATGAGCTAAGCTCCATTTAACGAGACATGTGAAGGGAAATAAGGAGAGTGTTAGCTTTATGCTTCACTTTTGGGACATGTTTGACTCTATGAGTTTATGTTTAGTGTGTTGGCGATCCATATATCCGATGAGTGATGATAGAGCTCACTTTTATGTTTCATAACTCAAGTGTCAAACTATCTTAATATATATATGTATTGTGATACATGTCTAAATGAGTATGTGGTTGCTATGCAAATTATCTTAACTTATGAATATGTATGTATTGTGATTATATGACATGTGACCATTATGCAATTTATCTATAAAGATGCTTTACAGTATTGTGGTATATGCTTGAATGTTATGTGACTTTACGAGTATTATGACATATGCTTAAATGTCATGAGATTATATGAGTATGGTGATATATGGTTGTAAATTAGGTGACTATATATGAAATATGCTATATGCTTAAAAGTGAATATGTTCACCAAGTAAAAGAACTAATAATAATGCACAAGTAAGTATATTATGACACTAAAGTTGGAACTGTTAAGGTTATGCAATATGGTTGTTTCGTTAATGCTTGATGAACTGTTTGAATGGTAGTTGTTCTAGGCATTTACTGAGCTTGTTAAGCTCACACCACTCCCTTCTTAAACCATTGCAGATTAGTTGTGTCCTACTGTGAGCGATGTGGTTCCGAAGGTGATCTAAGCAAGTCAATTTGTTATTTCGTATGTGTTCTACGTTTATTTACATTTTGGGGAATGAAAAAATGTGGTAGGCTTGTATATAGCCATGTTAACTTCTAGACAATTTGTTGATTTTTGGTTCGATTTATAGAATTACATATTATTGGTATGCTTGAGGTTATGAACATGATGAGAGATTGACGTTACTCGCTCGAACACGATTTTGCGATATTGAACTGTTAATTAGGTCGTTGAATGGTTATTTGTAGAAGTAATTTATGTATGATGTTTAGGAATAAAATTGGAATGGATTAATTGCTTATGTACATTTTTTAGGTTTAGAGTAGAGGTATCGATAATCGGGTTTTAAATTCGATACATCTGTGTTTTGAAATATGCAGAAAGTCAGAATAGAGATTTGGTATGATACCTTGGCCCGAGTATTAATGCTCGTGGTGTAATTATCGATATCTTGCAAAAGGTACCGATAAATTTGGCGAGAAACAGAATACTAGTTTGGTATCATTTTTACAAGTGGTCTCGATACCACTTAAAAGAAATATCGATACCATAGAGGCGGTATCGATACCTACGTAACATTTTTGGAAAACTTTGCTAAGTGGTCCTAATGCTTGAGATATGTACATTTTATGTTTTTTTGTCGTATGTTAGTATAATTAAATGCTAAACTAAGCTTACATGACTTGATATTCTCATAAATGATAGAATAATTAAAGTACAATGAAACTGCATATATTTTAACTCTAATAAGTACAATGAAATCGATGTGAGATGGTGGTGTTCCATCTTGGTATTCGGCCTCACGTCTAGGCCAGGTATAAGGTGTTACACTTTTCTTCAAGGTAAACCTTAGTAATCCTACATTCTTGGTCTTAAAGTTTTCCTATCCTTTTTTCTTTTTGGCCAAAAATATGTCGAGGATGAAAGGAGCTCATGCCAAATAGTTTCGCATTGTCCACCGTGAAACCTGCTTTTAGTACTCCCATTTAGGCCAATTTTGTCTCTTGTTCTACGATGCCTGACGAAATGTTTTATGCTCTTCGCGCGTTGGGAATCCAAATTCCCAACTTTTTGTACGAATTCTCCATCCTTAAGGGTCCACACCGGCTCAATGACAACAGATATGGTAGTTTCCTACTCCTCTTCCATACCTTGGAGGCTGGATTTCATTTGCCTTTAAACCCCTTCTTCTGTCATATTCTGGATGATTACTAGATTACATTTGGTCAACTTTGTGGGTTTTCATGGTGGATTGCAATGACCTATTTCCTCAATTTCTATCTCTACAACGAAGCACCAGAGCTTGCAGTCTTCCAGAACCTATATTATCTAAAGGCTCAAAATCGAGGGAATATAGTGGGATTTTATTATTTCTCTCCCCGCGGGAAAGGCCTAGGTATAATTACGAACCGATGCTCAAACCTTTAGTTGAATCGAAATAAGTATATCAATGTGAAATGTAGGTTCATCGATGGGTTTGGATTTCCTATAGAGTGGTCTGCCCCTAGTGTAGATATGTGTTCTTTCCAACAGACTGTTAGGACGGTTGGAGGGAAAGCCTAGTTAGGAAGGTTTTATGTTGATAATTCCTTAATTATTGAGAATGTTATAATTGTAAAGAACTTCTTCCTATACTGTTTGGAAGGTCGTAGCCCTAATGAGTACATGCGGGGTGATAACAGAGAAGTTACTTAGGCGTTAGGTGCAGTCTCTGAAGGGCAATCATAGACGCATGTGCTCTACAGTGATAATGATCATTTGGGCCAAATTTTGACAGGGTTGAGGGAGGAACTTATAAATTTTTACTACACTTGTTGTAGGATAAACACTCGTTCTTGGACAATATAAGGTTTGTCGCACACAGGAAGCAATCCCTCCATTAATCTACTACTTGCTCCTAATAATGTTAGGGTTGTTGATGATGCAAGGACAATTTATAGTTCGGGGAGTGATTCTGAGGATATAACTAGCATCTCGCTAGAAGTTAACGAGGCTATGGAAACTACCGAGGTGATGAATTTGCGAGTTGCTTTAAGGGCCCAACGCGAGAGGCTTAGAATTGGTGTGAGTGCTGTTAACGTGGTGATTAGAAGTGGGGAGGATGCTAATAGTGGCAGGTTGGAGCTTCGTCGTAAAAAGAGGGCAGACCATGTTAGGACCTTCGCTATAATGATCACTGCTTCTCCTTCTTCTAACTCACAAACAGCGGCTTGCAAAAGTTCTCTTGTTCCTACTCGCAGTAATTCTCCTCCTCCTAGCATCCCTCCTTTTACTGTGTCTCCTCCTAGGGAGCTACCCATTGGGAATAGTGGTGAATCAGCTCCGAGCCACAGGAATCTAAGTTGTGATGAGTTGCAAGATATCGTGGGGAAATAGAAAGCTTCAGTGTTTGGGACTGCATAGAGGAAGTTGTGCATTGGTGAGTTGTATTAGAGCTTGCATGAATATAAACTGTTAAGCCTTAACTCCTCCTTGCAAGCCTTCCTCACCGAGGCCTCCGTGATCAATTTAAGTATTAATGAGAGAATTGGCAAGATAGAGGCCACCCGAAGGGAGCTTGAAGTGAACCTTAAGGTCTCTGAGGAGCGGTGGCTAGGAATAAAGTCCGAGAATAATGTGCTCTACAAGCAAAATGAGGAACTTACTAGAAGTTTTAGGGTTGAGTAGGTGAAAAATAATGAACTATCCAATGATATTGCAACTTTGCATGTTAAGTTTAAAAAGGTCGCCAAATAGTACAAAGTATTTGTCAGTCGAATTAGTGCAGATCATAAGGATACAATGGCAATGTTGAAGCGTAATAAAAAAGAAGCTTTTGAGGGCTTTAAGAAGAACACTTTAAAGATGTTAAGCCACTGTTGAGCTCAAGTCTAACATCCTTCTGCACATTCAAGTTGCTGTTGGGCTTTTTGATGTTTGCAGGGTGGACTTTGACGCTCTCCCTGAGGTAGAAATGGATCAGCTTGGCTTTGATGTCCGCTTCCCCTCGGGCGCTACTTGGGAGGAGTTCCTATCTAAATGGAAAAACTCAAAGGATTTTTACCTTGAGGGTAGCCTTAATTCAACCATTGTCCCTGTTGGCGATGATATTGTTGATACTTCCGCTACTAACAATATTGATGTTGTTGAAGGAAAGGAGATAGGTGACATGGGAGGGGAGAGTGTGAGGGGAGGGAGAATGAGGTCCTTGATGACCAAACTGAGACTTAGGTGTCTATTGTTTTGTAACTTTGTATTTTTACTTTTTAATGAATGAAAGATATGGAACTTTTAAGTTTTAATGCTAACTTGTCCTTCCCTGATCTTGAGCGAATTTTAACTTAAGAAAAATTTAAACAAGTTTCGTAGGTTGCGGTGTCTGAATCTGCGAGCCCTAATATGATAGATGGAGTTTTTGCTCTCATTAAGTGTGTTATAGGCTGTGACTCTTTGCTTGCTAGCCTTAATATGGCAGTTGGGAGCTTTGCTCTCGCTAACTGTATTGGAAGCTGCGGCTGTTCGCCTACAAGCCTTAATATAATAGTTAGGAGCTTTGCTCTCGCTAACTGTGTTAGAAGTTACGACTCTTCGTCTGTGAGCTTTAATATGACAACTAGGAGCTTTGTTCTTACTAACTGTGTTAGAGGTTGCGGCTCTTTGCCAGTGAGCCTTAATATAACAGCTAGGAGCTTTATTCTTGATAACTGCGTTGGAGGCTGCGATTCTTAGCCTGCGAGCCTTAATATGACAGCTGGGAGCTTTGCTCTCGCTAACTACATTGGAAGCTGCAGCTCTTCGCCTGCGAGCCTTAATATGACAGTTGGGAGCTTTACTCTCGCTAACTGTGTTGGAGGTTGTGGCTCTTCGTCTGCTAGCCTTAATATGACAACTGGGAGCTTTGCTCTCGCTAACTTTGTTGGAGGCTACGGCTCTTCGCTTGTGAGCCTTAATATGACATGAATTTTGTTTGGGAAAAATTGTTCATTCATAGGATAAGGAGTTATACATAGTATTTTTTGAGATGTAGGGCATTCCAAGTTTGCTGTACAACTGTGCCCTTCATTCTTGCTAACTTATATATTCCATAACCTATTTTTTCCATCACTTTGTATGGCCCTTCCCAATTCAGAGCCACCTTTCCTCGTTGAGAAATAGGTAGACTAGCCTCGATGTTTCTTAAGATAAGATCGTCCACTTGGAACTGTCTGTTTTTGACTTTGGAATTATAATAGCGAGCTACCTGTTGGGTGTAACGACCTCAAAAGTATGGGTATTGGAAAATGAGTTATCGGGTCTCCGTTTTTAGTAAACGGACTCATAAAATATTTATTAAAAATATTTATGAAGTTAGTTGTGTGTTTAATAAGGTTTTATTTAGGTGAATTTGACTTAATTAGAAGTATTTGGGAAAAGGGATTAGATTGAAATAGGTGTGAAAGTTTAATCAAAGATTAAAGAAAATAAAAAGGACTAAAGAGGAAATTATGCCAATTGGCAAAATTGAGGCGGCATAAGCATAAAATTCTAAGATTTTTATGTGTTAAAATATATTATTATTAGATAACTATATTAATATAATATAATATTATATTGTTATTATATATATGTGTGTGTATAAAAGAGAAAGTAAAAGAAAGAAGAACAGAAAAGAAACAGAGAACAAGACGAAAACAGGGGAAGAAAACGGGAAAGAAAAGAGAAGGGAAAATTTGGGATTTTAAAGCTTCAAGTTTAATTGGTAAGCTAAATTTAGCCCTTTTCTCTTAATTTTGATGTTTTAGAAGCTTTAAAGCAAGATTTTGATGAAACTAAGTTGATATCTTGAGAGTTTATAGGTTTTCAAGTATAGTTGATGTTGAAGGAAAAGATGAATTAGAGATTAAATTGAATAAAATTTAAGTTAGAATTAGTAAAAGGATTAAATTGTAAAAGAAACTATAAGTTTTGAGTTTTAGGGATTAAGTTGAAATAAATTCGAAATTATGAAAATATGATAAAAATTAGATAGTTAAATGTGAGTTTGGCAAGAAATTGAGTAGTAAAAGGTATGAATTGAGAAAGAAAAATATAGGCTTAGTTAGGATTAAATTGCAAAATAAGCCATAAGGAAACAGTTTGGACAGCAGCAGTAGACTGATTTTGAAAAATCACTAAAACTCGTAGAAGTGTGATTAGAAGTTGGGTAAGATATGAAATTAAATCTTATTGAGTCTATTATAATATGAAAGAAACAAAGAAATCAAAGCAATTCTGTATTTTGAGATAGTTAGATTTTTGTGAGACTGGTTCAGAGTGATTTCGAGATCCCCTGTTCTGACTTGGAAAAATCATTACAAATTGTATAAAAATTATTTGGAAACATAATTTATATGGATAGATTTCTTAATGAGTCTATTGTTATAAGAAATAAACTATAATATCATTTGAATTCTGTATAAAAAGATAATTAAATTTTAGCAAAGAGTGGTTGGAACTGTCAGATAACAGAATAGGGGTGATTTTAAAGAATAAACTGTACTTATTGGCTAAATCAAAAATTCTGAAAATTCTATGGTAAGAAGATGTGTGAGTCTAGTTTCATATAAAATTTACGGATTTTGATTTGGAATTCTGTAACTCAAGATATAGATAATTTAGTGACAATGACTCGGGTAGACAGCCTTGAAAGAACTTATAAGTAAATAATAGAATTGCGTATAAAGAATGTGGAATGAAGAGGAAGACTAGAAATTGAATAAAATTCAATTATTTATTGTAATTTAATGTTGTAATTAATAATGTAAATTATTATTATTTCCGTAGAAAACAAGGAATTCGAGACATTGAGCAAGGAAGGAAAATAGAAAAACAAATGAGGAGTAAAAACGAGAAATTCAGGTTAGTATTACTATAATTCAAATTTGATTATTTGTTAAATTTTAAATTAACATATGTATATATGATAAACAAATTGAAGTAAGTATCAAGAATGAATTAAGTGATAAATATGTATTGGAATTGAATTTATTATTAGTAATTATTGAATTTTGAGTAATATGTTTAGTAAATAGAAATAAGGTTAATATTGATATTGAATTTGATAAAACTGAATTTAATTGTGAATTGAATGAAATTGAAATGAAGTTTGAATATGTATGAGCATTGATAATATATTGATTAGAAAGTGGAAAATGCATTGAATTGATGATATATATATATAAATGAACGGAATGGAAATGTGAAAAGTGATTTGAAATTGAATCAAATTGAATTGAATGTGATTATTTGTAATGCACATGTATTGAAAGTATGAGGAAGTGATTGAGTTGAAATGTTCATGAAATGAATGATATAAATAATATAAGAAGTTAATTGAAAAGAATAATATAATTGAATTATATATTTTGAGTGTGAATTTGATATGAGAAAATGAAATTGAGATATGACTTCAGTAAAAACAAATTGCAATAGAATTAATATTGAATAAAGAATAAAATTTAGTGAATTGCATATGATATGAAATGAACTAATGAAATGAAATGTGGAAAATAATAATAATAATAATAAAATTCTATGAAAATTGGATAGTGAAATAATGTATAAATCTAATTAAATACAAGCCTTGAAATAATGTTTATTTTATTAGATGATTTGATTTAAAGAATAAAATAATTATGAAGTAATTGTATCATAAATTGAAGGTATATAAGTTATTATATAATTTGAATTATGGTAATACCACTGAGTATATCCTTACTCAGCATACGGTTGTTTCCGTGCGCAGGTTAATTGAAAGTCGGTATCCAGTCCAGCATCCAGAGTAATCACGACCTCAGAGAAAATTTTGAGTAATGTACTTTTCTTTGATAATGGTGGCATGTACCTAGGTAATGAATAGGTTGAGTATATGTGCCTTATAGTTGAGAAAAATTTTAAAATGTTTGAAAATTTCTTAAATATTCGAACTAGTCCCGAACCATTCCTATCGAAGATTCATATAAGGGACTATAAGATTATTTTATATTATGATTGGTAATAATTGTGTATTAATTGTAAAGTTGTCCGATCGATCTGGTAGCACTTCGTAACCCTATTCTGATTACAGGTTGGGGTTAAGGGTGTTACAATTTTAGTGGTATCAGAGCTATCAGGTTTAGCCGATTCTCGGACTTAATCGAGCTCGAAAATTGATTTTAGAGGTACATGCCATAGTTGAGTCAAAATTGAGTCGGGATTTGGATGCTGACCTATTTGTTTGTTTCTGTATTATAAGTTAAAGATGACTTATGAAAGAATAAAAAAAAAATACCGATTCTGCGATGTATACTGGAAACGATGAATTTATGGATTTAATAAAATAGAGTTGGTTATCTCTTAGTTTAGAAAGAGGAAATGCTAAAGAAAGAAACGTTTTCCAATCGAAATAATTTCGATAATTCTGAAAGTAAAATGTTACTTATGATGAAACAGAATTTGAAAAGGTAAGGATAAATATCTTATAGTAAGTAAGAAATGATAAATGTTATGTTATATGAGTATATATATGAGATTAAATTATGAGGCCTTACGATCTCTACCCCCTTATTGGTACAGTTATATTTATAATGAAATTGATAGGAATTATAATGATTTAGTTCAAAAGTGTGGAACTGAAGAGTTTAAAGGAAAGAAAGATGATGACCCAACTAAGGCTGAAGAATGGTTAGAGAACAGTCAAAGAATATTTGAAGAATTGCAGTATACAAGGGATGAAAAGTTAAAATGTGCAGTATCTTTATTAAAGGGTGAAGCTTACCAATGGTGAAACACTGTCATGAATATCCATTTTACAGAGAAAATTAATTGGAATTCCTTTGTATCTGAATTTAAAAAGAAATATGTGAGTCAACTTTATCTTGAGAAAAAGAAAAGAGAATTTCTGGATTTGAAGTAGAACCACATGTCTGTTGCTGAATATGAACGTGAATTTATTTGATTTCTTTTCTGAAAATTATTTGGGGGTTACACAGTGCTACTATCAAAGGAAGAAGTCATATATCAGAAATTGATTTATTCAAATATGGTAACTATAGAATGAGTTAACTGAAAATTTCTTTCGAATAAGCTTTGTGAGTGAAGTGAATGATATGAGAATGTTGATGATTATATATGTTAACGGATTAGTAATGAAATTGCAGAAATATTTGAATACAGCTGCTATAGTCGGGTATTTTACAATGATCTCTTCTGGGTATTCTATATGGGTATTGTAAAAAATATAATGTCGGTAATGACAATATATCGCAAAAGAAAAAAAAATAGAAATAAAGAACACACAGATTTTACGTGGAAACCCTTTCGGGAAAAACCACGGGCAGAGGAGAAGAAAATTTACTATGTCGAATTCAAATCCATTACAAGAGGAATAGACTATGTCTATTTATAGGCTTGTAAAGCCATATTCTAATAGGAGTGTAATAAGATTGAAACTCCTTATTCTAATCAATATCAAATAGATGGAGTTTAATAAGGTTTAAAAAACCTTATTCAAAATAAAATAAAAGAAGTGTAATTCTATAAGGATTCTTCTTTTATTTTATTTTACCATTGTATTTTATTTAAATAAGAACTTGGGTCACTCAATTCTAACAATCTCCACCTTGACACGAATTCTCAATGAACAAGTTCTTCATCGCGAACTCTCAACGAACAAGTTCTCCACCTCTTTCATAAAACCCCTTAAGTGTTTAACTTCAACAATGAACACCAACCAAATCTAAGCAATGCTCAAACTTGGTTATAGGAAGTGACTTAGTCATCATATCTGCAGGATTTTCATGAGTACTAATTTTGCTCACAACAATATCACCACGAGCAATAATATCACAAATCAAACTATGCTTCACAACTGGGGAGAACACATCTATGAAGTTCACTCCTGGAATTTGACTATAACCCTTTGTAACAAGCCTTGCTTTATATCTGGGTTCTTTAACTCCTTGAGTCCCTTCTTTCTTTTTAAACACCCATTTACAGCGAACAACCTTTTTACCTTTAGGAAGTTTCACAAGATCCCATGTTTTGTTTTTGTGGAGTGATTCTATTTCCTCTTGCATAGCAAACATCCACTTTTCTGAGTCTTCACAGCCAACCGCCTCAGAATAATTTGACGGCTCTTGGTTTGCATCTATATCTTCAGCCACATTTAAAGCATAAGCAACTAAGTCAGCCTCAGCATACTTCTTTGGAGGTTTAATTTCTCTTCTAGTTTTGTTTTTGGCGATAGAGTATTGTGGTGAAGAAGCAACTCTATTCTCAATTTTTGTACTGGCTTGAGGAGTTGACTCTGTATTAATCTGATGCTCCACCTGCTTTTGATTTTCTTTATTGGAAGAGTCTTTAAGAGATAAGTTAGGTAGCATAGCAGTTTCATCAAAAACAACATCTCTGCTAATCACAACTTTTCTATTTTCAGGACACCATAACTTATACCCTTTTACACCAGCTTTATAACCAAGAAAAACACATTTAATGGATCTTGTTTCAATTTTCCATTATTAACATGAGCATACGCAGGACACCCAAAGATCTTTAAATCAGAATAATTAGCAAGATTACCAGACCATACCTCTTGTGGAGTCTTTTTCTCAATGGTAACGGATGGAGATCGGTTGATCAAAAAACATGCAGTAGAGGCTACTTCGGCCCAAAATGACTTTGGTAAGTTGGCATTTGACAACATGCATCGAACCTTCTCCATAATCGTTCTGTTCATTCGTTCTGCAATGCCGTTTTGTTGTGGAGTATGACGAACTATCAAGTGTCTCACGATTCCTTCTGACTTATACAGTTTATTAAACTCATCAGAACAAAACTCTAAGCCATTGTCTGTGCGGAGGTATTTTATTTGTTTTCCCATATGTTTTTTAATCATAGTTTTCCAAGACTTAAATGCGGAAAACACATCACTTTTCTGCTTCAGGAAGAATGCCCAAACTTTTCTGGAAAAATCATTAATAAAAGTTAGCATATAATTAGCTCCACCTCTCGAAGGCACTCTTGATGGCCCCCACAGATCAGAATGAATATACTCCAATGTTCCCTTCGTGTTATGGATTCCTCTGGTGAATCGAACTCTCTTTTGCTTCCCAAAAACACAAAGTGCTCACGAGAACTTGGTTTACAAATTCCTTGCCCATCAAGAAGTCCTCTTTTGCTCAATTCTGCCATGCCATTCTCACTCATATGCCCTAGGCGCATATGCCAAAGTTTAGTAATATCATCATCTGACAAAGAAGAGGAAGCGACAGATGCATCACCAATAACAGTAGAACCCTGCAAAACATATAACTTGGCGGTCTTTCTCTCGCCTTTTCATCACAATGAGGAACCTTTGGAAATCTTCAACATCCCACTTTCAGCTGTGTATTTGTACCCTTTTGAATCAAGAGTACTCAACGAAATTAAATTTCTCTTCAATTCTGGAACATGCCGTACGTCACTAAGTGTTCTGACAACTCCATCAAACATCTTAACTTTAATTGTTCCAACACCTGCGATTTTACAAGAAGCATTATTTCCCATCAAAACAACACCTTCAGACACCGTTTTGTAATTTGTAAACCAATCCCGATTGGGACTCATGTGGAAGGTGCAGCCTGAGTCAAGTATCCACTCCTCGCTCTCTTTAGAATTGTTGACAGAAGCGACTAGAAGTTCACCATCACTGTAGTCTTCTACAATATCAGCTTCACCAGAATTTTCTGCTTGTTTTCCCTTTTGATTCGCAGCCTCCCTTTTAATCTTGTTCTGTAGCTTATAGCACTCAGATTTAATGTGCCCTTTCTTCTTGTAGAACTTACAAGTTTTACCTCTATTTGAAGACTTTGATCTACCCTTAGATTTACCGCGAGGATTCCTTTCCTGTGTCCTTCCATGATCATCATCAGCATTCCAATCTTGTCTCCCACGAACAATAAGACCCTCTCCCTGGGAGTCGGGTTTAACCACAAGATGCTTCATCTTATCATACGAGGTCAAAGAATGATAAACCTCATCAAATGTGAGAGACTCGCGACTATATAAAATCGTGTCTCTAAAGGTTGAATAAGACGGGGGCAACGAACAAAATAGAATTAACCCTAGATCTTCCTTATCATACTGAACCTCCATGGCCTCTAAGTTTGAGAGAATTTCTTTAAACACTGTTAAGTGTTCGTGCACAGACGCACCTTCCTTCAAACGATGAGCATAAAGTCGTTGCTTTATATGCAACTTGCTGGTTAGAGTTTTCAACATACATATTTGTTTTAGCCTCTTCCATAATGCTGCGGCAGTCTTCTCCTTCATCACATCCTGTAAAATTTCGTTAGATAAATGCAGATGTAACTGTGTTAATGCTTTTCAATCCTTGCACTTCTTATCTTCCTCCGTCAATGTCGAAGGCATCTTATCTACCCCTAGCAGGGCTTCCTCTAAATCCATCTGTGCAAGAACTGCCTGCATCTTTATCTGCCACAACGCAAATCTGGTGTTGCGATCCAACAGCGGAATTTCATACTTTAAAAACGCCATTACCGTGATCGAGATGAAAAAAAACCGAAAGCTCGGATACCAATTTGTAAAAAATATAACGTCGGTAATGACAATATATCGCAAAAGAAAAAAATAGAAATAAAGAACACATAGATTTTACGTGGAAACCCTTTCAGAAAAACCACGGGCAGAGGAGAAGAAAATTTACTATGTCGAATTCAAATCCATTACAAGAGGAATAGACTATGTCTATTTATAGGCTTGTAAAGCCATATTCTAATAGGAGTGTAATAAGATTGAAACTCCTTATTCTAATCAATATCAAATAGATGGAGTTTAATAAGGTTTAAAAAACCTTATTCAAAATAAAATAAAAGAAGTGTAATTCTATAAGGATTCTTTTTTTATTTTATTTTACCATTGTATTTTATCTAAATAAGAATTTGGGTCACTCAATTCTAACAGGTATTCTATATGTTCTTTTATCTTCAGAGGCATATGCAATTGTTCAGATGTGATTTTTATCGTATAGAAAGTTTGGTTAATCATAACGTTAAATGGAAGTATTGTTAGTCTGGTTGATTTATGATCCATACTGCTCTGTTTTTCTTTGGATTTTCTAATTTGTTCTGTCAGATAGAAGACTTAATGGTCAGATTCATATGAAGTTATTTTCTACTTCTACTGGTTGATATTCTGGACTACATATACACAATTTGCATTATCTTTATCATAACAGTTTCTAGTGAGGATAAATGGTATTCTCCTTCTGGTTTTTCTTTGGAATATTATCGATTTCTTTATCATTGAATGTGGTTTTTATTCTCGAAAATTCAATATAGCTTCACATCTGGGATTCCATTATCTTGGTTTTCTTATTATTTTATAGTCTAATCTTATCTATCAAATATGATTCATCTGTGAAGGGGTATTCATTGATAGAAGGTAAAATATATATATTACTGTTATAAATTCTATGGGAGTTCGATGATATGGATTTTAGATTATAGAAGTTGTATTATTATACTGGTTATTATTGAGACTACTCTTGGATTTCTTCTTCTATTTAAAGTATACTATTGAAGTTGAAGTATTGATCCATTTATATTATTGAAATGTCAGATCTATTATAGTACTATGGCTTTATTCTATCTGATGACTGCGGACTTGGGATAATTTGAAGTGTTAGGATTTCTTTTTAATATTTGTGAAAGTATTTTCTATGATAGCTACATCAATGATAAGAATACTACATGAAGACACAAGGTTTGAATGGACTAATCAATGCTAGTAGAATTTTGAGTAGATAGAAGTTCTAATAATTGAAGCATCAGTTTTGGTTCAGTCTGAATAGGGTAAGAAATTTATTAAGTAGATTAGATTGTATTTTGATGAAGAAAGGCATAGTAGATGGTTTGAATTATTGAAATGTCCTGATCTGATAATGGATTATCATACAGGGAAAAATAAATATAGTTGTAGATGATTTGAATGGGAAAATAATTGTTCGCTCCGTGAGTAATAAATATTCGATTGCTATTGTCTGATGAAGGATTAATTTTAGTTGAATATCTATTATTGGTGTTTACAGAATTATTACAGCTATTAAAGATATGGGACGGAAATGATATATAAGTTTATGAAATTGACAGACGATATGGAGAATCAGTCTTTGAAATGTTTGATAGAGATCTACAGTTTACGGTTCACTTTTTGATTTCAGAATAACTTATAAGAATTCTATATGAGTGATAGTTGATTAATTTATAAAGTCAGAAGTGATTGATGGCTTCAGAAACTTGCGGAGATGTACATTCCAGAAATTGTAAGATTTCATGGTATTCTAGTATTGATAATTTCTAATCGAGATTGTAGTTCACTTTGGGGTTATGAAAACAATTACAGGAAATTATTGAGTACTTAACTCGATTTCAATACCGCTTTTCATTCACAGATAGATGGATAATTTGAGAGAGAGTTAGTTAGATTTAGGAAGATATGCTTTAAGCTTGTATAATTGGTTTTGAATTAGGTTGGGATGTTATTTACTGGTGGCCGATCAAATATTCAAATGGCTCTGTAGAAAGCATTATGTAGTTGAAGATGATGTTCATCAGTGTATTGGGTGGAATTAGATGAAAGAACAATGGTTGGAACAGAATTAATTCAAGAAAATGGTGGAAACTGTTAAGAAGATTTAAAATAGATTGAAAGCAGCATTCGACAACAGAAATCAATTGTGGATTTAAAACGTCGGGATATTAAATATTCTGTTGGTGATAAGATATTTTTCAAGGTGTTTATTTGAAGGAAACTATAAGAATTCAGTGTATCATCTCTTTTTAAGTAAATTTCGAGGACAAAATTTCAAAAAGGGGGGAGAATTGTAACGACCTCAAAAGTATGGGTGTTGGAAAATGAGTTATCGGGTCTCCGTTTTTAGTAAATGGACTCATAAAATATTTATTAAAAATATTTACGAAGTTAGTTGTGTGTTTAATAAGGTTTTATTTAGGTGAATTTGACTTAATTAGAAGTATTTGGGAAAAGGGATTAGATTGAAAAAGGTGTGAAAGTTTAATCAAAGATTAAAGAAAATAAAAAGGACTAAAGAGGAAATTATGCCAATTGGCAAAATTGAGGCGGCATAAGCATAAAATTCTAAGATTTTTATGTGTTAAAATATATTATTATTAGATAACTATATTAATATAATATAATATTATATTGTTATTATATATATGTGTGTGTATAAAAGAGAAAGTAAAAGAAAGAAGAACAGAAAAGAAACAGAGAACAAGACGAAAACAGGGGAAGAAAATGGGAAAGAAAAGAGAAGGGAAAATTTGGGATTTTAAAGCTTCAATTTTAATTGGTAAGCTAAATTTAGCCCTTTTCTCTTAATTTTGATGTTTTAGAAGCTTTAAAGCAAGATTTTGATGAAACTAAGTTGATATCTTGAGAGTTTATAGGTTTTCAAGTATAGTTGATGTTGAAGGAAAAGATGAATTAGAGATTAAATTGAATAAAGTTTAAGTTAGAATTAGTAAAAGGATTAAAGTGTAAAAGAAACTATAAGTTTTGAGTTTTAGGGATTAAGTTGAAATAAATTCGAAATTATGAAAATATGATAAAAATTAGATAGTTAAATGTGAGTTTGGCAAGAAATTGAGTAGTAAAAGGTATGAATTGAGAAAGAAAAATATAGGCTTAGTTAGGATTAAATTGCAAAATAAGCCATAAGGAAACAGTTTGGACAGCAGCAGTAGACTGACTTTGAAAAATCACTAAAACTCGTATAAGTGTGATTAGAAGTTGGGTAAGATATGAAATTAAAGCTTATTGAGTCTATTATAATATGAAAGAAACAAAGAAATCAAAGAAATTCTGTATTTTGAGATAGTTAGATTTTTGTGAGACTGGTTCAGAGTGATTTCGAGATCCACTATTCTGACTTGGAAAAATCATTAAAAATTGTATAAACCTTATTTGGAAACATAATTTATATGGTTACATTCCTTAATGAGTCTACTTTTATAAGAAATAAACTATAACATCATTTGAATTTTGTATAAAAATATAATTAAAATTTTAGCAAAGAGTTGTCAGAACTGTCAGATAACAGAATAGGGGTGATTTTAAAGAATAAATTGTACTTATTGGCTAAATCAAAAATTCTGAAAATTCTATGGTAAGAAGATGTGGGAGTTTAGTTTCATAGAAAATTTACGGATTTTTATTTGGAATTCTGTAACTCAAGATATAGATAATTTAGTGACAATGACTCGGGTAGACAGACTTGAAAGAACTTATAAGTAAATAATAGAATTGTGTATAAAGAATGTGGAATGAAGAGGAAGACTAGAAATTGAATAAAATTCAATTATTTATTGTAATTTAATGTTGTAATTAATAATGTAAATTATTATTATTTCCGTAGAAAATAAGGAATTCGAGACATTGAGCAAGGAAGGAAAATAGAAAAACAAATGAGGAGTAAAAATGAGAAATTCAGGTTAGTATTACTATAATTCAAATTTGATTATTTGTTAAATTTTAAATTAATATATGTATATATGATAAACAAATTGAAGTAAGTATCAAGAATGAATTAAGTGATAAATATGTATTGGAATTGAATTTATTATTAGTAATTATTGAATTTTGAGTAATATGTTTAGTAAATAGAAATAAGGTTAATATTGATATTGAATTTGATAAAACTGAATTTAATTGTGAATTGAATGAAATTGAAATGAAGTTTGAATATGTATGAGCATTGATAATATATTGATTAGAAAGTGGAAAATGCATTGGATTGATGATATATATATATAAATGAATGGAATGGAAATGTGAAAAGTGATTTGAAATTGAATCAAATTGAATTGAATGTGATTATTTGTAATGCACATGTATTGAAAGTATGAGGAAGTGATTGAGTTGAAATGTTCATGAAATGAACGATATAAATAATATAAGAAGTTAATTGAAAAGAATAATATAATTGAATTATATATTTTGAGTGTGAATTTGATATGAGAAAATGAAATTGAGATATGATTTTAGTAAAAACAAATTGCAATAGAATTAATATTGAATAAAGAATAAAATTTAGTGAATTGCATATGATATGAAATGAACTAATGAAATGAAATGTGGAAAATAATAATAATAATAAAATTCTATGAAAATTGGATAGTGAAATAATGTATAAATCTAATTAAATACAAGCCTTGAAATAATGTTTATTATATTAGATGATTTGATTTAAAGAATAAAATAACTATTAAGTAATTGTATCATAAATTGAAGGTATATAAGTTATTATATAATTTGAATTATGGTAATACCACTGAGTATACCCTTACTCAGCGTACGGTTGTTTCCGTGCACAGGTTAATTGAAAGTCGGTGTCCGGTCCAGCATCCAGAGTAATCACGACCTCAGAGAAAATTTTGAGTAATGTACTTTTCTTTGATAATGGTGGCATATACCTAGGTAATGAATAGGTTGAGTATATGTGCCTTATAGTTGAGAAAAATTTTAAAATGTTTGAAAAATTCTTAAATATTCGAACTAGTCCCGAACCATTCCTATCGAAGATTCATATAAGGGACTATAAGATTATTTTATATTATGATTGATAATAATTGTGTATTAATTGTAAAGTTGTCCAATCGATCTGGTAGCACTCCGTAACCCTATTCTGATGACAGGTTGGGGTTAAGGGTGTTATATTGGGCGCGCCTTACGTTTCTGACTTTAGTTGTTTCTCTGAGTTCGTCAGTTAGATCAAGGTTAAACTTGAGAGCCTCTTGATTAGCATCTTCAATGAAGTCTTGTGTTCTGTGCAACCTCAAACCAATTTCTGCAGGGATTACAGCTTTCACATCGTAGAGAGGATAGAAACTTGTTTCTTCTGTAGTGGTGTGGGGTGTAGTTTGCAAGGCTCATAAAATTTCTGATAGTTCTTCCAACCAAGCACACTTAGCTTCGCGAACTTTTTACTTGAGGGCCATTAGGATTTTCTTCTTCATTGCTTCCATCTACCCAGTGGTATGTGGCATTTTTATTGAACATTGAGCTAAAACTATCTAGAGGTCAATGTAGAACTACTTGAATTTTCCTTGAAATTGTAGCGTTGTCTGTAATAATTGTCCAAGGTATCCCAAATCTACAGACAATCGATTTCCATAGGAAAGACTCCATTTATTTTTCTGTGATGGTTGCCAAAGCTTCAGCTTCGATCCATTTGGTGAAGTAGTCCACAATCACTACTATGAATTTATTTGGGCTGTGGCTATAGGAAAGAAACTGAGGATGTCAACCCCCAAGTTGCGAATGGCCAAGGGCTTGACATGACTTGAAGGGGCGTTGTTTGTTGTCGCTAGATTTTGGTGTTTCTATGGCAGGAATCACACGTGCGAACCAACTGGTGGGCATCTTCCTAGATTGTAGGTCAGCAGTACTCTTGTCTAAAAAATTTTTGTGCGAGTAATCTGCTCCCTAAGTGTTCGCTGAAAATTCTTTTTTGAATTTATCTCATAATGTATTCAACTTCATATGGTGATAGGCATCGCAACAGAGGATGTGAAAACCCCTTTCTATATAGTACACCTTACAATAGGGTGTATCTCGCAGCCTTGTATTGTAACTTTGCGAGCTCTTTCCTGTCTCGATTGTCTTGTTCACCTCCTGAGCCATGCAGAGTAATTGGAGTGTGTCATAGCTCGAGGTTTCCCTATACTTGAGTAGGATTTTTCTCTTTGTTCGATAGTGACAGAGGATGTTAATTTTAACAAAGCGTCAACGCGTGTGTTGTTGTTTCTCGGGAGTTGTTTAATTTGAGCTTTTTTTAATCCTGTGAGCAGCTGAGTCGCCATTGTATGATATTTTTTTAGCACTACTTCCTTTACATCGTATTCACCATTTATCTACTTTTCCACCAATTGCGAATCTATGTGGACAATCAGATCTTTTACTCGTAGTTGGCGTACTAACCGTAATCCTGATACCAAGGCTTCATACTCAACGATGTTATTTGATGTTTGGAACCCAAATGACAATCCGTACTGTCACTGTTACCACTGGGGTCTATTATGAGTGCATCTACCCCTGATCCTATTTTGGTTGCAGGGCCATCAATGTAAACTAGCCAACTTTTTGGATTGTCAGTTGCATGTCCACTTTCTGGGGAGGGGTTAGCTATTAAACAATGTTCAACAAATGAAAGAGCAATTTTAGTATAAAATGTGGAATACATGTTGCTTCATCATAAAATATAACTTATTAAATCATTAGCATGTCGTGCTTTGTCACAAAATGTAACAAATCAAGTTGTTAATATTTATCAGGTTTCATATAGCGTATAATTTTTACAGGACATATATTATCCAGTATTTCAAATCGTCGCCTACATTACTTGTGGAGTCGATAGTTCTTTCAAAAGACCACTTCATTATAAAATCAGCTAGCACCTATCACTTCATTGTGGTTTATAGGGTGAAGTTTGTCCCGTATTTAGTGAGCTAAATACTCCACTTCGTCACCCTTCCTGTAGTATCTGCCTTGGATAGTACTTCCTTCATAGGCTGATTGGTGACCACCACAATTGGGTGGGCTTGAAAGTATGGTCGTAATTTACGAGCTACAAAAATCAAAGTATATATACATTTTTCTATTTTTGAGTACCTCAGTTCGCCATTTTGGAGTACTTTGCTAACGTAGTATATTGGGAATTGGTGGAAACCCTTTGACTTCACTAGTACTGCTACAACTATCTCTTCTGAGGTAGCTAAGTATAGATAGAGTGTTTCTCCTAGCTAAGGTGATTTCAACAGTGGAGAGGGTGAGGTATAGCTTCAGTTCCTCGAAGGCTACTTGACACTCTTTTTTTCATGAGAATGAGGCTCTTAAAGCTTTGAAGAATGGGAGGCATTTGTCTGCCATTCTCGAGATAAATCTATTCAGTGCTACCACTCTTCCGTGAGACGTTGTATATATTTTATTGTCCACGGAGGGGACATGTCCAAGATTGCTTGGATTTTCTTTGGGTTTACCTCTATTCTTCTTTCTGAAATCATAAAACCTAAAAACCTGTCAGTTCGCACCCTAAAAGTACACTTCTCTGGATTCAATTTCATGTTATGAGCTCTTAGGATTGTGAATGTCTCTGATAGGATTCGCACATGCTCGCCCATGGATGTGCTTTTTACTAACATGTCATTAACATAGATCTCGAGACCACGGTCTATTTGGTCATTAAATATCCTATTTACCAACATTTGACTAGTCGCGCCCGCGTTTTTAAGGCTAAAGTGTATAACCTGATAGTAAAACAGTCCCTCTTCTGTGATTAAGCCTAATTTTTCCTTGTCGTCTCCTTCCAACAGGATTTGATTAAAACCTGAGAAGGTATCCATAAAGCTCATGAACTTGTGGCCCGTTGAAACGTCGACTAATCGATTGATCGAGGGTAGGGGAAAACTGTCTTTAAAGCATGTCTTTTGAGGTTAGTGAAGTCAATACACATCTTCCACTTATCGTTCTCTTTCTTTACCATACCATGTTCGAGACCCAATCCGGATATTCTACCTCCCGAATGAATCCTGCCGATAATAGCTTAGCGACCTCCTATCTCATTGCTTCTACCACTTGATGCACGAACTTTCTTCTCTTCTGCTTTACTATCTTCCCATTTTAGAGGACGTTCAACTTGTGCACAATCGCTTGATGGTCTACGCCTAGCATGTCCACTGCGAACCAGGCAAATATGTCCACATTTTTCCTCAAACATCTGACTAGCATATTCTTCTCTTTATCTACCAATACTAAAGAGATTTTGATGTTTCTCTCTTTGTTATAGCAAAATAGCTACATAGTTTTAGTGTGCTCCGTAGCTTCGATTTTTTTACTCCTGTGCTCGTTTCTTACGTCCAGGCTATCCAAATCTAGAGCTTGACTTGCTAACTTAGCCTTTTGCGAACTCTACCCTTCAACCATAGGTTGACAGATAACATGTGACATTGCCTCACAATGCGCTGATCAGATCATAGGAATCCAACCCCAACCTTTTTCGGGAGTTTAATTTTCATACAGAATGTTGTGACCACCATTCTCGCCATCCTTATTATCGGCCTTCCGAAAATGGCACTGTATGGCATTGAGTGGTCCACTACATAGAACTAAACATACTTTATGGTATTGTGCTTGCCATCCCCTAAGGTGACTGGCAAAGTGATTGAGCCTTCCACCTCGACTGAGTGGTTTGCAAAATCGTACAATAGACCAGCTCTAGATAATGTTTGCTCTTTTAATCATATGTTTCAGTATGCTTCTTAGGACAACAGTTCCATTAAGCTTCAGCTATCACCAAGTATTCTCTTAACCTTGAAACCGATGACTGTTGCTAAGACCACCATTAGGTCATTTTCCTCTTCATCGCGGACCAACTTTTCGTTATTGCCACCAAACTTGATACTTTATTTTTTTTTTTGTTAGTACGACCTCTTAGGAGCACTAACTGACATCAAATTCCTCATGTGTAACATTCTTTCATGTTGGAACTTGCCCATTCGTCGTCTATTCCCGCGATCACATGAATGGTGCCTCAAACCTTTTGCTTGCCCTTGGGGTTACCACGCGAGCTCTAACCCTGTTGTGAACCACCCTAATTCACGTATTCTATGAACTTGTTATTTCGGGTTGTTTCTTCTATGGCATCTTTTAGTGTGAAGCAATTCTCGATCTTGTACCCTATACCATCGTGGAAAGCACATCGATCCCTCGAGTTTACATTTCTTCCTATGCTCCTCATTGGGGGTGGTTTGGGAAAGAGGCTAAGGCTCTTAACCTGGCTGAGGATGTAAGTTCGCGTAGCATTCAAGGGGTATAGACCTCAAACCTTCCCTAGAGGCATATCTTCTGGCATGCTCTTACTAGGGTCTCTGAGGGCCCTTGAAGGTATCACTCTGGGTTTGACTTGGCTACAACATATCGTTTCTTACTCGCAATAACCAGCTAGGTGGTCCATACCGGTTGTAAGGTCTCTCTTTGTTCCAAAATAGCCTTTCTTGTCTCTAAAGTGTGGCACGTAATGTTCTTTTAATTTCTTCTACTTATGCAAACTTATGAGCTCGATCATACAAATAAGCTAGACTCTGCGGTCTATTATCCATAAAATAATACTGTACATGGCCATTTTGCACTCCCATGATGAAGGCATCTATGGCCCACTGGTCCTTTAAATTTTTTTGTGTTTAGAGTCGCCGCACTGAATCTTTTTACGTAATCCTGAAGGGACTCAACTTCCCTCTGCTTCACCAACATCATGGCCATAGACGTATTCATGATTGCCCTATGGGCTCTGAATCTACCCAAAAACATTTGACCCAACCGTGAGAAACTTCGAACCGAACCTTGTAGAAAGGAAAAGTACCAGTGTTTGGCACTTCCTATTAGTGTTGTGGAAAAACCTTTACACTTCGTTGCATCTGATGCTCCCAACACGTTCATGTAGTTGTTGTACTGCATCAAGTGAGCTCACGGGTCCTTTCTTTCCTCGAAGTTATATTTCTAGACCTTGAAGTCGTGTAGTAAGCTTATCGCTGCAATCTTAGTGGCCAGAGGGTTATTGGAACAGAATAACCAGTCCATGTCTTATGATTAAAGGTGTAACGCCCACACGTCTTTCTGCAACTTGTTCATCTCACTTTGCCATTCTTTTATTGGGCTTTGTCTTGTGTGGTTATGTTGCCCTGGGAACCGGAGTTGTCAAGGTGGACCTTCTTTCTCAACTTCTCATTCTTGTTCCGCAACTCCTATTGGAAGGCTTGTTGCTCCATGAATCGTGCCTCCTAAGCGACCATCTGTTCCCTCATGAACTTTGCAACTTCTCATTCTTGTTCCACAACTCCTATTGGAAGTCTTGTTGCTCCATGAATCGTGCCTCCTGAGCGACCATCTGTTCCCTCATGAACTTTATTTACTTCTGGGTGGTCAGGAACTATTGTGGGGGTGCCTCTTTGTTAAGAGGAAGTGGTAGCCCCTAGCCGGTAGAGAGGTTCAAATCCAAAAGAACAGAAGCTCCTCAATAAACTGCATTGTCAAAGTTTTTTTATCTATCGGTGAACCATTCGACGAACAAATATATTTTGTTGTGCTAGGCACCAAAAACTAACACTCCGGCCTATCTTGATGATGACTTAATAAAAATATTTTCACTCAGGTGAGCCATTTGTTTCCAAAAATGAAGAAACTTAATCAAACTCAAAAAAATCTGATGATCGGAAGTCTGTCCATGCTCACTGCATCAATTGTTGAGTAATATTTCTCGTGTATTATTGATAGAAATGTTGGGGTATTTATACATGCGGTTATAAGTACTAATATAGCTCACAATAATGCCTCACTACTTTGTCTTAATTCTATTGCCTCCGATACTGACATTCTCTGCGAACTTCAGGCCTGTAAAACACGTGTGTCTGGAGCACTCGGTCCTTTCTATTCTTGGGATTGATATCCAAAGCGGGCTTTGTACCTGTTGGACACGTGTCAGAGTGGCCTGCGGGGCATGTGGTCCTTTCTGCACACTTTTTGGGTGCGTACAAGCTGAGGCTGTGGCCTTCCTTAGGTTCTTGTGAGATCGATTTGTGACTTGTGCTCGTAGACCCCTTTTAGGAGTCGTGTTCGTGAGCTTTCCTTGCGAGCCATATCTGTGAACGCGTCTTGCTGTCTTCTCGTGATTCGCCTTACACTTAATCTTCGAGTGGGATCTATCCAGGTCGTGAGCCGGAAACCCAGATCCTTTCTAAGACTCGGGTTGGTGGCTACTGATATATAACATATATAAACATGCGTATGCTTGTTTTCCCATCAAGAAAAGTATTGCATTCATTGCTACGCATTTCAATATTGATAGAAATGGGCATTTAAGTTAAGAGCAAATTTATTTTCAAATTAAAATCTTACTTTAATAAGCTTCGGAGGCAATAAATGTTAAGTAAAATATGTTTTAGTTTAAAACCATAAAACTTGAACTTCTTAATGTAGCATTAAATAATAAACTTTAATTAATGGTTGAATTTAACCATGCAACTGTAATAACTCAAATCAAAGTAAGAAGGGTCTAAATGTTTATATGGAGCACATGTAATGAAGAAAAAAATCTTTGTATATATTTATAATAATACTCAAAATTCTCTAAATATTATTTTTTTTAAAAAGAAATATAACCAAATCTATTCTTGACATTTTTGGGGTTCTAGGCGAAACAATAAATTGGACCCCTTTTAAAAAAATTATAAAATGTAATACAATAAAAGCTGAAAATTTTTTAGGGTCCTAGGAGATGAAGCATTTATGGTGAAAATTTCAAAAGCCTAAGCATTTAATTAATCTATTTTATTTTGAAAATTATTTTTCCACATTAAAAGCTAAAAAATATTTTTTTTAGGCCTTTTTCATCCTGAGCGGCTGCATTCTCAAACAACCTCTAGAGCCAGGCCTGAATATAACACATGAAGCATGACGATAAGTCTTCTAAAAGATGAGTATTATCTTTCATGTATCACTATGCATTCTATCTCTTTAACAATTGCCCATTTATAATTTAATGAATAAACCTTATGTTTATTCAATGTCTAATAAAAGTTGTTATTCTCAACATAAATGTGTATACCAAAAAAAATGAAAAAACAACACCCATATATTTAAAAGTTTCATTAACAATAATTTACTGTATAACAATATCGTGAGGTGGAACAAAGTACCATTCGTTCCATATGATCCTTAAAGCTTACTGGTGGCATGTCTTTCATTAAAGGAGCGGCAATCGTTAGTTCAATGTTAATATATTCAATGGCTACTTTATTCTTTTTAACATCTTCCCTTATAGCTAAATATTTTGTGTTGATGTGTTTACTTTGACTACTACTTTTGTTGTTTTTAATTAAGAAAACAACAAGTTGAATTATCGCAATACATTTTCAATGGCTTAGAAATAGAACCAACAATTCTAAGTTCTGATATGAAACTTTTCAACCATACACCATGTAAGGTTGCCTCAAAACAAGAAATGAACTCAAGCTCCAAGGTAGAAGTGGCAATCAAGGTTTACATTTCACTTCTCCAAGATATTGCTCCACCAGCTAACATAAAAATGTATCCAGATGTTTATTTTCTTGAATCAACACATCCAACGAAATTCGAGTTTGAGTAACCAACTACCTCCAGGTTATTAGTTAGTTTATATATAAGCATGTAATCCTTGGTCCCTTTAAGGCGCCTCATCACTTTCTTTACAACTCTACAGTGGTGTAAACTTGGATTACTATGATATCTTCTCAACATTCCAGCATCAAATACAATATCAGGTCTAGTACAAACTTGAGCATGCATTAGGCTTCCAACAATGGAAGCATATGGAAGTTGTTGCATTTTTTTCCCTTTCAAGCTCATTTTTCTGACATTGGTTCTAGATGAACTTGTCACCCTTTACAATGGGTGCTACACTAGGATTTAAAATCCTTTATCTAAAATCTCTCTAAAATCTTATTGATATATATTTCTTGATAAGGATGAGCATTTGATCATAGTTGAGTCAAATCAAGTAAAAAAATTTTGAGTTAGTTGATTTGACAAATTCTATTTTAGCAACCGAACTTAATTTGAAATTTTTTGAATCAAATCGAATCAAGTCAAAATTTTTTGAGTCAAGACAAGTCGAGTTAACGAATCATATTCTTTATACTCAAAGTTGTGTTTACATGGATCGATTATTTAACTAGTAGACGAAGTACAAGATTATTTAACTATATAAATAATATAATAGTTTTTCCTTTTAACTTAATGGGTAAACAAATCAAAACAACGTAATTTTTCCTTTTAACTTAATGGTTTTGACTTTTAACTTTAAAAAAGGTAAGCATTTATCAAAACGACGTAATTTTACTTTTTCTTATTTGGATTTTCGGATAACTCAAATTGTGTAATTCATATTCAAGTTAAATCAAAAATTTTGATTTTTTATTCGAGTTGATTCGAATAACTCAAACTATTTAATTCAAAATTTTAATTTTTTATCTAGTTTTTCAAATCAATTCGGATTTTTCTCACCCCTATTTCTTGACATAAACCCAAACTATTTGAAATTTGTCTCTATGGATTTTAATGCGAGATAAAATGCCTCACACATATCATTCATATCAAAATTCTTAGAGAGAGATTTTTTTACATCATATAACAAGCCCTTATCATTTGTAGCAAGCAAAATACCATTAGCATGCAAAACAAGGAAACAAATTTCACTCATACTAACCTTCTGGTATGTGCATTGATCCATGATGTTTTCCAAAAAACCAAATGAAAAACTGACATCATGAAATTTAAAATACCATTGGTGAGAGGCTTGTTTTAATCCATATATGGATTTCTTAGGCTTGCATACCAATTGCTCACTATCACTTAAAAAGAGTTTTTCCTGTTATTTCATATAAACCTCCTCTTTAAGGTCTCTATTAAGAAATGTCATTTTCACATCCATTTGATGCAATTCCAAGTTAAAATCGGAAACTGATTCCATAATGACATGAAGAGAATCTTTCTTAGACATAAGAGAAAAGGTTTTTGTTTGGTCTATTCCCTCATTTTGAGTGAATCATTTAGCAACAAGTCTTATTTTATATATTTCAATATTGCTTAATGAATCCTTTTTAGTTTTAAAAATCCATTTACATCCAATGGTCTTTACTCCTCTAGGCAATTAGCAAGATCTCGTACGTTATTGGATGCCATAGAATTTATCTATTCTTTCATGACATTGTATCATAACTCAAGTTCTCTACAACTTATGTGTTGTGAAAATGTTTCAGGATCATTTCCAGCTCTAATATCATGACCAACTTCTTGTAGATACACAATATAGTCACCAATTATTGTATCAACATTCTCCTGAGAAACATGTTCTACAACTAATTGTACAATAGTTTCCGATAATGGTTGAACAACTTGATTTATTGAACCGCCATCAATAACTTGTGGAAGCTTAATGATTGGTTGTCTAAAACTTGTTTGCATTTGAGAAGTGTTGTGAGTAATGACTAATCTTTCACTTATAGTGAGAGTTCGATTATCAGAATGATTCAACTTAGAAATTAACTTACAAGATGGATCTCTCCCACAAATCAAGTCCTTCCAAAGAAATTTTTTATTTTTTTATTCCACAATTCTAGTGCTATAAGATGGACAATAATATATGTACCCTTTGTATCATTTAGCATATCCAATAAGGTATCTACTTAAAATCCTTGGGCCAAGTTTCTTTTCTTATGGATTATAAATTCTTACTTCAAAAAGGAATCTCCAAATGCGTATATGCCACAAACTCGATTTCCAACCTTTCTAAATTTCAAATGGCATTTTAGAACTACCTTGGTTGGAACTCAGTTTGACATATCAATTGTCATTTTAAGAGCTTCTATCTACAATGAAGAAGGAATTTAGAGTTGCTACGCATACTCTTTACCATATCCATCAATGTACAACTTTTTCACTCTGTTTTACCATTTTGATCTAATATGTAATACCCCAAACCCGACCTAGACATTATGGCCGAATTTGGCGATGTCAAATAGAATGGAATTTTGAAAACTAATTTATTATGATAAAACTGTGTTCAATTTATTAATCTTATTGATTCCAGAAATCGCTTACTCATCTAGTCGATTGCTTTAAACGTAATTCATTGCGGAAGCTTTAGAAATAATTTATTTTATGAAAAACTGAGTTAATTAAATAAATCCGTCCATTTTAGAGAAACCCCTTTGTTTTCGAGAAATCGTCTAAGGGATCGAGGGTTTAGAAAAATACTTTAGCTTTTGAAAACCGAGTCTTCTTACGTCTAGCAGTTATGAATCCATAAAAATAATAAATAAAAACCAAATTTAAGCAAAAGTCCCAAAAAGTCCAGGAGTTACATCAAAATAAACCAATAATTGTAAAACAGAATAAAAACCATGAAAGTCTAAAACCGTGGTTATTATTGAGTCCTCCGCCGTACCCATCCGTCTAATATTGGGGATTACCTGAACAGATTAAACAGAAAAAGGATGAGCTTTCACAAACTCAGTGTGCCATCCCCACAGAAAACATGCACACAGCATAATACTAGAAAACAATCATATATTTACAGTTCGGGTCTGAGCCCATTACAGAATCGGTGTGAACCTTAGCCCACCCAGATACAGAATAAGATACAATTTAGGGCCTCAACCCATTAGATATAATATGCAGAACAGAACAGAACAGAATATCAGAATCCTACCCACCAGCCTCTACACACCATCTTTGACCAACCCTACACACCATGTGGGGATAAAATTAACCCACCCATCCCTACACACCATGCTATACCGAAATGCGGCACATAATCAGATAATTGCGGTGAAATACGCGGATAACGAGCTTAATAGCCTTTGAGATACTTCCTCCAATATCATCAACCCACCCCAATGTAATGCAGCATACAATCGATGACATGCTATAATGCAATTAACAGATCACACATTCAAATCAGTATACATGCTAAGTGCAACATGCTTAATACATATACCACATAATTGGATCACGTAATTAGGGGTCTAAGTAATGTTTATCGACCCTACAATCGACCCTACAGTAGGTCGACAGTTGACTTGGGCGACCCGTGCAACCTTACAGATTAGTTCAGAAAAATAGGCTCACACGCCATGTGGCCTACTCGTGTAGGCCCACATGCCTGTGGGGCCTACACGGCCTAATAGGTCAAGCCCGTGTGTCGCACACGGCCTTGCCTGGCCATCCCATGGCCGTGTCATTTGGGCACGGCTTGGCTCGTCGATCACACGGCCGTGTTGTGGCTCACAGCCTTGCACACGGCCTACCACACGACCGTGTGGTGTCGACAGAAATATCTTTTTAGCTTTCACCGATTCTCATTTTCTGTGTTTTCGGGTACACCCCTATATTGTTTTCGCTGCTAACCCAATTACGAACACTCCAGCACCTAAAATCGAAAACCCCGAGTCCAAAATCAGTTACTTAAAATGAGTTATTAAGAACAGATAAAACCTAAATCCCAACGAAAACCCTTAGCTTTGAGCGGACACCAACAAACACGTGCCTAGTCGACACAGTTTGGGAACCACAGCCACTTACAGAACTCCTAAACACGAAAACACTCCTCTTTAGTAATCATTCATGAGGAACAGATAAAATTAATCAAAAGTATAACCTACCGACCGCACGCTGATGTAGAGTGGAAGAGATAGAAGAGAAAACGGAATCAAAAGCAAAGGAGGTGGGGGCAACAAAAGAACTTCGGCAGTAAACGGTGGGGAAAAGATGAAGAAATCGGCACAGAAGAGAGGAATTTTGATCAAAATTACAAAAAGGAAAGAAGATTGAGTTGGAGAAGATTGAATATCATGATAACCACCCAAGTCCCATTCCCACTACATCTCTAATTCTCAGCATGTCACTACACTTCAAACTCTTACACGACCCTAATAGCAAAAATAATGCTCAAGCAGCAACTCGAACACAAGACCTTTTCCATCCCAACACTCCTCTTAACCACCAGACCAGTAGGCCCATTCTAACATAAACTTACTAACACTAAAACTTAAGCCTACTGGACAAGAGTAAGGCTTTATTCATTTAGAAACATAAAATTATGTTCAAATCAAGGCTTAAACCTAAGACTTCTCAGACACTCCCAGAACACATAACCATTGAAGCAGATAGACATTGTGTAACAAATTTACAAAAGCCAGAATTAAAAAAATTGGGGGGTTACATAATAAGCCAAGCAAAGTGTTCTGAGCTATTTAACTTCCAAAAGGTATGGAGGCTTGAGCTTCCATGATGCCAAATTGTTTCATTTGGCTATTTTAGGGAAACAAATATAGCGATTTGTGCACCACAAAGACATATCATGTTTAAAAGTCTTTTCTGCCAAATATTTCCCCAAATATTTTTTTCGAAGGGAATACTACTAAAGCAAAATGGTGGAATAAACCATCATTTGCATCTAATTCATTAGTGGGCCTTAAAGAGTTAAAACTAGGTTTTATTGGAAAATTAGGGATGGGAGAAAGCATGAGCATTTGGGATAACTAATTGGGTTGATATAAAACTTTACAACTACCATCGTATAATAAAGGTGTTTTACCTCTAAATGCTAAAGTTCGAAATTTAATGGAGACTGAGGCAACTAAGTAGAATGAACCAATAATGTTAGCAGTGTTTGATGAGGTAAATGTGAGGGCATTTTTGTAGATCCCTTTGTTATCTAGTTGGTTTTCAAATGTCTTGATTTTTTGGTATGCACCAACAAGTATTTACTCGATCAAGACTACTTACTTTCGGCTTTTATTTAAGAATACTGGTTATGGGCAACAAGTTTCTTTGGTGCATTATTTGAAAGTTGTGGAGTTTTCCTAAGATTTGACTTTTTGATTGGATCCTACCTACTAATTCTAGAATAGTGATGATCCCTTTTTCCAATAATTTGGCTTGTATGGGTATAGTGCAATACGAGAGATAATTCTCTATGAATCAAGGACTACCTTTTGTCCCAAGCAATGTTGCGCTTAGGAGATCACAATGGGGGACTACTAATGGATGATGGCAACAAGAACATTAATTGGATTGAGCATGCACTTAGGCTAATGGACATTGATGCTTTTACAAGCTTTATTGTTTTATTATGGCAAGTCTAGATGGTACGAAATGAATATGTTAAATGGGGGAAAGTTAACTAAGGCATTTATGGTCTTTAAACATGAACACAACCTTCATAAGGAGATTATGTTAAAAACAAAAAAATGAAAGTAGAAATATGAAAAAAAAATTTCCCTCTTGATGATAATTTCATTGAAAAGTTACGTGGGTGTATATACAACATAATTAGGAATTAAAAAGGAGATAAAATCACTAATCACATCCCAAGGAATCTACCTACATCCCTAAGTTTATGCTACATACTGATTTCATACTGAATTAGTCAACACTCCCCCTAAAATTGGTGCATAGATATCACGCATGCCTAACTTGCATATCATATTATGACAAATCTCGTTACTAAGACCTTTGGTAAAAACATCAACTAATTGTTTATCAGATGTACAATGAAATAAGCTTAAGACACCATTAGTTAACTTTTCTTTGATAAAGTGTCGACCAATTTCAATGTGTTTGGTTTTATCATGTTGTACTAGATTTTGGGCTATGTTAATGGCAACCTTGTTGTCACAATATAAGAATAATTCTTCTTTTTCTAATAACTTTAATTCTTCTAATACCTTTTTGTAACCACAAAAGCTTACAGACATCCTAAGCAACTACTCTTTGCCTTCTCTA
This sequence comes from Gossypium bickii, assembly GCA_025503065.1. NCBI lineage: Eukaryota > Viridiplantae > Streptophyta > Magnoliopsida > Malvales > Malvaceae > Gossypium > Gossypium bickii. The sequence continues at coordinate 23,185,814 of CP106715.1, forward strand.
AAAGATTAGGTTCCCTTACACAAATGTGCAATATCATGAGGTAGATCGCCTATCATGTGGAGATCTAGCACAATCTACAAATGTGAAGACTTCATTAAAAGATGACCATTTTAAAAAAAAAAAAAAAAAAAAAGAAGTCCTTTTTCTTGTGGTGGATTTTAGGTAGCGTAGAATCCAAAAAATCGTCTTCATATAAGATTCTCGAGGATCATGCATAAATAGGCTTACCAAACTAATTGCATATGGTATATCTAATCTAGTGTGTGTGAGATAAATCACTTGTCCACCTAGTCTTTGATATCTCTCCTTGTTCACAGATTCTCCCATCCTTGCTCTCAATCTATGATTACTCTTATAGGCGATTATGCTAGTTTGCAACCTTTCAAGTATGTTTTTTTTTCAAAAGATTCAGAATGTTTTTCTTTGGGAAATTAAAATTCATTTTCTTGATATGGTAACTTCACTTCCTAATAAATATTGCAATTTTCCCAAATCTTTTTATTTCAAATTCTTGAACCAGTCGTTTTTGAATGTTATCTAAATCAAACTAGACCGATCAATAGAACCGGTTGGACCAGGAACTAGTTGGGGTATCGATCTAATGAGATGTGAAAAACCAATTGACCTGCAAATAGGTACAAACATGTTGCACTGAGCTAAAAATCGATTGAACTAAATTCAAATGGGTCTGACCGATTGGTTCCCAAACTGACCGGTTCAAAGCAAATAAATTATTAAAAATCAAGAATAAATAATATTTAAGATTATAAAAAGATCAATTCAACTGCCAATTCAACTAGCTTTTTAACTCGATTCAACCAGTCCGTATTGGTTCACTGGTGAACCGATTAACTTTTTAGCCCACAATATTTATAGTTTTTTTTGTCAATTTGGTCCATATTTTTCATATTTTAAACAAAAAAAAAATCTTTAAATTATAACATTTTAGGAAATATATGAAAAAGAACTCTTTAAAAATAGAAATATTTTTTTAATATTTTAAAAATATAAAAAAAGGTAAACTACATAAATAGTCACCCGACTATTAAAAAATCTCTTGTTAGGTCACCTAACTTTAAAAAATTATAAAATAATCACCCGACTTATCAATTTATTTTTCTTAGTCCAAAACCATTAAAATGCTAACTGATTGCTGACTCATACATGTATTTTTTTAACCATTAAATTTTTTCCACGTAATTTCCATGTCATTTTATAATTAATATAAAAAAATTAAACTCAAAACTTAAAACTTTTTTTTGTTAATAACCCTAAAATGTTTTCTTTTTTTTTTTTCTCTATTCTTCGTCTTCATCCTCGCTTGCCACCGCCGTTGGACACCATCCTCAAATTCTTCGTCTATATTGTGTTTAAGGGGGTAAAGAACTATACATGGGTGAAATGACTTGAGAAATTTCAATGGAGCTTCTAGATTGCAAAAGGCAAGCCTTTTGAAAAATGCAGAATTGAGGATTGTGAAAGGCTGGAGTTTGTTTTTTTCCTCATGGTGTCCACAGCTTAAAAGCCTCGAGTCTCTAGTTCTTCGACATTTGAAGAATCTGAATGCCCTAGTTGCATATACAAAACCATTTCCCCATGCCTTTTCCTCTGTTAAAGTACTTAGTTAAATGTCCCAAAAATAAAGATTTTGTCCTCAACTAAGTTGTTGTTGCTGTAACATCTCATCAACTTGGAACGAGTAGTTAAAAGCATCGAGATTATGAGATCTACCAGAATTGAAGAGCATTTGCAACACAAATAGAGTAATGCTTTGTGATTCTCTCCAAAAGCTTGAAATATGGAATTGTTCCAAGTAGGAGAGGATTTCTCCGAACTTGGATATTTCCTTTGACAATGGCAAAACATCCCACCATCCTTCTCTAAAAGACATCCAGATCAAATGTATGGAAATCAATCGAGTGGAACCATCCCCATGATAAGTAAGGATCATGTAGCAGTCACATAAAGTTTGGTTTAAAATTTTGGCATAACTTATTCCGCATTCAACTTTACAAAAAACAATTATTTGAACCCTCCATTTAATTTTTCCTTTCTTTTTGCCCTTAAGCTTGTATTTTTCTTTTTTTATCAAATCACCCAAAAATAAATGAAAGAAAATTAATGTTTTTAACTTTGTTAACGATGCATGTGTTGCAGGGCTAAACCTTTCGTTTCACAAACTGCACGACCTTAGGCGATTCTTTTGCTTCAAATGCGCGCAGAAATACTCTAAGGAACCAAAGTATAACGGAAGAAAACTCGAACAAAAGAAGCTATGAATAAACTAAAAAATACTAAGTGTGTGTGTTTGAGTAAATGCTCTCAATATATTAACTCAGAAAGAATGAATAATTACAAATGAATAGAGAGACCTCTATTTATAGACTATTTACAATATAAGAGTCCCAAGAGATTTGAACTCTATAAATATTTATCCTTTAGGATTTATAAGAATTATCCTAATAAAATATAATTTACTAGAGTGTTTCAATTCAACCAAGATTCAAGTAGAAGGGCTTCTACTTGGGTTTCACGAGTCGAGTCAGTTCATGTAAGTCAAATAAGCCACATTTACTAAGCTGACATATACACATAGATTGCCACGTGGATGACATATACACAAATGAGCCACATTTAATTAATTTTTTAAATTTTTAAAAATTCAAAATTATTATAAAAATTATTTTTAAGAATTAAAAATCATCAAAATTATTTAAAATATTTTTCTAATATATTTTTAATTTCAAAAAAATTAATTACATACTAATGTATCATCTATGTGGCAATTCATGTTTATGCCACATCAACAAAGTTAACAAACATTAACTTTTTCATCATTTTGAGATAATTTGACCAAAAAAATACAAATTCAAGGACTAAAAGAGATTAAAAAATAAATGAAAGGCTAAAATAATTTTTTTTAAAAATTTAGAGGGCCAAAAAAGTAACTATGCCTAAAATCTTTATATATTAATTATAAAATGACATGAAAATTACATGAAGAAAAGTAATAGTTAAGAAAATACATGTCATTAAGTTAAGTGATGACTCAATAAAATGTTAGCATTTTAATTAATGGTTTGGACTAAGAAAAAAATAAATTGATAAGTAGGTAGTTATTTTGTATCTTTTTAAAGTTGGATGATCTAACAAGAAATTTTCTGATAGTCGTGACTAGTTGAATCAAACTAAAAACTACTTGAACAAGAAAAAGCTGATTGACCCACGAACCTATACAGACTAGTTGTACCAGATTAAAAATTAGTTAAACTGGCAATTGAAACGATTTTTTTTATACTTTTGAATATTTTTTTATTTTTTATTGTGTAATAATTTATTTGCTTTAATCTGATCGAATCGGTTGTTCTAGAATCAATGGGTCAAACCAGTTCAAAATTGATTCAACTGTCGACTCAACTAATTTTTTAGCTCAATTGATTTTTATCTCTCACCGATTCGATTCCTCAACTAATTACCAACCGACCAAATTTAGATAACATTGAATTTTGAAATTTATATTTTAAAAAACTTGTATTTTATATCTTTTTTAATTTTAAAGAGTTATTATTTTTTCATATTTTTAAAATTTTTTAAAAGAATTATTTAAAATATGAAAAAATAATTTTAAAAAATTTTATTTACTTTTATAGTAGGGTAAAAATCCAAAAAATACCAAAAAAAATCAAAAATTACCGGAAAGGATAGGGTTTAAAAATATTGACCGGAAAGGGCAATTTCCCCCAAAAACGCGTCCCCGTCAGCGCGTTTTTGAGGAAAAAAGGGCTAAAGCGCGTCCCCGGGGGAGCGCTTTGGCCACGTCAGCGAAAACGCATCCACGGGGGCGCGCTTTACGAGAGGTGGCCAAAAGCGCTTCCTACGTGGCGCTTTAGCCCCTTTTTAAAAAAACTATTCTCAAATATTTTAAAAATTTACGAGAATAAACCTTTATAAAGGCTCAAAGTGACAACACCATTTTTTTAAGGTGTCATCAATTAATAAAAAATATAACTTACAAAGGAAATCTTTATATAGACCCAAAGTCTCATTTCCTTGTTTTCTTGAGTAAAGTGGGATATGTATGTGTATTTATAGACTCATGAATTGTTTTGTAGCTTGTTCTTAAACAATGTGGGATTCCTTCCTCTTTTAACTAACAACATGTCATCCCACATTGTTCCTTGTTTTCTTATGTTGTTAGTTAAAAGAGGAAGGAATCCCACATTGTTTAGGAACAATTTGCAAAACTATTCATGAGTTTATAAATACACATATCTCATATCCCGTTTTACTCAAGAAAACAAGGAAAATGAGACTTTAGGTCTATATAAAGATTTTCTTTGTAAGTTATATTTTTTATTAATTGATGACACCTTAAAAAAATGGTGTTGTCACTTTGAGCCTTTATAAAGGTTTATTCTCGTAAATTTTTAAAATATTCGAGAATAGTTTTTTTTTTTAAAAAAGGCCTAAAGCGCGTCCCGGGAGCGCTTTTGTACACGTCGTCAAAAGCGCCGCCGCCGTGGGCGCGTTTTCTTTGTGGCCAAAAGCGCTCCAGGACGCGCTTTAGGTCGCTTTCCACCAAAAACGCCTTGACGGGGACGCGTTTTTGGGGAAAATTGCCCTTTCCGGTCAATATTTTTGAACCCTGTCCTTTCCGGTAATTTTTAATTTTTTTTGGTATTTTCTGGATTTTTACCCTTTATAGTATACCAAATTGACAAAAAAACTAAAAATATTATAGAGCTAAAAGGTCATTTTAATTTTGACATCAATAACTTTAATAGAAAAATTGAAACCTAAATTAAAATAAATTTACAACTCAATGCCTCAAAATTAAAATAAAAAAACTAAAATTTAAATTTTCAGAAAGAGAATAACAAAATTTAAACCGGTTAATGTTGAAACAATGGCTAAGCCTTTTATTTTATCTCGTAAATAGGGGCAAAACTTAATCCAAAACCAAAACCCTCAAGATCAATAGTGAAAAGCAAAGTTCAGATGCATCATGTAAATATTTTTTTTTCCCATTAACTGCAACCATAATAGGCTTTTGTATAGCGTCTTTCAATTGTTCATACGACAGACAAACAACCGGAAATTCTCCTCGCAAAATCCAACATGGATTTACCCAAAATACCGGCAAACAAAGGACGCTAACCTACTTGTCCGGTCCACTTTCTCTATCTGTGCTGCATATATTGTGTCGTTTAACACTCAAACCAGCTACTTCTTCAAAATAAAGTCCCTTCAACTGCTAAAATCCTACCCGTACTCTTAAACTGTACAAACAGAACCGAGTTCTCTATCAAAAACTCTTGGACACACATAAACCCATAAATGTAAACCACTTCTCTATCAAAAACCCTTCCACGCAGCTTTCCTTAATGGTGCACACCGTTGCCATTGACGCACACACCATTTAATGCTCCATTCAAAGCATTGAAATAGCTCCCATTTTGATGACGGTTATAAGTGGCTTTTCCATTACTTATCCCACTTCCCACTACTTTGCTGACATGACTAGACTTGTTTAGAAGTTCATCCAACTCCCCACATGATGCTGCAATAAGTCCTGTAGATTGACAAAGATAAATACCGAACTTGATTGTCAAACTTCAACTCAATGATTTTAGATTTTTTTATGTTGTTGGAATCAAAGTATCCTCTACGTCTATTTTACAGTCCATAGAAACTAATCTTTTTGGGATTCATGACTGTCTCTTTCAACAAAATTATCTCCAAGGTTTGAACTCGAGTTTTCTCCTTGGGAGTTCGATATGCCTTATGAAGGCACCTAACACTTGTTGATATTTTAGGTCTAAATTCATTAAATAAAGGAATCATAAGTAACGACAATATATATAACTAACCATAGGTACAACCAATATCCGTACATGCTAGAAAGAAGTGAATAAACAGAACCTAACAATTCCTAACCCCATGTTCCTTCTGATCCTACGATGTTGTCTACAACAAAGTCAAGACAAACAGTGTCATGATATGATAAAGTCATCCCTATCACCGAGAATTTGATAGCTTCAGTCTATTGATAGACTCAGAAGGAAAGTGAAGGGGCTCAATGCGAACAGGAAGCCCCTAAAGGGAGATGCATGTCAAATTATCCTGACATCTTCGAAAGACTTTAGTAGCAATATAAAAACATTTCCATACGAATTGTCACTTAAAACCGGTGAAAGAATGCTTGGGCGCTACTACCCCAATCACAGCTCCTATACTGAGTTTGGAAGGTCAAGCTCCAATATCATTTAGTGATTGTCATCTACATTTCATGCTTCCTTGGCCCACTAACATTCACAAAGTAACAAACTTTTGTCCTAACCCAGTGATAGATTAATTGAGGGATTAGCTTTGTTGAGATTTTATTTTGTTACTTTTGCTATGTTTATAGGGCATAATTGTTATCTTTTACATCTCAAGAGCTATATTTGAAAATTTTACACTAGGGTCTAGTAAGCTTACTCTTTTTTCTTATTAAGTATTTTTTTTTTTTTGAAGTCCTACTTCTTTTAAGGATAGGGGTTGGTAATACCCTATATAAATATCAATGTACTCTTAATTGACCAAAAAAAAAAAATAATACCGATGTACTCTTTCTATTGATTAAGATCATTATGATGTCAAATCTTTCAGTATTAACATTTTTGTGATTGTTTAATGCAATTTTATTACCTGCATCACCCCAACTCAACTCTAGCGCCCCACCTTAAATTAATTTGGGCTACCTTAAATCAATGGGTTAATTTACTATTTAATACTTTGACTTCAATGTTCATTTTGGCACTTAAGTTTTTTCAATTTGATACTTGAGTGTTTTTCCCCCAATTTGATACTTGAGTTTCACTTCAATGTTCAATTGGATACTTGAGCTTTTTCTTTCTCCCAACTACATACTTATATTTTTTTTTTTTTACTAGAGCAGCTGTGTCAGACGTTCATTGGGCCACATGATGCCATTTGGTCTAAGTACCAAATTAAACATTAAAGCCAAACTCAAGTACCAAATTGAAAAAAAAAAAAAAAAAAAAAAAACTCAGACACCAAATTAAACATTGAAGCCAGACTCAAGTACCAAATGTTATGGTAACCGTAAATCAATTAACTCTCCAGGTTGCAGATTCCAAGGCAGCTGATAAAGTATTTGCAGCTTCAGCGATCTAAATGAACTAACAAATGTATAATGATGCCAAAAACAGGCTGTTTCCTCACTGAAAAATAATGAGCAAAAAAAAAACAAAAAAACAGCACTAGCCTTCGATTTTTGCATATTATAAAAATGACCAAGATGTCCTACACTAGCCTCTATAGTTTAGCTAACTGTTCTTGCGACCTCGTACTAAAAAGCATCATTAACCAAGTAGAGCCTTAAGACCTATAAGGATCAAATAATTTATATAGGAAGCAAATTATAACCAATACAGAACCTTAGATTTGAAGAAAATTATGGATAAGTACCTGAGAAAAGTGCAGACGGTTTTCCTGGCCTGGACTTGAATTCAGGATGGAACTGAACACCAATAAAAAATGGATGGCTTGGTAGTTCAACAATCTATGCAGCCAACATACAATGTTCATAAACATCAGGAACTAAATGTTATATACAAAAGTAACAATTTGTCAAAATGCTGAGAACCGAAACTCTAGGTTCTCTAGAAATAGCTATGCTACTTTTGTATTTAACTTACCTCCATCCGCCTACCACTTTCATCTCTGCCAACAAATGACATACCAGCTGCTTCAAGTTCTGATATCATATCAGGATTGACCTACACAGAATGTACATAAACCTTGAGAACTGGAAAAATAAACCATCTTCCCCTAATATATAGCATCCCATGATCCCATGCATCAGTAGACTACCTCATATCTATGTCTATGCCGTTCATCAACAAAGGTTGCATCACCATACCTAGAACGGAAACAACCATTATAACAAAAGAAATAATGCATAGAATATATGAGCCCTAAAGATTTCAAGACTTATGTTACATATTATACAAGCACGTAAGGTTAAGGGAGCAATGTTCTCACAACTTGGCAGATTTGCAGTCAGGAACCTTCAAATAAGTCCTCCTTGTTCCCAGACGCATGGTTCCTCCCATATGAGTTTTTGAACCCTATGAAGTAAACCAGAACATATCTCTTCATGAAATAAGACCAATCAAGGCAATTTTCTTTTTGGCTAGAATAATAAAAAGCCCTTGAACTTTTACCACTTTATCTAGATAAGCCCTTATATTTTTATTACACTCAAATAAGTCCTTAACCCTTCATTTGTATCCAAATAAGTCTCCAACCTTCAATTTATACCTAAATAAACCCTTAACATAAATTAATATTTCATTTGAGATAAGGTCTTACTCAGGTAGAAATTAAAGGAGAAAGACTTATTTGGATACAATAAAAACATAGGGGCTTAAAAGAAAAGTAAAATAATTGAAGGATTGTTTAGTATTTTGTCTTTTTGTCAAAGATTATATACCTCCGGCATAAATATGACACAAGGATTTGATGTTTTAGGATCAAATTCTATGCTGTTTGCATTATGCAAACCTAAAACAGAACGTGCATATTCTATGACTGCTATCTGCATTCCGAGGCAAATGCCCAGGAAAGGAACATTGCTTTCACGAGCATACTTTGCAGCAAGAATCTTCCCTTGCACTCCCCTATCACCAAAACCACCAGGAACTAAGATACCATCAGCACCCTGTAATTAGAGACCTTTTAGAGGATCTTCTCAAGGAAATATCTATGAAACAAGGGAAGATAAAGAATCTGAAGCCAAAAAGAAAATATATCATGGAGCGGAGAAAGAAAAGAACCTTCAAATGGTTCCATGCTGCTTTGAAAGTGTTAGGATCCTGTAAAGAGTAAATTATTGTCATTGTAAGTATACATGTACTACATTAAGTGGGGCAATATTTTCTTTAACAGCAAATATGCACAATTCTCCATCAAAACCAGTGCAGCAAAAATTTACAATCAAGACTCGCCTCTTCAGCAGTAATATCTTCTAGATGGCTTGCTTCAACCCACTCCACAACAAGCTTCTTGCGATGGTGAACTGATGCATGCAAAAGTGCCTATAGCAATAAACCCGTTAATTAGAAACCATTTGTATCACATGCATATTACCTGCACCCCTTATAGCATCTTTGGCCCAACTGGAGATTGGGTAGTGGATGTTGTAAGACTAGAGTTCTAACTAAAATTAGTTCAAAGAAGCTAAACAAGAACTTGGAGAACTTGATGGAAAATGTTGTAGGCTATAGAAAATAACAGGCTTCCCCACAAAAGTTTCACACTTTTGAAAGCCAAACACCTTGCATCTACTTTTGCAGTAGAAAAGCTCTTCCAGATATTACATCAAACAACCACTTATATCTCATAGAAGGTTTCATATGAGAGGAAAGAGTTTTTTGGGGGATGAAGGCAGGGATTACATGGTGCACAAGTAGCTAATGTAAACACAGCATTAACTATATAGAAATGACTTAGTGAAGGAGGTAAATGATAATGATGATGATGATAGATATAGCTTTTCATAACTTTTAGAACTAATGAAGGTTTCACCTTTAAAACGGATAAGTAAGAATCTGTAAGCCCAACATATTTTCCAACCATGGCAATTTTAACCTGCAATGTAAATGACAGCAAATAACATTATGATTCCACCATGAGCAAATAAATACAACTCATAATTTACAGGTGCTTGAGACCCACAGGATCATGAAGCATGTCATAATTTTTGGTCCTAGAAGTCCACTCTGTTAAGTCAGGTTCCCTTGCAATCCTGCAATTCATAGAAACGCAAATATAAATGCCCGGAAAACCACAGCCAGATGCTGCAGCATAAAAAATTACTCCCATCACAGCAAAGATATAAAGAGAAAACAAAGGGAGAGGAGATTGATCATGCAACAGAAAAAGCAGAAAGAAGAGAGGAGCGGTGGACATAGGGTTCAAAGGCAGACCCTAGAAGGTTCAGTCCTTTCAAGATTGCTTCATGTGCCTTTTGATCCTATTCATCATCAGAAAAAATATATATATAAATAACAAAAGGACATTCTGCAGTCAAGTTGTATTTGAGAAGTTAAACAACAATAAACTAAACAAAAAACTGTTCAAAAAAAACTTACTCTCAATAGTAAAGGTATGTGCCAGATATTTGGAACATCATAAAGAGTGACAATATTTTCTGCCTGGAAAAAAGTCATTTTTCTTAATAACAGTAATTACTGATTTTAGAAATGTGAAAGACAAATAGCATTCATATTGTATTACCGGCACATGGCAAAACTGAGAGAGTTTTTCCTTCACATTGTCATCAAGTGCCTATGGGGAAAAAATGAAAAAGGTTAGTGAAAATTAATAAGAAATGCAAAATCAGCACCAGCACATACATTTGAATAATAGAAATGACAGTTAAACCTTTGTACTGCGGCAAGCAAGAATATTTGGGGTCAAGCCAAGTCCTCTAAGTCCCCGAACACTATGCTGGGTAGGCTTTGTTTTCTGTTATTTTCAATTTGTCATAAAGATAATTAGAAATAGCGACAAATCAAGCTTAATTAAGTTGATTACATGCATCAAGCTTCAGAACATGATCTATCATCTATATATAATTTACAAAATTTGATGTATAAACAGATACACAGTCTTTAGGTATACCTGCTCACCGACAACACTGAGAACAGGCACAAGGCTGACATGAACCAAACAGAAATTTCCAGTGCCTAAAATAAGAAACATAAGGTGAAATTATGATCATACCAGTTGAACATCTGAGAGAAAATAACATTCAAAATTCAGATAAGGAAGAAGAACATTATTCTTACCTACACGGTATGAGAATTGACCAAGGGCTTCAATAAATGGCATAGATTCAATATCCCCTGGATAAAGAAAAGTGGTAAATAAGAAAAAAAAAATAAGAACAAGAATTGCAGCAAACAGACATCAATGAAGTGAATGTACCTATAGTTCCACCCAATTCAATGACACAAACATCAGCAGGACCTTCCTTTCCATCGACTGGTATCATTGCAGCACGTTCTATCCACTCTTGGATTTCATCTGTAATGTGAGGAACAACCTACAGCAGACGAGAGACTTAAATTAGGAAATCATAAGGTAGCAATGCATAGGAGATTTTGCTGATAAAAGAGTGGAAAGCTTAAAAACGGACCTGCACAGTCTTGCCAAGATAATCTCCCTTTCTCTCCTTGTCAATAACAGACTGTGAAAAAGAGAAGGAGCATGGTGATTGAAGAGAGAGTTTTTGAATTGGAATGGAAGAAAGAAGAAAGGAACGCGAAGAGACCTGATAAATCTTTCCCGTTGTTATATTATTCTCACGCGTTAATGTGATGTCTAGAAAGCGCTCATAGTTTCCAAGGTCGAGATCCACCTTAAATCAAATGTACGATATCATCATCATCAAGGTTCGATCGAACATGGATGTAAAAATAAATAGGAGAAAAAATAACCTCGCCGCCATCATCAAGGACAAACACCTCTCCATGCTCAAAAGGAGACATTGTACCGGCATCGGTGTTAAGATAAGGATCTGCAGATGACCATATTATTATAACATGAAAAAAAAGAAGTGAGTGAAACCATCGGAATTGCAGAAGAAGAAAAAGAAAATACCAATCTTAATGGAAGTGACACGAAGGCCGCATGATTTGAGAAGAAGGCCGATGCTACTGGCAGTTACCCCTTTCCCAAGGCCGCTCACTACACCTCCTGTAACCAGCACGTACTTCATTTTCTTTTCTCTTTGTAGCACCAGCAGCTATAACAAATGAAATGAAAATAGAGGAGAATCAAAGGAAGATACTTATAAAATATCCAGCCAGCCAACCAACCGAAGCTCTGCTCTTCTTATAATACCAAAGCAAAGCATTACGCGAAAAGGGAAAAAAAAAACAGACCTCTCCTCTCGACTCGTCTGCTGGTTCTCAATGGTAAACGGACTTTACAAAATAAAGTAAAAAAAGGCTTTGTTTTGCCAGAATCAGAAGCAGAATGAGAATGTCAAATGCGGCAATGCATGGAATTGAAACTAAAAACCAAAATCAGAGACATAAATATAAATAATAATGTATGTAATGGTAATACTCCCTCTCTCCCTCTCTCCCTCTCTCCCTCTTTGCTTTTTCAAGTTCAAGGCGGCGGGTGAATGAGTGAATGAAGGAAACAAACTACCCCAAAACCCACGACCTTACCCTTTTTATTTCTTTTTTTTTTTATACACCTAAACAATAAAATAAATAAACATAAACAAAATCATGCATTTCCTTTTAGATTTATCCAAGAGTTAAAGATTACTTCAATCTGAATTCAGCAATACAATATTATTAAATTTAAATTTGGTTTAAATTGAAATTTTATTAATGTTTTTATTTAGATTATTGAAATATTTTTACTATTAAAAAGAATAAGTTTTTATTCAAATAAAAATAGATTTGAGTATATTTAAATTCGATTGATATGTATATTATTATCAACATAAGAGTATATAAATTCGACTGCGCTTAAACATATTATTTTTCTATTTATGAGTTGAGAAGATAATATAAATAATTTTAAGTATTGTATATATACTAAATTACTAAAAAAAAGGGTAATTTGGATCTACCAAACTTAACCTAATTGAACTTATAAAGGATATAATTTTTTTCCTAATCGCGTGACCCAACTTCTTAAACACCCCTACCTGTAACAGCCACCTATGTCTTACCTCTAAACCTATTGAAGAGCTAGGTTAGGTTTATATATATAACCTATCTTGTTTCAATTGGATTGAAAAGGTGGGTTGAGTTGAGAATTGATAAAAAAAAAAAATTAGTTCAATTCAATTTGGATTTATTTATAGATAGATATTGTTTCAAAATCATTATATGTAATATTTGAATAAAACTTTTGAATAATAAAATTAATTTATATAAATTTAAGTGGAAGAATTTACTTGTATCAAAGTAAATTTAAAGGTTTTGTCAATTAAGTTTTAGTTCTATTAGCATGGACATTGTTGTTAATGTAGGAATATATGGATTTAAGTGCGCTGAATCACATTATCTTTCTATTTCTAGGCTGGGGAGGGTTATGGGTAATTTTAGGCATTATATCACGAAAAATAATATGATCAGAATCTATAATGAGATTGTTCAAAAAAAATTTAAAGAAGTTTTACATATTTTCATATATTTTGTACTATTAATATTTTAATGGATTTAACATACATATTTTATACTCTATTCATATAGATAATGTATGTCAAATTTGACATAAATTAAAATTCTAACGATTTGTTTTATGTATAAAACTTTCAATTATTCAATAAATAGTAACAAATACAATATTTAGATCGATATAATAGAGATATCGAATCAATTTAAAATTTTACATGCATAATGTGTATAATTATATTGATAAACTCAACTATAAAAATATACCAAAAAAATGTAAAATTACTTTAATTCTAAATTAAATTTAATTATAAAAATGCATTAGTAAAATATGTGTAATGAAAAATGAGATCATTGGAATGAAATTAGCATTTAATCAAGTGTACCACATCCTCTTTATTATCTTTTTAACTTCAAAAACAAGTATCCATCGATAAAGTTTTAAAATAAAAGTATCAATAAATGTTGATCAAAATTCAAATTGGTTTAATAAATTAAGTCCCAAATCAATAACCCTCCATAAAGGCTGTCCCCTAAATGAAAGAATGAGAAGCTTCAACTAAGAAAATTGAAAGTATGGTTAACCGCCAATAAAGCAATGGTTTAACTAAAATAAGAGACACTAATTATGTCATTTTAATCGGACGGTTGAGAAAGGGAATTTCTTTTATAATCATAAATGGTAACCATCTATTTTATTGTCTAAGGTTAAAGTGGTATTTAGATAAAAAAAATTAACAATAATAATTTTAAATTTTAAATTTGGTTCAAATGTTTGAGAAAAAAAGTTCATTTATACTCCTTCCAATCACTTATTAGATAAGAGATAAAGTTAATTGAGTTATTTATCTTATTTTTTAATGTTTACAAAATATAATAAATTTATATAATTCTATATGTTAATAATTAATTTTATTTAGATTTTCATTCGTTTATATATTTGTGTAGTATTAATTTTCGTTTTGGAGATATTAGTTGTGTTAATTATTTTTAATGCGCTACTTATATTTGACAAAAATTATATATTTTGGTACTTAAGAGTAACAATGTTACCTTTTTTTAGTCTTTATTTTGGGTCTTATGATTAATGAAAGTTCATCGATAACATTAATTCTTTGGGTTTGAATTTTTGATGATCTTATTATTAGAAAAAATTCAGTGTTAATTGTGAATTTGTTTAATTTGTCAAATATAGTCCAATGGATGTGATTTTATTTGAGTTTTAGGGTTGATTTGATGAAGTTAGTTGATATTATTATTTGCTAATTGTGAATTTTCATCAAATCAACTCTAAAACTCGAAATAAACACTAAAAAGTTAACGTTGTTATCTTCAGGTACTAAAATATATACCTTTTGTCAAATACAAGTACCACATTAGACTAACAAATAACAAAAATATCATGTTAAAAAAGTTTCAAACTAAAGTACCAAATTATACATTAAGCCTATTTTTTATACATTAATAATTCATTACAAGTAGATTTTAACATGTTCAATATTTACTAGAAATCCTATCACGTGCATATGTGTGTGCAAACCACAAATTTAGAACACAAATGTGTGTTTAAAAATAACATATAATAAATAATGAAACATATAGTTTAAAACTAATTATTAATAACATATGAAATATATACGATGTTAAAATGAAAAAAAATGTAGATTAAAATTATTTATCATGGTATTGTTATCAATCTTTAATTAGTGTCTAGTTAACTTATGGCGTCAACTCAATCAACTACATTAATATAGATATATACAATTGATGAATGTAATAAAGTGTGCATAATGAAAATTGATATGTATAAAAAGATCAAAACAAAGTTTTAGTTGAGTGGTAAATTAAAGATTTTACTAATGTAATTGGTCTGGGTTGGTGTTGTTATCAATCTTTAGTCGGTGTCAGGTTAGCTTATGACACCAACTCAATCAAATATATTAATATAGTAATATATACAATTGATGGAGGTAATAAAGTATGCATAATAAAAATTAAAATGTACAAAAATATTAAAATAAAGTTTTAGTTGAGTGTTAAATTAAATGTTTTACTAAAACAATTGTTCTTGGTTTAATTTCAGTGTATGCATATTTTTATTGATTTTTAAATAAAAAGACGAAATTACTTTCAAATAATATAACTTATTGTAATTACGAAATGATATTTTCGTAATTTCCTGACCTGATTGAGGGTGACACCAACTCAATAAAACACCTAATAAATAGTGTAATTATAATGTACATATAATTTTTTGGGACACCACAAATTTAAATATTTTACATGTTTTTTTTTATTTTATCTTCAATTATTCCTATTTTATATAATTTGTCAATATAATTCAAATTTTTTGGTACCTTCCATATTCGTTTTATAATCTATAACTGGGATTGTGATTATCCCTCCAAATAATATTATCTCTAAGGTTTGAATTTGTATATTCTTCTTAAGAGTGCAATATTATCTTACCACATACCTAACATTTATTATTAAAAGAAAAAACATAAGGACTAAATAATAATAAAATAAAATAAAATAAAAATATGTTATTGATGATCATAGAAATTGAATTTTAATTTAAAATTCATTTACTTAAAAATTACATCATTACAACTACCATATACGAATATAAATTTTAAGTTTAAACTTATTCTTCAAAAGCAAGCAACAGAATATTCTAATTTGCCCAAATTTATCCTAATTTGTGAATAAATAATTCAAGTGCACCCTTTTTATGAAAAAATAATAATAAATACATTTATTTAAGGATAATTATTAAAAGCTTTTTTTAATAATAAATTCTAATCATATCTATTTTTTTATACAACACCTAAAACTACCCAAACCTCTCTCCAACTCATAAATAAGAAGATAATGCGCTTTAGCGCACTCAAACCAACATCTTCCTATATTGACAACAATGCACATGCCAATTAAGTTAAGACTTAAATCGACTTAATTATTAAAAGTTTTAGTTCTACAAAAAATGTTATGATCTTGTCATTCCTTCTTAAATTGTATTTAAAATGTTAAAAAAAATAATTAAGACATGTGACAGCTAACAAATAATTATCGTTTATTTAATGTATATTATAATTTTTAACTTATACTTTTAATAATTTAACATATTTATATATATTTATACGTACATGGCATATAAGAATATTAAAAAAAATACTTCAAATATAATGTATATGGATACTATAATTGAGCTGATATTATAAGTTAATGCAAGAATTTTTATTTTTAAATTTTACTTTTATAAAGTAATAAACGATTAGGAGCATGTTATTTTTGTTTTATATTTTATATTTTTTATATAAAATTTATAAAAACAATTTAAACTCAAAATAAATCTAAAAAAACACGTATACTATAAATCTAAGACACCAAAATATTCAAACATCACCTTTGCTATTTCAATCAAATTCTTATTGATTTCTTACCTAACATTTCAATAAATGTAGTTTTTACATAATTAATTTTTGTACCATAATTTAGTGTGTATACATGTAATTATAAATAATTTTTTTAAAGTAAATAATTAAGTTAAAAAGGCAAAATTTTGACTTCATATTAAATTAAAATTTAATTATAATTTCAATTATTCAATTTTAAATCACTCTACTCAATAATATAAAATTAAGACTGGATTAGCATTCAACATCTAGCTCTTTTCATTTACTTGTTAGTTAAAAAAATTATAAAAATTTCAAAATTCATTATTATTTTCATTTAGAATTTAATTTATGGTTTGAATTTTTTATTGGTATAATATTTTAATTACTCAAAATAGTTAATTAAAATTTAGGACGAGTTTAGACACATGATAAGAAAATATAATTATCAGAGTAGCAATCACATCATTAAGAAATTTTAATTTCTTAAACAAATTTAGTTAGTAGAGTATAATTACATCTTAAAAAAATTAAAAAGAATATTTAAAAAAAAAGTTTAAAAGCCTTCATAGCTGATGTAATTTCTTTAATTATCGTTATTCCCTATGAGTTGAATAGTGTAATCGGAATATTTTAAGTAAACTCAATACCCACAAATTACAATAAATATTTAAATATGTTACATGTATAATTATAAATAATTATACTAAAATTTACTATATGGCTTTTTTTTAACACAATCTTAATTATGTTTAATAATACTAATTATATAAAATTAAAAAATAAAATATAAAATCATGCGTAAGATAAATGAGAAATGATGATGATTTCACAATGGTTAGATGATAAGGTCTTGAAAGAAGTCAAACATCACTTGCTTTATTTATTTATTAATTAATTAATTAAAACCTTTTGAAGGGTGTTTATCTAAACTTTATAAATTTATTTTAATTAAAATTTTATTGGAAAATAGGTTCTTTTTCTTGTACATTTAGATTTAGGGACTGAAATGGCTTTCATATTATTTCAGCCCTCAACGTTGAAATTTATAACTTTCTTTTTCTCATCACAGCAGTGGATTGTTTTCTTTTTTTCTTTATGGGACATAAACAGTTGATTGTTGGTGAAGGATTCTATTTGTTTTCACATTTAACGTTAAAAAAAAGCCAATTTTGATTATCTCATACTATAAACCTAAATTACATTTTTAAAACATTACAAAATCGTTGTATTATAATATTTAAAATAAATTTAAAATTACAAAAAAACTTTGATTTAATGTAAAAAAAATATATGAAATTTTGTTTTAGTGCAAAAGTATATATATATATAAGCTTTTTTATTTTGATTAAATTTGCATAAGTCACTAGAAATGTTATTTAAATCACATTATTTTATGTTTACTTATTATATAAATAAATAATTATTAGAATTTTTATTATACGAGTATGTGTGTGGAAACCACGTATAGGTGGGTTTGAAAATAACATAAAATAGATGTTTAATTGAACATGAGACCCTTGAATTATTGGTTTTGTTTGAGTTACGTACCTAAACTAGTTTTTAGTCGATCTGGGTATCTAAACTTTGATTCCATTACTACAGTTGATACTTGCCATTAGTGTCATTAAAAAAAGTTTCAGCCAATAGAATTGTACCACGTCACGCACCATTATAATATAATTAAAAATATTTAATATTAATATTAATATTAAATAAAAAAATTACGTCTCCCCCACTGATGTGATTACAGGATCAAGAAAAATGAAAAATTCTGTAACACCCTAAACCCGGCCTAAAAGTTTAAGCCGAATTTAGACGAGTTACACCAACGTATTGAAAACTGATTTCAGTAATTACTTAGAAAACATTCAAAACTTACTTAATCCATGGTACAAAAATCTTTTCAGAGTTTAACATTGAAAATCGAAATCTGTTTTCTCGACTTGAGTTGTTTTGTAGTTTCACAATAAAATTATCAACTACTGGCAAATTAGCAAACGCTAAGACGAGCTTAGAAATAGACTACAACCCCCAAAAGATCAAAAGCATTTTTACATTATTGCAAAACAATCCGAGCTCCCACACACCGTCCGATCCTAAGTCAGAGACTTACTTGAACACACAAATATAAAGCCAAAAGGTTAGCTATAAAGCCCAATGTATAACCAACATCAGTTGTAATTAACAAAACATAGTATAAAAATCAAAGTAACACTGATAACTTAATAGCGAGTATAAGACCGGAACGAAACAGACTGGAGTATTACGGAGGTTGTCATCATACTAATATAACTGAACAACACAAACCTACCAGAACAGGATAGAGCAGAACATGACAAAGTAGAACGGAACAGAGCATAACTAAACATAACAACAAATATATGTCTATGTCTTTACAGTATTTTTCAAAACCATTTAGAGTGCAGATTTATCAGAAAACATCTTACCCAACTCCACTACACACCAAAATAGAGTTCCTCAGAACTTGTCCAACCAAATCACACCAACAGATAACTGTGGACAGTGCCACTTGAATTTACAGTTAAAACTGCCAGATCATATACATGTGGTCAAGCCACAAAACAAAATTGTAGATAAACCACTAGATAATGCAGATCGTTAAATTGCCAGAAACTTCCTCCTTTCACATCATCCTAAATCCTATGTAGTATGTTATGGTATGCATATACAGAGTCAGTGTAATAAGCATGTAGGTCATGCTATCGAACCATAACAGAATCAATAGGCATGGGAGTCCATGCTTTGTAAAACAAATTTATCAAACCTTAACAGATCGCATCAAATTGTCATGAAGTCACATGCATGGTTATATATATATATGAATCAATACTAATCAATTTAACATATTCAGATATCACATTTTCTTAATCAACAGAGCGATGTAGGGGCGTACCATCAATCTTAATAGAATACAGATCGTACATGGATAGTTTGCATGCATTAAGTAAGAGCACATTACGTTCTGATAGACCCTACATATCACAAGTTGTTCATCATTAGATCATTAGATATCAAGTTATATAGCCTAATTTAGATTATACAGACCTTACAGTGGGCCTATGTTTGTTTTGAACGATGCTTGTGGCCTGAGGGGAAAAATTACAAATATTAGTCCACAAGCCCGTATGGTTTCACATGGCTTAGATAGCTAGCCTGTGTGCCTCCATACGGTCTAGCACACGTCCGTGCATTTGCCTGTGTGTCCCACACAACCTGACACACGCCCATGTCACCTGCCCATGTAATCCTAATCCGCAACCAGTGAGTTATATGGCCTGGACACACGCCTGTGTCATTGGCCCGTGTGAACTCTACATAACAATAACCACACATGGCTTAGGCACACGCCCGTGTGCCAAGCCCTTGTGCCTCCAATTTTCATAAACAGTGAGTTACATGGCTTGGCACATGTCCGTGTGGCGTCGACAGTCAGTTTTCCGACTACTAAACTCGAAGCAAAAGTTGAGTTATCGGTACCTACTTGATACAGATTCGAAGCAGCAGTAACAAGGATGAGTTTCCGTCCCTAAATGACAAGTAATTTTCCAACAAACGACACCAAAACTTTAAATCGAACTTATCGGACAACGAATTAAACTAGAAGGAGAAGTCAGACCTCGTACAGAATCAGTGTAATGTAACAAAACAAAAAGAAATGTCACTTGAAAATAAGAAGCCAAAACAAAGAAACTAAAGAACAGGAAAGGAATGACAGAAAAAGAAAGAACAAAATGAAAAACCACATCGGAGGTTTCTGGAAGGTTTTAAGTAACCAACCGAAACTAATTACCACACAACGAAATTCAAAATAAAACATTCCCTATTGCTTTCACCGGGATTCGAACACAAGGCCAAAGAGTATACAGAAGCTTAACCATTAAACCAACAGGCTTATTCTTGACATCAAATGACTGAATTTAACTTATAAACCAAATGTTCAAAGGTAAGGGTTTAATCAAAATAATTTTTGTTCTAGAAAACAGGATTTGAACCTAGAACCTCACACACATACCCATAACACTTAACCACTAAACTAGATCAATTTACTTGTCATACATTTCAAGATTTTGATTCAAACCTAGAACATAACCACTCTGGGTTTCACTAACTCACTTTCTTCTAACTTGGTTTTTGGGATGTTACAAATTTATACGGGCCATTGAATTGAAGGATGATAATGAGTAGAATATTCAAGGTCCAATTACACAAGGAACACATCAAGCCTTGTTAGATTCCTTCCAAGTTTCTGGTGGGCCACCTTCAACAAGCTGATCTGTTCAAGGGAGTTTTTAGTGGATTGATGCGTGGGATTTGGAACCAAGTCCAAGGTAATTACAATCAAGTTGGGCCAAGCCCAAGTTCAAATCTGGTTCATGTGATCCAAATGATGGATGAGTATCGTAGTGGGCCTGAACTAACCATTCGGCCACCTTGATCCATCTAGATTAATTCTACCTTTAATTTTATTTCAATAAACTTGCATTTCATTTTTTATCCGTAAATTTATTATGTCGCGTGTTTCAATTATGTGTTAAGTTTTGTCATGTTTAATCATGTGATTAATGTTGTGTTTGGTTCAATGTAATGGTTATTCCATTACAACACAGTTTAAAACTCTACGAAAAACAAATGTTCGGTTTGTTGAATGCTCAAAACATCGAATGGAGATTCTGAGTTCATTCCAAAATTGCTGAATAGCCATTCAGAGGATGAGGTGCTGAATTGGATATTCCAGCCTCTCCTCCGAATGACTATTCTTTTTCCCTCTGAAAACACCCTTCCTTAGACTGAAATTTCTCAATGGTTCCAATTTTTTTTTTGGCCATTCGACAATCTCACACTCAAATCAACCTAAAAAGGAAGCAAATCAACTTGAAGGCCAAATTAACTGGATTTTGTTGTAAGTTCAATTCAACTAGGGTTCATTTTGCATTTTTATTGATTTTTTTTGGTTTCTGATGATTTGTCCAAGGGGAATTGAAATTGTAACAGTCTGATTTTCAGTGGTGACGGAACAGTGGTTTTGGGACCACAAATTTTCATCGTGTCAACTCATAAACATTATTTTTATAATATCAATGGATTCGTTAGAGTCATATTAAAATTTGGTCCAGAAATATTAACATTTAGATAGCTAATTAAGTAAAAATGACTAAATTGTAAAAGGTATAATACTTAGTAATTATTGCATTTAGATGATTAAATAGCTTAATAATTAAATGAGAAAGGATCTAAGTGGTAATTTAACCCTAGTTAATATGTTTTGCATTATGGATGGAAATTATAAAATAATATTTGATTTAATGGCAAAACGATAAATATTATAAAATTAAATGAAGTAAAAGATATTTTGTTCTTTATTTTCACTTCATCTTGTTGAAAACACCATGGAAACCTAGCTTGGAGGTTTGGCCATTGTTGTCTCTTGCATGTAAGTCCGTTTTGAGTCCGTTACTTGTAATTTTTATGTTTTTGAAATCATTGCAACTAGCTCTAGCTAGCCCGTACCTTTATTTTTAAATCTGTTAAAAATTTTAGAAGTTTCTAATGATAAAAATTGAAGGTTTTTGATGATAACTATGTTCTTGAAGCTTTGATTGTGTTATTTGGTGATTTTGTGAAGTGATTTTTGTTAGGTTTTGATTTAGGGATTAAATTGTGAAAATGTTAAAATTTTAGGGTTTGATAGTGAATTTGATGTTTATTAAGGACTTTTCAAGGGCCTAGTATATTTGGCTAAAATGTTGAAATGATAAAAATGGTTAATTTGATGATTTTCAAGTTAAGGGACTAAATTGTAAAAGTTGTAAAAGTTAGGGGTGTTTGTGTAAATTTAAAAAATAAAAGGGTATAAAATGTAAATTTAATTGGAAGGTGAAAAGTAAGCTAATAATTTAGAAATTATACATTCTAAATCAAGACCCTGTTGATATACGTGGAAAAAGAAAAATCATGGATTAGTCCCTAAACTTTTGCAACTACTACAATTCAGTCCAAGTAAGTTCGTACAGTTTATAATTTAACATCTATATGAAATGTTTGATGATATAATGTGATATAATAGATATATTTGATTATAAATGATGTAAAGTTATTTGAGAAAATTTGTTGAGATCCAATACTTGGGTCGGATTGAATGCGGGATAGAGTACAATCGAGATATGATGTGTTATGGGGGATTGGAGTGGGGATTGTTGTGGAGTGTTATATATATATGTTTTTCGAGTAGGTCGAGGTTCAACATTTGTGCGAACTCTCGTGTTATACTATCTATTTTGGCGTGTTTTCGATTAGACTAGCTTTTCGGAGCCATTGGTGTGCTATTGGGTGGAGTAGCTCTTCGGAGCCATTGGTGTGTTATCGGGTGGATTGGCTCTTATGAGCATCTGGTGTGTTATCGGGTAGGTTAGCTCTTATGAGCATCTGACGTGTTTCGATTGGAATATGAATGTACTCATATCCGTAAGTCATTCATTAGATTGCAAATCTCTATAATGTAACTTGTTTAGTGATTTTGATGGTTATGATATGTATTTAAGCTTTGAATTGAAATTTGTAATTCACCTGGTTGAGATTGTGGATGATAGGGAACACATATGGTTATATTATTATTGAATGATTTGTTGTACTTACTTTGGTAAGATTTATCATTTTAGTACGTCGAACTTACTAAGCTTCAATAAGCTTGTGTTATTTTCTGTTCTTGTAGATACTTTGAAGGTTAGACGGTCGGGTTGGCACTCAAGTCACACTATCCACTCATTTTTGGTAGTTCTTGAAACGTTCATTTCAGATTATATGGCATATAATAGCCTTGTATGTCATTACTATTGTTTTGATATGTAAAATGTTAAAGTATGATCTTAAGTGCAAGTAGTTAACCTAATATTATAGGTGAACTAATGAAGATTTTTTAGTGCAAATATATGGTATGTATTATGGAATTTTCTTATTGAGGTGCCTATGTTAGGCATATTAGTTGAATGTTAGATGGTGTGATTTAACATACTTTGAATGATAGTTCTTTTTGTTATGAAATTGTATATATACTTATGGTATCAATGAGGATACATTGGTTAGGCACTTAGGATGGTTGATTTAGCATGTTTTTATCTTGTTTAATGTCACTTTGAATAGGTTTTTTGGCTGGTAAATGGATTACTTAGAGTCCAAGTAAGCTTGAAATGGTAAACTTGTTGTTTAAGGTTCATTTGGGTCCATACGGCCTGAGACACGGGCTTGCGACTCTCACACGACTTGGTGACATGGCTGTGTGTCATTTGATAATTTCTTTAGGGTGCAAGTTAGTGAGTTACACGGCCTAACACATGGCCTGGCACATGGGCGTGTGGGCAACTCAGAGAGTTATACGGGTGAGAACACAGGCTGGGACATGGTCGTGTGTCCCTAGTTCGATTGTTACACGGCCTGAGACACGAGTGTGTGTCCCTAGTTCGATTGTTACACGACCTGAGACACGGGCGTGTGTCTTAGTCGTGTGACCTCTGTTATGCAAATTTTGTATCTTTTTCCTAAACTTTTCAAACTATTTCAAATTGGTCTGAAATTGTTTCTAGGTTATTTTTAGATCCTTGAGGGCTCGATTTAAGGACAATATGCATGTGTAAGAATGGTTTATGATGCGATTATAATATTGAATGGTATACTGTGCAAATATTTTTTATTGTTTAGTAATACTCTGTAACCCTAATTCGG
Source organism: Gossypium bickii (assembly GCA_025503065.1). Classification (NCBI taxonomy): domain Eukaryota; kingdom Viridiplantae; phylum Streptophyta; class Magnoliopsida; order Malvales; family Malvaceae; genus Gossypium; species Gossypium bickii. The sequence goes on from CP106715.1 coordinate 23,210,166, forward strand.
TGACGGAGATGGGGTGTTACAAAAATGGATTCTACAATTGTTTACGAGGAGATCGATTCGTTCTTCAAGTCAGCTCTTTCTCTCAAAGATTCCGCTAAAATCACTAACAAATTGAATCAGTTCATCCAATTTGATTCTCCTTCTGGTACAATAGTTGAAGCTAATCAATTCCGCATACGTTTTCCCTTACCGTATATTTGTTTGTATATGTATACCATTTCTTATTTTTCAAGAGAAAGAAAAAGGAAGAAGGGTTGAAGAGCTGCTAAAACGATGCCCAAATCTTTAAAAAAATTATTATTTTGGGGGTTATTTCAAAAGCAAAGTTACTCGAGGAATGCCAGGTATATTCCAAATTCACCTCATCTATTATTCGGCTTATGAGGAAATACATGCATGTAGAGGTGCAATTTGAATATGAGTAAAGTTCTATCAATTAAATTTCTAAACTTAAGTCCTGTATCAGTTGTGAATTATATGAGTAGATATGCGGTAGATTTTACAGAATGTAAATCCCAAACATCTTCCTTTTTTGTGTCTTAGAATTCATTGATGTCATTTTTTCAATTTGATAGGAAAATATATGTAGTAAAAAGAATAGGTTGTTTTTTTACTAAATTGTTATTTTGCTCATTTGCTATTATTCATCATGTTGTTCTCTTCAAAGTTGAAGATCTCTCTCATTTTTATTCCTACATTCATGTGGAATGTCCTTTATGTATTATTTGCCTTATATTAACACCTTTGATAAAGCTAAAGTTTCAAAGAGCTTTAACCAAAATTAATATTTGGTTTTGTCTGTATACACATTATACCCACATCAGTATCTTATACCTATAAAATGAAACCAGATGAGAATCATTGATAAAATAGTAATATATGATTAGAACATTCCAAGACAAAATGGAAAGTGCTTGTCTCTTACGAATCACAATAAAACTATCCCATCAAAGCATTTCTACAGTTTTGGGACTTGTACAAATTGCACATTTATTTCGTTGTCATTTTATGACTTAGCTTCTAGTTGAACCAATTACCAATAGTGTTTGTATCTTTGGTTCTTTAACTGCGATTAATTCTTTTATCTTGAAATAGGGTGAATGTTCCTTTTGAATTTTCTGTTCAATTATCATGTAGAGGCATATTGTAGGGTGCACAGGCCACTAATAGAGATCATAAAGTACTAAAAGAGTTGTGATTTTCTTTTGTATTTCCTTTTGCATTGTAATTGTTAATTACCTTTTCAGAATCCACCTTGGAAACTTAAATAGCCAATATCTTTCGTTCGATGTGTTCCCTTGGCCATTTTAATATGGTAAGCATAGCTTCCTTCTAACTTCCTAGTATTACTCTAGCATAATTGTTTCTTTGTTTTATTTGTTGGCATTGGTTTTAAGGGATTGAAATTTGCTTAAGAAAGAGTACAATATATAGAGAACAAATAAAGATGCAGTAACTTTTGCGTTGGTGTTAATGATAAAGAATATGTCATAGAATGACAATTACTTTTTTTACAAATCTTTTGGTTGTTTCATTTTTTGATAAGCAACAGGATTGCGAAATGGATCACCAATTAACAGAATTCTAGATTCGGGCTATCTTGTCCCTACATATCAAAAGTAACATGGAATGGGAGAGTCTTCTCTATCTCAGTAGTTGGTATGTTTTTACCGTTTAGCGTAAATAATGTAAGAATGTAAGAGATTTATTATGAAATACAGATATTGTGATGGACTATTACATCATTTTTGTGTTTTTTTGGGGGGGATGGGATGGCTCATTGTAATAGCTCAAATTTCAGCGATGTAGGAAATAGTGATTCGAGACCACCAAATCCGGCAAATGAACTCGTAAATTATATTATTTAATATTTATGAGCCAAATGTAGCTTTTAAAAGATTTTTGAAATAGTAAATTGTGTTTTATAAAGATTTATTTGGTTAAGAAATTGAGAAAAAAGAGGTATTGAGATCTCGGTGTTATAAACTGAGCCATAATATATCAATATTTACGGAGTGTCAATAAGGTAGTATTAAAATTTCGTCAGAAAATTTTAACGTTTCGGGAGTCAATTAGATAAAAAGGACTAAATTGAAAAGGTGCAAAACTTGCTAAAGTGATTAAATAGCTTAACCATTAAATAAGAAAGGACTAAAAGGGAAAATGGACCATTTTAAAATGGCTGAGGCGGCATAGCCTGAAAAAAATCAAAGATTTTTATGTGAAAAGGACAAAATTGGAATTTTAACAAAAGTTACATGGCCAAAGTTGATTTTAATGATTTCTAGGCCATGTTTTCTTCAAATTTCTGTCAAAAACAGCCATGGAAGAAGGTTTTAAGCTGGTCTTTCATATTTTAGCTTCAAGTAAGTTCAATTGTTGCTTTTTCCTTGAAATTTTTATATTTTTGGAATTTTACAATTAGGTCCAACTTAGTATTCTATTAGTTTTTGATTTTGTTGAAAATTTTGGAAGTTATCACTGATAATTTCATATGATTTTTGTTATTTTATGATGAAATTGAGATGTTAATGGATGTTTAAAGGTGTTTTATTAAAGAATTTTGGATGAAAACATGTTTTAGGGGTTAAATTGAAAAGTGTTGAATTTATGGAAAATTCTGAAATTTCATGGAATTCATGGGCTGTGATTGGTATGTATGAGAATAATTAGGCTTGGAATAAGGATTAAATTGCAAGAATTTCATTTTTCGAGCCTAGGGACGAAATTGTCATGTATTAAAAGTTTAGGGGAAAAATGGTAATCAACATTTTGCACTAAAACAGTTTTGGACAGCAGCAGTAGTCTAACTTAGAAAAATCACCAAAATTTGTGGGAATAAAATTAGAGGATTAATAAAATATGAAATTAAAGCTTCTTGAGTCTAGTTTCTTATAGAAGAAACGGTGTAAGCAATGGAATTGTAAATCATGAGATATAATAAATTTTGTGAGACAAGGTCAGAATGATTTCGAGTTCCCCTATTCTGACTTTGGAGAATCATCAAAAATTGGAGAAAAATAATTATGGGCTTAAATTTATATGTTTAAATTCTTAATGAGTCTATTTTCAAGAGAAACAAACGGGAATATCATCCAAATTCAGTGTTAAAAGATAATTAATTTTTAGTAAGCAAAGGTCAAAGCGGTCAAATAGCAGAAAAGGGATAAATTTGAAGATTTTACTGTACTAATTGGCTAAACTATTGTCGAAACCATTTTTATATCGGTGTAAAAAAAGAGGATCGACTTTTAAAAACGAAAATGGGAGTCGCCACCAATCCCTTTTTACTTAGGTGTGATTGGATCACCTTAAAAAACGTTTTATTTTAAAATACTAATTTTGGTCCACGAAAAACAAAAATAGGTTCGGGAGTCGATTACGTATGAGGAAGGATTAGCACCCTCATAACGCCCAAAAATTGGTACCTAATCGATAAAATCATGTCCTAATTGTAACACCCCAAACCCAGCCCATGCGTTTCGACCAGATCCGGCATGTTATTGAACACATACCACTTTATCGCATTTTGAAAACACAAGTTAAATTAATTAAATTTGAATAAAGGAGAGACTCTTTGAAAATAAACCTCTTTGTATTTTTTTTAATAAATGTAAATAAACCTTTTGGTATATTCATATGTTGCATAACATTGAAAACTACTTAGTTGAATAAAAACTAGGGGCCTTATTACATAAATATTCCCAAATAAAAATAAAATAAACTTAAAGAAATCCCGAAAATAATTTGTAGAAATAAAATTTGATGGCCCCTCGAGTCCGTCTCGGCTCCCATATCCATGATCTACTGCTCATCTGCAAAGTTAGGAAAAATAATAGGGTGAGTCACTAAGACTCAGTGTGCAAATCCCGAAAACACACAAAAGGCTTGGGCCCACAAACACATTATGAGCCCTGGCCTATACACAATGGAAACAATCATAATCACATGACAGATAATAGATGATGAATAGCCCAACCCATCCTAGAATTCCATCTTCTACACACCACCCCGTACCAACCATCACACATTGGGGATTTCTACAATCAACCCTCCATCTGCTACACACCATAACGACAGCCGTACTGCCTATTCCTATTATTCAGGAATCATTAAACGTGGCATAGCCACCGATCACTATGTGACCTCATAATATAACGTGGCTCAGCCACCAATCGCCATGCGACCTTAATAATACATCGTAGCATCTCGATAGCTGAGCTGCCTGTCATAAAGACCGATCACTATGTGACCTATGTGGCAAAGCCACCAATCGCTATGCGACCTTCTTCCCCTTCATCATATAAAAATCCCACCCCATGCATACACACATAAAGAAAACATCATACCGGCTTTCATATATATATATCGATACACATAGAGATTTCTATGATTACGTACCTGGCATCCTTGCCTAACCCTTTTAGGGTTTTATTCGACTGTCTACACAGCCACTTTCCGGCTTTTTAGCCCATAACACATAAAACACAGTTAAAGAGTGTGTTAGAGATCTACACACCTGATTAATGTCGATACCCTTGCTAAACTGATCTACAACTTTGCTCAAAAAGCCGGCCTCTCCTGTATTTGGCCATGGTTAGTGTTCTACCCAATTTTATATTTGAATAACAAATCTTTTTACCTTAAAATCCCGAAATTGGAAACTAGCTATTTTCAGCTTTTAGATCTAGTTGACCAAGCTTCCTTCAAATCACGAATTGCCGCCCAATCATAGAACCATTAAACTATTAGCTTTTCGACTTTTTGCCTTTCAAAAACCGGGGATAAAATATGAAATCTAACAAAAGTCGACACTTACCTTAGAATAGGGGATTCGGCTAGCACTTGAAGAGAGGATTCGTCAATTTCAAAGAAAAGTTTTAAATGCCGGAAGAATAGAACTAATTGTCAAATAGGATGAATAAAGAAAAACTATGGAGATTTCGGCTTTTTAAAGAGAAATCGGCACAATGAGGAAAAAGTGGAGAAGAGTTTCGGCTTTTGAAAAAATTGGAGAAAAGAAATTGGAGAGGGAGAGGCTAAAGAATTCGACATAAAGAATAGAGAGAATTAGGGTTTTTTAAATGTCAAAATCAAGGAGCTATCCCCCCTATTTATAGGTATTTCGGCACCTACTGCTAAAAACCGAAAACACCCTTAAAATTCAAGCTAAAAGAGAGGGGAAATTCGGCATCCTCTTTGCCATGCAGTAGCCAAATTTTACACTGCTCTAGGTGATGGATTTTCGGCCATCACTTGCCTTGTAGATAGGCTCCTATCTTTTCTCCTTTTTATCTATTAAATTATCAATTATTAAATCCATATAAATCTCCTATTTTTAAGCCTTGTAGCCGTCTACCTGATTAAACCTAATTGCCGAAATTTAACTCACTTAAATTAAAAGATTTGGGCTTCATTTAACTTAAATTTTGGGCCCCTAAATCCCTTGTGTGTGGCGTCACTTCTAATTCCCTTATAGTGCCACTTATTGTTGGGCCACAAGCCCATGTTTGGCATTTTAAACATAATTACCACCTTTTAATTCTTTAATGCCCAATCTAATAATTTAATCAAGGCCTTAGCCTAATCCTGAGCCCAATTTGGACCCCTAACACTTAAATTAACACATTACACATATTCACCCATTAAACGCATAAGCCCAAAAATTCGGGATGTTATACTAATGTTGAAACTTTAAAAAAAGATCCTTTTGTTTGAAGGAAAAGACCTAGACTTACCTATCTCAAAGAAACTAAACACCATACCTAGTAAGTTAGGATATAGTATCTCGTGACATTGAAATTAGGCACATCTTTGTTTTAGAAAATTCCTGCCTCGAGATTCAAAATATCATACCCAGTAAGTTAGGACACAACGTTTTTGAATTCCCAAGAATAGTTTTTTTTATCTAAAAGTTGAGATTTCTTTGTTCCGAAGGAATATAAACATCACATCCAGCACGATAGGACACGATATTTTAAAACCTTCGTAATCAAAATTATCTCATGATTTACAAAACTTGTTAAAGGATATTTAGTTTTTTAGCCAAACGGAAAATCGTAACCCAGCACGATTGGGCACTATTTCCCGAATTTCTAAATACAAAACATTGCCTTATTTTGAAAACCTTTAAATAAAATATAGTAATTTTTTTAAAAAAATGTATACATAAAACAATAAATAAATAACTACACAATGACAATCATAAATAAATAAATGAGAGAATATGGGCAAATAAAATATATACATAAAACAATAAATATCAAAATAGAAATTACTAAATAAATATGAAAATTTTCATGCAAGATTAATAATAAATAAATAATTACATACTTATATGATACAAACAATGTAAACAATGCATAAATAAAAAGAATAGTATATAATGATTTTAAATAAATAAAATATAATATAAAAATATAAATGAAACATGTTTTTCAATATAAATATGTTTTATAAGAATAAAAATATGATATAATATAATACTATACAATGTATAAAATTTTTAAAATATATAATATAATAACTAATATATAAAAATAATATATAATAAAAATAATATTAAACAAAATAAAATAACAAATAATGAAAATATATGTATATATGTAGTACATAATATAAACAATATAAATAGATTAGATAATATAAATAAATTTTGTATAAAATAAAACTTTAGAAATAATATATAATGTAACATAATACTATATAATATACAAAATATGATATAAATAATATAAAATATATATAATAATATATAAATTATTAAATAAGTAAAATAATATATATATAATAATTAAATATAAAAATAGTAATATATGTATATATAAATTTATACTATTAATAGATTAATATACAAATATTTAAAAAAATAAAAATTTTAGCATAATAAAATATTTCAATATAATATTAAAATAATTTAGATTAAAAAAGAAAAATAAATAAAGAAACCAGGATCAAATAACAATAAAAATAAATATAAAGGGGTTAAACTATAAATAAAAGAAAATAAACGGATTTAATTATAAAACTGGAATAATGTCGAGGGACTAAAGGGATAAATTTCCCATTTTTTGAAAACACGCGGATCCTGTTCGGGTCACCGGGTCAACGCGCGGGTCTTCACACGGAACGACGTCGATTAAACGCTTATGGGCTTAAGCGAAAACGGCGTCGTTTTCAACATATTATAAAGGTAAAAATTTGGCTTTTAAATAAACATTTTTAAAACAGTTTTAAAAAACTTTGAAAAATGCTATGAGGTTTCCCCTCCCCTGTCTCCGGTCGACGAACCTGTGGGCACACGTCGTACGCGCCGTCGCGATTGACGGCCAGAGAGCAAAATCTCTCTGTTTTGAAGTCAAAATGCAGGTAAACTCTTTCCCCCCTTTTTTATGTTTGCACGAAAAAATAAATAAAATAAAATAATCAAAAAAATCACCTCTACTAAAAGAAATTCTTGTGTTTCTATTTCTGTATTTTTTTTGTTTCTCTGTGTTGGTATATATCTCCGTATATTCATATGTCCGTCCCTTTTTACAGATTATCATAGGGTTTTTATAACCCTTGAAATGAAAAATAAAAACGGAAAGAAAATCTTGTCCATGTGTGCTGCTATTTTCCTTGCCTTCTTTGCAGGTAGAGAAGAATACGGTGGCGGTAGGGCGTTCTCCGCATGCGAATCGTGGCTTGACGAGGGTGAGGCTTATGGCGCAAAAGGGGCTGGGTGCATGCTACGGCGCCTAGGGTTTCTGGGGAAACCCTAGGTCTGGAATCTGTTTAATTTTTGGGCTCTCTTGGGCCGTGCTAGTTTGGGCTAAAGGTGTTGGGTTTTGTTCTGGATTAGGTCTGTTGGATCTGGGTTTTTAGTGTAAATGGGCTACGTGTTTGAGTGTTGGGCCTTGGGTCTTGAAAATGTAACTGGACTGTTTTAAAAAAACACTAGTTTATTTATTTATTTTTTTGTTTTATTCTGGTTTATTTAGATGGGCCCGGGCAAAATGGGTCGATTATAGCTGTCCCTCTTTGCTCATTGTCGTGTAACGAGGATAGAGCAAAGAATATAAAATGACCAATTTTTCCCGGTCTTGGCCAAGCCTTGACTTCTTGATCATTGTCTTCTTCAAATGACTCTAATCCGAACTGCATCTTCAGGGGTATTGGAACTTCATCTTGATTTCAATAAATTTGATAGCTGCAAACTGTTTCATTGCAACTTCATGAAGGCAGTATCCACTATCTTTTGATCTGCTCCACTGCAAACTCATGGAGACAAGATCTGATGACTTGTTTCTTGCAACTTCAAGAATGCCGGATTTGCTATTTTAATCTGCTCTCTGCAACTTCAAAGATTGCCAGACTAATGTATTCGATATGCTTCCTGCAATTTTAGGAATCGCCAAATCTGTTATCTTTAATCTGCTCCCTACAAACTCAGGGATTACCAGACTGATGTCTCGATCTACTTCTTGCTGTAATAACCAAATTTTGCCCGGGTCCTCAATTAAAAATCGAACCCGAGCCCAATTGCAAAACCAATAAATGAATAAAGTCTAACAGTCCTTTTAAAATGTCCATTTACAAAAAGGGTCCATTAAACCCAATATTAAAACCAACCCAAAATAAATTCAAACCCCAAACCCAATTACAATAGCCCAAATCAGAAAAAACACAAACAATCCACCAAACAGTCCAAAGAAAATAACATGACAATTAGCCCAATTGGCCCAAACTGAATCAGCCCATAACCCGAGGCCCAATGGCCCAAAAGCTGAAATTTTCAGCAAACCTTAAGGAGCCTCCAAGCTGTGCACCGTCGACTCTTCGTCTGCCTTCACGCGCACCAACCGCGCATCTGCCACACGCGCACCCCTCTGGCTTCTCGCGTGCGCTCCATGAGCGCCCATCGGGCTCCTTACGTCGTTCCCCGTGCCCACGTGCGTCGTTCCCCACGCCTCGGTCAACGCCCACCTTGCACCTCGCCTCGTTTCAGCACCCGCAGCCACTACGCATGCTGACCAACGACCCTCGACCCGCACCCTTCGCACGCCTCTGCCATGGCCCATGCCCTACAAAGAACAGAGAAACGAAGAACAGAGAAATATGGGGGAAATAGTTGAATAATAAAAAGGACACTGTGTATTTGGCTATAAAGTAGTAAAAATCAATGTAGAGAGGGTTCGGTTTTTTTTTAGAAGAAAAAAGGAAAAATCATCAGGAATAATAAAAACTCAACAGAAACATCAAGGTTTACTTTCGGCCCATGTTGTATCTTAGTTACTTTCGTTCTTATCTATTTCTACACCATTTTTTTCGATATCTGTAAAACAAAAAAGAAAAGAAAAGAGGATTTACCGGGACTCAAAAGGGCGACGTCGAAGAACCCGTCCTTCGCCATCGGGTTCAGAAGCAAGGTCTGAGGGGTTGATCTCAGGGACGCCTTGAACCAGAGGACCAAAAGGCCTGGGTTTGGGCATCGCCGGCCACCGATACGGTAGTGGCACGGCGTATGATGGGGGGCCAAAGAGAACCCGATCGTCGGGTTTAGGGAGAGGAGAGGTCTAAGTTTTTTTATTTTTTGAAGAAATGGGATCTGCCAAATGAAAACTGGAAGAAATTTGGGTTTAAATATGCCCACCAAAACGGCACCGTTTCAAGGGTCTCCCAGGCGCCAAAACGGCGTCGTTTTGGGGGGGAACCCGTGTGACCTGGCTCGTATAGCGAAGGATCCGTGCGTCTTACCTTTAATGGGTAAATTGCGCGTTGGGTCCTCCCACGTTGCGCCCCCATTCAATTGCACCTGATTTCTTTTTAATTGTTTTTTTTAATTTGGCCCCAAATTTCACGCGCTATTTCCATGTTGTCCAAGCCGAAACGCCGCCCATCAGGGTGGGTTATTTACCCGTTTGGTCCCTGTACGTTTCCGCGCGTGTCGTTGTGGTCCTTGTTGGCTTCTATTGATATATTGCGATTCTAGACCTGATTATTTCATTGTGGTTCCAATCTAGTCCTCAACTTGTTTTAAATAATTTATTTGTTTATTTATTCTTTTCCTTTCAAAATATTATTATTACCAATATTATTCATTTTGAGTTTTTTGTTTTTATTAGCCTGAATGTGTACTGTTATTTTGAAGTTGGATATTGTTTTTTTATTTCATATATTATTTACTTTAATTTTATGTGTTTTTTTTAAAATCATTTTGTCAATTATTTCTCTTTTAAATTATTTCATGTACTATTTCTTTAAAATTGATTGATTCGCTATTCTTGGATTATTGACATTGATGTTTAAATAGTGTAAGCTATGTGGTCATCGTTCTCGCATGTATTAGTTTGTATGTTCGTATTTCTATATCTTTGATATTATTATTTTTCGTTATTATTGTTTATGTTATTGTTCCATTATCTTTATTATTGTCCATGCATGTTAATGCTTTAGAGTAACGATACTAAAGTTATGTATTATGTGTATTATTATTGAAGCCAAATTCGTGTTACATTATCACCCTCTTCGTCGCATAATCTCATTCCCGTTTTGAAACACGTATCTTTAAAACCTAACCTAAAATCTCTTATAAATTTCATCCAAAATTAAAGGTTTCCAAATAAGGCAATATTCTATGTTTGGAAATTCGAGAGATCGTGCCCTATGTGTTGGGTTTCGGTTCTCTGCTTGGCCAAATAATCGAATATCCTTTTGATATTTTAATGCATGAGTCTCGGGAGCTAAGAGATGATCCTGGATTCGAAGATTAAAATCATCGTATCCTATGTACTGGATGTGATATTTTATTCATTCGGAAAAAGAAAATCTCGATGTTCAATTCGAGAAATTCAAACCTTTTTAAAAGGGATCAAATTTTTTTCAATTCTTTTTAAATTTTCAACTTTCGACATTGGGATATTAATTAATCAATTTGGTACCAATTGTGGGCGTGACGAGGGTGCTAACCCTTCCTCACACGTAACCGGCTCCCGAACCTATTTTCTCAAATTTTCGTAGACCAAAGACATTGTTTTAGTAAATTAAAATATTTTATTAAAATAAAGGTGATCCGATCACACCTAATAAAAGGTCGGTGGCGACTCCCATTTTTCATTTTCAAAACCAAGTCGATTTCCGTTTTATCAAAAAATGGTTACGACACTTGCAATTTCAGGAATCGCCAAATCTGCTATCTTCAATCTGCTCCCTGCAAACTCAGGGATTGCCAGACTGATGTCTTCGATCTGCTTCCTGCAATTTCAGGAATCGCCAAATCTGCTATCTTCAATTTGCTCCCTACAAACTCAGGGATTGCCAGACTGATGTCTTCGATCTGCTTCCTGCAATTTCAGGAATCGCCAAATCTGCTATCTTCAATCTGCTCCCTGCAAACTCAAGGATTGCCAGATTGATGTCTTCGATCTGCTTCCTGCAATTTCAAGAATCGCCAAATCTGCTATCTTCAATCTGCTCCCTACAAACTCAGGGATTGTTAGACTGATGTCTTCGATCTGCTTCCTGCAATTTCAGGAATCGCCAAATCTGCTATCTTCAATCTGCTCCCTGCAAACTCAGGGATTGCCAGACTGATGTCTTTGATCTGCTTCCTGCAATTTCAGGAATCGCCAAGTCTGCTATCTTCAATCTGCTCCCTGCAAACTCAGGGATGCTAGACTACTATCTTCTACCTTGCTACATAACCTGTAGAATGGGTATATGCTTATGTCTAATAATTAGGATGCCTTGATCGAAATGTATCAAATGCCTCTAATTAGACAAGTTATGAATACGAAAATGTTATAAAGATGATTCCTATTTCAAGGATTAGGATGCAATGACTGAAATGAATCAAATGCTCCTAATGAAATTTGCTATGATACAAAAATGTTATGAGTATGATTCATATTCTAGGTATTATCACTCATTTGTTTTTCATTCTTGTTCATGTTCTGCTCAAATAAGTTGCCCCATGGTAATTCTGAGTCCTCTCTACTTGAATCTTGGGACATGAAGTTGGTATCTCCCACTGCAACTTCAGGGGAATAACATTTAGTTTCTTCCATCTTTCTGTTACCACTCAGAGGTATAGAAATTGTATCACTTTCAATCAATTTGATTTGTTACACCATTCCCTGGGTGTAATAACCATATGTAATGCAGGGTATCCCGACAATGATCCCCTTTTCACTTGGATTGACCTTGTTCGTCATTTGCCGATACGGTATCACCAAAGAAATTGTCCTATCCAATAAGAATCTGAAGAGATAATCATTTTTCAATATTTCCAGCCCTTAGGCTTGGTGAGTTCTGAACACTAGTCATGTTTCAGATTCCTCATATTATTTAGAAGCTTCTAGAGTAATATGCGAAACTCCTTTTATGAAAGTGTTATTAGTCCATAAATTTTTATTTCAATATAAAATGCTTGAAAAAGGTCATAAAATGGACGAGAAAGAAATTAGTCAGGAGCATAGCTCAGAAAAATAATTTAATCAAGGATAACCCAGGCAATAAAAGAAAATTGATTTGGGTGTATCTCAAAAAGAATAAAGTAATCAAAGATAACGAATTCAAAAATAGGTAAGAATAAAGCTAGGTGCCCCAGATATCGCAATCTGAGCTTCTCTGTTCAAACTTCTTGAGGACCATTTTAAGCTCAATATGTGTTTAGGGGATCCGGAGTACTTTGTCGATGCCCCCAAGATGTAACATACTTCCTCATTGCTAATTCAGATGTAGTAAGACTACTGTATGCCCTGCTTTTTGGTCAAAATTTGAGCCGCCCTTTTCAGGTTTTCAACTCAAATCCCCTTTGGTCTCAAAGCGCCCTTCGCGTGTTTTCGCCTTGGCCTCTCCTTTTTTTTTCTTTTTCCTTCTCCTTTTTTTTTTGAATTTTTTTTTGAATGAATTTGAGCTCAAGGCGCCCTTTGCGGGTTTTCACCTTGGCCCTTCCCTTTTCAGGTAAAATCCTTCTTGATCGAACATGAATTCTGCGGATTGGACAAATCTTTAGCATCCATTTCAGTTAATATCAATGCTCCTCTAGAATAGGCTCATTCTTACCACATAAGGTCTTTCCCAGTTTGGCATCTGCTTTCCTTTGAAGGTCTTTTGTATAAAAAAGAATCTTCATCAACATCAAGTTCCCCTCATGAATTTCTCTAGGATGAACCTCTTTGTTGTATGCTCGTATCATCTGAACGTGATGGATAGCTTTTAACCTTTTCTTCGATTAAGTTCAATCGACAAAAATGCTTCAATTCCATATTAGGTAAGATGTTGCCCCAATGAAGGTTCTGGCCGACGTTCAATAAGATAGAGGGTAGTGATAGCTTCTTATACAAATTTTTACAAGTCTTAGCCACCTTTCATTTTTTTTTTGGCAACTTTTGTTGCACTGTGATATACTGCCTGATCTTTGGACAAACTGTATGTCAAAACCATTTTTTTTATCGAAAGGAGTTTGAAAGACAGGGATCGACATTAAAAAATATGGAAATGGAGTTGCCATTGATCTTTTATTCAAGGTGTAATAAGATCACCTTAAGATGGATTATTTCAATAAAACATTTTTATTAAAACAATAGTTTTGGTCTACGAAATCTAAGAAAATAGGTTCGAGTCGATTCACGCATTTATGAAGGATTAGCACCCTCGCAACGCCCAAAATTGGTACCAAATTGATTAATTAATGTCCTGACGTCGAAAATTTGAAAAGATTCTTGATTACGATCCATTTACTTAAGATATATATGTATTTGGACAAAATCATATTGGATGCCCAAACTCCCTATTTCGGAGAAATAAAATGCCATACTCAGTAAGTTAGAGCATGACGTCTTACATTCTCAAAGTTAGGTTATCTTTCGACATTCAATACTTGTATATTTAAAAAATAAGAAGGATACTCCCTTATGTGGATCAAATGAAAAATCGCAACCCAGTAAGTTAGGGCACTATTTCTCAAAATTTCTGAATACGGAATATTGCCTTTGTTCTTTTAAAAATCTTATCTCGAGATAATAAAATATCATACCTAGTGAGTTAGGGTGCAATACCTCCAAGAATCTCAAGAATAAGTTTTTATTCGAAATGTTATATTTTGATTTGAAAGAGAAAGGGTACTCAGTCGCTAGGTTTTAAACAAGGAAAATCGGAACTCAGTAAGTTAGAGCACGATTTTCCCGTAACCTATAAAACGAGCATGGCCTTATTATTTTTTTTTTTAATTTTGAGTAAAATGATTTTAAAACTCAAGTGGTGTTTAAATAAAATGCGATGGCATATTGACATGCGATGTGGAGCAATTATCTACGAATGAAATATCATGCTATTGAATCTCGAGCAATAAACAAATATAAAACGAGAATTAATACGTACACGATAGCAACAATTATCAAACAATAGGTCAATGATAAGGAAAATCAATTAACATACATGCAAGTATATCATGGATAAGTCACATTTTAAATAAACAAAAGCAATTTTAAATGTATTACGGTAACAAGATAAAAACTTATGTACATAATAATGCATGCAAAATGTTTAGAATCTATATAAAATTAAAAAACATATGTAGTAAAATATTAACGATTTAAAGAATAAAAATAACTTTGTAATATACGAAAGAATGCATAAGAATATATAAAGAAGATTTAAAGTATATCACAAATATATATATATAATATTAGTTTTAATATATATAGTAATATGTATAAGTAATAGGATATATAAGAGGACTTGAAATACACTATAATAAAACATGTTTTTTTTTATAGAAATAACTTAAGTATAATAATTTTAAAATATATATAAATAAAGAGGAATAAAAAAAACAAAACAAAAAAAAATCAAACTATATATATATAATCTTAAAAGCATAATCACATTTATAAAACAAAAGCTAACAATATACATGCGCACGAAATAACATATTAACAAGGGCCAAATTGAAATAGGACTAAAATTATACAACTATTAAAATAATTGTCAATTTAAGGACTGAACTACTATACGCGTAAACAGTTAGGGACCAGAACGACAATATTCGCAGAACCCAAAATGCATCATTCAATTTGGACCAAATTGAAAACACGCCTAAATTATAGAGACTAATTAAATAAAAATACACGAAATCAAATCAAGCAACAATGCAGCAAAGAGGGATTAACTGTGCAAATAAACCAGCCATGCGAAAACGCGCGGGTCAATGGGTTTCTAAGTCGGGTCGGATCGGGGCAACAGATACGGCACCGTTTTAAGGCTACTGAAATAGGCCCTAAACGGTGCCGTTTCACATACTACTTAAAAGCTAAAATAAACCTTAACATTCGGGCATTTAATCATTCTTAAAACTAAATAAAAAATGAGGAACCCTAATCCTTTTCCTCTATTTTTCTTTCAGTCGTAAAAAGGGGGGAATCAGGAATCCGACCACTTCAAACGCCATTGCAAGCGGCGGTTAGTGACAGATTCGAGCCCGAACATCATCCCTATCAGACCTGACCCGAACGTTTCATCCTTTTCGACTTCAACGGCCGCCTTTGCCTTGATTTCGACGAAGAAGGCGGTCCGTCGGTTTGTTTACTAAGGTAAAAACTATTCTTTTCTGCTTTGATCTTCCCTAGTCAACAAACAACGCTACAATAATTTTTAAAAACAACAAAGGTGAAATAAAAAGGTATAGGAAGCTGAAAATCACCTCGTATTTTAATTTCTTTTCGATTTTTTTTTTGTATTCAGTTTTCGTAATACAGTCTATGCGTGAAAAAAAGAAGCCCTTTACAATGGTATGTTTCGGCCCTTTAAAGCCGAAAATCGGGAATAAAACTAAAACCAAAAATCCAAAATTACAACTGTTTTTTGTTCTCTTTTTTTTGTTCTGTGTTGCTGCTGTTTTTTGCTATTCGTTTGCTTTGCTGTATTTGTTTTGCAGGTACGGAGGTTGTTGCGCGAATGTGGCACCGTACGGAAGCTGTGGCGTCGTACGCGCATGAGGTGTGGGTTGCTGAAGCGACGCGATGGTAGATAGTGCGCGTGGTGACTGCTGAAGCGTCACGCGTAGAGGCGCGCGCGAGGGAGTCCAAGCATTAGGCTGAGGCGCTAGAACATTCTGGAGACTCTACGATTTTCTGAAATGTTTTTTAGTTATTGGGCCAATCGGGCCACTGTTTAGATTTAGGCCAATTGTATTCTGGGGTCTGTTTTGGGTTATGTATTGGGCTATGGACTTTTAATGGACTGTTTAATAATAATTTTTTTGGGTTTTTTAATTTCTTTTTTGGTTTTATTGGTTTTTGGTTATCTGTGGGCCCGGTCAATTTTGGGCTCTTACAGCTGCCCCTCTTTGCTCATTGTCGTGTAACGAGAATGGATCAAAGACTTTAAAGAGGGCCAAATTTGCCTGGTCTTGCTGAGTTCAGGCTTCTTTTGGTGCTTTTCTTTTGTTGAGTAAGGTCTGTTTTTTATTTTGTTAAACCATTCTTAAAAAGTCAGAAGATACGTCACAATCTCTGTCATCTTCAAAGTCCTGAGATCCCCTAGACCCATATCTCATTCAAAAAGGGAGTCAGTAACAACGTCGCTCATGTCGTTGATATCTGGGTACCTAGGTACAAAGGCAAACAAATCCAAAGAATAAATGATTCTAAGGATGATTATTTGGATAGTATGGTCACAAATAAAGAATGAAAGAATATTGGTAAAAAAAATGTACAGTATGAAAAATGAAAAATATTCACTTAAGAAAATGCATTTTATTGAAATAAAATTTCAGACACAAGCCTATTTCACAAAAGGGGTCTTATTGCCTCTAGGCTTAAAGCAACAAGCATGTTTTGAATATTACTCTAAATCAGCTCTAAAATACAGGGATCTCTTCCAGAGTCCCATTATTCAAAACACTCCCAAGTACGCAAGGACTTGGAAACTTCGTTCTCTGATTCCATCTTCATTTTTAATTTCTTAAAGGAGTCGCAACTTTCTTGTCTCCTCCTTCAATTACCACATTTCTTGTTGAATTTCAGTCAATTGCCCCTGCATCTGTATTTGCATTTGCTCTATTCTTTCCAATAACTGAAATATTTTTACCTAATTAGGGTCCTTTTGTTAAGTCTAATGCAAATGATGTAATGTAATGCAAATGCATGAATGCAAAGAGGCATCGATTCTGATTCAACTTCATTTTAGAAAACTTTATTAGAGAACAAAATCTTTTACATAAAACGGATTACAAATATGCTTTCGCCCTAAGTCCTAAAGTTTTGACTTTCCCAAGTAATGAAGCTAGCTCTTGACTACGATTAGACTGTAGCTCATACTTTATGCTCAACATATCAACCTGTGATGCCAAAGTCCGTAGATGATCAGCTAGCTTTCGAATCTGAACTATCGCTTCACCCATGAGGTAATCTCGACTCCTAACTTGATCATGAGAATGGTGAAGCTCTTCTTTCCAACGCTCCTCTCTTGTCTCAAGAAGCTCGATCCGAAGTTCACAATGGTGCAATGCTAATCCTAACTCTTCAATTCTACTCTTCATTTCCTCAATCTTGTTCAAACTTGACTTCAACTCGATTACAGAATTACGGCTTCGATGGTGGTGAAGAGACCGTCCCAGTTCAGCAACTCTAGCCTTTGGTCCACATTTCTCCTCTTGGCTTTCTGTCAAACTCTTTTCTAGGGCCTCATTTCGCATCTGCATCTCTAGGAACTTTCTCTCCCAATGTTCAACTTTGGCTTTTTCTGTTTGTATCTCTTGTTGCCACTGTTGCGAAGTCTTCCCTAATCCGGTATTTTTCATTGATAGACGCAGCTTTTTACAGTCCATCTTCAAGCCATTCAAATCTTCTTCGACCCTTCTCTTCCCTTATCTTACTTTTTCAGCCTCTGATTTCTGCACGTCTACATCTAGCCTCAAGTACATTTTTTCTTCTTCCAGCTTCTCTATCCTCTTTCCAAGTTCTGAACTCTTCTTTCAAAATCTTGCTTCACAATTTCTAACTCTGATGAGACCACTTGCAAGCATTCATCTCTTGATCGGGCGTTTTCTGGATTCAGCTTAGGGATGTTATCATTAACCCTTCTAATCCTCCATCCAATGTATTTTGGGGTTGTCATTGGACCTACGGATAACCTCTTCATCCTACGAGTCTGATTCCAAGCACCAGAAATCTCCTTAACTCTCTTTTTATAATTGTCCCCTCTATACGAGAACTCACACTTAGCCAAACCATGTGTTGCAGGTACGAACTGTCTTGATCCATACTGTCTTAGTACAAGTAGAGGAGCGTATCCAACAGCTCCCCAAATTCCAAGTAAAGGAACCCAGTCAAAACTCCCACATCGATAAAGAATTTCATCTGGAATCATCCAAAGGGCTCTCCACTCAACATCTTCTTCTCGGAGATTTTGAAGTAGCGCTATCCAGTTCTTCTCAGACACGTCCTCTCTCCTCGGTATAGCTACTATCTCTTTCAACGGAGAGTAACTCTCTGAAAAAACCCGATAAGAAACTTTCTCCACCTTCCAGAAATGACTGCGGAACCAAGCCAACAACAACTGTGCGCACTCAATGAACCTGCCTTCGCCTTTTCTCCCACATGCATTCAAAGATCTAAACATCTCGGCTAAGATCGCAGGTACAGGCGTGACTCCTTTGCCTAGTCGATCGAATAAATAGGTAACTACTTCATCTACATGTCCTAGAGCTTTAGGGAAAATTACCAAACCATAAATACATAAGGCGAAGACATCAATCTTCTTCTTTGCATCCGGATGTGTTAGGACCAGATCCCTCAAACTCCTCCAAGGAACGCATTTACCCTCACATTTCTCTTGAATTTTGGCTGTAACCCACTGTTCACTCATCCCTGTGATGTTCATTAACTTCTTCACAAAGGTTGAGACATTAGCAGCCCTAGAATAAATTCCATCGACTTGGATTCTCGAACAACGAAGCAAGGTCGTATATTCCTCTGCTGTAGGTACTAAGTCTACTTTCCCGAAAGTGAAGCAACTATAAGCGGAATTTCAAAACTGAGTCATACCACGAAATAGATATTTGTCTACTTTGATGTCGAGCAAGTAAGGTAGGTCACCATAATTACAATAGAACAACTGCTTTGCCTCATCGTCCCACTGGGTCCATATTTCTTTTAACTCCTGAAGCTCATTTTGCGTGACACTAATACGAGTGAAATCCCGTAGTTCCGACATATTCCCCTCAGCTAAGCTATCTCCTTTCTCTAATTACCTTTACTCTGACCATGTACGGACGACTGCATTGTCCTCCACTTTATCAAGGAATTCGTTCTCCATAATCAGCTTTCTAACTTTAGAAACTGACCGTGAACCGATACCTCTTTAAATATGAAATGACATGCACAAAGGAATGAAACATAAAAAGTTAGTGTCGCAACATATAAAGCAAGCAAAGTAAACACACATCTACCTGGGTAACTACTAAGGTTCGATGTAGTTCTACTTAGGGTGGGTTCTTAGGGTTCACTATATGTGGTTTAGTTCTAAGGTTGAGGTACCCGAACCAGCAGATTCCTCGATCCTCACCCATTATAGGCTCATATGGACCGAGTTCGGTTCAGGGGAATACATTTCCCTATGGCTATGCGGAGGTGAAACTCTCACGAAGACATAGGTACAGATGTATCCCGGAAGTAGTCCACTAGCCCCTACGGAGGTGAAAACCTCACGAAGGCATAGTTTCTCACGCCCATTTAAGGGTGTGACCACAACGGTCATGCAGTGCAATGTAGAGAAATATATTTAGAACCACATGCAATAAAATGATCATATTTTTTTTTAAAACCAAAATTTTAAATTCAGACAAAAGGACATGAAATTATCAATTTTACGGCTTGACTCTCTTATGTCCCTAACGGAGTCGCCAAGCTGTCGAAACCATTTTTATATCGGTTTAAAAAAATGAGGATCGACTTTTAAAAACGAAAATGGGAGTCGCCACCAATCCCTTTTTACTTAGGTGTGATTGGATCACCTGAAAAAAACGTTTTATTTTAAAATACTAATTTTGGTCCACGAAAAACAAAAATAGGTTCGGGAGTCGATTACGTATGAGGAAGGATTAGCACCCTCATAACGCCCAAAAATTGGTACCTAATCGATAAAGTCATGTCCTAAAGTTGAAACATTAAAAAAATGATCCTTTTGTTTGAAGGAAAAGACCTAGACTTACCTATCTCAAAGAAACTAAACACCATACCCAGTAAGTTAGGATATAGTATCTCGTGATTTTGAAATTAGGCACGTCTTTGTTTTAGAAAATTCCTACCTCGAGATTCAAAACATCATACCAGTAAGTTAGGACACAACGTTTTTGAATTCCCAAGAATAGTTTTTTTGATCTAAAACTTGAGATTTCTTTGTTCCGAAGGAATATAAACATCACATCCAGCACGATAGGACATGATATTTTAAAACCTTCGCAATCAAAATTATCTCATGATTTACAAAACTTGTTAAAGGATATTTAGTTTTTTAGCCAAACGGAAAATCGCAACCCAGCACGATTGGGCACTATTTCCCGAATTTCTAAATACAAAACATTGCCTTATTTTAAAAACCTTTAAATAAAATATAGTAATTTTTTTAAAAAATGTATACATAAAACAATAAATATCAAAATAGAAAGTACTAAATAAATATGAAAAATTTCATGCAAGATTAATAAGAAATAAATAAATAAATAAATAATTACATACTTATATGATACAAACAATGTAAACAATGCATAAATAAAAAGAATAGTATATAATGATTTTAAATAAATAAAATATAATATAAAAATATAAATGAAACATGTTTTTCAATATAAATATATTTTATAAGAATAAAAATATGATATAATATAATACTATACAATGTATACAATTTTTAAAATATATGATATAATAACTAATATATAAAAATAATATATAATAAAAATAATATTAAACAAAATAAAATAATAAATAATGAAAATATATGTATATATGTAGTACATAATATAAACAATATAAATAGATTAGATAATATAAATAAATTTTGTATAAAATAAAGCTTTAGAAATAATATATAATGTAACATAATACTATATAATATACAAAATATAATATAAATAATATAATAATTATAATAATATATAAATTATTAAATAAGTAAAATAATATATATAATAATTAAATATAAAAATAGTAATATAAATTTATACTATTAATAGATTAATATACAAATAATTAAAAAAATAAAAATTTTACCATAATAAAATATTTCAATATTATATTAAAATAATTTAGATTAAAAAAAAGAAAAATAAATAAAGAAACCAAGATCAAATAACAATAAAAATAAATATAAAGGGGTTAAACTATAAATAAAAGAAAATAAACGGATTTAATTTTAAAACTGGAATACTGTCGAGGGACTAAAGGGATAAATTTCCCATTTTTTGAAAACACGCGGATCCTGTTCGGGTCACCGGGTCAACGCGTGGGTCTTCACACGGAACGACGTTGTTTAAACGCTTATGGGCTTAAGCGAAAACGGCGTTGTTTTCAACATATTATAAAGGTAAAAATTTGGCTTTTAAAAAAAACATTTTTAAAACAGTTTTAAAAAACTTTGAAAAATGCTCTGAGGTTTCCCTTCCCCTATCTGGGTTCGGTCGACGAAACTGTGGGCACACGCCGTACGCGCCATCGAGATCGACGGCCAGAGAGCAAAATCTCTCTGTTTTGAAGTTAAAATGCAGGTAAACTCTTTTCCCCCTTTTTTTATGTTTGCACGAAAAAATAAACAAAATAAAATAATTAGAAAAATCACCTCTACTAAAAGAAATTCTTGTGTTTTTATTTCTGCACTTTTTTGTTTGTTTGTGTTGGTATATATCTCCGTATATTCGTATGTCTGTCCCTTTTTATAGATTATCATAGGGTTTTTATAAACCTTGAAATGAAAAATAAAAGCGGAAAGAAAATATTGTCCATGTGTGCTGCTGTTTTCCTTGTCTTCTTTGCAGGTAGAGAAGAATGCAGTGGCGATGGGGCGTTCTCCACGCGCAAATCGTGGCTTGACGAGGGCGAGGCTTGCGGCGCAAAAAGGGGCTGGGTGCATGCTGCGACGCCCAGGGTTTCTGGGGAAACCCTAGGTCTGGAATCTATTTAATTTTTGGGCTCTATTGGGCCGTGCTAGTTTGGGCTATAGGTGTTAGGTTCTGTTCAGGGTTAGGTCTGTTGGGTCTGGGTTTTTAGTGTAAATGGGCTACGAGTTTGAGTGTTGGGCCCTGGGTCTTGAAAATGTAACTGGACTGTTTTAAAAAAACACTGGTTTATTTATTTATTTTTTGTTTTATTCTGGTTTATTCAGATGGGCCCGAGCAAAATGGGCCGATTACAACTATATATTTTGAAAATTTTATGGTAGAAAGATATATGAATCTAGTTTAAAAAAAATCAAGCGGATCTTAATTTGGAGTTCTATAGCTCAAGATAAAAATAATTTAGTGACTCTGACACAGATGGACAACTTTGAATATACATATAAGTAAATAGTGAAATTATAGATATTGTTACTTATAAGTGTTATATATACATTAAGGATGTGGAAGGAAGAGGAGGAGGAGGAAAATATATGAATGACTTGTGTATAAATTGATCACATGCCCGATTATAATCGATAAACATTGAATTAGAAATGATATAATGTTTTATTTCAAATATTTATTATGAAATTAATATTATCGTTATGGTATAAAAATTGAATTGTAAGTTTGTATAACTTGAACTGTATTCTTAAATGTTTGAAATGTATGTGTATGTGATGAAAATGTGATTTGAATGCTCAATGTATGATTATTGATGAAATGTTGATAATATTCAATAAAAAGAGAAATAAATCCTAGTTGAATGGAATGGAATTCGATGGATCACTGAAAAGGATTTGGCAGTAAAAAGGATCTAGCCCGGATGGGTGATCCTGATATAAGCTCTCTCAAAAAAATGTGTGAAAAGGATCTAGTCCGGACGGGTGATCTCAATATAAGCCCTCCCGAAGAATATGTGTGAAAAGGATCTAGCCCGGACGAGTGATCCTGATATAAGCCCTCCCGAAGAATATGTGTGAAATGGATTTAGCCCGGACGAGTAATCCAAAGTAAATGTGAGTCTGAATTTAGCCTGGACTGGTAATCCAGACAAAGCTCTATAGAGTATTTGTCATTGCAGGGGATTTAGCTAGGACTGGTAATCCCGCTGTAAGAAATGAGGTTCACGAAAGTGTGCTCTCTTCTTGAGGATTTAGCTGACTAGTAATCTTCTTTGTAAGAAATGAGGTTCAGCGAGTGTGCTCTCTGAAAAGGACTTATGTATATATGAGTACGAATTGACGATTAATGAGATTGTACACCATAAGTGTACTACGAGAAATTCATTGAAATTTCGAGGAATTCGACGGGATAAATATGGAAAACGGTAAATACATGGAATTGTGAAATTGGTGAGCGTATTCACAAGAATTTTTCATTTGAAATTGTGATTG
This sequence comes from Gossypium bickii, assembly GCA_025503065.1. Classification (NCBI taxonomy): domain Eukaryota; kingdom Viridiplantae; phylum Streptophyta; class Magnoliopsida; order Malvales; family Malvaceae; genus Gossypium; species Gossypium bickii. The sequence goes on from CP106715.1 coordinate 23,233,701, forward strand.
ACAGGAAAAAAATAGCGAATTGCATACTTATGTATGGTTACAAGTATTTATCTGAAATACAAGAAAATGATGGTGATTGATATATGGAGACATGAGACTATGATATATGAACATGGAATATGTTTGATAAATATGTTCATTCATAATTATGAATTATGTACCTCATGTGTTCAAATACTTCAATGAGTAAAGCTCAAATATAAAATAGTATGAAATCAAGACAAGTTGTTATGAAAATGTATTTAAAAGATAGAGATATGGTTGCTATATGTTATATGATTACATAATGTGAAATTGTCTATATATATAAGAAATTTAATGAGAATTGAGCCCATACATGTTTCTTGGTATTTATATGAAGTGTACGACTAACAAGGGTGATGAGGTTATGTGTTAGGGCTCGTGATCAAGATGACTGAATATGCCTTGTACGTTTATATCAAATTTAAATTGAGTGAGTTTTCGGAAGCTCGTTGGTTAGGAAGCTTGACGGAGATCACTCACACTATCCATCGGCCTCTTTTGGTATGTATGGTAAATGAATTATGGTTATAATGGCATGTATAGGTTAATTAGTTAATGTTGGCTTATAAATGATCTAACTATAACTAGCCATTGGTATGGCTTGTATTTAGTAAGTTTTGAGTTACATATAATTATGATTTTATCATGTTTGATATGGGTTTAAAATGAACAAATGATGAGATGGTATAAGTATAGGGAGGAAGATGATGGTTAAGAATGTTATAAAGATTTATGAAAATGTCTATATATATATGAATAGTTGATTGATAAATTTAGATATTTAACCATATAAATTAAATCTTGAACATATTTAAATGTTGATGTAAGTAAAAGACCAATTGGGTGAGAAATGAGGCTTGGATATATCCTTGTTTTTGTCCACACGGGTAGACACACGGGCGTATGTCTAGGTCGTGTGTGACACATGGTCTAGTACATGGGCGTGTGTCAAGGCCGTGTGTCCCCTGTATCCAGAAACTGCAAAACAGAATGCCCAGGATCGAGCACACGGGCTTCCACACGAGTGTGTGCCTTGCCCGTGTGAGGTACTCGACTTGGACACACAGGCGTGTGATACAGCCGTGTGAATCCTGCACCTAATTCGAAAATAAAAATTAACCACATGGCCTAGTAACACGGGTGTGTGCCTTAGCTGTGTGAGATCAATTTGTTCATGAGTTGCAAGTCAGAAAGTTACACAGCCTAGGGACACGGGCGTGTGAAGCCACACAGCCTGGAGTGAAGTAAGTCACATAGGTGTGTTGGTCACACGGCCTGAACCACACGGGCGTGTCCCTATAGCACATGGGCGTGTGACCCCTGTAATAGAGAAAAAATTTTTGGGATTATGCGAAAAATTCCCTATGATCCCGATTTAGTCTCGGATCATTTCTAATGTATGTTTTGGGCTTTGAGAGCCCAATAGAGGGACATTATAATTATGTTCGGAATATAAATAGTAAATTGACTCAGTTTAATGAAAATTGGTTCTGTAAAATCTGGTAATGCCTCGTACCTTATTCTGGCGACAGATACGGGTAGGGAGTGTTACACTTATTACATTCAAGAAATGCTTAGTTACTTTCTGACTTTATGAGAATCGATTTGCTAACTGAGGTGGCTTTGAAGAACCATGTTTTGAAATAGACCTTGTGGTCTTAGTCTAGTATATGAGGGGTTAAAACAATGTAAGCACCTAATAACCATATACAAGCCCTATTCTGCCACACAATTGGCGCAAGGGTCCAAGGCCGAGGCAGATTAGAGCAAGAGAGCCTCAAAATCATCATTCTTATAATTACAAATATTAGAGGTCTCTTCTTGAGGATCTGGCCGCGGGTTTTCTTGTGCTAGGAACATCCTTTGGGAGAACCCCACCTAATCTTGCTCCTAATCCTAATTTTAGGAATCATCTGATGGAACAAGGAGAATATGTTATTGCTCCCAGTCAAACTTATAGTTGAAGGAGTTGCGACAATTTGGACATAGAGTTGAGACTAGGGTTTGAGTGAAGGGAAGATTAAAATACATAAATCTGCCTGATGTAGCTCATTGTCAAAAAAATCAGATTATATGAGTTCTCTTTCTGAAAATTTGAGGGTGTTCAATTTTTCTTTCCTTTTTAATGAAAATTTAAAACAACTTATTAATTGTCTTGCAAAACTCAGTTATTGGAATTCGGTTTTGGGTTGATGATGAATGTGCTTATTTGATTGATGTATCGGCAAACTTTTAGTCTTTTTTTATTAAAAAATTAATACAAGTTTTGTTTCATATCAAAGGAGAAAAAAGATAGTAGACACTCTACTGACTTGTTGAACATACAAATTAGTTGTATTATTTATTAAGACTCCATATTAATTCAAAATTGTATAAGGAAATAAATAATGAAATGTTTATGTTGATACATTTATAAGGAGCTAAATCATAAAACTAAAAATTATATGATAAAACACAAGAAAGTTAGGATGTCATAAAAATATACTTTTGTTAAATAAAAGGAGAAATGGACTGATTTAAAAATATATAAAAAATGAAATCATAAATATTAAGAATGTTATTAAATTCTATATTATTATTTTTATTAAGTTATATTTAATAATAATTATATTAAAATATGATTAAATTATTTATTTTTATTTTTATTAAATCATATTTAATAATAATCCTATTAAAATTTAATAACAATAATATCTTCTTCAAAAAACTTCTGTTGATAGTACTTTGGTCATTTTAGTTTTTTTTTCCTTATGCTATTACAAATCTATTCTATTCAACCAAACACAAGAATATTATTACAGTTTTATTCCATTACATTCAACCAAACAATTGAATTACTAATTACAGCTCTATTCCATTCCAATAAACCAAATTTGTCGTAAGTTTCTATCATTGGGTTTGTTTTATTTATGTCTGTGTCATTCTTGCTTATGTAGTGAGTCTAGTATCTTACATAGAGGTTTGTCATGTTGTTATGATAAGCTAAAGTGTCATATGCTGTTCTTTTGGGTTCATTTGTGTGTTTCGATTTGTGCCTTGCTTGAAGTGAGCTCATCTTCTATTTATAATGGTTTTGTAGGGACTGTTCGGCTAGCCACTTTAAATCCATCATGTGTAACATCCCGGAATTGGGCCTAGTAGGATTGGGCCCATTAGGCCTTGAGCGTAGGAGTGTTTAAAATTTTGAGAACAAGAGAATGGCATTATTGCAAATTGGACTTATTAGTTAAGTGAATTTGGAAGGTTACGAGGTTTCTATGAAGTCTCGGGTTTAATTGGGCCTTAGGAAAAATTTGGTATTTTAGCACTTTAAGGAGAGATGGTAAGTAGCTTCAAGACTTATAGAAATAAATGAGTAATGTGCTTGCACAAAGGAGCTTATGGTAAAGGGGATATGGCGCCACATGAAGGACTTTGAGGGAAGAGGTTCAAATCCAATTGTGTGCAAACTTTAACTATTATTTTTGCACTCTTTCCTTAAGTGTTGGCCAGGCATGTAAATAAGGCAAGGTGGACTTTTTATTTTTGGCAAGATGGCTAAGGAAAATAGGAAAGGATGAATGTGAGGAAAGAAATCAAGAGAAAGGGGAAAGTAGGGGGAACATGTGGCCTTTTTCAAGGGATGTATTATGGAAAGGGTGGTTGGCAAAATTTTGACTATTAGGGACATGAATGTGGACGGTTTTGGGGCTAAAAGGGGTGATAGCCAAATTTTGCTAGGAGTTTTTGGCAAAGCTAGTGCTTGAGAGGTTGTTCTCTTTAGTTTTTTGTATCATTCTCTTTCTCTCCAAATTTCCTCTTCTCTTTGCCGAATTTTCAAGCCGTTAGTGTGCATTTTTGTTTCTTCTTTTCTTCCTTGTTGCCGAAAGTACCTAAGCCTTGGAGATCAAATTGTTCACTCGTTTTCCTTTGGAAAAACCGAACCCTTTATTTCTTCTTTATCGTTCTTCTCATCCGTATTAACACTCACTCATTTGATCAATCGGTAAGTGGTTCTATTCAAACATTTTTATTTTTCTTTCTCCTAGTTGAATATATGTCTTGGCATGGGATGGTCCTTTTAAATGAGACCATCATTTTATTCTACCCTCTCAAATGAGATTATTTTCTCTTTTCGTAGTGTTTTAAGTGGGAGACCGTGTATTGTTCTAGCCGAAGTCAAACGGTGGAAATTGGATCCAATATCGATAAGGTAAGAGGGTTCATTTTGGATTTTTCGCTATATCTCTATTTGGCTATGTTGCAAATCGGATTGAATTTTCGACTAACCGATTGTGTTTTAGGGACGAAATCACTCGATATATCCTATTTGCAAATCCTTCGGATATAGTGGGTCAAAGAAGAGTGGTTCTTTAGGGAATCCTAATCAAGGTGTGTAATCCCGTACCTTCCGAATACATATTTGAAATGGTGTGTAATCTCACACTTCTCTGAAAGTTTGTATGAAATATTCTGTGAATCGATCGAAATACCGAAGAAAACCAAAAACGGGCATTCGTGATCACTCTGGCGTGCGTATGATCGTAGTGGTAATCGTATTTTGTAATAAAACAGTTTCAGTTAGAAGCAGTGACGTGTTTTTGAAAAATCACGAAAAATAGGAGAAGGGGAATTAGAAAGTGAATAAGATACCAAATTAAAGCTTACTGTGTCTATTTTTATATGGAAGAAGCGAAGAAGGAAAAAGAATTTTATATTCTGAGATATGTTAATTTTAGTGAGACTGGTTCTGATTGACTTCATGGTTCCCTGATCTGGTTTGGAAAAATCATATAAAATTGTACAAAGTGAATTATGGGTTATAATTTATATATATAGATTCCTTAGTGAGCCTATTTTCAATAGAAACAAGTGGGAGCAGTATATGAAAACCGTACAGTGAGATATTTGGAATTAAGTTAAGAGAGGTCAGAACTGTTGGACAGTGAAACAAGGGAAAATTTAAGGAATAAACTGTACTAAATGGATAAGCCAAAAATTCTGAAAAAATTGTAGTAAGAAGATATATGAGTCTAGTTTCAAGGAAAATTTACGGATTTAGATTTCAAGATTCCTAACTCGAGTTATAGTCAATTTGGTCAGTATGACGTAGATGGATAGTTTCGATTTTTATGCCCAAATTAGTAGTTAAGTCTGGTTAGCGAAATTTACCGTATTACCCTTAGTGGGTAAAATTACCGAGTTACCGAAATGCCCCTATGGGACAAATAATCGTATTGCTTTAATGGGCTGATTCATAAAAAGTATTCAATAGGTTAATGGATGTTATTTTTATATGGATGTTTTACGATTATGTATGATGCATCTTTACATATTGCATGGGATAGGAAAATTTAAATAAAGAGAAGTATAGACCGGTGGCATTGCCACAAATACCGATAAAGGCTATGTGCCAATATAAACGTGATTTGGCTTTGTGCCATCGTGATTAAGGCTATGTGCCAATATAAACGTGATTTTGGCCTTGTGCCATCGTGATTAAGGCTGTGTGCTGATTATATTATCGTATATGAATCTGGTGGCTCAGCCACAAATTTTATAAATGGCAGCTTGACTGCAAATTGGAGAGACTGGCGGGGTGGGTTGACTAGATCCCCACAGGAGAGATTGGCTGGTATGGGTGGAGAGTTTGGCTGGATGGGATGGGTTGTATTCATTTCATTCAATTATTATTTTGTTAATGGGCTTAGGCCCAAGATATTGCTATTTGGGTTCAGGCCCAATGGATAACGGTAAGGGGATTTCACACTGAGTTATTGTAACTCACCCCCCTTTCTCTTAACCTTTGTAGGTAATGCTTGATGGTATGGACTTGGGCTATGGATGACTCGAGGGAGGCCATACTTCAGAAATGGTTTATTTGGACTTTAGATTTCTTTCTCGTTTATTTTATTACTTTACTATTTTGGGTTAAATGTTGTAATAAGGCCTCTGGACTATTTTTATTTTTCTTTATGGTTGGGATGTTTTTATTATTTTAAAAAGGGAATTTTCTGAAAACTTAAAATAATGATTTCCAAAATCGAATAACAAATAAATTTTCAAAATAAACTTTTACAAATATTTTTAATACGGATATTTTCTCTCAAACTATTAACGCTATTTTCAAAAGACCCGGATTCCCTTTCGAATTTTCAACGTCATTTTCGAAAATCACGGTTTATAAGATCTCTATTTTAAATTATCGGTTTATCAATCAACCTTTGAGATTAGTAGTGTTTTATCATATGTTTCAAATCAAGTTTGTTTTCTTGATTTTAACAAAGCAACACCTATTTTTGTACGAATCACAAAGATGTTTTTCATTTCCTTCATGTGACATACCAAATCCGCTTATAATGCATGGGCCGGGTTTGGGGTGTTACATCATGAACCTTCATTTTAAGGCCAAATGCATGCACAATAGTCATTCATGGAATCAGTCAAATTCATGCAATTATTTTGGTGCCTATGACTATTCATATAGAGAGGCCACATGCATTGATTCATGCACTTGATCTTTGGCCAAATATATTGTTTCACCTTGGTGCATGGACGGTTGGGAGTATGGGAGCTTAATATGACTAATTGGTTTACATTCATGTATGGCTATATGCATGAATGTCCAAGGGAAAGAATTCAACAATTAATGTGGCACAATGAACCTTAATATTCATGCACTTGTTGGATGGATGAACCTAAAGATGCATGCCACTTCTCATGCACATGCAAGATTTAATGAAGAATGCATGATCCTTACTAGTACATAAATGACTGAGGGGGAATGACTTGGGGTTTTGATGAGCATTCAACGCACAAGGGATTATTCCACACTAAGAATTCATGCACGGCCAAGGAGAGAAAAATGTGTCCCTTCAAAAGTTCGATGAATCTGATTTTATACATGAATGTAATTAAAACTCATGCATGAAAGCCTTTATGGCCAAATGTGGCCTTTAGTCTCCTAGGTCTATGAACAGTTCAATTTATTTCATTTGTAAGGTTACCTAATTTTGAATATACAACTACTTTGTGAGAAGTTTCTCTCCGGTTCTTAACTGAACTTTAGAACTTATCAATTTAACGGTTTTGTGGCTTTCAACCCTGTCTTATCACTCCGTTCCAATCCATCCCGGAGTGTGGCGATTTCACATACCAAGGTTCGGGTAATTTGTTAAGTCTTTAAGTGGGCCGGGTTCTCTATAGCTTCAGTTCCTTAAAACTTCAAGTACCTTGGGTCAAGGTTCCATCCAACTGTTCCTAAATCAAGACGGTCCTTAACTCGCGAACCTTTCTATCTATCGAATACAGGTCTCGTTGGTATATTTTTGATGTTCTATTTGAGTTCGAGAAATCACATCATTCCCTTACGCCTTCCTCTCTCTCCATCTTCAAATGGAAAATGTTTAACAAAGAAAACACCCTCCCCTCTTCCTCCCTCTGCATCGTAATATTAATATAATTATTAACATAAAATTATTTTTAATTATATTTTAAAGCGGTGTGATGTGGTGCAATTACATTGGCTAGAATATTTTTTTTAATGGAACTAACAATAGGTACTAACTTCAGTAACTAAATTAAAGTTTAGGTACTCAAATCAACCAAAAAAAAGTTTAGAATCTAACTCAAACAAAGACATAACTCCTCCTCAACCTTTAATAGAAGGGATAAATGGGCTTCAATATGCGTAAACCCATGTCCTCTTGCATTGACAATAATGTTGATACCAACCAAACTAAGACTTAATCAACACTATTTTTTTTTAAAAATATATACAATTAAATTAAAATCAAAATCTTATATTTACAATTGAATCAAAATAATATACATTTACACCAAATTGAAAGTCCACAAACATGTATCTTTAGAATTTATCTCTAATTTTTAGTATTATAATATTTTTTGGGACTAGTAAGTTTAGGATGTAGAGAAATTATTTAGTTGAAGGCTTGAATCACATATCATTTATCAATTAACGACCATTGATCAAGTGGAGTCAAAAAATTGCTTCAAGGGTTAGAAATGAGTAAAATTTTTAAATGGCTAAAATGTAAATTAATCATTATATTAACTTATAATTTTATAAATATCATTATATTAACTTATAATTTTATAAAATTTGAATAGAATATATAATAAATCTATCGATTTTGGTAACCAAAGCTACTGTCTCCTTTATGTACCCTTGCCATTGAGCGTCGGCAACGGAAATCAAATGTAGTTTTGATTCAACAAAACCTAATTAAGTATACTGAAGGTATTCTTTAAAAACATTTTCATCTAGCTTTAAAATTAAATATATACTGATTATTAGTGTGTAAGTGTTTCATAAAACTTAATTTTAATTATAACTTATTCTTATATATAGTTTATGATTGTAATTATATTTATAAATTAAAAAAATAATTAAATAATCTTAAAATATCTTATGTTACTAACTCAAAAAAAAAAAAAACAAACAAAGAATTGAGAGTGAATAGTATTAATAATTTTATTAAAATAACTTCGCAGTGAGTGATAGTGCTAAGGTTTGGCAGGTCTTCTAAAATGATTTTTTTATTTAAATATTTTATAATTTATGAAAATTTAAAATAGTAATAGTAAAATTGCATTTTAGCCCTTATAAAATAATAAAAATTTGATTTAATTTTTTAAAAATTATAAAGATATAAATTATTAAAATGATGAAATTATATTTTTATTATCGTAAAATTACACAATTTAGTTCTGATCCCCTAAAAAAATTTCTGACTCTGATTCTGCCACTGTCCTCATCCTCATCCTTTAAATAAAAAAACAATTTATAAAGCTTGAAACACAAAACTATAAAAACAATTTAGAAAATACGGATAAGCTAAAATTATAAAATAAAAGTAATACATTAATACAGCTATATAGGTAATAGTGTATAGTTTAAAGTGATTACACTCAAAATTAAGATTTAAAAATCACGACTTCATTAATAATATTATTTACTTTTTTATTACCTTATCAATTTCTTTTTTATATTATTTCTATTTCTTTTACCCATGGCTAGTATCTACTGAATTTTCTTGGGGTAAGGCACAAGGAAAGAGAATTTCAATTGACAAATTGTATAATCTAAAAAAAATGACGAATATATAAGCCTTGGGGCAGTCTTAATCTGTAGCTATATAGATTGGGGCAGGCGGAGTGTATGTGAAAGGTGAAGCTGGGTAAAGCATAAAGCTAAGGAATCTTTCCTTTTCCCTTTTAAGCCTGCATGCTATTGCGTTGGTAGTTTGTATGAAATGGATTTTGGACTTTGAAGAATCAAAATCAAAGATAAGAAGTTGAAGAATGGAAGGGCACTTTTCCACGCTTTGACAAACCTAACATTTTAACATCTAGCAATAAAAACCAAACATAATGGACAAACAATGTCTATTAACTAATGACTAAATGCTAAGGGATAAAGCCAATACATCAATCAACTGCATTTACGTTCTCAAATTTTATTTTATTTTTAAAAAAAAATTGGGTCTTTTTTAATTAATCCAAATGATGCTGTACAATTAGTATTCTACATTATCCTTTACTTAGGTTACATCTTCCAACTTTTTCTCCTTACCTTTATGTTGTTGTTATTTTCCCTCGCTTGGTTTCTTTTACTTTAGTGGAGCTGGGAGTTGGGAGTGACGGTTACTTACGGTTTAGATATTTTTGTCTGACATATGGGTTAATTAAAAAATGCGGGTAAATTTTATTTAAGAAAATTGTTATTCAAAAGTTTTAATTTAAATCGTTAGACTGTTAAAATAATTGTTGCATGGTTTTCTTTGTGTTTGCACCTCTGCACCAATTGAAAGTTCTCCTTCCCATTCTCTTTTATAATTCTGTTTTATTTTTATGAAACAACTTTGAACGTCGCAAATCTGTGAACCAAATTTCAAACAACTTTCCTCTCTGATATCTGATATTGAACTTCAAATCGGCTTAGATCTAAGATATGTTCTTATGCTCATCAGTGAGTATTAATCCATTATACCAGTCGTTGAATTATTGCTTGAAACTTACTAGCGGAACTTTAGAAAGAAAAAAACTTAATAGCCTAGTGACTTAAATAAAAAGTTTCAAATAGTTCAGTGACTACATAAATGAAAACTTTTAAATAGTTAAGTGACCATTTTGTAACATTTTTGAAGTCGAGTGACCTAAACGTAAACTTACTAATAGTTTAGTGATCTTGAATGTAAAATACCCTTTTAATATTGAATTGTTTTTTCTTTTTTCTTTAAAATATTTTAGATATCGATAATTATATTAGATTTTGATTAAATCCGAAATTAAATCAGCTTACCGTAGTTTTTTCATCCACAAGAACAAAGACTTGAACCTAACGTTAAATTTCTTACCATTTGACTCAAAAGAGGTTGATTGCTTGATCTTATTAACAACTAGAGAGCAGTTGCAAAATAATGCAGATGGAAATGAGTTGAATTAGTTAACTTAGCTGATTATGTTACAATTTGTTAAGCCTCCGTTGCTTTGTTATTTTAGTGTATAGATGTGTTGATTTGAGATATGAATAAATTTGATGTTTCTCTCATTTTCTAATAAATAATAGGACAGGATAATGGGACATCTAGAGAAGTAAGAAATAAAAAATTGCATATTGTATATGTTCAAAATGGAGAAAAATAGGTTACTAATACTCAAAATCCTAAGCATTTGTTTTACGGGGGAAGAATTCTTTTATTATCTTTTATAAGATTCAAGTTTGAAATATAAATACTCAATTCTTCTGCTGCCTATGATTAATATTTAGTATTTCAACGTATTCATACAAAATTTATTGAAACAGAAGAATAAATTGATAAAGAGAAAGTTGAATTAGAATTTCCATGTTCATAGAATAGAAATTAAGAAAGATGAGAACAGTTTAATGTTTAATTTTTTTTTTTTGGGGTAAGTGGATTTCACCTCTTTTAAATATTTATCTATACTTATATTAAGTTTTTTACTGAACTTGTGTCATAAGTCAACAAACCATTAATTCAGTTGTAAAATTACTAAATTATCCTATCATATATAAATTAAGTTATATTTTATAAAGATTTTTTTTGTGAGTTTATTTTATAATAAATCAATAAAAATTTAATTATAAAGAGATTTGACCCAAAACACTTTACATAATAAACATTTAACTTTACCATTATGACCAAAACATTAATTAGTTTTTATGTGAACTTTTAATAGATATATTTGTTATATAAATTTTTTTCATCCACATTGTGGGTGTGTCAAAAATCTATTATTTATAAGGATGAATAATACGTGAGAAGCCAATATGGCGATTTCTAAAACACTACATAAGATTATTTTTAGTATCTTTCAAATCCGTTTTGTGATACATATTTAGAGTTCATGTAACACCCTACACTAGAATCATAAGTCGATGAATGTAAGACGTCACATTCGTTGCCAAAACAACTCAAACAAGCAATAAAAGGATAATTGAAACTAAAAACATGTCAAGTGTGGCTGTAACCTCCCCAACTCGGCCTAAACTTTAGAACCGAATTCGAAAAATCACATTAGTCACCGAAATGGCCTTGTAAACTAACAACGCTTTATAAAACAACCATTTTAAAACATTTGTTTTTCTTTGAAAGAAACTTAGTTAATTACCAATTTATTTACTTAAAATTTTTAATTATAAATTTAGCTGCGAAAAAGTGATATTTTTAATAAAAACTAAAGTTCAAGCATAATTAATTAATATTCATATTTCAGTATCCTAAAATCAAATTTAAATGTCATGTATGCTAAAAGAAAATGAATTCTAAGTCTCATGCCACAGTTCATAATAAAATAGTACAATATCTGAATAAATAAAATATCAAATAATAATTTTATAGTTTTTCAATAAACGAAATTGAACTGAGACCCTCCGGATGCCGTGTCCGCGTCTTAGTCTAGTGGATTATCTGTAAGGATGAAAATTAAATGAGGATTGAGCTATGACGCTCAGTGTGAATCACCAGAAAATCAATGCAAACGATTAAGCATACGAAAACATATTGCACAGAAATAATTTACAGTGGCAATATCAGAATATCGATGTTTTAGATCATTCAACAATGTACATATATAATTATGCCATTATCAGAAATTTCAGTTTTGTATGCACATGTTTTTATGGATGCTATATAGTTACAACTTTAATAGAAAAGATCCTACCCTACTGCTACACACCACAATGGGAGTTCTCTTGAACTCCAATCACCAACACATTGGGTTGTCGCTTAGCCACTAATGGTTTGCAGATAAACTGTCAATGGCTGTGGACACATAGCAAAATCCAGCAAATAGAATGGGCCTCTGGCTGTGGGTACACAACAAAAATCTTGCAGATGAAATCTGCTTCTGGCTGTCGATTTCACAACAAATAACCTGCAGATGGAATCTGCCTCTGGCCATGGATACACAACAAATAACTCGTAGATGGAATCTGCCTCTAGCTGTGGGTACATAAACAAATCTTGCAGATAAACTGCCAATACTTCCTCCATACATATCATCCCACCCAATGCAATGCAATATGACATACTCAAAACATATCATTCCGGTAGCATTTAATATGCTTTTAATAAAACAATATAGTAGCAATTAATATGCATATAATAATTCGTTACAACAGCCACTAGTATACTTACAAGAGATCAACTCAGTAGCAGAAGTCATGCTTATTATGTGTTTGATTTAACGATAACATAAGGTATGTTGTACGTACAATCACAAATACATATACAATAGACATATGTATTAATCACGATTCATGCAAATATATAAATATAATATTAATTCAATCAATCATATCATGAATTCTAGTATTATTCATATTATCAAGGGTTTATTTGAATAAAATAAAACACTAGAAATAGTTCGGGAACCATCCATGTACTAAATTGATCAAAACATAAAATTTTGGGCAAAACTATAATATAGGGGACACACGACCATGTGTGTAACAACTCGTTTTTCAGTGGTGTCGGAAACAGTGGTTTCGGGACCACAATTTCAACTGGAGAGTCCATGATTTATTTAATTAATATTTATGAGTTAAATATATTATAATAGTGAATTATGATTTAATAGATTTTTTTAATTGGTCAGTTGGTCAAGGTACAAGTAGTGCGTACCAAAAGTCAAATGGTTTTTGAAAATGAAATATCAGGACCTCATTTCTATAAATTGGGACCGTAAATATTTTTACTAAATATTTATAGAGTTATTTCTAATGTTTAATTAGTTAATTAATTAAAAAGGATTAAATCGTAAAATTTGAAAAATCTAATCACTGTTGAATTTTAATGGTTAAATAACTTAACTAATGGATGTGTGAGGACTTATGAAGTAATTATACCATGTTTTTATATAAGTGGACGGTTAAGACATTATTTATAAATTATATATGTTATATTATAAGTTAAACAATAATAAAGTAATAGAATAAGTAAAGTTAAAAAGATAATAATAAAACATAAAGTATTGTCATTTTCTTCTTGTTTTAATTTGAGAACCGAAACCACCTATGGGAGAAACTTTGCAAGCTTCGGCTTTGATATTTTCATTGCATGTAAGTGAGTTTTCTATCTGTTTTTCACAAAATTTATGTTTTAGATATCTTCGCAATTAGGTCCAGTAAATCCTATCTCCGCTTTCGAAATTGTTTAAGATTTTGAAATTTAGTATTGATGAATTCTAAGTATTTTTTAAGTTAAATGATGAAACTTTAGTCTTGGTTGATGTTTAGAACTATTTTGAAAGTGATTTTAGTTAGTTTTTAGTTGAAGGATTAATTTGTTAAAATATTAAAATTTACATGGAACTCTTGTGAATTTTGAGTAATTTTGGACTGTACTAAAATAGGAATAAATTCAGTTAGCATAGGTATTTGTGAAATTTTGTTAAATTTAGAAATTCAGGTTTAAAGACTAAATTGAAAGAAATATAAAAGTTTAGGAAAATGTGTAAATAATGAAAACTTAAGGGTCATATGCATAAAAGTGTGTTGGAATATGTATTTGAATTTGATAAGATTGAATTTAATTATTATAGATCAAGATTTGATTTGTATAGAGGAAAGCTGGAAAAAAAAGGAAATTTGCAGAATAGTCCCTACGAAACAAGTTTGCTTGCTGGTTGTATTAGGTAAGTTCATACAGTATGTTTTTGTTAATTTGTTATGCATTTAGAATTATAACTGTAGTTATACTTAATTGAAATAATAAACTATTTACAGTTCAGTATAAAAAGGTGAGTGAGAGGATTAAATTGAATATGTATGAAAAGGGCATATAGTTATACAAATATGAAAATGAGTATATATTGAGATGTTTTATTGCTGCCATATGTTGAATAAATGTGATAATGATATTTATGGATGTGAATTGAGATATTGGGTGATAATGAAATATGAAATGAAAAACCCTATTAACTGGTCGGACAGAGTCGGATATAGTTGGCATGCCATAGGATAGGAAGAGTTTAGGGTTACTTCGTGTAACACCCCAAACCCACATCCGTCACCGGAATAAGGTTTTGGAGCATTACTGAAGCTTATCGATCAAACAGACATAAATTGAAAACATTTCTTATCATATTATATCCAGATTAAAAATAATTAAACTCATACATACTGTCCCTTAATTGAGCCCTCGAGGCCCAAAATACGGTTAGAAACAAATCGGGACTAATTCAGAAACTCAGAGAATTTTTTTGAAAAATATTAAAAATTTTGAAAGTTGTAGGGTTCACAAGGTCGTGTCCCAGTCCGTGTAACTCTCTGATTTGGGTCACACAGCCGAACCACACGCCCATGTGCCAGACCGTGTGCCCTTTCAAAATGGCCTTGCATGCCCGTGTGCTAGCTGTGTGTCTCACACAGCCCAGTCACACGCCCTTGTATCTCATACGGCCCAGTCACACGCCCGTGTGTCTGGCCTTGTGGACTCAAAATGTACCTTAAACAACAAGTTTACCATTCCCTACAAGCTTGGACAATAAGTAACTCAAAAATCATTCGTTTAACCAATTCAAAACACAATTAAACACATCCAAATCATATCAAAACAAACACCCTAGGTGCCTAACCAATGTACCCTCATAGGTACCACAATTGTATCATCAATTCATATCAATAAAACATCATTCAAGTCCAATTTGTAAACATGCCAACTTCAATCTATTTTGCCTAATTCATGATCACTTAAACATGGACTTAATTTCACATGTTTATATTTATATATATACCAAACTAACATTATAATTATAACCTCATTTACAATCAACTGACAAAATAATTAATAGTTAGACACCCTAGGTACATGCCGACACAAAAGGATAGACATCACCACATTTGAGTTCGGGATCGTTGTTGGATGCTGAATCGGCGATCAAAATTAAGTACCTAACCTGTGCACGGAAAACAAAACCGTACGCTGAGTAAAACTCAGTGGTATTTCTATAATCCGAATATTTAAAGATAAGAAATTAAAAATATACAATTGAAATATAAACACATATTAATATTTAAATATTACAATAACCATATCATATTTCATTTGTTTCACAAATATCTCAATTCTCATACTTGCTATATAAATAGCTTTTCACAATTTATTTCACATTTCATTATACAATTTTATTATCCATTCCATATTCATTTCATGAGTATACAACTCATATATTCCATATATTTGCAACATATTTCACATTTTATTTTCAATTCACTATTTCATTTGCATTTCTCATACCATACCATTTCAGTATCAATTATAAAACTTTATTATTCATTTACCCCTATTAACACGACTCGGACTCGGACGGATACACGGATCCAACCAAAACACACCAGTTTGGCACCCAGTGCCTCATCGGATAATTCGAAGTAATAATTTGACACCCAGTGTCTCATCAGCTAAACCGAAGTAAATTGGCACCCAATGCCTCATTGAATTAATCCGAAGTTGTAAATTGACACCCAGTGTCTCATTAACTTGAAGTCGAAGAAATCCCTAAACTCTTCCAATCCTATGGCACGTCATCTATATCCGACTCAGTCTGATATAATTAATAGGGTTTAATTTCACATTTCAAAAACAATTAATATCCAATATCAATTTTTCATATAATCACATATACATATAAATTCAATTCAATATCAAAATGCCAAATACTTACCTCAATCGCTTACCATAAACATTTAATCAAAATACAATAATTAATAATTAAGTTTGGATTATAGAAATACAAACCAGAAATTCCGAGCTATCCCTTGTCGACTTTATCTTTCCCCTTTTTAGTTGAGGGTTTCGGTATGACGTTAACTACGAAATTAAAACAATTAAAAATCATTAATACAACACAATTCAATTTCATATTGAATATTTCAATTTTTACTCAAATATTGCCTAAATTTCAATTTAGTCCCTAAACTGAGACTAGTTTTATTTCTTCACATTTAACTTTAAACTAAATTTAACTCCCTATTTACACTCAAATCCCTAAATTTTGAATTTTCACAATTTAGTCCCTATTACTCAAAATTTATAATTTATTTTACAGTTTAATCCTTTTTCATTTCTAACTTAAAAATTTATCAATTTATTCCCTAATACTAAAATTATTCAACATTAACAACACTTAAAAACTCAATAATTTCTAAAATTTTGGCATGGGTCTGGTAGTATTTAACATCGGGATTCCAAAAATATAAAATTACAAGAAAAAGGGACTAATTTGACTAACCACTTAACTTTGAATTTTTGAAGCCCCCAAGGCCCTCGTCTCCTTCTTTCCCCCTTTTCTTTCTTTCTTTCTTTCTTTCTTTTCTGTTTCGTTTTTGCTTTGTCTCTTTTTCTATTTCTTTTTTTCTTTTTTTATTTGTTTTATTATTATAATATAATATATATACTTAAATATTAAGTAAATCTATTATAATATATATATTTTAACATTAAATTTTATATTAATTTTCACCTTATGCCACCTCATTTTAAGACAATGGCATAATTGCTTCTTTAGTCCCTTTAAATTTTCTTTAATCTATAATTCAACTTTCACCCTTTATACAATTTAGTCCTTATACCTAATTACTCTTAATTCATGCAAATTCACTTAACAGAAACCTAATTAACTACACAACTAGCTTCGTAAATATTTAATAAATATTTACGAATCTAATTTACGAAAATAGAATCCCGAAAATGTATTTTCGACACCCACGACTATCAGGTCGTTACAATTCTCCCCTAAATAAATTTCATCCCCAAAATTTACCCAAAAAGAGTTGGGGGTACTGAGATCTCATAGTTTCTTCCGGTTCCCAAGTCCCTTCTTCAACACTATGACTACGCCACAACACTTTCACTAACTATACTCGCTTATCACGCAATTCTTTCACTTCTCGTGCCAAAATTTCAACTGGTTCTTCTTCGTACGACAAATCATGTTGAATTTCAATATCCTCTGTCGAAATAATGTGAGATCGATCTGATTGATATCTTCTAAGCATTGAAACATGAAAAAGATCATGAATTTTCTGTAATTCCACAGGCAAAGCTAAAGATATGCAACTGGTCCCACTCTTTCTGTCATCTCATACAGTTCAATAAAACAAGGACTTAGTTTCTCTTTTCGGCCAAATCTCAAAATTTTCTTCCAAGGTGAAACTTTAAGAAAGGCTTTATCACCAACAAAATATTCAATATCTTGACGTTTCAAATTTGCATATGATTTCTGTCTGTCAAAAGCTGCCTTCAATCTATCTCGAATTTTCTCAACAATGTCTACCATTTCTTGAATTAATTCTAGCCCGATCATTTTTCTTTCACTCAATTCCATCCAACAAACAGGTGATCGAAAATTTCGACCGTATAAAGCCTCATAAGAAGCCATTTGAATACTTGATTGAAAACTATTGTTGTATACAAATTTAGCCAAAGGTAAGTAGTGCTCCCAACCTAATTCAAAATCAATAACACAAGTATGAAACATGTCTTCCAAAATCTCAATAACACGTTCAGATTGTCCATTAGTCTGAAGGTGAAAAGCTGTGCTAAAATTAAGTCGTGTACCAAGAGATTCGTGCAACTGTTTCCAAAATCTTGAAGTAAACCACGGATCCCGATAAAAAATTATCGACATAGGAACAACGTGCAATCTCATTATTTCTTGAATATAAACTTTAGCAAGCTCTTGAAGTGACCAATCAGTCCTGACTGCTATAAAATCAGCTGATTTTGTAAGTTGATCAACAATTACCCAAATAGCATTTTTCTTATTTGTCGATAAAGGTAACCCCGTTACAAAATCCATCGTAATACAATCTCATTTCCATTCAAGAATAGAAATAGGCTAAAGTAATCCGGTGGGAACCTGATGTTCTGCCTTAACTCGTTGACAAGTTAAACATTTAGCCACATATTCAACCACATCTCTTTTCATTCCTAGCCACCAATAAAATTCCCGCAGATCACGATACATTTTTGTTCCTTCAGGATGCAGAGCAAAAAGACTATCATGAGCTTCGCGAAGTATTAACTCTTTCTATTTAGAAACATTTGGAACACAAATTTGGTTATGAAATCTCAAACAACCAAAATCATCAATGTTGAAATTTTCTAATATACCATTCTGAACCATTTCTCTTTCCTTCGCCAACTTGTCATCTTCTAACTCCGCTGACTTGATCCGATCAAACATCACCGATTTGATTTTTAATTCAGCCAATAGGCTTCCATCATCATTAATACTGAGCTAAGCAAACATTGCTCACAATTCAATCGCTATTTTCCTACTCAACACATCAGCTACAACATTATCTTTTCCAGGGTGATAATCAATAACACAATCAAAATCTTTCAAAAGCCCGACCCAACGACGCTGTCTCAAATTCAACTCCTTTTAAGATAGAAGGTATTTGAGACTCTTATGATTGGTATAAATATAACACTTTTCGCCGTATAGATAGTGTCTCCATATCTTTAGAGCAAAAACTACAGTAGCTAACTCTAAATCGTGTGTCGGATAATTGCATTCATGTGCTTTCAGCTAACGAGATGCATAAGCAATCACTTTTCCGTCTTGCATCAAAACACAACCAAGACCGCTTAAAGAAGCATCACTATAAATGACAAAATCCTTTCCCAATTCTGGTAAAGTCAAAATTGGCGTTTCAGTCAACATCTGCTTCAATTTCTCAAAACTTTCTTGACACTGATCATCCTAAATGAACTGAACATTCTTATGTAACAACTTTGTCATCGGAAAAGCTATCTTTGAAAATCCATTTACAAATCTTTGGTAATAACCGGCTAATCCAAGAAAACTACGAACCTCTAACACATTCCTCGGTGCTTTCCACTGAACAATTGCCTCTATCTTTTTCGAATATACTCTATTTCCATCTACTGAGATAACATGACCCAAAAATACAACCTCTGATAATCAGAATTCACACTTACTAAGCTTTCCGTATAACTGCTTCTCTCGTAACACTTGCAAAACAATTCTGAGGTGTTGTTTATGCTCGGATTCGGATTTCGAATAGACCAAAATATCATCAATAAAAACTACCACAAATTGATCTAAATATAGCTGAAAGATAGGATTCATGAGATCCATAAATGCTGCCGGTGCATTCGTCAATCCAAAAGGCATCACTAAAAATTCCTAATGACCATACTGTGTATGAAATACCGTCTTCGGTACATCAATTTCTTTTACTTCCAACTGATAGTAACCCAATCTCAAATCGATTTTTGAAAAGACAGAAGCTCCTTTTAGTTGATCAAATAAGTCATCAATACAGGGTAGAGGATTTTGATTCTTAATCGTCAACTTATTCAATTGCCGATAGTCTATACAAAACCGCATCGAACCATCTTTTTAATAAAAAGCATTGGAGCTCCCCAAGGAAAAACACTAAGGCGTATAAAACCACGATCCAATAAGTCTTGCAATTGTACTTTTAATTCTTTAAACTCCATTGGTGACATACGATAGGGGGCATTGACACCGGATTCGTACCAAGAAACACTTCAATTGTAAATTCAACCTTCCGATTTGGTGGTAATCCTGTTAATTCCTCGGGAAACACATCAGGGAATTCACAAACAGTTCGAATTTTATTGTACTGACTATCAATAGAATTCAAATTGATTACATAGGCTAGAAAAGCTTCACAACCTTGATGAAGAAGTTTATTAGCTCAAATTTTTGAAATGATATGAGTTGAACCACTTGTTCAAATACCATTCACCTCAATCTTATCACCACTTTCACTATGAACAACAAACTTATTTTTACAACAATCCAGAATCACCCCGTGCTCCGTAAGCCAATCCATACCTAAAATCATATCAAAATCGCCAAACAACATTATCAACAAATCAACAAGGAAGGTCATACTCTGTATCACTAGTGGACATCTGCTACACACTTGATCCACTAACACAGATTGTCCTAATGGACTAGACACCACTATCGATGCTCTAGACGTCATAGATTTTAAACTTCACGACTGAACCAATTTAGTATTAACATATGAATGTGAAGATCACAGATCTATCAAAGCATAAATAGGTTCTAAATGTAATAAAAATATACCTGTCACAACATCATTAGCATCACCATCCTTACGAGTCAACACAACATAAGCTTGATATGGAGTTCTGGCCTCTGACTGTTGAGTAACAACATCATTTCCCTTTCTAGCACTACCTCTCGAAAATGAACCATTTTAACTCGACTCGCGACCTCTAGAAGCAGGCATAGATCTTTCAGAAGTAACAAGTGTAGCATTTTCATTTTTCGGACAATCTCTAACAAAATGTCCTGTAGATCCACAGCAAAAACAGCCTCGAGTTAACTTCCAGCACTTACCACGGTGCTTTTTCTTGTAATGTTCACAATTTGAAATATCAGTATCCCTGGATGTACCTCGTACACTACCCGTAGACACAGTCGGTTTTCTATCACGATTTCTATCAATTCTATCTAACTTAAAATTTGATCTCCAACTACCATAAAATTTATTTGATCTATTCGGTTGTGGATTTAAACTTATAGCTCCAGGACTTTTTTCAACAGTACGAGTATTCTTAGTCTTTTTATCAAAACCCAGAACTTGCTCCACCATTCTTGCCCATTCAACTAAATCTCCAGACTCAGTAATTTTGTGCAATACCAATTGTACTCGCAACTCATCGCGTAAACCATGCAGAAATCGCTTGCAACTGTCATTTTCAATCGGCACAAACTCAATAGCATACCTACTAAGTCGCGAAAACTCTCGTTCATAATCAACCACAGAAATTTCACCTTGTTTCTGCATAAAAAACTCTTGTTTTCTATCTTCAATATACAATTCACCCACGTATTTCTTTTGAAATTGCTTTTGGAAGAATTCCCAATTTACTTAATCTGCGGGTACATGACGTGTCACTGACTGCTACCAGGTATACGCTTCTCCTTGCAGTAGAGAAACAACGCATTAAACTTTCACGCGGGTTGCATTCAAGTTGTTGCAAGATTCTCTTAATGGATTCAATCCAAATTTCAGCTGTGGAAGGATCAACTCCTTTCAATCCCAAGAATTCAGTTGCACCATATTTATGCAATTCTTTAATCGGAGCTCGACGAACAATAGGGTAGATGTCGTAGCGGATGTGGTTCCCGCCATACGCTGAAGAGCATCAGCAATAGCAAAGTAACTGTGAATCATCTCTTTCCCTAATATTACCTCGTTCAACATTAGGTTGTTGAGTACTAACTAGATTAACACTTGGTGTTGTCAATCCGGTTTCATCTAATTCATTGGAGACATCATCTCCGGTATACATCTCATGATCAACATTATTATTATAATCATCCAACATTTTCAACTATAAAACAAAAATAAATATATATATCAGCACCCAAATCCCGACTCAATTCAACTCAACTATGGCATGTAGCTCTAGACTCAATTACGAGCTCGATTTGGTCCAAGAATCGACTAAACCTGCAAAGCTCTAATACCACTAAATGTAACACCCCTAACCCACATTCGTCGCCAAAATAGGGTTTCAGAGTATTACCGAAGCTTATCGATCAAACAAACATAAATTACAAACATTTCTTATCATATTATATTCAGGTCAAAAACTAATTAAACTCATACATACTGTCCCTTATTTGATCCCTCGAGGCCCAAAATATATGTTAGAAACAAATCGAGACTACTTTGGAAACTCAAAGAATTTTTTGAAAAATATTAAAAACTTTCAAAGCTGTAGGGTTCACATGACTGTGTCTCAGCCCATGTCTATACCCGTGTAACTCTCTGACTTGGGTCATATGGTCGAACCACACGCCCGTGTGCCAAACCATGTGGCCTTTCGAAATGGCCTCGTACACCTGTGAGGTAGCCGTGTGTCTCACACCGCCCAGTCACACGACAACAATTGTATCATCAATTCATATCAATAAAACATCATTCAAGTCCAATTTGTAAACATGCCAACTTCAATCTATTTTTCCTAATTCATGATCACTTAAACATGAACTTAATTTCACATGTTTATATTTATATATATACCAAACTAACATTATATTTATAACCTTATTTAAAATCAACTGAAAAAATAATTAATAGTTAGACACTCTAGGTACATGCCGACACAAAAGGATAGACATCACCACGTTTGAGTTCGGGATCGTTGTTGGATGCTGAATCAACAATCAAAATTAAGTACCTAACCTGTGCACGAAAAACAAAACCGTACGCTAAGTAAAACTCAATGGTATTTCTATAATCCGAATATTTAAAGATAAGAAATTAAAAATATACAATTGAAATATAAACACATATTAATTTTTAAATATTACAACAACCATATCACAGTTCATTTGTTTCACAAATATCTCAATTCTCATACTTGCTATTTATGTAGATTGTCACAATTTATTTCACATTTCATTATACAATTGTATTATCCATTCTATATTCATTTCATGAGTATATAACTCATATATTCCATATATTTGCAACATATTTCACATTCTATTTTCAATCCACTATTTCACTTCCATTTCTCATAACATGCCATTTCAATATCAATTATAAAACTTTATTATTCATTTACCCCTGTTAACATGACTCGGACTCGGACGGATACACGGATCCAACCAAAACACACCAGTTTGGCACCCAGTGCCTCATCGGATAATTTGAAGTAATAATTTGACACCCAGTGTCTCATCAGCTAAACCGAAGTAAATTGGCACCTACTGCCTCATTGAATTAATCTGAAGTTGTAAATTGACACCCAGTGTCTCATCGACTTGAAGTCGAAGAAACCCCTGAACTCTTCCAATCCTATGGCATGTCATTTATATCCGACTTAGTCTGATACAGTTAATAAGGTTTAATTTCACATTTCAAAAACAATTAATATCCAATATCAATTTTTTATATAATCACATATACATATAAATTCAATTCAATATCAAAATGCCAAATACTCACCTCAATCACTTACCATAAACATTTAATCAAAATACAATAATTAATAACTATGTTCGGATTATAGAAATACAAACCAGAAATTTCAAGCTATCCCTCATTGACTTTATCTTTCCCTTTTTTTAGTCGAGGGTTCTGGTACGACGTTAGCTATGGAATTAAAATAATTAAAAATCATCAATACAACACAATTCAATTTCATATTGAATATTTCAATTTTTACTCAAATATTGCCTAAATTTCAATTTAGTTCCTAAACCGAGACTAATTTTATTATCATTCAAAATTCCACTTTAAACTAAATTTAACTCCTTATTTTCACCCAAATCCATAAATTTTGGATTTTCACAATTTAGTCCCTATTAATCAAAATTTATAGTTTATTCTACAATTTATTCCTTTTTCATTTCTATCTTAAAAATCTATCAATTTAATCTCTAATACTAAAATTATTCAACATTAACAACACTTAAAAGCTCAATAATTTCTAAAATTTTGGCATGTGTCGGGTAGTATTTAACACCAGGATTCCAAAAACATAGAATTACATGAAAAAGGGACTAAATTGACTAACCAATTAAACTTTGAATTTTCTGAACCCCCCAAGGCCTTCGTCTCCTTCTTTCTCCCTTTCCTTTTTTTTCTTTCTTTCTTTCTTTTCTGTTACGTTTTTGCTTGGTCTCTTTTTCTATTTCTTTTTTTCTTTTATTTATTTGTTTTATTATTATTATTATAATATAATATATATACTTAAATATTAAGTAAATCTATTATAATATATATTTTAAATTTAAATTTTATATTAATTTTCACCTTATGCTGCCTCATTTTAAGACAATGGCATAATTGCTTCTTTAGTCCCTTTAATTTTCTTTAATCTATAATTCAACTTCCACCCTTTATACAATTTAGTCATTATACCTAATTACTCTTAATTCATGCAAATTCACTTAACCGAAACCTAATTAACTACACAAATAGCTTCGTAAATATTTTTAACAAATATTTACGAATCTGATTTACAAAAACGAAGTCCCAAAAATGCGTTTTCTGACACCCGCGACTATTGGGTCGTTACTTAACTATTTAATAAGAAATGGGCGAGGGGTGGCTTGAACCTAGAACCTCTAAGGAGTGTACTCACTACTTAACTATTTAGTCTAAGTCATTACTTAATTAATTATTTTAATAAACCCCCTATATTTTGGGGCGAGGCAGTGGCAAATTTAATTAAAAGATACTGTAAGTGTTAAAAGCACATAAATGAACTCAATTAGTTCCACACACAACATTTTGGGGTTAAAGATGGTCAATTATGGAGTCAAATTAAGAATATGGGTCAAAATAGCAGAATGCAGAGCTATGTCTCGCGATAGCAAAGTCATGTCTCAAGACATGCCCCCTTTTTCAATTTTAGCTTTGAAGTTTCATTTCTCAAGACAATAAACCCATATCTTTAGACCTTGAGCCCTATGTCTCGAGACTTCATTCTCATTTTCAGGAATTTAGCATCTATGTTTTGCGTCTCGAGATAATTTCACCATGTCTCAAGACATGTACCCATAAATGCATGAATCACATGATTTTGAACTTAAGGTCTCTAGACATATTCTTGATGTCTCGAGACATATGTCAATAAATACAAAAATTAAGCAATGTGAATCATGCAATTGTTTATCTAAAAGCACCTAAAAATATTTCACATGCAACCAACCAATGCAACCACATTTGGCATTACTAAAACAAGTCTCAAACATGTAAAATCATTATATTAACATAATAGATCAAAAGTTCACTGGGCAAATAAATTGTAAACCATAAACCATACATTTATCTTAGGAGATGGTATCAAAAATCCAAATAAAAAGTATTCCTAAGTCCTAAAATATACCAACATTCCAAATATGCTAATTATATCAAATCTATATAAAAACATACTTAAGATAGGACGATTCACCAAATGGCCTAAGTACATGCCCAATACTAAGTTCAAAAGCAAGAAATTATAAAGTCCAGTGATTTTGCAGTTGAAGCTTGAAGCCTTGGATGCTGGGAACAACTAAATCAAATTTCATATGCACTTCCAATACCTAGGCACAAAACAAACAATCTGCACGCTGAGCTTTTAAAGTTCAGTGGTACTAGAAAAAAGCCAATCTTGTAACATAAAACCGTTAACCAATAGATCATGCTAACTCATCAAAAAATCAACAATTAAACATGTTTCTATACTCAATGCAACAATAATTTAGTCTTTTTGTCGCATTTCAATAACATAATTCAAGCCACCTAAAACATATAAATCATAATTGGCATTATTCCAAGTTGGCATGATAAGAGGATTATGCCATGAAATTTTGAACCAGGACAACAAGTGTTGTTATTCAACTCAAGGTTGAAACTATTCCCTAGCAAACTAAAATCCTGCTTGTAACTCCTTGACTAATTTATTTTTTTCTGTAAATTTGGTCATAAATATGTATCTGCTTTAGTGGCTAAGTGTTCTGGGTGTGTGTATGAGGTCTTGGGTTCAAGTCCCACAATTGGAAAATTTTGCTATTTTGCTCCTAGCCTATCCCTTGGCAGTTTGGCTTATATTCTAACTTCAGTAAACTTATATTAGAATGAGCCTGCTGGTTTAAGTGGTAAAGTGTTAGCAACCCTAAGGTATTGTGTTTGAATCCCCACGTGACCATGGGTGTTAATTTTTGTTTCGTTTGTTTGATAGAGGTTCGGTGGAACTGAAACTCTATGGTAGTTAGATATGGTTAATGGGTAGGATTTTGGGGGATAAGGTTGTTAGTGGATGGACTGGGGATTTAGTAAATTTTAATTTTAAATTTTAAATTTTCTCTCTCTTCCCAAATACTTTTTGATATCAGTTTTGACTTTCCTCCCCTGTCTAATTTTTTTCCCTTTTTTCCCTTCTTTGCACTTTTTTTTTTGTTTTTTGTTTTCTCCTTCAATTTTGTTCACACTTTTGTTTTCTTCTCATTGCAATCTAGAATTTTGGTGTTTTACGTGCGATTGGGTTAGTGGGGATTTCACTTGTCTGTAGGTTTTGATTCCTGTAAGCTATTTGGATTTATTCTTTCCGTTTGAATTTCTAAATGGTGTGAAGTAAGGGAAATTAATTCTCTGTGAGCGTATCGCGCAGGAGTAATCGGTGAACCTGTGAATTTCACTCAAACAACCTAAATCGCGATAGTGGTTGTTCTTATCGACGGTAAGTTTGTTTGCGCGATTCAATTTTACGATGTTAAATTCATAATTGGTTGTTAATTAGTTGTGGTAATACCGTTTCTAGGTTCTAGTGGTCTCAATATTGTTGTGGCATTAAATATGAATCAGGTGTATAACAAAAACACGAGAAAATGAGATTCGGCGAAAGCCAAAAAAGTGGCTTGTCGACCCCACACGGGCGTGTGCCCCGGCCCTGTGGCCGGTCGTGTGTCACACGCGGCCATGTGATGAGCGAGTATGTAGCTGTGTGGATCACATATGCTAGGCCGATTTGGGGGTGTAAGCCACACGGACAAGGCCAATTTAGGCGTGTGGGCCTACACAGGTATGTGGGCCCAAAATTTTAAAATTTTCCCTAGGGTCACATAAGTCGTTTCAATTGACTGTGGGCATTCATTAAGGTCGGTAAGGGCAAACAAACCCTAATGCATGATAACTTTCTATTTTGATAGATTGATTTGAGTTTAAGAAATTGATTTGTATAATTTGTCTATTTTGTAAAAACATGTATGATATATGTAAGTAAGCATGCGAGACACTTTAATTCTGTATATCTGTTATCTTTTATCTATATCTATATATGGGGTGGGATTGGTTTATGTGGAGGAAGTGATTTGTAAGGCGACATTTCGCTGATTTACTAGCATCCTGGCTGCAAATTATCCTGATAACTGTCATAAAGGCACTAAGTGGTGTGTAGGGTTGGGTGTGTGTTTTATACCCCACATGGTGTGTTGGGATGGTCAGAGATGGTGTGTAGAGGATGGGGATAGGTCTTTGCATATTTGTATTTATCTAATAATCTAATTCTGATAAGGACTTATGTCCGCTTTTGTTCTGGTATACTGAAATTCTGAATTTGATGCATGTTGTCTTAGTTAAGTTACACACTGAGTTTATGAAAACTCACATCTGTTTGTCTATTTTGCTCAGGTAATCCTCAAACATTGGCGGGTAGATGCGACGGAGTCTCTATGGTGACCACAAGTTCGTGAACTGCCTTAAATAATGGTTTTTATTTAAATCATGGATTATTTTTTAGAGTTTTGTAATTATTAGACTCTCCTGACTATTTGATTTTAATTTTGGTTTTGGATGTGTTTTTGACTTTTATATTGCGACATTTGACAAAACCACGATTTTACACAAACAAAAGTTTTCCTGAAAGCATAAACTTGATTTTTATCTTTAACAATATTAAACTTCCGCTGCAAAATAAGTTTTCTGAAAGAGAATTAACAATGTTTTCCTTAACGAAAATAATAATATGTTTGATAGAATTTTGGGTTGTGAATTTTGGGTTTAAAATTCATTGTAAAAGAACTGGTTTCAAAATAAAATTTATTTCTTTTTTTTAGTATGTGGTACACCGAGTCTCCAAAAATAATGTAGTTTGAACTATTTAAAATTATACTGAGTTAGCTAGAAATTGAGATATCTGAACTTCTAATAAATATTTAAAGCATAAAACATTTACTAATAAACACTGAAACTGATGCATAAAATTTTATAATGTAGATAAAACTTTGAAACAATGGGTGCCCATAGAACACGTGGTCGTGGTACTCGTGGGTGCAGGGGGCACCGTAAGTGGACTCGAGCTGAGTCTTATTCTTTAGGTAGAATGCCAAATATAGATACGAGTGAGACATCAGTTTCACCTACTACCGAGACTAGGTCTCAAAGTCACTCGACTGGGGACGACGCACTGTCCCAAGCCATGTTGAGAGTTTTGGAAAGGGTCGCTGGACCCTATTTTGGATCTGAGGGTTGTAGGTCGATAACTGAACGAATTCTATCCAATAGAGCTAAACTGTTTAGGGGTGTCACTAGAGTCACCCCTATTGTGGCTAAACATTGGTTGGAGGCCACCGAACGCTGGTTAGAGTGGTATCTTTGCTTCGTGAGGAGGCGTATCAGTGGTGGTTATTGGCTGAGGAGGGTACTCATCTGGATCAGAGTAATTGGGAGTATTGCAAGACCGTTTTCCAAAGGAAGTATGTGGGTGCGAGCTATGTAGATGCTCGTGGACGTGAGTTTATGAATTTCACGCAAGGTGATAGGACGGTGATCGAGTATGAGGCTGAATTTCTTAGATTGAGCTACTATGCTCAAGGGAAAGTGGCATCTGAGTACGAAAAGTGTGTTCATTTTGAGGACAGTTTGAGGGTTTTGATAGCTTCGTAGAGGGAGCAAGAGTTCGTTGTTCTGGTAGACATGGCGAAGATCGCCGAAGAGGTTAAGTGTGTGGAACGCCAAAACAAAGATTGTGAAAGAGGCAAGAATAAGTGGGATTCTGATCCCTTCAGTTCTGCTAAGAGGATTAAGAATGGGCCAGACCTGATGGGCCTGCTAGAGTAGGAGTTCGAGTTGCTCTTATTGGGGTTCAATTGTGCAGTGATTGTGGTATGTGCCACTCGGGCAAGTGTTAGAGTAGATTAGGGGCATGTTAACGTTGTGGGTAAATGGATCATCAAATTAGAGAGTGCCCATAGCATTCTGATCAGATGCAAGCTACGGTTTGGGTTTGTTCATTGAGGGGCGATCAGCCAAATCCCACTTAGGGGCCATGGTTCGACCAGGGGTGGTAATGGTTTAAGTAGAGGACATAAAGCACTAGGCAAAGGTGCTAATCAGACTGAGGTGAGGAAGCTTGCAATGGTTTATACTGCTCGACGCCGAAAGAACAGAGATGCCCCTCATTTGAATACGGGTACGTTATTTATTCTTGATGTCCTTTATACTACTTTGATATATATATGGTCAACACACTCGTATGTTGCTACTATTATTTCTGGAAACTTAGGGATTACTGTTGAGAGTACTTCTGGTGACATTTCTATACTGAGTCCGTTGGGTCAATCTGTTTAGGTTAATATATTATATAGAAATGTACCGCTGAAAGTTCAAGGGGTTGTGTTTCTGGCAAATCTGATGGAGTTACTGTTTGAAGAATTCGATTTGATTCTGGGAATGGACTGGCTGGTAGAACAACGAGTTAGTTTGGACTGAAGGACTAAGAGGGTAGTTTTGAGAACTGAGGATGATATGGAAGTTGTTGTGATCGACGAGCCTTGGGATTACTTATCTAATGTAACCTCTACTCTAGTGGTTGAAAACCTAGTTCGAAAAGGGTGTGAACCATA
Organism: Gossypium bickii; assembly: GCA_025503065.1. Taxonomy (NCBI): domain Eukaryota; kingdom Viridiplantae; phylum Streptophyta; class Magnoliopsida; order Malvales; family Malvaceae; genus Gossypium; species Gossypium bickii. The sequence goes on from CP106715.1 coordinate 23,263,632, forward strand.
TCTGGCCTTCGAAAGTGTTTCAGTTTCTGGAGATTCTTCTATCGGAAACATCAGAATAGTAAGGGAATTTTGGGATATATTTTCTGATGAGTTACTGGGTTTACCTCTGAATCAGGAAGTTGAGTTTGACATTGAGCTTCTACCGAGCTTAGCTCCGGTGTCCATCACTCCATACCGAATGACACCGAAAGAGATTACGAAACTAATGGCTCAACTTCAAAAGCTTCTAGATTGTGGGTTCATCCGTCCTAGTGTGTCTCCGTGGGAAGCACCAATTTTTTTTGAAGAAAAATGACAGTATCATGAGGATGTGCATCGATTACCGACAATTGAATAAGTTAACTGTGAAGAATAAGTACCCACTTTCGAGGATCGACGATATGTTTGATCAATTTTGTAGGGCTTCAGTATTCTCAAAGATAGATCTCAGGTCCGGGTATCATCAGCATAGGGTTAAGGAAATAGATATTCACAAGACGACTTTTAGGACCCGTTATGGGCACTACGAGTTCTTAGCCATGCCTTTTGGTTTGACGAATGCTCCGACTGCATTCATGGATCTGATGAACTGGGTTTTCCAGTTGTACTTGGATCATTTCATCGTAGTCTTTATCAACGATATTCTAGTGTACTCTAAGACTGAGGATGAGCACAATTGGCATCTTCGAGTAGTGCTTCAGATACTACGTGAGAAACAACTATACACTAAGTTAAGCAAGTGTGAGTTCTTGTTAAGAGAAGCAACATTTCTAGAGTACATAGTTTCTGCTGAGGGGATCCGAGTTGATTCTAAAAAGATTTAGGCTGTACTTGATTGGAAAGAGCCTAAGAATGTTTCTTAGATTGTAGTTTTCTAGGTCTTGCGGGTTATTATCGGTGGTTTATTGAAGGGTTCTCATTGATTGCAGCTCCTCTGACTAAGCTTCTACATAAGAATATTCCTTTTGTCTAGACTAATGCACAATAACCGAGCTTTGAGAAGCTCAAGTCTATTCTGACTTAGGTTCCTGTTCTGATATAACCTGAATTTGGTAAAGAGTTTGTAGTTTACAGTAATGCGTCGCACGTCAGTTTAGGATGTGTATTGATGTAAGATGGTAAGTTTGTGGCTTATGCATCCTAACATCTTAAGTCACACGAGGGAAATTATCTGACGCATAATCTTGAGTTGGCTATCATGGTTTTTGCCTTAAAGATGTGGAGGCATTATATGTATAATGAGAGGTGTATCATCTACACTGATCACAAGAGCCTTAAGTATCTCCTTACTCAAAAGGAGTTGAACCTTAGGTAATGTAGATGGGTTGAGCTGCTCAAGGATTACGACTGCACGATAGAGTTTCATCCTGGTAAGGCCAATGTGGTGGACGATACTCTCAGTCGTATATAAATGTCTGATTTGAGGGGCGATGTTTACTCGTTTCAGTTTGTTTGATAATGGGAGTCTGTTAGCTGAGTTGCAAGTTAAGCCAACTTGGATTGATCAGATTCGGGAAAAATAGTTGGGGGATGATTTTCTGGTTCTGCGTTTTCATCAGGTTGAGAATGGTAGTACATCTGACTTTGGGTTGAATAATGATGAGGTTATGTGTTTTGGAGGATGGATTTGTGTACCGAACAACTTCGATTTGAGACAGTCGATTCTGAGGGAAGCGCATAGTAGCCCTTATGCTATGCAGCCCGGTAGAAATAAGATAAATCGAGATCTCCGTGAACTATATTGATGGCTGAGTCTGAAACAAGAGGTAACAAATTTCCTTACTTGTTGTCTGACATGCTAGCAAGTTAAGGCTGAGCACCAGTTGCCTTCGAGTTTGCTCCAACCTTTTAAGATTCCCTTAGGGAAATGAGAACGTGTGATGATGGATTTCGTTAGGGGTTACCTTTAACTAAGAAGGATTCTGTTTGGGTCACCGTAAACTGTTTGACCGAGTTTGCCCATTTCATTCCTGTTCGGACAGATTATTCTATGCAGAAGTTGGCCAATCTCTACATTGAAATTGTGAGACTTCACGGGGTTCCAGTTTGGATAATTTCTGATAGGGATCCTCACTTCACGTTTCGATTTTAGAAGAAACCTAATGAAGCTCTGGGTTCGAGATTAGACTTCAGTTCTGTGTTTCATCCTCAGACTGATGGACAATTTGAAAGGGTGATTCAGATACTGGAGGATATGCTTCGGAGTTGTGTGATTGAATTCTGAGTGAGCTGGGAGGATTTTCTACTTTTAGCTGAATTCGTCTACAACAATAGTTTTCAGTCTAGCATCCAGATGGCACCTTAATAGGCTCTATATGGTCGTAAATGTCGTACTCTGCTATGTTGGACTGAGTTGGGTGAACGACAGGTTTTGGGTCCAGAGTTGGTTTCCGAAAGTGATGACAAAGTCAGATTAATTCGGGATCGTCTTAAGGCGGTTTCTGATAGACAGAATTCTTATGCAAATATGAAAAGGAGGGATATTGAGTACTCTGTGGGTGACTTTGTCTTGCTTAAGGTATAACCGTGGAAGAAAGTTCTGCAGTTCGCACGCAAGGGTAAGTGGAGCCCTAGGTTCATTGGGCCGTATTGGATTCTGAAGCGTGTGGGACCGGTCACTTATCAGTTAGAGCTACCTACCGAGTTAGACATATCCATGGTGTGTTTTACGTCTCGATGTTGAGGCGGTATCGGTCTAATCCATCTCACATTGTTTCTATTGAGGAAATCGAGTTAAACCAGATTTGACTTTTGAGGAGGAGCCAATTCAGATTTTAGACCGAGATGTAAAGGTTCTGAGGAGGAAGTCAATCCCGTTAGTTAAGGTTCATTGGTGGAATCATGGCACTAAGGAAGCTACGTGGGAACCTGAGGACTCGATGTGTTAGCAGTATCCTCGCCTATTCGGATCAAGTAAATTTCTAGGTCAAAAATTTTTTAGGGGGTAGACTTGTAACGCATTGACTAATTTATTTTTGTTTCTGTAAATTTTATCATAAATGTGTATCTGCTTCAGTGGCTAAGTGTTCTGGGTATGTGTATGAGGTCTTGGGTTCAAGTCCCATAGTTGGAAAATTTTGCTATTTTGCTCCTAGCCTATCCCTTGGCAGTTTGGCTTATTTTCTAACTCCAGTAAACTCATATTAGAATGAGCTTGCTTGTTTAAGTGGTAAGGTGTTACTTACCTTAAAGTCTTGTGTTCGAATCCCCGCGTGACTGTGGGTGTTAATTTTTGTTTCGATTGTCTGATATAGGTTCAGTGAAACTGAAACTCTGAGGTAGTTGGATGTGGTTAGTGGGTAGGATTTTGGGGGGGATAAGGTTGTTAGTGGATGGAGATGGGGTTTAGTAAATTTTAATTTTTCTATCTCTTCCCAAATACTTTTTTGGATGTTAGTTTCTGCTTTCCTCCTCTATTTGACGTTTTTCCCCCTTTTCTCTTCTCTGCACTTTATTTCATTTTCTCCTTCAATTTTGTTCACACCTTTCTTTTCTTCTCGTTGCAATCTGGAGTTTCGGTGTTTTACGTACGATTGGGTAAGTGGGGATTTCGCTTGTCTATAGGTTTCAATTTCTGTAAGCTATTTGGACTTATTCTTTCCGTTTGAATTTTTAAATGGTGTGAAGTAAAGAAAATTAATTCTCTGTGAGCGTAATGCGCAGGAGTAGTTGGTGAACCTACGGATCCAACAGCCTAAGTCGCGATAGTGGTTGTTCTTATCGGTGGTAAGTTTGTTTGCATGATTCGGTTTTATGATGTTAAATTCATAATTGGTTGTTAGTTAGTTGTGGTAATGTCGTTTCTAGGTTTTGGTAGTCTCAGGATTGTTGTGGTATCAAATCTGAATTAGGTGTGTAACAAAAACATGAGAAAATGAGGTTCGGCGAAAGCCAAAAAAGTGGTCTATCGACGCCACACAGGCATGTGCTAGGCCCTGTAATATCCCGAAATAGGGGTTGCGAGTTTGGAAAATAACTCGAGTGTTAGTGGGCCTCAGAGTGATTTTAATGTATTATTAGAGTTCCTAAAGCCCGAGGATAAAATGGGAGCATTTTGGAAATTTTGAAAATTAGGGGTTAAAAATGGAAAATTGGTTAAGAGAGGCCTTAAGTAAATATTTTGTAAGTTTGGGGCATATAAAATGCCCAGGTAGAGTGGCTTCCGTGTGCCACTTAAGGTTCGGTGCCAAATCTGGTCAGGGGTTCGAGTCCTGAAGGCAACGATTTCGTTTTGTTTTGTTCTTTTGGAACCAGCAAGGGACGCCTGCGAGTGAGGGTTTAAAAGGAAAATGCGATGCAATACTAGCATGAAATTCAAAGTGGCCGAGTGGTTAAGGACTTTGCTGGGGAATGGCGACTAGGAGGACTCGCGTTCGAGTCCTGGAATTCGCACTTGAAGCACTCCATTTTTTGCTTTTAGCGCTAAAGAGAAGGGAGCCAAGGCAGGGATAGTTTAAAAGAAATTCGCAATGAGTTATGGCATGAAAGTTTCAGTAGCAGAAATGGCAGAGCGTTTGGGCATGTTGCTTCAGGTCTCGAGTTCGAGACTTTAAGGGCGCACTTGGTCCCTTTTTATTTTTTACGCCGACGTGGAAGGCCTTGCATGGCCCATGCTGCGCATGCAGTTTTTGGAATAGGCGTACACGCATGCTTGTGGGTGCTGCCCCATGTTGCTGCTTTTTATTGTTTATTATTTTATTAAATGATGGTTATTATTTTATTGATAGTGAGGTATGGTTATAATTTGTTAGTCTAATTTTTGTTAATAATGGGGAATAGATTAAACTTTTGAAATTGGTAACTGAATTTAGCAAAAGAGAGAGAGATGGCCGACCTTTGGTTTTGAAAAAGGAGGGTAATTTGGTCGGTTTTTGGGTTGCCAAGAGAGCATGGCCGAAATTCTTCTTGGGATATTTTTATTTTATTTTTTTTATTCCCCATTTTTGATGCTTGGCCGTTTGAATCTCTCTAGGAGCTATCTTGGTAGGTTTTTCAAGTTAGCAATAGGTGCCAAATTCCCTTGTTTTGTTTACTATCTCCCCACATCATTCTTTTACGTGGCCGGCCTTGTGAATGCAAAGGCATGGCCGAATGACCTCGTTCCATTTTTTTTTAGGGTGCATGGCCATTGATTTGTTTGATCTCTTCTTTCTTTCTGTTCTTGACCGAGAGAGAAATTGAAAGAGTAAATTTGAAGCTTTGGTCTTGGAGGAGCTAGAGAACTTTCGGCTAATAACATGTTGCTTGCATGGCTTCCTCACTTTGATGTTAGCCGATTCTAACAATATTTTTTTAGTAGGATTTTGATAACTTCGAGAACAAATCGACAAGATCGAGTGGAGTTTCGGGATCAAAATAAGCTAGGTAAGTGGTTGTAGAATTCGGCCTAAGGCCATGCTATTGGTACTAAGGGTGACTGATTTCGGTTATGTGTTCTAGGAGCAAATCGATAGAAGTAACAAAAGCTTTCGGGATTTTAGTCGATATTAGATTCGATAAGTCAGAACCTCGCTATAGTCAGGTACGTAGTTATCGCACTGTTCTTTTGTTGTTATATGTGTTGTGTGTATTATTTCATGTAAAAGTATGTATATTGAGCATGTTAATCGAAATAAAAGCTATGATGATGGATACCCGTGGTGGGTGATGAGTAATCAGGTTAGTGGTTATTGTATTAACCTTTCGATTATAAATGATTATCGATGAGTGTAAAATAATGTGATGACATGTGATGTGTAATTATATATATGGATTATGTGAATATGGGCTTTGAAATTGTGTACTTATGTGTATGGATTATGTGAATATGGGCTTCAAAATTGTGTAATTATATATATGGACTATGTGAATATGGGCTTCGAAATTGTGTAACTTTGTAATTGTGTATTTATGTGCATGTACTGTGTGGATATGGGCCAAGCCCACATGTGAGGACATGTGTTTAACTATGCACTGAGTCTTGGTGACTCACTCTATTTGTATAAAACCTTTCAGGTGACGCTTAACGCTTGGACCGGGTTTGGAGAGGATACAAAGGTGGCCATGCAAAAGTGAATTTTCATGCAAAGGAATCTCTTGGTTAATGAATTAAATATTTATGTTTTCCGTATTTTGATTAAGTGTGTATTGTAATAAGGCCCACTAAAGTATTTCATTTCTCTTTTAAGTATCTTTATTATGCCCTATTATGGATGTATGATTTAAAGGTTGATTACAAATAGTTTTATTTTCTCAAGTAAAGCTTGAACCCGATATATTTATAACAAACTTCGACTTTTACTTAGAATATTGCAAGTCACGAAAATGTTTTATTAAAGGAAAAACAAATTTTCAATGGTTTATTTCTTAAGTAAGAATGTTTTTCGAAAGTGTTCCGCAGTGACATTCCAAATTCGGTCGGATTTAATGGGTCGGGTTTGGGGTGTTACAGGCCCTGTGACCGACCGTTCGTGATGGGCGAGTGTGTGGCCGTATGGGTCACACGGGCTGGGCCGATTTAGGTGTGTGGACCACGGGCCAAGCCGTATGGGCCTCATGTACAAGGCCAATTTAGGTGTGTAGGCCCACACGAGCTTATGGGCACAAAATTCTAAAATTTCCCTAGGGTCACATAAGTCATTTTGATCGATTGTGGGCCTTCCGTAGGGTCGGTAAGGGCAAACAAACCCTAATGCATGATACCTTCTGTAGTGATCTGTGAGGCGACATTTCGCTGATTTACTAGCAGCTTGGCTGCATTTTGATAAGTGTCATAAAAACACTAAGTGGTGTGTAGGGTTGGGTGGATGTTTTATACCCCACATAGTGTGTTGGGATGGTCGAAGATGGTGTGTAGAGGTTGAGGGTAGGACTTTGCATATATGTATGTATCTGATAATCTAATTCTGATAAGGACTTATGTCTAATTCTATTCTGGTATACTGAAAATTTGAATTTGATGCATGTTGTCTCAGTTAAATTACACATTGAGTTTATGAAAACTCACATCTATTTGTCTGTTCTGTTTAAGTAATCCTCAGGCGTAAGCGGGTCGGTGCGACGGAGTCTCTATGGTGACCACAAGTTCGTGATTTTCCTTAAGTAATGAATTTTATTTAAATTATGGATTATTTCTGAGAGTATTGTAATTATTGGACTCTCCAGACTGTTTGATTTTATTTTTGGTTTTGGATGTGTTTTTTACTTTTATACTGTGGCGTTTGACAAAACCACGGTTTTACACAAACAAAAGTTTTTCTGAAAATACAAACTTGGTTTTCATCTTTAACAATATCAAACTTCCACTGCGAAATAAGTTTTCTGAAAGAGAAAATTAACAATGTTTTCCTTAGCGAATATAATAATATGTTTGATAGAATGTGGATTCTTTTTAGTAACAAATAAACGTGATAAATTTAACATAATAAGATTGATTTCAAAACTCTTCTTCATAACATTCTCAGATTCGGCCATAACGTCTAGGCCGGGTTTGAGGTTTTACACTGCTAGTAAGGTCCCTTTTAAAGTAGCTAAAGTATACCCTCATGGAGCAATTGAAGTCAAAGACATGCAGACGAAGGGTCACATTTAAAGTCAATGAACAACGCTTAAAGCACTACTGGGGTGCTCATGTGCATCGAGACAAATAGTCCATAGACCTCCAAGACATTTATCCTCATCATTTCGAAATTATTTTATTTTATTCTAATTCTAAGTTTCTCCTAGTTGTTTCATTTAATTTTTTTCACTGTAATAATTTTTGTTTAGTTGGTATTGCAGGTATTACTTAGGAAGAAGCAAAAGGTTGAACATCATAGAAATCGGTACCATGGCAACGGTTGTGTAGCTCTTGAGAAATGAGATTGTTAGGAGAAATGAGTTGGCCCAATTTTTGAAGGAGCTTAAGATGTTGGGTCCCATTTGCGAGAGTTAAGCCCAATACCAATTTCCCCAAAACACTTGGCCAAGGAATTTTTTATTTCCCTCCTATTCCCATAGCACGTTGAGCCACTAAACCACGTCAGGCCTATCCAATCACCCACGTCAAGCCATAATTACCACTTACATTATCGCCGTTACTTCTACCTTTACCCTAATCCCATCCTTTTTCCTCACGGTTACGCTAACTCTTTTATCCCTCAAAATTACTTGTGCCTTCTCAACAAGTAATATTTTTCCCTTTTCTCTTCTAAATCGACGTTGTTCCTAACCCGTAACAATGGCTAGATGATTTACCCCTCAAACTATTATTGTACCACCACGAATGTTCTTCAATGCTGCAGCAGAGGAGAGTATATGAACAATATATCCAAGAGACCATTTTGCCTCGAAAAGGCTTTCTTTTCAAAGATGAACCTTTTATGGGGTATGACGTCTCCATCTCGTCTGTGGTAGAAAAACATGGTTGGCAAATCTTTTGCTTGCATCCTGAGGATGTTTTGACTAAGCTTGTTCGTGAGTTTTATGCTCACTTCACTTCGCCCAATAACACTTTCATATTTGTTCGAGGTGCATCGGTGTTGTTTGATGAGGACAACATCAACGCTTAATATGGGCTCTCCGATGTACATGACAAACATTCTCAATTCGTTGCAACCGTCACCTCTGATGGGTTGAATCAGGTCGTGCAAGACCTTTTTGTTGAGGGAACTCAATGGACGGTATATAGGGAAGGCTGTTACACAATTTAAGGGTGTCCTTAAAGCTTAGTTGCAGAGTTTGGTATCATTTCTTAAATATGCGATGAACCCCTTCTACCCATAACTCTACAGTCTCTAAAGAACGGATGTTGTTTGTTCCACTCCATAATGATGGGTAGAAGGATTAATGTGGGAAAAATAATCTTCAATGAAGTCCATCGTTGTACGCTGAAAAATGTAGGGAGTATCACCTTTCCATTCCTAATCATTGCACTTTGCCAACGCGTCAAGGTCCAAGTCCAGCCCAGCGAGGATGTAACCTCAAATAAGGGGGCAATCACAAGGGTTATTCTAGCCAAAATATCTAGAGTGGCCTTGCCGTAGTAACAACCACATGGCTCAGCTTCTACATCCTCTACACCAATGTTTTCCACAGCAACCACTTCTACTTCCAGCAGTCTATTTGAGCAGCAGCTGCTCAGCTCATTTGTGAGGTTGCAGAAACAATTACAACTCTTCGAGACTTAGCAACTTCGAATTGCTGCAAACTTGGCAAAGGCACAATAAAGAATGGCCATTTTATGGGCCTATGTGGATAAGAGAGATGTTGCTTTAAAGAGGCCCCTTCAGAAGAATTTTACCAAGCCCATGCCTTCATTCCTTGAATTTCCTAAGGAATTGCAGGCAACTATCGAAGAAGGGATGGCCACAGTAGAGCCAGCTGAAGTAGAGCCTGAAACCACCAACCCTGCTACTGAAGAGAAAGACACCAAATCACCTGATGAAGACACATAAAAGACTGAAGCAGTCCACATAAAGACCAATAATGACGGGACTGAAAAAGCAACTCCTACACCGGCACCACCGAAGGATAGTACTGCAGCTATCCCATCTATATCTCCTGAAGCAATGACTGAACAAGACCTCAAAATCAATCGTATCATTGATGAGATCACCAAGTCCAACAACGAAAAGGAGGACGGCACGAAAGTCCACCCGTCAAATTTGAAGCAACAATAATCAAGCTCCGAGCCAGGGGAGTTCTTTTCCTTTTATTTCATCATAACATCCATATGTTTGCCATGACATTCTAGGTGTAAATATATTCTTGCATTCATGATTCATGTCTGTGCATGCATTGAGGATAATGCATCTCTTAGGTTTAGGGGTGTGTTGAGCATTTAGGATGCATAAGAAAATTAGTTAAGCATGTTCATTTTGCATTGACACACGTAATTACCAAGGATTGTTTAGACTGTTATGAGTGTGATTTTTATCTGTGATGTTCGATGAGGAGATTAATTATTTAATAAGCGTAGCAAAAAACACCGCTATAGATAACGTCGCTAAATTTTACAGTGCTTATGTGGGAAAATGCCACTAACTTTAACAGATTTTATCAACCCATTTTATTTCATATAGAATCCAAATTTTCAACATATCTTACCGTAACATCGAATCCAACCAAAAACTTCAAATCTAAATTATACTATCACGAAAGAAATATGTATATGATATAAATTAATAAATGAAATAACAAAATATATTGTATTTTAAAGTTATATTGTTAAGATATTCTTACAATAAAAAAGTAAAAGTCTAAGATGGTGGATTCTGCGATTGATTCTGTTGAAACATCTTCATCATATTTTGAATTTGTAGCTGGAGTTCGTCATATTTTCTTGTTGCCCCTGCTTCCTTTGCTATTGCCTCCACTTTAAGTTATAGCTGGAGTTCATCATATTTTTTTTGAGCCTCTGCTTCTTTCGATGCTGCCTCTGTTTTAAGTTGAGCAATTTGCTCAATTGTGCTCACTTGCATCTGAGCCATCTGGTCTCTTAACCTTTGAACTTCAGCTTGAGCCTGATTCGCCGAAGGCGTATATTGCTGCGAGCTGGGTCCAAACTATTGGGTTGGGTTAACAAAAGATCCTTAAAATTGAACTCGACCATACCTTTCAAGACCGAAAACTTCAGTAATAATTCGGTAATCAATGTCGTCCAGATTAACAGAACTATCACTTGAAGCGATCGCTTAATACTTCGCTCTTTTATCCTTTAGTTTCTCCTAATAAATCAATTAAGGAAGACTCAATTGTGCTCACTTGCATCTGAGCCATCTGGTCTCTTAACCTTTGAACTTCAGCTTGAGCCTGATTCGCCGAAGGCGTATATTGCTGCGAGCTGGGTCCAAACTATTGGGTTGGGTTAACAAAAGATCCTTAAAATTGAACTCGACCATACCTTTCAAGACCGAAAACTTCAGTAATAATTCGGTAATCAATGTCGTCCAGATTAACAGAACTATCACTTGAAGCGATCGCTTAATACTTCGCCCTTTTATCCTTTAGTTTCTCCTAATAAATCAATTAAGGAAGTAGAAACGAAATATATAATCAAACAAATGCAACATAATTTTGTACTATTTGCATTACAAACGATGAATTAAACCATTATAATTAAACATGATAGATATTTAAAATAATTCAAATTTTATTAAGTAAATATATCATAATTTCTACAGCTTCAGTAGTCATAGGAGATCCATCTTTCTTTCTATATGTAATGTCAAAAAACTGAAGGCGTCTAACTTTTTGACCAGACGGCAATTTCTACAATATAGTAGGAAAAATATTATTTAATTAGTAGAAAGTAATTAATATTTGACACAGTTAATAAATTCAAAATAACTCGTCATCAGCTACACAAGCAAAACTTTTCGACCCAGCTGTGTTCTTGAATTTTTGTTTTTGCCTACTTGTAGTTCCTACTCGTGCACGATCCTACATTATAAAATTATTATTATGTATATAGTAAATACTATAAACCAAAATAATTATAAGAGTTTGGAAGTACGTAATACCTTTCCTTTCTTTGAATTCTAAAATCTAACTGCATCTTCCTATTGCTACTTTAGCATTCCCGGCGGGACATTTCGCTGAAACCTCTAAAGCAAATCTCTCTTGCAAATCTCTATTTCTTTCCTAATGTTTTCTTCACATAATTATCCAAGACCTCTAAAACAAATCTCTCCTGCGAATAATACAAGTTTAGAAAGTAAATATAAATGAAACTTAAACTAAAGTATTATAAGTTATATTCACTTTATTACCTTAATATTATTGAGAGCTTGATTTTTGTTGCTATCAGGCATATGATGCCATGACTTGTAGTTGATTGGCAACAGATTGGCATTTCTTGCTATAATGCCCAAGTATCTTGCTAAAAGTTAAGCTTTTGATCCAATAGGCTGACCATGATTGTTTCTAGATATTTTGACACGCTCCACAGAATTTAAACCGTATAAATCCTTTAATAGCGTATGTCCTCGAGTTTTATGCCTCCCACCACTTTCAGCTAAAAAAATAGTATATGATAATATAAGAATTTGAAACAAAAATCAATAATAAAAGTCAACAAGCATGTAAATTAAAGTTAACATTACTTTGAATTTCTACAGGTTCGTCAACTGTATTTGGAATATTTGAAGATCCAATAGCAGTTTCTTGATCACTATTCGTTTCTTCTGAATTTGGAGGATTTTGAATAATACTTAGATCTCGCAATCTTCTTCTAGGCATATTATCTGCAATACACATGAAATAGTTAAAATATTAGTAATTAATTACAACAATAATAGTACATATAAAATATTTGAAATATTTAACAAGATCAAGATTTAAATTATAATATTACATATAATTTAAAAATTGTAAAATCTTACTACATCATGATTCGTAAATATCTCCATCTATATCCTGGTGAACCCATTGAAATTGTGTACTAGTACTAGGGATAGTTTCATTTAAGTTTTGTTCTGGAAAAGACAGTTATTGATCTTTCATCGATGTTATCTCTACCTCCATTGCCCATGTTAAAGAAGTCTCTAAGGGCGTTATGGAGTACAATGTACCAACCCTCATCAATTGTATCTTTCGAGTAAAAAACTTGTTTGACTTGAGAAGCTTATCTATCAATTATTGTCCTGTGTGAATTAATTTAGAGAAGTTCACCATTGCAAAACTAAATTGATCTTTTTGAATGCTGCGAGCAGTATTAACATCAGCCCAATCACATCGAAATAAGATAAATTTTCGTTTGCCATAGTAATCCAACTCAATAATTTCCATAAGAAGTCTGTAATACTTTACATTTCCCTCAACAGGATTATTGTCCCTAGCACTATCATAACTTGCAATTGAAGAATTAAATACTATTCCATAATTTTGAGTCTTCCTCAATTTTTCGCAAGATTTTATATGAAACCTGAATCCATCAATGAGGAAGGCATTATATCTTTTTACTACTCTATTCGGACCTTGAGAAAGCCATTTAACTTATTCATTGACATCCTTTCCACTCCAAACCTATTGAATTGAAAGTAAATTGATTAATTATAACGTTATACGAAAACATTATTATTTGTCATTGAAAGCTTCAGTTGCATATCGTCTGCCCTAACCATTCGTGAAAAGATTCTGTGAATAACTTATGAATCTCTCGATGTTGTAATTTTCGGGAGTGTGAACGAGATCTCAAGACTTGTTTGTATTCACTATGTTAAAAATTAAATTACTTGGTTAGAAGATAAACAAATGAAAAAGACGAATATTTATCAAATTCTAAAACTTACTTGTGTAATAGTTTAATTGAATCGTGGTGAAAAAGAGCATATCAATGTGCTTGTACCTAAAATCTATCATCTAAGTGTGCAATTTCAACTTTACCGATTAGTTGTCCATAACGTCGAAATAGATAAGTTTCAGCTAAGTTATGATTAGTGAGCCCAACATTTCTACTTGGTCTATTCAGTCTTGTTTCAACATCTTCTAAATATCTAGAGCAAAAAGCTATACACTCCTCTGCTAAGTAACTTTCAGCAATTGATCCTTCTGGATAACGCTTATTACGACAATAAGACTTCAATTTGCATAGGAACCTAAACACGATATACAACATTTTCAAAATTTGTAATTAAAGGTATATTCATGAATGAACGAAAACTTTGTAAATAAATTAGCACCTCTCTATAGGATACATCCATCGATATAAAATTGGTCCACTAAGTTTTACTTTATGAAGGAGATGGATTAGCAAGTGCACCATAATAGTGAAAAATGAAGGTGGAAAGATCTTCAAGTTGCATAAAGTCAATGCGGCTCGATGTTGTACTTTCTCAAGTTCTTTAACAATCAAAATTTTGCCACAAATAGCTTTCATTATATTGGATATTTCAATTATACAAGTCGTCAACTTTTTTGAGATACAACACCGTAAAGTAGCTGGCAGTAAATCTTGTATCAAGATGTGATAATCATGTGATTTTAGAGAATATAATCTTTGATCTTTAAGACTAACACATCGAGATATATTTGATGCATACGTATCTGGGATCTTTATATCCTTCAACACCGTACAGAACACTTCTTTTTCATTCTTCGACATTGCAAAAATAGAAGGTGGAAAACGAGATTTTCCATTCGGAAGTAATTGAGGATGAAGATCATTCCGAATTCCCATGTCAATTAGATCAAGTCGACTCTTAAAATTGTCTTTTAATTTTCTATCGACATTGAGAATTGTCCCGATGATGTTCTCGCAAACATTCTTTTCAATATGCATGACATCAAGATTGTGTCACAAAATGTAATGCTCCCAATAAGGCAACTAAAAAAATATTTTTTTTTCCACAAGTCCTCCTCATTAGGGTTATCCTCTTCATCAGATTCATCATCACTCTGCTGGTCAACATCGCCAACATACGCCTCCCTCGATCTTCTCTTTGTTTATGTGTTGGGTGGTTGATTCATCTTCTCATAACTAAAATTGATATCTTTTAGCATGAACAAGATTTCAGATCCAATGGTCTACTCATGAGCTTCTCTGAACTCTTCAATACCATCAAATAAAGTCCTCTAAAATCTAAATCTATGCTTTCTATCTAACCACTGATGACGCCCTATATAAGAGAACTTATTCCCATTATATAACCACTTCGAGCATGTTTGCGTAGCACAACAAGGACAAATATAACGTCCTTTGGTACTCAAACCAGATAAATTGGCATAAGCCGAGAAATCATTAATAATCCATAACAAAGTTGCACATAAATAAAAGTTCTCCTTTCTCAATACATCATATGTTTCAATACCCGCCCATAACTGTTTCAACTCTTCAGTAAGTGGCTGGATATAAATTTCAATATCAATCTTGGGACCTTTCTCTCCAAAGATAATCATAGATAAGATAAAAGAAGATTGCTTCATGCAAATCCACGAAGGCAAATTGTAAGGAACAAGCACTACAGGCTAAGTACTGTCGAAGTACTCATGATTTTAAAAAGGATTAAATCTATCAGATGCTAGCCCAAGCCTCACATTCCGAGGATCACTTGCAAAGCTTGGAAATTTACTGTCAAATGATTTCCAAGCTAAAGAATCTGCAGGATGCCTTAATAATCAATCATAGGTTCGTTGATCATGATGTCACCTCATAAACTTGGTTATATTTGACGACATGAAAAGCTTTTAAAGCCTTGGTATTAGTGGAAAATATCGCAAAATCTTTACTGGCTTCTTTCTTGACTGTGCCTTACCTTCATTCTCATTCACATGTTTTGCATTCCTATTCATCCAACGAGATTTACAGCAAACATGACAAGACTATTGATTTTTTCGATCACCCCAATACAACATGCAGTCATTTGGGCAACTATGAATTTTTTCGTACCCAATGCCTAAATCCTTTATCAGTTTCTTAATATCTTTGCATGAATGAGGATTTTTGCAAACGGAAACATATCTCTTAAAAACTCTAACAGCAGCGTAAAAGATTTTCTGGTCCACCCTCCCAAACATTTTAAGTGAAAAAGACGAATGCAGAAGGATAGTTTTGAAAATTTCAGTCCCTTATAAAGTTTTTCATTCATTTCAATAAGTAACTTATAGAACTTTGCCGCTTCTCCATTTGGCTTTTGATCAGGTGCACTTCTTCCTATTTCAGTAAAAGCATTTCCACCAATATCACAATCATCGGATGCAAAAATTTCAAGTGGAAACGATTGCAAACCATGACTGTGCATATTAAATACATCCCGCAACATACCTTCCATGTCATCTTCTCTAACAGACTGATGGTGAGCATTATGAGGATAAGTCGGATTAATCATTGAAAAGGTTCTACGAGGTGTACACTTTCCATGAAAAATTTATTTTTTATACCCCTGAATAAAGCCATCAACAAATAGATGTTCGTAAACAACTTCACGAATATGCCAATTGATGTTGCCACACTTCTTACACGGGCAAAGAATCATATTCTCTTGGCTTGCATTTTGAAATGAAAAATTTAGAAAAGCTTGTACTCCATTTCGATAGTCGTTGCTTATCCTTGACAAATCCATCCAACTCTTATCCATTTCGTAGTTCTTGAAGTCTAAAGTTGACAATAAATTACGGTTACTTAAGTATTCTAAATAGATTTAAATCATGTCTTTGTACTAAAATATATAATATAAATGGTTAAAAACAGGTGATGTCATGCCTATTATTATAAAGCAATAATATTATAATTTTATTAAATTAATATAATATCTTATATTTATATTGAATTACACTTTCATTATAATTTAAAGTTTATAAATAAGTAATATCTTATTATTTAATGACTTATTAACTAAAATACAAAATCATATTATTATATTAAAAATACGAGAAATTAGATAAATATTGAATTATACTTTATATTCATATTATTTTACACTACTACTGTAATTTGAACTATTATTTCTATTAACACTAAATAAAAATTTAAATAGATAAAAATTGATTTATACTTTATATTCATCTTAAATTGTAATTTAAACCATTTAAATTTATAGATAAGCAATGTCTTATTATTTTTTCACTTAAACTTGAAAAATTAAATTTGTAATTATACTAGTCATTTAAATAGATTGAATTAAAATTTTATTATAATTTTAAATATCAGAAAAATAATATCTTATTATCTTAAATTACATCTCAACATAAAATATATTATTATATTAAAAGCAAATAGAAAATTTGAATACATCAAGTCTTATAAAATACTGAATTACGTCATTCATATTGAGTTATATTCAATGTAATTTAAAATTATTATATTATAACTAATTATAAATATCGCTAATATTTAAGATAAGATTTTATTATAGTGGGATTTCTTATAGTGGGATTTCTTGGAATTTTTTTAAATCAGCGGTTGTGGTTGAAAGACAGAAATGAGTAGATTGCAGTCGTTTGATCAAGTCACATTAAAAACTAGAAAAAATGACCATGTGACTTGAAACCTATTAAATTTGTTATGTATATATTATTTTTCTCTCGAAATTAGTTTATACTATTTTATATTCTTGTTTGATTACACTTTTTTTTAATTTAAATTGTTGATATTTATAAATAAACAATTTTATTAGTTTAAATTGTCTTTTGTTTAGTCAAAGTGGATATTATTATATTAAAATTAAACATTTGAAGATAAAGTCCACTAAATATTGAAGTACACATTATATTCGTCTTTAATTACATTTTCATTATAATTTATAATATTATTTTTATAATTATATTAAAGTTAAAAAATTGATATAGACAAACTCCAATTAATATTGATTACACTTTACCTTCGTCTTGAGATACACCTTCATTATAATTTAAAGCATTAAAATTTACAAATAAGTAATAATTTATTATATAAATACACCAACATGGAGTAACAAACATAATATCAAGCTTTCCAGCTTGTTTTCATAAAATATTTCATAAACAGAATAACAAACAAAATCCACCAAGGTGCGCCTATCCTTTTTAATTTCTCGACCCAACTTTTCCGCATTTCGCATATTGTAACAAGTTTCAACTTGCTATGTCCACCTCTATCTGTCACCCTCATCACAGTTTAGTTGTAGCTTGATATTGAAAAACAGAAGCATAATGCTTGGTGATATGAATGCATTAGAGTTGTCGTGTTCACAGCTTTAACCTCTAGGAATTCATTATGTACTTCTGATTAGTTGGCAGATAACATTGTCCCAGTGCAGGTCTCAAGTGTTTGATGGGTGGAGAGGGGAACACTTAAGACCTGCACTGGGACAATGTTATCTGCCAGCTAATGCTGATAACTACGTATTTCCAAACCGAAACTTTAATGTTTCCCCAAACCAAAACCCTGCAAGAAAACAAATTAACATTAATAAACCCAGTACAGTAGATAAACACACCAAGTGCTAGCAAATATTTACCTAAACCAGCTTGCAAATAGAAAACAAAAAATCGTGAAGCTTCCTCGAATGCTAAAAAATTTCCTAAACATCGAAATTGCTAAACCTTCATTAGTACCACATCTTAAAACTGGTGTGATAAAAACTCAAATTATAAGATAAATTTTAAACTTGGAAGCATTTGAGTAGAAGATATCAACAACAATAACACATATCGCTAGATTGGGTTATTATGTGTTATATCATATAATTAGAAGATTACTATTTACACATATCTATATCGAAACTCTAATGTTTAAATAAAAGTTTATTATTTTGTTTCCACAAAAATTGAATTTTTATAAGTGAATGTCTCGTTAACTAGTATATCAATCACAAAAATTGGAATGGCTATATGTCAAAATTCAAGTTGCAGGGCATGCCAATTAGTCTTTAGACTTCAACTCATATAGGAAATCGTTTACCTTTCACATAAATTCTTCCAAAACAAAAAATATACATTTAGGGTAGATTAATATATTCTATATTTGTATTTTGTTAATATATATATATATAGGAAATCGTTTACCTTTCACACAAATTCTTCCAAAACAAATGCTTATGTTCTTAAAAAGAAACAGTGCTACTAAATAATTTAGTTAATTAAGCACTTATGTTCTTATTACCCCAATTTTCTAAGCACCCAACTAAAAATGATCAAATTTTGAATTTTAAAAAATTAACTAAACCTACAAGTATGGTACAAGACTAATACTAAAAATTAATCAAATGGATTTACCTGCTACCCCAATCATATATTGTGTTCTTCTAAAAAACAGATTACTGCAAATTAATCATATACCAATTCGTTCCTCAATATCT
This sequence comes from Gossypium bickii, assembly GCA_025503065.1. NCBI lineage: Eukaryota > Viridiplantae > Streptophyta > Magnoliopsida > Malvales > Malvaceae > Gossypium > Gossypium bickii. The sequence continues at coordinate 23,282,345 of CP106715.1, forward strand.
AACAGTCATATACCAGTGCATGAACAAAGATAGGCCGGGATGTACTTCAAAAATTACTTTAAAGAACAAAGAGTTTGAGCTTCTCATAATCAATTATACTTCAAAAATAACCCAATAAAACCCTAAAAAATTACAGTCCCAACTCGTAAAATTCAACAACCCAATAACATTATCTGAATTTAAAAAAATATAAAAAAATATAGAATGAAATGAAAATTTACCAGATTATTTGCACAAATCGGGAGAAATTTTTGGAGAAAACGAAAAGAATGGTAGGTCGTTTATACAGAAGAGATGTTTCTGGTGTGGTGTTTATACAGAAGAGAAAAGGGTTAGGATTTGAAAGATGAGAAAATAATTTAACAAACAAAAAAAAATGAAAAAAATAAAAACTTACATGGCGATGCAGAAGAGAATTGTCGACGGCGATGCAGTAGAGGACTGTCGATAATGATGTGGCAGAGGATTGTCGATGGCGATACAGTAGAGGATTGTCGACGGCGATACAGTAGAGGACTAAGGGATTTGATTTAGGGTTTAGGGATTTGATTTGGGGAAAAAAAGAGATTTGGGAAAATGATTAATTTGGGGAAAAAACTAAGGGATTTCGAGAAACTGGGGAAAAAGCTAAGGCTATCAAAACGGTATTGTTTCAATAAAAATAAAAGGATACTCACAGCATTTATGGGCAAAACGTCGCTATTGCTTTACCTTTTGCAGCGCTTATGCAAAAACGCCACTACTGCTTTACCTTTTACGACATTTTTCTCATAAACGCTGCTATTGCTTTACTTATTGCGGCGTTTTTCGATTAGCACCACTAATGGTATAACTTTGCGGCGTTTTCGATCCAAACGCCACTTAAAATGCCTCTAAAACCATAATTTGCTATAGTGATTGGTATTTTTAAAGCTTGAATTGTACTTAAGTGTTATTACATGTTGCTTTTAATTGCCTGTGGGGAGGACTTGGTTGGTGGTTAATTGGCAGGTGCAGAGTGTAGGAAAAGGAGTAAAGGATTGAAGGTCTGTCGTGACCAATTTTAGATAGTTTGCCAACACAAATGCTGTGGCAATGCCTAGAAGATGCCTAGTCAACATTCAATACGTACCGTTCTCAACCCTAGTTGTACTTGTACTAGATAAATCCACCTAAAAAAGAGAGGATTATGGGCTGATGGACCTGCCCTAGAAGGTCAAACTTATAAAATCCATAGAGGGAAACATAGAAAAGGAAGCAGTTTTTTATGGAAAAAATGAGGAGCAACTTTTGATAGGAAAGAAGGGAACAACCAAGAAAGAAGGCGGCTGAAGAAGGAGAAAACAACCACATCATCTTTGGCAGCTGCAAGACGTTGCATTGCTAGTGTTGATAGCTGGATAGGTGAAAGCTATCATATCATATTTTCTCCTTTGGTTCTTACCACGCTGGTGTTATTGATGATGTTGGTTACTGCATTATACTCGAACTTGATTTACCCAACTATGAGCTAAATCTCTTAGGCTCAGAATTACTTTGCTGAACCATTTAATTTCTATTAATGTTTAAAGTTCAAGTTGGAATTATTCTGCTATTTTATCCAATGGTATTTCATGCTTTATGCAATATGTATATTGACAAATCTGCAACAAGTTATTAAAAATAACTTAATTCTGACAGGGTTAGGTTAACTAGACAGACATTGGATAATATGAGTGAATGATAACTTATTTATTTGCATCAACCTCTGGACATAGAGCCTTGCCTCATACGAAAGAAGGTAGAAAATATTAGAGGTAGCCTGACTCAAGTCTATAGACATATAGTACCTTAGGGGAGGTAACCCAAGGTTTTGCTCTAGAAAGAAGCAGACTATTGTAGAAACCTATCGAGTAGTAGAATGTTCAAGACTTTGTTGTGACATTAATAGTTAGAAAAGGTAGATGCATTAGTAATCCCAGTCGTCCTAATCAACATTGTAGTTCCTTAATTTTCTTTTCTGTAGTTTCTTTGTCGTGGCATTCTTGTTTCGTTTACTTGTTTTGTTTTGCACATTCTATACATAATCATTCTCTCATTTTGCCACTACATTCTCACTGTTATTTTGCTTTAGCATTAATCAAGCCTAACTCTAATACCTTGACCAAATTATACCTATCTAATCCATGTGGAGACAATCTCATTCATCACTTTATTACTTGTTCAATGTGTATACTTATACAATTCACATATCATATTCACTCGTGACAAACCTCATCAACATATTTACCAATAGAAGATGATACCAAAACTTGTTTCACCATTTTAATCTCACATCCATCGTTCAACCATTGCAATTTATAAGGTTGGGGATGGTTTGATGTCGACAATACAAGTTCCTTCACTAAAGTTGAACTTGTAACATTAGTGCAGCTTCCTCCGTCGATGATCGTACTACACACCTTTCCATTGATGTGGCATTGGGTATGGAAAATATTTTCTCTTTGCGGATCTTCTTCATTAGCTTGTATTCTCAAATTTCTTTTGACAACAAGAAGTTCACCTTCCATCGGATATTCTAACTCGCTCGTCTCTTTCAATGGTGGCATGGTTTCTTCTACAGATTCACCTGCGGATTCGATCTCTCCATTGTCTTTGAAGATCATTATGTTCCGGTTAGGGCATTGACTCGCAATGCGTCCTCTCCCTAAACATTTGAAACAAAAAACGTCTCTTGACATCCCTGTTTTCATGTTGGTTTTATCTTTAATTGAAACATGATTTTTTTTATCTTAAAATTATTAGATTTTTCTTTTATTTGAGGCACAACTTCCTTTCTGTTTGCATTTTGGCTCCAAATAGAGGTAGAGCCCAAGTTGTGTACCGCCCTAGCAATTCCTTTCCTCTTTAATTGTCTCTTCACTTTAATCGCCATGTGGACCATATTTGTTAGCTCAACATAATGTTGTAACTCCATTATGTTGGCAATTTCACGGTTTAGTCCCGCTAAGAATCTCATCATGGTGGCCTTGCAATCCTCCTTAATGTTGATTCGGATCATCGTGACTTCCATTTCTTTTTGGTAATCCTCCACACTTTTGTTTCCTTGTGTGAGACTTTAATGCTTTTGGTAGAGGTCCCTTTAGTAGTGATTAGGTATGAACCTCCCGTTAGAGTATGCCTAAAGACCAATCATGAGATGATTGTAATCACATATTCATTCTACCTTGTTTATTAATAAAAGGCATTGCCATTGTTATTTAGTTTCACTTTCTGTGTGTGTAAAATAAACCGATTTATAATAATGTCCCATGAATAATAGTATTATTCTTAAAAAGTCCTTAGTCAAGTATTATTGTGGGCTTGGACAACAATAATGCATTAAGACTAATATGTAATTGATTGATGACAAAGTGTTGTCATTGACACAGGGATGTCAAAATCAATAAATGAGTACATTTTAGAGAACGATATTTTGGACTAACCCGCTATGAGTATGTTTTTTGGATTATTATATAATAGTCACAACATTACTCATAGTGATAACTATGTATACGGTCCTTAGACTTGAGATCATCATTGTCCCAACATAGTAAGTCATATATTTTGGTACAGCCAAACATCTATTGTAACGGGTTGTACTACAAAGACTGATGCTGGGTATGCCACAATCTATGTAGTGGGATATGATTGATCAAGATAGAATTTGTTTGTCCTACATAATGGGAGCAATATCTTAGGCCACTTGATGAAGTGAAACTAGAAATGCATGGCCATACTCAAATAAGTTAATATGAGATATTACAGTTATTTGTTTATTGTATTCTATTTCTGGTATCAAGAAATATGATATTGGACTTCGCAAGTGTGACTATTCCATGACTTGTGTCCAATTGAGTTATAAAGGACAAAAGGATATAATACATGAATATTTATCACAGAAAGGTTATGTCAAACCATGATTTCCTGTAACTTGGGTAGCAATGATGAATTGCTAGATGTCACTCATTGCTTATAACGTTAGAAATGTTCTAGTATCACTACCAATACCATAATAGCCTACAGGGTCACACCTTATGGTTGAAACGAACAAAATTTAAACATAGTTGGTATTAAATTTAACTGTCACAAGAATTATATTAATTATTGAATTAATTTAATTTGACAGTTAAATAATAAACACAGTATATGTACAAATTCGTTGTGCAAGAATAGAGAACTTAGTTAAAATAAATGTATGAATTTGATTCATATAAAATATTAATTATGTATTGTTTACCAAAATTATTAAAATAAACTATTATAATAATTTCAGTCAAACATAACATATATGCAAATTAATATCTTTTTGGAAAGGATATTACATTATGACATTTTCCATATATTTTTTGGCACCAAAAATGGGTGATTCCAGTTTTAATATGGATATTAAAATAAAAGAATCATAAAAACCATAAGGTTACCAACATTAACCATAAAAAGGAAAAGAAACCTAGGTTTAGTAGCCACATTTTTTTCAAAAAAAACTCTTTGAAACATTCAGATAGAGTTTTTGTATGTTCGTTTGCAACTAGGTAGACTATGTAGAGGCCAGAATGATTCTGTTGCAGCTTAGGATCGACAGCGTGCAAAGGGGATAAAACCAGCAGTGGTTCCTTCATATTTTTTAGATTTCGTATAACACCCTAAACCCGTCCTAGACAACCGGACCAAGTCTAGAGAGTTAAATTATCAATATTAGGAAACCACACTTATAACGCAGTCAGAATGAAACCATTCAACATATTATATCCATCACAACAATTAACTAACTACATAATCCTCCCAACATCACAATAGCATAGAATATTGGAATTACTAATAGTAGAATTTAAAGGAAAGCTAAAAGGGTTTGATCGAGCTCCCACAGCGTCTACCCGTTCAAGTTTGAGAGCCATATGAAATCCAGTCAACAACGAAATAAGTTGTGAACTCAGTGCATAAAAGATGTTCGTTCAATTAAAACACATATAAGATAGTTCCCGAATCCCAAGATTTGGTTAGATAACGAAGCTATTTCATCTCAGATACAGAATAGTTCAGTTACATACATACGCAGAAGCAATTTCAGTTTCATATACAGAATAGATCAGATTCATATGCAGTTATTCCTACCCCCATCCGCTACACACAATCTTTGGCCACCCAACACACCGTTAAGGGCGTTCAATGCCCAACCAACCCTACACACCATAGAGTGTCTGTCTGACATGTTTACATAGATGCAACTTAGCTGCTTCATGGAAATGCAACAAAACTCCAGATTAGTATTTATACGTATTGTAGCTTAGCCACTAATTCAGAGCAGATTACTTCTTTCTTCACAATATCCCAACCCATGCAAATGTAGATTACAAATATCCATAACATGTGTTCAGTCATTCCAATTCATTTCACAAATAGATAATACAAATCAGTATCAGAAATAGCTATAACAGTACACATACATTTATATCATCCATATATCAGTCTTAGAGCATTAGAGAGTCCTTAAACAATCAAATTTAGATCACATTGTGGAGGCCAGTACTCGTGTTGGACAACACTCACGGCCTCAGAAACTAGATTTGAATCCTATTTATATGCTATACGACCGGGACTCATGCCCATGTCCTTGCCCGTGGAGCTCACACAGCCTACACACATACCCATGTCCTTGCCCGTATGGCTCACACGGCCTGGACACACGCCCATATCCTTGCCTATGAGGTTCACACGGCCTAGGCACACGCCCATGTCCCTGGCCGTGTGGTCCTAAATCATAAATAGTGAGTTACACGGCCTAGACACGGCTTGTGTGAACCCTGTACTAGCATGGCCACACACAGCCTAGACACACGCCCGTGTCACTTGCTTGTGTGTTAAAATTTGATGAACAGTGAGTTACACGGCCAACCACACGCCCATTTCCCTGGCCATGTGGCGTCGATAGCCATGTTTTTTGACGTTCGAAATTCACAAAATTAAAGGTTTTTGGTATGCATTTGAAGGGATTTTGAAGCAATAACAACATAGAGGGTCTCCAAAGCCTAAAACAATCATCCAGTCACACAATTAAGCCATTTAATCAACAAAATTTCTCGATTACACACATAATGCTTATGTCAAAAGTTTCGACATGAAACCTTCGACGGAACCAAAACTTACCAAAAATTCAACTACGATCACTGAAATTGTCATGTTGTTATTCCTTACTTCCAACATTCTCGCCTAATAGGGAAACAACCAATATACCCAATTCAAAGCAAGTTATGAAAACAAAGGAAAATCGTGGAAACATACGAATTGACAATGACTTATTCGATAGCCTTCCGACCAATGACTAATAACAAAATTTCAACTAATCCCGTATTTCTTATGACCATGATTAGCAAAAATAAAAAGAAAAGAAAAAGAAAGAAATGTAACGAATGAGAAGAGAAGAAAACTTAAGAAAAAATTAAAATCTGGAACTAACGTTAATTAACATTTAACATCCAAGCAAACTTCTAGCATTTGACAAAAATATTCCTTATCGTCCTCTCTGGGGCTCGAACACAAGACCAGAGGGTAGACGGATGCTTAGCTAGTGAACCAGCAAGCTCATTCTTGACACAAGTTTACACTGAATTAAACTTAACTATGTAATGCATGGATAATGGTTGTTTTTAAAATAATAAAACTTTTAGAAATGCCACTCGAACTCCAGAACTTAAACACAAAAGCAGAGCACAGAACCAAAGATACAGAAACTTAATTACTACAGAATCTCACAATTAAATTCTCAAAATTTTGAGACGTTACATTTTGAAAGGTATATTTTCAAACCTTTCCTTCTCGATCCCTTCCTCCTGCATGGATTCCTAGTTTGGATCACTAGAATAAATTTTCCACTACACCACAGGGCATCTTGACAACCCAACAGTGGTATTAAACCACTTGTACAATACGGATTCGGGATTAAATTCAATGGTTGATGCAATTGTATGATGTGCATGTTGTTCGTTTCGATTTGTTCAATCTATTATATGTATATTTGATGTTTGTAATCTATTTAACAAATGTGGTTGATTAATACACTCTTTGTTAAGGGTTAACGTATATGTTTAGAAGCAGTAGGGTTTTAATTGAAGTTAACAGTTAACTTACTGGTATTTTCGAAAGGGAACAATGGTTGTTCCAGTAAGAAAGGTCATAAAAAAAAACAATCTTATTTGGAATTTTTACTTGTGCGACGAGGTCCGTACACACAGATCCCCAGATTTATCACTGTTCTAATTTTAACAACTGACTAAAAAACATAACATATTTTTATTTTACATGTTGTATGTTATGGTTGATTTGCACTGTGTTTGGGAATGCTTGGTTATAGCCAGATAACACATTTATTTTATTATTTACAAAGGCTGTAAATTTATAAATATGGTCTGCGTGTCGTGTCTTTCTATACTTTCTATTGTATTTCTTTTATCATCCTACTCCCTCGTATGTAAAACGAGTTTCTATAATTTGTAAATTTGTTTGAGCTGCTGCAGACTAAAGGAGTTGAAGGTAGGGCTACCTAATGCAAAGAAGAAGCTTAAGAAGGATCTTGCACCCTTAGGATTCATTTTGGTTCTCCTATTGGCTTGAGAGGAATCATATTAGTTTTTTGTGCTATAACCATTTCATTTTATTTACTACTTTATATTTTTCATGCATGTGATGCAATGGATGATACATTAGCATGTATGTTATTAAAATTAATGAGATCAATTAAAATTTTTGTAACGACCCAAAATTTTGGGTATCAAAAAAGTGCATTTTCGAGTCTCCATTTTTGTAAAACGGATTCGTAAATATTTATTAAAAATATTTACGAAGTTAGTTGTGTGGTTAATTAGGTTTTGGAGAGGTGAATTAGCTTGAATTAAGGTTAAATAGGTACAAGGATTAAATTGAATAAAGTGTGAAAGTTTAATTATAGATTAAAGAAAAGTTGAAGGATTGAATTAGTAAATAAATCATACGAGACAAGTGTATGGTATAAATAATAACAAGTATAGTATTTATGTGCATATACTTGTAAAAATATTATACATATGTATATAATAATATTTAAGTAATATATATTATATTATATTATAATAATAAAGTAAATAATAATAAAACAAAACAAATAAAGAATAAAAATAGAAAAAGGAACAGAGAAGCAAATGAAATAGGGGAGAAAAAGAAAGGAGAAAAGAAAGAAGGGAAATTAGGGTTTTTAAGGTTCAAGCTTAATTTGGTAAGTCAATTTAGTCCATTTTCTTAAAATTTTTTATGTTTTTGGAATCCTAGAACAAAATACTACTTGATTTAAGTTGAAATTTTGAAAGTTAGTGAATTTTTAGAAGTTGTTCATGTTAAATAATTTGAAGTATTAGGGGTTAAATTGATAAAATTTCAAGTTAGAAGTGAAAAGGGATTTCACTGTAAAACAAATCATAAGTTTAAAGTAATAGGGACTAAATTGAGAGTGTAACGCCCCAAACCCGGCCCACGAGCCTCAACCGGATCTGGTATGTCACGGAATAAAAAGGTTTTGAAAGATTTGATTAATAGGTAAAAATCTGAAAATATTGTTGAAGTTATAAAACGGTATTTGTTAACACTCAGGTAGGATTGATTTTTCTTTTATAAATATGGTCGAGTTGAAAACTTTGAAATCATTCGATCATCTAATTTTTTTTTTTTGAAACATCAGAGTTATTGCTAACTTGGTAAGTTTGCTACCCGGTGGTAACGTCTTTGAAAACGCGTACGAGTACTTAATTTTGAAAACGTTACTTTTACCGATTTGCTTAACAGTTTATAAGTTCATTTGTAATATAATAGAAATAAGGTAAAAGCAACTACTTAAACATCCAAAATAATAACTAGCGGCCATATTACCAACCAAACCAAAATTTAGTAACTAATAAACTTTAACGATGCGAAATAAAATTTCGAATCCAAGCATGGCCACTTCGAGTCCTCTCCGGCTCCATCTCCGCGATCTACTCACCTGCAAATGATAGGGGAAAGGGGGGTGAGTCACCAAGACTCAGTGCATAGTTATTACACATGTCACCACATATGAGCTTAGCCCATACCCACACAGTCCATACACATGAATATGCAATTATGAAGCCCAACCCATCCTAAGTCCATCCGTTACTCCTACCTTAGCAGACTCCCTGCTCAAGGCCGTGGCTAATCCACCGATCACATAGTGATCCACATATCTTACCTTGGTAGACTTACTGCTCAAGGCCCTGGCCGAGCCACCGATCCCATAGGGATCCCACATATCAATCAGTCCACGGTGATGCACACAGCTATCAACCGCCGAGATGGGCACTTAGCCAACACCTCCCTTGATGAAGCACATAGCTAACATCAAGCGCTAATGTAGCACGAGGCTAGCATTAGACCACGTACATAGCGTACACCCTTTCCTCCAATAGTCACATCCCAAGTCCCATGCATATATATATGTACCATGGCAACATATTACTCGAAACAAATATGCATCACATGTCATCACATTTTTATACATTCATCAATAATCATTTATATCACTGAAAGGTTAATACCATAACCACTAACCTGATTATACGATCACCCACCTTGGGTATCCATCATCTTAGCCCTTATTTCGGCTAACATGCACAACATATACATTTACATATAACACATGTAAACAAGCAAGAGAACAGTGTGATAACTACGCACCTGATTACTAGCAGCGTTAAGCCCTCAATCCCGATACTATCACTAAGTGACACTACGGCTATCTGCCTACTTTGCTGTTCGGACGCTGGCCCACACCCCGGTGGCCAATCTCGCACTGCCGAGACTGCTCTCCTTTTAAACTTGGGGATAGGGGCTACCCCTTTACCTTCTTGACTAACACTTGCGTCCATCGTAGAACACTTATTCAGAAACATTCGGTCAGTCGATAACATCAAAATCCAAATAATACGGATCTTATCTATACTTACCAAAGATGATGAATCTGAATTCCGAAGATCCGATCTACCGAGCTGTATCCTTTGACCCTATATTCGGCCAACACTAGGGTTAGTCACAGGCCATATTCGGTTTTACCAACCTAAATCCCGAAGGATCTGTCACTAAAATAATAATACTCACCCTAAGCCGATTTGGTTTCCAACCAAATCCCGAACCACACACACTACTTGTAATCGGCTACACCTTGAGATCACATAATGGTTAGCCTTCGGCTTTTCCAAAACATCTAATGAATAGGCTTAAGGAGAGTTCCTTACCATAAACTTACCAAATCGATTGAAGAATAAATCCCGAAGCGAATCTATGCCCACCTGATATTTGGCCAAAGTAGGTCTAATAGGAAAGAGAAGATTTTGGCAAAAGAGTGGAGTAGATTCGGCTAGAACAAAAGGAGAGAAGAAGAAAGATTTGAATGGTATGCAGCTTGATAGTTTTTAAGGAAAGACAAGAGGAGAAATAAGCTACCACAAGGTTGAAGGAATGAAGAAGAATACGAGGAGAATCGGCAATGGAGGCAATGAGGTTTTCGGCATCAGAAGGAAAGGAAGAAAAAGAGAATTCTTCACTCAAAATTCGGCAGCAAGCTGGACACTTCACAAAAGAATTTTTGGCACCTCCTTTACTATATGAAAACCGACCATAAAGGTCCCTAAGCATGCTTCATTCGGCCATGCACACATTGGGAAGAAAAGAAAATTCAAAGAAGCCTTTTCGGCCATGCTTCCTTCCCCATACCCAAAGCCGACCATGGTAGTCCCTAGGGAACCCTCCATTTGGCCATGCTCCCCAAGCAAAAGAACCGTCCAATTGAAATAATATAATTCATTGTTAATTATCACCCATACACAACAATATTATTAATCCATTCTCCCATCTCTTAACACCTTCCTTCACTAAAATAAAAGATCAATGCCCATACTTCCAAAAACAATAAAATAAAACTCCCCATACATGCAGCAGAGAATTAAAATAAAATAAAAATAATAATAAAAAGACAACCCATCAACTTAAGTGCCCATGCAGGCCACTATCCATGCCGGCATAAAATAAAAACAAAACCCCCAGGTGCGCCCCAAAGTCTCAAACCCGAGACCTGGAGAAGACATCTCCCGCCTCCAACCACTCGGCCACTTCGCATTTCACGACATAATCCCATCCCAAATTTCTTTTAATCTCTCCTTCCGTTAGTTCTCTTGTTTCCAACGCCAAAATAAAAATACGAACGCCTTGCGCTTCCATCAGGACTCGAACGCGAGTCCTCCATGCCGCAGCCCTCAAGCAGCGCCCTTAGCCACTCGGGCAAGGCGTCTTTTGTGCCATAACCTCGCCAAATATTTCTTTTAAGGCCTCCTTGCCTTGCTTCCCTTCCAGACGCAAAAATAAAAACCTATGCGCCCCGCGTTACTCGAACCCCCTCCTTCCTGCGCAATCCTCCGAGGCCCTTAAAGCAGCGTCCCAAGCCACTTTACTAAGCCTAAGTTCATGTCCATAATTTCTAAAATTTTTCCTTAAGGGCTACTTAGCCCAAATTCCCTTTTTAACCCAAAATTTTCAAAAATTTTCTAAAGCTTCCATTTTAATCCTAAAGTTTTAAAAACCCTCAAAACATATCCAAACCACTCTTAAAGCCTACTAACACTTGAGTTATGCTCCAAACGCACAACCCCTAATTTAGGATGTTACAGAGAGAATTTCAAAATTAGGGATTTATGGTGAAATTAGAGAGTTAAATTTAGTTTTAAGTGTTAATTGAATGAAAATAAAGAATAAAATTTTGAAGAAAATAAGGTTAGATTCGATTAAGGATTAAATTAGAATTTAGGCAAAAGTTGTGTATAAATTGAAAATATTCAATGTTAAATTGTGTGTATTGTTGATTTTAAATTGTTTTAAATCTGTAGCTAATGTTGAGCCAGAGACCTCGGCTAAGAAAGGAAAAGACAAGATTAGCGAGGAGTAACTCGAGAATTACAGTTTGTATTTCTATAACCCGAATCTGGTAATATTAATTGTCGTATTTTGATTAATATGTACAGTAAGTGAAATAAGATGAGTATTGATATTATGATATTGAATTGAATTGAATTGATTATGTGAGTATATGTTATTAATTGAAATGTGTATTGATTGGAAATTGAAAAGTAAATTGAAAACCCTATTAACTGTATCAGGCTGAGTCGGATATAGTTGGCATGCCATAGGATTGAAAGTGTTCAGGGATACTTCGACCACGAGTCGATGAGACACTGGGTGTCATATTATTACTTCGGATAAATTCGATGAGGTACTAGGTACCAACTTACTTCGGCATGGCCGATGAGACAGTGGGTGTCAACTTATTACTTCGAATTATCTGATGAGGCACTGGGTGTCATACTGGTGTGTTTTGGTTGGATCTATGTATCCGCCAAAGTTCGAGTTGTGTTAATAGGGGTAAGTGAATGAATTGACAATAAGTTGATAGTGAATGACATTGTATGTGAAGTGAAATGGACAATGAATTGAATAGTACAAATGATAAGCATGAATCATGGAATTCATGAAATGGAAATTGACATTTAAAAATGAATGTGAGAATCAAAGTTGAGAAAAGTTATTGAGATAGCTTTTGATGAGAATTGAATGTGTGATAATGATTTACTTGTGAATTGATTAATTGAATGAATTTGGAAATTTCATGAATTAAATGTGCATGTTTAATTATTTTGTTTTAAAGTATTTGGATTATAGAAATACCACTGAGTTTATACTCATCGTACGATTTGTTTCCGTGTGCAGGTTAGGTTAAAGTCAGATCGTTGAATCAGCATCCAAAATCGATCCCAAACTCAAAATGGTGAAGTATATTTTTCTTTTGGTAATGGCATGTACCTAGGGTGTCATATGTTTGACATTTTGGGAAATAATTGTAAATATTTTATAAAATGATACTAGGTACTAGGGGTGTGCAAAATTTGGTTAACCGACTGAATTCGGTTAATCGGTCGGTTAACCGAATTTTTTCGGTCGGGGGTCGGTTAATTATTTTTTGATTTTTTGGTTAACGGTTAATTCAGTTCGAAACCGATCGGTTAACCGAAAAAAATAATAAATAAAATTATAATATATAAATAGGCCCACTATTCACCTAAACCCAATCCAAACCCAAATATCCAACCCAACCCAATCATAAAAATTACAAATAATTTAATAAATAAAAATAAAATTCTAAATTTTACTTTCTTTTTGTAATAAAAACAAAAATAAATAACCCAACCCACTATTATATGCTAAATTTTTGCACATGTTTTTTTCTTTTTGTAGGTTTAATGCAAATGGAGATCTTTTGGAGAGAATAAATGGATACAAATGGACAATATTAAAGACTTACATTTCAAGTATGTGTTAATTTTTTAATTTCAAGACTTATGTAATGTTTTTAATTATGTAGTAATTCAATGACTTATGTAATGTTTTTAATTATGTAGTGATTCATTTCGGTTAATTGGGGTAATTCGGGTAATTCGGTTAATTCGAGTAATTCGGTTAATTCAATTAATTTTTAACCAAAAATAAAAAACATATAATTTTCGGTTAACCGACCGAATTAACCGAAAAAATTTCGGTTTGGTTAATTTTTTTGAAAAAATTTCAATTCGGTTAACGGTTAAAAATTTTGAAAGGTCGGATAATTTGGTTAATATTATTTCGGGTTGGTTAACCGACTGAACACCCCTACTAGGTACTTTGTATACATGAATATATGTATGAAAAATTGAAGTATAAAATGATATGTTTAAGTTAATATATATATAAGTATGCAATAGGTCAAAATTTAAGTTAAATTGGTATGAATTAGTAATTGGTTTAACTGTTAACTTGTAGAATTGTTTTGATAATATGAATAGAGTATCAATGAGGGTACCTTGATTAGGTCCTTAGATTGATGAATTTGGCATGTATTAAAGGAATTTGAATGTGTTTTGGATTGGTTCAACAATTGAATTTTGAGTTACTTGTTGTTCAAGATTTGCAAGGTTAGTAAACTTGATGTATAATGCTCACTTTGAGTCCACACAGCCTGGCACACGAGCATGTGAACAGTGTGAGACATACGGCTTACACATGGGCGTGTGGATAGGTCGTGTGTTCCCTGCAACTTAAAAAAAATTCAAAACAGAATACCAGGATTCTCCATACGGACAGAGACACGGGCGTGTGTCTCAACCATGTGAGGAACACGGCCTAGCACACGGGCGTGTAACCTGGCCGTGTGAGTAAGTCAAAGAGTTACACGTGGTTGGACATGGCCTGAAACACGGGCGTGTTTAGGGTCACATGGGCGTGTGAGCCCTGTACTTAGGAAAAATTTTGAAATTTTACGAAAAATTTTTTAAACTTCTAATTAAGTCCCGATTTGTTTCTAACACATGATTTGGGCCTCGATGGCTCCATAAAGGGACATTATGATTAAATTTTGATATGTATATTATATTATTATATGATTATTCGTATTTATTCTGGCGATGGATAAGGGTAAAGGGGTGTTACAATATTAATAATCCAAACTGACTATTAATGGTGAGATAATTATTAGTTAAAACCCTCAACAAAATATTAAGTTAAGATAGTCTTCCAATATTTACCCTTGTTAAAGCCTTGACCGATACAATATGGGTTATGCTAAAGCGAAGTACTTGTATCTGTCTTGGTCAAACGCGAAGAATAAGTAAGTGATATTCGTCAGTTATAATATTAGTTAATAACTTAACTAGTTACTCTTATAGGATTAGAAACCTAAAGGCAAGAGATTTGGATAATCATGATATGATTGGAACAAAAGTTGTCCACCAAATAGTAAGGAGTTACATTTGATGTAATTAGCAAGTGTTGCTTATCTAAATAACCATAATCTTGAGAGTAAAGCTAAAGCTGATTTGAGATGAGGTAAAATACGGATCCTTACCTGCTAGAAAAACTTTAAAGAAAGGATTTTTCGAAACTAATACATGAGGGTTATTAATTTTGATAAAATAGTGGGAGCGTCATTTAACAAATTCCTTTTAATGATTGCAACAAACTTGGTAAATTTATCATGCGCATATTTCACTTCTGTCGATTTATTATGGCAAACAACACAAAATCATTATCACAGCGATCCATCCTTGAGAAGGACAAGTTCAATGGCTTAAACTTCCTTGACTGGTTCCGTAACTTCAGGATTGTCCTCAAGCAAGAACGTAAATTGTATGTCATTGAAGAACCCGCTCCTAATGAACCAGTAACTAATGCCTCTAGAGCTGAAAAGGATGCTTATAAGAAGCACCTTGATGACATGGTAAAAATAGGATGTCTAATGCTTGCTACTATGACACCTGAACTTCAAAAGCAACATGAGGATATGGTTCCTTATGATATGATCCAGCACCTTAAGGAATTATATGAGGGGCAAGCATGTCAAGAGAGGTATAAGACCTCTAAGGCTCTATTTCGATGCAAAATGGCGGAGGGAACTCCTGTGGGAACTCACGTTCTCAAAATGATAGGCTATATAGAAAGCCTTGAAAAACTTGGATTCCCTCTAGGTGAAGAATTGGCCATCAGTGTTATTTTGCAATCATTGCCAGATAGTTTTAGCCAATTTGTCCTTAATTTCAATATGAATGAGATTAATAAGACTTTTCCACATTTATTCATCATGTTACGAACTACTTAAAGTAACATGAAACAGGCTGGACCTAAGCCATTCTAATGGTTCACAAGAACAAGGGCAAAGGAAAGCCGGAATAATTTTTCTACTGCACCACGGGATATCCCGGCGACCTAAAACCTCCTTCGCATGATAGCTCTCATTTTGGATCAAGTTTCCACCAATCTTTCTCTGTTTCTCCTTCGACTCAAGTTTAATTGGTCCCATCAAATCATGGCATAGTCCATAAACTCAATGCCAGCTAACTTAGCCTTCTTGAGTTCAGAATAGTTGTGACAATCAAAGGCAAGCTCTATCTTTTTTCCCATTCTAAGTACACCTCCAGGTCATTTCTTCCTTGGAATGGAGGAATTGTCAATGTGATATTTCCAAGGTTGTCATCAACCTATTCGCGGCCTCGTCTTTCCCTTGGTCTTCTTTCGTTTTGCCTCATGCTAATGACAAAACCTCTATCATTATCGTCTTTGTCATTACCATCATATCCATAGTTATCGAATCTATTGGAAGCATCTCATTCTCCACGCTTGGGGTTCTTGGAGATCTTCCTCATCAAGTTCATGCCTCCACTCATTCCAACCTTTCGTTGATTGTTTCAAGTCTTTCATCCAACAACCTCCGCATTTCGCGTATCAAAGCTTGTGTTTCCAAATTAAGTACGGCTTCTTGTCCTCTTTCACGCTCATGTTGCGACATAATGGCTATAAAATAAGAAAATATTAGTAAATGAAATAAAACCTCACGTTTCACTTCCTCATAATTTCACTTGATTGATTGAAACACTATTATTATGTTTGCACTCAATCTTGGCTTTTACTTGCTCTAATGCGCTCACCGCTCTTGCCTTTTACCTCTTGATTCTCTTAAGATCTTTAGAACGTTGGAGAACAAATTAATCAAAATCGATCTTATAAGCGTTTATATAGGTGGAAATCTGAGGAAATGGAAATAAGATGCTGAGAATGACGCACATCACTTGAATAAACCAAATTTGAACAAGAAATAAAAATGCGACAAAGGCTTATACTATCTTGTTAAAATAGACTCAAATTCACAAACTGGAAAGTAATTCGGTAGTTCGGGCAACTGGAAAATCTTGACACAAAGAAAGAAATTTTTTTTTACCAAAACTTACCAAAATGTGTAGAACGTCTACAACACTATTTCACCGAAAATATTTGATGGGTCTTCAGACATCTTTTTTACTTTTGCACTTTTTCTCTTTTTTCTATGGATACATATATTGAACTTTTTTAAAATAATATCAAGAATTAAGATATGATACCTAATCAAAAAAATAGTTCTGATACCAAATGATGTGAGCTCGTAATCATTAGATGATTACAATATCACTTTTGTTGCCTAACCATTTCTAATAGATATGAAAACAAGTTAAAACAGAAGAAAAAAAATTAAAATAACAAGATAAAGAAATACAAGACTTTTGACATGATAACGAACCCAGAAAAGAACCAACAATATAGGAGATCATGTCACATTTTCTATAAAGCTGTTAAGGAATCGAAAAGTATAAAAACAAAAAATTAAAACCCGTCAACTATAGAGAGCTAGGAACCACCGATATAGTTGATTGCCACACTCCGAATATATATGAGAAGGGGAGTGATAAGATTAAAAGGGTTGAACGCCATAAGACAAAGTCTTGATAAGTTCGTGGGTGTTCGTGAGATCTTAGAGAATAAACTCTCAAAATATATTTTTGATTAAAATCAAAATTCTAACCTTTCAAAGTTACAAAATGTAAAATATTTATAGACTATCCTAGCTAGACAAATGGTCAAATTCGACCATAAATGTTGTACATGAATCAAGTCGTACATGAATGTAAATTCCTAGGTTCCATGTATGACCGAATGATCATGTTCATCTTCTCTTGTGGTGCATTCCCCCTTGACAACTTCTTGGTGTTCATGAATGAACGAAAGGTCAAACATCTCCCTTGGACGTGCATTGTAACACCCCATACCTGACCTGGACGCCAGGTTGAATATTGAAATGCCACACCATCGTCTCATGTTGACTTCATTGTAATTATTAGAGTTGAAATACATGCAGTTTCATTTTACTTTAATTATTCTAGCATTTATGAGAATATCAAGTCATGCAAACTTAGTTTAGCGATTAATCATACTAACATACGACAAACAAACATAAAATGTACATATCTTGAGAATTAGAACCACTTAGCAAATTTTCCCAAAAAAAATGTTACGTAGGTATCGATATCGCCACTATGGTACCGATATTTCCTTTAAGTAGTATCGATACCATTAGGAAAATCGATACCAAACTAGTATTCTGTTTCTCGCCAAATTTCAAAACATCAGAAAAGATCGGTACCTTTCACAAGGTATTGATAATTACACCCCAAGTACAGATACTCGAACCAAGATATCGATACCAAATTGATATTCTGACTCCTTACACTTTCAAAAATAAAGAGGTATCATTCTAAAAGCCTTAATATCGATACATCTGTTTCAAACTACAAAAATTCAGCATATAAGAGCATTTAAATCATTCAAACTTAGTCCATAAATATCATGCTTCTTTCCTTTAGTCACATATGCATCAAAATGTCTAAACAATAAACCAAACACCACATCCATGTTCACAAGCTTCCCAATATATGCAATATACAAATAATCCCCAAAACATCTTAATAAACCGATATAAATGTCTACCACATTGCCTTTTTATTCCTTAAAACTAGAATAAGCAAAACTCATACTATAATAAGTAAAGAATGGCTTGGATCAATCCCTAGATAGCCACACCTTTCACATCAGGAACACAATTACTCTACAAAAGATAAAATGCAGTGAGTGAGCTTAACAAGCTCAGTGAATGCATAGAACAACCACTACGCAAACAAGTCGTCACGCATCAACCAAACAACATACAGCATATTCCCAAAACATCCTTAACTAAGTGTCATGATTCACATATTTAGTCATATTCCATGCATTCTTTTACACCTTATTTATACGAACGTTTAGGCATACATATATCGATTTCTGACACACATCAATCACATATAAGCACATATAATTACATTTAGTCATAGTATGTGATAATTTGGCTCTTGAGATTATGAAACATAAAGTGGACTCTATCACCACTTATCGGGTACACGTATCTCCAACACACCACACATAAACTTGTAGATTCAAACATATCCCCTAAGCGAAACATATAGCTAACATTCTCCAACACACCACACATACATATCCCAATTAATGGAGCTTGGCTCACATTCCCTTATCTCTCCAAAACTGTTACTGGGCCTCAGTGCGCCATATATCATAACACAAATAAGTGAGTACTCACAATTCTATGACATGCCAACTATATCCAACGGTTTCATCAAGTCACAAGGTCAAAATATTCATAATGTTACCAAATATTACTTACCGATTATCCGCAAGTATTCATCGCATAATCATATCATTAGCACATTATACACATTGTCACATGACATGAATAACATACCATCATATTTACCGTCACAACAGTCATCCCAACATGTTCATATTTCATCACATCACAATCCTCTTTATCACAATTCACAACCATATTTATCACATATTTAGCATAGGTAAAAGAACACTTACACTCGGAATTTAGAGTAGGGGTTTAGGCTATCTCTAAATTCCCAAATACAAAACGGATCGCTTACAAGCAGCTATTCCAAAACACTCACCAATTAGGCTTTCGTTGAAAAGCCGAAAGCTTAAACTAGCTTTTCCTTGTCTTTCACATTGCTCGTAGAAGGTTTCAATGGTTCTGATGCTCCACACATATTAACCACACAATATACACAATCAAAATTTAGCCAAAGACTCACTTAAACCAACAAAAAAACGCAAGCCTATGCTATATTTCTCAAGAAACTGAAATTTCGACTAACAAACTTGAAGCTCAAATATCTCAGTCTATACTTAATCTTTTTGCCTAAAACGAATTCCATTTATCTAATTATTCACCTGTGACTGATTCTTAACCTTTAAACTACTCAATTCATGGTATCAAAATTTTTGACATGTTTATGGCAATTTTCACGAAAATTCATCAAGTCCTTAGAAATCCTTATGGAAACTTTAAAGAAGTTTAGAAACATTCTAATCATATTAAAAATAATTTTAAAACACTTCAAAATCACATTTTTATCCACAAACCTGAAATTCACCATTAATGACCTGATTTTTTGGCTTTTATCAAGAACATGCGTTTTAACAGCTAAAAACTTGGTTTTAAATACTAAATAACATTAAAAACTCATAAGGAATTGAATCATTACCTTAGATGAAAATCTATGCATTTGATCGAAAACCTGAAAAACCCAAAAACTTGACAACGGAGGAACTATGGTATTTTTTAGTGTTTTTCTTGGTCTTTTACAGAGGTTTAAGGTTTAAGTGTGATAGAAATCAAAGACAATTAGGAATTTGAGTTCAAAATTGATTGAAATAGCAAGAAAGAATCAAGGGACGGCAACATTGGTTTTGGGGAAGAGTTAACGTGAAAAACTGTAGGTGGGAAGAAGAAATAGGTTGGTTTTTTTTAAAATTTTGGTCTAATTGCTTCTTAAAAACTCACAATTTTGCCTCTTTTACAAATCAGTCCTTTTTTCTAAAATTAAATGTATTTAAAACTCATTTTTAGAAATTGATTTAATTTCTAAAAACCATAATTACAAACATTATCGATATGCTATGTCACAAAATTCCGAACACTTAAAGGCTAAAATTCCTAAAATACCCCTAAAATTCCTAGGCCCTATTTTGGCGTGTGACATGCATGCACTTGGGAAATACATGAACCAACGAACGGTATTCCCCTTACCATACGTGAACTTGCATATTCAATGCTTGTTTCAAAAGTCACATTATTTCCCCTTGAAGAAACGTCCATTTAAGAGGCACTTGTGTGCAGAACTCAAATGGTCACTTAATGTTTGAAAAAATACATGAATTCTTATTGGCTAAGAAAATGGACGTGCATGAATTTGCATGGAATACTAACAGTCATAGGCACCCCTTTGTGATCGGCCATATACTTACAAACACTAAAAATAGAAACCATTAGCTCATTTGCAAAAAAACACAAACAACAAATATCACTCAAACATACAATAGTTAAAAATTAAACACAATATAAATAAAAATATGCATGCTGTGAAATTAAAACATAATAAATATGACACATTAAAGACAACAATTATGTGACACGACATAAATATGATATGGACACACAAAAGTTGTGAAAACTAAATATAATTCAAAGCATAAATTGAAGACACACTTAACACATCAACATACAATACATTACTACATGAAGATCATAAATTAAACCAACGAAGCCCTGAATCCAAAAATTAAATGGCTAAGTGATAGGGCCCAAATAGTTAATCCAAAGTAACGTTTTGTCTTAGTGTTGGGTTTCGCGCAATAGGCCCAATCATTATTCCATAATAGTCCAAAACGAATAATGTTTGCAAATAAAAATGAATCATTGGTCCAGTCATGAGCCCTTCTATTCGAATCTTCACAAGATGTGACCGAGCACACATCATCAAGCAAGCACTATAAAGATATATAAATATCAATGTTTTGACATTAACCAAGTAGCCTGCATCATTTTATATTTATTGACTTAAAGAGTATTGGTAGGTGTCCAGCGTATAAACTCTCTACCTTGCAGACCACTTAAGACAGTAATCTAGCTCATTCCAGATCATCCTTTACAAATAGACATCAACAATTGACGCCATTAATGGGAATTCTTTGAACAAAAACCAGACTCTCCCACCAAACAAACCAACTTAACTATCATAAATACCCAAAATCACGAGCCTAGGTCATAAATGTAGACAACTGTCTTTCAACCGCCCATGGTGACTTTGAGCACTAGCCATCCACCCAAACCAGCTAGCACTGGAACGAGTAGTGCAACCCAAACCACTAACCTCTCGATGTAGTACATTTATTATGAGATCCCTTTAGCCTATTTTACTAATTAGGTATAGTCAAGCCACGACAATAGTACTATGAAATGCAATTGCAACCAACCGAGTAATTCTTAGAATGAGCACTTTATTGGTCACATCTAGACCAGCAAATATTAATAATTCTCCATTGATGTTGCCACAGTCATTAATTGCAAATGCCATGTCATCCATTCCACAACAACTTGATTCTCACTCTCAATGTGCCTTGTAATTTAACTCCTTCCCAATACCTTTGATGCAAAACAAAAGATATTAGAGAAGACACAGAAGGAATTGGAGCAAATCCACCGACAAAAAACGTCGCACAACCTTCTAGACAGATCTTATCAGATAGAAGTTCAACCTCCTCTAGAGGGAACAACACACAACCTCTGCTAAAACAACGGACACTCTCCAACCACCATCTGAATGAAGGATAAAGTTTTGTCAACCAATCCGGTCGATAGCGCAAAACAGGTAGCCGCATTAAAACAAAAGCTATAAAACTCAAGACAATCCAACGATTGAGTGTTCAAATGTTGCACGGAACGCCCTACCATTGGTCATACGATAAATCCATGTATCAACCAAAGTGAAATTATTCCCAAAAATCTGCGATGGCTCCACAAACTCGACCGACAATCTAAATCATTTCAGGGCTTTCCATAACCTCAAGAATGTTCCCAATTTGATAAGTTTTCCCAACCACGCTCAATGGTCCAACCAAAACATAGTGGCATTCTCTCACCCTTGGGTAAATCGTAAATTCGATCGGTTGAATCAAGACTTTATGACCCGCTTTGAAAATTGCATGGTGACATCCAGAACTTCTGCAAACTTAATGTCCATCGCTCAAAGTTAGGACGGAACTTTATACGAGTACATTAGATGATTCCACACCGTAAGAATTATTCATTCAAGCATTTATATTTGGAGTTCGGCATGCGATATGCACTAACAGATGCACAATTGTCTAGGCTCCATCAATTTTATAAGGACTGGAGTAGAAGTAGAACTGGCCAAGCAAAAGATCGAGCAAGCCGACAAAATCCAGTGAAATACGAACAATCTCATCCAAAGAAAACGTCGAAGGAAAGAAACGGGAATGCAACTCCTCAAACTCAAAAATTTGAACAGTATACTCCACTCAACATAATGTGAATCGATATAATATACGCAATAAAGGAAAAAATATTAGTTGTGGAACCACCACCTAAGAAAGAGATTGGAGTCAAAGAAATCCTAAAAAGCGTTATGAGTTCCATGACAGGTACAATCAACGTTATAATCGGAGTTTATGAATAGTGAACACAGCAGATCCAAAAGGAAAAACTGCCTGCAAACTGTGATGAAATGGATACTTAACCCTCTAAGGAGAAAAGAGATGTAGTCTGTTCGTTTTGACCAAGACGACGAACTATTGATTGATAATGGTTGTGATCCGAATGTTGTTTCTTCAATCTAATAAACAATGGAAGTGCATTGCTGAAGATGGGTTTTACAAAGTCCGAGCTAATCAACCAATCCTAGTGAAAAGATCGATCGTTACATACTACTGCTGCTATTATTATATTATTATTAAATGAAATAAAAACAAACTAGTAGAAACAAATTTCTTGCCTGAGAAAAATAAGTTCCACAATGTATTGTTCTTTGTTTTGGAAGATTTCGTCTTGTGTATTCTTGAAATTCAATTTATTAGCGTAAGAGCTATAGACAGATATTTGCCAGCCCAAGCTTGTCATTCATTCATTCCTTCATTTAGCAGCCACTGCTCAATCTTATGTCCGTTAAAATATATTACGTTAAAAACTTCGCATCTCCTAACTTCTTTCCCAAAAATATTTTTAATAAGATTCATAGAGAAAAAAAAAAAACAAAGGTACATCCTCTCATCTCATCTTCTCTATTCTTACCTCTCCGGTCTCCAGCATAATAAAATTAGGTCACTGTTGATCAGAATTTTGTGGTCCCCCACCTGCTCGTCCACCACGCGCACTGCGCCCCCTAGCACCTCGAGCACGGACTGCAACCCTTCCACGACTTCTACCTGAAGTAGTAGAACCCAGTACTCCTGCCTGTCTTAACATGGCTCTTTCTCTGGCTCTCTCTTGAAGATTTACCACCGTTGAGGTTGCAACACTTCCGCTCCCAGTCCCACTTATGGGAGACATCTGCTTCACATCCTCTGCTTCTGCTGCAGCTGCACCGCTTGAACTACCTATGTTTTTTGAGACCTCACCCTCAGGTGTACCACTTGTTGTGCCACTCTCATTAGTGCCAGAGGTAGCAACAGCGGTGGCAGCGGCTTCAGGCGTTAGATCCGTCTCCACTACACTCTGCTCATTACCATCATTCGACTTTTCAGATCCTTCGGCAACACTCTCTTCACCTATATAACCTTCCTCATTCTTCTCATCATTTACAGCATCAGGAGAGTTATCGCCTTCTGCAGCGGTAACTAGAGCTTCATCATCAACCCTTGAAGGTGAAGCCAGAGGAGACTCTGCCTGACCATCGCCAACCTCAGAGGATCCCACCACATTGTGCGCATCATTACCTCCTTCAGTATCTGCTGCTACCTCAGGGACCAGCTCTCCTTCTTCTCTCTCACTCTCAGTTTCTAGCACGGGCTGTAGATTATCTTGCTCAGCTGGATTCTTTGAATCTTCATCAGCTACCACCTCGTTTCCACTTGGTTTATCCAAGATCTCATCCGATATATTGTTCTTATTTTCCTGCAATCCAACCTCATTCGTGCCATCTACCTGGGGTTCTTTTGACTCTTCAAGATTTTCCTCCATTGTGTCAGCCTCTTCCTTCTCAACATCAACAAGCTCCTCATTTGAACCTTGAGTTACATCACCAACATTATCATAAGCTTCGTCTGTTACTTGTGGACAACCAACATTTTCTGAGAGTGTAGCAGCTTGACCTTCAGCAGCCTCTTGTCCAGAATCTGGACCCTTTGATTTCTTAAGAGCAGGTACAACCACATCCGTGCTGGTCTCCCCGGGAACTGGTAAATCCTCACTCAACTCAGATGTAGTAGAAGCCAGACGTTTGCGAACTGATTGTTGGTTTTGTGAAATTAGAGTTCCTTGAGCATCAACATCGTGTGATGTAGCTTCTGACATCTCCACATCACCCTGTGGCTCTACGGGTTTGACAAAACGTGGGCGAACAAGCCTCCTCGCTGTTTTACGAGTGTCAGTATTGGTTTTAGGTAAAATAGATCTCCTCTCTTCAGATGTTTTGGCTGGTTGCTGGTGACTTGTTACAGGAACTGTTGAGGATGCAATAACGGGACCCTGATCCAGAACTACTGTGCCTGAAACTGAAATGAGGTTATCACACCAAGGGAAGAAAAAGAAAGAAGAAAAGAAGCCACGATTCTCAGAAAAGTCACCTGTTAAGACTGGTGTAGAATTGTCAACTGCAGGAACATCTCCAGATATGGAGCCAGTTCCAAGCTCATTTAGAATTGAACGTGCTACTTTCTCAAAATCTTCTGCAGCAGATAGATATGATGAAGCATGATCATCAGAGATGGTGCCAGAAAGAAGCTGAACCACTGCGGTACCCTGGAAAAGTTAAATCCAGCAAGATATCAGTTACTATTTACAATATCAATGCTGAAAAGTACTTAATACAAGCAGGCCTGAAAAAGGTAGTATTTGTCCCCCTTTCTTGTTCAAAACTAACTTCAATATATGTAAACACTAATCATACATAACTGCTAAAATCATAGGAAAGGCTGCTTTTGCCTTTTCATTCAAAGTAAGACTGAAGCCCCAAGTCCCTCTCAAGAATCAATTAGTGTTTCCAGTCAAGAACCTCTATCTTCTTTTAAAAGCGATTAACAAACTGACAGTCAGGAGCATATAATAGTAAACAATAAATAAATCTCTAATTTGGCATCAATAAATAAGGGAGAAAAAGGGGAAGAAGTTATCGTTCTGACAAAAGGTTTTTCACTTTGTGTTCCCTTTTATTTTTTTCAAAGTGTTACGAAATAAAAGAAGTTAGTGTGATTTTGAAAGCAATTTATTTGATCCTTTGCTATACACGGAGTATGACTGATAGAAGGAACCAGACCCTTTGCTCACCAAAACACATTAAGAAAACTAATAAATTGATAAACCTCACAACTTCTTTTACCTGAGGAAGATTGCCCTCAGCATGTTTGAGCTTTTCTAGTTCTTCTGAGATTCGCTTCACCGAGAGTTGATACTTCTCAAGCTCACCTAAAACGGTTGTCTTTCCCTGTAAAATATTAAGAAAGAAACAAACATAAACAAGAGCGAAGGGTGAAATTCACAGCACAATACTGTGTTCTGCTTGGGGCTATAATTGAGCAGAAACAGTACATATCTCAGCTTGAACTTTAAAGAGATTTTCTAGCAAGAAAGAAGCCACGTTTTCTGATCTCATTCAATTAGGCTCGTAACCAAGATAAAGTAATTTGATTAAGCTCAAACTTGATTCTTTGTACTGAGGTCGACACGTTTCATATACAAATATCTTTGTAATAAATTAAAAATACTTACAAAAATATAATAAAATATTATTATTAGGTACACCGACAGTTAAGCATTTTTAACTCCAGAGGCAGACCATATTTACAGCATGTACCATATTATTTATTTACTAAACAAAATCCAAGGAATGTGTCAGTTTTCTTCAACTCTAATTGTGGAGTTAAAAAACTCCACTGGCAGTTTACATGATAATTGTCCAATATAATATGACAAAAACATATATTAAAAAATAATAAAACTAGGGCCAGGGATTAAGATGATTGAACTCGATCCGCTCAATAATTCAAGCTCAAGCTTAGCATGACGCTGTCCAAGTTGACTTCAGGTAGCTAACATGTATATTAACCATTGACAACCCTTCCAGTTCATGAGGCAAAATATGCTCGAAGAACAAATAGACAAACCTTTTCAGTTTTCCTGACTGCTTCCATAATAGTCCGTTCACACTTGATACGTTTTGCTTTCTCAATCTGATGTTCATCCTTCTCTTTCTTCAACTCTTCTCTTTGTCTCTCAACAGTTTTCTCCAGAATCTGTGCAAATAGTGTGGAAGAAAAAATTGTGGACAAATAAAGAAAAGAAGAAAAAGGGAAAAGAAGAAAATCAGCTTAAGCACCTGTATTCTAGTGTCTTTCTCCTCTTTTTCCTTCATGACCTGGTCACCAGTAATATCACTACCGGACCTTCTACCTGCTTTGAGAATTCAAATGTTAACAACAAGATGCTTAGATAATAAAAGATAATTCTAAGAAAAAATTTACCTTGTTTCAATTCCTCCACCAGTTTCAAATGACCTTGATTTTCTCTGCTCAATTGCTCCTTTTCTTTTGCGAAACTGTCAGCTCTCCTCTGGGAGAAATTTTTTTTTTTTTTTTTTTTTTTTAAGTTAGGTAAAAATAAGAACCAGAACACAAAATGCGAAATTCACAACTCCATTTCTTAAAGCATTGTAGTCAAAAGGAGCAAGAAAATGCATCTAAGTAACAGTTTCCATTTCATAACCACCTTAAATTGAACGACAAGCTTCTTCTGCTTCTCAATGTCTGACTTTAAATTTGCCTACACAAAAAATAATACAGTGAAATACTTTTTTACACCTAAAGTGAAGCCTAAAAGTTTATAGCTTAAATTACAGAGAATTGGAGAGTTTTACCTCTTGCTGCAAAATATCATTTAACTTCTTATCCTTCTCATTGAGTTCCAACTTGCTGTTTGCAAGATCTTGTTCCAATTTTGATATAATATCCTGTTTCTTAGACAGAAGGTTTGTGATCTCTTCAATCTGAGCGTCCTTCTCTTTCAAGTTTTCCTGGATTGATATATTTACATCAGAAATCAAATAAAAAAGTAATACAAGCTAATAGAAAATTATAACCGCTGTCAATAAGACTATAACAAAATGATAGATTAGCTGATCAGCCTACTAAAGAAACCTTAAAATCGGCATGCCAGTTCCGATTTGGTTTCTCCCTCTTCAGCATAGAAGTAAATTCTTAAAGCATGTCATTTCCAGCATAAATTTCCAGTGCCATCAAAGGCACAAGGAACTTTCTGAGTACTATTGCCTGTTGTGGAAGACACCAAAAGAGTGCTTCCCTAAGTGAAGGTGCAATATGTATGTGTATTTTGTATGTATTTGTCTATGTATACAAAATAAGCTTAAGATATATAATTCTGATAATAAACCCTAGGGTTGTCCAATTATATTTCCTACAAAACATGCAAAATTATGTTTCTCTATTGTTGGCAAACATGCACTATGTCCTTATGTTCCAACTGTTACAGTTGGATACTCAAATATTAAGCTATAAAAAATTTAATATGGTGTTCCCTTTGTTTACTATTAAAGTTACAATTAATAAAGAAATTTATAAAGAACTTCAATCATGCTAACTTTTTTTGCACTACCGCTTTACAAAACCCATGCCTAGGCAAACCAGGAATTTGTTTAACCAATGTGCCTTGCCTGAAAGGGATTGACGTGCTTTTGTTGTCTGGCACATGGTGCAAGATGCACGCCTTGAAAAACACTCTAGAGTCTAAACACAAATTAAATGAAAAGTCTGTTTTTGGTTAAAAATGTAAAACCAAGGCTTAAAATAAAATGTAACAATAAAGTATTAGTCATTGTAGGACTTCATCGCTGACACATGAAGGCCTCCAAAGATGTTTAAATGGTAAAATACTGAAACTCACAAAAGTTCAGTTTCCAGAAAAAAATGTTGTAACATTTTTTAACAAGCAGGTCCAATCATGTTGTTCAATTTGCCCTTAAGAAAATGGGCAATCTATCTAAAAACAAATAGAATATAGCAAAACCTTCACCACACAAAAGACTCGGGGATAAAAAAAGAATAATTATTAATAGAAATAAGCCAAAGACGAAAAAAGGAATAACTCGAATGTTTAACTAGGAATTAAAAGAATGTGTTAGTACCCCTTTAGTTTACCAACATTTAACACCAGAAATTTAAATTTAATAAGTCAAAAGTAATGATGAATTCATCTTCTGTTATCATCTCCACTTTCCATGTCTGTTAGTTAGGAGGATATCCCTCCACTTTCAAATTCCAGTAGCATTAGGAGGTTATGCCTACATTTTTTCCTGTCATTCCCTAAACCCTAAAACCACCAAGCAGTCTTTAAGGTTTGAATTCAATAGTAGTTACGCAGAAAATTATTCTGGCGTTAGGATGCTTTAACTCGAGATTTTAGGCTATCTCTTAACAAACCAGCACCATAGGTAAGCAACAGAAAACATCTTCCCCAAGTCCTAATTTTCGCCGCATTAAGTCTGATTCTGTCTTGCATTCCCCCACAACTATATCTATTGCAGGTTGCAGTATCAACGTGATTCTAGAAGTTCCCATTCACAAATTGCATTTCAAGTACTTATAACAAGGTGACATGTTCATAAAAGTACATCCTACCTCCTTCTGTAGAACATCATTTTTCAGACGGTTATAGTCTTCCACATCAATGTTTCTACATCTCTCAAGTAACTACAACAGAAGAAATATATGTTAAAATGTTGCAATAAAGACAAAAAACAGTAGTGTACTCTTTAACCTGTGTTCATACCTCAGAGACCCTCTTTTCCAAGATCTCTCTCTCTGTCAGATGCTTTTCAATTTCCTTTTTAGAAGCTTCAACCTCAAATTGCCTCTCCATCAGCTGGCTCTCTAGAGCTTCAGATTCAATCTTATGTTTATGAGCCACCTCGCGTAATTTCTATAAGCAAAACAGGTAAGCTTGTAAAAAGACAAATTTAATAAATAAATTTAAATAAATACTGCTTATTGTGAAAAGTAACTATATTGATATTTTTTTTTCCAAAATGATCTTAGGCCAAGAGTGCCAGGATTCTACCTGGCATTCCTCAAAATTGTGCTTGTTCTCCTCTCTAAGCTGCATGTTGCTTTCACGGAGTAAATTCATTTCCCTGATCTGCAAAAAAAACAAAAAAAAGAATTACATGATCTAACTATCAGGTTTTTGGAACAAAAATATTAACAAGGGCAACATTAAAAGAAATAGGGATAAACTAATAAATGCTAGGTCTCTGAAAGGGTACTGAAATTGACAAGGTGTCAATATATTTTGGAGGAAAAGAAAACTATATAAGGGGACAAAAACATAGGGAAAAAAAAAGCCGAATGAACTAACATAATTTTGGCAGGAAGTAAAGACTAACCTGGTGCTGCAAAGACTTGATCTCATCATCTGTCATCAACACTGCTCTTGAATTGGCACGCTCAGCATTAAGTGTGGCTTTGGCATTTTCTTCTGCCTTAAGAGCATTCTCAAGCTACAAAATAAATGCAAGGAAACTTATGACATTAAACAATTCCATGAAACAGGAGAACTGCTGTTCCATTTTGAAGCCAACACTATAATATATACAAACTTTTACCACAAAAGTTAAACAAGGAAAAGAGGACACACCACATTTGATGACATATTAATCTCAAAACCATATTTTCTACATATTCTTTGATTTCACAAAGCTCTTTTGAGCAAACAAAAAATTTGAACAACCACTCCCATTAAAGTACCTTTAGCCTCCTTAATATATATAGAATCCATCTACATTGTAGTTGTGATCATAGGCAATTCAAATACAGTTTTCAAGTAAGAAAAATAAAATAAATTCATTATGTCATCAGAGTGAGGGGTATCTTATAAAAAGTTTGGAAAATAACCTGAAAAGTTCATCACTTTTTAATAAGGAAAAACCACAATAGGTAGATAGGAAACCAAACTTAACTATGACAAATATGACTCAGAACATCAAATATGCAATTCAGTTAATATTACGTAAAGGAATTACTAACTTGTGATTGCAACCGTAGCTTCTCCTGCTTCAATAAAGATATCTCTGTTTCCGCCTATAGAAAATCACAAAACATCAGAAAGTACAGGCAGCATGAGAAAGACAAAAGGAGAAATAATCTACCCAAAAAAAAAAACAAATGGAACATACTATTTGTTTTGTCCGTCGGAGGTAATTGATGACATTCTGCAAACCAGAATCACCATGTGAATCTGGAACAGAACTTTCAGCAAGTGCAGAACCACGATCTTT
Organism: Gossypium bickii; assembly: GCA_025503065.1. NCBI lineage: Eukaryota > Viridiplantae > Streptophyta > Magnoliopsida > Malvales > Malvaceae > Gossypium > Gossypium bickii. The sequence goes on from CP106715.1 coordinate 23,313,181, forward strand.
CTCAGCATACTGAATATGCATAGCTTCAATCCGGCTGTGCAATATCTTGTTCTGAAGAACATATGACAAAAGATCATATTAATAATCATAGAAAACTGCATTTTTCTACTCTTGCATCAAAATAAAACTACAAAATATATTCTAGAGTAGAAAAACAAACAAGAAAAAGATAGCATCAAATACATTATTTCAATCTGAGCAAATAATAGTAGAAGGAAGACATGCTTCAACCCTTTCAAAGTTCGCTCACAGGTGTCTTGTCTAAGAAACAAGATGTAAATCAAAATGTACATCCAATGGTTCAAATCTTCACTAGAATGGCCTATACTTAAGGGAAATAAATTCTAAGTGCCAAACACTGCAACCCATCAATTCAACTATCCAACAGATAATGCTAGCCAGGACACCACAGCATTGGAAATGCTGATTATAGTAAGAATTAACACCAGAGTAGCCTAATATGCAATTGCTGTGACTGTATCTACCCTATTATTTAAATTAGCATCAAAGCTATCAAGTTTCTGAAAGGGAAAAATGTTGGTTTGAAAGTAAAATTGCCTTCTTTCCTATTCTCATCAAATAAGCTAGTTGCTCAATGTTAATGTTCCTTGAACACATCATACTCTTTCATATAATGTTGGGGATAATGAGGAAAAGTACATGTTTCATGAGTTTGAATTATACAACCTGAGACTCCATCTACAAGAGGAGAACCGATATTACTGCACCAGTGAGAATGAATGCAGAGAGGAGAGGAGAGGACTAAGGAGCAAGAACAAAAAGAAATAAACAAGCGGAACTCACACCAACACTGACCTGTTCATTAAGTTCATCATATTTTTTCTCAGCTTCTTTCCTTGATTCCTCGAGAACTGATTTCTCCATCTCCCACCTAGCCTTAAGTTCAGCCTGGAAAGAACATATTCAGGTAACCAGGTCATATCAATGCATTTAGCAATATACAAATCCCAACATAAAAATAAATAAATAAATAGAACAGAAAGAGTAACTCATAGAATAAACCACTTGACGAATTGGAGTGAACAGTATGACATAACATGAAAATGTCTACTGAAGCAGAGTAATTTCAAATCCCCCAATTTAAAAGGCTATAGACAATCATAAAAATATGCATCATATTTAACAGCATGCAAACAACTTCAATGTTAAGCAGGGATCTATTATATAAGTTCTACTTGGTTATCAACCATTTTCCTTTTGCTCTTGAAACAAAATTTTAAAAAAGAAAAAATGTTGTAGATGAATAATATACACAACCATGAAGAATTTATAAATTTAAATTTGATTTCCCTGACTAACAAGGAAGCATAATTTTTAATTTTTATACAATTATTACGCTCAAATCATTTTTGCTCTTGAACCACTTACTTAAACTTAGGTTTCATAAAAATCTCAAAAAGTAAGAATGCAAAGACCTGACCTTTTATTTTGTATGAATTTGAAGCTTCTTACAATTATTTAATAAATAAATAATTTGGTGGATGTCACCTAGTGTTGTAAAAACAGGACCGGACCAGCCAGTTTAACCAGGAATAGTGGATGTACCAAATCAACTATAATGTTAAAACCAGAAAATGAGTGAACCAGCTAGTGCCGATAATAAACTGGAACCAGAAAGTGATTAATCTAGGAAAACATGGAGAAAAATTGGCCGAAACCATTAACAGAGAAAACAGAGGTCTCATTCATATTTTTTAGACTGAAGAGGTTGGAGAAAATGGGTAACTAATGCAATTCTTAGCTCGAAGTTGACTGGTAAAAATAATGGGAGAAAGGGGCTACTGAAAGAGAAGAAAAGCTAATAAGAAAGACAGAACTAAGAACAAAAGAGAATGAGAGGCTTAGGGTTCAATGGAGAAAGATAGAGAGCGACAGAAACTGAAAGAAAGGAAGCATGGGAAAAGAGAAGGTTCGATAGGAAAGAAAGGGAATTGTTTATTTACTAATGGGTTTTGGATAGTATTTCTGGATTTATGTAATGTTTCGGCCTTATTTCATGGGTTACTAATGAACCGGCCAGTAAATGTTAAAGCTCCTGTTCCAGATTATCACAGTTGCCCCTACTTATATAATAACCCATTAAAGCTCCGGTAAATGTTTTTGGTATCAGCCATTGCAGGTAATTGGGTTTCATTAGCCACGTTGCAACACAAGCTTGAATTAAATTCCCCTAAACTCTGGGGTCCTTGCAGCTCAACAGTTTCACCTCTAACTGTTTCTTTCTTGCCCTAGTATTACAGCACTTCACCACCCCCTATCATCTCATATCCAACCACTGAGCTGCCTCAGAACATTGAACCACAATTGCTTTCCATCACAATAACATGCCATCTCATCACTCAAATCAGGCCACTATAATTACCAAACATAAACTATTTCGAAAATAGATTTTGAATATAGTAGGCTTGTCTAAATATGGTTAGTAAATAATAAACACCTAACATTTTAAGTTTTATTAGTATTGTGGGTTTTGGGATAGCATTTCTGGATTTCCCAAGTCTCCTATGAATCTCTGAATATCCAAAACAATTAATTGAATTTATTTATATGAGTAGGAGCAACTATGATAATCTAGAATTATCAACAAATAAATATAAACAAAATGTTAAAGCTCCTGAAAAATAAAATACAAAAAAAGGAGTTTTTACACTGACAGGCCCCTCTGACATAAGCTCCGGATTGGACATCACTTGTACCAAGTCTTGATTAGAGAAGCTTGCACCCATTGTTTAATATTATTTTCCTTTTATTTTAAGGATACTCTTTTCCATTGTTCATGACTTCCAGAACCATCTAATCTTACCACTTTTTTACAACAATCAGTAATAAGAGCCCTTTATTTCTCTCCCAACTAGACTTCTCTTTCTCTTCATTCTACTCAGTTTGAACCCCACATAGTTCCTCAAAAATATTCTTCATACCTATGATCCTCTGTAATTTCACATCTTAAAGACATTTCACTAACTTCAAAATTGTTATTGAGATTATTTGAGTCTCTGCAATCAATTGGATTAAATCAATGTTGGTCTCAATTTAAAAGTGGCATTCTTGGTGAAGACGGGTTTAGGATGTAAAGGAAGAGATAGACATTTCTTGATATAATTTGCATCTGATTCGTGGTTTTCCTGTTTGAGCTGAGCTTGAACTAAACATTAAAATCACTAAAGTCCAAACAAGTTCAAACTCCATACTAGTAAGATAACATTAGCCTCAACACAACCAAGCTCAACAATGGGGCACTCATTTCCAGCCCAAAAAAGCAGGCAAAAAATTCAACATACAAAACACACAAACAAAAATACAATAGAAAGCGTAAAAATAACATACATTTTCACTTTTATGTGCATCGGCCAGTTTACGCAACTCAGATGCTTCCTCTTGCAGTAAAGCCAACTCTTGTGAAGTTTTAGTCAACTCCTGAATTGTCTCTGATTGTAGAATAACCTGTTCAAAGAGGATGTCACTAAAGCAATCAAGACTATTACGCAGCCCCGAACAGCTTTGAGTAAATAGAATGCATAAAAGCTGTAAAAACTCAAAAAGCCCCCGTATAAACAAACTTGAAACAAAGATCTTTCTTTACAAGCATATGATTCGATTCCCTTCAAATGAATACCCAACACACAAGCATTTTACATTATTTAATTGGGTGTCTTGAGATCATAACCAAGAAATTTCAAATTCAGGGATAGCAATAGATGGAAGATGACAACCCAAGGCAATACGAATTTAATAGGGTATCATAAATATGCAAATACATAAGAACATATTCACATGTACCAGTGTGGTCAAAGTTGAAAAGCACCATCAACAGACTAGAAACCCCTGTATTAATCCAGAGGTAAATTGCCAAAAATGTACTCATGCAACAAACGCAAGGTGCAAATAAATGCACATAAAAGAACATTTATTTGTATATAACACACTCAAAAACATAGAGCTTAGAAGTTGACTCCGTTACTCCACTCCACAGCCTGATGTTTGAACAATAAACTTACAGTTGAGAAACTCTCGAGTGTCAAGTAATAGATACTCTGATTCATATTTCCAAAAATAAATGGTACTCTGCTTCTTAAGAAGAACATAAAAGCACCTTGACCATGCTACATAAACCATATCAGATCAATATTAAAGGAAACGATACTTCATATTTAATTAAGAACAATGCCCTAGCATCACCAAAACAATTATAGCTGTAAATGAATTAAGCATTTGGTGAACTATTCAAGAGCAAGCTCAGCTCAAGTTCTGTTTACAGTGGTTACAAATGACTTCAAACAAGATTTTAAGTTTCATTTAATAAACAAGCCGTATAACATAGGTGCATTCAGCTCTTTCTTTTTCATGAACAAGCTCATTTAATATTTGTGAACAAGTCTAATGAACTAAATTATAGTTTGTTCTCACTCTCTTTATGTTGACTACTATAAATATCTTTTAATAAGACTTACTCGCTAGTTAGTATTACATCATTTAGAAATACTCTTAAGATATGTCAAAACTTTGATGATGTTTAAAATATTATTACTGTTGATAGGTTTAATGTGCCTAAAAGTGGAAAACATAAACATGTTAAAGAGTTGGGGAAGAAAAATTTGCTGCTTTAGTTTAGTACTAAAAACCAAAATTATTACAAGACGAGGAGAAATAGTTCTCATAAATACTTTTTGGGCTATCTCCTAGTGCTATCAGTTATAGATATCGGCAAGATTAGGACCATGCCATTGAACTTCAAGATGGCCATTTTTATAGGTCTTAGTAGATTTTTTATCTTGAAGTTATCATTTTAGCCAAGTGGAGCCTAAGTCAATCTTTATGGCTTGGAGTGAAGCTCGATAATAGCTGGTGTTCAGCTTGGAATTAAGTTAGCCTAAAACTGGCAAAATGGCAGTACAGCCGACACAACACAGATCGTATTGCTATATAGTAGCAGATCATGCTCAGGATGGTACTTATTATAGTGCCAGGCTGAGTCAAAAACGTTTGGCTCATAGCTGGAACAGCAAAGCCCATGACGAGCACAGGCTAGCACGTGGCACAGTCCAGCACAACCCAACCCTTACATCTTCTTTTTATTAGATCAACACCCATCGCATCTTCAATATTTTTTTGGTTGACTAATGAGAAATAGCTCCATTTGTTTTTCCTTTCCCTCTTTTCATATGATATACTCATAATTCTTTTTATCATATCTTCTATGTCAGTAAACTTCACTTTTCAAAATTCAAAATTTCCTCTTCCTATGAATGTGGGAATTTTAGGCTGAGACACGTAACATGTGACTACTTTTTTTTCTTTAAAAAATTTAACTCTTTTTTAACAATTATGAAACTAAAAAGCAGATGCATTAGAGAAAATTATATTTTTTTTTAAAATAATATTCAGCCCTAAGTACAAGGCCTGCCAGGCTTGGCACATCCCACAATATAGAGTGCCATCAGCAATATTGGGCTTAAGGTCTATAAACATCTGGGCCTTGCCAATCACATTCATATTATTGGACTGACAAAACTGACCAAGAACAAGCTTTGGTACTAAGACGGCCTGGCCCATCCATGCTACCACCTCTAACTTAGCCAACTCAACCAAGAGAACAAATATTAGACTTCAATATGAGGCCATTTATTACTTGGCTCATTAATAATTAGATGTGGCAAAGCTTGAGCAAGGGAAAACTGGGCACGGCTCAATACTTACATATTCATTGATTAACAAAGTAGATATTGATTATCTAGCCAACTTTGTGTGCAGTGTGCAAACCTGTCTTTCATAATTGGCTTGAGCTGCACGCCACTTCTCATGCTCTTTCTCCAGGTTTTCTTTCATGGAAGAAATTTGAATCTCCAATGCCATAATTTGAGAACTATATGCAAAGCACAGAATGTCAGAAATCAATTCACAGATGATTAAAATAAGTCCCCATGTAACATACAGCAGAAAAATTCAACCTTTTGACTGCAGTTTCCTCTTTTAAACTTGTAATTTCTGCTAATACAGACGAGAGCGCCTCTTCCTTTCCTGCAGTTGCAGAGGCTACTTCCTCTGATTTCAAAGAAGATTCATTCTCAAGTTCAGAAACCCTCTCTCTAAGTGAAACAAGCTCTGCTTCTAAAGATTTCTTCAACTTTTCCGCCTGCCAAATTAATTGAAAAGAAAGATTTATATAGCAGATCAGCCAACCAATCACAAAAAGTTCAGCAGCCAAAAGTTAATATACAGCAAATACCTCAATCTTGAAATTTTCATGTGCCAGTTCCATTTGCTTCAATGCATCTTCATTTGCCTGTGCTATGTTCTTATACTGCAAAGCAACATGGCATATTATGACATAATTTCTACCACAAATTAAAATCTAATTTACTCAAATTTAGAGAACCTGTAGCATGTGATCCCTGTTAACTTTTGCTTCCTCCTTTAGTTTCTCTATCTCTTCCTTTGTCATTGGCAGTTCTGTCTCCTGCAGACGTTTAGCCAAACCAGGGAAACAAATTATAGAAACCAAAATCAACACAATATTCAATTAACCAGTAGAAAATTCAGGAAAACATACAGAAATACAAATCAGAAAAGACTTTCATATGAAAAAAAAAAAAAAGGAATTTCAACAGAGAACCCAGAGAGGCAATTTAAGTTGTTTCTTCTTAGCAACCAATAAAAAATATTTACCATGAAACAGTAACTGACATAGTCAAGCAAATAAACATGATGCACTGTTCCAGATTTATCAATGAAGTCTAGATTCCATGAATAAATTTAGTGAATTTAGAGAGGTAATTTAAGATGTTTCTCAGCAACCAAAAAATAAATTTTATAGAACTGTGAAACAATAATTGACTAAGTCAAGCAAATAAACAAGATGCAACGTTCCAGATTTTGTCAATGAAGTCTAAATTCCATGAATTAATTCACCCCAACTTTCAATTGGCGTTGCTTGGTATTAGTTCTTCAAGTTTCAGGCTGCATCAGATATGACTCGCCTTCAGTGTTTTCCATCTCAAGTTTTATTTAACATACTTGGTCTTACAACACAGGATAAACATAGCAAAACCGTAAGTATGCAGTTCCATATAAAGAACTTCGTCTCTACAATACGGAAGCTCAAACTAAATGAGCCAGATTTTAAACCCAAAATGACTATGCTACTTCTAATAAATATTTTAAAAGTTAAATTGGCCATGAGTAGGCACGGGAATATTTGTCAAAAATGGAAAGTCCTCCATATTGTTTTGATTTAAGACAATCTTGATAAGAAACTGTAAACACGACTTGACTCTCGCTTTACCAAGGAAAAAGATATGCATTTGTGTTGGCTCCTAGGAGCTATCCAAAGTAGCATGCACAAAGAGAGCCAGACTATTCTTTCCTTTCCTTTCCTTTTCTTCTTCTTTTTTTTTTTTTTTTTTTTTTTTTTTTGAGTAAAAAAGCCTTCATGAAAGTAATAACATTAACCATTCTGTTCTGTCCTTTAAATGGTACACAGGATGTTAGTTTCAAGGGTTGCCCAACAATAGCTGTACTTCCTTTCCGTTTGTTCTCAGTTCTTTTTCCCAGACAACCAAGAGTCAGACTATCATTTCCTCTTTTTCCTTTCTTTTTTTTTTTTTTTTTTTTTTTTTTTTGAGGAAAATGATGCCTTCATGGAAGTGTTAAATATAACCATTCTGTCCTTTAAATGGTACACTGGATGTTGGGTTGTCCTAAAATAGCTCCACATCCTTTCCATTTGTTTTCAATTTCTTTTTTTACTGGACAACCAAAATTTGTTACTTCTAACAATTCAAATGCCAGAGTGTCCATACAAAATGTAACAAGCAGTAAGCAGTGGAAATGGAACATAACACATACACTTCAGCGAGAGTATCATTAAAGACAACCAAACTAATAAATGAAAAACGCTAACCTCGCTTGTTGAAAAAGCAGATGGTGTACCACCATCTAGTGCCAAAATCTGCATCAGAGTACCAGCAAATAGTCAGCAAGAAATCCAAATCAGACCTGAAGTAAAATACTAAACAAAAAAAATTATAAAAATGTAGCGGGAAAGGAAAAGTAGACAGCAGGAGGATGGAGCAAAAGCAGTCAAAAACAGTAAAGGAAAGAATAAAAAAGTAACCATTTATACCAATATCCAAATCTTGTATATTAACAAATCAAATCAACAATGAGTGATGAGAGATCAAGATTATATTGCACATGAGATGGAAGAAATGGTGTTCTTAAATATTTCCTAATTCATAAAATAATTCCAAAAAGAGTTCCATCAACATACAGATGCAGTGCCAAAGTAGACAACTCAATGGTTACACCGACAAGCTATAAATAACAACTTTCCCTAAATTAATTTCCTAATTACACTCATAAAAGCAAAGCATTTTTTGCACTTTTTCAAAGCCCTGCAGAAGCCCCATGTTGATATTGAGTTTACATCCATTTAATTCCTTACAAGCAACAAATAATACTTTTCTTTCAATTATTTAAAAGACATATTGGCACAGAAAATGATGATTTTAGTAGCAGTCCGCATATCTCTTAGAATAAAAACCAAAAGCGCTTCAAGACCCAAGTTTATCTCAAATATAAAATTGAAATCCAGCTTAGCAGGCGATAAGGATATGAACAGGTGGAATGCCAATTTCAGGAATTAGTAATAGCAAAGTGTTTGGAGGCCAAAAACAACACTATCGATGGAGAAACCTCTAAATACACAGTAGAAAGAAAATAAAAGATATAATGCACTTCAATGAGATAGAGATTAGCATCTAAAGTGGAAATAGTGCTTCGTAAACAGAGGAGTATAGTCAACACTACCTTAGCATCAGAAGATTTAAGATTTTTCTCCAGATCAGCAAGTCTGGCCTGATAAAATATTTTAATAGAAAAATCAGATCAGAAACTCAACTAAAGGGGAGGGGGGTGGGGAAGGACTGTGAAAGTAAAGCACATATAACTCCAAGAGTGAATAAGAACAAGCAGAGCTAAGAGTTAGACAAACGATATTACCTCAGAAGTGGTAGCCCTCGCCTCAGCAGCAGCATGAGCATGCAAAGCATTAGCCAGCTCTTTTCCCATTTCTTCAACTTGTTTCATAGCATTTTTCAGAGTCTGCTCACGGTCAGATATGAGAGTACGAACATTATCCCTCTCTTCTTGCACCTGCTTCTTAGCTTCAGCCCATTCTTTCTACAAAATTTGGTCAGGCCAAGAAGTTAGTCATGAAAAAAAACATGTCAGCATTTCTTGAGAAAGTACAAGATTTTTCAATAATCAGCTAAAGATATATGACCAATCATCAGGTGATGCATCTGCAACCTAACTTCTACAAGGTATATTCAATAATGCAAAATAAATCACCTCTATTTTTTTAACATACTCCTCTTGCTTTCTTCTCTCCAAAGCTCTTGTTTCCTAAAACACAATTAGATAAGGTGATCAAACCAACATACATGTCAAATACGTACAGATGACGGAACAGACGTATTCTCGTAACAAAATAATTAAACTTTGTTACCTCACGAACTTCCTCTGCACTCTGTATGGTATCCAAACTAGCCTGCATATAATAACATTAGAATTTTTACTGGTACCAACCAAATGTGAAAGAAAAAAAAGTTTGGGTTGTTTCTTCTGTTTCTTGACTTTCACTTTTGGAAACAAAAAGTAAACTTTGTTCCAATAGAAAATGCAAACAGTCAAGGGGAAAACTTTTTATCTGACTTCTGCATAGAAAAATTATGTCAAAATTAGTATTTCACTTGTCATTTGTTCATTCTTAATCAATTATGTTGTTTTTCATCATTTGCTTTAGCTTTATAGCAATTTTTAAAGAAGTGAAATCCATTTTAAAAGCAACAAGGAAACAAATCCCAAATCAATCACACTATAAACCTGCAGACGATAAACTCTCTCTGACAAGCTGCGAACTTCATCACATGCTCTCTTTTCAGCATTTGCTAACATCTCTTTTTCTTGCTTCAATATAGACACCTATTTGAGAACAAAAAGTATAAATAGCAACATTTAAAACATCAGAACAACAAAGTTTGCCAAACACAAAATATAAACAGCAACATCAGCAAGTCATAATGACAAGGTTGCCAACAAAATAGTTACCTCCATTGTCAATTTCCGAGAACACTCCTCAGCAGCATTTAAAGCTTCAGAACTTTCACGTAGCTTCTTTTGGTAGTCAATAATCAACTGCGAGAACTCCACATTTCTTGCCAGAACACCATTGATTTTATCCCTCTATGATGTTCCAAATGCAATAAAGAAACAGAACATCACACTAACATGTAAATGACCATAAACTAAAGATGTAATAAAACAGAATCACAAACAGTAGATAACATGCTTCATAAAATGAGGAAATAAAGAGTATGCTAAAACTAATCACCTCATGCTCAGCTTCTTTCATGACACTCTCAAGTTTTTCTCTAGCAAAATTAGATTCAAGAGCCAACTTGTCACGCTCTGACCGTAAAGATATGATCTCGCCCCTGTTAATCAAAGACAAGACAAAAGTTAACAATAAGATGTTTCAACAAGTAAGAACAAAAAGAAAATAGAAACGGTGACTTTTTGGAGTATATTCATATCAAAGTTATGCAATGACCCAAATAATCCAACATTGAATTCTGCTACAAGAATTCACAGCAATTTTGTAACACTACAATAATGCAAAAGTACAGAAGTTGCCATAGACTAGAAGTTACTAAGCTTACATCAAAAGAATGCATTTAGTTGATACACTTAAACAAGATAAATAGCTTTAAACTGGTACATTTAAACTGGTCATTGTATGACGAATAACCTTCAGTAACTGCAAGGATTTTTAAATAAATTTTATGTAGGTTCTTTGTATTTTAAATAGCTTCTAAAGGAGGCTTCAGCTGCTGGTTAGTGGCCATAAAATCTATTGATTTAGTACAGTAAAGCATTTCACTGCTCTAATAAAGTAGCAAACAAAAACTGTCTATAACAATAAGGAAATGAATATCAACAGACTACAAAAATTAAAAAAAAAAAATGAATTGTTTACTTCTTTGAACTAGTACACACAAGTTTCGTAACGCAAGTGAAACAATTATGCATAGACTACATGGCTATAGAACATACATACTGATCCCCTGCTTAAAGAGAGCAACAAATAACAAAGAAATAAAGAGACCAATTGACATATGATGGCCAGGATGTCAGGATTTGTGGCTATTCCAATCAGGATATGTGAGGAAGCAGGAAAATTTAGATACAGCAAATAGGAAAAGACAAATAAAAGTTAGATACGGCAGGTAATTTTAGATACACCTAGGGTTATCTAGAAATCAAGTCCCAGGTTGATTGCATCAGACAATTCTCTGCTATATAGTAAACTATATCTCAATAGGAAGAGTATATTAATTCAAATAGTCTTAGGATCCTAATCCTAAACGAAATAGGAACTCCTACCAACACTAGTTTGACCGTATGATATATGGACCTAGTTTATAGATAAACTCCCCAAAAGATTCTATTTTAAAGTTCAGAACAAAAACCATAAATTAGTCTGGAAAAATATAACAAGAACATACCTGGCCTTAGCTAGATCCTCTTCAAGACATCTTAAACGTTCAGTGGCTTTTTCTTGTGCTTTCTTACTAGCTTCCTGTTTCATAAATTATGATACAAAATGTCAGCTCAAATATAACAGAAACTAAATGAACAGGCATATTCACCCCCCAAGGAAGCATGGACACAGACACCAGTATGACACAACAAATGTAATGACACATTTGTTACAAATTGGGATACGAAATTACAAGGATATGCAGATTAAAAAACGGAAAAGACAAAATTAAAAATCCCCATGTTCGTATTTAGAATTTTATTATTCAAAAATAAAAATAATCAAATCTATTTTAAAATGTACATAAAATTTACTTTTAGCAGTATTTTGTCATTGTAAATATCAAGGCAATTTTATAGTTGTATTGGATTATGATAATTTCACCCAATGATCTTACACTCAAAAGTTGTTACCTAATAAATGGTAAGACCAGCCAATCAAAAACCCATTTCACCAAACCCATGTAGTTACCAAATTCCATCCACTTTATAAACATTGTCTTCATAGGCTGAAATTTCTAGTCACCCACCCAACCACCCATCCCCTCTCTTTGTGAATTCTCAGCCCATTCTTTTTCTCATCTATTTCCTCTCCCAAAAATATCACGCGGATTTCCCCCACCCAAAACAATTTCTGTCCCCTTAATCCTAGGCTTTGATTTGTCTGTAAGCCCAAATTTCCTTTTGTTAGTTTGTATTTCCTGGTTAGATCTCTGGTCAGACCAGATTAGGGCCAGGTCAGATTCAGGCGTGACCTGTGTATCGCATCAGCACAATATATGGTTGCCCAGCCGGCCCAACTTGAAATATGGGCCTCAAACTATTCCCAAACCCACCCATGTTTATAAATGACTAATCCAACTACTTTAGGCACACCCATATTGTTTTAAAACTTTAAAAGTGTATATAATATTTAATAATTCTATATATTTTTATTAAAATTTTAAACATGGACAACTTAAAATATTTTTTAATGTTCACATTACGGAATTATGTATTTCATGTTCATGTGATATAAATTACAAAAATATAAAAACAAATACAATGGTATAAGATTGATACCTGGGAACCTTCAAGAAGAAGCAAGAGATCCCTCCTTCCAGTATCTGAAATAATTGATTTAATTATAAATATTAATTTATAAAGAAAAAAGTGAAAAAGGGAAGCATTTGCCTAAAGAAAAGTAGTGCAAATCAAAAAGAACGCAAAACAGAAATAAAACAATAACTGAAAATTATATCATTAGGGATTTGCTTGGTACGAAAGATGGAAATGAGTGAGGATAGAAAATTTGTCAACCTAATGGTTAAGCTACAAAGTTAGAAAGTCATCATGAATCTTGACCGATTGATTAACAAATTTTCTATCTGCCCTCTTTTCCATCCTCCATACCAAGCAAAGCTTAAGATCATCATACAAACAGAAATTTCAAAATGAAGGAAACCAAGAGAAGAAGAAATTCTAATATGTATATAAATATACAAAATATGATAAAAACTAAGAAACCGCAAATGCTAAATAATAGACAAGTCAGGCTACTAAAAATGCAAGCAATCTGACACATTAGGTTATAATATAAGCGTGCATCCTTCAATTTTATTATTTCCACCCTGCTACAAGCCTAGCAATCAATTTAGGATAGTTACATGTTTAATCTATGGAATAGAATAATAAATAAAACCACTGATGACCTGGCATTTTTGGAGGTTATATTCTAGATTTAAATAAATGTAAATGTACCTTGTACAGATAGTCCTATAATATATCCCTAAAATGGAAGACGATGAAAATTTTACAGCAGGTTGCCATGTTAACTACCACAATGAGTTATACCCACAGAAGTTACCACAAACAAGTTCAAAATCCAAGTCTATAAATTGCCACACACCCCTTCTACAAGAGAATGCATCACCAAGGTTTTTTTATAACTTATGGTGAAGAAAAGATGAAAACCAACTACAATGGCTACCCAAACATGCCACTTATGTCTAATTACAGCAACACCCAAATTCAAGTACTAAGTGGCTTTCCAAACACACCCCTAAAATGCGAGCTCCTGATCAAATGGTTGCCCGGCTATAGAAAAGAAAATATTACAAGATGGACAGAAACAAAACCTGGAGCGGCTTCTGCTGCAGGGGAATAAGACATATGAAGTTTATGTTCCTCCTCATATAACTTTTTGTACATTGCAACCTATACATTACAAAAAAGATGGGAAAACAAGGATTAACTAAGGAAAAACTGGATGCAAACTCAAGAAAAAAAAAGGATCAGAAAATAATAGGCCATAAAAGACTCACAGAGGTATGCAGTGATTCAATCATGCGCCCCTGCTCTTCGGCCCTTTGTAACACTACAGCAACTTTCGATGCCGCTTCATCAGTTTGTTTTTTCAGCTCCAACTCCAGTTTTTCCTGCAGTACCATATATTCAACCACACCTACTTGTCAAATGGTGCTTTTTATGTCTGTGAACATAAGATGGAGAATCACTTAGGCTTTTCAGGGTTTTGGTATTCATATAATTTTGGGTTCTAAATATGGCTTGTAGGTATAAAGATATTCAAGGTTTTGGTTAGGTTCTGGATGATGGATATTTTTACTTTGAAACATTTGAGTATGGTTATTTTTCTATATCAATTCCTCCTTTCTCATTTCTCCCCTAAATACTCTCTTTCTATACCTGTTTCCTTGCTTCACTCTGATTTCTTTTGTCTGTTTCTGATGTTCCCTATAAATTTCCATATTATCACTCTTTTCCCTACTTGTGTATTTCCACTAAACAAATCAATATCTCTACTGAATGATAAGAAATTCTAGTTACCTTGAACTCCATCTCTTTACTTTCGATCTGATCAGAAAGATCACGCACAAGGCTCCTAAGTTGGACATTCTGCTCGACTAAGCCATTTATATCCTTGAATGTCAACTATTAAACAAACGAACATATGTGAGATAAAGATCACTATATTGAAGGGTAAGAAAAGAGAGAAAGATATTCTAAAAAAGGAGAAGTGAAATTCTAGCTAGAGTTTCAAGTTAATATTCACTTCTGATATAACTTTGTCAGCATTAGGCTCCAGACTCATATCAGCAGCAGCAACAGTTGCATCACCACCTGGAAAATCTTGCCCAAGAGATCCACAACGTAGTTGTATGTCACGGCACTCCTTAAGAAGAACCGTCACCTACAGCATTGTGATCCAGTTAGAATAGGTTAAGCGGATCGATGTTGGCATCCCTAGACCCTTCTTGACACAACTACATGTCACATAACCAAATATATCGCATCTTTCATCATAGACATAATCCCAAACCAACTTCACGCTTTGATTAGATAACAAAGTAGCACCCAAATTTAGACCCAAAGAATTCTGTCTACATCAGAGACATCCAAGACTGAATACACACATCAAGAATGTATAAAAGTTTGCAACACATCAAGTACATTATCATCCTGAAAATATATGGTCATTGTTTCAGTAACTGGAACATAGTTTTTTTAATTAAAAAAAAAAGATTAGAAGTAAAGATTGGGAACAAAAGATCAAGAAAGAAAAGAAAACAGAGGAAAACTAGAAGTAGTGGAAGGGCAGAGAAAAAAGTCAGGAGATAAAAGAGAGTAAAAAAAACACAAAGGAGAAACCTGTTATGTGCCTAACGGCAAGGAATAAGAGAGTTGAATCCCATATTTGAAAGTACAAGATATGGTCCTCCAAAAGTCCATATCAGACGGGAAAATAAAAGGAGAGAATAAAAAAAAGGAAGATTAGTTGTCAACTAAGCGTAAAAGAAAGGCCACTTTTCCCTTAAAGGGGAGGGAAAAAGAATATAAAAATGAGAGAATAAATCCTCATAGTTTATAATGTATATAATTTCCATCTCAAATGCTAAAAACAAATTTAAGCATCAAAATAAGGGCATCAGTTACCTGCTTTTGAAGATCAGCAATCTCCTTTTGAGCCAAGGAATTGTCTCGTTCATGCCTCCTCAAATCAACCTGAACAAATCCACACACCATCCATAAAAGGACGAAAGCAGCAACAAATTAAGGCATGTATTTCCTTTGAAGGGAAAATTTTCACATACCTTCAATTCCTGTATTGCTTTCTCTAGATTTGCACGGTCTGACGTGAAATTCTGCAATTTTTGGTTGATCACAGTGTATGCCTCAAGCAATCTCTCATGCTCAGCTGCACAAAAATCAAGCGTCAAGATCAAGATCAAGATCAAGATCCTGATGGACATCATCCAATAATATCCAAGCTTTGATCAAGTAAATCAATTCCTCTATGAAAAAGAGACTTTAAAACTTTTATCATAGATAGGATGTTGCCAATACTTTCAGTCATTTGAACACATACCAGATGCCACCTTCAAATAGCACCAGGCATTACAAGCAAGAAGTCCTTTGAAGGACAAAGAAAAGTTCATCTGTAAACTCACAAGTACTAATCATCAACCAAGAATAGCACTGTACCTCTTTCATCCATAATGACTACTGCCTTCTCTTCTATTTCGCGTAGCACCTGTAAAAACACCACAAAAAAAGTTCTTAGATTTCTATTCAAAAGAAATTTGAAGCAAAATGAAAGAGAAAACACCCAAAAGTAAAGCTTATCCATCTCCAAAAAATTTCAAAACAAATAAATAAACATCTCACATCCTTAAAAAAGTAGAAGAGCAACTGTGAGGGAGGATAACTCAAGCCTAGCTAACATAACTGACTAAGATGAGGCATCTTATTGAAGATTGATTTATCACAATATAGCCACACCAAGACCACCATCACAATCAATAGAGAACCTTGCATGACCTTTTAGATTTACTAATGGCTAGGCTTAAGAATGAAACTAAATAAGGAGAAAATTAAAGTCATTTTCCTGATGCAGTACTAAGAAATTTGCTATCGGTGGTGGATCTGATGAACAACCGCCACACCCCACGAACTTGAATGCAAGTGAAGCCCAACAGTAAGAATGACCTAACAGTTAGGATGGATGGTCAAGGAGCCACCATACCTGCCAAACCAAGCGGAGGGAGTGGTGACAAGGGAAAGAAGGCAACAAATTATGCAGTACAACAAGTTCTGGTTCCAGTATTTTTCAAGCCAGGAGAAAGAGAAATTCAGTGGTTTAACTATGGTAGAATAGAAGATGACTCATGCTTGACCACAAAAACAAGTGGAGCTTGCCTGATTTGTAGAAATCATAGGGTAACAAAAAACTTATTATGACTATGATAAAAATAAGAGCTCTCAAATTTATACATGAAATTTGACTCAACATGCAATGTAATACACAAACTTCAATTTGATACAATTATACACATGAAACTTTGATTTGGATTCAATCATATACATGAAAATTTGATTTTGATTTTGATTCAATAAATTTTTATTTGAATTCAATTATACACATAAAAATTTGATTTTGGTGTCTGTCTATTCGGTGAAAAAAATTTACAGAAAACGATTTCTGAAAGATGTATTGATTTTC
The DNA here is from genome assembly GCA_025503065.1 of Gossypium bickii. Lineage (NCBI taxonomy): Eukaryota > Viridiplantae > Streptophyta > Magnoliopsida > Malvales > Malvaceae > Gossypium > Gossypium bickii. The sequence goes on from CP106715.1 coordinate 23,330,303, forward strand.
TGAAAAACTGATATTTTCAATGTTTGGATGAATCTGTGTAAATATTTTCTGTTTTTTGGTAAATTTTCCTAAAATCATTTTCCAAAAGTTATTTTGAGTGAAACAAATACAATATTAACAAGAATTTTTTTCATAATTGATCTATAGAACAAAGTTCGATTATTAATTAATAAAATTAATAAACATTGATTTGATAAGATATTTTCTATAATAATATAAAAAAGTATTTAAGTAGTAGGTATAAATTTTGTAGCATAACTAGAAAAATAATCAAATGCATAAATTGAACAAAATTACTATAATCATACAGTTCACAGAAATATAATCCAACAACAATGTCCAAGTGCATACTACAGCTATATCGAAATTGTCCACAAGCACAATTTGTTCAATATACGAACAACAATAAAACAACAAAGTTAATCTTGGGTAAAACTTTGAAGCCAAATTTTATATATAAATTACATAATAAGGTAAATATTATATAATTAAAAGAAAATTGAATTTACCTTTAAAATTTGGATTTACAGCAAATCTCAATCCAATTTATAAATTAAAATTTTGATTTATTTTGCAAGTTCTTTTTTTTCAAATTCGAATAGCAAATTTAATAGAAAGGTTATTTGTTTGGTTTGTTATTATAAATTTAATTTAAGGTCAACTCATCAAAACTCAACACTGAGAGAATCTTCAATCATTTTTATTTTTTGTTCAATAAATAAAAAGAAAATATGAAGAATTAATTGTAAAAAGGCAAGGAAAAGACTTAACAAAAAAAAAAAAAATAAATAAACCAGGCTGTCTAAAAGCTCGAGAGAGGAGCTTTTGTAAAATGTTTCACCCTTAAGTAAAGGGTAAAACATTTTACCAAGAAACAAGGCGAATTTGGGTTGACCTGTAAAACTTTTTACATTGACTAAATTTATTATCCGGAAACAAACAAAGACCCTTGATTCAATTGTACACAGAGAAATGGTAAATGCATCCATTTATTTTCAAGTTGAATAAATATAACTATTTCTAAATGCATTACATAAACGTAAAATGGTTCTACACAATATCAGGGTTAGTCATGTATAGAATTGCACAAAAATCGAAATTCATGTATCACATTGCACATTGGTCCAATGTTCATGCATAGTTTTGAGACTTAACCCTAAAAATAATGAGGGGAACGATGTTTACTCTAAGAGAGTCAAAAGTTTATCTAAGAGTATTGAAAAGTATAGAATGGGAAATTGGAGATGATGACTCTTTAACGACTCATTTAGCAAAGTGCATGACCAAGTTAACAATGGTGGCAGAGTAAAATGTCACTTGAAAATCACAATGCACTCAAAAGCTGCCTACAGGCCATCTGTTCTTTCTTGTCATCAAAGAATCAAGGTGGATACTGTTTCTAAACAAGTTCATCAACTTCAACCATGCAGCAAGATGCCAATGAAAATCTATTTACAAAGGAAGTTTAGAGCATACATCAGTATAGGAGATTTTTAGGTCAAGTGGGGCTAAAGCCACAAGTATTGGATTGTTGGGGAGTTAAAACCCTTCTAAAAATAGTAGAGATGGCAAAACCCTTTTAAAGGAATACCATTGTATACCAAAGCATCACGACGCAAAAAAGGATACAGCAAAAAAAGCAGAGCATCTTCAAAAAGAAAAACCCATAAAAGGTAAGGTACACGATACCCGTTGCAATATTGATTCAGATTCCTTCCTTCCCAATTGCTCATGTCGAAGAGCATCAACAGCCTCTTGATATTTTGCATACATTTTAGCCAGCTAGAGACCCAAAGAAAGACAAAATAAATAAAAATTGACATAAAAGAAATAAAAGAGTGAAAAATTAAATATACAAGAAGCTCACACTCCAGCCATCACGGAGAAGAGAAGCAGCTAGTGCAGTTCCAGAAACCCCAACTGGGATCTTTGGGACAAGCGCATGATTATCCTCAACCATGTCATTAGCATCATATGAACTAATCCATCTGAAGTTTAAGAGTACATTTGAATCAAGTAAACAACTGATATCAAATAAATTCAGAACAAGAATCAATAATTTAATCCAAAAAAGCAACCATAAATTGAAGTGAATTCCAGCATCAGGTTGTATGGTTCAAACAAATTACCATTTAGGCTAACAAACATCACAACAGTCTTCAGTAGTTCATTTACAAACCCTGATAAAGAATAATATTTTATTCTGATTTAATTAATTATATTTGTCCATAATTGCACTCAGAAACCATGATCTCAAGCAAATTCCAGCAACTGGCTGTATGGTTCAAACAAAATTACCATTTAGGCTAACAAACATAGCAGCAGTCTTCCTTAGTTCATTCTTAAAACCCTGATAAATAGCTAATATTTATTCTGTTATATTAAATATGTTTCTCTCCATGATTGCAGTCAAAAACCACAATTTACCCAACATTCATAACTTGAAGTAAATTCCTACCTTGCTCTCAAAAAAAATCCAACCATCTATGACCTCAATTTCCATACTCATGCAGTAGTAACTAGGAGTTATTCACTCATTTAATGAAGTACACATGCATTGATACAGCAATGCTCCTTAAAGTCTTCTTTTCACTGAACAATAATAACAATAAAAATAAAACAAAAACATACGTTTCTGATGTAAAATTGCCAAGTGGAAGTAGATTCATCTCATTCGCTTTCCTACCAGCTTCAATTTCAGCTTTGCACTTCTTAAGTTCCTCTTTCAGATCCGCCATCTCCTATAAGTGTCAATACAGAAAAGGAATTTAGAACCAAGTGGGACAAAAAGTTTGATTTCCAAAGAAACCAAGTATTTCCTCTCAGACGAAAGGAAAACGTTGATGGCTAAATACCGGTTCATGAGCAAAAAGCCATAAATGTGCATAGGAAATAGGGAAGAGAAGATATTTTTATGGATCAAGAAAAAGATTGTTGCTTAAGATAGATATATAAATCACCAGAATACAACAAAAAAGTACCATACCTTTTCAACCTGTTTCTTGGCAGATGCTTCCTTCTCAAGCCTATCTTTGTAATCATCTTGAACTTGACCAAGGTGCATCTGTTTTGCAATAACAATAAACAATAAACTAACAAAAAGAACAACACAATCCTATATATGAAAAATTATATACTAAATTCACTAAAATCTTACTTCTAAAGCTTTTATAGCTCCCTCAAGCTCCCCAGCCTTTTTGGACCATTCCTCTGAACTTTCCTTATATAACTCAACAAGCTTATTTGCCTACAGAGCATTGTAACATAAGAATAAGCAAATTAGTGCCAATAGAGACTACAAAAGAGAAAACGTTATAGAAATATCCTTATAATATTTATAAAGCAAAATACAAAGTGAGCAATCATCCTGTCCTTTACAAAAATCAAAGAATAAGAGAGCAAAAAGAAATAAAACCCTAAAGAAAGATTAACCAGCTGAAGTCATTTAATTGACTTGAATATATTTAAAATAGAACTTGATTTATTAAAAACCTCATAAAACATATGAATTGCACCAAAGGTTGAACTAATAATTAAACAGTTGAAAGGATAGGTAAGCACTCTCTCATATGGGAGTCATCCCCATGAATTGCTAACAGCTGATTACCCAAAACAGCTTTAACTTCCCTTCTAGACCAATTACATACAATAAAACTGGAATCCAGTAGCAGCTACTGGTACCTTGGCCATAGGGTCACACTCTAAACAGAATGAAACTAGAAACGTTTATGCACTAGTAAATAACTATCTTACCAAAATCTAAGTTCATAACCACACTAGCAAAGACAAGTTGTTCATATCATGATTAAATATCACATTAGAGAATAAACTAATTAAATACCCTTGGAAAAACAAAATTGCTAATCCTCAACAGTTTGTCAACTCCATTTAGAGAAAGGACTAATGCAATTACCCACGGGAAAAACAATGTGGCACATTCTTCGACAGTGTGTCAAGTCCATTCACAAAGTAATCCTATTTAGGCATCAATTTTAACATAACCAAGAATGGAGACATCAGACACTGCATCTCCAAAAATTGCAAGTAACTAAATGCAAACAGAAAGTAGAGATGGAATTGTAGCTATTTTCAAGGGTCTCTCCATTTTCAATAATAATTTGTTCCAGGCGGTTTAAATACAAGAAATATAAATCTTGTGGCACTCACAATTGATAGTTCAGCAGAGAACCTCTCCTCATTGGATGTAGCAACCTCTTTCGATGAGCACAATTCCTTCAAAAATTAAAAGAAAACAATGGCTTAGGATTGTTGTCAGCTGATACTAGAATATAACAGTAATAACAATTTTAGAAGGCAAATAAAGAAAATTTAGTATAAAAAACCTCCTGTAGTGATGTCAGCTTAGTTTCTAGTTCCTTTGTTCTTTCCTTGTGCCAATTTAAGGAGCTGGAGCATTCATTGTATTGCTTCTCGACCTGAAAGAATTAAAAGAACAACTAAGTAGAAAGATGAAGGGCATAATTTTTTTTTTTGCGAACAATGTTTCATAGAAACAATTACATCAGCAAGCCTAGTAGACATATCAGCTTCAAGTTCAGCATGTGTTCTACGAATCTGAGTAAGATTGTCAACTTTGGCAGTCAACTCCTCGTTAAGCCAAGCATTGTGCCTCTCGATAAGCTCCTTTTCCTGTTAACATCCAAATTTTATTTTTCTTTTCCCCTCAAATCAAAGAGAAAGGAAAAGGACACCCTTGAATGCATATAACTTGAAAAAGAAAAGCCTAATGGAAATTTTCTTGGAAAAACCTGAGAAAGACGTGTGCAAATAGCCTGTACTCGAACTAACTCAGCCTCGGTTTCACTTAATCGAGCCTCTTTGTGGGCAGAGTTGTCGGTCAAGTTAACCTTTGATATTGTTATCGAAATCATAAAAGCCAGCCATTAGTTTTCTAGCAAAAGTTAATTGATATACAGATGCAAAAGTTTCAAATAAAAATAGAAATTTACAATCTTATCAAGATAGGCCTTAATAGTAGCGTTCTTATCAGCAATCTCCGAATCTTTCTGTTCAATCATCTCAAGCAACTGCCTCTTCGACTTATGTAGCTCCGACACCTCCGTCGTTAACCTCTCAATCTCTCCATCTTTTCCAATCTAATAAAATTTACAGTTTATTTGCTTCATTAAATATATTTGTAAAGTAAAAGGAGGGAAAATCCATTTATAACTGATAAAAAAATATAACACTTGTAACTAGCAACTAAATTCTTACGGTTTGGATTTGGAGTTGATGCTTCTGAGCCTGAGCCTGGGCGAGGTCGGCGTGTCTCTCATCCAGAGAAGATTGAAGCTGTGCGTTTTGAGACTGGAGGTCCGACAACTCCCCAGAGATGGAGAGGAACTTCTGCTCGAGAAGTGAGCAGGTTTGCTCGGCAGTGATGGCGGCGGCATCGGCCTTGGCCTTCGCCGTCTCCAGCTCTCCGTATAGCTCCCTTATGAAGGCATCGGCCCTCTCCGCCACCGCTGCGGCATCATTGGAGAGCCGCGACAGCTCATCGTCGGAGATGAAGAGGGGCATGTAGGGGGATTTTGAGGTGATTACTGGTGCGAATGGGTGACGAGAGAAATCTGGTTGTGATGTTTTAATAGAAAGAAGAAGAAATTGAGAGTTTATTGTGAATTAAGGGAACCCTATATCTGTCTCCTCATTCCCGTCTTTTCTGTTTATATAGTACACTGGTTCTTAATATATGAAAGTAGACATCTTTTGAAATTTTAGAAATGTCGTATAAATTTTTAATTCATATTTTATTTATTTTGTTATAAATTATAAGAATCTCATTTAGACTACTTCTAATTCATCCTTTTTATAAATAAACTAGTATCGTAAAATATACTTCAAATTGATAAATCCATCCAATCAATTTATATAGATTTATTAAAAAAGTATAAAAAAATTTAAAAAATAGTTCAATCGATTTGTATGGCTCGAAGATCAATCGTTCTAATGTCACTTTTTCAACTAGTACCCTAATATTATCGATCCAACTGGTCTAACCAATTAGTTCAGTATTGTTTAAACAACTATGACTCTAAATCTCAATATATTTAAAAAAAATAGTTCAACCGGTTCGCACCAGTTTGAAGGTCAACCGCTCTAATGCCTCTTTTCAAACCAGTACATAGCATTGCTAATACAATTAGTCCAACCAATCAGTCCGATCCGATTCAAAAAACTATGACTCTAAATCCCTATACATTTCGTATATTTAGAATTTAATCTCCCTACTTTTATTTTTAAGAAATCAATACATTTACTTTTCATATTTAAAAATCCACTTTTTAATCATATATACCACCTAACATTTTAATCGAAAAGTTAACGGTATTAATTATTTGGAGTAATTAATAAGACTTTAAAAATATAGAGACCAAATTATGTAATAAATTAAAATCTAGAAAAATCAAAATTAAAATTTAATCATTTTTATATAATATAAAAAAATAAACAACTTAGTGCATATATGTTTTTTTTTATATAATGCTTAGAACTATTCATAGCCCCTCCCTAACCCTTAAATAAGAAGATAATACGTTTTAACACACTCGAACTCACCTCACAGTCTCCTACACTGATAAAAATATTAATGCCAATCCAACTAACTCAATCTAAAATAAATGTAATTTTAAGGGATTTAAAATGTAAGGCGCAAATTCTAGTAGATGAATGTGACTTTTCTTAATAAATTTGGGGATAAACATTTGACCTATTAACATGAAACAATTATAATTTTAAAAAAATAATTAATAACAAGGCGAAAGAGAAAACAAATCCACGTGTTTTTTTTTTTTTACCATGAATCTAGTGCAAATGACAACATGATTGGTCAAATGGTTGGAGACATGTTTTTGTTTAATTGCTTTTGTTATGTCATTATAGAGAATTGTTGGGATCTAGTGTCTTTAGTATAGTTATTTCATTTATATGTATTGGTATTTTTTGAATAAATTAGTTTAATAAAATATCCATTAGTTTCATTAATATCTTTGTATATTGTCCTCAACAGTTTTTGCACGCAAAGCAAAATGAAAGTAAATATTGACTCATTGATCATCTAATATTTAACTAATACAAAATGGTACTACGTGATTGTTGTATTCTCAGACCAGTATTCAATCATGCAATTAATGTGTAGATGCAAGCAATTAAATTGATCTCAAGTCATAAAAGTACAAACTAGAATCTTGGGTCACTAGTCGACAACTCTAGCTTTTCCTTTCCCTCTCGATGGCTCAACATCGATGCTAGCTACGTAAAGTCACAAAACATATAACACTATAAATTTCCATTCAATTCACAATCAAATACTAAATCATTTATATTTTACAAATTATTCAATTTAGTCTCTAAATTCGGGACAAGCATAACTTTCGATCTAAAGCTTCAAATTAAAATTTGATTTCACATTTATTCATTAGGAACCTTATACATTCTATTTCTACCACAATTTCATAATAAATTTTCATTTTATTCAATTTGGTCCCTAATGTACAAAGTTAACAATCAAGCTTTACAATTTAGTCTTTTTTATAATCCATGCTTAATTTCTATAAATTTCACACTTAATTCATCAAATTCTCAACAATGGAAACTTATCAAAATTTCACCAATTGAACAAATTGATACATGGGCTAGCTAAATAAAGCTCTCACGATTAAAAAATCTATAGAAATCAAAAGAAAATTACTAGGGACTTACATAGAATTATTAGTCGAATGTCAAGCTAGTTTTAAAGCTTTCTACTTTTCTTCTTGGCTATGGTGGATGGTAGAGTTTGGAGAAGATGATAACATTTCTCCACTCAATTTCACTTATATAGCTAGATTAGATTATAATTAAGCTTAATTAATTATTTTAATCATGTTTAATTAAACATTAATCCTTAATTAATTTAATCTAATGACATTTTATAACACCTCATACACGACCCATTGTCGGAGCAACTACGATTTAATTTACCTTTTTATATATGTTATTAACAATAATATTAAATCTCAATATAAATTTTTATCATTTTTTTATACGAGCTTATGAAAGCTCTTTTGTTAGCTCGAGATCTAATAGGGCCAATTTGTAAAGTTTACAAAATATCGTGTTGACGTCATGACTTCGAGTGTTCCTTATTGCGATGTAACTTACTGACTTGGCCTCGTTGCAATGTTAAAGGGCCCGATGTCACAATGTGACTACCTGATTCTAAATGGTTCAAATGAAACCAATTCATAATGGCCTAACAAGCTGGCCAAATACACATTCAATATGTTTTAGCATAAGCTATACATATATATATATCTAATACCTCAAATATTTCATTGAAAGTTCATAACTAACCAATTCATCAAGTAACTATTCAATTCAAGGACAAACTTATCATACAAGACCATTCTATCATTTGAACCATTCAAACTTTAGGCATTATATATATACATAGGCAAACTTAGCTTTTCAAATAATATACCAATTTCATTTACTCAACTCACCATATGACCACATCATAATTAACCATTTCTAATATAAACTATCCACATAGCCATATATTATACAAAACTAACTCACAACATAGGTATATACCATATACCAAAATGAAAGGAACTATACAAACATTGCTAAGTCGAGGGTCACTACCTGAATGCTGGAATTGCTTCTCGTAACCTTGAAATATACTTGTAATTGCGCACAGAATAAACAAACCGTATGCTGAGCATTAAAGCCCAGTAGTACTTTCATGATTCAAGTCAATAAAATCCAAACATTAATCAAATCTATACAATCAATTCAATTTCAAACTTTAGCTATTTCACATACTTGTTCATTCCAAAAACTTCCACTATCGAGTGAAGCATACAAATAACCCTTTTTGCAATTCAACTCGGTTCATATTAGGATTTAAACTTGCCATGTCATGCCATTCCACATTAAGATACCAATACTTTCATTTCATAGCACCTCAAATGAAAATATGGTTTTTTCAACCAATACATATGATTGTTACGTACGATACTTTCTAATACTTACCTAGCCATTTGCTATTAAATTCACCACCTACTTATGCAATTCATTCCATTATCATATATATATATGTCTCTGTGTGTATGTGAGCATACATATGGCAAATAGAAAAATCAAATCATTCAACATTTGCAAAAAAAAAGACCAATTCATGCTATTTGTCAAGTGCCACACTTTATGCCATTTTAAAACACTCAATACCACTCGTAAGTCACACATATATGCCATAAACATTAAACCATTCAATTCCATGATTAACTTACATCATTTATCTTTTAACTTACCATTCGATACCTATCTAGAGTCTACCGATCTATTCATACTCATTTCAGCCTCCAAGGCTCGTTTCTAACCATTTTCATGATCTCTTTTATTTATTATCTTTAACATGAATCACATATATCACAAGTCATATAAAAGCACACATATAGTTCCTATACATTTTTCAGTTCACAACTCATAATAATTTCATACAATTCAATTCATTACCATATCCTATTATCAACCTATTTCATTATATTTTCAATTTTCCAATTTCATTTATAATGTTTCGTTTGATAGAAACTTAGTAAAACAAACTGGGATACACGGGGTGAATTAAGTTGCTCACACAAGCTAACATTTTATCAAGTTACCCGTCCGACCTAAACTTGTGTTACATATAACTTGAGAATCTGCAATAAATGCTAGATCTCGTTATAAACTGTACAAGCGCGAATATGTCCCTATTGGTATGCCAATCGTACCCTAACATTTTAGAAGTTCACACGTGCATAAATTTCACCTATTTTAATATCGTCCTTGTAATTACTCACATATACATATCACACCTTGTAAAAAGGCACATCTTTGATTTTCATATCATGTATCCATCTGTATTTTTACAATTGTACTCTATAATTATTTATACTTATCTGACATTCCTTGTACATTGTACAATCACATAGCAATCGCTATTTACATTTCATTTCAATTCAAACCAATTCGTATTTATATATATATTCACATTCAATTTCAGAATAATATATGAAAACATCATCAATCCACAATTAATTCATATCATATAACATGATTCAGTCTATTCAAATATTACAACCATGTTTCATAAAATCATACTTCATTTCTATGTTATTCAATTTAGTCCATTATCATGATATTAAATAACAATCAAAGCAAATCAATTCATATAAAAATTATATTTTTTACCTCAATATTCAATCATGCAATTAATATGTATATGTAAGCAATTATATCTATCTCAGTTACTTGAGAACTTAGCTTAGGCTTATGTTTTTAATTGCTTGATGTGAGTCCTTAGTTGATTGTTGATTGTATTACTGTGTGATTTATTGTGTTGAAGCATCCATTAGGACCTTCTACGAGCTAAGGAAAAGAGAGTTGAAGCTTTCGGTGTCTAGGCGAAAGTAGTTGGTGAGTGTTTGGAATCGCTGCTTGTAGACGTGATTCATTGCGTTAATTGGGAATTTAGAAGTAACCTAAACTCTTACTCTAAATTTTGAGTGTAAGCTTTCTCATACTCATGATTTTATATGTGAAAATATGTTGTGAAATTGTGGATTAAAATGTGATATTGTGATATGTGTAATAAGCCTATGATGACTATTGCAAAAGAGTTGTTTGTGGGCATGTTATACGTGTCATGTGATAGTGAATATGTTGCGATTATAATGTGATTATGCAAAAGAAAAGTGCAGAAAACAATAAGTAATATGTATGTTTAATAACATATATTTTAGCCTTGTGAACGTTAAGATTTGAATACTCACCTATATGTATTGTGATTTTGGGCACTGAGGCCTTTTGATAGGTTGGAGAGATAAGGGAATGAGAGCTAAGCTCCATTCAACGGGATATGTTTGGTATGCTGGAGAGTGATAGCTTTATGCTTCACTTTTTGGGATATGTTCAACTCTATGAGTCTTTTAGTGTATTGGATCCGTGTATCCGATGAGTGGTAATAAAGCCCGCTTTTACGTTTCATAACTCAAGTGCCAAATTATCCATAAATATGTTTATGAGTATTGTGATATATACTTAAATGTTATGTGATTATTATGTAACGAAATCAATAGATAATGCATGAATAAATAACATGACACTAGGGTTGAAATGTTGTAATTGTGCTATATGGTTGCTTGATATTGCATGATGATACGTTTACATGATAGTTTTTCTGAACATTCACTAAGCTTGTTAAGCTCACCCACTTCTTTTTAAACCATTGCAGACTAGTTGAGTTTCGATGTGAGTGGTGTTCCGAAGGGTGATCCAAGTGAGACTTTTACATTATTCGTAGGTGTTCATTTATTTATTTATGTTTCGGGGGAATAAAGGTAATATGGTAGAAACATTGCATGATATTGCCATGATGTTTTGGATATTTTGTTGCTTAATTGTTCTTATGAATTATAGGCTTGGACCTTAGTATGTTGATTTTTGCTCGGACATGTTTTTGATGTTTTGAACTGTTATATTGGTCGTTTTGACATTGGTTTACAGAGGTAAATGATGCATGTTGATTAGATATTTGTTGGAATGGATTAAATGCTTAGATGTTCTGTATTTTTGTGGTCTGAAACAGAAGTATTGATATTTGGGTTATAAAAACGATACCTCTGTGATATTTCAAAATGCAGGAAGTCAATTTTGCAATTTGGTATCGATACCATATCACGAGTATCGATACTCAGGGTAAAATAATCAGTATTTTAATAAGGGTACCAATAATTTTCAAGACTTTAATTTTTAAACGAGAAACAAAATGCTAATTTAGTATTGATCGTCTAATCGGTATCGATACCCTTTAAGAGAAATATCGATACCTTTGTTACAGTATTGATACCTACGTACTTATTCAGGAATTTTTGCTAGGTGGTTCAAAAGCATGTATATTTGTTAATATTAGTTCCGTTGAAGTATGCTGAGCATGTTTTAATGTTGATTGATGTATGTTGGACTTAAAATTCATGCGAATGCTTTATAAAAAGAGTGATTTATTAATAACGTGACAAACTACTATGAGATTGATATGTGACGGTGTTGTAGCGTCCTGTTACTCGGGCTCGGCGATCGGGCTGGGTATAGGGTGTTACAAGGGACCTTATATTTTCTATTTCTAACATAACTTCATGATAGGTTTTACATTTATTCTATTTGTTCCCTAATGTAACAAAGTTAACAACCAAGCTAAATTAACTTTACAATCAGTCTTTTTCATAATCTACGCTTAAAATCTATTAATTTCAAGCCTAATTTTTCAAGTACTCAACAACGGAAACTTTCTAAAATTTTACCAGTTTCACAAATTGTACATGAGCTAGCTAAATCAAGCTCATATGATCACAAATCTACAAAAATTATAAGAAAATGGCTTGAAATTCATGCCTAATTTATTGGTCGAATATTGAAACAATTTGAAGAATTCTTTCTTCTTTCTTTCGAAAGTTAGAAGGTGAAGAAATGGGAAAAATGATAATATCTCATCTTTTCCTACTTAGTTTGCTATATTTATTATAATTAAGATAAAACTAATTGTTAATTAATCATGTTTATAGCTTAATTAAACCTATTTTTTTCTTTAAACTTAATTAACTTAATTTAAATGGCCAACATCATCATTGTCCACTAACATTAAAAGAATAATGGTTTAATAATCAATTTGTTCATTTGAATAATTTCTGTCTAGGTTCTGAAGCCTTTTCTTGATTAAAACTCTATAGCGATTGGATTTTTACAATTTAGTCCCTAAACTTTAATTAACTACTTTTTCGGCTAAAATACTTAACTGAACTTCAATTTATTTTCATAATAACTCCGTACATATTTTTTTAATATTTATAGACTCAATTTACTGAAATAAGGTTCTAAAACTGTATTTTTTAACACCACTAAATTTCATATTGTTATACATTTAACATCACATCCCACTATGATCTATTTAAAATTATTTTATTAGCCATTTTAGTCCTTTTGATAATTGCTATTTAAGTCCCAAAGCCTTTTTCTAATTTAAAATCTATAAAGATTAAGCCTTATAATTTAGTCATTATGCTTTAATTAACCACATATTCAGCTAAATTGCTTAACAAAATTTCAATACATTTATATATTAATTCTGTAAATATCTCTATTTAATATTTATAGACTTGATTTATGGAAGCGAGGTTTCAAAACTGCATTTTTTGACACCACTGAAAATTGGGTCGTTACAATTCTCCCCCTTAACAAATTTTATCCTCGAAATTTTACCTGAAATATTATGGGGATGAAGTACTGCTGAATCGGTTCCTTTACACTACCTACTCTTAGTGGCTGAGCCATCAAAGGTGATCCCCCGTTCTCTAGTTGTAGGATATGAGCTTTGGGTAGTAGTAGGAACATTCTTAACATTTTTCAAACAATCATGAGCTAAGTGCTCAAAGGATCCGCATCGGAGACATGCTTCCATTTTCTTCCAACATTCATTATTATGCCTCATTCCACAAGCTCACAATTTAGAATGTATGCATTCCTCTCCGAGTCCTCAGTATGGCGCTAATACATGCTAATAGTTTATTAACTCGACCTTTCTCTGATTCAAAATTCAATTGATTTGATCTCCAAGGTCTTCGAGACTCCCTAGCTCGCTTAGACAGATGTTGCGAACTAGTGGTCCCAAATTTTTTTCGAATACTTAGGAATGCTTTACTTTCTTATTTAAGCTCATGGCTTGTTCAACTTGTTTCACTCATTCAGTTAGATCGACAAACTCTTTTATTTTATGAGATACCAACTGTGTAACACCCTACACTCGGCCCAATCATTGGACCCGAGAAATAGATGCCACATCAACCACCGTAACTTACACATACACATAACATTCAAACAAGGTCAACTTTTAATAACTTAATCAATTACAGAGAAATTCACGGCCTAACAATCATTAATCGACATTAGAAACAATTTAAAAACATGCTTAATGACCATTTAATAAATTCCCCAAGAAGACCACGTAGGTATCGATACACAACAATAAGTATCGATATTATAGTATGATAGGTATCGATACTAATGAGAAAATCGATAGCATTTAGCATTCTGTTTTTCCAACTCATTTTCGAACAAAAAACATTTCATTGATACATAATCAAAGGTATCGATATTTTTACCCTGAATATCGATACTCGTGAAAGTGTATCGATACCAAATAAAGCTACTGTTTTCCTGCTCACTCATTCCAACACTGAGGTATTAATACTTATGCCCTGAATATCGTTACCCCTGTACAATTCGACAAAAATACAGCAAAACAAGGTATATTTCATGCTTAACATATTCCCTTTCCAACATGCAATATCCACCACATCATTAAACATCAAATTTGCCCAAAACATAGTCCAACATAACATTGATACCTTATCGGTCCAAATCCATAGTAAAACAATTAAGAGTAATAATAAAAATGTTAGTAATAATAACCAACCAAAATTTCCAAACCCACTTGCCTTTATTCAAAAAGTTCAAAAATAATTATAAAACCACCTACCCAAAAGTTTATTGCCTTTCACGGATCACTTTCTTGGCCGCACTGCTCACACCGAAAACACTACTTATCTGCAAGATGTTAATGTGGAGTGTGAGCTTAAATAAGCTCAGTGAATGTTGGAATTACCACAAATATACACAATATCACATGTTAAGCAAGAGCATACTACGACTCACTCATAATTATATTTTCAATAAGTCAAAATAACATATTCAAACTTCATTAAATCATATAACTATTACATACTCTCAAATGCAATTACACTCAACTCATATATATATAATTTATTTAACGATAATTCATCAAGATAAAACAATGTATTCATGCTTTAATGACTCACAAGTCTAGCTCATATATTCAAGTGTATTTACACACAACATATTCATATTCTAATCAATTTATGATAATTTGGTAACTTGGAAACATGAAACATAAAAGTGGACTCTATCACCGCACATTGGATACACGGATCTCCATCACACCAATGACTCAAAGAGTCTAACATATCCCATAAGTGTACCATAAAGCTAAACACTCTCCAACACACCAACATATCCCAGTGAATAGAGCTTAGCTCAACATTCCCTTATCCCTCTAATCTGTCTCGGGGCCTCAATACCCAAATCACAAAACACAAGGGTAAATGCTCACAATCCTATGACATGCTGTAACAGTCCGATTTAGACTCTAGTCGGAACAGTGGTTTCGGGACCACAAATCCGAGGTTAGAAAAATATTTTAATATTATTTTTAGTATTTACAGTATGTGATTAAGCATATGTGAAAATTTTGTGTGAAAATTTTATCGTTTGTGTGTCAATTTGTGAAAAAAGACTTAATCGCATAAAGTGCAAAAGCTGTATGCTAATTGTTAAAGTGCTCAATTGCCATGTCTTATTAAATGAGAAGTCCTTACGTTTTTATTAAACCATTAACAGATTGGATGGACAAAAATGGGTTAAGTTAGTGGAATTTTAAATGAATTAATAAAAGGGCAAAATGGTAAAACATGAGTTAATATATAATAAATAAAACAAAACATAAATTAAGGCCATTATCATGTTCATCTTGCTGAAAATCACAAGAAAAGAAAAGAAAAAGACTAAGCTAGGGTTCGACCATTGTTGTCTTTGATTGAGGTATGTTTCGAGCTCGGTTTTTGATGATTTCTACGTTTTTGTGATAGTTGCTTAGCATACTATCAAGCCTATTTCTTAATTTTAGAATTTGATGATGATTTTGAGATGTGCCATTGATGAATATGTGAGCTTTGTGTTGATAGTTGGTGAAATATGAAAGTTTAATGTTGGGTTAACATATTTTGTCTTTGAATTTTTGATGAATTTAACTATTTTGGGCTAAATTGTAAAAATAAGAAATTGAGGTACTAAAATGTGAAATAAATGAGCTATGTAGGTTTATATGAGCTAGGGGAGAATTCGGCTAAACATGTGTATAATGAAATTATGAGTATTTGGTGATTTTATGGAATAGGGACTTAAATGTCAAAATGTGAAAATATGAGGGCTATTTTGTAAAATACCCTAAATATGTGTATTTGGATTAAATTTAATGACTTGGTGAATGAATGAGCTAAATTTTAATATGTATAGATCAAAAAAAGAGAGATTCGGATTGAGATCAAGGCAAAAATAAACTGCTCGATTGATCGACTTATATCGTTGTTTATACGTCCGAGGTAAGTTCGTGTATAATACAGATTGCTTAGATAATGTTTATCTGTTATGAAATAAATAGAAATGTGATTGTTGAACTAGAAATGTGAAATGTGATTTCAAAGAAATGTAACACTATGTGTGCGTAAATATAATGGTTACTACGATGAATTGCACTAAGTGTGCGAGATAAAGAAATGCATCTATTATGTTAGTTGGCACTGTATGTGCAATATTGAGATATCTTCGGTTTAAAGTGATTGCACTAAGTGTGCGGTGCTATCATTGCTTCGGCTAATTAAATGGCATTGAGTATGCGAAATTATCGAATGTTTAAAGAAGATCAAACGAATTATGGCTTGGAACATCGGATGGTAAATGTGATAGATAAATACGTGATGGTACAAGTATGTATGGAACCTATGTAGTTGATGATTTTGCGTATGAGATCAATAGATGAATGTGTAAATAAATAATGAAAAAGAGATTGTATGAGTAGCATTAAAAATGTGTAAATAAATCTATTGATATGATATGAAAGTGAGTAATAGCTTGGAGAGGTATAGAGAATTTGTAACGCCCCAAATTTTGGGCCTAGAATTATTGGGCCTTGTGTGTAGATCAGTAAGGAGGTTGTACACAAGTATTTAATTGTGCAAGGAATTGACACAATTAAATGTCTGCTTCAGTGGTTAAGGGCCCTGAAAAGTGTTGGAGAAGACCTGGGTTCAAACTTGGCTTTAGCAAAAATTTTGGTTTTAAGTGGATAAAACCTTGGATGCTTGGATGTAGGCCTTTTAAATTATTGTGTTAAAAAAATGACACAAGAAAGCATGTGGTCTAGTGGTTGTGGTGTCGTTAAGATTGCAAAGGAGCCTGGGTTCAAGTCTTGGCTCTTGCAATTTATTTTGGTTTTTCTTTTAAAGGAACCTAGACTTTGACCTTTAGACCTTTTAGTTAATTGAAGTTAAAATGAGACACAAAAGGGCTTGTGGCCTAGTGGCAAGTGGCGTGTTGGGTATCTATAAGGTCTGAGGTTCAAATCCTGGGATAAGTATTGGAGAGTTTATTTTGCTGCTTGAGTTGGGAAGGTGGAAGAGTTGAACTGAAACACTGCTGATAAGATGTTTGAATTGGTCATAGAGAGATTGTAGGAGCAAATCATGGAGAGGATTAAGGGAGAGTATTGTGGAGAGAATCAAGGAAATTCAAAGTTGGTGTGTTGTAGCCGAACAAGAAGTCTGAGAATGCAAATTCGACTAGGAGGGGGTTTCTGAGTGTTTTCTCTACTTTTGTTTGGTTTTGGGCACTTTTTAGGTGTACCGAATTCCCTTGCTGAGGAGTTTTCCTCATTTTGATCAATTTTGTCATTAATTTTAGGACTTCCAATTCCTGTTTCCTTCATTTTCTCTCTGAGTGTCGAAATTGCAATACCACTCGTTCATATTTTTGTTTGGTACCTAGTGTTCTTCTCTGACAATTGACAATTTTAGGGCTTAGTGTCGCTACTTTGAAATGATATGTCTATGTACGAATTGTATTATGATTTTGGTGTAATGAGGGGTCGGAAGTTTGGTTGGGATCAAGGTTGGTGAAATGGGGGTAATGGTGGGTTGAAGGAGTTCTGTAGTTCTATTCATGTTATGTTTATGCTTATGTTGTAACGCCCCATTCTCAACCTAAACGCCAAGTCCGAGATGCAAGGTGCCACATTCGTTGCTGAAGCAACTATGATCAAATTACATTTAATTTAAAATCATTAAACATTCAAATATAAGTAAAATAAGAATATAAAATGATAGGTATTCATTTTTGGGTATTATACGAGTTTACGAAAGCTCTATTACTAACTCGAGGTTGCTTTAAGATCAAATTGTAATAAAATCAAAACATCGAGCTAATGTCACAACCTCAAGAGTTCCTCGTCGCGACGCAACATACTGACTAGGTCTTATCGTGATAACCAATGCTCGACGCCGCGACATGACCGTCTATTATAGATACAAATAGTCACCAACCAATAATTTCCAAATGAATCGAGACATGTTTTTATATTATATAATTTTTAATGATCTGCTACAATTCATTGTGGCAAATTAAACTATTTCCACCACTTCATGAACTTTTATGACGGAATGCATCAATTTCGTTTTGAAGGGAACGCAACATTTCCCGATAACCTCAGTTGTGAGAGAGACATACTTCCATTTGGCGAAACTTTTCCCAAAATGAGCTGCAAATTATGTTGGGCAACTGCAGAGAGGCCACGTATGGAGCCCGAATGTACTTAAAGAAATTAGGAAGGCTATGGCATAAGCGAACTGCATGCATTCAGTGTGTCACTCGTACGAAGAACTATGGTTTCAGGTAATGGAGTTTGACAGACCGGACCAAGGTATTTCTAGGGGAGTGTCCAATGTACACCTGAGACAAAGGACTTGTGACTGTGGGAGATTTGATGCACTTTGTTTTCCATGTACTCATAAAATTACAGATGTAGCAATCAACGTTTGGATCTATGAGCTTTGTTGACGAAGTGTACAAATTAGAAAACTTGTACAATATGTGGAGACACGCTTTTCCACCTGTCCCAGATAGACATATGTGGCCACCTGTATTAAGCGCTCTATTTAAGTTATTACCTGATAGGTCATTGCATTGCAAACCAAAATGTTGATGACCAATGTCGAATCGAATACGTGATAACATGAACATTTAGGAGAGTACAAACCAACTGAGGTTATGAGGGTGGTGTAGGAACCCGAGCCATACAATACTGTCATATCCAAATTGAAGGGACGATGCTAACTAGAAAGCATCAATTTTATTGTAATTTGTAATCGCGTGCTTTTGTGAAATGATAACAAATATCAACTTTTATTTTTTAAAATAAACAAATACCAACTTTAATTATTAAAATGGTAAAAAAATACCAATTTAGATGAAAAATTCATACTCTTTTAAAAACATAATAATAAAAACAGTACCTATACAGAAAAAAAAATTCGATAAAATGATAAAACAAATTAGTCGAAATGTCAGTCAAAATTTGTGCCAAATCAGGGTGGTCGAGGATTGCATACCGAATTCTTTCTTGGTTCAACCTCCGGCTGGGGTTGTGCTCTCGGTAGGTCATCATTTTCGCCTTTGGTTGATTGCGCTTCGTGCATCTTCAATTTCTACCGTGCATCCTCCGGTCTAAGAATAGGTGGTTGGGAATATGATCTACATTGGTAGAACAATGATCTTGGAGGTGTTTGCATCACAAACGGCGAATGAGTATAACTATGTTGTGTCTCATACACCGATAACATAACGAGTGGACTCTTGATCGGTGCTTGAAACATAGACAGGCTATACGTTGTCGTCGGACATATAGACGGTATTGCCATGTAATACATCAGGGACGGAGCTCCAAAAACAAAACCTAGTATAGAAGTAGAAGTAGAAAAATGTAGTGGAATATATGATGCTTGTGTGAAGACGATAGAGTTAGTATAGGTACCAGAATAAGATGGTACATACTGACCAGTAGGTGGTGCAACCATTAATGGTGCGGTCGTTGGTGCAAGTTCTTGAATAGGTGCTGATGATGGACTTGCCTCGCCAGTCTTTGGATGTATAAGGTCCCGTCGTGGCCTCCTCATATGCGGTTGGCTATCCCTCGCCTCTTCCCGTACAAGTATGGCTTACCATGGATCCTAAATCATGGCGTGTACTCCAGAACACATGCTAACTCTGGAACGACAATAGCTTCTCGAGTAGGTAAGAAATCATACCTATTATTCTATATGTTGATATATTAGGCGTGGAACGCTGGCCAATTCTCATCCGTCTACTCTCGTAAATCGATATGATGCAGATCATTAAGGTTTCGAGGTGCCACGAAAATCGATTGTCAAAACCCAAATTGCTGCAACACTCTATCCAACTCGTGTATCTTGATGGTAGTGTACACTACCAATGACACCTTCACGTGCTAGATGTCCGGATTTGCAAAAAATTCCTCAATGATACATTCTCAAATTGCCGGATCCTCATATGGTGTCCATTCAAACTATATTAAAATAATCAAGACTTTAGCTATATATATACTACAAAATATCTAATCGACTATGTTAATTAATACGATATAATTCAAATTTAAATAAATTCATACCTCCATTTTTTATCGTTGGTCTAATAGAAGCCATATATCTTGTAGCTTATTCGGTAATCCCGCGTAATTCGATCCATAGTTCCATCTATTGAAATAATTTTTTAGCACAATAATATTAAATTAATTTTATTATTAACAAAATATTATCTAATGAATTTTACCTTATTACGATTGGGAATGTATACGAGTAATTCGTTCAAAAACGTAAAAATGGCAACCGATACCACACTCATGATTGCAGTAGTAGAATGCAACCATTAATTTTAATTTTCTGTGATTACGTCGCTTGACACATCTCCAATGCAATGTCGCCAACATGGCGAACCCCCAATTCAGTTCCCCTACTTTCCTAAAGTTGACAAGTTTAAGCAGCCACCTTAGATGGACAAGATTTCGTGACCTGTCCAGCATTAGGATACCCCCAATAATTTGAAGGATGTACTCTTGAGCGTGTCATTCTCTTTCAACTTCAGTTGAATCCTCATGTAGCCCCCCGAAATTTCTTCTTAACCAACTGGTTTCGATTCAGCATCCATAAATAGTTTTCGGGACCAAACCCAAAAGTTTACCGCATGCACTTCTCCAATCGGTCGCCTGAATAGACCCAATGACTACCGACCTATTCACTAGTAACCACAACTGTAACTGCATGTCCTCTTAAGTAATAGTACACTCACCACATAGAAGATGGAATGTAGGGGTCTCGAGTCTCCACCTTTCTGCTAATGCACTTACGAGTGCCGAGTCCAACCTACACCCCCGACCTACAACAACCACGTGTGAAAAATCGGCTTCTCTCAAGTACGGTTCGGTCAAAAGTGATGGAGGAGCAGGTAGATTACGAATATAACACTCAAAAATTCTAAGGTGATGAAGGAGCGGGTAGATTACGAATATAACACTCCAAAATTCTATCTTCCGCTTATTTACGAAACAAATTTAAATTTAAATATAACAATAAAAAAATTAAACAACATTGAAATATATTAAAAAATATTCTTACCATTTGCAATTGATCGACATAAATGTGCTTGTCATCAAAACGAATTAGAAACCCGACCATTTTTAATTTTGAAAAACACAAATTAATTTTTGATAAAAAAATAACCTGTGAAAATATCAAGATAATTCTAAAAAAATTAATTTAGAGAGATATAAAATTTAAGTAAGAAATTAATAAAAAATTTGAGATATTTTTTAGAGTGATTTGAAATTTTTGAGAGATATTTGAGATAATTTCATGAGAATAAAGTAAAAGGGGGTTTTATAAGGTTTAGGAAGATATAGCTGTTGGGGTTGGGGGCGGCAATGACTACTTAATTAGCCATTGGGAGGTTACTGTTGAGGAAAACGCTTTCAGCTGGAAGCGTTTTTTGGGTGAGTTAGTAAAAACACGTCTAGTTGGAAGCGTTTTACTGACAACATGCTGAAAACACTTCCAACAAGAAGCATTTTTCTGCATTCCACCTGAAAACGCTTCAAGCTAGAAGCGTTTTCATTAAAACGACTTATTCGCGTAAACTTCCCAAAAATCGGTCTAATAAGATAGTATTTTTAAAAAAAATTGACATTTATGAATATTTTAGTCTATTTAAGATAATGTAAAATAATAATTTTTTTTTCACAACAGAGAAACAAACCATAATAGTATAATCTGTCTTTTGACACGAGGTTTTGTCTGTCTTTTGACACGGTGTTTTTCTTCCAGTTATTTTTCTTCCTTCGTTTGGTGTGGAAGTAGCGGGGCTTTTTTGAGTGATGGAGGAGGGTTTGGCCAATCTGAATTTACTTAATGGGAAGGAGACGACGTTTCATGAGGATGCTACGGTGGTAGATCGAAACTACCAGTTTTGCTTGGTTGGACGATGTTTAACAGATAGTGTTGTTCATTTTCCTTCTTTACGCAACACCATGGCTGATCTTTGGCATCTCATTGGAGGGATTTGCATATCAGATTTAGGGGATAAACGGTTTCTTTTTCAATTTTCCATAAGGTTGACATCCAAAAGATGCTTTCTGGTACACTACGGTTTTTCAATAACCATTTAATTATTCTTCAAAAAGTCCAAAGGGGAGAAGATCCTTTAGTTAATCCTTTAAATTTTATTGAATTTTGGGTCTAAATAATCGATTTGCCTCCAGGTTTGATGACCAAAACAATGGCTGAACAATTTGGTGGTTTTTTGGGACAGTTTCTCGAGTATGATATTTCTATACTGGCTTTGGGTATTAAAAAAGTCATGCGTATTCGAGTTTGGTTGGATGTGTCTCTTCCATTGAAAAGAAAGAAAAAGATTCAGATTGAGAAAGATATGACAGTCTATGCTCATTTTCAATATAAGAAACTGAGTTTATTTGGTTCATTTGTGGTAAGTTGAGGGCATGGAGAGAGCTACTGCCCATTTCGTATCCGAATTGATCCATTTAAAATTATTTTTGGGTGGGATATCTCATTGCGTGCGGTGGCACGTGGACAGAATACAACCGTGAGTAAGTGGCTCTGTGAAGCAAACGGCTTGGATTGCTGCAGAGTGGATATGGTAGGAGACAATTAAAGCCGAAAATCAGGAGGAGGAGTGATGCTGGGCGAAACTTAAGGGGGTGTTAAAGACAAAATCTTTAAATCCCAATTTTATTCTTTTTGAATCTGATCAACAGATCTTAATTAAGGGGCATGATAATTGGCGTCATTTGGGAAGTAGGGATTTGAATGGAATTGGTTTTGGAAGTGGGCTTACGGATCTGATAGTAAATGAGGAAAATGATCCTTTAATTTCTTTGGAAGAAAAGAAGCGACAAAGAATAGTGGAGGCTTCAAGAACTTCTTCGGGAAACAATTTTGAAGGAGGCTCTCTTGATTTAACGGCTAGCTCTGTTAAACAGAGCAGCCGAATGCAATGAAAATCCTAAGTTGGAATGTTCGTGGTTTGGGAAAATCACGAACTATTAAAAGGCTCAAAAACAAATTAAGGGCCATTAATCCCCGGATTTTATTTCTCATGGAAACAAAATTATGTTCTAAAAGAATGAAGATGGTAAGGCTGAAAAATGGTTTTGAAAATAGTGTTGATATTGGGGCGATAGGCTCTAATGGTGGATTATCTTTGGGTTGGAAAGGGAATTTATTGATTCGACTTAAGAGTTTTTCTTATTTTCATATTGATGTTGAGGTCTATGATAATGAATGTGGTGATGTTAGGCGGCTAACGGGTTTCTACGGGAATCAGGATGAAAGGAGTAGACACAGGTTTTAAGAGTTGCTTAGACAGTTGGATCATGATCAAATGATGCATTTACTTGTGATAAGGGATTTCAATGAGATCATGAATTCTTTTGAAAAAAAGAGTGGCCGTCTTCGATCAGAGCGTTAGATGAATGACTTTCGATACACGTTGGACGATTGCGGGCTTAATGATTTAGGTTACATTGGTAGGTGGTTTACGTGGGAGCGAGGACGATTTTTGTCAACAAATATAAGGGAGAGACTTGATCGGAGGGTTGCATCTTTGGATTGGATGAATCTTTTTCCAAATTATCAGGTGAAGCATTTGAGCCATACTTTTTTGGATCATTTTCTGATCTTTTTAGATACAACCGGTATGCGTAGGAATGATCATCATAATGGGGCCAAACTATTTCGTTTTGAGGCCAAATGGTGCTTAGAAAATTCCTTCGAGGAAGAAGTAAAAAGAAACTGGGATGGTCTATTGGGAATCGTTCCGGATAAGCTGACGAAATTGGGATAGCAACTTCATTAATGGAGTCGATTCAGAAATAGAGTGAAGAAGAAAATTTGTTTGGATTTAAAATAAAGGTTACATGATTTTTACAACCGGAATCCAACTGATGAGGTTTTAACCGAAATTACAGATGTTCAGCTTGGTCTTAATTTAGAGGCTAATCAAGAGAAAATTTTTTGGGAGTAACGAGCCCTCTTCAACTGGTTGAAAAATGAGGATTAAAATACAAGTTTTTTTTCATAAAGTTGCTGTTCAGCGCCAAAATCGTAGACGGATAACTAGATTAAAAAGGGAGGATGGATGCTGGCTCTCAACGACAGAGGGGATGCTACAGCTTGCTTTGAATTATTTTGGTAACTTATTTTCAGCCTTTGAAACATGTGAAGATGATCGGTTGTTTGGGTTGGTGGAGAAACAAATCACTACGAACATGAATGACGAATTGCTTAAATAGTTCACTGAGGAGGATATTGGTTATGTTGTCAAATCGATTACACCCCTGAAGGCTCCTAGAGTCGATGGTTTTCCAGCAATTTTCTTCCAAAGGTACTGGCATATTATTTGTCCTAATATATTTAGTTATTGTTTATCTATATTGAATGGTGAATCTGAAATGGGAGAGATTAATAAAACCCGCATTGTTTTGATTCCTAAAGTTGAGAAACTAAAAAAAGTTTCTTAATTTCGACCTATAAGCCTTTGTAACATAGTTTACAAAATTATTAAGAAAGTCTTGGTGACTCGTATGAGCGCAATATTGAGAAGTTGTATTAATGAAGCTCATGGGGCTTTTATCCTAGGAAGACATATTTCTGATAATGTGCTAATTGCTTATGAGGTCTTACACTCTCTTAAAATGAAGAAGAATGGTAAAAAAGAGAATTTTGCGCTTAAACTTAATATGAGTAAAGTGTATGATCGTGTTGAGTGGGATTTTTTGGCTAGAATGATGCTTCGGTTGGGTATTCATACTGATTGGGTCGTTCTCATTATGAGATGTGTTTGTTCTGTGTCCTATACTCTGAACCTCAATGGGATTACTAGTGAACGGTTCTCACCGTCGAGAGATTTAAAACAGGGTGGTCCACTCTGCCCTTATTTTTTTTTTGATTTGTGTATAGGGTTTCTCTACACTGCTTAATGAAGCTAAACAGAAGGACTTGATGAGGGGTGCTCATATTGGAAGAGAAAGAATCTCGATTAACCATTTGTTTTTTGCAGATGATTGCATCCTTTTTGGGGATGCATCGAGTGAGGGAGTTAATATGGTTCGAAATATTATTCGGGAGTATGAGCTGGCTTCGGGACAATGGGTGAATTTTGATAAATCTCTTATCTATTTTGGTGCTAATGTGGAGTCTAAGGAAAGGGAGGTCATAACCAACATATTAAGTGTTCGTATAGCTTCTAATTCTGAGAAATACTTAGGATTACCAATGATGGTTAGAAGGAAAAAAAGGTGGGCTTTTGCTAATTTTGTTGACCGTTTTAGAAAAAGAATTGATGAGTGGAGCTTGTGCTATCTTTCAATGGGGGGTAAAGAGGTTTTCATTAAGTCAACAATGCTTTGCTCTGTCGAAAAATTTATGTCGAAAGTTAGAGGGCATTATGAATAAATTCTGGTGGTCTAATAATAAATGTGCTAAAGGCATCCGTTGGAGTAATTGGAATGCATTGTGTAAACCGAAGTGTGTTTGTGGGCTAGGATTTCGAGATCTGTTTCTGTTTAATAAGGCATTATTAGTAAAACAAGTTTGGTGTCTTTTTTCCCAGCCCAATTGCCTTTTATCTAAAGTTTTAAAAGCCTGTTATTATCCTTTTTCAAATATCTTATCAACAAAAATTGGTTCTTACCCATCGTTTACCTAGAGGAGTATTTGTAGCGCTCAGGATTTGATTGCAGATGGGATTCTTTGGCATATTGGTAGCGGTGCATGTGTTAACATGTGGAATGATCCATGGCTGCCTGGTCCAGAGAATAGCAGGTTATCAGTACAGAACATAAACCCCTCTTGGACTACTATGAACCAATTAATTGATGCGGAGACTAATACCTAGAACAAAGAATTGATCAATAGACTTGTTGATGATGAACAAGCGAATCGTATTTTTTCCATTCCGCTTTCTGGCGCTAGATTGGCTGATATGTTGGTTTGGAAACACGAGGCCACTGGGGAGTACTCCGTGAAAAATGGATATCGAGTTTTAGTTACAGAACAAATTCTGAGCAATAATTACAACCTCCCTAATGCTGATAATTACAAAGATTTGTACAAAACTTTTTGGACTATGCACATCCCAGCTAAAATAAAAATACATATGTGGAGGCTGTTCAATAATCTTGTGCCTCATTTCTATAATCTTTACCAGAGATGATTAAATGTTGATATAGTCTGTCCACTTTGTGAGGAAGGCTCTGGAGGACTCTGACCATTTGATGTGGTCTTGTGGTATATTACAACAACTTTGGGCTTCTC
Organism: Gossypium bickii; assembly: GCA_025503065.1. Taxonomy (NCBI): domain Eukaryota; kingdom Viridiplantae; phylum Streptophyta; class Magnoliopsida; order Malvales; family Malvaceae; genus Gossypium; species Gossypium bickii. The sequence goes on from CP106715.1 coordinate 23,356,933, forward strand.
TTCACATCACGCTAGCTCCAGCTGGGAGTACCTCAATTTGCAAAACTCGGTTTGTTAACACTTTTTATGCAGCAGATGAGAGTAATAGACAGATTATAGTTATTTCTTTATGGGCTCTATGGTATCGAAGAAATAAACTAATTCATGAGGGTGTTAAGTTCTCTTTATAGGAACTCCTAGGTTTCGTTCGAGGTTACAGTCATGAGATAACATTAAGCCAAGAGAATCTCTAGGTTTTTCCAGACCCATGTTAAAGGAACTATGGCGTCCCCCAAATACTGGTACTATTAAGTTAAATTTTGACGCTTCGTTTCAAAGTGTCTCTAGAACTTCTATTGCAGTAGTCTTAGCTCGAAATTCTGAAGGAGAAATTTTAGGGGCGTGTACTTACCCCTTTGAGGACGTAGTCGATGCTTTTGTTGCTGAAGCTAGGGCGTGCGAAAGGGCTTTCTTATTTGTGTTTGAAATGGGTTTTCGGCGACTCCTTTTGGAAGGGGATTCTTTTTCGATCATCAAAAAACTCAAGTCAACAGGGGAGGATAAATCTATTCTCAGACCGATTACTCACAGTATCCGTATCCTTGAAAGCTATTTTGAGGAAGTCTCTTACCTTTTTGTTCCTCGAGCGGTTAACAGGACGGCCCATACATTGGCTTTAGAAGGACGGCGACGCCAGATATCTTGCTTCTGGGTTGATGGAGCTTCAGATTCGGTGAAAAAGATGGTGGATGAGGACTGGACGATTTAGCTTCAAAATCGCTAAGTTTTTTTTTTGGAATGCTTTGATTATGGAGAAGGTTCAAAGAATCTCCATGGATCGGTTTCAAGGCTTTTCATATTCTTCTATTGTTTCAACTCTACTGCCAATATACACCAAGGGCAGATATGTTTTGGCTGATATTCTGCTTTTGTGTTTATTTGTATCTGGCTTAGGGTGGTTGCTTTTCATTTATGGTTTTGCTGATTTTCTATGTGCTTTACCTTCGATTTTGGTTGTTTTTTTGCCGATTTTGTCTTTTCTTTTCTTTTGACAGTTTGACTTTTGTTTAAACCATTTTGAGCTGTGCGCTTTTAATAAATATCGGTCTGATTTTTGATAAAAATAAATAATGTAAAATAACACTTAATAATTTTTAGAGAATTAAAATTTACTTTTTAACCTTAAAATTTTTTAATTAAAAATAATAAAAGTTAGCCCCGCAAAGCGGGGTTCTATTCTTAGTTATGAAAGTAAAATAAGGATAAAAATAATCCAAGAGAAAGAATTAAATAAGTTCTTATTTTTGGGTGGGCAAAAGAGCCGATGCGGTTTCAGATTTGAAAAAAACAAAAAAAGAACCTTTGTTGGGAAGCGGATTAAGGAAGGAAAAAAAAAAGGAAGGCATTGAATTCACTAGATCTATGATTGGGGAAAGAAAAAAAGAAGATGACGCTGATGACGATGCTTGGGGCAGTGCAGTTGGGAGCGGCGGTGGCCTGCGTGGTGGTGGTGTTGATCCCAATGGTAATGGCTGGTTGGCATTTAAGCCGAAACAGGATATTGCTTTACTGCGGTGTACTTTTCATTACTCTGGCTGTCTGCCTTCATTTGACTCCCTATTTCCCTTCCGTTTCTGATTTCGTTACCTCCGTTTCTTCCGTTGTTATTTTTGATCACCGTAGTACGTGCATCAATTTGGTTAACGACATTGCATGGGAGGTCAAACCCAATGCCTCTCTCCACCATTTCAACCCCACCCACAATGTCTCATCGTCTCTCAATTTGTATGAGAAGCGTTGGGATTGGTCCAAATCCCCCAAGCATGACTCCTGCGACTTTCAAAAGTTGTCCAAATCAGATGCTTCCGACTTGTTAAATGGTTCCTGGGTGGTGGTCGCAGGTGATTCCCAAGCTCGATTCTTCACCCTCTCTTTGTTAAATTTGATTTTGGGTCCCCAAGCCAAACGCATGGGCTCGGTTAGAGCTGATTTGTTTAAGAGGCATAGTGATTACAGCATTTTAGTTCATGAAATTGGTATGAAATTGGATTTTGTTTGGGCGCCTTATGTTGTGAATTTGACCAATTCAATGATGGGTTTTAAGACCAAAAAGAGTTACCCTGATGTAATGGTCATGGGGGCTGGTCTTTGGCATATGCTTCATGTCAACAATGCATCAAATTATGATTTCGCCTTGCGGATGTTGAAAAGTTCCGTGGTTTCTTTGTTGCCACTCACTGCTTCCGCCTCCATTAAGTCACCCCATTTGTTTTGGCTGGGGATGCCCATGCTGATCAATGGGATGCTGAATACGCAGGAGAAAAGGGAGAAGATGAGTGATAGAATATGGCATGCCTATGATAGAGCTCTTGGTGACAGTAGGCTTTTACGCCAAACTGGTGGCCCTCTGGTATTGTTGGACATCCAGTCCTTGACTTGGAATTGTGGACCGCGATGTACATCTGATGGTATGCATTACGATTTAGTCATTTATGAGGCTGCCGTTCAGGTCATGCTAAATGCATTGCTTATTGAATCTCATCAAAGCCTTTGAAGTCACCCCAATGATTTTACAGCAAGTTTGGAAAGCGTTTGACCCTTGAGAGACACACACACACGGAGACTAGATGTCGATTCCCTTTGTCTTTGGATTAACACACAAGTAAACATTTGTGTTTGTTTGCTGTTTTATTTTCGTATGATTGAAAGCCAAATATTCACTCACTTGTATACTATAGTCTGATGACACTGTATGATTCACATCCAATTTTGTTCTTGGTAATATATAGCAGCAGCATTGATCTTGCTGATTCCCCCTAGTTTGATTCAATTTCATAGCTTTTCTGAATTGCATTTTGTAGTTTTCATGACAACTTTATACAAGAAATGTTCATAGATATAGATGATATTTTCTGATTGTGTTTCTTCTGATGCTACTTGAATAGCCTTTCTTAAGTAAACCAAGAGAATCCTATGTCAACACCCACAGAGTTCTCTGAAATTAATACTTCTAGTATTTTAAGCAGTTTTTTCATTTTAATATAACATGATAGTGAGGTTTGCATCAAGTTGACAAACAACCCAACATCTTCGAAGCCTTTTTGTCAAGACCTGTAAGTCTACAAGCTGTATAAAGTGCTCTGTGGCCCGTGTAATGAATATATAGAGGTTATCATGTCATCACTAGGTGCTTAAAGACACCTCAATTTAACTGATGTTGCTTGATAATGCCAAAATTCTAAAACAGTAAACAACAATCTTTCATTCAGTTGTTCAAGCCCTTCATGCCAATTGATAATTCAATTTGTCTTGTATCAGAAGTGCAGGTCCGATCATTTGTAGGCATTGCTTCTATTGCATATCTAAGTTGTTTGTGGTTTTGGAATTGCCACTTTATTATTATTATTATTATTAGACATATCGATAGACTGCTAAGATTATTAGCTATCTTTAGGTTTTAAATATGATGGGTGAATATTGGTTACAGTTAGTGTAAGATTTTTAAATTCCATCTACAGTGTTCCCTTTTTTAAGGATTCAACTCTTTAATATAAAATAAATTTAACCAAAGTAAAGCTACAAAATCTAATACATTTAGATCATTAGCTTTCCAAAAATAAGTGATTTTCAAATGATTAAATTTGAAATCTAAAAACTGCACTGTTAGTGCAAAGAGATTAAGGGACTGTTAGTTTGTTATCAGTCTGGTATTGAGTCTAGTAAACAATTGGTTAGGAGCAGTTATTCATTTCATGTATATAAACATCATCTCTGTATTTGATTAAGCAGATAAGAATACTAAGCATATTTCTAGGTATATTCATTTCAATTGTTCTTTGTATTTTCTCTCAATTGTTCTTTGTATCATTATAGTATCTTACATGGTACCAGTCGCCTGACTTCCTGGGACCTCCTCTTCTCTGTTAAATCCATGGCGAATTCCACCGAATCCACTTTCGTTGGCTCCTTTTCCGGCTCTCGTCTGATTCAATTCATTTCCTTGCCACGATACAGTGAAACTCGATGACGGAAACTTTGTGCAATGGCAACAACATGTTAGGTTGATCATAGAAGGCTATGAATTACAAGGTTTTCTTGACGGTACTTTACCTGCTCCGCCTCGTTTTGTGACATCTCCCGATGGAAATCTGACTCCAAATCCTGAAGCATCTTTCTTCATCCAGCAAGATAAGTTACTTGCCTCTTGGTTACTCTCTACGATTAGTACATCGTTACTATCATACTTTATTTCTACCAAAACAGCTACTGAAATATGGAGCACTGCTAATCGGCTCTCTGCTGCTGCGACTGGTGCTAAACTTTCCAGAATCAAGCATGACCTGCATTCAATCAAGAAAGGCACATTAAATGTCAAAGAATACATTGCCAAGATCCAAAATACTTGTGCTTTGTTGGAGGCATCTGGCTCTGTCGTCTCAGAGGCCGAAAAGGTGGAGGTTATACTCGCCGGACTTTCCTCAGACTTTCATGCCTTGCTAACTTTGGCGTCCTTCTCATCTGACACACTCCTGTTTCAAAAGATTGTCGAGGTTCTCCTTGAGTTTGAAAGTCTTTCATCCCTTTTACCCTAATAAATTTTCTGATGCAGGTCCTGATGTTATATTTGATGCAGGCTGTGTAAACAGGCCTGGAGGTGGCCCACCTCTGTTTGGTCCATATGGGCATGAATCTGGTAGGCGCTTTGGGCTCTCCTCTATTGCTCATGTGCATGCATCATTTGCTTCCTATGCGCACGCTCCATCTGCTGCAGCAGGTCGCACAATTGGGCTGTCTGAACTTGGTAGGCAGATTCCTAGAGGGTCGACATGTGCTGCACGTGATGCTGATGGTCCAAGTGATGATCAGCCCTCACATGGGCCGAATATTAATTGTATGGGCCTTGAAGGCCACACTCTTTCTTTAACCAATGGTGGATCCGGTGTTCTGTGGAGGACTAAACCGAGGGCATGCGTAATTGATTTTGATTTCTTACAGTGTATTGGGTTACCTCGTATTCCCAATTTTAATGTGTTTTGACTATTTGGCTACTTCTGGATCCAATGCTAAATCCACTCAGTACGGTTCTAATTTTGATGATTCATATGTTCCCCTTCCTGTTGGATCTTCATCGTGGTATCCGGATTCCAGAGCTACACATCATGTTCGTCAGAATACTTCTGGTTTGAATCAGTCTACTCCATACTCAGGTAATTCTTCTGTTATTATGGGTAATGGAGCTCCCACTACAATATCATATATTGGAATTTCTGTCTTGCCCACGAAGAAAAAATTATTACATCTGTCTAATGTCCTGTGTGTGCCGAGTATATGAAAGAACCTTATGTCTGTTTCTCAGTTCGCTAACGAAAATAATGTATTTTTTGAATTCCATCCATCTTATTGTGTTATTAAGGATGCCCAGACACAGGAAATTTTGCTGCAGGGCCAAGCTCGTGATGGTCTCTATCAATTTTTGGCTGATTTGTCGGTTCCATTTGATGTAGTATCTGCTATTCATAACACTGGGGTTCACGATTATTCTTTAGGTAAGGATGTTTTTACATTGTGGGAAAAAAGACTGGGGCATCTTTCTGCCTTAACTGTTAAAACTGTTCTTGATAAGTGTCACATTGTTTTTAATAAGAAAAGTCTAGATAATATTTGTGTTGCCTGTCAGAAAGTGAAATCACATAAATTGCCTTTTGCTCAATCTACTACTGAATATATGAAATTATTTGACTTGGTTGTTTCTGATTTGTGGGGACCGACATCTGTTGCTTGTGGAAATAATCTGTATTATGTTTCGTTTATTGACATGTGCAGCCGATATATTTGGATTTATCTCATTAAAACTTGGATATATCTCATTAAAAGCAAATCTCAAATGATTAAATGTTTTCTTTAGTTTCAGAAAATGATCCTTACTTAGTTTGAGAAACGTATTAAAAAATTCCAAAGTGACTGGGGTGGTGAGTATCGTGCCTTTGCATCGGTTTTGGCTAATTATGGGATTCTTCATTGTCTTTTATGTCTTTATACATCCGAACAAAACGGTGTTGCTGAGCGTGAACACATGCACATTGTGAAGACTGGTCTTACTCTCTTTGCCCAAGCAAATCAACCCATGGATTACTAAGGGTATGCGTTTTGCAGTGCTGTTCATCTTATCAATCGACTGCCTACTCCAGTCCTGAAAGGTTAGTCTCCATATCAGGCTCTTCTAATATCCTGGAATAGGGGTTAGTAGTGATTAAATTATTTTGCATAAATATGGTCGTTGTGGTGCTAATTGAGGTATTCTAGGGGCTAGTTATAAGCCAAGGGAAGGCCCGAGCTATAGGAAAAATTTTGTTTTTAAGTGTTAGTAAGGGGAGCTAGGCTAGGGAGGCCTTAAGGAAAATTTTGGGAGTTCTTGGACATAAGAATCACCTTGGTAAAGTGGCTGCAAGGCGCCACTTAGGGCCTTGGTGAATGACGCCATGTGCAGTGGGTAAGGGCCTTGGTTCGAATCGCGTGGGCAGCAAAATGAGTGGCTTTTATTTTTTTTCTTCATTTTGGTGTTAAGGGAGAAGGGGAGTAGTGGACGGCATATGGATTTTTGCAAGGAAGAGATAAGGCTTGTTTTATTCTTTTTAAATTTGAGCTAAGATTAGAAGATAAATGTGTTTTTATTATTTTAAGAGGGGGAAAGAGTGGACGGCATGGGACTTTGTAAAGGTAAGGATAATTGTTTTTTTTTTATAATGGGGCACTAAGGGATGAGCTTTGGGTTGTGATTAAATTCCTTTTTATATTCGGCCAAGATGGGGATAATTGTAGATTTTATTAATTTATTTTGTATGGGTAAGATAAGAGATATTGGTGGCTTATTTTTATTAATTTTAAATAAAGCGATAATGGAAGAAAAGTGTGGGATATGATAAGGAAGAAGGTAGTGGCCGTTTAGTGGGTTCTTTTGGATGGCAAATTCGGCTATGTAGTGTGGGATAAGTGCTGAAATTTTGTGTTCTTCTTGAGTCTCTTTTGCCGAAAGTTTTAGCCAAAGAAGTTCTCTCATTTTTCCTCTCTTTTCTTTGAAGCAAGAACCGAATATTGAGGTAACCATAGGTGCATTTTGTGTATATTTTCTTCCTCCCATTTTCTTTCCCAAAGCCGAACCTTATAAGCCTATTTTTCTTTTATTTGCTCGATACCTTAAAGAAACACCAAAGCCGAAACCTCTCTTTCATTTTATCCTATTGCCGAAACTACTTCAAACTCCAACTTTTCTTTACCTTTCTCTTTATAACTCTCAAGAGGACGAATCCTCTAAAAGCTCTCTTGGTCTCTGCAACGTGGGTTGGTGGTAAAGAAAATTTTCTTTGGTAGTCGATTTTACTTTCTTTTTGAAGAGCCGAAATCAAGTGTTTGACCTTGATTTCTAAGGGTGGCCGAATGGTCTTTAAAGCCATAATATGTGTGTCTTTTATATGTAGGCAACGCTAGGGTGCAGTAAGGACTTTTTCGGGATTCAGTTCATCAAGGGATATTGGTAACTTCAAGAACAAGCAAGTATTCGAATTCTAAATAAGCTAGGTAAGTGGTTGTGACATTCGGCCATAGGCCATACTGTGGGTATAAGTGTGACCGATTGTGTACTTTGGTTTTAAGGGCAAATCGACAGGAATAAAGAGTTTCGGGATTCTAGATTGTGCTAGATTCGTATAGATCGGGTTTTCGCTAAATAATCAGGTGCGTAGTTATCGCACTGTTCTTCTGTTATTTGTGCATGTTGCTATATATGTATATGTGTGTGATGTGTATGGTAGCCGAAATAAGGGCTAAGACGGTGGACACCCAATGTGGGTGATCGAATAACCAGGTCAGTGTTTTATGTTATTAAATGATTACTGCTGAATATGTGAAATGGAGATGAGCATGTTATATATTTTATTAAATGATATTTAACATGATATATCTGTGCATGAGGGCTTGGGATATGATTATTGGAGGACAGGGTGTACATTTATGTACGTGGTCTGATGTTAGCCTTGTGCTACATTGGCGCTTGATGTTAGCTAGGTGCTTCATCAAGGTGGAGTGTTGGCTATGTGCTACCTTCTAGGGATGATAGCTGTGTGCATCACCGTAGATAGAGGATGACCTCGAGTCACCTCGTGGATACAAATATGTGGGATCACTTAGGTGATCGGTGGTTTAGCCACGGCCTTGGGCAGCAGGTCTGCCGAGGTAGGATATGTGGGATCACTTAGGTGATCGGTGGATTAGCCACGGCCTTGAGCAGCAGGTCTGCTAAGGTAGGTGTAACGGATGGACTTTAGGTTGGGTTGGGATGCATTTTTGCATGACTGATTATGTGGACTGTGTGGACATGGGCCAAGCCTATATGTATGGAGACATGTGAAATAACTATGCACTGAGTCTGTATGACTCACCCAAATTTTTACCAACCTCGCAGGTGAAACGTGAATTTGGACCGGGTTGGAGTGGGTACAAAGGTGGCCATGCAGAAGCTAAAATTCCATGCAGCAGATGTTTCTTCTTATTTTATTAAATTTATAATTTCAGTGTTTACAAATATTTGTTATTGTAATAAGGGCAATTAAAAGTATTTGAGGTTCATTATTATATTTTTAAGGTGGATTGACAATTAAATTATTATTTGGAAATGTTATATTATCGGTAATTTATATCTCAAAATTTTATATTAAAGTTTTTCTTTTATTTCGGATATTTTGCAACATTTAAGTTCTACTTAGCATTTTAAATAAACAATGCTTTACAAATAAACACAAATTTCCATGTTTTATTTTAAGGTTAAAATATTTTAAACGTTTTTCCGCAGTGACATGCCAGATCCGGTCAAGGCTCGTGGGCCGAGTTTGGGGTGTTACAGTCATGAACCGACGTATAATCACTTAAGGGTTTTTGGCTGTTGTTGCTTTCCATAGTTGCATCCGTTTATGCATCACAAGCTAGAGTTCCTATCACAACCATGCACGTTGTCGAAACCTTTTTTTTTTTGAAATCGACTTTTGTTTTAAAACAAAAAATGGGAGTCACCATCAATCTTTTTTTATTAGGTGTGATTGGGTCACATCGTAATTTGATCGTTTTAATAAACGGTTTGATTTATTAAAACAATATTTTTCGGTCCTCAAAAATTCAGAAAATAGGTTTGGGTGTCGGTTACGCACGAGGATGGATTAGTACCCCCGTGACACCCAAAATTGGTACCTAATTGATTACTCGATGTTTTAGTGTCGAAAATTGAAAATTTGATGAGATTTTAAAAATACAATCTTTTGTTAAAATATTGCTGAATTGAATTTTTACAAAAAAAGGGTTATATTTCACGTTAACCGAAGAAAAGGATTACGTCCCGTAATTTAGGACGCCTTAAATCCTCGAAACGAGAATAAACACAAAAAATTTATTAATTTTAAAAGATATTTGATTATCTTGGTTTTCAGGAAGAAATCATATTCCGTAAGTTAGAACACGATTTTTCTAATTCCAAAATAATGAAAATTAGTCTCGGTTTAAAAATCTCTTTTTTTATATCCATTGTGCGAAAATGAATAACATTTGAAATATCGTGTAATTAATTTATTCGGGAAAGGTAAGAAAGATTGAAAGGTTTTAAAAAAATCACGTTTAGCAAATAATAATAATGCGATATAAATTCATAGTGATGATGACATAACATGCTAAATAAAATATAAAAGATATGATTATAATAGTAAATTACGATACTAATATGCATGATAGAATGATAATAATGAAGATGACAATGTAAATAACAATAATAAAAGTTCTAATAATAATAATAACAATAATAATAACAAATAATCTAAATCTTCGAAGCTATATAAAATGATATAAATAAATTAATAAATAAATATATAATGAAATAACAATCATGAGGACAAAAATAAATAAAAATAAAATAAATAAAATAATGAAAAGGAATAATAAATGAATAACAAATAAATACTAGTAAAAGTTAATTAAAAATTGAGAATAAGTGAAATAACAAAGAAATGAAGAAATTTTAAATAAAATGGTAAAAAAAAAAATACTAATACTAATACTACTACTACTAATAATAATGATGATAATTGAAATTAAAATAGATTAATGATTAAATTGAAGTCGAAGTGAAGTTAGGGGGGTTCAAATTGTAAATAAAAAAATAAGGACCAAAATGAAAGTAGTGAAAACTAATGGGGACTAAAAGGGAAAATACACTTGGTCATTTATGCGCAGCGTTTTTAGGCCAAATCGGGGGATTAAATTGAAAACAAAATAAAACTCACGGGGTAAAAATTAAAAAAAAGAAAAGGGACTTCATTGGAAACCACTTAAAAAGTAGAAGGACCAAAGGTGCAATAAGACCACTTTTCAAAAACACGCGGATCCCCCTGGAACGGGTCGGGTCACGCGCGAGTCGTGTCAAAAACGGCGCTATTTTGGCGCTAATGGATCCTAAGTGAAACGACGTCTTTTCACTATTGTTATAAAAGTCAAGTTTTTTAAAAAAAATTTCATTTTTCTCTTTTCTTCTTCTTCTTCTTCTTCAAAAAAAAAAAAAAAAAAAACTAGAAATCCTCTTAACTCTCTCTCACTCTCCCCTGGTCCGGTAAGGAATTCGGCCATCGGCCACCGAGCTAACCGCCGAGTCGGCTTCGTCGTTTACGGCGACTGGAGCTCCAAAAAAGGGGCTTTTTCATCCTTTCGACTTCCCAAACTCCGATCTGGGGTCTATTTCTTTAGAAGATGGCCAAAAATTGCCAAAAGAAAAAAGACTTTTCGATTTTTAGGGTTTTTTTCTTTTTTCTTTTTAAAAAACATTTCGATATAAAGAGGAAGTCACTGTTCATTGGCAGTGACGACCTCGGTTGCTCGCGGAGTCGGAAGATCGACTGCCAGGTAAGTCTTGTCTCCGTTCTTCTCTCTTTTTTTTTTAAAAAAAATGTCGAAATGATAGTTTCAAAGAAAGAAAAAAATAATAGTAATAAATAAATGGACCACCTTTGAAATTTCAGTTCTGTGTGTCCAAATCTTTTTGTGTTTTGATTGATTCCTCCTCTTCCATATTACATTCGAATCTGGCTTTTATATCCATTTACAAAACTACATATTTTGCTATTATTTCTATTGTTTCTATTTTTTCTACTCTGTCTTCTTTCTTTGTTTTCTTTGCAGGTCTTGGCGAGGACAACCAAGGGTGCCAGACTGAGCCAAGGGGTCAAGCCTCGGGACGAGGCGCGAGCAGCACTAGAAACCCTAGGGTTTCTGGCTTTTCTGAAAATTTTTAATGTTGTTGGGCCTGTTTAGGTTGGGCTTAGGTTTTTTTTATTTTGGGCTGTAATTTGGACTTGGACTGTAACACCCCAAACCCGGCCTGGACGTTATGGCCAAATCTGGCAATGTCACATTGAAGTGTTTTTCGTAAAATATGTTGTCGTTGAAATCCTCATTTCTATTTAGTTACTTTTGTTATTCAATGATGAGTCTAAAAACGTATCGTTCATTTTCAAGCATAAATCATTGAAAAGTTATTCACTTTAAGAAAAAAGTTATTAATTTTCAAAGCGTCATTTATTGCGGAAGCTTTTAAATCGATTTCGCATTTGAGGAAATTTTGATAAAACATTTTATCTTTCTGAAAATTCGCGGCTTTTCCTATTGCTAGCAGTTATAAACCAAAACAACAATAAAATCACAAATTAAAAATATAAATCCAAAAGCCCTTATTACAATAAAATACCCCAAAAATTAAGTTGAAATCATAAAATAATAAATCGAATTAGATAGTCGTGTGGCCACCACTGAGTCCTCCGTTACACCGATCTGCCTATGACTGGGGATTACCTATACAGTTAAAACAGATAGGTGAGTTTACGAAAACTCCGTGTGTAATCCCATAATAGCAAACCAGATAGAAAACAAACACAGTCTGGGCCTAAGCCCTTTTTCAGTATTAGTGACAATATCAGTTTGGGCTTAAGCCCATCTCAGTACCGAATAGTCATGTGCTTGGGCCTTGGCCTATTACAGTAACATTAATCAGTTCAGTAACAAATTAAGCAGTATATATGTCCTACCCATCCGGCCTCTACACTCCATCTCCATCCAACCCTACCCTCCATGTGGGGATATAATCAACCCACCCATCCCTACACTCTAGAGAGTACCGAATGCGGCACTATACAATGATATGCAGCTGGGTTACCAATAATTTAGGCTCGAAGCCTTTCAGTACACTTCCTCCGATCAATAAAAACCCATCCCCATGCAATGCATCATGCAATCATGTCATAGTATCATACATGTATTCGATACAGTTTAAATTAGCATGCTAGAATATAGCCATACATGTATATATAAATATAAGTCACACAGGGGTATAATAGTCATTCAGTCAATTAGGGGTCTAAGTAAGCTCATCGACCCAACAGTAGATCCACAGTCGACTGGGTGATCCGTACAACCTTAGCAGTCAAACAATGAAAATGGGCCCATAAGCCCATGTTGCTAGCTCATGTGGGCCCACACACTCGTGTGGCTCACATGGCCCATAATGGCCTTGGCCGTGTGAAATGCATGATCTGGCCCAACAATTTTCACACGTCTGTAGGGCCCACACGGCCCAGTTCGGCCTGGCCCATGAAATCGCACATGGCCGGCCTCGTCGATCACACACCCATGTTTAGTCACGCGGCCTACCACACAGGCGAGCGCATGCCCATGTAGTATTGACGTTCACTTATTCCAGCTTTTTTCGATTTCTACAATCGCGATTGTGTTTACACACCTGGTTCATTTGTGACTTAAAACCGCTTCTAAAACCACCAGCACCTATGATCCACATCCAAACCCCATAGTCAATTTAAATCGCAGTTAGTTCGAACTAAAGCATTGACAATAAACCATTCAATCCAATCGTTATTTACCTTTCAAAATTGAACAACCCCTCCTCAATTACGAGTCCACGAGATGGATCATCCCTCCTAATATTTGTCACTAACCACTCTGAAAAAAACTACCAACATGACAATGATTTATACCCCAACCAAGAAAGAAGAAAAGCTTTTCCCTAAATTACATCAAATCACCACCACCTTACCTACCAAACGAGTAATAACGGAACCACAACACTCCAAAGGTAGCCGAACGCTCCCACTCTTAACCTTAATTAAAGACACAATTGATTGATTACCAAAAATCCATAACCACATTACACCATATTTAAGAAACTTACCAATAATGCAAGAACTACACAAAGGTGACCAGTCGCGGCAATAAGAAGAGGATTAGGAAACAGAAAAATGGGCAGCACAAAGGGATGAAGGGAATTGGTGGAACCAAGAGATCAAATAAAACAAACAGAAGATTGGAGAGGAGAAAAGAAATTTACAGCAACCGTACATCAATATTCGGCCAAAAGGGAAAAAGCAAAATTTAAAAAAAAGGTAGCCTTTCGGAAAAGAAAAACTAGCGTCAAAATAATTTTGGGAAGGTATGGAAACCAAAACTCTTTTTTTTTTAAAAAAAAAACAATAAACAAAATCTAATCCCTCATTTTCCTCCTCAAAATCGGCTACTATATCCTTATCCCTCAACTACTTAGTATTCCACTATACTTCAAACTCTTACACAGCACAAGCACAAAAATAAATCCCCTTGATCGCTCAAAGATTTGAACTCCAAACCCTTTGCAACATTAACACTCCACTTAACCACCATACCAGCAGGCCCATTCTGATATGTTTTACCAACATTTATTTATAAGTCTACTGTCTAAAGATAGAGGTTTATTCAATAAAAAACAAAATTTTTGCCCAAGCTAAGGCTTGAACCTGGGACCTTTCAGACACTTCCCAGAACACTTAATCACTGAAGCAGACATACAGATTTGTCACAAACAACATTCAAAAATAAAAATCAAGGGTATTGGGGCGTTACATAGACTGTTAATAATTTTATTTTGGTTTTGATATTTGGTTTTGGGCCTGGGCTAATTTGAGATTTTACAGCTGCCCCTCTTTACTTGTTGTCGTGTAACTAGAACGGAGTAAAGACCTTAAGGAAGACCTAATTTGCTTGGTCTCGCTAAATCTCAACTTCTTTGGTGCTCCTCTTTTTCAAGTAGCTTCATTCCAACCCACTGTAACTTTAAGGGTATAGGGTTTGTAATTTCAATCTACTCCACTACAACTTTAAGGAGATAAAATCTGTGGCTTTAGTCTTTTCCACTAATGCTTCAGAGGGATAAGACTCGCCATGGTAGATTTTGGTTCGACCTACTGCGACTTCAGAGGTATAGGATTTGAATTGTAGCTTTAATCTATTCCACCGCAACTTTAGGGAAATAAGATTCGCATCCTCAATATGCTCTATCACAACCTCAGGGAGATAAGATTTATATCTCGTAACTTTGATCTATTCCACTGCAACCTCAAAGAAATAAGATCTGCTATCTTTATTTTGCTCCACTGTAACTTCAGGGGGATAAGACTTGATATCTTCATCTGTTCCACTGCAACTTCATGGAGATAAGACTTGCTATCTTTGATCTACTCCATTGCTTCTTTAGGAAGATAAGATCTATCACTTCAATATGCTCCACTGCAACTTCAGGGAGATAAGATCCCCCATGATGACTTTAATCCGTCCTATTATAACTTCAATGGTATAGGATTTGTGGTTTCATTGATCTGTTACACCGTTCTCTGGGAAATATGACCTATAGAATCCATTTCATGGGCCTATTTATTCCTAGTGATTAGGATGTCAAGATCAGAATGAATCAAATGTTCCTAACTATATGTGTATGAATGATGTTTGTATGAATATAGAATGTCATGTTTCGAGAATGATCCATTTTTAATGCTTTGGTTGTCATTGCTCACTGTTTATCAATGTTCTATCACTGACATGTTACCATGCCTTCTTGTTCAGCTGGTATCTTTGACAGGAAATTCGAAGAAATAGTCATAATTTAGATTATTTTTTCTAGAATGTTTCCAACTCTTAAGTTTGGTTAGTTCTGAATAGTGGTCCCGTTTTCAGATCTTTGTACTATTTAGAAAACCTTTCAGAGTAATATGCAAAACTCATTTTTCTTGAATATTATTAGTCCATTAATTGTTATTTCAATGAAAAATACTTGAAAAAGATTATTGCGATGGACAAAAGGAATTTTATTGAGAGCAGAGCTTGAATTGGATAAATTAATCAAAGAAAGCAAACATTGCTAAAATACAAAATGAATAAGATGAAAATAGATGCCCCGGATATCATAGCATGAACTTCTTCGCACTAACTTTTCGAGAACCCTTTTGAACTTGATATGTGTTTCGGAGATCCAAAATACTTTGTCGATGCCCTAAGACGTAGCATCTCTCCTCTTTATTTATTCAGGGATAACAAGACTACCACATGCCCCATCTTTGACCAAGATTTGAATTGCACTTTTCCTGGGTTTTCAATTCAAAACCCCTTTGGTCTCAAGGCTCCCTTTGTGAGTTTTCACTTTGGCCTCTTTTTGTTTTTATTTTTTAGGTGAAGTATTTCTTGACTGAATCTGAATTCACATAATTAGGGAAGTTCTTGCCATCCATCTCAGTTAAAATCAGCGCTCCTCTAGAAAAAGCTTTCTTTACCACATAAGGTCCTTCCCAATTTGGCATCAATTTTCCTCCGAAATCTTTTTGTATGGGCAAGATCTTTTTCAATACTAGGTCCCCTTCATGGAATTCCCTAGGACGAACCTTTTTGTTGTAAATTCGCATCATTCGTTTTTGATACATCTGACCATGACGGATGACTTTCAACCTTTTCTCTTTAATCAAGTTTAGCTGGTCATATCGGGATTGGATCCATTCTGCTTCATCCAACTCCAAAACTTGGAGAGAAGGAATCTCGACTTCAATGGGTAAAACCGCCTCCATTCTAAACAAAAGAGAAATGTGTCGCACTGGTTGAGGTCTTGACAGATGTTCGATAAGCATAGAGGGCAAATGGTAGCTTTTCATGCTAATCTTTATAAGTCTCAGTCATTTTTCCTATGATTTTCTTAATGTTCTTATTGGCTGCCTCCACTGCACCATTCATTTTTGGGCGATATGGTGCTGAGTTGTGGTGTTTGATTTTGAACTGACTGCAGACTTAAGATATCGTGCTGTTGTTCAAATTTAGTGTATTGTTAGATATGATCCTTTCTAGCATTCCATATCAACATATGATCTCTTTTTCTAAGAACTTGCAGACATTCGACTTAGTGACATTGGCATATGAAGCTACCTCTACCCATTTTGTAAAATAATCGATGACCACGAAGATGAATCGATTCCCGTTAGAAGCTTTGGGTGAAATTGGCCCAATGACATCCATGCCCCACATGGAGAAAAGCTACGGAGAAGTCATAACATGAAGAGGTGAGGGAGGTACATGAATTTTATCTCCATAAATTTGACACTTGTGGCACTTCTTGGCATAACTGATGCAATCGCTTTCCATAGTGGACCAATAATACCCAACTCTCATGATTTTCCTGGCCATTGTAAAACCATTGTCATGTGTTCCACATACACCCTCGTGGACTTCCTCTAAGAATTTCTTAGCCTCGACAGCGTCTACACATCTTAGTAGCACCTGATCCTTTCCCCTTTAAAATAGGATCTCCCCATCTAAGACATAGTCTGTAACAATCTGGTTTATACCCTAGTCAGAATAGTGGTTTCGGGACCACAAATTCGATTTCGTATAATATTTTAATATTATTTCTGTGTCGCTGATGTGTGATTAAGCATGTGCCAAAGTTTCGTAAGTTAATTTGTCTGTCTGTGTGCTTAATTTGAGAAAAGGATTAAATTACATTAAATGCAAAATTAGCATGCTTTATGAAAAGGAATCTATTTGTCATGGCTTATGAAAGGTGGAGTACTTATGTGGATATTATACCTTTATTCATATTAGTGGAAATTTATGTCCATATTATGCATGATTTTTATAAGTATTAATAAAGGTTATTTTGGTAAATTGAGAATATGATATATTAGAAAAAATGAAAGTTAAAATGTCATCATCTTCCATGCTTCACCATCGAAAATAGAAACAAAAGAGTAAGGGTTTAAAACTTTCAAACATTCGGCCACGGATGTTCTTTGATTAAGGTATGGTTTTTGATCGATTTTTGATAATTTCTACGTTTTCGTAATCGTTGCTTTGAGAGCTACAAAACCCATATATTAATTTTGAGAATTGATGATGTTTGTGAAATGAGACTTAGATGAACTCATATGATTTATGATGATTTATGGTGTTAAATGAAAAATGTGTATGTGATGAACATATTTTATTCTTGGATTTTTGATGAATTTAGCTAAATAGGGCTAAATTGAGAAAATAGCAATTTTAAGGATTAAATTATGAACTTGATGAAATGTGTGGACTTATTTGATATATAGGAGTATTTGGCTAAGCACGGTTAAATGATGATTTTGCGAATTTGATGTTTTGAGAAAAATAGATTAAATTGATAAAATGTGCAATTGAAAGGGCTAATTTGTAAATTATCTAAAATGTGTGTATTTGGATTGAATTGGATGAACTAGAGAATAAAAGGGTTAAATTTGAATATGTATAGATCAAGAGCCAAAGAAATCGGACTTAGATCGCGAGAAAATGAAAGTAATCGAGTAGCCGTTTCTGTTTAGTTAAATCGAATTTGAGGTAAGTCATTATTCAAATAAACATATTTGTATTGAACTGTGTATGTTCATATGGTTATTGTTAACAAAGAATTCTTACGAAATGATATGTACATGAATTATGAGATAAGGTTGATTTAGTGACAATGTTCGAGAAGTCCCGTACAAACCTAGGAATAGATAGGATTAGCTATGTCATGACATAGGTATCTGTTCTGTTTTATCATGTAAGACCACGTCTAGGACGTTGGCATTGATTCAAGATTACGTGTAAGGCCACGTTTGGGACGTTGGCATCGATATGATCTTTACATGTAAGACCATGTCTAGGACATCGGCATCGAATTAATTCCTGTAAGACCCTGTTGGGGACAGTGGCATCGACATCTTATTACATGTAAGACCACGTCTGGAATGCTGGCATTGTACAACCATTTTGAGTATTTTGTATATTTATTTAATTCCGAATGGCTCAACGGGTAAATCTAAGCTATGAACAATTACGTGAATGTATATTCGTTCCAAGTACCTTTGCTAGGTACACTAAGTGTGTATAAAAGGTAAGTACCTATATGAATTTACTTTGAAGAAATGTATGATTGATCATGAGAATATGAATGAGATACAAGAATGGTTATGAATAGCTAAATATATATGTGATATGTGAAATGAAATATATGGCAAGCTTAGTGTGAGTAAATGTGCCAAAGTCTATGAAATAAAATGGTTATGAGATTTATAAGTACCAATGATTCATTTTGGTTATATGCATTTTGTAATAAGTTTATTTGTATATGGCTTAATAAGCTTTTGAAAGCTTACTCTGTGTGTGTGTTTGTTCTGTTTTATAGATCGTCAAAGCTACTAAAGGCTTGAGGACCATCGAGGATCATCATTACACTACTTAACTTGTTTTAGTACATTTTGGAAATGTATATAGCTAGATATTTGTATAAGAATGAGATGTGAACTTAGCCATGTGATTTGGCTAGTTATGTGTTGGCTATATGTTTTAATGAATATGACAAATGGAGTATGTTTTGGTATAGTTTGATAGTATTTGAAATGGTAAAGTTTATGGTGAGTGTATAGATGAACTATGCTTGTGTTTACATGAGTTTCAGTCTTGTAAATTTGGCATGATTATAATTGGATTGGAATGTTGAGATTGGATGATTATTTTGATATGTTCTTGGTTGTCAAATGTGCATGTGAAGTATTGGTAATTGGCTTGTAGGTTTGACCCTAATGTGGGTGGCGTATTGGCCTTGTAAATGGCCTATTTTGCCACACGGTTGTGGTACACGGGCGTGCCTATTGATCGTGGCAATAAGTCAGTAGCAAATTAAGAGTACACGACCTTGGGATACGGACGTGCCTGGTAGCCGTGCTGTTTAAACAGGATCGACTACGGCCAAGGTATACGGGCGTGCTTAGTGGCCGTGGAGTTAACTCAGAATTGACCACGGCCAAGGTACACAGACGTGCTTGGTGGCCGTGGAGTAAAGTCAGATTCGACCACACGGTCTTCCCACACGGGCGTGCCTAGCAACCGTGGGAGGCACACGGCCTTCCCACACGGGCGTGTAACCCTTGACACTTTGAAAAATTTTAAATTTTTGGAAATTTATGTATGAGTTTCGGTTTAGTCCCGACCCTATTTTTAAAGCATGTTTGAGGTCTCGATGACCTATTTAAGGGACACTATGATTGAGATTGATGAACGGTTGTATGAATTTTCGTAAATGTTTCCGATCTGTCCAGTAACGCCTTTAACCCTAGTTCATCGACGGACACGGGTTAGGGGTGTTACATTTGGTTGGTATCAGAGCTACGGTTTAGTCGATTCTCGGACAAACGTAGCGTGTCAGAGTCTTACTATACATGCCATATATTTGAACTGTGATAGTGTGATGAATCCTGACGTATAAAATGTGATTCCGTATAGTAATAGATCCCGAAAGAGCCGTAGCTGACGATGTAGAAAGTAATGAGCCTGCTCCCGCGCAGGGGACAACACCCTCTGATCGAGACCAGCTACGAGCAGTCATGAGGGAGAATCTAAACAAGCTCTCTTCCAAATGATGAGTGAGTGGTTCACTCAATTTGTAAGAAATAACCCGACTGTTTCGCAACCCTGGCCCAAATTAATCCCTCTCAGACTACAGTTATGCCACCGGTTATGTATCCGAATATGTTGAATAAGCCTCCAGTTGACAAGATCTATAAATATGGGGCTGAAGAGTTCCGGGCTACTTGTGATGATGATGCTGAAAAGGTCGAGTTCTTGTTAGAAAACACGATCCGGGTATTTGATGAGATGTCCTTAACTCCAAAAGAAAGTATTATATGTGTTATTTCATTGCTTCGAGATGCAACTTATCGATGGTAGAAGACTCTAATTTCTATTGTTCCGAAAGAACGGGTGACATGAGACTTCTTTCAGATTGAGTTCCGGAAGAAATACATTAGTGAGAGGTTCATCGATCAGAAACGGAAAGAATTTCTGGACTTGAAGCAGGACCGTATGTCTGTTACGGAATATGAACGGGAGTTTGTTAGATTGAGTCAGTATGCTCGTGAATTTATATCTACTAAGACAATAATGTGCAAAAGATTCGAAGACGACCTTAATGAAGATATCCGTTTATTAGTTGGGATCTTAGAAATAAAAGAGTTCATGGTACTCGTTGATCGAGCGTGCAAAGCTGAAGCACCTGGGAAAGATAAAAGAAAAGCTGAGTTTGAAGCTAGAGATGTGAGAAAGAGATTTCAGAGTAGATCATTTCAGTCTACTTCGAAGAAATTTAGAGATGATCAAAGTCGTTCAAGAGATAAGGTGGGACATTCGAGTAGAAATCGAGCTAGATCACAAATGAGCATCAAAACTTCAGCAACTTCAGTAGCTAGTATTGGTAATGTTCGATCCGAGAAACCTGAATGTAAGCGTTATGGAAAAAGGCATCCGGGAAGTTGTAGATTAAAAGATAGAGCTTGTTCAGATATGGATCACTTGATCATTTTATTCGTGATTACCCTGAGTCTGTCGAGCCAGAGATTGTTCAGAATTTGAGATCTGATAATGCATCTGTAAGAGGAAGACTTTTGAAGAATGTAAGAAATGTCAGTGGTATTCAGAAAACTACGAGAGACACTGTTGCAAGATCTGAAGCTAAAGTGCCTGCCAGAGCGTATGCTATCCGAGCTCGTGAGGAAGCTTCATCTCCAGATGTTATAACGGGTACATTTACACTTCATGATACTTCAGTGATTGCATTAATAGACCCTGGTTCTACACATTCATATATATGCGTAAACTTGGTAATCTGTAAGACTTTGCCTGTAGAGTCTACTGAGTTTGTTATAAAAGTTTCGAATCCCTTAGGTAAAAGTGTTTTGGTTGACAAAATATGTAAAAATTTCCCGTTAATGTTTCGAGATACTTGTTTCCCTGCTGATCTGATGGTACTACTGTTTGATGAGTTTGATATAATTCTGGGTATGGACTGGTTGACATTGCATGATGCTGTTGTGAACTGGAAAAGAAAGACTATTGATTTGAGATGTTTGAATAATGAAATAGTTCAGATTGAGTCTAGTGAATTGAACGGATTGCCTGCAGTGATATTTGTATTGAAAGCTTAGAGTTATATAAAAAAGGGTTACGAAGCTTATTTTGCTTATGTAATTGATTTTAAAGTATCTGAAAGGAAAATTGAATCAGTGCCTGTTGTATGTGAGTATTTTGTTGTGTTCCCTGAAGAATTGCCAGGTTTGCCTCCGATACGTGAATTTGAATTTGGTATTGATTTGTTACCTGGTACTACACCTATTTCGATAGCTCCGTATAGAATGGAACCAACAGAGTTGAAAGAGTTAAAGTCACAATTGCAAGAATTAACTGATAGAGGTTTCGCCAGACCGAGTGTTTCACCTTAAGGTGCTCCTGTTCTGTTTGTGAAAAAGAAAGATGGCATGATGAGAATGTGCATTAATCATCGTCAGTTGAACAAGGTGACCATAAAGAATAAATATCCGTTGCCCAGGATTGATGATTTATTTGATCAGCTAAAAGGAGCTACTATGTTTTCAAAGATAGATCTGAGATTGAGATATTATCAGTTGAGAGTGAAAGATTCAGACATTCCGAAAACAGCTTTCAGAACGAGGTACGAGCATTATGAGTTTTTTGTTATGCCATTTGGACTTACCAATGCTCCTGTTGTTTTTATGGATTTGATGAACAAAATCTTCAGACCGTACCTAGATCGATTTGTGGTAGTGTTCATAGATGACATTTTGATTTATTCACGTGATGAGGCTGAACATGCTGAACATCTGAGAATTGTATTGCAAACTCTGAGAGAAAACAAATTGTGTGCAAAATTCAGTAAATGTGAATTTTGGTTGCGTGAAGTCAGTTTTCTGGGACATATTGTATCAGCCTCTGGAATACCAGTTAATCCGAGCAAGATTTTTGCTATTCTGGATTGGAAACCTCCAAAGAATATGTTCGAAGTCCGCAGTCTTCTAGGACTAGCTGGTTATTATCGTCGATTTGTAAAAGGATTTTTGGTGATAGCTACACCGTTAACTAGATTACTTCAAAAAAATGTGAGATTTGAATGGTCTGATAAGTGTCAGAAAAGCTTTGATCAATTAAAAACTCTATTAACTGAAGCTCTAGTATTAGTACAACCGGAATCGGGCAAAGAGTTTGTAATATACATTGATGCTTCATTGAATGGTCTGGGATGTGTATTGATGCAGGAAGGCAAAGTAATAGCTTATGCCTCAAGACAATTAAAGCCTCATGAGAAGAACTATCTGACACACGATCTTGAGTTAGTTATGATTGTGTTCGCATTAAAGATTTGGTGACATTATCTGTTTGGTTAGAAATGTCACGTATTTTCGGATCATAAAAGTTTAAAGTATCTGATGACTCAAAAAGATTTGAATTTGTGACAAAGAAGATGGCTAGAGTTGTTAAAAGACTAGAACTTGTGATAGATTATCATCCGGGTAAAGCAAATGTAGTTGCCGATGCATTGAGTCGAAAGTCATTGTTTGCATTACATGCCTTGAATGCTCAATTAGATCCGTATGATGATAGTTCAGTGATAGCTGAACTAAAAGCAAAACCATTGTTCTTACAACAGATATGTGATGCTCAGAAAGTTGATAATGAATTGTTAGCGAAACGAGCTCAGTGTGGTTTGAATTCTGATTCTGAATTTAAAGTCGTCAATGATTGCTTGAAATTTTGAGGTCGTATCTGTGTTCCGAAAAACTCTGAGTTATTACAATTGATTCTGAGTGAAGCACATAACAGTTGTCTATCTGTTCATCCGAGAAGCACTAAAATGTATCATGATCTGACACGACACTATTGGTGATCTGGTATGAAAAGAGATATTTCTGACTATGTGTCAAAATGTTTAATCTGTTAGCAAGTTAAAGCTGAACATCAAGTTCCGTCTGGGTTGCTACAACCAATTTTGATTCCTGAGCGGAAATGGGATAGAGTAACCATGGATTTTGTTTCGGGATTGCCTTTGACTCTGAGAAAGAAAGATGCGATTTGGGTTGTAGTTGATAGATTGACGAAATTACAAGAAGCTTTAGGTACAAGATTGCATTTCAGTACAGCTTTTCATCTGCAAACGGATGGTCAATCCGAGCGGATTATTCAGATTCTCGAAGATATGTTAAGATGTTGTATCTTTGAGTTTAATGGTTCGTGGGAACAGTATTTGTTGTTGATTGAATTTGCTTATAACAATAGTTTTCAATCAAGCATTAAAATGACACCTTAATGAAGCCTTATACGATAGTAAATGTCCTACACCTTTGTACTCGACTGAACTCAGTGAAAACAAGATACACGGAGTCGATTTGGTAAGAGATATGGAACAGAAAGTTAAAGTGATTCGAGATAGCTTGGAAGCAGCATCTGATCGACAGAAGTCTTATGCAGACTTGAAAAGAAAAGATATTGAATTTGAGGTCGGTGACAAAGTCTTCCTGAAGGTGTCTTCGTGGAAGAGAGTACTTCGATTCGGACGTAAAGGCAAGTTGAGTTCGAGGTTCACCGGACTGTATGAGATCATTGAACGAGTTGGTCAGCTGCATATAGATTGTTGTTGCCCTCTGAGCTAGAAAAGATTTACAATGTATTTCATGTATTGATGCTTCGTAGATATCGATCCGATCCGTCACATATAATTGCCCCATCTGAAATTGAAATCTGATCTGATATGACATATGAAGAAGAACCGATCTGTATCTTAGCTCGTGAAGTGGAAGAGTTGAGAAACAAGAAAATTCCATTAGTGAAAGTAATGTGGAATTGACACGGAGTAGAAGAGGCTACGTGGGAGCCTGAAGATTCAATGAGACAAAAATATCCGGATCTGTTTAACTGTAAGATTTTTGGGGATGAAAATCCCTAAGGGGGGAGAATTGTAACAGTCTGGTTTATACCCTAGTCGGAACAGTGGTTTCGGGACCACAAATCCTAGTCCGTATAATATTTTAATATTATTTTCTGTGTCGCTGATGTGTGATTAAGCATGTGCCAAAGTTTCATAAGTTAATTTGTCTGTATGTGTGCTTAATTTGAGAAAAGGATTAAATTGCATTAAATGTAAAATTAGCATGCTTTATGAAAAGGAATCTATTTGTCATGACTTATTAAAGGTGGAGTACTTATGTGGATATTATACCTTTATTCATATTAGTGAGACAGCAATATCCGGATCTATTTAACTGTAAGATTTTTAGGGATGAAAATCCCTAAGGGGGGAGAATTGTAACAGTCTGGTTTATACCCTAGTCGGAACAGTGGTTTCGGGACCACAAATCCGAGTCCGTATAATATTTAATATTATTTTCTGTGTCGCTGATGTGTGATTAAGCATGTGCCAAAGTTCCGTAAGTTAATTTGTCTATCTGTGTGCTTAATTTGAGAAAAGGATTAAATTGCATTAAATGCAAAATTAGCATGCTTTATGAAAAGGAATCTATTTGTCATGACTTTTTAAAGGTGGAGTACTTATGTGGATAATGTACCTTTATTCATATCAGTGGACATTTATGTCCATATTATGCATGATTTTTATAAGTATTAATAAAGGTTATTTTGGTAAATTGAGAAATATGATATATTAGATAAAATGAAAGTTAAAATGTCATCATCTTCCATGCTTCACCACCGAAAATAGAAACAAAAGAACAAGGGTTTAAAACTTTCAAACATTCGGCCATGGATGTTCTTTATTTAAGGTATGGTTTTTGATCGATTTTTGATAATTTCTACATTTTCGTAATCGTTGCTTTGAGAGCTACAAAACCCATGTATTAATTTTGAGAATTGATGATGTAACACCCTTTACCCGTATCATGCACCGGAATCGGGCACGAGGCATTACCGGACTCGACTCACTTTGTCATTTAACTTTGAGTTAGCAAATTCTATTCCAAATTCAACATTTTCAATCTTACATCTAACTTCCTTATAATGGGCCTATAGGGCCCTATACTAACCACCAAAATATCGAACATAAATCGAAAACTTTAACACATTTAGATAAATGTCACCTAAACAGGGGTCACACGCCCGTGGACTAGATGACACGCCCGTGTATCATCTCACACGCCCGTGTTCAACACTCGTGGTCGACACTGACTTGAGTCGCAAGACCTAGACACGCGCCCATATGGCTGGTCCGTGGTCGCCTCTGATTATTTCCCCACGGCCTGGGCACGCCCGTGTGCTTCAACCCTGTGACAATTCAAATACCAAATTCGAGGTACAAACTTCACACGGCCTGGGCACACGCCCGTGGCTTGACCTTGTGTCACACACGGCCTAGACACAAGCCCGTGTGCCTACCCATGTGGACAAGAACAAGGCTGTTTGCCAAGCTCTTTGCACCCTATAGCTTACACTACATGAACCCATTCAATCATACTAATAAACATCTCATAATTTCAATATGAACTTCCATAGATAACTTTGTAATTTCATAAATGATAAGGTAAGCCATCAACCATGGCAATGTACAAAATAGTTATCTTAACAAGAGCCAATACATTTTAGCCAAAATGACAAAATAATCTAACTAGTCTAGCCCCTATACATGCCATGTACAAAATCATTAAATCTAGGTATACCGAGGTGAGCTGATAGTGTGGGCGATCTTCTGAATATCTTCGTATCTCGGTTTGGCTCTTAAACTCTATAAAACAAGGGAAAAAGAGAAGGGGGAGTAAGCTTTAAGCTTAGTAAGTTTACATGTAAACAATATAACATTATAACATGTATTAAACAATTACATAGCATTACATCCTAAGCAAGAAACAATCTACATTCATAATCATGCTTACTCATTTCTCCATTCCCACATTCCAACCATATCACAAGCTTAATGCATACATTCATTAACAGGCTCCCCTGCACTTAGCATCACACAGTCACATAATACAACACATCACTATCTCTAACTCTATTACTCATAGTCAAATTACTCGGTGGTTTCGCACTTAGCCCACCATCAGCCTTTATTAGGGTGGTATCGCACTTAGCCCACCAAAAAGATTAGTTACGGTGGTATCGCACATAGCCCACCAAAAAGATTAGTTACGGTGGTATCGCACATAGCCCACCAAATGATGGATAGATGATGGTATCGCACATAGCCCATCGTAATTAAGCAACAAGGTGGTATCACATTTAGCCCACCAACAAGTGTCGTCATTACACATTTATATGACTATATCATCGTTCACACAATAATTATTCAACGACTACCACATTCAATCCACCTGAACCACACATGTTCTCAATCATGCCATACACTAATTAGCAACATAATGTTTACACAAATATGCATTGTTTACACATAAACTTACCTCGGTGCAAAAAGTGTTAATTAACGATTTAATCCATCACCTTGCCTTTTCCACGTCAAGGTTGATTCCATGCTCTTCTTGATCTACAACAATTAAATTCAATTCGTTTAGATCATCCTATGATCATAATACATCAAAATCTATACTTGGGAAAAATGACCATTTCGGCCTTATACTATGTCAAAATTACGATTTTGCCCCTAGGCTCGTAATTTATTTTTCAACACATTTTCTCAATAAACAAGTCTAGATGAACATTTATTTCTCTTACAACTACTCACCATTCTCACCATTTCATGCATTTATGACACAAATTCATTATTTACATTTAAGTTCTATTTAGGTGTTTTCATGCAAACAGCTTTCACAAAAGTTGTTTCTCATCTCTCTAACATTCATCTTCTTTAATAAAAACCCAGTTAACAACATAAATACTCTCATGGAAAGTCCTTAGACTTCCTACCATATTGCAATTTAGTCCCCTCATTAGCTAACTTAAGCCTTGGGGGTTCCAAAAACACAAAAATAACCAAGAAAGACCTCTACAATCACTTACTTGTAGGGAGATAACTTGGCTGAAATTTTAAAGCATTCAAAACCCCTCTAAGCTTGAAATTTTCGGTGGAGGTGAAGAATGAATAGTGAAAGATGATATCTTTCCTTTTTAGCATTTTTTTATTCATCTTTTATCACTTAATGTCAACAAATTTGACTAAAATTAATGCTCTTGTCCCCCTAGCTTTCTATGGCCGGCCAACACTCTCAATATGGCCTAATTGCACTTTTAGGACCTTCAATTTAATATTCTATTGCTATTAGACACCTCTACCATGTAAAATAGAACTTTCGCACTTTATGCGATTTAGTCCTTTTTCGCAATTATGCAATCAATCATTAAAATTAAGGTACCAAAATTCTCATGCATCCCTATAAACATGTTATGACACATGAAATAATATCAAAATAGTTTTCCTCAACCTCGGATTAGTGGTCTCGAGACCACTCTTCTGACTAGCCCCAAAATCGGGCTGTTACAGATGATGTTTGTGAAATGAGGCTTAGATGAAATCATATGATTTATGATGATTTATGGTGTTAAATGAAAGATGTGTATGTGATGAACATATTTTATTCTTGGATTTTTGATGAATTTAGCTAAATAGGGCTAAATTGAGAAAATAGCAATTTTAATGACTAAATTGCGAACTTGATGAAATGTGTGGACTTATTTGATATATAGGAGTATTTGGATAAGCATGGTTAAATGATGATTTTGTGATTTTGATGTTTTGAGAAAAATGGATTAAATTGATAAAATGTGCAATTGAAAGGGCTAATTTGTAAATTACCCAAAATGTGTGTATTTGGATTGAATTGGATGAACTAGAGAATAAAAGGGTTAAATTTGAATATGTATAGATCAAGAGCCGAAGAAATCGGACTTAGATCGCGGGAAAGCGAAAGTAATCGAGTGGCCGTTTCCGTTCAGTTAAATCGAATTCGAGGTAAGTCATTATGCAAATAAACGTTTTGTATTGAACTGTGTATGTTCATATGGTTATTGTTAACAACGAATGCTTACGAAATGATATGTACATGAATTATGAGATAAGGTTGATTTAGTGACAATGTTCGAGAAGCCCGTACGAACCTAGGAATAGATAGGATTAGCTATGTCATGACATAGGTATCTGTTCTGTTTTATCATGTAAGACCACGTTTGGGACGTTGAAATTAATTCGAGATTATGTGTAAGACCACATCTGGAACGTTGGCATCGATATGATCTTTACATGTAAGACCATGTCTGGGACATCGGCATCGTATTAATTCGTGTAAGACCCTGTCGGGGACAGTGGCATCGACATCTTATTACATGTAAGACCATGTCTGGGACGTTAGCATTGTACAACTATTTTGAGTATTCTGTATATCCTATTTGATTCTGAATGATTTAACGGGCAAATTCGAGCTATGAATAATTACGTGAATATATACTCGTTCCAGGTACGTTTTCTATGTACACTAAGTGTGTATAAAAGGTAAGTACCTATATGAATTTACTTTGAAGAAATGTATGATTGATCATGAGAATATGAATGAGATACAAGAATGGTTATGAATAGCTAAGTATAGATGTGATATGTGAAATGAAATATGTGGCAAGCTTAGTGTGAGTAAATGTGCCAAGTCTATGAAATGAAATGGTTATGAGATTTATAAGTACCAATGATTCATTTTGGTTATATGCATTTTGTAATAAGTTTATTTGTATATGGCTTACTAAGCTTTTGAAAGCTTACTCTGTGTGTGTGTTTGTTCTGTTTTATAGATCGTCAAAGCTACTGAAGGCTCGGGGACTGTCGAGGATCGTCATTACACTACTCAACGTGTTTTGGTACATTTTGGAAATGTATATAGCTAGATATGGCTTGTATAGACTAGATATTTGTATAAGAATGAGATGTGAACTTAGCCATGTGGTTTGGCTAGTTATATGTTGGCTATATGTTTTAATGAATATGACAAATGGAGCATGTTTTGGTATAGTTTGATAGTATTTGAAATGGTAAAGTTTATGGTGAGTGTATGGATGAACTATGCTTGTGTTTACATGAGTTTCAGTCTTGTAAATTTGGCATGATTATAATTGGATTGGAATGTTGAGATTGGATGATTATTTTGATATGTTCTTGGTTGTCAAATGTGCATGTGAAGTATTAGTAATTGGCTTGTAGGTTTGACCTTAATGTGGGTGGCATATTGGCCTTGCAAATGGCCTATTTTGACACACGGTTGTGGCACACGGGCGTGCCTATTGACCGTGGGAATAAGTCAGTAGCTAATTATGAGTACACAGCCTTGGGACACGGATGTGCCTAGTAGCCGTACGATTTAAACAGGATCGACCACGGCCAAGGTACACGGACGTGCTTGGTGGCCGTGGAGTAAAGTCAGATTCGACCACGAGGGTGACCCATGGGCATGTCTAGCAGCCGTGGGAGGCACACGACCTTCCCACACGGGCGTGTAACCCCTGATACTTTGAAAAGTTTTAAATTTTTAGAAATTTACGTATGAGTTCCGGTTTAGTCCCGACCCTATTTTTAAAGCATGTTTAAGGTCTTGATGACCTATTTAAGGGACACTATGATTGAGATTGATGAATGGTTGTATGAATTTCTGTAAATGTTTTTGATCTGTCCGGTAACGCCTTTAACCCTAGTTCGTTGATGGACACGGGTTAGGGGTGTTACATAGTCATTGGCCAGCCTTCTCTATGTCCTTTTATCATTCTTAGTTGCTTGGTCAGGGTATTCACGATTCTTCACATATCGCAATATATCGATGTACCAAGGGTGATCGTCCTCCTCTTCTTCTGTAACAATGAGCCGGAGTCTCATAAATACTCATTTGGATATTTATATCCTCTTGTTTGTTCATTTTGACCATCGAAGCCAAGGTAGCCAAGGCATCAACCATCTGATTTTCATCTCGTGGGAGGTAATAGAAGGTGATGTCATCAAACTCCTCAGTTAACTGAAAATCTAACTTTCAATATTTGATTAATTTGGGATCTCTTGTCTCCCATTCTCCTTTGCGTTGATAGATCACTAGTGCAGAATCCCCATATACCTCTAGCACTTTGATCTCACGTTTAAATTGTTGCATGTTTTATGGCAGATCACTAGTGCCGGAATTGGGTTACGAGGCATTACCGGACATATCAGACAACTTCCAAATAATTCACAAATAAAATAACATTCATAGTATAATTTAATAATTAAGTCCCAATAGTAGATGCTCGTAGCCAAAACGCAAATTAAAAGTGAAACAAAAGTTGTTCGAATTCTCCAAAAATTTTTCATATTATTATTATTATTATTATTTTAATCCTATAAAAGTTTTGACAGCATTTCTACTTATTTTTACATAAAACCCCTGCAAATTTCAAACCGAAACAATCCAATAGCAATATTTCAACCAATGATTAGGTATATTCAAATACATCCAATTTATATCAAAATAATAATTTAATACCTTAGTTTAAACAATATAACATGTTAGTAGATATGTATAATTAATAACTTTTATTTCATTTCAAATATTCAATATCAAATTTACCATTTTTTAACTTTATATCATATTTCTCATCCAAAACATTATAATCATTTATATACAACCAAAATCATTTAACTTAAATATATATATAATTCATATACAACTACCTAGTACATGCCACTTAACAAAACGAAGAAATTCATCACCAAAATCTTCTTGTTGGAGTCGGGTTTGTTTTGGATGCTGGACCAAAATCCAAAACTCTAATGTCCTGCGCAAGGAAACAACCGTACGCTGAGTATTTCATACTCAGTGGTATTACTATAAACCAAACTATTTAACATTAATAAATTATAAACATTAACCATAAGCTTTATAAATCATTTAAACTAATTATACATAACTATATATTACTTCATAAATCTTAAATTCACATTTCATTTTTCACATACTAATTCAATTCATAATTTAACTCATACATTCTTTCACTTATCTTTCAATAGAGCCAAATCAATCAATCTCATTTTCGAAGTTCCATTTCAATTATTTACCCTATTAACAAGGCTCGGACTTTGACAGATACGTGGATTCCACCCAAACACACCAGAATATCCAACCCAAACAGACCAGAATAATGAAATCCTCCCAAACACACCAGTATAATATAACCTCCCAAACACACCAGTATAATATAGCCTCCCAAATCTACACCAGTGTATCATATCCTCCCAAACACACCAATAAGGCATTAAATGCCTCTTCAGATAAACTGAAGCATATAATAACGAAATCATCTTCTCGGCCGAGCTACAAATCTCCTCATCACATCACAAATCCAATGGCATGCCATTTGTATCCAATCAGTCCGACAAGTTAATAGGGTATAATTTTGCTTTTCCAATTTCAAATTCATTTCCACAACAATTTCAAATACTTGATCAATTCAAAACATCTATTATATCAATTCACGTATAATTCAATATTCACACATATTCTCACTTAATTTCAAATATTATTACTTACCTTATCTTAATTACTCCATAACATATGCTATAAATTCAATATACATTTAATAAATAGTTTGAGTTATAGTAATACAAACCCGAAATACGAGTTTACTCCTCAACAATCTTTTCTTTTCCCTGGGATGCCGATGCCTCGTTTTCCTTGTTAGCTACGAAAATAATAATAACAATTTAAATTATTAATTACAGAATTAATGTAATAATTAATTGAATTTTTATTCAATTCCTACTCTTCCATTTCATTCCACATCCATAATATATAATTCTACTATTTACTTATATATTCTGTTAAGGCTGTCTACCTGAGTGATTGTCACTAAATTATTTATATCTCTAGTTACAAAATTCCAAATTAAGATCTGAAAACTTTTTATGAAACTAGAGTCACATATCTTTTTGTCATAAAATTTTTAGAATTTTTGGTTTAGCCAATAAGTACAGTTTATTCTTTAAAATCACCCCTATTCTGTTGTCTGGCAGTTCCGACCACTCTTTTCTAAAATTTAATTATCTTTTTTTAAAGAATTCAAATTATGTTCTAGTTTGTTTATTCTAAAATAGACTCATTAAGGAATCTAACCATATAAATTATGTACCAAAATTAGTTTTTTACAATTTTTAATGATTTTTCCAAGTCAAAACAGGGAATCTCAAAATCACTCTGAACCAGTCTCACAAAATTCTAAATATCTCAAAATAAAGAATTTCTTTTCTTTCTTTATTTGTTTATATGAAAATAGGCTCAATAAGCTTTAATTTCTTATCTCATTCAACTTCTAATTCCATTTCTACCATTTTTGGTGATTTTTCAAAGTTACTCTACTGCTGCTGTCCCAAAACTGTTTTTTTATAGCTTACTTAACAATTTAATCCTTTTACTAATTCTAACTTAAATTTCATTCAATTTAATCCCTAATTCATCTTTTTCTTCAACATCAACTATATTTGAAAACCTATAAACTCTCAAGATATCTACTTAGTTTCATCAAAATCTTGCTTTAAGGCTTCTAAAACATTAAAATTAAGAGAATAGGACTTGATTGACTTACCAATTAAACTCCAAGCTTTAATATCCCTATTTCTCCCTTGTCTTTTCTTTTCTTCTTTCCCTTCTTTGTTTTCGAATGGTTTTGTTTCTCTGTTTCTTTTCTGTTCTTCTTTTGTTTCTTTTATTTTACTTACTTCACTTTATTTCTTTTATTTTAACTAATAATAATAGTAATATATAATATAAAAAAATCTTTTACTTATTATTTAAGCAATGCTTATTTTTTTATTAGAAGTGTACCTATATAATTATTACTATTACACTTGTCTTTAATATTTACCATACATTTGTCATTTATTTAGTTTATTTAATATAATATCAATTAGTATAATTATTTTAAATTAGTTTATTATAATTTATTACTAATATATATATTTTATAATTTAAAATCTAAGTAAAAATCTTAGATTTTTATCTCATATGCCGCCTCAACTTATGTTAAATGGCTTAATGCCATTTTAGCCCTTTTTACTTTCTTTTAATATATAATTAGACTTTCACTCTTTATTCAATTTGATCATTTTTCCTAATTACTTTAAATTAAGCTAAATTCACTAAATACAAATCTAATTAAACACACTATTAGACTCATAATTGCTCCTAATAATTATTACTAACTCTGTTTACTGAGACGGAGGCCCGATAACACACTTTCGGTGCCCACGAATTTTGGGTCGTTACATGGATACCCATGATCCTTGCTTCGTATTCTGCCATATTGTTCGTACAATTAAAATACATTTTGCTTGTGAAGCGATAATGATCTCCGTTTGGGGATACCAGGCCTGCTCCGATTCCGTTACCCACAGCGTTTGAGGCTCCGTCGAAGTTTAGCTTCCAAGGATGACCTTCTTTTGTGTTTTCTTCGGTTGTTGCAACATACATTAGATCTTCATTCAGGAAATCAAAGTTCAAAGGCTCGTACAATGAGATAATTAATTTTTAGTAAAGAAAGGTCGAAATTGTCAAACAACAGAACATGGGTAACTTTGAAGTATAAACTGTACTTTTTGGCTAATCAATAAATTCTGTAAATTTTATGACAGAAAGATATATGAGTCTAGTTTCAAATTCTTTTTACGGATCTTAATTTAGAATTCTGTAGCTTAAAATATAAATAATTTAGTGAGTATGACTCGAGTGGATAGCTTTGATGTGAATATAAGTAAATAATGGAATTTATGTGTAATTATTCTGTAAGCTTTGGTAACATCTTGTAACCCTGTTTCGGCGATGGATATGGGTTAGGGGTGTTACACCTGTTGTACTTTTCAAACTCTGGAGTTTTGAACTTGGGAGGGAGTACTAAATCTGGGACCAAACTCTGGTCATTAGCATCGATTCTGCAATGGTAATCAGCATTTTCTATTGCTTTGAATTTTTCTTCTAGCCATCTGCATCGATCCTCAAGTTGTTTTGGCAGTTCCACTCTTGTTTTTTTTTTCTATTTCTACCGTATCATTTAGATCTGGAACAACGGGATTGGTTGGGTTACCCCTCGGATTGGAACCTGAGCCTGTTTGGTAGTTCATCGGTGTCGAGGTACCGGTTTGATATTATTGGGGTCTGATTGTGATGGGTACCCTTCATGGGTACACCTCTAGTTGTGCCTGGGTGTTTATCGGGGTAAAACCTGGGGGGTAAATAGGATCTTCATTATCATCCCCTGAGTTGACCACAGTACCCTTCCCTTTTTCACGTTCTCCAGCCAGCAATTGCGCTAATTGACTTATCATACTTCTTTGGGATTCCAGTATCTGATCCCTAATCTCCTATTGCACTTTCACTAACTGTTCTTGCAGTTATGCTTACAACTGGTCTTGCATCTCCTTTTGAATCTGTTCTAGCCTTTCTGATCTTTGGTCCATTACTTTGGTTTTGGCACGAGTACTGTAACGATGTTCGGTTGGTTGACTCTTGTTGGTTTCCAGATTAACTAAAATAATTTCGTTTAATTAGGGTATTTTTGTGAAATTTAATGCATATGATGCAATCTAATACAAATGCATGAAATGAATGCAAAAAAGAGGCGTTGACTCTAATTCAATTCTGTTAGAACAACTTTACTAGAACAAATTTCTTTACATAAAACGAATTACATATACAACTTTGCCCTAATGCTCAAAGCCTTAACCTTCCTAAGAAGCCAAGCCAACTTTTGACCCCGATCTGATTCTGATTCATACTTCAAGCTTAGCATGTCAGCCTGAACTGCTAGGGTTTGCAAGTGATCGACCACCTCTAGGATTTGAGCCACAGCTTCCCCCATGATATAGTCTTTATCCCTGACCTGACCTTGAGAATGGTGAAGTTTCTCTTTCGACTGCTCGTTATTTGCTTCAAGGAGTTCAACTCGAAGTTCACAATTTTGTAATGCGATCTCGAGCACTTCTATTTTCCTTTTCAGCTCTTCAATCTTATTTAAGCTCGTTTTCAGCTCAACTGTGGAGTTACAATTACGATACTGATGAAGTGAATTTTCTAGTTCTACTGCCCTGGCTTTTAATATGAGTTTTTCATTTTCACATTCCAATAGGTCTCTTTCTAAAGCATTTTCTCGAACCTGGGCATCTTGGCATTTCTTTTCCCATTGATCGGCTCTATTCAATTCTTCTTTGATCTCTTGCTGCCATTGTTCTGATGTCTTTCCTAGCCCGACAATCCTCATTGATAAGCTAAGACATTGACTCTTTTCTTCATATCTGGGTGCGCTAAAATCAAATCTCGCAAACTATTCCAAGGGATACATTTTCTATCTCCCTTTTTGCTTGATTCGGGCTACAACCCATTGCTCACTCATCCCCGTGATGTTCATTAGTTTCTTGAGAAAGGTCGGGACATTAGCAGCTTTGGAATAAACCTTGTCGGGTTGAATTTTCGGGGACGAAGTAAGGTCGTGTATTCTTCCACAGTAGGTACTAGGTCCACTTTTCCAAAAGTAAAACAACTGTAGGCAGGATTCCAAAATTGAGCCAGAGCTCGAAACAAGTGCTTGTCCACTTTGATATCGAGTAGACAGGGCAAATCACCATAATTATAGTAAAATAGCTGCTTGATTTCATCATCCCATTGGATCCATATCTCTTTCAGTTCTTGGAGATTATTCTGGGTCACGCTGATACGAGTGAAGTTTCACAATTCTGACACGTACCCCTCCATCAGACTATCACCTTTCTCTAGTCACGTTTTCTTAGATCATATTTGGACAGCCGCGTTATCTTCCACTTTATCAAGAAATCCGTTCTCCATGGCAAGCTCTCTATTTAGTAATCGAATGTGAATCAACACCTTTTTTATGATGAAAATGTCATGCAATCACAATCAAAGCAAAACAAACAAGTCAGTATACAAAGCTAGAATTCAAAGTAAGCAAAAAATAAAAAATAAAGCGCCTATTCGGGTAACCACTAGGGTTTGGTAGGTTCTACCTAGGGTAAGTTCTTAGGGCTCTTTATATGTGGTTCGGTTCTAAAGTAAGGATACCTAAACTGGCAGATTCCTCAATCCTCACCCATTATAGGCTCATATGGACCGAGTTCAGTTCAGGAGAATACATTTCCCTATGGCTGTACGGAGATAAAAATCTCACGAAGGAATAGTTTCTCACTCCCACTTAAAAGGTATAATCGACCAGTTATGAAATGTAATATGCAAAAACATCCCGAAGACTCGGACCAATAAAGCAACCATATCAAAATGATGCAGACCAAAAAAATGAAATGTAACGAAAGGATTGTAAATTTAAACCAAATTATCAATTTTCGACAAAAAGACAAGAAATAATCAAATCGTAGCTTGACTCTCTTATTTTAGTCCCCAGCGGAGTCGCCAAGCTGTCGAAACCATTTTTTTGAAATTGACTTTTGTTTTAAAACGAAAAATGAGAGTCGCCACCAATATTTTTTTATGAGGTGTAACCGAGTTACCTCGTAATTTGATCGTCTTAATAAACGGTTTGATTTATTAAAACAATGTTTTTCGGTCCTCAAAAATCCAGAAAATAGGTTCGGGAGTCTGTTACGCATGGGGAAGGATTAGCACCCCCGTGACGCCCAAAATTGGTACCTAGTTGATTACTCGATGGTTTAGTGCAGATAATTAAAAATTTGATGAGATTTAAAAAATATGATCGTTTGTTAAAATATTGCTGAATTGAATTTTTACAAAAAAATGGGTATATTTCACGTTAACCGAGGAAAATGATTACATCTCGTAAGTTAGGACACAATGCCTTAAATCATCGAAACGAGAATAAACACCAAAAATTTATTAATTTTAAAAGATATTTGATTATCTTGGTTTTTAGTAAGAAATCATATTCAGTAAGTTAGAACACAATTTTTCTAATTCCAAAATAATGAAAATTAATCTCGGTTTAAAAATCTCTTTTTTATATCCATTGTGCGAAAATGAATAACATTTGAAATATCATGTAATTAATTTATTCGGGTATGGTAAGAACGATTGAAAGGTTTTAAAAAAATCACGTTTAGCAAATAATAATAATGCGATATAAATTTGTAGTGATGATGACATAACATGCTTAATAAAATATAAAAGATATGATAGTAATAGTAAATTGCGATACTAATATGCATGATAGAATGATAATAATGAAGATGACAATGTAAATAACAATAATTATAATTCTAATAATAAAAATAATAAAAATAATAAAAATAATAAAAATAAAAATAATAAATAATCTAAATCTTCGAATGTATATAAAAGGATATAAATAAATAAATAATGAAATAACAATAATGAGGACAAAAATAAATAACAATAAAATAAATAAAATAATGAAAAGGAATAATAAATTAATAACAAATAAATACTAGTAAAAGTTAATTAAAAATTGAGAATAAGCGAAATAACAAAGAAATGAAGAAATTTTAAATAAAATGGTAAAAAAAATACTAATAATAATAATAATAATGATGATGATGATGATGATGATGATGATGATAATTGAAATTAAAATAGATTAATGATTAAATTGAAGTCGAAGTGAAGTTAGGGGGTTCAAATTGTAAATAAAAGAAAATAAGGACCAAAATGAAAAGAGTGAAAGCTAATGGGGACTGAAAGGGAAAATAGCTCTGGTCCTTTATGCGCAGTGTTTTTGGGCCAAATAGGGGGATTAAATTGAAAACAAAATAAAACTCACGGGGTAAAATTAAAAAAGGAAAAGGGACTTGATTAGAAACCACTTAAAAAGTGGAAGGACCAAAAGCGCAATAAGACCACTTTTCAAAAACACGTGGATCCCCTTGGAGCGGGTCAGGTTGAGCGCGTGTCGTGTTCAAAAGCGGTGCCGTTTTGGCGCTAATGGATCTTAAGTAAAACGACATCGTTTCACTATTGTTATATAAGTCAAATTTTTTTAAAAAAATTTTCATTTTTCTCTTTTCTTCTTAAAAAAAAAATAGAAATCCTCTCAACTCTCTCTCACTCTCCCTTGGTCCGGTAAGGAATCCAGCCATTGGTCGCTGCGCCGACCGACGGTTGCTGGCGTCGGCCGGAGCTCCAAAAAAGGGGCTTTTTCATCCTTTCGACTCCCCGAACTCCGATATGGGGTCGGTTTCTTTTGAAGATGGCCAAAAATCGCCAAAAGAAAAAAAAGACTTTTCAATTTTTAGAGTTTTTTCTTTTTTTTTAAAAAAAAAAACATTTTGATATAAAGAGGAGGTCACCGTTCATCGACGGTGACGACCTCGGTTGCTCGCGGAGTCGGAAGATTGACCGCCAGGTAAGTTTCGTCTCCGTTTTCCTCTTCTTTTTTTTTTTTTAAAATGTCTAAATTATAGTTTCGAAGAAAGAAAAAAATAATAGTAATAAATAAATGGACCACCTTTGAAATTTCGATTCTGTGTTTCCAAATCTTTTTGTGTTTCGATTGATTCCTCTTCTTTCATATTACATTCGAATCTGACTTTTATAGCCATTTACAAAAGTGTATATTTTGCTATTATTTCTATTGTTTCTGTTTTCGTTTTCGCTTTTTTCTGCTCTGTCTTCTTTCTTTGTTTTCTTTGCAGGTCTTGGCGAGGTCAACGGGGTAGGTTTTTGCCATTTTGGTGCAAAACAACCAAAGGTGCCAGGCTGAGCCGAGGGGTCAGGCTTCGGGACGAGGCGCGGGTGGCGCTTCCGAGGAGACGGCGCCAGAAACCGTAGGGTTTTTGGCTTTTTTTTAAAATTTTTAAGGTTGTTGGGCCTGTTTAGGTTGGGCTTATTTTTTTTAATTTGGGCTGTAATTTGGACGTGGACTGTTAATATTTTTATTTTGGTTTTGATATTTGTTTTTGGGCCCGGGCTAATTTGGGTTTTTACACATGTTTTTAGGATATAGTTCTCAACATAAGGGCTATCACTGTCTCACACCGGATGGCAAAATTATTATTTCACGGCGTGCTGTTTTTGATGAGAGTCGATTCCTGTTTTCTTCGCCTATTTTGGACACCATTCAACCTCCTGCTTGTGTCACTACTTATGTTCCGGTCATTCAGCCCCCCTTTGATCGATTCCCTGTCGAACCAAGAGAAACCACTACATCGTCGCCCATGTTACATTTTGATCCGATTGGCAATCCTGTGTAGTCTGGTTTAGACGATCTGCTAGCTGCATGTAGTCCAACACAACTTGTGTGGATTGATTTATCAGCTGAATCTGGATCTGATCTTTTTGATGTTCCATCGGCCGAAGCCAGTTTGTCTGACCCAATCACTGAGCCTGCTAATTCTTTTTATGTTCCTCAGGGAAATACTCACACAATGGTTACTCATTCCAAGGCAGGAATTTTTAAACCCAAAATTCTGTTAGTTGAGACTATTGACTTTAAGCCACGAACTGTTAAAGAGGCTCTTGCTCATAAGGAATGGAAATTAGCAGTCCAAGCTGAATATGATGCTCTAATGGCTAATTCTACATGGGAACTTGTGTCTTTACTTCCTGGTCAAAAAGCGATTGGGTGCAAATAACTTTTCAAAGTCAAGAAGAATCCTGATGGACGGTTGATCACCGAAAGGCACGTTTGGTGGCCAAAGGGTGTTCCAAGGTACCTGGATGTGACTTCAAGGAAATGTTTAGTCTGGTGGTCAAACCTGCAACTATCCGAACCATACTATCTATTGCTGTAACAAATGGTTGGAAACTCCGTCAATTCAATGTGAACAATGCCTTCTTAAATGGAGATTTCACTGACGAAGTGTTATGTAGCAACCTCCAGGCTATGTTTAATATGGGGCAAATGGTGAGGCCTTGGTGTGTCATCTGACAAATACACTGTATGGATTACGGCAAGCTCCTTTGTCTGGTTTGATAAATTGAAGTAGTTTCTTATCTCTAATGGGTTTGTCTTGGCTCAATCTGATGCTTCCTTGTTTGTTAAAGTTGCAACCAAGTCTATTGTTTATGTCTTGATTTATGTGGATGATATTATTATTACTGGAAGCTCGACTGATGTGATAAACTATTTTGTTAAGTAGCTGCATAACAAATTTTCTCTAAAGGATTTGGGTGACCTTCGTTATTTTTTAGGTGTTGAAGTCAGTCAGTCATCTACTAGTAGTCTCCACTTGTGTTAGCGCAAATACATTCGGGATCTTCTTAACAAGTGTTCTCTGGCTAATGCAAAAAGTGTTCATACGCCAATGGTTAGTTCCTCTACATTATCTAAAGATGAGGGTACTCGTCTTGCTGATCCTACTGAATACAGAAGTCTTGCTGGAGCTCTTCAATATGTGGTTTTAACTAGGCTAGACATTGCGTATACTGTAAATCGTGTGTGTCAATTCATGCATGCCCCTGCTACAGTTCATATGGTAGCGTTAAAACGTATTTTGAGGTAATTTACATGGCACTATTAGTTATGAGCTAGTGTTTCATCGATTTGACAGATTATCTTTAGTGGGTTATGCAGATGCCAACTAGGGTCTAGATTTTGATGACCGTCGGCCCACAACAGGCTATTGCGTCTATTTTGGTCATACACCTGTCTCATGGTGCTCTAAAAAGCAGCAAGTTATTTCTCGCTCTACAGCAGAGGCTAAATATAGGAGCTTGGCTGCAGCTACTAGTGATGTTGCGTGGCTAGTTTCTCTACCTACAGAATTACGAGTCAGTTCTACTGATACTCTTACTATTTGGTGTGATAATTCTAGTGCAGTTGCTGATACTGTGAATCCAGTCTTACACTCCAAATTTAAACATGCCGAACTTGACTTATTTTTTGTTCATGAAAAGGTGGCTAGTGCCTCACTTATGGTTGGTGAAGTACCAGCATGTGACCAGGTGGCGGATATTCTTACTAAACAATTATCCCTTTCCAATTTTGCTCGGTTTCGAAGTACTCTTCGGGTCTTACCCCTTCAAAAGTTGGATGAATGTTAGTGTAAAAATATTAAGGGACTGTTAGTTTGTTATTAGTCTGTTATTGAGTCTGGTAAACAATTGGTTAGGAGTAGTTATTTATTTCATGTATATAAACATCATCTCTGTATTTGATTAAGCATATAAGAATACTAAGTAGATTTCTAAGTATATTCATTTCAATTGTTCTTTGTATTTTCTCTTAATTATTTTTTGTATCACTATAGTATCTTACATGCACCCAAAACATCAAATACAAAACCAAACAAAAGAAAAGAAAATCAAAGCATAATGTCATAAGAAAGAATCATCAAAATCAAGAGCAAGGGTACTGAAGTTCTAAACGAAAAGCACCCCCAAGCCAAAATATAAACGGATCTAGAATCGCCAAAAGGGTAAAATCTCAGCCTCCCAAATCTTGAATCCTTCCACTATGGATTTTACCTCATCCAAATGATGTAGCACCACATCATAGTTTTGGCAAACTCAAAAGGCATCAGTTTGAAAACATAGAATACACATCCTGGTATTTGTAACGTATGACACCATTTGAACAAGTCCCCCGCTGCCACCTTCATTTTTCTAACCTTCCTTAACACCATCTCTTAAAAGCACCATCACCATTAAAACTTCAAAAACAACCCATATTTGTAATTTCGATTTCTTCCAATAGAAAATCTAAATTTCCATTTTCTAAAATCATGAATCTCTAATGAGATCAAACAAAACCCATCTGATATTTATTGACAACAAAAAAATTCAATTCGCACTAAGACACCCAAAAAACTCAAATAAAATAAAAAAGCATTTCCAGCCAACATAATCAACATTAACAACTACAACTATATTTTGTGGAAAAACACATTTGGTCGTTTTGCCTGAACTCTAATATTGACTCCTTTTGCACAGCTTCAATGCTTCAATTCTTGTAGAGGAATCTTAACTACATTCCTAATACTCAAAAATTTCGTTAGGACTCTTATGTTCACCTAACTACTTTTCCCACGAAATCTTTTCATTTTAATATATACCGA
Organism: Gossypium bickii; assembly: GCA_025503065.1. Lineage (NCBI taxonomy): Eukaryota > Viridiplantae > Streptophyta > Magnoliopsida > Malvales > Malvaceae > Gossypium > Gossypium bickii. The sequence goes on from CP106715.1 coordinate 23,399,087, forward strand.
ACACATCTAATCAAACACTTGCCACTATACTTTCCACCATCGTATACCGAATTACAAAATAGTGTTTCAATGGTTCAACTCAATCTCAACTAGCTCATCAATTATAGTATTCTCAAAACCAGAAGTTTAAAGTCCAAGATTCTTACCAATACTCCACGCTTCTTTCCCTTCATTACAAGTCATCTTTATCTTGTTATCGAGATATGAGTCTGCACATTTGCCGTCAGCTCCAAATCAACAACAATTTTTTTTCCTAGTATAGGAAAGTCCATCAATTCCCCCTTGTTGATGAAATTATTGATTTCATCCATTTCCTTTCTTTTGTTTTAGCACTCATCTTTTCATTCTCATTTTTTCCGCATTTAGATCCCCCACACCATTTATCATGTTAGATCATAAAGAACAAAAACTAGATGTGGAAGTGTACCTAAATCTATTGATTTCTTGAAAACTTCAAATGAGGTAACTTTCTCTTTTTTAAAGATTGATCAGAAAAGTTATGTGTTTGCAATTTGTGTCATAACCTTAATGTATAACTTTTGCACATTAACATTAATTTTTAATTAGCCCATCATCATTTAAAAATTAGTTACTAGTATCTACACATGTTTGGCTCATACTTTATTTAATAATTGAAGTTAATGAGCCTTAACTAAATTAAATCACTTTTAATTTGGGCTAAAGTTTTATTATAATAACTAATACCATATAATTAATCTTCTTATATATATATGTGATGTCCATATTATCGAACAATCTTCTACTTGGACCACATGTATATACTAATTGTCTAATAATTACATTTTATTATATAATCTTATGAGCTCAAAACCTTATAATCATATTCAAAAGGTATTCCGAACAATTTTGTCCATTAATTATGTTAATAAAGAACCAAAACAACTTTCATTACATATATGGTAACTAAATCCATACCTGATCATGCATATTAACATAACCAAATGACATAAATCAAGTACAGATGTATAGCATGAAAATTACATGCAGTGTAATCTAAACATGTCTATTTCCAAATGGTCTTTCTTAGCTTTAGTGATATGAAACTTTACCAAAATCAAAGTGTGAATAAACCAAATAAACTTTATTTCTACAAAAAATAACCTTAAAATATCATTAAACTGAAATAACCAAAATGTGCCTATAATAGAAAAACATTTAAAATTACAAACTCCAACTAAAATTAAATATCCTCAAATGGCATTACACCCATATGAGTAGTGTGCTTATGAAAAACCTTGGGTGGTAGTTCCTTAGTAAGCGGATCCATAATCATAAAGTCTGTACCAATATGCTCGTTAGACACCTGACCACTTTGAACAATTTCTTTAACAACTAGGAACTTAATGTCTATATGCTTCAACTTTGATGTGCTCTTATTGTCACAAAAACAACTTAAGTGGTCTTTTTATTCTATCCATAATTTGTAGTTTAGTGACAAAATTTTACATCTATATTCCATGGTAATATGCCTTGTAACATGTTATGAATTAAACTTCCATTGGAAGGAGGTACGAGTGTTTGCTTAACAAGCTTCCAACAGACAACTCCTTTGACAAGCAGATAGACTTGATGTAAATTTCATGCTATCTCGACATCCTATAAAATCGGAGGTTGTATACCTAACAATCTCTAGCTTATTTGATCTCCGATATGTGAGCAAGTGATGTTTGGTTTTTTGAAGATACCACATAACTTATTTGGTTTCTTTCCAATGATCCATACCTGAATTTCTCAAATATCGACCCAACATAGGGAATCTTTTTTATTTCCTTAGTCTCAAAATCATTTTTGGCGGAATTGATAAAGACTGAACTTGTCTCATTTAGCAATAGAGGTATCTCCTAGTTTACAATCCTGCATACCAAATCTCTTTAATATATTTTCAATATAAACCCTTTGTGACAATCCAAGAATACCTTGAGAACAATCCCGATTAATTTGAATTCCTAATACAAAATTTGCATCACTAAGATCTTCCATCTCAAAATTCTTTGCTAGAAATCTCTTGGTTTCATGCAACATACTTATTCCGTTACTGGTAAGTAGTATGTCATTGACATGCAAAACTATAAAAAATATACTTACTCCTACTGAACTTGTGGTATATACAATGATCAAATAAATTTATCTTGAAACCGAATGAGATAATCACTTGGTGAAATTTGTAATGCCATTGACGAGAGGTCTGCTTAAGCCCATAGATGAATTTATTTAATTTGATAACCATTTAACTTTGCACCACTAAAAACAAAGTTTTCTAGTTGCACCATATAAATCATCTCATCAATTTCGCCATTGAAAAACACAGTCTTAACATCCATTTGATGTAGCTCAAAGTCAAAATGTGCCACTAAAGCCATCATAATACTAAAAAAGTCTTTTGATGCAACTGAAGAGAAAGTTTCTTTATACTCTATGTCTTCTTTTTGTGTAAAACCTTTAGCAACAAGACGTGCCTTGTACCTCTCTACATTGCCTTTTGAATCCTTCTTGATTTTAAATATCTATTTGCAACCAACGAGTTTCGTTCATTCTGGCAATGGAACAAGGTCTCGCACATCATTGCTTTTCATATGCTTTATCTATTCATTCATGGCATCTATCCACTTTTGAGAATTAGAACTTTCTATGGCTTGATGGAAGTTGATTGGATCATCTTCCATCACTCCAATGTCAACTTCATGTTCTTAGAGAAATACAATATAATCATTTGGTATTGCACTTCTTCTTTCTCTAATAGATCTTCTTAATGACATTGGTTCTTGAGGTTGTAAAATTTGTTCTCCTGGAAAAATTTCTTGTACTTTATTGGGAGGTTAAATAATATTGTCTTAATCCGGAGTTGTCGCTTGAACAATATTAGGTATAATAGGCTATTCCTGATCATCGAGATTACATGATAGATGAAAAGTAGCGCGGCTATGGGTCATTTGTCTTAAAGATAAATGATTTAATTACTATTTATTAGTAATTGACTTTTTATTAAAAAAGATATAATGGTTACCATGAGATAAAATAATATCATATTGGGAGAATATATTTAACCCCAAAAGATTAAGGATATCCTATAAAGGTAACACAATTATGACAAAGTCATTGGATTATCACTTATTGAGTAGCTCTCGCAATGGTATATGATAAGGGGGAGTTCAATCATGATACTTTAGCGAGATGACTCAATGGTTAAATAATGTTGTAATTAATATGCGAAAAGACAGGACTTAATTACAAATTATTTGAGCTCTAATTATATATGTCCAACTGGTCCCTCCGCTAACTCGAAGTAACCTGAAACAAATTGCATGTAAAAGAAATAATATGGAATGAATGAAAATGACGAAGTAAGAGAAATATATTGTAGGTATCACTATCTGTAGGGAATGCATTTCCTTGCCAGGTACAAAAGATAACTTATAAATTTACCAGGTACAAAAGATGACTTATAAATTTACTTGATTTCTTTAAATTAATATTTAATTAATTGTAACTAAATAATTGAAGTTTGAAGTGAGAATTAAAATAATTAGTCATTGATGATTTGTTTAATGAGACAATTAAATATATTTCCTCATAAATTCTAATACAATAAAATCGTCGTGGCTTTAACGAAATTAGAATTGGGTTGAGAAATTAATTAGAAAATTAATTTAGTTTAATTAATTAATTAAATTAATTGATTAAATAAATAATATTTTGAGAAATAAAAAATAGTTATTGATTGTAAGTGTTAGATAAAATTCTAAATAACACATATAATAGTACCTAATATATGAAAGATCCAAAGATTAATGTAAGGGGTGACAAACCCTAGTATTTTTAAAGGCATGCCGCTACTCCCTTGTTCTACTTCAAGTAGAACTTGTATTTTCTATTAAAGTATTATTATTTAATTAAACTTTATTCAAACATAACTCTTGTACCATTTTTCTATAAATAGGAATTATGAGCTAACCTATTTACATAACTTTGAGAGCACCATTATTATGTCGAATATAATGACAATTTATTTGTGTAGAATAATTTTTTTCAAGAAAAAACTCATAGTTTTTTTATTTATAAAGAGAATTATCTTTCTTACTGAAAGTTAATAAAAGATTTCATTTTGTGCGCTTGGTTCATTTTGTTTGAGCCCACACTCAAAGCAATTTGAGATCCGAGAATAACAAAAAAGGTCATTCAGTAGGAAGCTAAGGTTGACTTAAAATGCCTCATACAAAGCACATATATAATTTCTACAAAAAGCTTATTGTTATAAATATCACAAGGCTCAGTGTAGAAATCAACATACTTAACAATTTGTTTGAGTAGGTAAAATTTTCTATAAAATTCCATAGCATAATTTTTTAGTTGAATTTATTCTTGCATCTTTCCTTTCATGTGTTCACAACTTCTAACTTTTTGCTTTCCTTGAAAGGATCGCTATTCCTCGATCCTCTTCTACTATTGAATTGAATATCTTTTACTTTTAAATTCACAAATAAAACCTTTCTAGTTTCAATTATGGGTTCCCACTCAAAATAATATTTTACCATGACTTCCCAATCGAAATAGTCCTCAATATGTAACTTCTCATGGAAATTAATTGTTTAGATCTTCACTCCTCCGCCACTCACTTCTAAGTCATGCAACAACTACTCTTCCAATCCATCTCTTGCTACAAAATTTCCAGATCTAACATTATGAAAAGGGTTCTTAGCCTTTTTTCATTAGATTCATCTTACCACTTTTTAGGGTTTAAAGGATCGTGCGCACCTTATAAACTTTTCATTTGGGTTTTTTTTTGAATGTCCCTATCACTGCAAAACTTATACATGTTGCGACAATTCTTCAATCATACGTCTCATCTGAGACAATTCCATTTGCAAACTTTGATTTCCTCTTCCTTAACTCTAGCATATATAATTATGGCTTTAATGTGATTTCTAATATATCTTCTAATTAAGCTTTGATGCCAAAACTAAATAAAATTGATGGAACATATTATAGATATATTTAATTTTTTACATGGTAATAATTTTTACCTTTATTTAAAACAATGTGTGATAACTGTAATTGATAATAGTTATTCACCTAAAATTTTTACCTTTTTTGTGTCGTTCTAAGTAAAAAAAAAAGTGTCACCATGTGCCTGTTTTGTTGTAGTTAACATATTTAGAACTAAAATTTGTATTTAAAAGTAATATACAATAAATGATGAAAAATATGGTTTGAAACTAATTAATAATACATGAAATATGTACAATATTACAATAAAAAATTAGATTAAATTGTAAGTAAAACCAAAATTTAAAATACCAACCATACTTAAATATATGCAATTCAATCTAATTTTTTAATCATAAATCTATGTTCTAAATACATAGTTTCCACATGCATACACTTGTTATAAAGTTTCTAGTAAAATTTTGGTTGAGTGGTAAATTTAAGATTTTACCAATACTATTGGCGTGGGTTCAAATCCATGCACATGCATATTTTATTATTATTATTTTAAAATAAAAATATTAAAATACCTTTGAAGAACACGACTTATTTTAATCACGGGAAGAAATTTTTATAATTTTCTTAACTGAGTTAGTGTTGGTTGACTCGTGACACCTGCAACACAATTAGAGGCTTAAATGATAGTATATTATACAATTAATGAAGGTAGTAAAATGTGCATAATAAAAATAAAAGAAAACTTTGATTAGATGGTAAATTTAAAGTTTTACCAATGCTATTAGCATGTGTTCAAATCTGTAGATATGCATATATATTAAATGTAAAGGCTAAAATACCTTTGAATAATATAATTTATTTTAATTACGGTATGACATTTTCATAAATTTTCTTACCGAGTTAGTTCTCGGTTGACTTGTGACACCAATTTAGTTAATGCTTAAATAATAGTATAGATATAATTTTTTAGAAAATTAAATCAAAATAAATGGATATAATTTCATTAAACCTCTCAATTAAAATTTTTATTTAATTAATTAACATAATTTATTTAAAATAATTGAATTTTAAGATTTAAAATTATCCATTATATATGTTCCATTTGTACATAAACTTTTTGTAAAAGTTGAAGTAGAAAGTTTTCAATCGAATTTATTATTCCATATCATGATATAAGATTTAGTATGAAATAAAATAAAAAACAAGTTGAATTTATGAAAGTAAAAAGAATCTGTTGCAGGGGTCAAAAATCTAGGGGTGTCATATGATATTCATGATTTCTCTTCACAATTCTAATCGCAACCCTAAACCGTGAATTGAATGTCAACTATCAATTAGTTGTATTCAACTACGTGGTATAATTTTTTAAATAATAATTATAATTATTTTTAATTAATAGTATGACTCAGAATTATAGATTATAGATTATAGATTTATTGATAAGTATGTTAGTTTTTAGTTAAAAAAAAAAAAAGAGTTTGTTTATAGTTGTTCATGTCGTCCCATTTTCAATTGATTACAAATAATGGTTATAAAATCTCCTTTGTAGAATTAAAGGTTTACCAAATATAAAAGATGGTTTTGGACTTGTAATCGACGGGTTTATTAACAAATGAAGAATACCAACAAGATTATTCCTCTGAAAAGTTCTGTGAAATTCCCTGAAAAGGTGAGGGAGATTCCTCCTGTGCTGCACTGCAACTTCAACTCCAGCTAAAAAGAATACACCAATGATTAGTCTTTTTCTTCCATACTAACCTTCCCTTATCCACCTCCCCACCTGAATTCCCTCCCTGGCCTTCACATTCACACCCCCATTTACTACTATATCCCTCGTTACATTTACATGTCATATTAAACTAGATATCATATAAGAGAAGGGAAGCTTCCCAAGGTTAACTACACCCAGCCAGCCAGCCACTCCCAACAATACAAAAACACAACAGAACACCACCACCCAACAAATCCCCTGCCTTGCCTACTCTATCTTCCATGATTCTCTCCCCCTCAACAATAATCAACTTATGATTTGCATTAATTATTTATTATTAATAATAACCAATACCAAGTGGCTAGGAGGAAAGTCACCCCTCGTGGTGTAGTTACCAAAAAGTAATGCCCTTCACAAGAGGTTGTATGGCAGACCCCAACCTCCCCATGTTCTCTTCTTCCTTCCGTCCCCACTTTCTCCCCTTTTATATAACCCCACCTTTCCCTTCTCTATTCACTCCCTCCCTCCCTTCCCTTCCATCATTACTCTTCTTGTTGCATTGCACCCCTACACTACATTAATTCCGTTTCTCACATCTCACAAAAGAGAACAAAAAGAAATATGTGTACCTCTAAGGCTAAGGTGACCACAGGCACTACTCATGTTGAAATAACACCACCTGCTGTCGCCCGGATCAATGGGCGTCCTGTCCTTCAGCCTACTTGTAATCGTGTTCCTAGCCTTGATCGTCGTAATTCCTTGAAAAAAATACCACCCATCTCTCCTCCACCACCTGCATCACTACCATTTACGCCATCAGCCACCAGTACTACAACTGTTGCCAATGGTAGCAGGGCTAAGGCCTCACTCACACCGCCTTTATCCCCAAGCTCAAAGTTCACCACCACCAAGCGAGGGAGTGATCCCAATGCGTTGAACTCAAGTTCTGAAAAGGTTGCCATTCCCAGAAACACCACAAAAACCTTGGATAGGAAGAAATCCAAAAGTTTCAAAGAGGGTATGGGGAATAATGGATTATCTTCTTATATTGAGCCATCATTGAGTTACTCTTCTTCTCTGCTGGTTGAGGCTCCAGGAAGTATTGCTGCAGTCAGGAGGGAACAGGTAGCTCTTCAACAAGCACAAAGAAAGATGAAAATTGCACACTATGGAAGATCAAAATCGGCCAAATTTGAATCTAAGGTTGTTTCTCTCGACAATACCAAGCCTGCCGAGGAAAAGAAGAGGTGCAGTTTCATTACGCCCAACTCAGGTACTTGTTATAGTAATTTTTACTTGCAAACTCAGTAAATTTCATAGAAATTAAATGATTTTACATCTAAAATCATATACAATTCAATCTTAGATCCTATCTATGTGGCTTACCATGACGAAGAATGGGGAGTTCCAATCCATGATGATAGGTAAAAATAAAATCTCTTTGTTCATCTCTTCCTATATCTTTAAACGTACCAAAGCCACTAAAATGTATTTTTTTTTTTTCAATAATCTTAAACTTCATACTACAGCATGCTCTTCGAGTTGTTGGTTCTAAGTGGTGCTCAAGTAGGCTCGGATTGGACTTCAATCTTGAAGAAACGTCAAGATTTCAGGTGATCACTAATTTCAGTCTTCCCTAATCAATAACAAAGTATTATTATTGTTGTAGTTCCAAGACTAACAAAATTTTATGTTCACAGGGATGCATTTTCAGGGTTTGATGCAGAAACTGTAGCCAACTTCACTGAAAAACAAATGACCACAATTAGCTCTGAATATGGGATTGACATAAGCAGAGTTCGAGGTGTTGTGGACAACTCCAACCGTATTCTCGAGGTAATTAATTACTCTTTTCATCAATCTTTCATTTTCAATCAGTTTACGTTATTACTTTCAAAAAGCATATGCTTAGTGCAAATTTCAAACTCCAAAAATAACTTTCTTGTTTTGGATTTGTGTGTGTGTACATATGTGAGATTGGTTGCTAGTTTATTATTAATTTTACTTTGTCCTCATACTTTGTGAAAAGTTGGTGATGGGAATAAGTTTGCAAGTTAGTTGTTCTCAAAGTCCTCTTGAAGCTTGAACTCGATTCATGTACTGACCCCACATTACCCATAAAAATATAAAAGGAAAATGTGAAAATTACTCTTTTTCTTTCCCAAAGTAAAGTAATAAGGGAGCCATGGCCCATGATTACATAGACAGTTTGATGATCACAGATCAGTACACCTCACATGCATTTTATTTATCCAATACTAAAAAAAAATTTGGTGTTATGTTATGTAAGTGCAGGTTAAGAGGGAGTTTGGATCATTTGACAAATATATATGGGGATTTGTGAATCACAAGCCGATGTCGACCCAATACAAATTCGATCACAAGATCCCAGTTAAGACATCAAAGTCTGAGAGCATAAGCAAGGACATGGTGAGGAGGGGGTTTAGGTTTGTTGGACCAACGGTGGTCCATTCCTTCATGCAAGCCGCCGGTCTAACCAACGACCACCTCATCACATGCCACAGGCACCTCCCTTGCGCCTTGTTAGCCATCCAAAGGCCACCGGTCCACTCACTCCCTGATTTGTAGATGATTATGAATTGACATTTAGACATATCCAGGCAACAATAATGCATTGCATGGGACGACATCAAAGCAGTAGCCCAGATGCATATACGTAACTAAACCCAATTTCTAACTAATTAAAACCCTTTTTGTTTCCCCTCTTTTCCTCTTCTTTTGTGTGATTATCATGAACGATGATAATAATTAAACATATATGTATGTATGTATGTATGTATGTATGTAGTAGAAAAGGTTTTTGTGACTTGTGACTCAAGAAACGGTGTGAAGGCTTGGATTTGCTTAGCTAGAAAAGAAAAGAAAAGAAAAGAAAAGAAAAGAAAAGAAAAAAGAAAAAGAAAAAGATGATTAGAGATAAGAAAAGATGGATTGGAATTAGTTAGGTTGTGGGGTGGGAGTGCATGTGCAAGTGCATGTGCAAGTTCAAGTTCAATGCTTAAATGCAAATGCAAATGGGTAGGGTGTGGGTGGGGGTGGGGTGCAGAAGCATGTGTGGGATGTCAGTTGCTTTTGAATACATGTGATATTGGCATAATTATATATATTTTGCTTTCTAAACAGCACAGCCTGTGGTCGACTACTGCTTCCACTGCATCAGATCCTATACCTTGTATTGGACCACCTGCTTTCCCTTTTTCATATTCATTTTCATTTTGGGGGTTTGAGTTGTAATTGAGTTTCTCTTTTATTTTTATTGTGCTTTTTCCTAATCTATTGCGTGGAATTTGGCTTTGGGGGGGAATATTAATACCCCGAATGGGTCTTGGTCTTGGATATGGTGTGGATTTTTCCAGTTTTGAGTGATGTTTGTTTGATAATTTTTCATGTGATTTTGCTGTATTTGCTTAGTAAATACACTTTATATAATTATAAAAATGTTAAGTTGAAAAGACAAGTAGGTTCCCATGCCATGTGCCCACGGTCCTTTTCATACCTTCTCTCTCTCAATTATATATAGTGGAATGCTACGATATTGTTCAAGTCAATGATTAGTCCATGTCATATATGACTCCTTTTTTCATCTTTTAAACAAAGAATAAAATATAAACAAACACGATTTACAGTTATATAGACCCATAATATTATAGAAAATTATTTAATACTCTATCAATCAACATTTTATACTCTATTAATAACGTGGGTATTTGATTGAGTGGATGGATTGATGGAAAAAGCAAACAAGTGATAAAAGAAAATAAATTTTAAATGAGAGGAAAAAAATAAGAAGGATTATCATTTTATATCTTAATGTATAAAAATTAATTATTTCAAATTAGAACGATAAAAGAAGAGAAAATTAGAGAATGATGTATGCTAGTTCAACATTATACATTTTCTTTCAAATGTTTCATTTTCTTTCTTCTCATTTTTTAACTCTATCAAGTAATGGATGTAAATAATAATTAGATTTTTTATCTTTTTATTTTTCTACCTTTCAATCTTCCATCTTTCCAATCATTAAGCAATTTTAAAATATACACTACTATATTATGACACACCAAGATGAAAAATTAAATTTATAACTGTCTCTCAAGTCGGTAAACTTTTGAATGTTCAAACTTGGTTATTTGTGGCATGTACATAGGAGAGTTAAATGCTTGAAATGTAAAGTGTGTACTTGTGTTTTGGCATCGCTGAGCTTGAATATATATGAACATGTGCATATGGTAACTCAAGTAAATGTTGATGATATTTGCGTGAATGGCAAGCTTAAGTAATGACAAATATATATGTTTTGGTTTAGGTTGATTTTGCTTATAAACATGTATCTCTATATGTTAACTTGATGAAATGATGTTTGGACTATGGTAAAATTAGGAATATGACATGCATATGGATTATTTATGAATTATAATGGCTTGTGTCTAATGCTTGTGATGGTGCCTATGAAGGCATATTGGTTAAAATTAGGAAATTGACATGTTTAGGTATGCTTTTGGTGCATTTTGTATAGGTCTAATGAATGGTTAAATGCTTGTTTATGGCATAAGCAATTTAATCGATTGTGTAACTTGATTTAAAAGACATATTTTGTCATACACGGGCTAATACATGAGCGTGTGTCACACACGAGCAAGTAACACGACTGTGCGCTCTGTATGATCTTGGTGGTTTTGGTTAAAAATGATCACAGTCTTTCACACGACCTGGCGACACGACCATGTGAATGTTTGTAAGATTTTACATTTAGGTCCACACATCCTCAGCCTATCACAGGGCCTGGCCACACGACCGTGTGACCTTGTTTTACACATCTGCCTAATATTTTCTGAAATATTTTAAATTAGTAATTGTTTGTTTCGAAATTGATTTTAGAGCTTTCGTAAGCTCGAATTAAGTTCAAATTTGTATGCAAGACATGATTTGTTTGATGAATTGATGATTTAAGATTGTTTTGAATAAAATACTTGAATTAAATTGCACGTCCCGGTTCTTTTATTTTATAGTATCCCGTAACTCGATTCCGGCGATGGAGACATAGACGAGTGAGGGTTGTTACATTTAGTGATATCAGAGCTACGGTTTAGTTGATTTTAGGACTGAATGTAACATGTATTAAGTTTAGAGAATACATGCCACAATAACATGTATCTCATATACCTAGAAGTGAGGACCGTGACATCTTTTTCCAGATGATGAATGAATGGTTTGCTCAATTTGTGCAAGCTAACCCAATGGCTCCACAACCTCCTCCCCCTCCCGTGCCTCCCCCAAAACCCTTTCGTCCTTAAAGCTTGAATCAGGTAACTATTAACCAACCCTCTATAGATAAGATTCATAAATGCAGAGCAGAAGAATTCCAAGGGTTGTATAATGATGATCCTGCGAAAATCGAGTATTGTTTAGAAAATACTCAACAGGTTCTTGATAAGCTAGCTTGTTCCCCTGATGACAATTTGAAATGTGTCTTATCTTTGCTAAAAGAAAAAACATATCAGTGGTGGATTACTTTGATGTTAGTAGTTCCGATAGACCGAGTAACATGGGATTTCTTTTAGACTGAGTTGAAAAAGAAATATATCAGTAAGATGTATTTGGAGAGGAAGAAAGGAGAATTTATGGACTTGAAATAGGGAAATAAGTCCGTTGTGGAATACAAACATGAATTCGTCAGTCTGAGTAAGTATGCTCGAGATCAGATATATTCAGAGGTAGATATGTGTACTCGTTTTGAGTGGGGTTTAAATGAAAATAATCGATTGATGGTGGGTGCACTGGAAATAAAAGAATTTGTGGTATTGTTTGAGCGTACCTAGAAAATGGAAGAAATTTGGATCAAGAAGAAATGTGCTAAAGCTAAAAGTGAAAGCACGGGCAAGAGAAATGTAACCAGAACTTTTTCAGCTCCTCCATAAAAAATGATGAAAGATTTTAGAAGTCAGTTTATTTCCATAGCCAGAAGCCCGAGAAAAAGTATGCCCAGACAGAATTACTCAAAAAATCAAGCTACACCAATAGCCATTGCCGATAGTGTTCAGAAAATAGACAGACCAGTTTGCGAGTATTATGGCAATGATCACTTCGGTGTATGTAGGCATGTTTTTGATGTGGTTCATTTGAGTAGTTTTTGAGAGATTGTCTAAATAAAGCCCAGTTAGGTTCATAACAGATTGCTAGACCAGTTATTGTTTCTTAGAGGGATAAGAAATCAAGACTTCGAAACACATCTGGAGTTAGCCGTAGTGAGACAGATGATGCAACCATTAGGTCTAAAAGTCGAATGCCAACTAGAGCCTATGTGATTCATGTTAAAGAAGAAACATCGACACTGAATGTTATCGCTGGTACATTTTCTCTTTTTGATGTTACTGTTTATGCATTGATTGACCCTGGGGCAACACATTTTTATATATACACTAGTTTAGTAACAGAAAATAATTTACTAGTAGAGTTGGCTGAATTTGATTTTAGGGTGTCAAATCAGATAGGTCAAAGTGTGATTATTAATAAAGTTTGGAAGAATTGTCCATTGAAAATTTGGGGTTACGAATTTCCTGCTGACTTGATGTTATTGTTGTTCAATGAATTTGATGTTATTCTGGGTATGGATTGACTAAACGTTCATGATGCAATTGTCAGTTGCAAATAGAAACAAATTATTTTAAAGTGCCAAAACAAAGAATTGATTAGTGTTGAATATGATAGATCTGATTGTGTTAATAGCATTGTATCAGTTTTTACTACTTAGAAGTAGATCAGGAAAGATGTTGAAGCTTATTTGACATATATCTTAGATACACGAACATCTGAATCGAAGATAGATCAAGCTCCATCAGTTGAAATCGCACGAATGAAATTATCTGATGCATGACCTTGAGTTAATTGTAGTCGTTTTTACTTTAAAGATTTGGCGACACTACCTATACGGTAAAAAATGTCATATTTACACTAATCACAAAAGCCTGAAATACTTAATGACCCAGAAAGATTTAAATCTGAGACAGCATAGATGGCTCGAGTTGTTGAAAAACTACAACTTGATCATCGACTATCATTTAGGTATAGCGAATGTTGTTGCAAATGCTTTGAGCTGGAAGCCTTTATTTTCCCTAAAAGCGTTGAATACTCAATTGACTCTAGAACGCGATGATTTTATATTGGCTGAATTAAGAGTTAGATCGACTTTTCTTTAGAAAATTTGTGAATTGAAAAAAAAGAAAAAGATTATGGTTTGCAATTGAAGTTAGAATTGATTGAAAATGGTCAGATTACTAAGTTCAGTATCGATGACAATAGTAGTTTGTATTTCAGAGGTCATTTGTGTGTGCCGATTGATGCAACATTGAAGCGAGATATTTTGTATGAAGCTCACAACAATGTTTATTCGATTCATTCTAGTACTACAAAAATGTATAATGATTTGAAGCAGATGTACTAGTGGCCATGTATAAGACGTGAAATATCTGAGTTTGTGACTAAATTTTTAGTTTATCAATAGGTGAAAGTCAAGCATTAGGTTCGGTCAGGTTTATTACTGCACGTACTAATTTCAGAATGGAAATGGAAGCGAGTTACAATGGATTTTGTATTGGGATTGCCGTTAACTCCAAAAAGAAAAGATGCCACATGGGTTGTTGTTGATAGATTGACGAAATCTGTGCACTTTATTTCAGTCAAAACAAATTATTCACTCGAGAGATTAGCTAAGTTGCATATCTCTAAGATTGTACGATCACATGGTGTGTCGATATCTATTATTTCTAATCAAGACCTAAGATTTACCTCTAGATTTTGGAGTAAGCTACATGAAGATTTGGGTACGAAATTGAATTTTAGTCCTACATTTCATCCTAGATAGACGAATAGTTTAAGCGAGTAATATAGATTCTTGAAGATATGTTATTAACTTGTCGTCGAATGTAGTAGTCAATTTGAGTCAAATCCACAATTAAGGAGTTTGTTTTTTAAGAAATTTAGGATTTTAATTTACATTTTCAATAATTCAACCTTAGGATAGAAAGTTAATAAAAGTAAGTGTTTTTAACACATTTTATAGGTGTTGTGACCCAATAGGCTGACACGAGCCTTAGGTTGTGCTAATGGGTTTAATTGAGTGTGTAGGATAAAGATATAAAGGCCTAATTGGCATAAAAGAAAAGGTCGAGTGATGCACAAGCTTCCGGGGATGTCAAAGAACCAAATGAATGACACAAGGCAAGATGTTCGTGTTGTGTCGTGCCACGCAAGGGGTGTGGCGCGACACATGTCGACATGCTACCTAAGGATGTAAGGGTTATTTTTGTCTATGCAATCAATCTTATTTGAAGACCTAGGACGTGTTGAAGACCTAATTTGGGTGACCAAAACCTCTATAATGTAACTAAGTCATCCTAAATGCCTTAAAAACCCTCGTAGTTTAGAAGTAGTTTTAATTTTCAACACTTTCTTATTTTCCTCTTAAAATTAGTTTTGATTCAAGAGTTTATTTATATTGTTCAAGTATTCCAGTTTATGTTCTTTTGCATCAGTTTTATTTCTTTATTCCAATCAAGAGATTTACTATTCTGTTTCCTATTCGGTATTCAATCCACGATTATTTAATTCTCTTTTCTCTTTCGAACCGGTCGTGTTCTTTAAATGGTTTACTCAATCGAGAGAAAGAGATCATGAGTGGCTAAATCCTTTAGGGGAGATTAACGAGTGGATGGGGATGTGATTAACGGATGATTTAGGGTTTTCCAAAAGGGATTAGTTGCCATAAATTATGTATTCATACTCAGGCTTGACAACCCTAATAAGTTACCCTAGGCTAGACGAGGTTGGGAGATAAGTTAAACCAAGTAAACCATAATTTATCCTAGATGAGAAAGTGAGGTCGAGAGATAAGTGAGTATCAAGCAATCGATTAGTTAATTAGAGGCTAGAAGGTAATGATATATATATATGTTTTGGTTTAGGTTGATTTTCCTTATAAACATATATCTCTATATGTTAACTTGATGAGATGATGTTTGGACTATGGTAAAGTTAGGAATATGACACGCATATGGTGTACTTATATTATGATTTGAATCAAGGATAATATATGAATTATAATGGCTTGTGTCTAATGCTTGTGATGGTGCCTATGAAGGTATGTTTTTGGTTCATTTTGTATATGAAACACCCCAAACCCGGCCCACGAGCTTTGACCAGATTTGGTATGTTCCTCAAGAAAACCGATTTCAAATTCTTTTGTTACTTAGAGAAAACTTGTGCGATTAAAAAAAATATTGTTTGGGTTGGGCTTGTGTTGAAACAAACTCGATTTTATTTTTGGAAACCCCTTTTTAATATTAAGTGATAAAACAATTAGGATTTAGTTTAAAGAAATTTTTACTTAAACTTTAATAAATAAGGTTCCTAAACATAATAAATAATAATAAATGTAAAATGATTTAACTATGGCCTTATGGCCTTATTACAACAAATAATTTCCAAATAATTCAAGTACTTAAAAAAAAACTAATAGTTCCATAAAAATAAAGACTTCATGTTGAGCATGGCTACCACAAGTTCTGCCGTCCCGGTCGATCACTGTTCATCACCTGAAACATGGTCCCACAACGGGGTGAGTCAAACAGACTCAATGTGTACACGACACTAAATCATAATAGAATTAGGCATACAAGAGTTACACATTCAGAACAATGAATATAAGTTATGATGCATTCCCAAACCCAAACCTAATTGTCCATCCGCTACACACCCCCGTACCTGCCAGTCACACCGTGGGGACTACTAAGTCGACCTTTCTTCCGCTACACACCAAATTGCGGTCTTAGGTCACCGCATTCGTGGTCTTAAGTCACTACGTTCAGATTACTGTGGTCTTAGGTCACCACTTTTCAGATATCACGGTCTTAGGTCACCGTGTTCGTGGTCTTAGGTCACCACATTCACTTCCCCTTTCAAACAAACCCATATGCCCCATATAATAATAATATGCATAAATATGCCAGAGTTCACATTCTTATCATATTCTCATGTTACTAATAACATTTTTCATATTCCTAGTAGGAGTAGGAAACGTACCTGGGTACTTTGTACCATAACATGGTACTTTAGCCACTTTCATATTCTTAATATCACATATTTTAATTAACATAGCCATAATACATATTATGAAAAAGTGAGGGTACACACCGATTCGCTTAAAATTTCCTTGAGATCCCGAAAAGCTTGATCTAATGCTTAGATCCTTAATCCCTACATTGATTTATCACTTATTACCTTAATAAAAAGCCATTCGCTAAAATTCCAAATCCTAGTAGGATTAGTATTCTTACCTTGTTGCCGATTGGAACACCAACAAATCCAGAACTGTTCCTTGTTTCCCTAGGAATGTCGAAATCCCTAAAACCTTACGTTAGACTTAATCTTAATCATCGAAACATAAATCAAGGCCTTTGGCCGAATATTCACATGTCTTACCTTAATCTTAGAAATCCCGAATACTCCTCCTTTTAGTCGACTACTCTGATAATCCCGAAAGATCCTTCCATATTCGGCAACCATAATATGTATGGGGTTAGATTATCTCTCGGCTAATCTAAAAGAAAAGAATGGAAATCAAACTTGTTCTTACCTTTGAAGAAATTAACAGCACCTATGCTTGAAGCCCTTCCAAGATTCGGCTTTTGAATGGATTGGTAAGAAGAAATAGGAAGAAAAGAAAATTTGAGAATTTTGACAATGGTGGACTATAGATTCGGCTTGACAAAAGAAAAAGAGAAGAGAAGAGAAGAGAGCACTCAGAAATTTGGCATAGTGAAGAGGAGGAAGAAAAATTGATGAGTAGCCCTATTTTCTTCCTTTTATAGCCGAAACTACTACTCAGAATCCCTTACTTGGCCACCACTCTTCTTTATTGATAAGTTTATCTCCTTAATTTAAAATAATTAGAGAATAATCCTTTATTATCTCTTCAAAAATAATCCAAATTAAATCCCTTATTTATGACCTTATTAATCAAATATTTATGAAAATAAAACTCCTCATTTCTAGAAGGCTTGTGCCGTCCACCTCAGGCTTCTGGAAGCAAAAATAAAACTTCCTTTATTTGCTTCCCAAGTGACTCGAACTCAGGCCCAACACCTTGCATGTGGCGCCATTTCCATAGGCCCTAAGTGACATCTTGAGCCACTTTTCCAAGCTTTGTTTGTGTGTCAAATTTCACCAACTTTTTCTTTTAAGGCCACCTTGCCTTAATTTCCTCTTTTAAACTTTAAAACTCGACATTTCTAAGTCATTTCTAAGTTTCCAAAAATTTTCGTTCGGATCTGTAAACTTGACATTTCCTTACATTTCCAAGTTTCCAGAAATGTTCACTTTCCACTTTTGAATCATTTCCAAATCATTTCCATACATTTTCAGGTTTCCAAAAATGTTCATTTCCAAATTATTTTCATTCATTTCCGAAAATATTCAAAATTTATTCTTAGTACATAAAACATGTCACTTCGTACAATTAAACCGAAAATGCATAGGCCCTTTCCAGGATGTTACAGTATAGGTCTAATGAATGGTTGAAGGCTGGTTTATGGCACAAGTAGTTTAATCGATTATGTGACTTGATTTAAAATGCATATTTTGTCACATGGGCTAACACATGGCCCCGTGTGTCACACATAGACAAGTGGCACGATCATGTGCTCTGTATGATCTTGGTGGTTTTGGTTAAACACGATTACATCTCTCACGCGGTTTAGCGAGATGAACGCATAAATGTTTATAAGATTTTAAATTTAGGTCCACACGGCCTTAGCCTGTCACACAGCCGTGTGACCCTGTTTTACACTTTTGCTTAATCTTTTCTGAAATGTTTTAAATTAATTCCTATTTGTTTCGAAATTGATTTTAGAGTTTTCGTAAGCTCGAATTAAGTTCAAATTTTTATGCAAGACATTAAGATTGTTTTGAATAAAATACTTGAATTAAATTGCATGTTTCAATTCTTTTATTCACTGTAACGTCTTATAACTCGATTCCAGCAACAGAGATGGGTGAGGGGTGTTATAATCGCTTACAATTAATATTACTCCAATGACTTGATATTAATGTTGTGTTTGGAATCTTGAGATGAGATTAGCCAGTATTTTGAATTAATTGTTTGCTTATGAATATTCGTGTGAGCTTGTTTTTATTTATTTTGTTCTATATTCAACTAGTTCATCTTCTACTGCAACAATATCTGCTAATATAAATTCTATACTCATACTTAATGGAACTAATTTCAAGTAATGAAAAAGGAACTTACTTATAGTTCTTGGTTGTATGGATATAGACCTTGCACTAATGGAAGAACAATCTGCACCTCTAACTGCGGCAAGTGCCCCTGATGCTAAAAGGGATTTTGAGAGGTGGGATCGTTCAAACCACATGAGTCTAATGAACATGAGCACAGCATTCCAGAAGCCTTTAGGGGCACAAAATTTATAGATATTACTTAAGCTAAGGGTTTTCTTAATGAAATTGAAAATTGTTTTGCCCAAAATGATATACTCACACTGTAAATCCCAAAATAGGGCTAGAATTTTGAGCCTGGCGAGCTCGCGTTCACTAGAAGAATTGGTGAGGTCGTGTAACACTAGTAACCCGTCTCTGTTGCCGGATGAAGGTTACAGAGCATTACCGAACAATCAGAAAACATTTAACATCATAACATTAAATAAATTAATCTAATTAAAAACCAGTTAATCATATACATTTTGTCCCTAAATCAAGCCTTCGAGGCCTTAGAAATAGCTTAGAAGTAGTTGGGACTAATTTGAATAAAAACAAAAGATTTAAGAAAAAGTTGAAAAATTTTGAAAACAGGGGTCACACGTCCGTATGGCCAGGCCATGTAACAATCGAATAATGGAGACATGGTTGTGTCCCAGCCCATGTCCTCACCCGTGTAACTCACTGAGTAGGGTCACACGGCTATGTCACAAGCCGTGTGTTAGGTCGTGTAACTCTCTTACTTGCCACACATGGCCGTGTCCCAGGTTGTGTGCTAGGCCGTGTAACTCATTGACTTAAACACTAGAATTTTACAAATGGCAAATGGTCGTGTAGCCAAGCCGTGTGTGTCACACAGTCGTGTGACAGCCCGTGTCCTAGGCCATGTGATCCCATAATTTACCCTAAATTCATGCCATTTCAAGGCCAAACCATATCTAACCAACCATTCCCTTTGAGCACACATTCAAAGGGTTTAAACACCATTCTAACACACCTAAACATACGATTTCAAACATCCTAATTCATCTAACCAATATGCCATTCAAAGGCACCATAATTGTATCAAAACATCATGGCTCAAACCGAAGCAACATAGCTACTTTTGAAGCATATAACCTAGTT
Source organism: Gossypium bickii (assembly GCA_025503065.1). Lineage (NCBI taxonomy): Eukaryota > Viridiplantae > Streptophyta > Magnoliopsida > Malvales > Malvaceae > Gossypium > Gossypium bickii. The sequence continues at coordinate 23,419,173 of CP106715.1, forward strand.
AAATTATCTACCAAATCATATTATAAATGATCATTTCCAAGCCATCACAAACATACCAAAAGACCTTGCATTTCAATTACCTAAAAGTGGTCAAAATGACCTAACTTAACAAAGCATTACAAGCCCATTAAACCAAACATAAACTTCAAAGGCATAAACATACTAAATCATCCATTTACACATTCATGAACTACCATTACAAAAGGTCCTATACATGCCATTTATAACCTTGGCTAAAATATACAAAAACTACTAAAATGGTTGCTGGATAGTGAGATAGGTCTCTGACGAGCATCCAACTGATCGAGCTTCTGATAATCTATAAAACAAAGGAAAGTAACTACGTAAGCAACGAGTGCTTAGTAAGCTCGTATAAATTCAAACATAACTTACCATTTCTTTAGCACAAACTATTAAATATGCATAATGTCATTACCAAGACCATAAGCTTAGTATAAGCCTATACAAGCATCATCAAATTCACAAGTTAATAAGTTCATCCCTGATACATATGAGTTCAATTATAACATAAGTAGATTTCATAAGATATATAATTTATTCAACAACCTTTTCATAAAATCATGAACCATTCCATTTCCTTTACTTACCCGTTGAACCATCTAGAATTGTATCGGATACTCAGGAATGCTCACACACATAGTGTGCCTTTCCATATAACCATGACATTTCCTTTTCAATAACGCTCACACGAGCTGTGAAATGGGTCTGCTCACACGAGTTATGGGTCAGAATGTAAGCTACACGATGCTGCTCACACGAGCTGTGGAGAATCCATAACAGATGCATGACCTCAGCCATCGGTAGGACATTGAAGACCAACACCTGAAACATGAAATCCCTAATGACATGTCATTTATATCCTAAGAATTCTTAAGGTTCAAATGAGATTCGTTGCCCGTCAATTATTCATACATCGATATATATATAAAATTTCAAGTCCGTTTATATTATCATAATATAGTAAATAATCAGTTTACCAATCATTAATATGATTATAATTGATACTAACTTACCTCGATAACTTTGGTCATGGAAGTAGAGTTGAACACTAATCCGAAGCTTTAATCTTTCCTCGATTTAAGTCCGATTGTTGTTTATCTTGATCTAAATAGAAAATTTCATTCAATTAAGTACTTCTAGTATTCAATTTAATCCATAATTCACATTTATGTAAAATTATGAAATTACCCCTAACATTTAACTTTTTACAATTTAGTCCTTAGACTCATAATTTGAAATTTAACCATTTTAATCCTCCATACAAGCTAGCCAAATTGCATAGGGACTCATACCAACCCACTTAAATCATCGTTTCATAATTTTACCATGAAATTTCACTATTTTCACAAATAAATCCTTAAATGCAATTTCATCAAAAATCACTTAACAAAGCATGTTTATTTTACAACCAAGATTAATAATCTATCAAATAACTTCAAAAACTATTCAAAAACAACCATTGAAAGTTTCACAACCTTTAAAAATTTTGCAAATTGACCCCTGGGTTAGCTATATAAAGCTAAAACGATCACAAAAACATAAAAATCATTAAAAACGGGATTGAAATTACATACCATGCAAGCACCTATTCTAGCCAAACCTTAAAGCCTTAAAATAGTGTTTATTTCCTTCAAAATTTCGATGGAGAAGACAACAATGAAGATGATACCATGTTTTAGTTTCTTTTGTTTTAATTTAATTATTAAATTACCATTTTAACCTTGGTTATTAACTTTACAAAACAACAAATTCGTGTCCATATTTGTCCACTAACTCTTTGAATGGTATAATTACTATCTTATTCCTTTAGTTTAAGATTTCATAACCATTTGACCCCTTTAACTAATAGAATTCAACTTTTACATATTTTACGATTTAGACATTTTTACCTAATTAATCATTTCAACTTTAAAATTCCTTAACGAAATTTTAATACGGCCTTAAAATAATCCAGTAAAATATAAATAAATATTAAAATAATAACTCACTCGTCGAAATTGTGGTCCCAAAACAACTATTTTCGACACCACTGAAAATGGGCTGTTACAGGTTGAGTTTGCCAGAAGGCTTGGCGAGCTAATATATGCCAGCAGGTTTAGCAAGATGGTATACGCTAGTAGGTCCAATGAGACGGTGTATGCCAGCAAGCCTGGCAAGATGGTGTACGCTAGTAGGTCTGGCGAGCTAGTGTTCAATAGTTTGACTGGTGAGCTGGTGTCCGTTAGTAGATTCAATAAATTATGATCACCAGTGGGCTTGGCGAATTGGGGTCGCCTTTAATGCCCCAAACTGACCTGATTCACCAGGTCTGAATTTTGGGTGTTACTACACAAAACTTAATCATTTAAAAAAACCAATTTACAAATTTTTTATTTCTTTAAACATATTCTTTGGCATTTCAATTTAAAACTTATTGTATGAAAACAAAGGAAATACCTTAAAATAATCTTATTACAACATAATAGATTCAAATCCTTACAATATGGAATTTTGTTTATTCCAGACTCGAAGGGCATATTCCTTGACTACATCACAACTCCACTGCATGCATAATAGCCCACCCCGCCACCACTTTGGCTTACTCCTGGCATCGTCCCTCCAAGCGAAGTCTCCTCACAAATACCTGAAAAGCAATAACAATTCTTATAAGCACAAGAGTACTTAGTGAGCTCATTAACAATACCTTGATGGATATTTTGCTATCTTGTTCAAACAACCATGTGCCAACCATCATTTTGCACCATTTATTCCGGCAGATACCACCACAGTTTCATCGTTCTTCTTATATGCCAGTTATCATGCTCTTGTCATACTCAATCTTCCTTATTTAACTAACTGAGAAATCTTTCAAAAATTTTTATAAATATCTTGTCCCACAACAATTTCTTAACAAAACATACCCTTAAAAACCACTTCTAACAAACCATGCCTTAACCCATACTCTTATTTCAAATAGTTGTTCTCTGACATTTATCACAAGCGAATACACATATGTTTGGTGAATACTGACACATAATTAAATGTCATTAGTTTATACTCAGATCTACCTTGATTCAGTACCAAACATATCCATATGGATAAATCACTTCTTAGACCATTCTGACAAATTCCATGTCGTTTTATATTAGAATCTCATAACTCAAGATAATATTAACTTAAATTTAGAATAGTTATGGAAGAAGATACAATACCCCCTCACTTTCCATTTTCACAGATCATCATATCAAATACCCTTCTTAACATACAGATACACATCTCTTTTTCACGGAAACCCTTAAGATTTATTCACTCTTAACCCAAAACATACTTATGTCTCGTCTTAGCCTCAAATTAATACAGAACTGAGAGAATTTCATCATATCTTACAATAGAGACAAACATTTAGATCTATATCTTACAAGACATTCTTCACAATTCATGCCACAAAGGCCTAATAGGACACGTCATACAAGCAATCATAAAGAGTCTCGTGTTTACTGTCCTGGCAGACTTCACAGAACACATTGGAGGCAAACAAACAATTTACCGTAAACGCCATAAGTCCTTATTATAGAATGCGCCACAAAGGCGATCTATACAGAGTACGACACAAAGGTTATATATACAGAGTATACCACAAAGGTGATTCATATAGAGTACGCCACAAAGGCAAACATGATGCCACATAGGCATCCTACAATTGTCGTGCTTGCGATATGGATTTGTCGAAGTTCAAATTGAGTGAGGTTTTCCCATTATCGCCCTAGGACACACAGAGAACCCCATTAGATAAAATTTCATTCAACGTTCATTTTTAAAGTATGCCATGGCTATGGACTTTTCCTTTCAAGATTCCATATCAAAGTTTGTGTTTACAGTTCTGACAGACTTCCTTATTTACCACTACGGTGACTTTCTTATTTATAACCTCTACTAACTAGACACATCCCAGCCCTAAGATTTCATAAATTCATAACGCTCTTCATACATCCCTAAGAGCTTAAATTCAAGCAAACTACCTTATCTTTTAATCTGATCATATCCTTATTCCTATAGTTGTATAAGTAACATATTCATACTATACTATCCATGATTTCAAGTTTCTAGTTTGATCACTTTCATATAAATATACTTCAGTATGAACAGTATACATGTAAGAGTCAGAATAGAGACTCACCTCATTCTCACTAGTGGTAGTTCAAAACTCTAGATTTGGATATTCATCTTGAACCAGAAGCAACCACTACTTTCAGAACTAAGAACATCATTAAGACTCATTTGTATACTATTTACCATCAATTTGAACAATGAAATCTCCTATACAAAGCCTTATACTTACATCTTACTGTTCATGCACCTCTTACAGACTTACTCTTTCAGAATTTAACATGCAAAATAGTAATACTTACCATTAAATAGAATAACCACTAATAATAACATAACCATAGCTTCTAGATTATTGATAAAGAGATGTATTTAGACTTAAGGAAGGTATTAGTAAATACCACTTAAGGAAGAGGAAGAAGATGGAAGGGCCCTTTCAAAACTCATCTCTCACATATAAATATGACTCAACTTACCTAGTGGAATTTAACAAGTGTCATACGTTTCAGAACTTGCCTTCTTAATAGGCTATAATTTTTGAGGTAAATATTAATAAATGTCTTGCAATCATAATTATCCAGCTTGGCAATCATAAATGTCTTGCAATCACAATATTCTATACAAACCAGCATACTATACTTTTGGTGAATACTCCTCCTATACTTACCCTTAATTTCTTAACACGAACTTCTTCTTAATACATGGCAAAATATCATAAAATCAAATTATTTCTTACTGTTATGGCGGTTACTATAAGTCTACATGTATACACTTAAACAATTTTTTAGGTGGATAACACTACACCAGACTGACTATTTACAGCTATATGTTAAAACTTTGGATCTGCCAGATTTGGGGTGTTACATCGCCAGTGGGCCTGGCAAACCGTGATAGTTATTTTGGGCCAAAAGTCAAAAGTAAAAGTAGTCAAATGGTAATTTTACCAAAATTAAGAAGTCAAATTACTTTTCTCTTCAGAAAACCATTTGTACACGTAACTATTTCCTACTTCTACTGCGACTAGGGTATCCCAAGCACACTAAAACACTAAATGCCTATAAATTAGGTCATCCCCATTAAAAATTTCATATTCTATTAAACAACAAAACTTTCTCAAATTCTTCGTCGATTATTCTGCTATCAAACTCTAAGAATGCAGAACTTATATATTAGTGTCTAAGGTAAGACTCTATTTCTATATTGTGTTTAGAAGAATTCACAACAAAGGGGACTAGGTTCACCAATAGACTAGAATGTGTGAACCTAGGATCGCTTGTGTTTATGTATGAGTTTTTATGTGCTTTGTTTGTAAGTGACTTGCCTATATTTGTGAAATTACGAACTTAACAGAACTATGTAGAAGCAAATACAAGGGGAAAATGAAGTTTTTCTATAGGTTTTTAGTAAACTGGTGAATGTTCAAGGATCACCATTCGTACGTGCGAACCATAATATTTAATGAGGAGCTTAGGGTTTTATCCTAAGTTCCAAGAGTAAATCCTTTCTAAACTTTGTTTTGTGATTATATATATACACATTTTAAATTATTAGATATAATTGCATGCCATAGATTGTGTGTACTCACCTTTATATTTTGTGATTTGGGAAAGAGGCCCTAGGACAGGTTGGAGAGATAAGGGAATGTCGAGCTAATATCCATTTACTGGGACATGTTGGTGTGTTGGAGAATATTAGCTTTATGTTAGACTCATTGAGTCATTCTGAGGCGATATAAGGAGATCCGCTTATCCAATAGGAAAATAAGTTTATGTTTTCTGAAGTAACTTGTTTTACTATTTTTAAGCTATCTAATAGTAGGTATTTGTGAACCAGACTTCGTGTAAGTATGACGAACCGTGTTCATATATCTGTAATTGTTCCAAAGCTTTTGCTTAACTTATGCTTTGTGTGTGCTTTGTGGTTATTATTTCTATGCTTTCTTATGTTTTTCTTTATGTCTATAATTGCAAATAGATAATGCTTTATAATCACATCTAAATTTTAAAAATAGTCCAAATTTTTTTAATGTTCTCTTACATTTAAAAGTCCACTCTTATGTATTAATTTATAACATAGTGTTCGCCATAAGCAATAACATGAAGTATTCAAACTGATAAACTATGCAGAGTTCACCAAATTTGCTATGAAGTAATAAGGTTGTGAACTGTACTAAGTACGAACCCAATATTAGGCAAATTGGTATATGCAAACCCTTAATAACTTTTGAAACATGAGAGACTTTGTGAACTGTGGGTAGTTTACGAGACCTACTCAATTTAAAGAGACTTACCCCATGAATGTCTTAGACTGTGCAAGCTAGCAAGGGTGCGAACCCTTATGTCAGATAGATGAATTGTTGTATATTGCGAGGTACATTGTTTTGAAAAACCTAAGGCTCACATTACCTTCTTCAATTGTTTAAGTCTTCTATAAAATAGTAGTTAAGTTATGCATGCAAAGTAGGTTTGTATATTTATGTCGTTGCATATCTTGAGGCAAACGAAGTGAGTTTGCGAGCTTGTGCTTCCTTAAAACTATACCTATTTTATTTGCTTTAATTCGCGGTGTATTGAAGGTTAGGTTGGGTGTTAATGGAGAGTCACTTAGGTGGCTAATGTGGTGTACAATACCTTAGGTTCGATGACCAAACCAGGTATGAGGTGTTACATGAGTTGTGATAATTGAATTTGCTCACACAAGCTATGATATTTGGGTTGCTCACTCAAGCTGTAGGTTAAGTTTACTTTTGCAACTTTATACGATGCTGCTCACTTGAGTTGTCGAGAATCCGCAACACATGCTGAATTCAACCATCGATAAAGAAATTCCTGGCCAGCACTAATTTCTTTTTAAACCCTAATGGCATGTCATTCTTATCCTAATCGTTTACTAAGTTCACACGGGCACCATTACCATTTCTATATCATTTTAAACCCTGAAACCCTATACTCACTTTTCACATATCAAATAACAATCCATATAAATTCTTAACCCTATAATTCCCTCATATTCATATCACCCATCTACATATACATTTCAATTCAATTTTCAATACATCATATCTATTTATGGTAATAATGTTATTCATTCTTTAAGATTTAATCCTTTAGATGTCAATTTCACCAAAATTACATAACAATTTAAACTAATAAGTAAACAATATAATACAAACATATCATGAATTAAATAAGTAAGTCTCATATGTACTTATCTAGAAAAAAAAAACAACCGATAAGGTGTCAGGGACTAATCTATAATTATACCTTTTCCTTGATTATTCTCCTGTTGATTCAATTTTCAATCTATAATAATTTATTTCAATTAATCAATTCCAAACTTCTTATAACAGCCTATTATAAGCATATATCAATTCAATTTTATTTTACAAAAGTTTCCTAAAGTTTTGCATTTTATTCAATTTAGTCCCTAAAATCGAAATAGCTATACCTTTCAAATTTAGGCTTTGTTTTTCAATCCGATTTCAATTCCGTCCTTATATAACCCTTTAATATCTATAATTATAAAAATTTCATGCCAAGTTTGGAATATTTACACTTTAGTCTCTATGTTCAAAATTAACAATTTTTACTTTACAAATTATTCCTTTTTCATATCTAAGCATCAAGTGTAACCAAATAGCACCAATTTCATAAATTATTCATCAATGCAAACATTTAAAAACTTTAATAGATTTACAATCTAATCTTCGATTAACTAGTCAGGCTCTCGGGATTCCAAAAATATAAAATTTACGAAAAACGGGCTTAGCTACACTTACAATGCAAGAGGGCCGAATACCATCGAGCTTAAAAATGGCTTCTTGGTTCTTTATTTTGTTAGCAAAATCGGTGGGATACTAAGTGGAGATGACAACCTTTTTGTTTCTTTTTGTTTTAACATATATTATTCATTTTAATTGAAAATTAACATATAAATTATAATAAATTCAAGCACTAACCGTCCAATTTAATTAAAATGACCTAATTTCCATATTAACCCATGAAAAAATTCTATTTAAACCTATTAACTAATAAAAATCAATAGTGATTAATTTTTATGTTTTTTACGATTTAATCCTTATACCTTATTTAGTCACTAATTCGACAAAATTACTTATCCAAAATTCAATTCACCTATATACTAACTTTGTAAATATTTTTATAATATTTACAAGCTTGGTTTATTGAAATGAGGTCCTAATACCTCATTTTCTAACACCACTAACTTTAGGGTCACTATACTTGAACATTAACTAACTATCCAATTAATGAATTCGTCATACCAAAATTCAATATAATTAAGGGTGAGTATTTGATCGAGTCGAGTCGAATCGAGTCAAAAGATTTCGAGTTATTCGAGTTGACAAATCCTATTTTAGCAACCGAACTCAAAATGAATTTTTTTTGAATCGAGTCAAAAAAATTTGAGTCGAGTCAAGTCGAATTAAAGAATCTTATTATTTATACTCAATGTTTCGTTTACATGGATCGATTATTTTACTAGTAGACAAAGTACAAGCTTTTAGATTAATTTTGAATAAAGGAAAAAAGGAGAGGGGCAATTCGGGAAGGAAAGTAAGACTAATGGGTAAAATTTATCAAAACAACATGGTTTTGCAACTTGATTTTTTTTTTTTTTACTTTTAACTTTAGAAAAGGTAAACATTTATCAAAATTATGTAGTTTTGCCTTTTCTTATTTGGATTTTCAGATAACTCGAATTAGAGGTGAGTGTTCGATCAAATCGAATGAAACAATTTGAGTTAAATTAGAAAAAATAATAATGTTAACTTAAAATTTTGTACAATATAACTATTTTCATGTTAGAACACATAAATTTGAAACAATATATATTTGAAATTTTTTTAACAGAAAAATAAAAAGAAAAAGATATTTTAGTATGATAAACTTGAATCATTAATCACTTATTTAGATTCCATAATTAATATTTTATTAAATTTTTGATATATTTTTTAGATTTTTTAAAAAAATTATAGTTTTTTAAAATACAAATTTTATAAATTTTATAAATATTTTGAATTTTAAAAATTATTTTCAAATTTTGAAAATTACTTTAATTTTTTGTGTAATTTTTGTTAAAGAGAGACCAATTTGCTCATTTTCAAAATTGATAGGGACCAAAACTGATGTGAGCTTGGTTGGGAGCTGACTAAGCTCCATTAGCACGCTTATCAAGCTACCCGAGGTTCTAATGAGCCGAACTCGAGCTAAGCACCTCATAGGAGTTGTCCTAGCTTCTTTCACTAAATTGAGGTTTGATACAAAGACCTTCGCTCATGAACTCAGCTCGGATCAACTCCTCAAAGGTCCCATGCATCATTGGCTAGCTGAATTTAGCTCACCTTCAGCTCACCAAACTTCAATAAGCTCGGATCAGCTCACATGAGCTCAGTTCAGCTCAATGAGCTCGTTTTTAATTTCTTTCCAGCTCATTTAATTTAGTGTTTGAATAAATTAAGTATTTCACTAATTTAGTTTAATTTATCACAGCTCATAATTATGTCTTAGAATATTACATGCTTTTATTATGTCTTAGTCAAAGCCGAATTTAATATGTCTTGTTAAGATAATATTAAATTTGTCTTAAATTAATTATTATGTTAATTAGTGTGTCTAAATTATATTATTAACTATGTTCAGCCGAATGTGGCTTAATTTAATTTGGTTCATGTGTTTTGTAGGTGAGCCGAATGTGGAGTGCATTTAAGCAAGGTGCATGCATGGTAGATTCAATGAAACACCTCACACCCGGCCCACGAGCCTGAACCGGATCTGGTATGTTCCTTAAGAAAAACGGTTTTGAAGTTCTTTATTACTTAGAGATAATTTGTGTTTTTTTCGAAAGATATTGGTTTTGGGTTGGGCTTAGGTTGGAAACCCGTTTACTTAATTTTAAAAGAACAATTATTTAAAGTGACAAAAAAAAAAAACAATCTAGGGTTTATTTAAGAAATATGTTTTTAAACAATCATTAATTTTAAAGTAATTCATAACATAATAATAAAATTTAAACAGAAATGAAGCAATCAAACTTGGGCCTTATGGCCTTATTACATCAAATAATTTCCAAAATTAAAATGAAAAGTACTTAGCAAAAATAAAGTCCAAATCGTTTATTTTTCTCCTGCATGGCCACCTTCAGCTCCTGCCGACCCGGTCCATTACTGCTCATCACCTTAAAAATAGTCCCACAAGGGGTGAGTCTACAGACTCAATGTGTACACAAAACTAACAATCAACAGATCAGGCATACATATTCATATCAAGTACATATTCGAATCAAATGATGCAACCCAAACCCAAGCCTATTTGTCCATCCGCTTACACACCACCCGCACCGCCGGTCACCGCGGGGACTACTAAGTCGACCCTCCATCCGCTACACACCATCAAAGGCAATCATTTGCGATGACGTGCTCATCGCCTATATAATTTGTGTCATTAGACATCATATTCGGATAGTGTAACCGGTTACCAAATTCGATAATGTAACCGGTTTACCATATTCATATTATGTGACCGTAGTCACCATATTCCGCTAGGTGAGACCAAGTCAACACCTTCTTCCCTTTCACATATAGCCCAAAATGCCCCAAATATTATTATATCATGCATAACATACTTATTTCTCATTCATGTTACTATTCACATGTTCAAAATATATCATATTCGTAATCCTATCGTAGGAAACGTGCACTGGTACTCTTTACCACATTTGTGGTATTTAGCCACATTCTCATTCTTATGCATATTCATATGTTAAAATAATTATTGCCATAATATATTGAAAGTTAGTGTGAGTACACACCGATTCCCTTAATAGATTCCTTGAAATCCCAAGAGAATCGATCACGCTTTAGATCTCAAATCCTACATAAGTTAATCACTTTAAAAGACCATTCGGCCACTTTTCCAAATACAACTAGGATTTGTATTACTTACCTTGTAACTCGAATTGATTTTAAGAATCAAGTGCCGGATCTTTGTATTCCTCCCTTGTGAATTCGGCTAAACATCAGTATTACTCCATAGGTTAGTTTTCACTAAATAATAAATCCAAACATGTAACATAAGCCTTAGCCGAATTTCTTAGCACTTACCTTGTGATTCTAAATCTCGAAAAGTAACCCTTGGCTTATGGAGATGTTGAAATCCCTTAGATCTGAAATCCCAAAATTCCTCCTTTGGTAATCGGCCAAGAGACACAAAAGGGATTATTTCCTAGATCTTGATTAAAAGAATTAAAAGAACAAAAATTCATTGTTCTTACCTTAGATCCTTGACCCTTGTATTCAACAATTGTAAAAACCTGAGAGATCCCTTGTAGATTCGGCCAAAATTGCTAATAGAATTAGTACCCTGATTTTCAATAAAAAGAGAAGGAATACAAATCGATTGACCACAGATCTTACCCCTTTTGATGCTATAGTTGATTACTTCCTTGCTTAGAGTCACAGAGATTCGGCTATGAAGTTTAATCAGGTATCAAAAGAAAAGACTTTTGGCTTGACAGATGAAGAAAAGAGAAGAGGAGAAAAAATTCGCAGAGAGAGGTTTGCTTAGGAAATTTCGCCCACACTTGGAAAAGATGAGAGAAAATCTTTTAATTCTCCTTCTTTAGCCGAAATTACTAGGCCAAGAGTCCTTGACTTGGCCACCACTCTTCCTTGTGATAATATTATCACCTTATTTAAAAATAAATAAAGAAAAATCCTTTTTATCTCTTCTAAATAATCCAAATTAAAAAGCTTTTATTTATCACATTATTATGCAATATTAATGGAAATAAAACACCTCTCTTTTAAACACATGTGCCGTCCACCCTTAGCACAGGGAAGCAAAAATAAAACTTCATTTATTTGCTTCCTTGTGATGTCGAACCTGTGCCCATGCCTTTTACACATGGCGCCATTTCCATAGGCCCTAAGTGCCATCTTCGTGCCACTTTTCCTAGCCCGTTTGGGTGTCAAATTTTACCAACTTTTTCTTTTAAGGCCCTCTTGCCTTAATCTCCCATTTTAAACTTTAAAATTCATCATTTTAGGGTCATTTCCAAGTTTTCTAAAATTTTCGATCGGCTCTGTTTACTTGCCATTTTCTTACATTTCCAAATTTCCTAAAATGTATACTTTCCATTTTTGGATCATTTCCATTTTCATTTCTTAGTTTCCAAAAATGTGTACTTTCCATTTTTGAACCATTTCCTTACATTTAGGGTTTCCTAAAATGTTCATGTCCTAATGCATTTCAAGGTTTCCAAAAATGTTCATTTCCATTTCCATGCATTTTCATACATTTCGAGTTTCCAAAAATATCAAAAATTTATTCATAATGCTTAAGACTTGTCATTTCATACAATTAAACCAAAAATGCATAGGCCCTTTCCGAGATGTTACGCTTCTACCCCTTTAAACAAAAAATTCGTCCTCGAAATTTCCTAACTAAACAATCGAGGGTATTGTTTGTCGCATTGTCTCTTCCGACTCCCACGAAGCTTCTTTCGATCCATGGTTGCGCCATAACACCTTGACTAGTGGTACCGACTTCCTCCGTAGTACTTTCACATCACGCCCAAAGATCCGAATCGGCTCTTCCTCGTAAGATAAGTCCGCCTTAGCTCCACTTCTTCAATAGGTACCACATGAGATGGATCCGATCGATGGCGATGTAGCATGGATACATGGAATACGTCGTGCATTAGCGCAACTCGGTGGCAACTCCACTTGGTATGCCACCGGTCCAACTCGCTTTTAGTACTCGATAGGGCCCTATAAACCTTGGGCTTAACTTCCTCTGCGATCAACCTCATTACCTTCTTCCAAGGTGAGACTTTCGAAACACTTGGTCTCCCACTTCAAACTCAATTTCCTTCCGCTTAAGGTCCGTGATACGACTTCGCCTATCGAGGCTTCCTTCAACCTTGCCCGGATTATCTCAACCTTCTCCTTTACGCCACTAACTCGGACCTAAAACACGACGTTCTCTAAACTCGGTCAACAAGTAGGAGTTCTACACTTCCGATCATACAATACTTCATATGGTGCCATCCGAATGCTAGCCTTGATAGCCGTTGTTGTAGGCAAACTCACTAAAGACACATAATCCTCCCAACTTCCTCGAAAATCCATAACACAACCCCTTAACATATCCTCCAACACTTGTATAACCTGCTCGCATCGCCTGTCGGATTGTGGATGAAAAGTCAGTAGTGAAGTCCAACTTGGTGCCTAAAGCTTGGTAAAGTGCCTTCCAAAACTGAGACGTAAACCTTGGGTCTCCATCGGAGATGATCGATACTGGTACTCCATGTAACCTTACGATCTCCGCCACATATAACTTAGCCAACTTCAAGAGAGAATAATCCATTCTTCTTGGGATAAAGTCGCAGATTTGGTCAAACGGTCCACTATCACCCATATTAAGTCCTTCTTAGTAGGCGTAAGGGGAAGCCCACTAACGAAGTCCATGGTAATTCTTTCCCACTTCCATTGGGGAATCTCAATTGGTTGAAGTAATCCCGATGGAACTTGGTGTTTAGCCTTAACTTATCGACACGCGTCGGACACTTTCCCACGAATTCGATCACTTCCCGCTAAGATCGGACCACCAAAATTGTTCCCTTAGATCTCTATACAACTTGATGCCTCCAGATGCATAGCATAAGGGCTACCATGCGCTTCCCGAAGAATCCTTTGTCTCAACTTCTTATCCTTCTCTAAGATACGGACCTTTCCTTTGTAGCACAATACTCCTTCTTCATTGACGCCATAATCCCCAATTCTCCGCTCCCGTACTTGCTGTAACTTAGCACTTAGATCCTTATCAGCCAACTGGCCCTCTTTCACCTCATTCAGCCATGTGGGCTTGACTTGTAACTCTGCCAACAGGCTTCCATCATCATATAGACTTAAATGAGCGAACAAAGCCCTTAAATTCGACACAACCTTCTGACTTAGGGCGTCTGCTACCACATTCGCCTTGCCCGGGTGGTACTCTATTGAGCAATCGTAATCCTTCAACAACTCCACCCACCTTCGTTGCCTCAAGTTCAACTCCTTCTGAGTCAACAAGTACTTAAGGCTCTTGTGGTCCGTGTAGATCACTGACCTTTCTCCATAAAGGTAGTGCCTCCAAACCTTAAGGGCGAAAACCACTGCTGCTAGTTCCAAGTCATGGGTTGGATAATTAACCTCATGAGGCCTTAACTGCCGAGACGCGTAAGCGACCACTTTTCCATCTTGCATTAGCACACAGCCTAACCCCGTGTGTGATGCATCACAATACACCACAAAATCCTTGCCTGCCTTCGGCTGTATTAACACCGGAGCTCCCGTCAGCACCTTCTTAAGCTTTTTAAAGCTCTCCTATTGCTTATCCGTCCATACAAAGGGTACTTCCTTCCTTAGCAACTTTGTCAAAGGCGCGGCTATTGACGAGAATCCTTCCACGAACCTTACGTAATAGCCCGCCAATCCTAAGAAACTTCTGGATTTCACCACGCACCTAGGTGGTTTCCAATCCAACACTACTTCGATCTTCCTAGGATCCACTCTTATTCCTTCTGTGGATACCATATGACCTAAGAATGCCACCTCCTTAAGCCAAAATTCACACTTGCTGAATTTGGCATAGAGCTTCTTCTCCCTTAACACCTCCAACACATCTCGGAGATGCTCATCATGCTCCTCTTCCGACTTCGAGTACACCAAAATATCGTCGATGAACACAACGACGAACTTATCCAGGTAGGGTTGGAAAACCCGATTCATCATGTCTATGAACGCGGCTGGAGCGTTCGTCAACCCAAACGGCATCACTACAAATTCAAAATGACCGTATCTTGTCCTAAAAGCGGTCTTATGAATGTCAGCCTCCTTCACCTTCAACTGGTGATATCCCGACCTTAAGTCTATCTTCGAGAACACAGCTGCCCCTTTCAACTGGTCGAACAAGTCGTCTATCCTTGGCAAGGGATACTTGTTCTTGATGGTCAGTTTGTTCAACTGACGATAATCTATGCACATACGCATAGTTCCATCCTTCTTCTTCACAAATAGGACCGGTGCTCCCCATGGAGACACACTGGGTCGGATGAACCCACGATCCAACAGTTCTTGGATTTGAGCCTTGAGCTCTATTAACTCCTTTGGCGCCATTCGGTATGGAGCAATTGACACAGGAGCTGTTCCCGGTAACAAGTCTATTCCAAATTCCACCTCCCTATCTGGGGGTATTCCTGGTAACTCATCTGGGAACACATCTACGAAGTCCCTTATCGTCCTAACTCCATGAACACCTTCATCTTTACCTCCCAACGCACTTACGAAGGCTAAGAACGCCTCGCACCCTTCCTAACCATCTTCTCACCTTCAAATAAAAACCACGTTAGACAAGTAGTTCCTCCTTTCTCCGATCATCACTACTACCTCATCCTCGGGGTTCTTAGTTCCATACATTTAGCCACACAATCCAACACGGCTCGATGCTCTACTAGCCAATCCATTCCTAGTATAAGCTCAAACTCTTCAAAGGGTAACTCCATTAAGTCAACCCAAAGTTCACTCCTGAATCTCTGGGGTACATTCCAGAAAGATCTTGTCTACCACTACTACGGTTTGGCCTAATGGGCTTACTACATCATCCGCTCTCATCGAGAGAGTTACGAGTCTAGGCCTAGTGTTTCCACTACACTACATGCAACATAGGAATGGGTCGAGCCCACATCAATCGAGCAAAATAGGGTTTGTCGAAAATAAAGAACGTCACTTATTATTACATCCGGTGCGTCACCATCCTCCCTTCGGCGAATCGCATAAACCAAACCCGCTTGCCTTGCTTCGCATTAGCACACCTCGGCCACCGTGCTCCACGGCCTCTGCCGGCACCATTACCTCATTGGCCAACCACGACCCCGTTGAGGCTGCTGCTCGCTTCTCTACCACCGACTAACATTCCGAGTGCGGCCGGCTCTCGTCTCAGTTTGCTTAGGACAATCCTTAAGCATATGGTCCTTGGACCCACACTTGAAGCATCCTCCGTCTTTCTCCAACATTCTCCCAAGTGCCTCTTTCCACAATGCTCACAAGGGCGATGCTTGCCACCCGTGCGGCTTGTTGTTGATTCCGTGGCCCTCGACTCTGGCCTCTTATGACCCTTTCCGGATGGCCCAAAACCTCTTTTGGGCTTATACCTATCCACAGCCTGCTTGGTAGCATCCTTGATTCCCTCAGCTACTTTGGCCTTTTCCACCAAAGTAGAGAATTCCCGCTCCTGATACGGTGCTATCAACGATCTCGAGATCGTCCCTCACCGTCCTCAAAAGCGGACACGGCGTTCATGCTCGGTTGCCACTACCCTCCGAGCATAGCGGCTCAACCTCGAAAATTCCCTCTCATATTCTCGGCGACGGACTTACTCCTTTGCACCAACCCCAGAAAAGCCTTTCTTTGTTCATCCGTATACCTGGTTCCCACATATTTCTTTTGGTACGCTTCCTTAACGTACTCCCAGGTCAGATCCTCACCCGTGGCACCATCTCAGACAGTTAACTACCATTGATACGCTTCATCGCGTAACAGTGCCACCATCCCCTTTAACTTCTCATCAGGGGTCAAGTCGAGCTCATCCATGATGCGTTCCGTTGCTTCCAACCAGTACTCATCTGTACTGGGTGCCACTCCCGACACTCCACGAAACATCTCGGCTCCATTAGCTCGGAGCCGTTCAGGCACAGATTTCCGGGTTCCCGAATTTCCACCCGCACCACCACCAATTCCAAAACTCGCAGCACAGCCTGTGACACAGCATCTTCCCCCGTCTGAGCCTCCTGCTCAGCACCCACAGCTGAGGGTGGTGGTGGCGGTGGTATTTCATTGTCGGACCCCTGACCCGATCTAACAGGTTCCGACACAATCATCCTTCCTCTACCTCATTCACGACGACCACGTCCTCTGGAGCTCATTTCTAGCGTCGAGATCTGATTAAAAAGTTTTATGAATTAGTCTTTGTTCCACTTATTTACCCGCGAAGGAGTTTTATGAAAAGAGTTTTAGGAGTGGTTCTTTCGTATTCACACAAGCACACAGTCTTTTATTCATTCATCCATCCATCAAACAATTATGAACTTTCGTTCATTCAGAGAAACGTTGTAATTTTCATCGTTGTTGTTTTCCACTACCCAGGGGTATTTTCGTAATTTTGTCCTACAGGGGCATTTTCGTAATTCTTCAAAAGGAAAAATGTTCCTTGGTGTTTTTGTCGAAAAGTATTTTGAGAATTCAAAGTCTCGGTAATTTGGAGAAATTTCAAAATCCGGGGTATTTGGTAATTTTTCGACCTCGGGGTATTTTGGTAAATTTTCACAAATTAGGTAAATTTGTAAAATTTAGTAAATCAGGGATATTTCAAAAGTTGTAAAACGTTGTGGGTTCTTTTGGTAATTTTGTAAGTTAGGGCAATTTTGTAATTTTTTCAAAATCATGGTATTTTGATAGTTGGCAAATTAGGGTTCGTGAACATTTATAAAATAATGAAGTTTTGGCAAAATCGTCGAGAAGTTTGACAATTTGTGAATCAAGGGCATTTTGGTAATTTTACCACTAGAGGTATTTTTGTAATTTTCACAAATCAGAAATTTTTTTGGGAAATTTTGTAAAGATAGTTTTTTACAAATTTAAAAGAAAGTTTTAAGAATTTTAAAACTAGGGTTCGTTGTTTTGTTCTTTTTTTTCTTTAAAAAAACATGGCTAGCTCCCTTTCGGGTTTTAGTCATTATGTTTAGCCTATGACCGAGCCCTCTTTGGTCGGGGAACTAAAGCTACGCACTGGGAAGGATTCGAATGGAGAGGAGGTGAGTCACGCGATCGCTTAAATACCAAGCTCCCATCGAAACCATTCCTAGACATGCGCATGCAGGTTGCCACACCACCGAGCCTTCCGAGTTAGGGTGAACCGGCTACGCACTGTAGGATTCTGCGAAGAGGAGGCGAGTCACTAGGATCGCTTAAATACCGAGGCTCTTCCGGATCCAATCCTGAACATGCGTCATGGGGTTACCACACCTATCCCAGTGACTTAGCCCTAGGTTTGTTAAGTTCATTAAGTCTTATGGGTTCTGTGTTTGAGTAATCTAGCCCTAGGGTTCAAATTCCTATCATTCTATTCTACGTTCCATGCCTTTTCTACCCTTATACAGTTCATAAATCACAGAATCACACATAAAGTTAGGATACTTACCTGGTGGACTGCGGGTCGGAGACTTAGGTGCCATGCCAAAACACCTGCTTTATTTCAAAGAAATTCATTTGGGCTCGAATTAAAAAATGTTTTGGGCCTTAGCCCACAGGCCGAGAGTTGAAAACTAGGCTCTGATACCAAACTGAAACACCCCACACCCGGCCCATGAGCCTGAACCGGATCTGGTATGTTCCTTAAGAAAAACAGTTTTGAAGTTCTTTATTACTTAGAGATAATTTGTGTATTTTTCGAAAGATATTGGTTTTGGATTGGGCTTAGGTTGGAAACCCGTTTACTTAATTTTAAAAGAACAATTATTTAAAGTGACAAAAAAAAACAATCTAGGGTTTATTTAAGAAATATGTTTTTAAACAATCATTAATTTTAAAGTAATTCGTAACATAATAATAAAATTTAAACAGAAATGAAACAATCAAACTTGGGCCTTATGGCCTTGTTACATCAAATAATTTCCAAAATTAAAATGAAAAATACTTAGCAAAAATAAAGTCCAAATCGTTTATTTTTCTCTGCGTACCACCTTCGACTCTGCCGCCACCCAAATCAGATTCATCGCTCATCACCAAAAATAGTCCCACAAGGGTGAGTCTACAGACTCAATGTGTACACAAAACTAACAATCAACAGATCGAGCATACATATTCATATCAAGTACATATTTGAATCAAATGATGCAACCCAAACCCAAGCCTATTTGTCCATCCGCTACACACCACCCCTACCTGCCAGTCACACCGTGGGGACTACTAAGTCGACCCTCTATCCGCTACACACCATCGAAGCGATCATTTGCGAATGACGTGCTCATCGCCCATATAATTTGTGTCATTAGACACCATATTCGAATAGTGTAACCGGTTACCAAATTCGGATAATGTAACCGAAGTTACCATATTCATATTATGTGACCGTAGTCACCATATTCCGTTGGTGAGACCGAAGTCAACACTTTCTTCCCCTTTCACATATAGCCCAAAATGCCCCAAATATTATTATATCATGCATAACATACTTATTTCTCATTCATGTTACTATTCACATTGTTCAAAATATATCATATTCGTAATCCTATCAGAAGTAGGAAACGTACCTGGGTACTCTTAACCACATTTGTGGTACTTTGCCACATTCTCATTCTTATGCATATTCATATGTTAAAATAATTATTGCCATAATATATTGAAAGTTAGTGTGAGTACACACCTGATTCCCTTAATAGATTCCTTGAAATCCCGAAGAGAATCGATCACAGTTTAGATCTCAAATCCTACATAAGTTAATCACTTTAAAAGACCATTCGGCCACTTTTCCAAATACAACTAGGATTTGTATTACTTACCTTGTAACTCGAATTGATTTTAAGAATCAAGTGCCTGATCTTTGTATTCCTCCCTTGTGAATTCTGCTAAACACTATATTACTCCATAGGTTAGTTTTCGCTAAATAATAAATCCAAACATGTAACATAAGCCTTAGCCGAATTTCTTAGCACTTACCTTGTGATTCTAAATCTCAAAAAGTAACCCTTGGCTTATGGAGATGTTGAAATCCCTTAGATCCAAATCCCAAAATTCCTCCTTTGGTAATCGGCCAAGAGACACAAAAGGGATTATTTCCTAGATCTTGATTAAAAGAATTAGAAGAACAAAAATTCATTGTTCTTACCTTAGATCCTTGACCCTTGTATTCAACAATTATAGAAACTCGAGAGATCCTTTGTAGATTCAAACCAAAATTGCTAATAGAATTAGTACCACGATTTTCAATAAAAAGAGAAGGAATACAAATCGATTGACCACGATCTTACCCCTTTTGATGTCAGAGTTGATTACTTCCTTGCTTAGAGTCACAGAGATTCGGCTATGGAGTTTAATCAGTATCAAAAGAAAAGACTTTTGGCTTGACAGATGAAGAAAGAGAGAAGAAGAGAAGAGGAGAAAAAAATTCGGCAGAGAGAGGGTTTGCTTAGGAAATTTCGCCACACTTGGAAAAGATGAGAGAAAATCTTTTAATTCTCCTTCTTTAGCCGAAATTACTAGGCCAAGAGTCCTTGACTTGGCCACCACTCTTCCTTGTGATAATATTATCACCTTATTTAAAAATAAATAAAGAAAAATCCTTTTTTCTCTTCTAAATAATCCAAATTAAAAAACTTTTATTTATCACATTATTATGCAATATTAATGGAAATAAAACACCTCTCTTTTTAAACACATGTGCCGTCCACCCCTTAGCCTGGGAAGCAAAAATAAAACTTCATTTATTTGCTTCCTTTGTGACTCGAACCCAGGCCCATGCCTTTTGCACATGGCGCCATTTCCATAGGCCCTAAGTGCCATCTTCAGGCCGCTTTTCCTAGCCCGTTTGTGTGTCAAAATTTACCAACTTTTTCTTTTAAGGCCCTCTTGCCTTAATCTCCCATTTTAAACTTTAAAATTCATCATTTTAGGGTCATTTCCAAGTTTCCTAAAATTTTTGATCGGCTCTGTTTACTTGCCATTTTCTTACATTTCCAAGTTTCCTAAAATGTATACTTTCCATTTTTGGATCATTTCCATTTTCATTTCTTAGTTTCAAAAAATGTGTACTTTCCATTTTTGAACCATTTCCTTACATTTCTGGGTTTCCTAAAATGTTCATGTCCTAATACATTTCCAGGTTTCCAAAAATGTTCAGGTTTCCAAAAATGTTCATTTCCATTTCCATGCATTTTCATACATTTCTGAGTTTCCAAAAATATCAAAAATTTATTCATAATGCTTAAGACTTGTCATTTCATACAATTAAACCGAAAATGCATAGGCCCTTTCCAGGATGTTACATTCAATGAATGTGACGATGCATGCATGGCTCTCTTCAATGGATGTTGAGCTAATTGTTGGCTTCCCCAACACCTATTCGGCCAAGAGTCACCAGCACATTAAATTCCCCAAGCTGGCCGAATGACTTCCCAAGGCAGCCATCAAGTTGTGCACAATTGCTGAAAATTCCATTTACACATGAAGACCATTCGGCTATGCCTTTCACACCATGAAGACCTTTCAGAACCGAATGTTCACACATCAAATGGCTGTTCAAAGACCATCTTTATTGCTCCTAACTATTCAGCCAAGAGGTGCCAATTCAATGAACTCATAAAGACCTATGGCCGAACCTAGACTAGTACTTTGCACTTCTTAAGCTTCCAAGATTCATGCAAGATGATTAGCCTATTCTAGAAGCTGTCCATTGGAGCTCCATTCAGCCGAACCTAGCCTTAGTGATTTAATGATTTTATTCTAGAAAATTCCAGCTGATCGTGTGTCAGAGTATTAAAAATTTATATAAAGAATGATTGAGCCTAGAAACTAACTATGACAACAATTGAGGCAAATGCACCTATCGAACAGTAGTATAGTTTAGTGGCAAGACCGGATTGTCGAACCCAAAGGAACCAAAAGTACTAATACTAAGCTTTTTTCTAACACCCCAAACCTGACCTAGAAGTTAGGCCCGAATCTGGCATGTCACATTGAAGAGTTTTTTTTTTTCGAAAACCATGCTTTCATTAGAAACTCTTCTTAAAGAATTTAAAACTTTCTGCTATTCAAAACCTCAAATTTTGTTTGCTTATTTTCAAAATGTATTTTATTAAAAAATCATTCCCTTGCAAAAACATTATTACTACAATTTCTGAAAACCTTTATTTACGTTTTTAGAAAAATTCTCGTTTTAAACAGTTTAAGCAAATAATAAGTATATCAACCATAAAGCAAATAATAAAATACTCCAGAGGCCTTATTACAACATTTAACCCAAAATAGTAAGTAATTAAAAGTGCTAAAAGAAATCCAATTTTCAAATTAAACCATTTTGTAGTATGGCCTCCACCGAGTCATCCATGGCCCAAGTCCACGTCACTGAGCATTACCTGTAAAGGTTAAGAGAAAGGGGGGTGAGTTACAAGAACTCAGTGTGTAATCCCCTTACCATCATCCACTGGGTCGGAACACACATAGCTATATTTTGGGCCTAAGCCCATTACAATCATAGCATAATATCATATATAACATGCATGTGTTATGCAATTCCCAACCAAGCCTAAATTTCCATCCGCTACACACCCCCTACCAACCAACACACCTGTGGGGGTCAAGTCAACCCACCCAGCCAACACACCAATAGCAGGCATTAAGCCAATTATAATATTTGTGGCAGAGCCACTGAACTAGATTTTGGCAACAGGCCTTTATTGTGACAGAGTCACCGAACTAGATTTTGGCAACAGGCCATTTAAAATATTTGTGGCAGAGCCACCGAACTAGATTTTGGCAACAGGCCTTTCTTCTCTTCGTCATTTATCCCAACCCATGCAGTCATGTATATATATAATGCATAACAATATATTCATAAGGTAAATTTCAACAAAAAGCCCATATTACAAGTTATCAATTTGGGCCATTAGTCAGAAATAGCAAATTGGCCCATTTAACGATCTAGCCAACTTTGGCCCATTTACGATCTAGCAACTTTGGCCCATTTAACGATCTTGCGATTTCTTGGCCCGTTATACACATATCACATTTGGCCCATATAGTAAATATTACACTTGGCCCATATATGAAATATCAAACGGCCCATAAAGCAACATATCACATTTGGCCCATAAAAAAATTATTACAAATCTGGCCCATTTCACAATTTGGCCCATTTCACAATTAATCAAAAAGGCCCAACAAGCAAAATATCAGATTGGCCTATTTAGCAAAATATCAGATTGGCTCATTAGCAAAATATCAGATTGGCCCATCTAGCCATAATATCAAATTGGCCCATTAATCAATATGTCCATTCGGCCCATAAGGCAATATGTCAATTCGGCCCATTAAGCAATTTCATATTTTGGCCATTTAGGGCATTTCCATAATTTGACCCGTAAGGCATTTTCGTAATTCGATAATTTACCCACTAAGGGTAATTCGGTAATCTACCCTCTAAGGGTATTATGGTAATTTCGCAACCCAGGGGTATTTCGGTAATTTACCCTTCAAGGGTATTTTAGTAATTTTACCCACCAAGGGTAATTCGGTAATCTCGTAACTAAAACTTATCTAGTAATTTGGGGCATACAAATTTAAACTGTCCATCTGCGTCATACTGACTAAATTGACCATAACTCGAGTTAGAAAACTCGAAATCTAGATCCGTAAATTTTCCTTGGAACTAGACTCATATATCTTCTTACTGTAAGTTTTCCAGAATTTTTGGCCTAGCCATTTAGTACAGTTTATTCATTAAACTTTCCCTTGTTTCACTGTCCAACGATTCTGACCTCTCTTAACTTAATTTCAAATATCTCACTGTACGGTTTTCATATACTGCTCCAACTTGTTTCTATTGAAAATAGGCTCACTAAGGAATCCATAAATATAAATTATAACCCATAATTCACTTTGTAAAATTTTATATGATTTTTCCAAGACAGATCAGAGAGCTACAAAGTTATTCAGAACCAGTCTCACTAAAATTAACATATCTCAGAATATAAATTTCCTTTTCCTTCTGCGTTTCTTCCATATCAAAACAGACACAGTAAGCTTTAATTTGATATCTTAATCACTTTCAAATTCTCTTTCTCCTATTTTTCATGATTTTTTGAAATCACATCACTGTCATTGACCAAAATTGTTTTATTACAAAAACATGGTTACCACTATGAACCTACGCGCGCCCGAGTGATCTCGGATGCCGATTTCTGGTTTTCTTTGGTATTTCGACCAAATCACAGAACATTCATGCAAAATTTCAGAGAAGTGTGAGATTACACACCATTTCAAACATGTATTTGGAAGGGTATGAGATTACACACCTTATTTGGAATCCGTAACGCGATGCTCTCCGCGGCACCAAAAATCCGAGTCACTTATTACGAGGGATAGGTTTTCGATTGAACCTTTGATAAAGTACTTCGAGACCTTGCAACCAGCATAAACTCTCTCATGGCAAGTCCCTAGACTCTCAACCATATTACAAATTAGTCCCCTCATTAGCTAGCTTAAGCTTTGGAGGCTCCAAAAATACAAAAATTATCAACTAAAGCCATCAAAATCACTTACTTGCTAGAGGATTTGTTTGCTGAAATTTTTGAGCTCTCCAACCCTTGTTTGCTGCCAATTTTCGGTACAGATGAAGAGAAGAAAAGATGATACTTCTCTTTTCTTTATTTTCATAACCCTTTTTTTTATTTCTTCTTTCTTTTTTTTTATTTCCTTTTTTATCCACCTACTCCACTCCCCAATTTCTTTTATTCCTTTTTCATCCACTTACTCCACTCCCCAAATTCTTTTATTTCTTTTTTTTATCCACCTACTCCACTTCCCAAATTCTTTTATTTCTTTTTCATCCACCTACCCCATTCTCCAAATTCTTTTATTTCTTTTTTTCTTTCTTTTTCCTTGTTTTCCTCCTTACCATACCTTTCCATAATTTAATAAGTCCACCTTACCATAATTTTAAAGGTCCAATTTGTCTTATTTACAAGCTTGGTTGAAATTTAGGGAAAAAGTACAAAAATAATAGTCAAAATTTGCACACAATGGGATTTGAACCTCTTCCCTCAAGGTACTTCACTTAATGCCATAACCTCCTTGCCATATGCTCATTTATGCTAGCAATTTACTCTTTTATTTCCATAAGCTTTGATTCCACTTACTATCTCTCCTTAATAGGCTTAAACACAAAACTTTACTAAGGCCCAACTTGAACCCGCAACTTCATAGAACCCCTTAACTTTCTAAAATCACCTTCCTAATAAGTCTAACTTAAAATAATGTCGTTCTCTTGTTCTCAAAAATTTTAAACACTCCTATGCCCAAGGCCCAATGGACCCAATCCTACTAGGCCCAATTTTGGGATGTTACATTTTTATTATTTAGCCTAAGAATTAAAGGAATTTGTTATTTAATCTAAATTTAACTAACTACTAAGCTAAGGATGCTAAGACACAGAGAAGGAATTGGGGAAATACTTGTGGGAAAAACCAATTGATTAAGACAATACCCGAGAAAGAATCCACCTAGACTTCACTTGTTATCTAACTCTGAACCAGACGATTTATTCACTTGACTTGATCCGTAGGATTCCCTAATTTATATTAATACCTCTCTCGAGGCTACTAACGTCTAACCCTAGGTTGATTAATTGAAATCTCTTTCTAATTAAAACCCCTAGAAATGCATTAACTCGATCTATGAATTCCCATATTAGGTTTGACCCTAATCCGACAGATTTTCGTCATCCTATCTCTAGGGTTGCGATCAACTCCGCTTAATTATATTAGATCTATTCTTAAACAAGGAATATTCCTCCTCTGCCTAAGCACATCAATACTTGAATCAATATCCTGAAATATCAAAACAAGAATTAAGAACATATAATTAAGAACAAATCAAGTATTTATCGTATAGTTCAGAAAACAATAACAAGATCCGTCTTAGGTTTCATTAGTAAAAACATAGGCTTGCAAATAGTATTTTGAAAAAGTTTCTGAAAATTGAGCTTGCTGGTTGCAAATAGCTCTATCTATTTTTGAAAATATATCCGGTGGTAAAATTTGTCTACATTTGTTATATAGACATATTCTAAACATTTTAATAATAATAGGACTGTTTGTTCCCTTATTAATAAAATATTGGAATATATCAAGAAGATTATTTATCTCCTTAGTATCTGTATATTCGACTAGGATTTCATCCCAATCTCTATATAAAACAGATTTAAGTAATAAATCTTGAGCTTCTTTTTCCTTAGTTGTTTTTTCAACTAAGAATTCTGAAAACTGTGTAAGAGCTCTTCTAAAGTTTGCTCTTTGATCAGTAATATGGGTTTTCCATATTTTGTTTATAAAATTATAATATTCTAAAGGTAAACCTGGATTATAAAAATCCTTTATTTCAGAAAATTCAGTATTTTGTTGTTTTTTCAACAAATTTTTGGTTTCTTTTATAATTTCAGCATAACTTTTTTGATATACTGAATATGGATCTTGGGACCATTCATAATAACTCACCTGGGTTGGTGATTGTGTTCCAAATGGTTGGTTTACCATAGGATATGGTACATAATATCCTTGATTAGGATAAAATGGTACTTGTGCAGGAATAAATCCTTGTTTAGGACTCATTGTTTTTCCCTTGTTGGGTTTTTTATGGACAGTTGTCCATTCTCCAACTATTTCTAAAGGTTTTTTACCTCTATCCATAAGGTCTGCTAAGAAAATCAGCAATCATTAGTAAAAATAAATTTAGGATTTTCTACTAATGGTATTTCTATAGAAGTGTTTTCTATAAATAACCTAACCGATTTTTTATTAATAGTAAATGGTAAATATTGATTTATAAAATTATTTCCTAATAAAATATCTCCATTCATATCAGGAAAACATAATATTTTTGGAATTATAAATCTAACATTATTTATGTAGATTGGTATATTTTTTGCTTTATAATAAATAGTAGTTTTATTACCATTTATTCCATTAATATTCATTGTCTTTTTTACAGGTTTCCAATATTCTTCAGGAATAACATTCTTTTTACAACTACTGATTGTAGCACC
Source organism: Gossypium bickii (assembly GCA_025503065.1). Lineage (NCBI taxonomy): Eukaryota > Viridiplantae > Streptophyta > Magnoliopsida > Malvales > Malvaceae > Gossypium > Gossypium bickii. The sequence continues at coordinate 23,446,148 of CP106715.1, forward strand.
TGTATCTAATAAAGCATGTAAAGAATATTTTTTATAATCTTTACCATGTAATGTAATTTCAATATTTGTATTGAAATTGGTAATATCTTCTATTGAATAATGAATATCTTCCATTCTAGTGTTTCTAGAATTTCTACTAGATGTAGTAGGAAAAATAGGAATATGAACTGTTTTCATACCTATTGGTGTAGAAGTACTTATATCTTCATCTTCCTCTGGTTGAGAACTAGAACGTAATACTAAATTATCATCTGTATTGGTTATCAGATTATTCTTAAAATATAACTTATCTCCAGATGACATATATTCTATAGTACTTACTGGTTTAGAAGTACTAGCATTATTAGTCTTTTCTATCATCCAGTCTTTTGGAATTGATAGATCTTTTAAATGTAATAATTTTAGTTGTATTTCTGTAGTAAACTTATTGGGATCAAAAAGCTCAATTATTTTATTATTTATTTCTTTTATTTCCACTTCTGTTGTATTAGTGTATTCATTAATAGAAGTCTAGCTTATTGCTAAATCTTCTGCTAAATCACTAATATCAGAATTTTGTGGTTATACTAATAAAAAGGATCAAGATAGTCAATCTAGCTACATCTTGTCAAAATTAAAATTATGTGACATTAGATATTTAGAAGAATTTTCTAAAAAATTTCTTCATGAATATCAAAAGTTAAAAAATGATTGTATAGACTTTTGGAGAAACCAATATTTTCATAAATTACCACCACCTTGGGATGAAATTTGCATAAATAAATATGCTTCTTTCATAATAAAACATAGTAATGATAATAATACAGAAGTAGCAAATATAGATACTATAGGTAATAGAATTAATTTTGCTAAGGAAAGAATTATATTATATTGCTTACAGAGTAAGGCGGCTAAACAAGTCAAGAATAAATTAAGTCATAAATATTGTACAAAGATGTTAGAAGGAGAATGGGAGTTTGGATGTAATTCTATACGTCCAAAAACCTATAAAAAGCATAAAAAATATAGATTAGCTAGATGGAAACCAGGTAATAAAAATTATACTACTAATAATAAAAAGAAAAAATTTGTTAGAAGAAAAACTTCTAAAAATACTAAAAAACAAATATGTAAATGTTTTATTTGTGATGAAGAAGGTCATATAGCAACAAATTGTCCAAACAAAGGCAAAAATGCTAGGAAAATGATTAAAAATCTTGAAGAACAAGATTTAGAAATATGTTTTAGTGAGGAAATAAATCCTACTGAAATATTGTATGAGTTAATATCGTAAACAGCAGTCCGTCATGATTACGATGAATATATCTTTATGTTAGGAAGTAGTTCTAAAAATAAGTTAGAAGAAATTCCTAATTCTGAACAACAGGATATTAAATTAGGAAATCTAATCGGAGAAGAAACAGACTTTTCTGATGATATAATAGAAAAGATTAATAAAAATCATATTTCTAAAGAAGAAATATATAAAATATCTAAGTTTAAAATTTGGTCACAAAGACTCATAGAAAAAATTAGCGGAAATACAGTTGCTAAAGATACTAAAGGAGGATTAACAGAAATCCCATTATTTACTAAAGAAAAGATAAAACGTCACCCTAATCTGGATTCCTATATTAGGTTTCACCCTAATCTGGCAAAATCTCGTCACCCTATCTCTAGGTGTGCGATCAACTCCGCTTAATTATGCTAGATCTACTCTTAAGTAGGGACTTTTGCTCCTCCACCTAAGCACATTCAACTTGAATCAATATATTAGAAATATCAACACAAGAATTAAGCACACATAATTCATAACAAATCAAGTATTTATCATATGGTTTAGAAAACAATAACAAGATCTGTCTTAGGTTTCATCCCCTTCAGGTATCTAAAGGGTTTAGTTCATAACTATAAAAGAAAACATCTCAGAAGAAAAGATAAAATAAAACATAAGAAATCCCTAAAGCCCCCTGAAGGAATTGAAGGAGAGATCCGCTGTCTTGGGTAGAATTCAGGCTTCTTGAGATGGATCAACTGGCTATCTTCGAGTGATTTCCACAAATTTGACCTTTTCGACTCGGCTCCTTGGCCTCGCTAACTGCCCTCTTTCAGGTAATACTTAAGGGGTTTATATAGGCTTTTGAAATAGGGTTCTTTGCCCCTAAGTATCCAAATCCGAATGAAATTCTTCTTTCCAATGACAGGGACACGGCCATGGCACACGCCCGTGTGAGTGGTCTTTAAGCCGTGTTGGGATTTCTTTAATGAGGCACGGCCGTGTGAATCGGGGTCTGGCCGTGTTCTAGTTGCTCAATGAGGCACAGCCGTGTGGGATTAAGTCCAAGCCATGTCGATTTCTCTCTTGGCCCAGTTTGGTCCGTTTAAAGCCCGTTTCTCGTTCTTTCCATCCTCGGGTGCTTTCCTGAGTATAAAACATGAAAAGAAAGGATTAAGAGCACCTTTTTACATAAATCAAGGGATAAATCTTCCAAGAGTATGCTAAATGTGGGATTAAAATATGTTACTTTTACGGTTTATCACATACCCCCACACTTAATCTTTTGCTTGTCCTCAAGCAAAATTCTCAACTTACAATTAAAACGAACTTTCTATAATTCATAATTCCTGTCAACAATGTCTTATCATAATTCATAGATAATTTATACATGGATATTTTAACTCAAAGAGTCCTAAAGATTCAAACAATATAAGTCATACATTTGTATCACGAAAACGTAGGTGTCTCCCTTTGTCTAAATAATTACCTTTAATTCAAAATCGACAAGGATTGACATCCTCACAAAAGATTCACTCAAATCACTCGAAGTGTTTAAGGTTCAAATTTGAGTACTCAAAAGTTGAACATGAAAAGTTAATCCATAGGTTTTTCTGAAAATCAAATCTCCACCACTGTAAAATGAGATGATAAATAGATCGAAGGGTCTTTGCAGGGTTGTAACGGGGCTAGGTTAAGGGTATGGATATAGGCTGAATTAGAAGGTTAGAATCGAGATTGACCTGATAAATTACCTAACTAGAAAAATGAACTGATCCTAAATAATTACATCAATTGAAAATTTAATAATATGAGCTTTTTCTTCAAGATTTGAAATTTAAACATGTAAGCTCACTTAATTATAAAACTAATAATGAATATACTTCGAATTTTCTTTTAATTTAGAACAAATTAAGTAATAAAGGATAAATTCAACTACTGAAATTATGTAATTAATCAAATCAAATCTTGATATAAGGGTAGTCAAAAAGGAAGGTGATAACAAATACAAGGGGTTTTGGGTTAATATTAGTCGGTGAGTTAATAAAAAAGGTTGTTAGGATTAAACGGGGTTCACTAGGGGTTAATTATGAAGGTAGGATTTTTAGTGGAGTAAGTGGGTTAAAACCTAGGTGCCTTTATCATCTCGGTATATCAAATCATAGATTTGGTCTCAACATGTATAATCAAGGCAAGTTCTAGAATAACAATTCAATGTTGACACACTCATAGTCAAAAGGTGAGCATGAAAAAGGATATATTCTCTATAAGGCTCAAAATCTCACAAAAATTATGGGTGTTTTGATATCATCCTTGTAAATTTCAAATTTCAAGATAACATTCAGATTCAGGTAGACAACCTAAAAATTTTAATTCTAAAAAATTAGACTTATCATACTTGATTCTCTATTATTCTTCAAATTTAATCATCAATGCACAATTAACTATGGCTTACTCAAAAACTTATAAATAACAATCATAAATCATCAGAAATTTCATCCTAATTAGTAATATGAGGAAATTACTTAAGAACAAGATATAATTCAGGAATTTGAGAATAATGAAAAAAGTTAGGCACTTTTACCCCCTACACTGAAGATGTACATTGCCCTCAATGTACAAAGACAGATAATAACAATTAGTAGATAATCAAAAGAGAGGGAGAGAAGTGAAACTTCCTGAATCATGGTTGAATTCCTTGAGTTGGGAGTCTCGAGATATGGTGGCTGCTACCGAGCTCTGCATTTAGATGAAAAAATTGGGAGCTCGTAGGGAATTAGCCAGGAATCATTAAGACACATTTAAAATAAACTAATTATATAAATAAAGACAAGAAAGATAAAGAGATAGAGATATGAAGGAAAATAAACTAAGGCTTAAAGATAAAAGGGCTTGAGAATCCTTATTGGTAGATGGTTCGCGAGGTGGGTGTGACTTCTAAGGCGACGGAGGTGCTGGCGGTGGCGGAAGTGGCATGATTTCAAAGCAGCCTTTTGAACCTAACACTAAGAAACTACACTAAAATAAACTAAATTAAGCATAAGATTGTCAATGAGAGGGAAAATAAAAGAGAAGATAAAAATAAAATAAAACATAAATGGTCTCAAAGATCATTGGCTTGTTGTTTGGATGAAGCAGACGGCATGAACTTATGCATAGGGTTCTCCCTTGAGGAGACTATGCTTGCCTTCTCCCGCTTCTTCGACATGGCTTTGCTGTAGCTCAAGGGTATAGAGAATTGTTATGGGGAGGGGAGAATTCTGAGAAAGGAAGGAAGAAAAAAGATGGGGAGTTGGTAAGAAGAAGGGGAAGGGAGTGTGGGTTTAAATAGAGGTTTGGTTTCTGATGCTCTCCCATGCCCGTGGACCGAGGGCATGTCGATTCACATGGTCGCCTCGCACTGTCGTGTTTTGAGACGTGTTGTTTCACCTATGCCCACGGCCGCATCGCACGGCCGTGGCGCGTTGTCGGTGCCCGCGGGGTGGTGGTTGGAGTCCGTGATTCTAAAATTTGATTTTCTCTGACTCGTACCCTCCCTGCCAAGTCAGTATGGAGATTCTGTACTTCCACACGGCTACAGCCACGGCCGTGTGGCCTGGGAATCTGCGTTTTTGGTTAGTTTACAACTAAGTGTTCAGAAAGAAGAAAAGAAAAGAAAAGAAAAAATGAAAAAAATGTGAAAGTAAATTGGGTTAGTGCTCGGGTTGCCTCTCGAGAAGTGCTCGTTTATAGTCTTAAGCTAGACTTTCCTCGTATTTGCAAAAATCAGGGTGGTTTAAAAGTTTGAATATCTTCCCTCATGCTTTCATTTCTATTTTCACTATAAAGTTTAAGTCGAGAAGCGTTTACCTTAGGAGTGTCGAATGTTGAATTGCTTATCTCGACTGTTCTGTATGGGAAGATATTGCGTACCTCAAGAAGGATTTCTTTGTTTGTGTTCAGGTCTAGTGTGGTGATGCGAGGATCTGCTTTATCTAACAGTACCTGATCTCCTATTTTGAAGTGGTTTGATGTTACTATGAGCTCTTCTAGGGGCTCCTTCGGTTTTACTTCGTGTCGTTCTGGTTTTTCTTTAAATTGTGTTTTCCAATCTTCTAATTTGTCGACCCTAAGGCTTCGTTCCTTATGTAATTCTTCTTTGTTGGCATGTGGTCCATGATTTGGCTCAGGTTTGTTACCTTGTAGTGTTTCCTGTGGTGAAATTTGAACAACTTGGTTATCGACTGAATTTACTTTCTCACCTTCATCAATTATTGTCCTGGCCGAGTCAAGAGCTTGTAAACTGATCGATTCATCACCTACACGAAGTATAAGTTCTCTTGTACCAACATCAATTTTTGTTCTAGCGGTTGCTAAAAAAGGTCTTCCTAAAATTAAGGGAATCGAATTATCCTCATCCATGTCTAAGACAACAAAATCTACTGGGAAAACGAATTTGTCAATTTTTACAAGAACATCTTCGATAATACCCCTAGGAATTCTAACAGTTTTAACAGCTAATTGAATGCTCATCCTAGCTTGTTTGGGTTTCCCTAGACCTAGTTGTTTAAACATTTTATAAGGCATGACATTTATACTTGCCCCTAAATTAGCTAAGGCATTATCAACAGTTAGTTTACCAATTAAACATGAAATTGTAAAACTCCCTAGATCCTTTAGCTTTCGAGGTAGTCTATTCTGTAACATTGCTGAGCATACTGCGTTTAATTCCACATGTGGCTCCTTGTCTAACTTATGCTTGTTTGTCAAGAGTTGTTTTAAAAATTTCCTCGAATTTGGCATCTGTGAAAGAGCTTCAAGAAGAGGTAAGTTAATATGTAATTTCTTTAAAAGTTTAAGAAACTTACCGAACTGTTCCTCTGTATCGTCTCTCTTCATCGCTTCGGGATAAGGAATGCGAGGTTGGTACTTTTTGATTACCGGTTTTGACTTTTCTTATGTTACCTCAACTTTACCTTCCTTTACCTTGTTTTGTTGTATGGGATAGGGTTTATCTAACCCTATACTATTATGAGCTGTGATATCTTGGATTTGCTCCTTTTTGTTAATCTCAGTGTTGCTTGGTAGACGTCCTTGCGGTTGTTCGGAAATCTCTGATCGAATTTCAGAAACTATCTTAGTAACTTGTCCAACTGACTTAGTAAGTTCCTTGACTTGGTTCTCGATCCCTTTGATTGATTCTTGTTGATTATCGAGCGTTGTCTCAGTTTTTTGTAGACGGGTTTCTGTGGCTGCCATGAATTTTGTCAGCATCTCTTTGAGGTTCGGCCTTTTTTCCTGTGGATAGGGCTGAGTTCGAAAATTTTGAGGAGGTTGTTGTCTTTGATTTCCTTGATTTCCTTGACCTCCCCATGAAAAATTTGTGTGGTTCCTCCAACCTGAATTATAATTATTACTATAAGGGTTATTATTAGATCCGAAATTATCACCTATATAGTTCATCTGTTCGCTTTCTGTGCCAGGTTGGTAGGGTGGGTACTCATGATTTGCCATAGTTCCACTTGCGTCGTACTGCATGACTTGATGTACCTGTGAAGAACACAAACTATCAAGCTTTTTATTCATCATTTCTACCTATGTTGATAGCATGGTTACTGCGTCGAGGTTGTAAACCCCGGCTGATTTTTTTGGCTTTGTCCTTGTAACCTGCCACTAATAGTTATTCAGTGACATCTCTTCAATAAACTCATAGGTTGCTTCAGGAGTTCTGTTGTTCAACGTTCCACTGGTGGCTGAATCAATTAGTTGCCTCATTGAGGGGTTTACACTGTTATAGAAGGTTTGGACTTGGAGCCACAAGGGTAGACCATGCTACGGACACCTTCTCAAGAGATCATTGTATCTCTCCCATGCGTCTATAATGTCTCTAAATCCATCTGCACAAAAGAAGAGATATCATTCCGTAATTTGGCCGTTTTGGCCGGTGGGAAATATTTTAATAAAAAAATTTCGGTCATTTGATCCCATGTAGTGATTGACCCTCGTGGTAGCAATTTTAACCACTGTTTGGCTTTATTCCTTAATGAAAAGGGAAATAACCGAAGACGTATGGAATCATCAGAAACACCATTTATTTAGAAGGTATCACAGAACTCTAAAAAATTAGCTATATGAGTATTTGGGTCTTCGTCCTGCAAACCATCAAATTGAACAAATTATTGAATCATTTGTATAGTGTTAGGCTTTAATTCAAAATTATTAGCAGCTATAGCGGGCCTAACAATACTTGATTTTGCTCTTGTTAAATGAGGTTTAGCATAATCATACATAGTGCGTGGAGCATTATTTTCCGCCACATCTTGTGGTGGTGGATTATTCTCGTGCATCCCTTCAGTAGGATTGGGTCTGCCTTCTCGCTCTTCTTCTGTGTAATTTAGGGCTGGCCTAATTTCTCTTGTGATTCCTGCGAGCGGTAGCTTCAATATTACTGTCGTATACTAATGGTCCTTTGGGGTTCCTTCTAGTCATAAACTAGAGGTACCTGCTAGGAAAGAAAGAAAGAAAATTTAGCAAAATTAGAATTTAAATTAAAAATAAAAGTAATTTGCGAAAAATAAAATATAATGGCTAGAGTAATAAAAATAGAGCTTTCTTAATATTTTAGTTCCCATGCAACGGTGCCAAAAACTTGATTGCTGTTTTATCGAGTTTTAAAATTTATAATGAGAATGATCGAACCTGGAAACTAACTATGACAACGATTGAGGAAAATGTACCATCGAACAGTAGTATAGCTTAGGAAAGACCGGATAGTCGAACCCAAAGGAATTAAAAGTACTAATACTAACTTTCTTTTTATTATTTAGCCTAAAATAAGTGAAGTTGTTATTTAATCTAAATTTATCTAACTACTAAGCTAAAGATGCAAAGACAAAAAGAATGAATTGGGGAAATACTTGAGGAAAAACTCAGTTGATTAAGACGATACCCTTAGGAAGAATCCACCTAGACTTCACTTGTTATCTAACACCGAACCAGACGATTTATTCACTTGACTTGATCCGTAAGATTCCCTAAGTTATATGAAACCTTCTCTCGAAGCGAATAACATCTAACCCTAGGTTGATTAATTGAAATCTCTTTCTAATTAAAACCCCTAGAATCGTATCAACTCAATCTATGAATTCCCATATTAGGTTTCACCCTAATCCGGCAAAATCTCGTCACCCTATCTCTAGGCGTACGATCAACTCCGCTTAATTATGCTAGATCTACTCTTAAGCAGGGACTTTTGCTCCTCCACCTAAGCACATTCAACTTGAATCAATATCCCAGAAATATCAACACAAGAATTAAGCACACATAATTAAGAACAAATCAAGTATTTATCATATGGTTCAGAAAACAATAACAAGATCCGTCTTTCGTTTCATCCCCTTCAGGTATCTGAATGGTTTAGTTCATAACGATAAAAGAAAACATCTCAGAAGAAAAGGTAAAACAAAACATATGAAATCCCTAAAACCCTCTGAAGGAATTGAAGGAGAGATCCGCCGTCTTGAGTAGAATTCCGGCTTCTTGAGATGGATCAACTGGCTATCTTTGAGTGATTTCCACAAATCTGACCTTTTTGGCTTGGTGCCTTGGCCTAGCTAACCGCCCTTTTTCAGGTAATACTTAGAGGGTTTATATAGGCTTTTGAAATAGGTTTCTTTGCCCCTAAGTATCCAAATCCGAATGAAATTATTCTTTCCAGTGACAGGGACACGGCCATGGCACACGCCTGTGTGAGTGGTCTTTAAGCCGTGTTCAAATTTCTTTAATGAGGCACGGTTGTGTGAATCAGGGTTTGGCCGTGTTCTAGTTGCTCAATGAGGCATGGACGTGTGGGATTAAGTCCAGGCCGTGTCAATTTCTCTCTTGGCCCAGTTTGGTCCGTTTAAAGCCCGTTTCTCGTTCTTTCCATCCTTGGGTGTTTTCTTGAGTATAAAACATGAAAAGAAAGGATTAAGAGCACCTGTTTACATAAATCAAGGGATAAATCATCCAAGAGTATGCTAAATGTGGGATTAAAATATGTTACTTTTATGGTTTATCATAATACCTAAGGAAGAATCCACCTAGACTTCACTTATTACTTTTGATTCATGCGATTTATTCACTCGGCTTAATCCGTAGAAATCCCTAAATTATATTAATACCTCTTTCGAGGCTACTAACAACTGACTCTAGGTTGATTAATTGAAATCTCTTTCTAATTAAAACCCCTATTGTCGCATTAACTCGATCTATGGATTCCCTTATTAGGTTTGACAATAATTCGACAAATTTTCGTCGCCCTATTTCTAGGGTTGCAATCAACTCGCTTAATTGTGTTAATCTACTTTTAAACAGGGACTTTTGCTCCACTGAATAAGCACATTCGACTTTGAACCAATAACCTGAATTATCAAAACAAGAATAAGAACTCACAATTAAGAATCAGCATAAGTATTTATCTCATAAATCAAATAATAATAAGGTCTGTCTTAGGTTTCATCCCCTCAGGTATTTGAGGGATTTAGTTCATACTAAAAGAGGGAAACATCATAAAAAAGGAAAAAAAACAAAACATAAGAAAACCCAAAAACTTCTAAAGAACTTGATGGGAGATCCTCAGTCTTAATAGAGATCCTTCTCCAAAGTCATTTCTGACGGTTTGTCTTTGAGTATTTTCTCCTTCTACTCGGCGTCTATTCGACGTCCTGTCAAACTCCCCTTTAGGTTGCCCCCTAGGGTGTTTATATAGGCTTTCGAGATGCCTTACTTGGCCCACAAGTATCCTAATCCGAATAGAATTCATCCTAGGGTCGGCAGGGACACGCCCGTGGTCTATAGCCTAGGCCGTGTTCGATCCAGCTTGCCACACACGGCCATGCGGTCCGCCGGTGTGTAGTGGTCCAGGCCGTATAGGCCTATTTTGTCCCTTTTTGGCCTGTTTCTTGTTCTTTTCGATTTCCTAAGCTCTCCTAAGTATAAAATATGAGATTAAAAGATTAAGAGCATCATATTCATCAAATTCAATAGAAACTCATCCGAAATTAAGCCAAGTATGGGGTTAAAATATGTATAAATTATGGTTTATAAAGGATCCCCACACTTAAGCCTTTGCTTGTCCTCAAGCAAAATCCTCAACTCACAATTAAAATTTACTTTCTCATTTATAATCCTTATCAATAATGTTTCATCATAATTCATGGATAATTCATACATTGATAATTTAACTAAAAGAGTCCTAAAGATTCGAACAATCTAAGTCATAAATTTTATAGCACGAAAATATAGGTGTTTCCCCTTACTTAAATAATTACCTCTAATTCAAAACCGACAAGAATTGACATCTTCACTAAAGATTAATTCAAATCACTCAAGGTGTTTAAGGTTCAAATTAAGCACTCAAAAGTCAACATGAAGAGTTAATCCCATAGGCTTGCATGAAAATCAAATCTCCACCACTATCAAATGAGATGATACATAAATCAAAAGGTCTTTAAAGGGTTGTAATAGGGGTTGGGTTAAAGGTGTGGGTATAGGCTGAATTAGAAGGTTAGAATCGAGATTGAATTGACAAATTACCTAACTAGAAACAATGAACTGATAATGAATAATTACATTAATAACATGAGCTTCTTCTAAATATGTGAATTTAACTGTTTAAGCTCATAAAACTTAGAATCAATGATGAATAACTCTTTTTTTTTTTTTAAGAATAAGCACAATAAAGAACTTAACAATGGAAATAGAGAAAAAAATAATTAGGCAACTGCTCAAATCAAATCTCGACAAAAAGGACGTTAAAAGATTAGGGGAAGTAAAAATTTGGTTTTGAGTTAATATTAATGGGTGAGTCAAGAAAAACGGTTTATTAGGATCAAAGTGGTTAACTAGGGGTTAATTATGGAGGTAGGCTTTTTGATGGATTAAGTGGGTTAGAACCTAGGTGCCTTTATCATCTCAGTATATCAAATCAAAAAGTGTGGTCTCGACATGTATAATCGAAGCAAGTTCTAGAATAACAAATCAATATTGACACACTCATAATCAATAAAGTGAGCAAGAAAATATGTGCTCTAAAAAGCTCAAAATCTTACAAAAATTATGGTTTTTGATGTCAACCTTGTGAATTTCAAACTTCAAAATAATATTTAAGATTAGGGAAACAACCTAAAAATTTTTAATTCTAAAAATAGACTTATCATGCTTGATTCTCTAATATCTTAAAGTTTAAATCATCAATGCACAATTACCTATGACTTAATCCAAAACATATTAATGAAAATCATAAATCAATAGAAGTTTCATTCTAATAGTAAATATGAGAACATTACTCTAAGAACAAGATATAATCCAGGGATTTTCTGGTAATGAAATCAATAACCTCCCCACACTTAAGATATACATTGTCCTCAATGTACAAAGATGGATAATAACAATAAATTTAGAAATCATAAGAGAGGGAGAGAAGTGAAACTTCCTGAATTGTAGATGAAATCCTTAGAAAATATCCAATGATGAACATGATCACTAGGCAGAGGTGAAGGTGGGGGAGAATACTCCGATGGTGTGTTCGTTCCTTTAGTGGCACTTTGAACCTTTGTAAACTGCAAAGTCATCAGTAAATTTTTAGGGAGTTCTATTTAGTGGACATTGTTATATTTACTCGAGAATTAGACAACCGGAGATAAAAGAAATCAAACTATACTAATAAAAGTTTTAAACAAGAAAGGTAAAGATTTGAACAAACAAATGAAAATAAAAATTAAAGTCAAATAGAAATAAAAGTAAAAATAAAAATAAAAATAGAGGGACTCAAAGGTCCTCATCATCGGTTGCATCGCGAGGTGGTGGTGGCGGCGATATGTGAAAGTGATGGAAAATCTGCTGAAGAGTCGCTTCGATGCCGTCAAATCTCGAGCGGTGTCATTAAATTGTTGAGTACAGTAATACTCGAACCGAGTGAGGCGTTCAGAGATGTCTGAAAGTGAAGTAGCCGCATGAACTGGCCGGCGAGGGGGGTGTGGTGCCGAAGGTGGCTCCTCGTGCTGTGGAGGGATATCATCAGTAATGTCTTCTGGGTCGTCGATGGCTAGTGATAGCCTATACTGGGAGGATCGAACCCACGGCGGCGCTCAATCATCCTCATGTGGAGCATCGTCTAGATGGGGTGTGGGGATATTTGTCCTATCAATGTGAGTGAGGAGGACTGAGCGGCGGTGTTGAGGAGCCCATAATACCGAGCTAAACGTGTGATGGAGGGATCCATTGAGATGACCCCTCCCCTATGCCGCTCCGTCTGATGTTGAATGGCACGAGCTATAAAGTAGGCTAAATCGAAGACGTGCCCGTTCGCCATGCACCATAGGAAGTAGGCGTCGTGAGTGTTGACGACGCTGGTGCTCTCTCGCCTTCGAGCGACTGGGGTCATAGGTGGCCGAGACGGGGGCTAAGGCTCTCCAACATTTAGATAGGGAGTTATGGATGTGGCGCTGGAGGTTCACGAGATCATTGTTCTCCATGAATTCGTCGGTATAGAGTCCAAAGGCGGCCCTAAACTGTGGGACACTAAGCTCACGTACAATGCCTCTGAGACAGAATTGGATTGTGCCGGGGTCATCCTGTTACGTCATTACCGTCTAAAGGTGGAATGCGTAATAGAGCTCCGAAGTGAGCTCTAGGTATGTGGGCTCGACGATCTCGAAGAACTAACCCCATGGGTCGGTAGTTAGGAGGGCCCAGATGTCGTCGGCTAGTTGGACTGCTCCAAAGTGGCCCAATCAATGCACCTCCCCAGGCCGAGGGGTCGTGCGCGAAGTATCTGAAAAAGATCCTCCTGGGATCCTGGAGGAAACCGTAGGAATGGATGGCGCACGTTAGCGGAGACGCTTAAGGTGGTCCCACCGAATCCCTTCCGCTTTTTAGCGGTAGGGACAGCGGTCTTTTTCCCACGTGGGGGAGTAATTATGTACCTGAAGAAAAATATGAGTTCCTGTGAATTAAATAATTATGCTAGCCAAACAATAGTTCATCAAATAGAATGAAATGTAAATACTAGTATGAATGAAAAACAAGGTTAACATTATTAGCAATGGAATTTGAAAATGAAAATAAAATCCACTAAATTGACAAGATTCCTATAAAACCAATGAAATCCAACTAATCTCAAACTATCAAGAAAATTATTGCATTTGAAATAAGAATTCAAACAGTAATAATAATGAAAATAAAATTAAGCACAAAGAATAGAAACATATAAATAATGAAGAACGAATGAAATGAGCAGCAATAGTGAAAAATTGTGAACCGATGAGGGTGGTGGCATGTCGGTGTTGCACGAGCGTGGTGCTCGAGCACGGACGTGGTCTGCGTGTTGTGTACGTGGAGAGGAAAAGGGTGGGGAGGGGAAAGGAAAAATGAGGGAAAAAGGGAAGAAAAGAAAGTGAAGGGAGGAAATGAGATGTTCGATGGTGGCCGGAAAAGGGAGGAGGGGGTGCTTGGGTGAAAACGGCTAGGGTTTGGGGAGGAGAAGATGAATAGTGAGGGGTTTTATATAGGAAGTGGAGCACACAGCTAGTGGCCACGCCCATGGGGTCTTTATTTAGCCCATGTGATTCGTGAATTTAAGCTTTGGGGGCATCTGAGCCTTGTCCCACGCCAGTGTCCCATACGCATGTTGTATGATACGGCCGAATCGCACGGTCGTGTACTGCTTCGTTCGCTTCTCCCACGCCTGTGTAGATGGTCATACACCCGTGTTCGTTAATCAGTGTTGACCACGGCCTTGAGGCACGGGCGTGTCGCACCCTCGTGTCATTTACTCAGTGTTGTCCACGGCTTTGAGGCACGGGCGTGTCGCACACCCATGTCATTTACTCAGTATTGGCCACGGCTGCATCGCACCTTTTATCGCAGCCCGTGTTGAGGAAAAGTTTTTTTCCTTGGCTCGCATGGCCTCCGCCACGCATATTGTAACACCCTTAACCCGTATCCATCATCGGATTAGGGTTATGAGGCATTACTGAACATAACACAACCCAATACATGCATACAATTTCTTTTTATGCTTCGTATAATAATATCATTTAGACATTTATACTATTCAAATTTCGAAAGTTAATATTCGTATAATCATATCATTAGCAAATTAAAATTCCATTCAATCACATAATGGTACATAATATATATATTACATATATTAAAGCAAATGTTTCATTTCCTGAGTACTAAACAGATTACAAAGAATAATTCATACTATTCAGCTTAATTTCATTTATCACAATAGGCATGAAAATTTTTCACAAAATGGATAAATACATCTTTTAAACATCATGATCTTAAGTGCACTTAACATTATCATATATGAACTTTTAGTAACTCAATTACCAAACTAAACGTATCCCGAATTTCACTTTCAAAATCACATTTTAACATCATTAATTCATCTGCACAAAGAACTTTTAATTCAATCATCAATCAGTCTCAACATTTGTACAAATTCTCTACTCATTAATAAAGAAACTAGTCTATTATATTCGCCAAATATCGAACATATCATAAACATATATTTATATTTGTTACACATAAGGGTAACTGAATATAAACATGCATTGTATCTTAAATCATGCCTCACAAATTAACCAAAACCAATACACACATATATAACAAAAAAAATTACTTATCCAGCACTTAACATGCATTAACCTATATATAAATTCATCATTTTTCATTCAAATCCTAACCACATCATTCAATCAAGCCGATCATGAAACATATTCAATAATTATCAATTAACAGCCAATCCTAATAAACTAATATGTAATCAAACATATATTTACTTTTATATTTCATTATCAAGTTATACTATACCTAGTACTTACCCTTTTTTTTTTATGCTGAATCTTATAACCACATATCAAAAACATGTATATACCAAAAACATACTTTCAAAATAGTTAAGTCATGACCATATACGAACAACTTAAACCTTACAACCAAGCCATTTTTGCATGGCTATGTATATTTACAAGTCCCGAAAAAATCAAGCATTTCAACTAGACTGTACATGCCATAAGTTCAATTTCAAACTTAACAAAATACCGAAAACAGTCGATAGTGTGATAGACTTTGCTGACGATCCCTGAGCTCGTAACGTGAATCCAAAATCTATAAAACAGAGGTAAACAAAAACACACACAAAGTAAGCTATTTAAGCTTAGTAAGTCAAAAGCGAAATAAAATCAACCAATTAGCAAAATCAAATATGCAAAGTTATATCAAGTAGTAAATTATATACAATCTCAATTAGTTACTCAAATTTCAATATCAAAGTCACACAATATACCCTTTGGCCGAATACACATAGCTGAAAAATTATACATATTTCACATATTAATACATTAACCTTTGTACAATGAACTAAACATATAACTTACCTTTCCCTTCATAACAAGTTTATATACGTATCTGAATTCTTTTAGTTTGAATTTCACATTTGGCCTTCACTTACACATGCCCGTTGAACCATTCGAAATTAAAAAGGATACGCGGATAGTCGGAAGCTCGTACAATGCCAATGTCCCAGACGTGGTCTTACATGTAATCACATATCGATGCCACTGTCCCTGACAGAGTCTTACACGTAAACACAAATCGATGCCAACGTCCCAGACGTGGTCTTACTCGGTAACACATAAAGGATATCCTATGTCATCGATCGTTGTTTTGTCAAGTCTTAAAATTTATAAAAAGAATGATCGAACCTGGAAACTAACTCTGACAACGATTTAAGGCAAGTGCACCTATCGAACAGTGGTATAGCTTAGGCAAGACCAGATTGTCGAATCCCCAAGGAACTAAAAGTACTAATACTAACTTTCTTTTTATTATTTAGCCTAAAATAAAGTGAAGTTGTTGTTTAATTTAAATTTATCTAACTACTAAGCTAAAGACGCAAAGACAAAAAGAATAAATTGGGGAATACTGTTGGAAAAACTCAGTCGATTGAGATGATACCCTTAGGAAGAATCCACCTAGACTTCACTTGTTATCTAACACTGAACTAGACGACTTATTCACTTGACTTGATCCGTAAGACTCCCTAGTTATATTAAACCCTCTCTCGAGGCGAATAACGTCTAACCCTAGGTTGATTAATTGAAATCTCTTTCTAATTAAAACCCCTAGAATTGCATTAACTCAATCTATGGACTCCCATATTAGGTTTCACCCTAATCTGGCAAAATCTCGTCACCCCATCTCTAGGCATGCGATCAACTTCGCTTAACTATGCTAGATCTGCTCTTAAGCCGGGACTTTTGCTCCACCACCTAAGCACATCATACTTGAATCAATATCCCAAAAATATTAACACAAGAATTAAGCACACATAATTAAGAATAAATCAAGTATTTATCATATAGTTCAGAAAACAATAACCAGATCCGTCTTAGGTTTCATCCCCTTCAGGTATCTAAAGGGTTTAGTTCATAACTAAAAAAGAAAACATCTCAGAAGAAAAGATAAAACAAAACATATGAAATCCCTAAAACTCCCTGAAGGAATTGAAGGAGAGATCCGTTAGGATTCCGGCTTCTTGAGATGGATCAACTGGCTATCCTCGAGTGCTTTCCTACAAATCTAACCTTTCTGGCTCGGCTCCTTAGCCTAGCTGACGCCCCCTTTTAGGTAACACTTAGGGGGTTTATATAGGCTTTCGAAATATGTTTCTTTGCCCCTAAGTATCCAAATCCGAGTGAAATTATTCTTTGCCACGACAGGGACACAGGCATGGCACACGCCCGTGTGAGTCATCTTTAAGCCGTGTTCGGGTTTCTTTAATGAGGTACGGCCGTGTGTATCGGGGTCAGGACATGTTCTAGTTGCTCAATGAGGCACGGCCGTGTGGGCTTAAGTCCAGGCCGTGTCGATTTCGTGAGTTGGCCCAATTTGGTCCGTTTTAGGCCCGTTTCTCTTTTTTTCCATCCTCGGGTGCTTTCTTGAGTATAAGACATGAAAAGAAAGGATTAAGAGAACCTTTTTACATAAATCAGAGAATAAATCATCCAAAAGTATGCTAAATGTGGGATTAAAATATGTTACTTTTACGGTTTATCACATACCCCCACACTTAAGCTTTTGCTGTCCTCAAGCAAAATTCTCAACTTACAATTAAAATAAATTTTCCATAATTCATTATTCCTATCAACAATGTCTTATCATAATTCATAGATAATTTATACATGGATAATTTTAACTCAAAGAGTCTTAAAGATTCAAACAATATAAGTCATACATTTGTATCACGAAAACGTAGGTGTCTCCCTTTGTCTAAATAATTACCTTTAAAATATGCTAAATATGGGATTAAAATATGTTACTTTTACGGTTTATCAGTCATGACATATGTATCCTATCTATTCCTAAGGTTCGTACAGGGCTTACAGACTTCGAATCTCGGTCAAATCAAGCTCGGAATTTATTCAATTTTACATACCCACATTTGGCCATATGCAAAATAAATTCAAATAATTTAATTCATTTCATAACTAATACATATTCATTGTTATATCAACATTTAAATGCTAATTGACTTACCACGGATGTCGTCGACTATTAAATCGACTACTCGACCACTTTCGTCTTTCCCTGATCAAATTCTGATTTCTTTAATTCTTGATATAAACATATTCAAATTAAGCTTATTTAAACACCATTACACTCAATTTAGCGTAAAAACACGTAAATGGGCAAATTACAATTTTGCCCCTAACATTTCACACTTTTTACAATTTAGTCCTTTTTGCGCAAAATACAAAATACACAAAATTTGACTATACTCCTTAAGGGCCAAATATTCCTAGTGTCCATACAAGCCCACACATTTCATTTATTTCACATTTTAGTCCTTTAAAAATTTATTTTTACAATTTAGTAATTACTCAATTTCATCAAAAATTCAAAGACAAAACTTATTAATCTAATATATATTTTATATTTCACTACCAGACATAAAAAACTACAAGGTACCATCAATGGCAAAACACAAAATCATCATCACAATAAAAAATTAAAGCATGGGTTTTGTTCATTTCTAAGCAACGATCTCAAAAACGTAAAAATTATCAAAAACCGAACAACTAACATACCTTAATCAAGCTTCAATTTGCCGAAACTTTCCTAGGTTTTCTTTCTTCTTCTTAAGCACACAATCAGCTAACAATAAAAGATGGAGAAGATGGATTTGTTTTATGTTTTTTTAACATATATTATAAATTATAAATAGTTTACTATTTTAACCTTTTAATGTTTTAATTACAAAACATAATAATATGGACAAAGTTATCCTATGCCACCCACTATCTTCTAAAATGGGCTAATTTCCCTTTAAGGATCCCATATTAAAAAGCCACTATCAGATTAGCACTTTACACTTTAATTTGTAACTTTTACATTTTACGCGATTAAGTCCTTTTATTTAATCGGACAACTAAATGACAAAATTAAGTCACGAAACTTTAACACAAACAAATTCACACATAATAAACATGAAAAATAATTTTAAAATATTTTTCAGACTCGGATTTGTGGTCCTGGAACCACTTTTCTAATTAGGATCAAAATCGAGTTATTACACCTATTTTTCTTCTCGTGGCTTTCACACGGCCTCGGCCACGCCCTTGTGCTATGCCGTGTGGATGAGAAATCATGTGTCTGTTAAATTGGTTAGTTCTTAGTTAGATGCTAAAACCAAAAATATGGATGTTAGTGAGATTAGTGCTCGGGTTGCCTCCCGAGAAGCGCTCATTTAAAGTCTTAAGATAGACTTACCCTGTTCTCATTCCTAAATGAAGGTTCATGGAGCTGAAGCTCCTCTCTCATACCCCTAAAATCTTCACCATTATAAATTTTCAGTCGCTAACCATTTACCTTGAATGTGTCATAAGTCGGATGAGTTACCTCGATTGTGCCATAGGGAAAAATAGTTTTGATTACGAATGGACCTGACCATTTTGATTTCAGCTTTCTGAGAAACAATTTGAGCCTTGAATTGTATAGTAGAACTAGATCTCCTTCTTCAAATTGCTTTGGTTGCTTTAAACGGGCATCATGGCGTCGCTTTGTTGCCTCCTTATATAGACGTAAGTTCTCATAGGCATTAGCTCACCACTCATCTAGCTCGTTCAACTGCATCATTCTTTTCTCACCTGCAAGTTTAAGATCGTAATTTAAGAATTTTATAGCCCAAAAAGCTTTGTGCTCTAATTCAAATGGTATATGACAACGTTTTCCGTAAACAAGTCTATATGGGGATGTTCTTTTGGGAGTTTTAAAAGCGGTTCTATAGGCCCATAAAGAATCATCTACTTTTAATTCCCAATCCTTCCTGTTTGATTCTACAGTTTTCTCTAGAATACGCTTAAGCTCTCGATTTGCTACTTTCACTTGTCTACTGGTTTGAGGGTGATAAGGGGTAGCTGTTCTGTGGTGTACTCCATATTTCTTTAAGACTTTATCAAATTGAGTAGTACAAAAATGAGTACCCCTATCACTAATAATTGCTCTGGGCGTTCCAAAACGAGAGAAGAGTTTCTTAAGAAATCTTACTACCACTCTAGCATCATTAGTAGGTAAAGCTTGAGCTTCCATCTATTTTGACATGTAATCCACTGCTACTAAGATGTATTTATTCCCAAATGAACTAGGGAATGGAGCCATAAAATCAATACCCCATACATCGAATATTTCACAAGATAGCATATACGTTTGAGGCATTTTATCGCGTTTAGAGATATAACCTGTTCTCTGACATCTATCACAATAAGCAACATACCTGTTAGCATCTTTGAACATAGTGGGCCAATAAAAACCTGATTCAAGCGTTTTTTCTGCTATCCTAATCCCGCTATAGTGTCCTCCTGAAGGTCCTGAATGACAAAGTTCTAGGATTTTGCTCGCTTCTACCTTTGTAACACATCTCCGAATTACCTGATCTGCACATATACAGAAAAGAAAAGGGTCCTCCCAAAAATAGTTTTTTGCATTAGCAAAGAATCTCTTCTTTTGATGATGTGTTGACCTTTTTGGTAGGATGTTAGTAGCGAAGTAATTTGCAATGTCTGCAAACTAAGGTACCTCGAAGTTAGTTATAGCAAATAGTTGTTCTTCAGGAAATGAGTCATTTATCTCACTCTCATCGACTTCTTTGATATGTGGATTTTCAAGCTTAGAAAGATGATCTGCCGTAAGATTTTCAGCTCCTTTCTTATCTTGAATTTCCAAATCAAGTTCATGTAAGAGTAAAATCCATCTTATGAGTCGAGGTTTTGCATCAGATTTAGTTAAAAGATAATGAAGAGCTGAATGGTCAGTGTAAAAGATAACTTTAGATAATATCAAATACTGTCTAAATTTATCAAATGCAAAAACCACGGCTAGCAATTCTTTTTCTGTGGTGGTGTAATTTTCTGTGCGGCCGTCAATGTTTTGCTAGCATAATAAATCGACTGAAAATGCTTGTCTCTTTGCTGTCCCAAAACTGCACCTACTGCAAAGTCACTCGCATCACACATTAGTTCAAAGGGTAAATTCCAATCAGGTGCATTTATAATTGGAGCATTTATTAATTTATTTTTGAGGGTATTAAATGCATCTAAACATTCCTGATCAAAATCGAAAGGCACATCTTTTTCTAGTAGAATAGCCTTAATTGAACTAGGAGGAGGTAATTTTTCAATGGTTTCAATTTTTTCTTTATCAACCTCAATCCCTTTACTAAAAATTTTGTGGCCTAACACAATCCCTTCTCGAACCATAAAGTGACACTTTTCTCAATTAAGCACAAGGATCGTTTCCTCACATCTCATTAGAACTCTTTTTAAATTTTTAAGGCAAAGATGGAAAGAATTACCAAATACAAAAAGTCATCCATAAATACCTCCATAATATCTTCCACGAATTCATCAAAGATGGCTAGGATGCAGTGCTGAAAAGTAGCAGGAGCATTACATAATCCAAAAGGCATTCTACGATAAGCAAACATACCGTATGGACATGTAAATGTTGTCTTTTCTTGATCTTCAAGGGCTATTGGGATATGGAAGTAGCCAGAAAGTCCGTCTAGGAAGCAGTAGTACATATGCCCAAATAATGTTTCTAACATCTGATCAATAAAGGGTAAAGGGAAGTGATCTTTTCTCGTGGCATCATTCAACTTCCTATAGTCAATACAGACTCTCCAACCTGTGACTGTTCTTGTAGGAATCAATTCATTCTTTTCATTAGCTACAACAGTCATGCCTCCTTTCTTTTGAACAACCTGCACAAGACTCACCCAAGTACAGTCAGAAATAGGATAAATAACTCCAGCATCTAGAAATTTAATTACCTCAGCTTTAACAACCTCTTTCATGTTGGGATTCAATCGTCTTTAAAGTTGCACACATGTTTTATATTCATCTTCCATTAAAACTTTGTAAGTGCAAAATGATGGACTTATCCATTTAATGTCAGAAATTTTCCAAGCTATGGCTCTTTTATGCTCCTTTAGTACCTGCAGCAACTCATTTTTCTCTTTGGGTTCCAGTTCTGAAGAGATGATTACTGGAAGTGTAAAGTTATCTCCGAGGAATGCGTATTCTAAGTGATTTGGTAACTGTTTTAATTACAATTTAAGAGGTTCTTCAATAGAGGGTTTTTGTTTTAGTTCGTCGTTTATTTTAATGCCCTCGTCTTTCTTTTGTCTAGGGGAAGATGTATTAGAATTTAACTCATTGGTATTATCGTTTGCCCCCTAACCTTGGGTAAGACATAGTTCCAATGTGTCGTCATGTAAGATTTCCTGCAAAGAATCTTGAATAAAATGATCAATGGCATCAATAAAATAATAGGAATCATCTTGCTCTCTAGAATATCGCATAGCATCGTAAATTTGAAAAATAATTTCCTCGTCGCCTACCCTTAGCACAAGTTTACCATCACCTACATCAATAACAGCCCTAGCAGTAGCTAAAAAGGGGTGTCCCAAAATTAAAGGCACCTCAACATCCTCATCCATGTCAAGCACAACAAAATCAACAGGGAATATAAATTTCTCAACTTTTACCAGAATATCTTCAATAATTCTCCTAGGATAATTAATAGATCTGTTAGCTTATTGAATACTCATCGTAGTCGATTTTGGTTCTTCAAGACAAAGCTGCTTGAACATTTTATAAGGCATTAAGTTAATACTGGCACCTAAATCAGTTAGTGCTTTCTCAATGTTTAAACTACCAATTAAACAGGGAATAGTGAAACTTCCTGGACCTTTTAATTTGGTTGGTAGCTTATTTTGGAGAATAGCTGAACATTCCTTATTAAGTTCCACGGTTGATATCTCTTCAAACTTCCTTTTATTTGTTAGAAGCTCTTTTAGGAATTTTGCGTATGTTGGCATCTGCGAAATAGCTTCAACAAAAGGTAAGTTAATATGTAACTGTTTAAAAAGTTCAAGAAATTTATCGTATTGTGTGTCTAAGCGATCTTTCTTCAACTTTGTCGAATACGGGATCGGTGGTTTATATTCTTCACGTACCAGTGTTACATTCTCGACTTCCTCACCTTTTTCCTTATTAGTTTCTTGCGGCATCTTCCTTTCTGCTTCAACCAATACATTCCCATTCCTTAATGTTACTGCCTGTACTTGCTCTTGTGGGTTAGGGTCGATATAATTAGGTAAACGACTTGGTTGCCTTTCAAAAACTAACTTGGTCAGTTGTCCTAGTTGATTTTTAAGCCATTGAATTAATGTTTGCTAATTATTCAACGTCGTTTTGGTATTTTGAAAATGAGTTTCTGATGCTGAAATAAACTTTGCCAGCATATCCTCAAGGTTCGGCTTTTTCTCTTATGGGTAAGGTTGCTGTTGAAAGCCTGGAGGGGGTTGTTGTCTCTGATTTCCTTGGCCACCCCATGAGAAGTTGGGGTGGTTCCTCCAACCTGGATTATAAGTGTTACTATAAGGGTTATTTTGAGGTCTAGAATTGTTACCCATATAGTTCATCTGTTCGCTTTCTATGCCATGGTTGTAGTGTGGATATTCTGTGTTGTTCGTCCCTCCTTCATTCGTATCGTACCGCATAACTGGATGTACCTGCGAAGGACCATACAAACCATCGATCTTTTTATTTAAAAGCTCTACCTGATTTGATAGCATGGTCACTACGTCGAGGTTGAAAACACTGGCGGCTTTTGTTAGCCTTGTCCTTGTAACTTGCCACTGATAGTTATTTAGTGACATCTCCTCTATAAACTTATAAGCCGCTTCAGGGGTTTTGTTATTTAGGGTTCCACCGGTGGCTGAATCACACCGTTGTAAAAGGTTTGAACCTGTAGCCACAAGGGTAACCCATTGAAACACCCTACACCCGGTCCACGAGCCTGAACCGGATCTGGTATGTTCCTTAAGAAAAACGGTTTTGAAATTCTTGGTTACTTAGAGAAAGTTTGTGTAATTTTGAGAAAAATATTGGCTTGGGTTGCGCTTAGATTGGAAGCCCACTTGCCTTACTTAAAAAAAAATATTTACTTAAGCTTAAATATAAAATAGTTCATAGCATAGTAGTTAAAGAAAATAAAAGTAACTGAATAAAACTATGGCCTTTTCGGCCTTATTACATCAATAATTCCCAAACTTAAAAAAAAAACTTAAAATATTTAATAGAAATAAAGTCCTAAATTTAAAAATCCTTTCTTGCTGTGCATGGCCACCTTTAGCTCCTGCCGACCCGGTCCATTATTGCTCATTACCTGAAAAATAGTCCCACAAAGGGGTGAGTCAACAGACTCAATGTGTACACAAACTAACAATCAACAAATTCAGGCATACATGTTCATATCGAAGACATATTCATATAAAAAATGATGCAACCCAAACCCAAGCCTTGTTATCCATCCGCTACACACCACCCGTACACGCCAATCACACACCGTGGGGACTACTAAGTCAACCTCCATCCGCTACACACCATCGAAGGCGTCACATACGACGGCGTCATCGCCATATATAATTTGTGTCATTAGACACCATATTCGAATAATGTAACCGGTTACCAAATTCGGATAATGTAACCGAAGTTACCATATTCAAATTATGTGACCGTAGTCACCATATTCCGCTAGTGAGACCGAGTCAACACCTTCTTCCCTTTGACATATATCCCAAAATGCCACACATATTATTATATCATGCATAACATTCTTATTTCTCATTCATGTTACTATTCACATGTTCAAAATATATCATATTCGTAATCCTATCGTAGTAGGAAACGTGCACTGGTACTCTTTACCACATTTGTGGTACTTAGCCACATTCACATTCTTATACATATTCATATATTAAAATAATTATTACCATAAGATATTGAAAGTTAGTGTGAGTACACACTGATTTGCTTAATAGGTTACTTGATATCCCAAGAAATCGATCTGTTGCTTTAGATCTCAATCCCTATATTCGGCCAAATTATTTAAACACATAAATAAACCTTTTTGACCTTAAAACCAAATCCTAGTAGGATTTGTATTTCTAAAGAATAAACCTTGGCGATTGGATCTATGGACTTACCTTAAAATTTCCAAATCCAGAATGTAATCCTTGCCTTGTATGTCCATTTAAATTCTTATAGTTTTATGTTAGACTTAAATCTCACATATAATCCATAACTTTGACCAAATATGTGTAGATCTTACCTTAGATTCTTGAATCCCGAATGATCTCTTCCTTGTAGTTGATAGCACTAGAAATCCCAAACACTCCTTATAGTTTCAGCCACAAAAATAATAACATTAGCCTCTATGTTTGACTTAAAGAGAGAATAATCGATAACCACAAGATTCTTACCTTTTGAATTCGACGGATCTTTCCCGACACCGCTTCAAAGATTCGGCTTTGGCGAGAATTTGACTTTTGATGCTATGAAGAATTCGGCTAGGTTGGATTGTGTTTTTGGTTTTGAAAAAAGAAGAAAAGAAAAAGAGAGAGAGGCTAGGGAATTCGGCTAGACAAAAGAAAAGAGAAGAGAACCCTAAAAATTTCTACGAGAGATGAGGAGGAAGCAAAATTGATGAGTAGCCCTCCTGCCTTCCTTTTATAGCCAAAAATTATCACTAGGGAGTCCCTTACTTGGCCACCACTCCTCTATCTGGTAGCTTTATCTTTTATTTATCATAAATAAAAGAGTTTAATCCATTATTTAACTCCTCTGAATAATCCTAAAAAAATCCTCTATTATCTTCATAAATTGCCGAATTTTAAAGGGATTTAAACTCCATTTTTTCTAGAAGCCTTGCCGTCCACTCTTAGCCTTCTGGAAGCAAAAATAAAACTTCATTTATTTGCTTCCTTGTGACTCGAACCAGGGCCCATGCCTCTTGCACATGGCGACATTTCCATAGGCCCTAAGTGCCATCTTCAGGCCACTTTTTCTAGCCCGTTTGTGTGTCAAATTTCACCAACTTTTTCTTTTAGGGCCTCCTTGCCCTAATTTCCTATTTTAAACTTTAAAATTTGACATTTCTGCATCATTTCTAAGTTTCCTAAAATTTTCGATCGGCTCTGTTTACTTGCCATTT
Source organism: Gossypium bickii (assembly GCA_025503065.1). Taxonomy (NCBI): domain Eukaryota; kingdom Viridiplantae; phylum Streptophyta; class Magnoliopsida; order Malvales; family Malvaceae; genus Gossypium; species Gossypium bickii. Next base: position 23,471,991 of record CP106715.1, read on the forward strand.
TCTTACATTTCCAAGTTTCCTAAAATGTATACTTTCCATTTTTGGATCATTTCCATTTTCATTTCTTAGTTTCCAAAAATGTGTACTTTCCATTTTTGAACCATTTCCTTACATTTCTGGGTTTCCTAAAATGTTTATGTCCTAATGCATTTCCAGGTTTCCAAAAATGTTCGGGTTTCCAAAATGTTCATTTCCATTTCCATGCATTTTCATACATTTCGAGTTTCCAAAAATATCAAAAATTTATTCATAATGCTTAAGACTTGTCATTTCATACAATTAAACCGAAAATGCATAGGCCCTTTCCAGGATGTTACGATTCTACCCCTTTAAACAAAATTTCGTCCTCGAAATTTTCTAACTAAACAACTGAGGGTATTGCTGTCGCATTGTCTCTTCTGACTCCCACGAAGCTTCTTCCGATCCATGGTTGCGCCATAACACCTTGACTAGAGGTACTGAATTCCTCCGTAGTACTTTCACATCACTTTCCAAGATTCGAATCGGCTCTTCCTCGTAGGATAGATCTGGCCTTAGCTCCACTTCTTCAACAGGTACCACATGAGACGGATCCGATCGATAGCGACGTAGCATGGATACATGGAATACGTCGTGCATTTGCTACAATTCTGGTGGCAACTCCACTTGGTATGCCACTGGTCCAACTCGCTTTAGTACTCGATAGGGCCCTATAAACCTTGGGCTTAACTTCCCTTTGTGACCGAACCTCATTACCTTCTTCCAAGGTGAGACTTTCAGAAACACTTGGTCTCCCACTTCAAACTCAATTTCCTTCCGCTTAAGGTCTACATACGACTTCTGCCTATCAGAGGCTTCCTTCAGTCTTGCCCGGATTATCTCAACCTTCTCCTCAGTTTCTGCCACTAACTCCGGACCCAAAACACGACGTTCTCCTAACTCGGTCCAACAAGTAGGAGTTCTACACTTCCGACCATACAATGCTTCATATGATGCCATCCGAATGGTTGCCTGATAGCTGTTGTTGTAAGCAAACTCAGCTAAAGACAAATAATCCTCCCAACTTCCTCGAAAATCCATAACATAACCCCTTAACATATCCTCCAACACTTGTATAACCCGCTCGGATCGCCTCACTTGATTGTGGATGAAAAGTCGTAGTGAAGTCCAACTTGGTGCCTAAAGCTTGGTGAAGTGCCTTCCAAAACCGAGATGTAAACCTTGGGTCTCGATCGGAGATGATCGATACTGGTACTCCATGTAACCTTACGATCTCCTCCACATATAACTTAGCCAACTTCTGAAGAGAATAATCCGTTCTTACTGGGATAAAGTGTGCAGACTTGGTCAAACGGTCCACTATCACCCATATTGAGTCCTTCTTAGTAGGCGTAAGGAGAAGCCCACTAACGAAGTCCATGGTAATTCTCTCCCACTTCCATTGGGGAATCTCAATTGGTTGAAGTAATCCTGATGGAACTTGGTGTTCAGCCTTAACTTGCTGACACGTCAGACATTTTCCTACGAATTCAGTCACTTCTCGCTTAAGATCAGACCACCAAAATTGTTCTCTTAGATCTCTATACAACTTGATGCCTCCGGGATGCATAGCATAAGGGCTACCATGCGCTTCCCGAAGAATCCTTTGTCTCAACTCCTTATCCTTCGGCATACATACCTTTCCTTTGTAGCACAACACTCCTTCTTCATTGACGCCATAATCCCCTAATTCTCCGCTCCGTACTTGTTGAAACTTAGCACTTAAATCTTTATCAGCCATTTGTCCCTCTTTCACCTCATTCAGCCACGTGGGCTTGACTTGCAATTCTGCCAATAGGCTTCCATCATCATACAGACTCAAGTGAGCGAACAAAGCCCTTAAATCCGGCACAACCTTCCTACTCAGGGCATCGGTTACCACATTCGCCTTGCCCGGATGATATTCCATTGAACAGTCGTAGTCTTTCAGTAATTCCACCCACCTTCGTTGCCTCAAGTTCAACTCCTTCTGAGTCAACAAGTACTTAAGGTTCTTGTGGTCTGTGTAGATAACTGACCTTTCTCCATAAAGGTAGTGCCTCCAAACCTTGAGGGCGAAAACCACTGCTGCTAGTTCCAAGTCATGGGTTGGATAATTAACCTCATGAGGCCTTAACTGCCGAGATGGTAAGCGACCACTTTTCCATCTTGCATTAGCACACAGCCTAACCCCGTGTGCGATGCATCACAATACACCACAAAATCCTTGCCTGCCTCCGGCTGAATTAACACCGGAGCTCCCGTCAGCACCTTCTTAAGCTTTTCAAAGCTCTCTTGTTGCTTATTCGTCCATACAAAGGGTACTTCCTTCCTTAGCAACTTTGTCAAAGGCGCAGCTATTGACGAGAATCCTTCCACGAACCTTCTGTAATAGCCCGCCAATCCTAAGAAACTTGGATTTCACCACGCACCTAGGTGGTTTCCAATCCAACACCTGCTTGATCTTCCTAGGATCCACTCTTATTCCTTCAATGGATACCACATGACCTAAGAATGCCACCTCCTTAAGCCAAAATTCACACTTGCTTTGAATTTGGCATGAGCTTCTTCTCCCTTAACACCTCCAACACATCTCGGAGATGCTCATCATGCTCCTCCTCCGACTTCGAGTACACCAAAATATCGTTGATGAACACAACGACGAACTTATCCAGGTAGGGTTGGAAAACCCGATTCATCACGTCCATGAACGCGGCTAGAGCGTTCGTCAACCCAAACGGCATCACTACAAATTTAAAATGACAGTATCTTGTCCTAAAAGCGGTCTTATGAATGTCAGCCTCCTTCACCTTCAACTGGTGATATCCCGACCTTAGGTCTATCTTCGAGAACACAGCTACCCCTTTCAGCTGGTCGAACAAGTCGCCTATCCTTGGCAAAAGATACTTGTTCTTGATGGTCAGTTTGTTCAACTGACGATAATCTATGCACATACGCATAGTTCTGTCTTTCTTCTTCACAAACAAGACCGGTGCTCCCCACGGAGACACACTAGGTCGTATGAACCCACGATCCAACAACTCTTGGATTTGAGCCTTGAGCTCTACTAACTCCTTTGGCGCCATTCAGTATGGAGCGATTGATACAGGAGCTGTTCCCGGTAACAAGTCTATTCCAAATTCCACCTCCCTATCTGGGGGTATTCCTGGTAATTCATCTGGGAACACATCTACGAAGTCCCTTACCGTCCTAACTCTATGAACACCTTCATCTTTACCTCCCAATGCACTTACGAAGGCTGAGAACGCCTCGCACCCCTTCCTAACCATTTTCTCAGCCTTCAGTGCCGAAACTACATTAGACAAGTAGTTCCTCCTTTCTCCGATCATCACTACTACCTCATCCTCGGGGGTTCTTAGTTCCATACGTTTAGCCACACAATCCAATATGGCTCAATGCTCTACTAGCCAATCCATTCCAAGTATAAGCTCAAACTCTCCGAAGGGTAACTCCATTAAGTCAGCCCGAAAGTTCACTCCCTGAATCTCTAGGGGTACATTCCGAAAGATCTTATCTATCATCACAGCTTGGCCTAATGGGCTTACTACAGTCATCTGCCTATCAGAGAGTTCTGAGTCTAGGCCTAGTGTTTCCACTACATTACATGCAAAATAGGAATAGGTCGAGCCCACATCAATCAGAGCAAAATAGGGTTTGTCAGAAATAAAGAACGTACCGGTTATTACATCCGGTGCGTCACCATCCTCCCTTCGGTGAACCGCATAAACCAAACCCGGTTGCCTTGCTTCTGCATTAGCAGCACCTCGGCCCTGTGCTCCACAGCCTCTGCCAGCACCATTACCTCTGTTGGCCAAACCACGACCCCGTTGAGGCTGCTGTCCGCCTCTACCAGCCTGACTAACATTCTGAGCTGCCGGTCGGCTCTCATCTGGTTGCTTGGGACAATCCTTAAGCATATGGTCCTTGGACCCACACTTGAAACATCCTCCCGTCTTTCTCCAACATTCTCCCAAGTGCCTCTTTCCACAATGCTCACAAGGGCGATACTGCCAGCCCATACCAGCCTGTTGATTCCGTGGCCCGTCAACTCTAGGCCTCTTATGACCCTTTCCAGATGGCCCAAAACCTCTTTTGGGCTTATTCCTATCCACAGCCTGCTTGGTAGCATCCTTGATTCCCTCGACCACCTTGGCCTTTTCCACCAAAGCAGAGAATTCCCGCTCCTGATGCGGTGCTATCAACAGTCTCAGGTTGTCTCTCAGTCCGTCCCCAAAATGGACACAGCGTTCATGTTCAGTCGCCACTACACCTCGAGCATAACGGCTCAACCACGAAATTCCGCTTCATATTCCGCGACGCACTTACTCCCTTGCACCAACCCCTGAAAAAAGCCTTTCTTTGTTCATCCGTATACCGGTTCCCACATATTTCTTTTGAGTACGCTTCCTTAACGTACTCTGTGTCGAATCTTCACCGTGGCACCATCTCACACACGCTTAACCACCATTGATACGCTTCATCGCGTAACAGTGCCACCATCCCCTTCAACTTTTCCTCAGGGGTCAAGTCGAGCTCATCCATGATGCGCTCCGTCGCTTCCAACCAAAAGATTTCGGTAGATCGGGTGCCACTCCCGACACTCCACGAAACATCTCGGCTCCATTAGCTCGGAGCCGCTTTCGCACAGATTTTTTGGGTTCCCGAATTTCCACCCGCACCAGACCACCAATTCCAAAACTCGCGGCCACACTGCGACACAAAGATCTTCCCCGTCTCGAGCTTCTTTGCTTTCGGACCTCCACAAATGGGGGTGGTGGTGGCGGTGGTATTTCATTGTCAGAACCCTGACCCGATCTAACGGGTTCTGACACAGTCATCCTTCCTCTACCTCGTCCAACGCGACCACGTCCTCTAGAACTCATTTCCTAGCGTCGAGATCTGATTAAGGAATTTTATGGATTAGTCATTGTTCCACTTATTTACCCGCGAAGGAGTTTTATGAGAAGAGTTTTAGGAGTGGTTCTTTCGTATTCACACAAGCACACAGTCTTTTATTCATTCATCCATCCATCAAACAATTATGAACTTTCGTTCATTCAGAGAAACGTTGTAATTTTCATCGTTGTTGTTTTTCCACTACCCAGGGGTATTTTCGTAATTTTGTCTTACATGGGGCATTTTCGTAATTTTGCAAAACAAAAAGTTCCTCGGTGATTTTGTCAAAAGTATTTTGGAAATTTTAAAGTCCCGGTGTAAATTTGGAAAAATTTTGAAATCCATGGGTATGTCGGTAATTTTTGACCTTGGGGTATTTTGGTAAATTTTCACAAATCAGGGTAAATTTGTAAAATTTAGTGAATCAGGGATATTTCAAAAGTTGTAAAACTTTGTGGGTTCTTTTTGAGAATTGTTCCTTCCAGAATGGAGATGTTGCAAAAATTTTGGGAATCAGGGTCATTTTGGTAATTTTGTAAGTTAGGGGCAATTTTGTAATTTTTCAAAATCAAGGTATTTTTGATAGATTGCAGATTAGGGTTTTTGAACATTTATAAAATAATGAAGTTTTAGTAAAACTGTTGAAAAGTTTGACATTTTTGTAAATCAAGGGCATTTTGGTAATTTTACCACTGAGGGCATTTTTGTAATTTTCACAAATCAAAAATTTTTTTCGGGGAATTTTGTAAAGATAGTTTTTACAAATTTAAGAGAAAGTTTTAAGAGTTTTAAAACAAGGGTTTGTTGTTTTGTTCTTCTTTTTTTTAAAAAAAAAATGGCTAATTCCCTTTCGGGTTTTAGTTATTATATTTAGCCTATGACCGAGCCCTCTTGGTCAGGGTGAACCAAAGCTACGCACCAGGCAAGATTCGAATGGAGAGGAGGTGAGTCACGCAGACTACTTAAATACCAAGCTCCCATCGAAACCATTCCTAAACATGCGCACAGAGGTTGCCACACCACTGAGCCTTCTGAGTTAGGGTGAACCGAAGCTACGCACCAGGTAGGATTCCTGCGAAGAGGAGGTGAGTCACTAGGACTGCTTAAATACCAGGATCTTCTGGATCCAATCCTAGACATGCGTACAGGGGTTACCACACCCTAGCTCAGTGACTTAGCCATAAGTTTGTTTAGTGCATTAAGTCTTATGCGTTTGGTGTTTGAGTAGTCTAGTCCTAGGGTTCAAATTCCTATCATACTATTCTACGTTCCATGCCTTTTCTACCCTTCTAAAGTTCATAATATAATTCACATAATCACCCAAATAGTTAGGGTACTTACACAGTGGATCATGGGTCGGAGACTTAGGTGCCATGCCAAACACCTGCTTTATTTCAAAGAAAATCATTTGGGCTCGAATTAAAAACGTTTTGGGCCTTAACCCACAGGCCGAGAGTTTAAAATTGGGCTCTGATACCAAACTAAAACACCCCACACCCGGCCCACGAGCCTGAACCGAATCTGGTATGTTCCTTAAGAAAAACGGTTTTGAAATTCTTGGTTACTTAGAGAAAGTTTGTGTAATTTTGAGAAAAATATTGGTTTGGGTTGGGCTTAGATTGAAAGCCCACTTGCCTTACTTAAAAAAAATATTTACTTAAGCTTAAATATAAAATAGTTCATAGCATAGTAGTTAAAGAAAATAAAAGTAACTAAATAAAACTATGGCCTTTTCGGCCTTATTACATCAATAATTCCCAAACTTAAAAAAACTTAAAATACTTAATAGAAATAAAGTCCTAAATTTAAAAATCCTTTCTTGCTGTGCATGGCCACCTTTAGCTCCCCGCCAACCCGGTCCATTATTGCTCATTACCTCAAAAAATAGTCCCACAAAGGGGTGAGTCAACAGACTCAATGTGTACACAAACTAACAATCAACAAATTCAGGCATACATGTTCATATCGAAGACATATTCATATAAAAAATGATGCAACCCAAACCCAAGCCTAGTTATCCATCCGCTACACACCACCCGTACCTGCCAATCACACCGTGGGGACTACTAAGTCAACCCTCCATCCGCTACACACCATCGAAGGCGATCATTGCAATCGACATGCTCATCGCCCATATAATTTGTGTCATTAGACACCATATTCGATAATGTAACCGGTTACCAAATTCAGATAATGTAACCGAAGTTACCATATTCAAATTATGTGACCGTAGTCACCATATTCCGTTGGTGAGACCGAAATCAACATCTTCTTCCCCTTTGACATATATCCCGAAATGCCACACATATTATTATATCATGCATAACATTCTTATTTCTCATTCATGTTACTATTCACATGTTTAAAATATATCATATTCGTAATCCTATCAGAAGTAGGAAACGTACCTGGGTACTCTTTACCACATTTGTGGTACTTAGCCACATTCACATTCTTATACATATTCATATATTAAAATAATTATTGCCATAATATATTGAAAGTTAGTGTGAGTACACACCTGATTTGCTTAATAGGTTACTTGATATCCCGAAGAAATCGATCTGCTGCTTTAGATCTCAATCCCTATATTCGGCCAAATTATTTAAACACATAAATAAACCTTTTTGACCTTAAAACCAAATCCTAGTAGGATTTGTATTTCTAAAGAATAAACCTTGGCCGATTGGATCTATGGACTTTACCTTGGCCGATTGGATCTATGGACTTACCTTAAAATTTCCAAATCCCGAATGTAATCCTTGCCTTGTATGTCTGTCGAAATTTCTATAGTTTCATGTTAGACTTAAATCTCACATATAATCCATAACTTTGACCAAATATGTGTAGATCTTACCTTAGATTCTTGAATCCCGAATGATCTCTTCCTTGTAGTTGATAGCATTAGAAATCCCAAAACACTCCTTATAGTTTCTACACAAAAATAATAACATTAGCCTCTATGTTTGACTTAAAGAGAAGAATAATCGATAACCACAAGATTCTTACCTTTTGAATTCGATGAGATCTTTCCGACAACATTTGCTTGAGAGATTCGGCTTTGGCAGAATTTCGGCTTTTGATGCTATGAAGAATTTGGCTAGGTTGGATTGTGTTTTTGGTTTTTGAAAAAGAAGAAAAGAAAAAGAGAGAGGAGGCTAGGGAATTCGGCTAGACAAAAGAAAAGAGAAGAGAACCCTAAAAATTTCGGGAGAGATAAGGAGGAAGCAAAAATTGATGAGTAGCCCTCCTGCCTTCCTTTTATAGCCGAAATTATCAGCTAGGGAGTCCCTTACTTGGCCACCACTCCTCTATCTGATAGCTTTATCTTTTATTTATCATAAATAAAAGAGTTTAATACATTATTTAACTCCTCTGAATAATCCTAAAAAAAAATCCTCTATTATCTTCATAAATTGCCGAATTTTAAAGGGATTTAAACTCCCTTTTTTTCTAGAAGCCTTGCCGTCCACTCTTAGCCTTCTGGAAGCAAAAATAAAACTTCATTCATTTGCTTCCCTTGTGACTCGAACCCAGGCCCATGCCTCTTGTACATGGCGCCATTTCCATAGGCCCTAAGTGCCATCTTCAGGCCACTTTTCCTAGCTCGTTTGTGTGTCAAATTTCACCAACTTTTTCTTTTAGGGCCTCCTTGCCCTAATTTCCTATTTTAAACTTTAAAATTTGACATTTCTGCATCATTTCTAAGTTTCCTAAAATTTTCGATCGGCTCACATTTACTTGCCATTTTCTTACATTTCCAAGTTTCCTAAAATGTATACTTTCCATTTTTGGATCATTTCCATTTTCATTTCTTAGTTTCCAAAAATGTGTACTTTCCATTTTTGAACCATTTCCTTACATTTCTGGGTTTCCTAAAATGTTTATGTCCTAATGCATTTCCAGGTTTCCAAAAAGTTCAGTTTCCAAAATGTTCATTTCCATTTCCATGCATTTTCATACATTTACGAGTTTCCAAAAATATCAAAAATTTATTCATAATGCTTAAGACTTGTCATTTCATACAATTAAACCGAAAATGCATAGGCCCTTTCCAGGATGTTACACCCATAGTGAGGGCACCTTCTTAGTAAATCCTTATATCTATCCCATGCATCGTAAAGTGTCTCTAGATCCATCTGTACAAAAGGAGAGATATCATTCCTCAACTTAGTCCTTTTAACCAGCAGAAAATATTTTAACAAAAAATTTTCGGTCATTTGTTCCCATGTAGTGACTGATCCTCGTGGTAACGAGTTCAACCATTGTTGAGCTTTGTTCCTCAATGAAAAGGGAAACAACCGAAGGCGAATGGCATCATCAGAAACGCCATTGATTTTGAAGGTATCGCATAATTCTAGGAAATTTGCTAAGTGATTGTTGGAATCCTCATCCTGCAAACCATCAAACTGAACAAACTGTTGAATCATCTGAATAGTGTTAGGTTTCAGTTCAAAATTATTTGCAGGGATAGTAGGTCTAACAATACTTGACTCAGTTCCTGTTAAATTAGGTTTAGCATGATCATACATAGTACGAGGAGCAGGATTTTGATTCACCGGATTTACGGCAACCACAGGACGTAGCAGATTATTATCAGCCATCTCTTCTGTAGTATTGGTTTCGTCCTCTTGCTCTTCTTCTATGTATTGAAGGCTTCGCCTTATTTCTCTTTGGTTTCTGCGAACTGTACCTTCTATATCACTATCAAAAACCAAGGGTCCTGACTGGTTCCTTCTAGTCATAAACTAGAATTACCTACCAGAAGCAAAGAAAAGGAAAAGTTAGTGAACTAAAAAAAAATTGCAATTAAAAGTAAGAATGGCTAAAGTAATAAAAAATTAGTTTTCCTAATATCTTAGTCCCCGGCAACGGTACCAAAAACTTGATGGAGCTCGAAACTAACTATTATTTTGACAAAGGCAAGCGCACCTATCGAACAGTAGTATAGCTATGGTGAGTCCGGAATATCGTACCCTCAAGGACCAAGAGTACTAGAATTAACTATCTTTTTATTATCTAGCCTAATAATTAAGGGGATTTATTTTTAATCTAAAATTAACTAACTAATTTAACTAACTATGAACGCGACAGAGAGTAAGTTGGGAAAATATTTTTGGACAACTTATATGAGATAGGCAATACCTAAGGAAGAATCCACCTAGACTTCACTTATTACTTTTGATTCATGCGATTTATTCACTTGGCTTAATCCGTAGAAATCCCTAAATTATATTAATACCTCTTTCGAGGCTACTAACAACTGACTCTAGGTTGATTAATTGAATTCTCTTTCTAATTAAAACCCCTATTGTCACATTAACTCGATCTATGGATTCCCTTGTTAGGTTTGACCCTAATCTGGCAGATTTTCATCGCCCTATTTCTAGGGTTGCAATCAACTCCGCTTAATTGTGTTGATCTACTCTTAAACAGGGACTTTTGCTCCGCTGAATAAGCACATTCAACTTTGAATCAATAACCTGAATTATCAAAACAAGAATAAGAACTCACAATTAAGAATAAGCACAAGTATTTATCTCATAAATCAAATAATAATAAGGTTTGTCTTAGGTTTCATCCCCTCAGGTATTTAAGGGATTTAGTTCATACTAAAAGAGGGAAACATCATAAAAGAGGAAAAACAACAAAACATAAGAAAACCCAAAAACTTCTAAAGAACCTGATGTGAGATCCTCAGTCTTGATGGAGATCATTCTCCTAAGTTGTCCCCGACGGCTGTCTTGGAGTATTTTCTCCTTCTACTCGGCGTCTATTCAATGTCCTGTGGAACTCCCCTTTAAGTTTCCCCTAGGGTGTTTATATAGGCTTTCGAGATGCCTTACTTGGCCCACAAGTATCCTAATCTGAATAGAATTCATCCTAGGGTCGGCAGAGACATGCCCGTGTAACACGCCCGTGGTCGATAGCCCAGGCCGTGTTCGATCCGGCTTGCTACACACAGTAGTGCAGTCCGTCCGTGTGTAATGGTCCAGGCCGTGTAGGCCTATTTTGTCCCTTTTTGGCCCGTTTCTCGTTCTTTTTTATTTCCTAAGCTCTTCTGAGTATAAAACATTAAATTAAGAGATTAGGAGCATCGAATTCATCAAATTCAATGGAAACTCATCCAAAATTAAGCCAAACATGGGGTTAAAATATGTGTAAATTATGGTTTATCATGAGTTTACCTTCTCTCTTATTTCGTACAAGTTTCGATTGAACTATCTGGCTTTGCTAGTGGCGTCTTCCACTTGTTTTTGAACTTATCACCTTAGCCGGTGTGGCATTCACCTTTCTATATTTTCATCCAACCACCTTAACTGCATAAGAATCAGGGTGACACTCTTTTATAGTGTTTAATCATTCTTCGAGTTAAGTTCGTTGTCCATCTCCATCAACCTATTTTTATCTTTCACCTTAAACCATATAAGTCTTGGGGTGATACTCGCTATAGTATCGAATCGTTCTTGACGCTTAAGTCCCAATTTCCATTGCCACCACTTATCCAAATTATCTATCCTTTCTTTCCTTGTTAAAATCGAGCCTACTTAATTCTATAAACTCATCTTCACTTTAAACCCTTTTGCTAGACTTCTGCTACCCCTAACCAAAAAATATCCTTTTTTGACATTGCGAACATTCTCCTCGTTGACGATCGGGCAAACAAGTGAAACGACTCAACATTCCCGAGCCGGATCACATCAAAAGTGGTATTTATACTAATTTGTTATTTGAATTATTCAAATTGTAAAATTTCAACTTGAATCAAACTCGAAATCTAAAATTTCTTATTCGAATTGACTCGAATAATTCGAATAACTTGATTTGATTAACTTGAAATTTGAGTCTTTTTTCGATTTTTTTGAATCGAATCAAATTTTTCTCACCGTTAAATTTAATAATATAATTAAATCATAAATATTAGTATGAACTCGATAATCAGAGAAAGGGGTTCTGGAATCACTATTTCTGACACCACTGAAATTCGGGTTGTTATAAGAACCTTCGACAAGGAAAGGAAAAGCAAGAGTTGTCGACGAGTGATGTAGGACTACGATTTGTACATTTATGATTTAGGGTCGTATTAATTGATTGCATCTTCATGTTAGCTGCATTTATAAATATCAAGGTGAGTACCTAGCGATAATATGAGCTATTGAATTGAGCTTGATTGTAATTGCCAAAATAGAGGATTAAAATAAATAAAGTGTAATATGGCATGAAATGTTCAAAATATGATATGTGCTATGAGAATGGATAAAAATGTATTAATCTACATGAATTGTATGTGATATATTAATATATTGGATTCTGATATTGAATATGTTTGATAAATGAAATTTGTACTAAATAGTGAATTAATTGAAATGGTACCCTATTAGTTGTTCATGTTGTGTTGGATATAGTTGGCATGTCGTAGGATTGGTTTGTATATGGTATTATGCACTTATGTGCCAGGATGCACCTCATGTGCCAGATATGCGCTTCATGCATCATGATGCACTTTGTGTGCTAGTATGCGTTTTGTACGTCAGGACGCATTTTGTACGCCAGTACTCATGTTACGCCAGTTACCCTACTTTGGTTTATCCAATGATACACTTTGGTGCCATTTTGGTGTGTTGGTTGGATGATCTGAGTATCAATCTGAGTTCAACTCAAGTTAATAAGGGTTGTAAATTGTAAGTTTGGTAAATTATGTGAATATGGTGATATATGATGCTAATGAACCAAATATGTATTTATGTGAATTGAGATGGAGGGAAAGATGTTGATGATTATGTAAATCAATTGAAATCGAGTCCTGGGCGGAAAAACAAAAGCAAATGAGTCAATAGACTCCAGAAACGAGTTGAATAGTATGTTAGCAAAGTAAATTGTGTGTGGTATGTTGTAAGGAATCATAAATGAATGCTTGACTCATGGCTAATATTGAAATGGTATGTAGTGATTAGTTGGCTATTGTTAAGTAAGTTGAATTTGGCCTTACATGTAATGTGGATAGGTTGTTTTGGTATTTGATATAAGCATAATAAAGTATTTCTATTGATGATGGAAAAGTTGATAGCTAGGATATGAATTGGTTAGATTTTATATGCATATATACATGTATTATCTTGAAACATATTGCTAATGTTTATGTTGCATATGCCTTAAATTATAAATGTACCATTGAGCCCAATTACTTAGCATACAGTTTGTTTTCTCTGTGCGCAGGTGTAGGTGATCATCGGGAAATCGAGAAATAGGTTCATCATCCAAGAAATGATTCACCAACTCATCAAAGTTTCTAAAGTGCCTTTTCGATTGTAAATGGCATTTACCTAGGATTAAATCGGATTTGTATAGTAAATGGTCAAATTTAGAACTTGGTTGCTTAAGGTTATTTTGAAGTATTATTTTGGCATATTTTGGCTTGAATGCAATTGGAATGTTGCTGTTTCGTTGTGAATGAAATGTTAAATGTTATTACAGATCTTTTTATTTTATTTCAAATTGATTCTTTTGGAAGCAGTGAGTCACGTTACGACGTCATACTCCCAGCGTCGCAACAAGGAGCAACCAAGGAGTTACGTTGCGACAGCATATACTTGAGGTCACAATAAGCCCATGTCAGAGAGTTATGTCACAAAAAGAAACCCCAAAGTTGCGATGTCAGTCCAAAACTTTGAAATCTTTACAATTTGGTCCTATTTTGACCCCGGGTTAGCAAAAGAGCTTTTGTAAGCTCGTATAAGACCCGAAAATGATTGTGTATTGTTTAATACACATGATTTACTTATTTTTTTAATATATAATGGTGTTTAATTGAACAATATTGATCGTAGTTGCTACGTAATGAATGTGGTACCTTTTAGGTCGAACTCGGTGATCGGGTCGGGTAATGGAGTGTTACATGCTATATGGTCTATTGATGCTTATAAGATAAGTTTGAGTTTTAATGTCCTTAATAATGTTTTTAAGTGATTAGGAACCCAATGGTTAGATTCAATGATGTTTGAGGATGTTTTATAGTGTTTCTAGGTCAATTTTCAACTCCAAAGGCCTTAGTATCGATACTTAGCCTCTGTGGTATAGCAACAAGTCAAATAGAATGCCGTCATCTATAGTAATAGAGACATGTTGTTGGGATCTAGTGCCCTTAGTGTAGTAATTACGTCTATGTATCTATAATTTTACTTTAATTACACATTTATAATATTTTTTATATAAGCATTGTAATTAGTGGGTCTCACTAAATTGAGTTGTTGTTAGCATTAGAGTAATCGCCAGGGTAATTATAAAATAAATAGTTACATTCAAATCAAATTAGATAGCTTTTCAAATAAACTTTTTGTCTAATTTAAGTTTAAAAAGGTTAGTTTTGTACAACTAGTTTTCAATATTACATGTATTGCATGTGATTTTATGTTTTTATTTTTACTTCATTAAATAATATAATTTTTTAGAAACTCAAAAAAAATATTTGGGAAACAACCAATAGTAAATTAGTAAATAATTAGATAAAATATGAATTTTAAGAAAATAAATTATAATATTAAATTGAAAAAAAGTAAAAAATATTTGAAAAACAACCAATAGTAAATTAGTAAAAAGTTAGATAAAATATGAATTTTAAGAAAGTAGATTATAATATTAAATTGGAAAAAAAAGTAAAGTAATATTCACATAGTATTAGTTCACGATAGATATGAAAAATATTTACATTAAATTATTAAATACATTTAACGATAGGGTGAATATTTGGTATACTGACAGTGTATTTTTTTTAATTCTAAAAGCAGTCTTAACAAATTAACATGTATCTTTTTTTAAAATATTTATTTTTTAATATTTTACCATACTCACACTTGTCAACCCCTGACATTACTTGTGGAGTTTAAAAACTCTACCAGTAGTGTACCAAATAATTTTCCTTAATAACGATGATTAAAAAATAATTATTAAAGTTTGACTTCCTTTTCAAAATAAACCCACAAAACGTTTTTCACTTTCATCAAACAAATAACAGATAGATAAAAAATAATTTTAAGAGTATTTGTCTCACATAGTATAAACTTATAAAAAATTTAAAATAATATCATAATACTATATTACTTTATAATCTTCAATATCTCCAATGCCATTGTAAATAGTATACAAATTTAGAAGTATATAAAAAGGTAAATTATAATATTAAATTGAAAACAATGGTAAAACAACATGCACCAATTATGTCGCAAAATATTCACACTAAATTAATAGACCAATTGACCGGAAAATGCCTATTTCCAAAAAAAATTATGGAAATGGGCCGCTTTTTTCAAAAATAATGGGAATTGTTCGATTTTATTAAAATATGCTGAGTTGACATCATTTTCAGAGGAAAGTTAAAAAAGTGTGTCGAGCTCAACATTTTTTTCCTTTGACTTGTAAAACGTGTCTAGGTCAGTGCATTAAAGTGCTTCTAGGTCAATACTCTTTTGCCCATGTTCCAACAACTAAATTTCTAAAAAACAAAAAAAGGCTATTTTTTAAAAAAATTACAAAAATAGGCTCTCTCTTTTTTTGAAAATTTATAAGAATGGGCCCTTATATAGAACCAAAGTGGTAGAACTATTTTTTTAAAATTTTTTTGGGGTCACCAATTAACGTGGAAATAAAATTTACAAAATAGGTCTTTATATAGACCCAAAGTCTCATTTTCATTTATTTTTTAAGCAATGTAGATATGAAATATGTGTATATATTAGACTCATGAATAGATTTGCAGCTTGTTCCTAAACAATGTGAGATTTCTTCCTCTTTTAACTAACAACATAAGATTAAAGGTTACACTATAGTTTAAAATTTTTACAAAAAGTTAAAATTTGTTACATTATAAATAAAAATTTTAAACTCTAAATAAAAAAATATAAAATATAAAATGATGTGGGATTTGTCTCTTCTTCTTTGAAGATGACCAAATAGGTTTGAAATAAAGGTGTTTAGGGGATGTGTGGAAGATTATATAGTATTTGCCATTAATACAGTCTTGTTTGATTGCATTTTTTTTTTAAAGCAATTTCGTTTTATATACTTTAATAATAATATTATTAGATATTCACTAAAATATTTATATAAATTTATTTACTGAACAGTAAAAATTGATGCAAACAATCAATATAATGTGTAGGTATGAAACTATTAATGAATTGATTCATATACATTTGTTTTCTTTTCAAACAAATGAAAGTTATATTGAAACAAAAATCATTTACATATAAAGAATTTTATACATATGTAATATAAAAAACTGATTATGAAGTTGTCTATTCTTATGCATTTAAGGTAAATTTTTTATCACTTAATTATAAAATGTTATAAAATAGTCATTTAATTATGTTTTTTTTTTTTGAATCATCTGTTTATGAAATGTTATAAAATTGTCATTCAACTATTCAAATTTGTCTTCTTCTTTTTGTTACTTACCTCAAAATTCAAGATAATTGGATGACCAAAAAAATTTACTAATAGTTGAGTGATTATTTTGTAAGTTTTTATAATTCGATAGCCAAAAAATCATAGTTCAGTGACTACTAATGTAATTTAATCTAGATATAAAAATATGAAAAATAATTATTATATTTTATGTATATTATATATTTCTATAAAAAAACTTATTTAACATAATTATATACTATTTTTAAATTGATTATCTATCTACTCAAAATACATCTGAAATAAAGTTATTAGCATTTATTAGGTGATAGAAATTAAATTAAAACTAGGATTAAAAAATTAATGAGTATAGTAAAATATTAAAAAATAAATATTTAAAAAAAAAGAGATATCAAAATTTTAAAATTACAAAAAAAGTATACTATCTGAGTATCAAATACTCACCATTTATTTATTAATCAAACATTCCTAACATAAAATAAAATAAATAATAAAAATATTAAAAGTATAACTTCTAAATTGAAATAATGAAAAATTATTTTAAAAAATAGAATTCCATGGATATTAACTTCAAACATTTAAAATTGAATAGAAGATTATTATTTGTACAAGTTTCATATGTGCAATTTGTTGAATAAAAAATTATTACATGTACAAGTTTCAAACCCACAAAACAATTTTCACATGTATTTAACAAATAATAGATTGATAAAAAAAAAACAACTGTGAGTACATGCTTTGCACATTATAAACAACTTACAAAAAAATTAAAATTAATTATAACGTAATATTATATTACATCATGATATTTAATCTTGTGTTATTTTTGTTCGAATAATTATTGTTTTATTGCTCTATTATTTTTTATATAATTATAACTTATTAATACTAACAATATTCATTTTTTATAAGTATTTTTTCTTAAATGTTATTTGATTGAATATGTCTAACTGCTAGATATTATTTATAAATTAAACTTAAATTTTAAATGATATATAACTCTAATATTAATTAAGTGATAATTAAGAGGTTTAAAGTTTTATAGTAATAACTTTTTTTACGTCGAACTTTTTTAAGGGAATAACTTACATTAGGGTAATCTTAAAAACTAATTTTTTAGGCACCAATAAAATTTTGCCACATCATCAAATTTTAAAGACATGAAATTATTATTATACATTCATCTATAGAGAAGTTATTTTATAGACACTCCCCACCACATTATTCGTTATCCATTTCCAATTATTTAATGATATTTCAACAATTTTTTCTATGTCATTGATATATAATTTTGGTATTTTTTTTTATCCTAAACCTCAAACCTTGAACCCTAAATCTAGGATCTTGAACCTTAAACTCAAAACTTAAAACCTCAAACCCTAGACTCAAACACTAAACTTGTAACCCCGAACCCTTGAACCATGAACCATGAACTCGAATCCTTAACCCCGGACTCTTAACCTGTAACTCTTAACCCCCGAACCTTAAACTCAAACTCCAAACATTGAACCCGGAACCCAAAACCCAAATCTAAACCCTAACTTTAAATCCCAAACCCAAACCTTGAACCTTGGGATTCGGGGTTTAAGGCTTAAGTTTAGGGTTTAGGATTCTGAGTTCGGGGTTCAAGGTAAAATAATTGCCAAAATTATGTGTCAATAACATAGAAAAAATTGTACAAAAATTACTATTTTTTTTAAAAATTGGTTGCACAAAAATAAAAAATATTAACTTATGAAAAAACAAAATGATTAAAATTTATAAAAGAAAAAAAAATTGTTTGTTTATAATTTAAAAAATTAATTATTTTAAATAATTTAATTAAAGTTATATTAACTTGTGGAGAAGATATTAAAAAAATATTAACTTATAGAAAAAAACTAAATTACATAATATTTTATATAAATTATTTCTACTAATTTTAACTAAATTACATATTAATATACCTAAATATTTTTTTCCTAAAAATGTTTAAAATGTTTAAAGGTTTCTTCAAATTCCCAAATTGAAGTAAGGAATGTCATTGCCACAACTTCAGCCTTGGAATGCGAACACATAACTTTTAATCACTTTGTAACACCCTACACTTGGCCTAGACATTATGGTCGAATCTGGCGATGTCACATGATAGTCTGTTCGAAAACTAAATTATTATAATAAAATCATTTCCATGTTATTACCTATCTTTATCTCTTATTAGTTTTAAAGGGAATCGTTTTACTTATTTAAAACATTTGCTTTAAAACGTTTCTCGTTGCGGAAGCTTTTAAAAATAAGCAGTATAAGTAATCGTGAGTTTAGAAAATACGTTAGCTTTTTTGAAAACCGAACTTCCTACAACTAGCAGTTATAATTCCACAAAAAAATAAATAAAAACAAAATTTAAGCAAAAGTCCTAAGAGTCCTCAAACTATATCCCAATAATAATAAAACCATAAAACATAAATAAATAAATAAATGTAAAGTCCAAAAACTATGGTAACTGTCGAGTACTCAGCCGCACCGATCCGTCTAGGTCTGGGGATTACCTGTGCATATTAAATAGAAAGGGATGAGTTTACGTAAACTCAGTGTATAATCCCACAGAAAACAAACAATGGTAGACACAGTGCACAGTCAAATACAGTTTTGGGCCTAAGCCCCTTCCAGTATCAGTAACGGTTTGAGCCTTAGCACATCTCAGTACCGTATCAAATATGCAGTAGGGCCTTAGCACATCACAGTATCAGCAGCAGTCATGCAGTATTCAGTAACAAAGTCCTACCCAATTAGCCTCTACACACCATCTCCATCCAACCCTACACTCCATGTGGGGATTAAATTAACCCACCCATCCCTACACTACAGGTAGTACCGAATACGTCACAAAACAATAATTTGCAGCTGAGCTGCCAGTATATTAGGCTTAAGAGCCTTTCAGTACACTTCCTCCAAATATAATCAACCCAACCCCATGCAATGCAACATACAAATCATGACATGCTATCTCATGATATCAATACATATAACCAGTTTAGTATACATGCATACTATCACCATGCTCAATATATATAAATCAAACAATTAGTTCCCACAATTAGGGGTCTAAGTGATGCTTACCGACCCTAAGTAGGTTTACAGTCTACTTAGGTGACCCGTGCAACCTTAGCAATCAATTCAATAAAAATGGGCTCACACGCCCATATGGCCTGCCCGTGTGGGCCCACACGCCCAGATTGGCCTTGTCCCGTGTGAACAACACGTGTGTCGCACACGGCCTACCTAGCCATCACACGGCCGAGTCTTGTGCGAACGGCCTGGCCTCGTCAATCACACGCCTGTGTTATGGCACACTATCTACCACAAAGGCGACCACACGCCCGTGTGGTGTCGACAGTGATGTTTTCGGCTTTCGCAGAAACCTCATTTTCTGCGTAATCGGGTACACACATATATCATTTTCGACATAAATGCAACTCCAAGAAATCTCTAACCTAAAATTGATCAATATTTCACTCTATTAATCACTTAAACAATCGAATTGAACTAAACCCGAAACAGGGTATTCATCTACCGAACAAAAAACCATTACCTTAGATCGAACAATGAAGTCTCTTTACCACCATGGCACCGATCGAATAACTTCAGCCCTTTAACCTTTTCCAAACACAAAACGAATCCCATTAACCACTATCCATAACCCAAAACGAAAAACGGTACTTACCACACTTACCGATAACGCACGAAAAAGTACCGAAGAACGAGAAGTGAAACAGCGATAGTAGGGAGACAAAACAAAAACGAAAAAGAAAAAGATGATCAATTTTTTTCTGCAGAACAATTTTTTTTTGGGAAACTGTTTTACTCAAATCCCACTACCTGCCCTATCTCAATCCCTTAATTTTCTCTTTCAACTCCCACAACACATCCACCACTCAGAATCCCAGTTCAACACAACTCTGGCCGAACTTTAAGCAAAAATAGTACTTCTTGCCATCGCAGAGAATCGAACACCAGCCCTCCAACACACTAACACTCTACTTAACCACTAGACCAGCTGGCCTATTCTGATATGGTTTTGCCAACAATTAAATAAAAGCTTATTGTACAAGAGTGATGCTTAACTTAGAAAATTTTTAAAATTTATCAAAGGCATGGCTTGAACTTGGGACCTCACCAACACACCCAAAACACTTAACCACTAAAGCAGATACACATCTTGTATCACACATTCACAAAAACAAAAATTTAAATTTTGGGGCGTTACAAAACTACCCCCTAAAAGAAAATTTCGTCCTCGAAATTTACCTGATCAGAATAGATGAGGATGTAATGCTTCCACATGGCCTCCTCAATACTATAATTACGCCATAGAACCTTCACTAAAGGGATAGACTTCCTCCTCAGAACCTTTACGTCACAATCCAGAATTTGGACAGGCTCTTCCTGAAAGGTCAAATCTGGCCTAACCTTAATCTCCTCAACAGGGACAATATGACTAGGATCAGAGCGGTAGCACCTCAACATCGAGATATGAAACACATCGTGAATACGGTCTAGCCCTAGAGGCAACTCCAACTGATAAGTGACCAGTCTCACTCACTTTAGAATACGATAAGGTCCAATAAACTTAGGGCTCAATTTGCCCTTGCGACCGAACTTTAGAACCTTCTTCTATGGCGAGACCTTCAAAAACACAAAGTCTTCCATAGAGTTCTAAATCTCACGTCTTTTCGTGTTAACACAGACTTCTACACAAAAAGTCGTCTTCGACGATCCCAACTATCGAATCTTATCCTCGCCCTCTAAACAAACTCAGGACCCAATACTCAACGTTTACCCAGCTCAGTCCAACACAATGGAGTATGACACTTGCGACCATACAGAGCCTCGTAAGGTGCCATATGAATACTCGACTGGAAGCTGTTATTATAGGCGAACTCGGCAGATAGTCCTCTCAACTGCTTCAAAAATCAATCACACAGCTCCTCAACATATCCTCCAGTATCTGAATCACCCTGAGGATGGAATGCAGTACTGAAGTCTAACCTTGAACCCAAAGCCTCATGCAACTTTCTCCAAAACGGAGACATGAAACGAGGATCCCTATTAGAGATGATCAAAATCGATACGCCACGCAGTCTCACTATCTTAGAAATATAAAGCTTCGCCAGCTTCTGCAAAGGATAATCAGTACAAACTGGTATAAAGTGAGCAAACTTGGTCAATTGATCCACGATAACCCATACTGAATCCTTCTTAGTGGGTATTGGAGGCAACCCACTAACAAAATCCATAGTTACACGCTCCCACTTCTATAGAAGAATCTTAATCGGCTGCAGCAAACACGAAGGTAACTGATGCTCAGTCTTAACCTGCTAGCACGTCAGACATCTCGCCACAAAATCAGTAACCTCACGTTTCAACCCTGGCCACCAATATAACTCACGAAGGTCTCGGTACATCTTATTTTAGCCGAGATGCATAGCATAAGTGCTACTATGCGCCTCAAGTCAATATTATTTGGCACACAGATTTTCCCACTGAAGTAAAGTACCCATCACTATTTAGTCCAAAATCTGTAGTGCTACCACTCTCAACCTGTCGAAACCGAAAACCCAAAGACTCGTCCTCCAACTGCTTACCCTTAATCTGCTCAATCCATGTCAGTTTAACCTGAAGCTCGGCTAATAGACTACCATCATCAAATAAACTAAGGCGAGCAAACATCGCCCTCAGATTAGTCATAGCCCTACAGGTCAAAGCATCGGCCACCACATTGCCTTGCCAGGATGGTACTCAATGGTGCAGTCGTAGTCCTTAAGTAGCTTGATCCATCTATGCTGCCTAAGATTCAGCTCCTTCTGAGTAAGGAGATACTTAAGGCTTTTGTGATCAGTGTAGATGATACACTTCTCACCGTATAGATAATACCTCTAGATTTTCAGTGCAAATACCACGGCGGCCAGCTTCAAATCATGCGTTGGATAGTTTGCCTCATGTGTATTAAGCTGACAAGACGCATATGCTACCACCTTACTATCTTGTATCAACACACATCCTAAACCGACATGTTATGCATCACCATAAATTGTGAACTCCTTTCCAGATTCAAACTGTATTAGAACAGGAGCCTTAGTTAGTACAGTCTTGAGCTTCTCGAAACTCTCTTGCTGTGCATCAGTCCAGTTAAACGGTACCCCCTTACATAGCAGCTTAGTTAAGGGTGCTGTAATCAATGAGAAGCCTTCTACAAACCGCCGATAATAACCCGCTAGCCCTAGAAAACTGCGGATCTCAGACACATTTCTAACTTGCTTCAAGTCCAACACAGCCTCAATCTTTCGAGGGTCAACACGAATACCCTCAGCAGAAACCACATGACCCGAAAATGTTACTTCACGCAACCAGAATTCACACTTGCTAAACTTAACATAGAGCTACTTTTCCCTCAAAGTCTGAAGAACTATTCTAGGGTGCTCGTCATGCTCATCCTCAGTCCTCGAATAAACTAGTATGTCGTCGATGAACACCACCACAAATTGATCCAGATAAGGCTGAAATACTCGGTTTATTAGATCCATGAAAGCCGCCGGTGCATTCGTTAGTCCAAATGGCATCACTAGGAATTCGTAGTGTCCATAACGAGTCATAAATGTCGTCTTAAATACATCAGCTTCCTTAACCCTCAACTGATGATATCCAGAACGCAGATCAATCTTGGAAAACACAGACGCCTCTCAAGTTTGGTCAAACAAATTATCTATCCTTTGAAGTGGATATTTGTTCTTAATGGTCAACTTATTCATCTGACGGTAGTCAATGCATATCCTCATGGATCCATCCTTCTTCTTAACAAACAATACCAGTGCTCCCCACGAATACACACTAGGGCGAATGAACCCACGGTCTAACAACTCCTGAATCTGAGCGTTAAGCTCTGTAAGCTCCTTCGATGCCATTCGATAGGGAGCGATAGACACCGGAGCTATACCAGGAAGGAGCTCTATCCCAAACTCCACTTCACGATCTGGAGGTAAACCCGGTAGCTCCTTAGTAAAGACATCCGAAAAATCTTTTACCATTCTGATATCCTTAACTGCAGAATCCCCAAAATCCGAGACACTTACATAGGCCAAATACGCCTCACATCCCATACAAACCAGTTTCTCAGTCACCAGTACAGAGATCACTTAGCCAAATAATTCTGGGTTTTCCTATCATGACCACCTCATTATTCTCCTCAACTCTCAATAAACTCTCTTGGTCACACAATCCAAACTGACACGGTGCTTAACCAACCAATCTATTTCCAATATTAATTCGAACTCCCCAAATGGAAACTCCATCAAATCAGCCAGAAAGGTTTCCCCTTGAACCTCTAAAGGGACGTCTCTAAATAACTTGTTAACCCTAATAGACTGCCCCAAAGAACTCAGTACAGTAACCTCACTCGTAGTGCTCTCAACCAATATCCCCAAGTTTTTAAACACAATATAGGCTATATAGGAGTGAGTGGATCCTTTATCTATCAATGCATATAAGGCATATTATGAATAAGGAACGTACCCATGATGACGTCTAGAGCATCTCCATCCTCTGGGTGACGTGCAGTATATACTAGAGCTGGCTGCCTCGCCTCAGTCTGGGCAGCACCTCTGCCCGATGCTCTCTGCCCACGGCCCATGCCATTACCACCCTTAGCATAGCATAGCAGTTTCAGAATAGCATAGCATTTTTAATTAAAGCATATATCAGTTTCAGAATACTTATAGGATCGGTGCCGGAGACTCGGTATACCACATACTCAGTAGAAACATTTCAAATCATTTGAAAATCAATTCTTCAAAAACCAAATTTAAAACCCATAATCCACAGCCGAGTTTTGTAACCTAACTCTGAGACCACTAAATGTAACATCCAAACCCGGCGTAGACATTATGGCCGAATCTAGCGATGTCACATGATAATGTATTCGAAAACTAAATTATTACAATAAAATCATTTCCATGTTATTACAAATCTTTATATCTTATTAGTTCTAAAGGGAATCGTTTTATTTATTTAAAACATTTGCTTTACAACGTTTCTCATTGCAGAAGCTTTTAAAACAAATCAGTTTAAGTAATCGTGAGTTTAGAAAATACGTTAGCTTTTTGAAAACCGAACTTCCTACAACTAGCAGTTATAATTCCAAAAAAAATAAATAAAAACAAAATTTAAGAAAAAATCCCAAGAGTCCTCAAACTACATCTCAATAATAACAAAATCATAAAACATAAATAAAAAAATGTAAAGTCCAAAAACTGTGGTCACCGTCGAGTACTCTGCCTCACCAATCCGTCTAGGTCTAGGGATTACCTGTGCACATTAAACAGAAAGGGGTGAGTTTACGTAAACTCAGTGTATAATGCCACAGAAAACAAACAATGGTAAACACAGTGCACAGTCAAATACAGTTTTGGGCCTAAGCCCCTTTTAGTATCAGTAACGGTTTGGGCCATAGCACATCTCAGTATCGTATCAAATATGCAGTAGGGCCTTAGCCCATCACAGTATTAGTAGCAGCCATGCAGTATTCAGTAACAAAGTCCTACCTAACCAGCCTCTACACACCATCTCCATCCAAACCTACACTCCATGCAGGGATTAAATTAACCCACCTATCCCTACACTACAGGTAGTATCGAATGCAGCACAAAATAGTAATTTGCAGCTAAGCTGCCAGTATAATAGGCTTAAGAGCCTTTCAGTACACTTCCTCCAAATATAATCAACCCAACCCCATGCAATGCAACATACAAATCATGACATGCTATCTCATGATATCAATACATATAACCAGTTCAGTATACATGTATACTATCATCATGCTCAATATATATAAATCAAACAGTCAGTTCCCACAATTAGGGGTCTAAGTAATGCTTATCGACCCTACAGTAGGTTCACAGTCAACTTGGGCAACCCGTGCAACCTTAGCAATCAATTCAGTAAAAATGGGCTCACACGCCTATGTGACCAGCCCATGTGGGCCCACACATCCAGATTGGCCTTAGTCCATGTGGGCCCACACACCTAGATTAGCTTTGGCCCGTGTAGACTACCCATGTGGGACCACGTGGCCCAAGTCAGTTTAGCCCATGTGTTGCACACAGCCGTGTCTTGTATGCACGGCCTAGCCTCGTCAATCACACGCCCGTGTTATGGCACATGGGCGACCACTCGCCCGTGTGGCGTCAATAGTGAGGTTTTTGGTTTTCGTTGAAACCTTGTTTTTTGCATAATCAGGTACACACTTGTATCGTTTTCAACATAAAAGCAACTCCAAGCAATCCCCAACCTAAACTTGATCAATATTTCACTCCATTAATCACTTAAATAATCGAATTGAACTAAACCCAAAACGGGGTATTCATCTACCGAACGAAAAACCATTACCTTAGATCGAACAACGAAGTCTCTTTACCACCACAGCACTAATCGAATAACTTCAGCCCTTTAACCTTTTCCAAACACAAAACAAATCCCATTAACCACTATCCATAACCCAAAACAAAAAACAATACTTACCACACTTACCGATAATGCACAAAAAGTGCCGAAGAACGAAACCCGAAACAGCGCGATAATAGGGTGAACAAAACAAAATTAAAAAAGAAGAAGTGGAGAAGAAGATGATCAGTTTTTTCCTACAGAGTGAATTTTTTTGGGGGGGGAATTGTTTTACTCAAATCCCACTACCTGCCTTATCTCAATCCCTTAATTTTCTCTCTCAACTCCCACTACACATCCACCACTCAAAATCCCAGTTCAGCACTACTCTGGCCGAACTTTAAGCAAAAATACTACTCATTGCCATCGTAGAGAATTGAACTCCAGCCCTCCAACACACCAACACTTCACTTAACTACTAGACCAGCCGGCCTATTCGGATATGGTTTTGCAAACAATTAAATAAAAGCTTACTGAACAAGAGTGATGCTTAACTTAGAAAAATTTCAAAATTTTCCAAAGGCATGGCTTGAACTTGAGACCTCACACACACACCCAGAACACTTAACCACTAAGGCAGATACACATCTTGTGTCACACATTTGCAAAAACAAAAATTTAAATTTTGGGGCGTTACACACTTAATCTTTGAATTGTTTGAATTTGTCCAAACAATTTAATAAACAACAGAAACTACGTATACTAGTAACATACCTTGACAATCACCCAACATTCACTCTTATGCAACCTAGATGGTTTCTATCTTTATTTTGGAAGTAAAACTCAAATTTTGAAGATAGAACTACAACTAGTTAATAAGATTTTAAAAAATGTCTTTGGCACTGTTCAGGATGAAAATGCAAAATCATATGCATCTAAAATTATGTAACGCCACAAAATTTAAGAGTTTAATTGTGAAATTCTGCTGTAATTAATTTATGTATTTGTGGTTCTATGTTCTATGATTAAGTTAAGGTCTGGAGTTCGAGTTGCATCATTAAAAGTTTTTGGTTAGTTGAAATCAACCCATAAGCACGCGTTACCCGCTTAAGTTCAATTCGGTGTGAAATTGTGACAAGAATGAGCCTGCTGGTTCACTAGTTAAGCATCTGTCTGTTTTCTATCTGGTTCCGAGTTCGAATCCCGTAGTATGTGTAGAGGAAAATATTTTTTTCTAAATGCTAGGAAACTGAGTGGAAGTTATTGATTAATTAACGTTAGTTCTTCTTCTTTTTTTTCTTTATTTTTTCTTCTTTTTCGGTTTTTTTCTTTTCTTCTTTGTTTGTCGTAAGGATTACGAAATTAGTTAAAGTTACACTGTTAGCTTTCTCAGTTGGAAGGTTGTTAAGTAAATTTTACTGTCAAATCGTTTATTTTCGGGTTTTTCCTTTTGTTCTTCATAGCATACTCTACATTGGTTGTTCGAGTGTGTTGTGTGAATCTCTGATAGTTAATTGTTTAGTTTCTCTATTAGGGGAAGGTATTGAAAGTAGCAAACCTCATCACGTCAATTCGAGTAATCGTCGTTGATCTTCCGCTTCAAAACTCTTCTACGTTGATACTACTCGAAATCGTCTCAGGTGCGTATCGGAAACCTCAGTTTTTGTAAGTTTTGGTCGACGAAAATGGTGGTTGTCGAAGCACACAGCCAGGCACACGGGAGTGTGACTAAGATGTGTGAGTCACACAAGTGTGTGGCAGGCTGTGCGTTCGGTTGTGTAACTCACTGTTCATCAAATTGGGGCCACACGAGCATTTGTCCAGGCCGTATGTGGCCAAATTAGTGCAGGGTTCACACGGGTATAAGATACGGTCATGTGCCCAGGCCGTGTGAGTCATATGGGTAAGGACATGGCCGTGTGTCTAAGCTGTGTAACTCTCTATTTACAGGTTAGAACCACATGGGCTGGAGGCATGGGCGTGTGCCAGACCGTGTGAGCCACACAGGAAAGAACAAGGCCCTGTGGTAATATAAGTAGGGCAAAACCCGTTTTTGAGGCCGTAAATGTGGTCTGTGACTGATAATGATTTTTCCCTATTGTATGAATAATCTAAACTTAGTTGATTGAGAACTCTTTGATACTCTATAACTGACACATGAATGTTATAACTATAAGTGCACTATGAATATCTGTACTCTGCATATGTATGGGTTGGGATGTTATAAAGAAGGAAGTAATTTACTCTAAATCAGTGGTTAAGCCACTATGTGAATAGTTTTGATTCTAGCGCTTTGACGTAATATGTTCTAGCAACTAAGTTGTGTTACTGTAAACGTGTCAAATAATCACTTTGAGGTGTGTAGGGATGGATGGGCATTGAATGTCCTTAATGGTGTGTTGGAATGAGTGAAGATGGTGTGTAGCAGATGGGGTTTAGGATTATCTGCATCTGAATCTAATCTGTTATGTGTGTGTGTGTGTGTGTGTGTGTGTGTACAAATGATATATTCTGAATCTGAACTGTAAATAGTTGTGTACCGAACCGAATCTCTGAATATAACTACTTTACAAATGCATATGAACTAAATAATTTGACTACGGTTACGCACTGAGTTCACAACTCATTCTATTTTTGGTTGGATTTCAAGTGATCCCCAGTCTTGACCGGGTCGGTGTCGCGAGAGCTCGGTCAACCCTTTTATCTTTTCTTATAAGTATTACCAATAAGGATTTGCATTTTATGGAATTTATGAAGATTATATGTTTTAAATTATTGTTATCTTGAATGATACATAGGAATGTTTTCGTTTGACTGTGTTATGATAGTATGGACTTTGGTATGGGTATTGTAACCCTCCAAACTTGGTCTGGACGTCCAGATCAGGTCTAGGGTGTTACAAATTAGGTGTAACTTCTTTGAAATTTTCAGGATGTTGGCCTCACAATCGAGATATTGAAATGGGACTTTTGGCTTGAAGTGCCTGCATAAAGTTGCAATGCAGGGTTACTCTTGGTTTGTGAGTGCTGATGATCTATGCTCTGTGGCTCCTGTGTTAGGAGCTTGTCCAAGACTCTATTTTACCTAATCTGATCTTGCTGCATCAGTACACAGTAGCCTCCTGTTGATGCTTGTCTCAATAAGTTTCGAGAAGATTTGATATCCATGGAGTTCAAAGAGAGAGGTGATATGAAGGAAGAAGCAACAGTTGCTAACTCTGGGCTAAATAATTGAGGGAGGTTGATGGAGGCATCAAAGGAATAATCATATGATGCTTGCAAATGATTATGCCTTGCTTCCAATTGAGCAGAAGAAGCAACATTCCTGATGTGAGCCAAGTTCTCTTCTTGACCCAAACCTGCTTCAAAATTACCTCTGTTATGATTCTTCTTCTTGAAAACCCTGCACACAACCCACCCATCTTCCTGCTAGTCAACACCAACGAGCAACCCATTCTATGTAGTTATTTTATAATGACGGATGAGTAAAGTAAATATTGTATCATAGTGAATGTATGTATGTATATATGTATATATTACTTGAACTTGATCAGAATCATCATCATCTAAGCAATACTCATGCATGATCCAATCAGTTTTCTGTCCATGAAGAGCACGTCCCGTGTAAAAAACTAGGGTTGTAACACCCCCTAACCCTAAACCGTCGTTGGAATAGGGTTACAGAGCATTACCAGACATTACGGACAACTTATGAATATTATACAATTTTATTAACATTTACAATATAATATATTCATTAAGTCCCTTTCATGGACCCTTGAGCCCAAATTACGAATTAGAAGTGAATCGGAACTTGATCGGATGCTCTGGAAATTTTTCGTAATTTTTTTTTTTTGTGAACTCAATATAACCCCTTTATAAACATCTAACCTTCCCTACAATTTCAAACCACAACCAATCTAAAACCAATCGCACAACCAAAACAATTTATACTTGAATACACCTAAATCATAACCAATTCATTAACACAATAATTTAATAATTAAACATTCATAAAATAATTCAAAGTTTACTAATAACTTCATTCATATTCCATTCAAACTTAATACCAAATTTTATAGTATACTCTTTACCATTTCACTTAAACTAAGTTCAAAACATTACAAACCATCCATACTTTATAACCAAAATCATATGACCCATGTATATAACCTAGATACATGTCACATTTACCAAAAAAGAAAAGTATATCACCAAAGTTGTGCTGAAGTCGGGATTGATCTGGATGCTGAACCGGGACCTTTGACTTCTACTGACCTGTGCACGGGAATAACTGTACGCTGAGTATGTCTATACTCAGTGGTATTACCATAATTCAAATTATATAACATTAATAAATTATAACATTAACTTGTAATATAGAAAATCATAAGAACAAATTTTACAATCAATTTAATATTTCATTTATAATAGTCTATCAACAGATATCCTATATCAACAATTTGCATTTTTTATCAATTCATGAACCTTAAGTTCATGCTTTCAAATCTCATATCTCATTCTCACTTCACATTTTGATTCATAATTTCACTATCTCATTTCTTCCATCAACTCATTCAAATCAAGATTTATTCATTTTCTTATTTCATTAAATTACCCCTATTAACAACACTCGGACTTTGACGGATACACGGATTCCAACCAAATACACCAGAATAAATAATCCTCCCAGGCACACCAGAAAGGCATTAAATGCCTCTTCGGATAATCCGAAGAAATAAAATAACATCAGTATCTCCTCGACCAAGCCGAAAAGTCCCCTGAACTCTTCCAAATCCTATGGCATGTCAACTATATCCGACTCAACCCAACTAGTTAATAGGGTATTCAAATCATTTCTCAATTCAATCTCATTTCAATTCAAAACGCACCTTTCAATTTAATCACAATTCAATTTAATACATTTTCCACTTTCTAATCAATAAACAATTTAAATACTCAAACATATTCATACTTTATCTCAATTTCATTCATGTCAATAGTAATACTTACCTTATAATTTACTTACCATACATAAGAATTTAAATATAACATTAACTAAATAGTAGTTTGAATTATAGTAATACAAACCCAAAATTCGCAAATACTCTTTGATGATCTTCTCTTTTCCTTTCTGTGTCGATGCCTTAGGTTCTTTATTAGCTACGAAAATTAAAGTAATTTACACTATTAATACAACACTAATTTATATTAAATAATTGAATTTCTATTCAATTTCTATCTTAATTTCAATTTGATCCTAATAAACTCATTTACTTTTTCTAACTCAATTCACACTTCATTTTTACTTAATCTCTTGCCATATTCAACTTGACTATCCAATGTTCATATTAAAACCCTAAATTCAAATTTCTTTCAATTTAGTCCATCTAACACAAAACTTATAGTTTATTTTACAATTTAATCCCTCTATCAATTCTAACTAGAAATTCTATCAATTAAACCCCTAATTCATCATTTTGTTCAACATGAATTATGTTCAAAAACCTAAGAACTTCCAAAACTTCAACTTAATTTCAACAAAACTTTGTTCTAAGGCTTCTAAAACATCAAAATTAAATAAAAAGGACTTAATTGACTTACCAAATTAAACTCCAAGCTTTAAAACCTTAGTTTCTCCTTTTTCTTTTCTTTCTTTCTTTTATTTCATTTGCTTTATATATATAATATAATAATATAATATAATAATAATTTCTTATATTATAAGTAATTATATAATTGTAAAACAAATGTATATATTTAATTTATTACACATGTATTTTATAGTTACCATACAATTGTTAAAATCTTTAATTTTATTTATAATATAATATTATAATATATTTAGTATAAATTACAATATGATAAAATAATAATATAATCTATTTAAATAATATATTTGTATAAAAAAAATCTAAGATTTTTTATCAACATATGTGGCCTCATTTAATACATTAGGTATAATTGCCTATTTGGTCCCTTTTTATTTTCTTTTAATTTACAATTAAACTTTTACCCTTTATTCAATTTAGTCCTTTCTCCTAATTACTCTTAATTAAGCTAAATTCACTTAATTGAAACTTAATTAGACACACCACTAGACTCATAAATATTTGTAATAATTATTTATGAATTCGGTTTACTAAGATGGAGGCCCAATAATATATTTTTCCGATGCCCGTGAATTTTGGGTCATTACAAGGGTTTTCCTCATCCCAACTCTCTTGGAGTTGCTAAGGTGGACAAGCCTGTCTCTTCCTGTAGCCTTCCAAAAACTAGATATGGTTGCCTGGTTTGTTCGAGTTCTGGTTGGATATTTCTTGTCCTTGGAGTTGCTAAGGTGGACAGCCCTGTCTCTCCCTGTAGCCTTCCAAAAACCAGATATGGTTGCCCGATTTGTTCGAGTTCTGGTTGGATATTTCTTGTCCTTGCGGCAATGTGGCTGAAGTAATACCAATCGTTTTGAGGACCGAAGCCGATCTTGCATTTATCTGCATGTTAAAATAAAAGAATAGAAAAGCAAGCAATTAATCATAAAAAATATAGATACAGAAAAGGTTGTGATGGTATACATATCCAAGAGGTTATCACTTGTTAATTAACCAAAAATACAATTATACATGCATAACGTAGACAGGGGCGAAGCGAAAACAATATTTTAAGGGGCTCTGAATAAAATTTTAATTTTTTATAGTTTGTATTTTTATAATTTTAAAGAATTAAATATAATTTTTATAATTTTAGAGGAGCTACAATGCAATTTCACTTTTAATAATTTAAATTTTTTAAAAAAATTTAAAAGGTAATTTTATATTTTAGGGTTCGCCACTCAACGTAGAGTTATGTATGAATAATGACCTTTAAGGTCCCAAGGCACAAGTTTGTTGAGATCCACCTCCCTTATAACATCCAGGTCGATAGCTTCAAAGGAGACCTTCTTCTTCAGTAATAATCGTGAGCTCCTCTTACATTTGGGTAGAACCTAACCCTGGGAACCGAAAAGTCGCCCATTTCGAGCTGCCATCGTTTAAATTTCCTACCCCTCTCTGAAACAATACGTAAGTATAGATATTATCCATAAGGACCATAATATCAGAAAGAATAGCTAGTGTGTGTTTGTGTGTGCATCATAATTAACCGTAATTAGTTTAGTATATAAATGATCAGGAAAAAGCAGCAAGAAGTACTGTAGGAAGCTCAAAAAAAAAAAGCTCCTAGAAAGCTGATGACAGACTGATGGAATAAGCAAGCGAACACAAGTTGAAAGAAAGCTAGTAGGAAAGATAAAGATTGAAGCAAAGAGAAGAGCGGCCGGGCGGCGGGCAGCAAAAAAAGCGAACCTTTTGACTTACGTTGGAGGTAGTGCAGGTGATAACATAACTCAACAAGCCTAGACACAGAGGACAAGGCACGGTGGAAATGCAAGCAGGTAGAGATGGAGATAGTAGCAAGTTGACCGATTTCTTAGCTTAAAGGCCACAATGCTCAGAGCTTTTAACTCACACTAATTCAGAGAGAGTGGGTGGGTGGCAATGGCATGATTCAGAGAAAAGGTGAACAGAATGGATTGGCTAGCTTATCTGGGTCCAAAAATAAAAAAAAAACAAATGAAAAAGATTATATATGATCAAGAAGAAGATTTAACAAAGCTAAAAAAATTATTTTAGAGACAGGGTGAGAGAGAGAGAGAGAGAAAGAGAAGCAATTAACTATAAAATTGTAATCTCTTAAAGTTTGAGTGAGAGGGTTCACCAAATGGAGAAAGGATTGGATGAAACGGTTATGCCACGTCATCCATATCCCTTCCCAATCAAATAACGACACATCAGTTAATTTTTACATGTCATTTACACCTCATTTGATTAGATTTTACACCTCATTTAATGACATGTCTCATTTACACATCATTTAATTAAATTTTTTAATCACAAAATCCCTAAAATCCCAATTAAAAATTATTCAGCCCTTATTACAATTCTATCTTCTCCTCTCTCAAGCATTCGCTCCTTAATTCTCTTCAATGCTCCTTCAATAGCAACATCAAATGCATCCTTCATACTCTCTAAACCCTCTTTTGGTTTCGCATAAACTAGTTTGGGAATATACTCAATCACTTTCTCCCTTATTTTCTTTACCTCTTCTTTAATGTAACTTTCAAGCACGCTTTTGATTGATGTCCCGTTCTTCACCTCGTTGCGGTGGATGAAAACCGAGTAACTCTTGGGATCATTGGGTAGAAACCATTGGTACGAAGATATGCCGTTCGATGCCGTAAGAAAAACGGGATGGAACCCGCTACCATGCAATCAAATATTGACCTACGGGTGAAGCTATCGGCTCTTGGCCGCAAGCAAAACTCCGAATCCAAAACGCCTCGCACTGGGGAAGTTCCGTTTGAGCGGTGGTGCTCGCACAATCCACGGCTTGGCATAACCCCGATGCGTTCATGCATTGCCTCAACAGCAAGCTTCTGAAATCATTCTTGATGGTGTCACGTGGCGCTCCGGCGAAACAAGAAAGGGTTTTGCGGTTATGGTTACAGACGAAGTCCTACCAAAGACTTCCATACCTTTGGAACCCTCAACGTATTATGTATGTCTTCTTTTACAATCCCATTTTTCTAAAAACGTTTCAGTTTCGATTATTTTCATTTGTTTAATTGTGATTCTTTTGAATGTTTACAGCTTCTCTGTTGATGGGACACCAATGAGAGAGTTCAAGAACTTGGAATCAAAGGGCGTTGTGTTCCCAAAGAGCCAGCAGATGAGAGTGTATTCGAGTCTTTGGAACGCTGATGATTGGGCCACTCGAGGTGGTCTTGTTAAGACGGATTGGAGCCAAGCTCCTTTTACTGCTTCTTACAGGACTTTCAAAACAGATACATGTGTCTGGTCTTCCGATAAATCATCATGCTCCTCCACCTTACCCTCCCAAAATTCATGGCTGTCGCAAGAACTGGATATAACGAGCCAACAAAGGCTCCAATGGGTTCAGAAAAATTATATGATTTACAATTAATGCACCAACACCAAGCGATTTCCTATGGATTTGGCTTTAATCTTGGACTTAGTCTTGCCATCAATTTTTCCTTATGATAATCCTTGTATAATTTTGCCTTGTGTGAGATCATAATAGTTAATTGAACTTGACATGTTTGTACAGAATTCTGAAGCTTCAATTACTATTTTGCTGCTTCAATTAGTCTTCCTATGCTTGCTAGAGCAACTCGGTCCATAGCTCTTATGCTCGATTTTCATCAGAGTTTGCATGATGGAAGAATTTGGCAATTAGTGTTGATATTGTGCATATTTAGTTAAGCTTCGATATTTGCTATTCTGTTCAACAATCGATTTAATATAGCAACTAATTGGTTATTGTGGATGTTTCAGTTGCTCAACGATAAATTTGTGCGAATTTTAAGTTGATTGAGATGAGGTTCAATGTTCAATCTCTATATTTGTAAATCTTTCCTCCTTTCTCCATTGCAATTTAATTATTTAATTGTATAAAAAAAATTAATTGGTTATTATCAAAATAACATGATCTTTGTTTTGATAACTGATGGAAAATAGAACAATAATCTAAAATTAATATTTTCAATGATTTATAAGTGCCTTTGATAATCCAACATAAAAGGCAAGATAGAATGAAAAATACATCGAATTACCAAAATAATATACTTATAAAAATATTGGTTGAACTTATTCCATCATAAATAATAACTAAAACAAAATACAAGATAACACTATAATAAAAACCATATAATAGCATTATTCTCAAAACATTATGAGAGAATTACAAATAATAATAAAATTGAAGTATTTCTCATGAATTATCATCAGTTTTTTTGAGATTCTAAACCATTTGAGAAATGTTCCTGCATTAAAAGTTTTATACGGTTAGATAAACCTTTGAATTATAGATATAATAATTTGTGACAATATAAGTAAAAACTTATTACTTGAGTCTTGAATAGCGATGGATCATTCTCTTCCAGCAATTTAGTATAACTCATGTTTGATGAAGAATTGAACCTCCAATTTGAAGAAAAATCCTACATAAAAATATTTTTACAATACATGTTCTTAAATATTTACGACTTTTGACATTTAAAAAGAATAATGCATTCAATTAATACCTGTAGAGGATGAAAAAAGTGATTATGGTAGTTTGGAGTCGTTAACATTGGGATTTGATGATAGAAAGAATAACCATGAGTTTGAGACTCCATTGGGAGAGGCACTACTGGAGACTCTTCATGCATAAGTGATTTGTTTTGTTTCCCTTAGTCAAAATAAAAACTATTTGTTAAATTCAAGACATAAATTAATTAAATAACATAACAAATAGATGCAAATATAATAATAAAGGAAAGCATACTCACTTGATATTTTCTCCTTATCTTTTGAAACTTGAGAGAGCATTGCCTTCTTTGTTTTTTTCTTTTGATTTGTCTCGAATTGGCTTTTCATTCGAGAATTTCTTGAACCCTTTGTTTTGACACATACAGGATATAACATTAATTTTTCACTTGATCTCCTATTGCCATCACTGATAGCATCTTGAAAAGATGTATGCTTTGAAATTTTCGAATCATTAGCTTCTTGCATAGTTGCCATCTCCTTTTCAACTAAGTGCAATGCCTCAAATAGTTTTTCTTTGACAATTTGAGTACACTTAGGAGTCAATGAACCTTTGTCAAAAGGTTTGTAACCGATATGATTCAACTCACCGAGGCGCAATAAACAACTAGATTTTTCTTCATGTCTTTGATGAGTCTCTAAAATCACTTGCCAACAACGACTTTGCTTTTTTGTCCATCTCTTAAGTATATATTTTTCTGTATCTCTTTAATGTTGTTCATAAGAAAAACCCGTAAAGCATGACGACAAAAGTAATCCAAGACTTTCAAACATATTACAACATGCATGAGACAGTGGCTATTCTAACGTCAAACTCCACACATAAATTCTTTCACGTCCATCTTCATCACATGATATAAAGAATTACTAAATTTAACACAATTCAAGCCTATGCAATCCATCAACTCCTCTTCAAACCTTTTAAACATAGCAAGAGTGTAAACATTGGATGCATGCTTCAAAATCCCACGTCCATTAACTTTGTTTGGTGCTCCATTTTTACATTGAAAATCTTGATTTAACTCTATCTGCGAAATTCTTTTGCCTTTTCCTCATAATGTTGTATAACTTTGAATAAGAGATAAAGAGCAATTCATAATCTGATGTAATATGCTATTCATACTCTCGCTTCTTTGAGTGGATCTAATTTGAGCCGAAAAAATATCCATGCTAAAGGCAGGGCACCATTTTACGCGAAGCTCATATAGTCTCTTAAGCCAAGCATGATCTTGAAGTTCAAAATTTTCAATCATGGTAGCCCAACTTGATTCAAACTCGTTTCACTTTCACATCCATAAAAGCATTTATTAAATTGTGCTTTGAACTCGGCGTTGACAAAACGACTAGCAAGATGTTGTTTAGCATTATTTGAAATATTCCACATGCATAATCTATGAGAAGATTCTGGAAGGACAATCTCTACTGCTTTCATCATCGCTTGATCTTGATCAGTAAAAATACTTTTCGGTTGTCGATGGCCCATGGCTTCTAAAAATGTTTCAAATAGCCAAGTAAATGACTCGATGGTCTCATTCGATAAAAAGCACAACCGAACAAAATAGTATTCCAGTGATTGTTGATTCCGACAAATGGAGCACAAACCAAATTATACTTATTGGTTCTATATGTGGTATCAAACACTAGAACATCTCCAAAACAATCGTAATCCAATTTTGATCTTTCATCTCTCCAAAAAAAAAATAGCTAGTCGATTATTCTGGTCCACTTGCATTGAATAGAAAAACATAGGGTCTTCAGCTTGCTTATGTTTGAAAAAATTGATAATACTCTGTGCATCCCCTGCTTCAATCAATTTCTCTCTTTCAATTCGTAAGAAATTATGACAATCTCGTTTGGTAAATGTAATATTTTCAAACCCAATCTCCTTCCTGAGAAACGAATATGAACTTGTTTGTTTAATTCCTACAGCAACCATTAACCGAATAACATCTCCATGTCCTTCCAAAATTTTTCTTCCTGATCTTAAATTAATTCTTTCTTCTAAAGTTGCTAAGTGGTGATTATGATAATCATTAAAGTAAGAAACAACCCAAACACCTTTTTCTATTGTAAAACGAATCTTAGCTTGACAACAACTTGTCCTTGTCTCTAGACGATTAAATTTTTCACTTTGGCAATATCTTCGTGTTCATGATACCCAGATTTCGAGCATAAAAATTCACGTTGTCTTATAGGTTCAGTCAAACTTCGTCTCTTATTTCCTCTTCGAATACTAAACCCCTTACTCAAAGCAAACTGATTATAAAGATTATAAGCCTCTTCTTCGGAATGCACTTTCAGTCCCACTTTTATTTCTTCAATAGAATTATCTTGTTTCCTGACAAGATGAACTATTTCATCTTGATTTGTCTCCATAAATGAAAATTATAAATTAACAAAACTCGAGAATAAGTTTTAATATATAATAAAAACCATGATAATACAAGTAACTTAGTAAAAAACTTAAAAAAGAACAATTCAAATCTAATAAAAACACGGCTCAAAAATAATATAATTTTTTTGCTCAAGAATAGTTTAAACTATTCATTTAATTATTAGGAACTAGCATTGACTTTCTTGC
The DNA here is from genome assembly GCA_025503065.1 of Gossypium bickii. Taxonomy (NCBI): domain Eukaryota; kingdom Viridiplantae; phylum Streptophyta; class Magnoliopsida; order Malvales; family Malvaceae; genus Gossypium; species Gossypium bickii. The sequence continues at coordinate 23,510,462 of CP106715.1, forward strand.
TTTCCTATCTATTTTAGCATAATAGAAAAAAAAAAAAAGAAAAACCTCATTTGAATCATGACTTTCTTGCTAGTCGATAGTTTTAACTTTCATAAAACATGAAAATAAGTCATAATTCATATTGTATGAATTCTCTCTAAAGCGATTATAAGTTTAATATAACTAGGACCACACGGTTAGAATTAAATTGTGAACTTGCATAAATATAATGCTACTTTTTCTTTTTGTATAATTCGGTTTTACCTTGAACCTATTGATTGTAGCCTTATAAAGAGAGTTTTAGTTTCAAGCTAATCTTTGCTTATGGTGGACTAAAAGGATAAATAATTAACAGATTTGAAGCTTCTAAATTAGAGATTTAAAAACACACCCACAAATGATGAGGAACCAATGCCTAGTCTCTCTTGATGAGTTGCGGTATGCCTTTTAAAACTTCACAAATTAAAAGAAAAATGTTAATTTGTAATTCATTTTTCCTTTTTTTACCAAAAGAAATTATCAAATCTTCATTGGTTATCAATGTAATTCGAATCCATTTACTGAGAAGAATCTTGGTCGGTCGATGACCGTATAATCAAGCAAAACGTAAAACAACCAAGTTTGAGTGTTAACATTCAATGATCAAGTGTTCATTCCAAGTTCGTATATTACTGGTTTTATTCTACGTACTAACCGAATCCAACGACATGCAAGATCGGGGACCTAAATTCAACCTAAAAACAGCTATATAGCAAAATGAAAAAAAAAACTCACTGTAAACCAAATTGTAGCGATCACGCTAAAAAACCAAAGCAAATCAACAAAGAAAAAAGCGATTGCTAGAAAAAAATAGCAGCGGGCGTAGATGTGAAGCGAGTAATTGAAGCGAGAATAATAGCGGCGGGCGTAGACGTTATGGCGGCGGGCGTAGACGCGTTGCGAGACGTTAGCGATCACGCCTAAAAAAAAACCAAAGCAAATCAACGGCAAAAACGATTCTTTGGAAAAAATAGCAAGCAGCGCGGCGAGATGTGAAGCGAGTAATTGAAGCGAATATAATAGCGGCAAGGTAGAGAGGTTAACAAAGCGAGGCGTAGACGTTGCAGAGTGAAGAACGGGACATCAATCAAAAGCGTGCTTGAAAGTTCTGATAAAGAAGAGGTAAAGAAAATAAGGAGAAAGTGATTGAGTATATTCCCAAACTAGTTTATGCGAAACCAAAAGAGGGTTTAGAGAGTATAAAAGATGCATTTGATGTTGCTATTGAAGGAGCATTGAAGAGAATTAAGGAGCGATAATTGCAGAGAGAGAAGATAGAATTGTAATTAGAATTGAAATAATTTTTAATTGGGATTTTAGGGATTTTGTGATTAAAAAATTTAATTAAATGATGTGTAAATGAGACATGTCATTAAATGAGGTGTAAATGACATGTAAAAATTAACTGATGTGTCGTTATTTGATTGGGAAGGGATATGGATGACGTGGCATAACCGTTTCATCCAATCCTTTCTCCACCAAATGTTGGTTGAACGGGAGACCTTAGTCCTTAAAATCGCCTCATTTGAATAAGGAAACTCTTTCAACTGTCGTTTACTCTGAATATTACACTAAATGTAGAAATTATATTTATAAAAAAATTAATGGGTTTTTAGTTGGAAGGATAAAACTGAAAAGTATCTTATGTTGAAATATTATTGTATGATCTTTTTAAGATTTATTTTAAGGTTATTATTTTTAGATTTTAGGGTTAATCTATAAGTTTATCGTTAAATGTGATAAGTTAGAAAGATATTCAAATCATACATCAGCTACTAGCAAATTGGGAAATCATCAATAAGCCTCCTTTCCAGAACGACTATCAGAACAAATATGAGCCACCTACCACCCAGATCTTCAAGCTTCATTGGGAATACAAAGTTAGAACAAATATGAGCCACCTACCACCCAGATCTTCAAGCTTCATTGGGAATATAAAGTTATCAGTTATCAAACACCATGTGGGCTCAATGGCCCCATACTATCAAGTCAAAGTGAATGATAGGATTTGTTTCATCATAGACATCCTAGTCTTCTCGAAGATCTATCCCACGCGTTCTATAATGATGGCTAGATAATAAGTCCAACAAGTTAATATCATCTTATATTGGACCTTCAGGAGCAATGAAGGAGGGATCGACTCTCCGAGAATACCAAGCCTATACTCTATCAACTTGTCATCAACTCTCAACCTCAACACTCCCCTCACCAGCACTCTTGATAACTTTTAGCTCTTCGCTCCGACTGGATAAACCGACCTCCGCAGCAACCACAACCATCTCTTTCTTGTCTCCTTCTTATTGTATCACTGTATCAACAATACTTAACCTAAAAATTAAATTTTGACATTATAATTTGTTGTGATTGATGTCCATGAAACTGACTAAAATTTTGACTAAGGCAAGTATACCTATCAATTAATAGTATAGCTACGGTGAGCAAAGATATCGTTCCCACGAAGACTAAAAGTACTAGTAATTACTGTCTTTCTATTATTTAACCGAATAATTCGAGTGATTAATTTAAAAACTAAAATTAACTAATTTAATTAACTACTGAACACAACAAATAACAAAACAAGCAAATAAATGATTAACAACCATGAAGTGTAACAATACCCAGGAAAGAATTCACCTAGATTTCTTTACTTAATATCTTGATCCGTAGAAATTCTTGAATTATGCTAATATCTCTTTCGAGAATAAGAGCAACTGACCCTAGGTTGATTAATTGAAATTTCTTTCTAATTAAAACCCCTATTATCACATTAACTCGATTTATGGATTCAACTATTAGATTTGACTCTAACCCGGTAGATTTATGTCATCCTATTTCTAAGATTGCATGCAACTCCACTCAATTACGCAAGATCTACTCTTAAACATGGTCTATTCCTCCTCTGATTTAAGCATATCAAACATGGATCAATATTCTAGAAATATCAAACCAAGAATTAAGTACACATAATTGAGAACAAGATCTAAGTATTTATTGCGTAAAATAAAAATCAAACAATAAAGTTCATCATAGGGTTCATCTCCCCTATGTATTTAGAAATTTAGTTCATGCTTGCAAATAAAAACATCTCAGAGACAGTATATCCAAAAGAAATAAAGAAATTTATTATAATCTCCTGAGAAATCAACTAAGAGTCTTCAATGGTGTTTTTCGAATTGTTTTTCTTGAGTATTCTATGGCGGCTCACTCCTATCTTTTTATTTTTGTCATACATATGTTTTAGGATGCCTAAAAAACTTATAAATTGCGTTTTCCCGCAATTCAAAGTCTCAATTCGCAAAATCAACACTGTCTATCACATGGCTGTGTGGCGACCCGTGTGGCTCACACGACCGTGTGAAAGGGGTCAACCCATGTGGCTCCTGTACCTTACTTCAATTTTTTTAATTTTTGCTCTTTTTGTTCCCAAATGTTCTCCTAAGTATAAAGACATGAATTTTAAAGATTAGTAGCATAAAATTCACCACTAACATTGAATAATCACCTAAAATCACTAACAATGAGATTAAAACATATTACCTTTAACACTTATCAATTTTTGATATTTATCATTATATTTTTGAATTAAAGTTTACAATTATAATTTGCATGTCTTTAACATATCTTTGTTGAAAGAGAAAAATTCCATCAGAATGTGAAATGATTTCAAGTCCAAGAAAATAAGAGTTTGCCCCCAAAATCTTTTATACAAAAGCATTGCACAAGACAATCTATAAATTGAGATCAAAGAGCATTACTGTTACAAGTTATGAAAGTATCATCAACGTACATTAGTAAAAATAGGAATGTTAGCAACTTTGGAGAATAAAAACATACGTGTTTGAATGTGAATTCTTGAATTCAATGTCTAAAAAGAAACTGACACAATTCATGATACCAAGTTTGAGGAACTTGTTTGAAACCATAAATAGCCCGAGCTTACATAACATAAGTGGGATGATCAGAGTCCATGAAGCAAGAAGGTTGAGTCGTGAAAATGTTTTTAAAGAGTTTGCCTCGAAGAAATGCATTATCAACATCCAATTGACGAAGTGATTATGCATTACTTATTGCAATATTAAGCACAAGTATTATTGTGGTGGGCTTGATACTAATATTAAAAGTTTTGTGATAGTGTATACTAGGCCTTTAATGAAAGCCTTTCACCACAAGATAAACTTTAAACTGGTGAATTAAACCATCAGAATATCTTTTAATATGATAAATCCAATCACAACCAACTAGATTCATCAGATGGAACTAACTCTCATGTTCCATTATGAACTAGACCATCATACTTTTCAGACATTGCTTGACGCCAATCATGATTTTTAAGGGCTTAATAGGTTCAAAGATGGGTGAAGAGGTTTTTCCAATGTGAAGGTTGAGTTTGTGTATTAGTTTGGTGGCTCATGTGGTGTTTTGAAGGGGTTGTGGAGGTTGCAGGTTGGTTTGTATTTCTGTGGGTTGATGAGAGGAATTAGTCGTAGGATGGTGAGTTGGAGACTTATGAAGCATCATTGTGCAAAGGCAATTCTTGATGAAGTAAGATTTGGAATACTACGGGCAAAGGGAATCCAAGTATGAGAAGTGGGATGTGGTGTAAGAAAAAACCGATTCTGCAAATTTGACATGACCAAAAACAATGATTTTTTAGATAAAAAGGGTCAAATGATAAGTATGCACTTTGACATAAAGAGTAGAAAATAAAATACACAATTTTTTGTTGAAGTTTCTAAATAACACAAACACCCAAAAATATTAAGTTTGGAGTAATTAGGACTTTTGTGGAAATTTAATTCATAGCCATAAAAAAAAAATCCAACTAGAGTTTGCTCACTCACCCACATAGGGTAAAACTAAAAATAGAATTCATTAAATTATTTTTATTAGTTCTTTAAAGTAGAAGAAACTGATTAAAAGAATTGAATTAAAAAAATTAACATATATTAGCATGAAAAATATTTAAAATTCTTTATGATACTTTATATTATTTTGGGAAAATACCTTATTTTATTTTTAATAATACCGACACAACACACAACCCAATACCATGTATAGAAAGGGATTCTCACGCAACCTAGTATAGTCACATTCTCTTCTCTTATTACTTATTAGCTATAATTATATCTCTAATAAAATGCTAAAGCTAATCTGTCTGCCGTTACCTTAACGAATGCTAAACCACACAGTCTCTATTTTAAATTATATAATGTGTAGTTAATTCATGCATGAATATCTTTTTCTAGCAATGCAAATATAAACATTTACTAAAATTAATAAATCAAGATTATTTAATAAATGGTATTTATCATATTTATTGTATTACTTTTATATTTATTAATCATATTGAAATCTATATAAAAGGATCTTCCTTCTTACATGTGACATACCCAACTTTTTCTTTTTCTTTTTCACATTTTACAGTAAAAAAAAAAATTTAAATTTCAGTTTTAATTCCGTTTAAATTTAAATCTTAATCTATATATTTTAATTTTTAACATAATTTAATCCTATATTTTTATAATACTATTAATTATTCCTTACACGTCTCACATCCAACCATTTTTCGTTTCCTTCTTTATTCTTTTTCATTTTACAATAAAAAATTAAATTTTAATTTTTGTCCCTTTAATATGTCTAAACTTGATATTTAATCTATATATTTTAATTTTTAACATAATTTGATTCCTATATTTTTATAATATTATTAATTAATCAAAATAGTTAATATAATTAATTGTTTAGTTTAAACATTACATAGTTATATATAGTTTAAATACCATAAGAGTCTTAAAGACAGACACGAGCTTTTCATTTCTTTTAGGTTTGCGTTGCTTTTTTTTTTTTTTTTTTTTTTTTTATAAGACAATAGTCAAATTTTAATTTTGGCCTCTAAAATATGCTGAAACTTGATAGTAAATCTATATACTTCAATTTTTTTTTACATAATTTAGTCCATCTACTTTTATAATGTAATTAGTTAGTCTAAATAATTAATATTGTTAACTATTTCAATCAAAATGCTAACATCTATTTTTCTTAAAAAGAATATAATCCTAATAGGAAAAAAATTATCTTGGCAATTCAAATGTGTTGTTAAGAAAAATCCTAATGAATAATTTCAACGTTATTTTTATTGTTACACGACTACTAAGTGATTTTTCTAAAAAAATTCAAAATGTTACATTGGAGAATTTAATAGAAGAATTTCAAAGATGGTAATAACTGTAACACCCAAAACCGGTATCCGTCACCGGAATAGGGTTACAGAGCATTACCAGACTTATTTCATAAACAATTATACATTCCACATACATTTTTCATTCCCAAATAAAGTCATTCACAATCAATCATGCAATCCCTAATATGAGCCTACGAGGCCCAAATCATGCATTAAAAGTGGTTCGGGACTGAATCGATAACTTAGAAAAATTTTGGAAAACATAGAAAATTTTTCAAAATACAAGAGACACTCGCCCGTGTGGTCCGCCTGTGTGTCTCACATGGCCAAAGACACACCCGTGTCACAGGCCATGTGGACATTCGAAATGGGATCACATGGCCGTGTCCCAGCCCTTGTCCGACCCCAAGTAACTCCTGACTTGGGTCACACAGCCAACCACAAGTCCATGTGACTAGCACGTGTACCTTCAAAATGGCCTCACACGCCTGTGTGCCAGACCGTGTGCTAGGTCGTGCCCAAACTGTAGGGTGTACTGACTTATGTCACACGGCCAAGTTACACGCCCGTGTATTGGGCCGTGTGGAGCATATTGACTTGGTTTCTAATTATACACCAGGGGACACACGCCTGTGTCTCTGCCCGTGTGGACAAAAATAGGCTATTTACCAAGCCATCTTTCTGACCCAAACTTGCATCAACCTAAACATGTCAAATGAAAAATAACATGGCATCAATAGGCATTCAAAACAATCTCATTCAAGCCTAAAATCATGCTATACCAATATCAACAACTATATTGGTCATAAGATCATGTTTTGCAAATTCAAAACATACCAATTTCACATTCACAAATCACCTAAATGGTCACTCTCAAACATGCATTATTTTGCCTAAAACCACAAGCATACCATATCTTACAATTCAACTATTTGGTTCTCAAAAAACCAATCCACAACAATCATTCACATGGCAATTAACAACCACATAACAAAAGGCCATTTGCATATATATATATATATACACATAACCAAATATACCAAAATAAGCCAAATCACATTGCTATACACATAACCAAAACATACTTCATTTACAAGCCAAATCAATTGGCTAAATCCATTATCAACATATAGATCATATTAACCACAACTCCTATACATGCCATAAAACCAAATACAAAAGCTCAAAAGTACCAAAAAGATAGCTGGATAGTGTGATGAGATCTTCGACAACTCTCAATCCGAGCAAGCTTCAAAAATCACTATAAGACACAGAAAAGTAAACAGAGTAAGCTATAAATCTTAGTAAGCTCGTATGCTAAATAAGTAAAACTTACAATTCAAAAACTTAAACATCACATAATGCAATTCAATTTAAATCCAAAACTTAACACATGTTCAATCCAAAAGTTAGACACGAATTCCATCTATTTTCTCGATTCAATGATTGTATAGTTCATGTACATACTTGTACTAACTCGTATCAATTTCATACTCCTCCAGTTCATCGATATACCCATTGAACCATTTGGAATAATATCGAATACTAGGGAATCTTGCACCCTAAGTGCCAATACATAGCCGAAGCAATCTCAATCTCATATCTCATATAATGCTCACTCTCAAGCTATCAATGGGTCTGCTCACACAAGCTGACAGTCAAGACGTAGCTACACGGTGCTGCTTACACAAGTTGATGAGAATCCGTAACACATGCCGAAAAACTCAACTACCGGTAGAACGTACGGACCAGCACGCAAAACACATAACCCCTATTGACATGTCATTTGTATCTTATCTATTCCTAAGGTTCAACCGGGATTTAACATTACTGAATCTTCGTCGAACATTTCTGTAAGATTGTATTCACAATTAAATCAATAATAAAGCATTTAAAACACAATTATATTAATGCTTATTAACATACGAACTTACCTCAAACACAAAAACAACGTAATAGGATCGACTAGTCTAAAATTTTATATTCCCCTCAATCAAGTTTTGTACAAGGCTTTTCCTGATCTATATAGTCAAATACAATCCATTTATTATTTATTCTATTCAATTTAGCACAAAATACATATTTTTGAAAATTTACACTTTTACCCCTAAACTTTTACATTCTTTACAATTTAGTCCCTAGCCCATAAAAATACAAATTCATGCAACTAAGTCCCTACCCGTGCTAGCTGAATTTCCCTCGTTCTCATAGCAGTCCATATTTTTCATTATTTCACATATTTACCACACAATTTATCACATTTCTCAATTTAATCCCTAATTGACAATTTTATCAAAAATCACTTAACAAATGTTGTTTATCTAACAACAACCATTCATTTTCTATCATCAAACATCAAAATACACACATATTCATCAATGATAAAACCCTAAACCTTTAAAAGTTTCACAAATTAGTCCCTGGGCTAGCTAGATTAAGTTACAATGACTCCGAAAACATAGAAATCATTAAAAACAAGACAAAAATCACTCACCAATTGCACACACAAGCTTGGTCGAATGTAAAGGATGAAAATGGTTTCTCTTTGCCTTAATTTCGGTTGAAGATGAAGAAGAAAAAGATGATATCTTGTTTTATTTCATTTATTATAACATTAATTATCAATTGCCAAAATTAACCTTAAAAATTATCACAAATTTCAAAATTACCAAGTCATTGTCATCCACTAACATATTAATGGGATATTCCACATAAGGACCTCCACTTTAAAGTTCTATAGCTATAGCCACCTTTAGCTAATAGAACTCAACTTTTACACTTTACACGATTTAGTCATTTTTTATCAAATTAAGCATTCAAATGATAAAATTTCTTAATGAAATTTTCATACAATCATACTATCATGCTGTAGGCCTCAAAATAATAATAAAATAAATATTTCAACCTCAGATTTGTGGTCTAGAAACACTATTCTGATTTGACTAAAAACAAGCTATTACAATAACTACACCTAAATTTTTACTTTCGAAAAGAAGAGGACTAGTGTAACACCCCTTACCCGGTCCGGTCGCCGAACCCAAGCTGCAGGATGCTACAATAGTTAATAGGATTAATCACATACATTTAACATCCATAGTGTTCAATAAATCAACAAATACAAGTCATGATTCATGCTTATTACAAATTACAAACAAATTTTAGTTTTAATCAAGCTTACAAAAGCTCCTAAGTTGACCCGAGTATAAATAAGGACTAAATTACAAACTTTTAAACAATTGGGGAAAAATCACAAAACAGGCCACACAGTTGTACGCCTAGCCCATGTTAAAAATTGAGACCATGTAATCTGGATTCATACGACCGTGTATCCAGGCAGCGTAACTAACTGAGGTCGTGTGGGCTAAAATGTAAAAATCGTACAAGCATTCACATGGTTATGTAGTCAGGCCGTGTGAGAGACTGTGACCATGTTTAACCAAAACCACCAAGATCATATAGAGCACATGGCCATGTCACTTGCCTTTGTGTGACACACGGTCGTGTGTTAGCCCGTGTATGCCAAAATATGCCTTTTAAATCAAGCCACACAATTGATTCTTACTTGAGCCATAAATAAGCCTTTAACCATTCATTAGACTTGTTCATAATGCATCAAAATATACCAAAAATACAACCTATAAAACCACCGCAAGTGCCAAACCAACATGTCACAATTGGCATCTCAGCTCAACAATTCACAAGCAAATCATTCATCATTAAACATACCAAATATTCATAACCTAACTACCACCACATGATCATCATTCCAAATGCCAAAATTTCATCAAGAAAAGTTCACCAAAATGACCAAAAACATAAATACCAATTCATGCCACAACAAGCCATTACACATTAAGGCTTAACATTACACATAATTCACATCAAAATGGCACAAAACATAATTCTCAACTTCACATTACATAACCATTTACACCTATATACATGCCGCTTATAATCGGGTCAAATTTAGCAAAAGTCTACCAAAAGAGTTGGTGGATAGTGTGAGCTTTGAAGACGATCGAATCATCAGCATGTTTTTCGACAATCTAAAAAGAGAGAAAACAAAAAAAAGGTAAGCTTACTTGAAGCTTAGTAAGTTCGTATGAAAATTAACTTAACATACCTTATCGGTATAGCACATTAAGTATTGAAAACAAAAGGCATGACATGTCATATCCTTGGCATCCTTCCATAAGAGAACCAGTAAGTTAGTATTTCACATTGCAAGATCATGGTATTTAAAATCTTATACATGTATGACCATACTACTTTATATCATGACATTCAACCTTGTTAGATATGTAAACCGTAACAGCTTGTTTTTCAATAGTGTCGTAAACGGTGGTTTTGGGACCACAAATTCGATGAGTGAGTTCGTATGATTAGTATTTAAATTATACGAGTCAATAATAATTTTTATATTGAAATTTGATTTAAGGAATTTTAACTAACTGAATTAAAATTTAGTATAAGTGGTTCGGTTCAAATGTTAAGTGGTTATTGAAAATGAGGTATTAAGACCTCGTTTCCGTAATTTAAGGTCGTAAATATTTAATATATTTTTATTAAATATTTACAGAGTCATATTACACGTGAATTGAAGTTTGGTCCGATAATTTTGATGATTTATTGCTTAATTACAATAAAAGGATTAAACTGTAAAAGAAGTAAAAGTTAATTGCTATAGATTTAAAATAGTAAAGGGACCAAAATGGTAATTTAACCATGGTAAAAAAGTCCAAGCGGTGTGGACATGATTAATCCACTAACTTTTGGGTTATTTATTCATTTAGTCCTAATTAGTTTAGGGTTAAATTGAAATAAAGTTTAATTAACTAATAAATTAAAACAATTGAAGGACCAATTGTGCAATTAAACCTTCCTTGAATGGTAAATATACCATCGGTGATGATTGTGGACGGTAATGGGCTTGAAATTGTTAAAATTGAATGGAAATTAAAAGGGTAAAATGGTAATTTGATAATTAAACATAATGTAAATAAAATAAAAGCTAAAATAACTATCATTTTTTTAATTTTCTTCCTTCAAAAACCGAATAGCCATAGGAGGAGAGGAGCATTCTTTCAGCCAAGCTTAGGGGTCCTCGTTTGATAGGTAAACCTTGTCTGTTTTTAGTCATTTTTATGTTTCTAAGCTCATTTTAGCTCGATTTAGCTAACCCAATGTCTAATTTGTAAAACTGTCAAATGTTTTGGATTATGCCATTGATGAGCTATGAACATTCTTGGAATTTTATGATAGATCATAGAGTTTGGTTGTTAAATAAGACAAGTAATTTTTAGTAATTTTAAGGTTAAAGGACTAAAATGTTAAAGTGATTAAATTATAAGGACTTGATGTGAAATAACAGCAAGTATGTGCTGAAATAGGGTAGTATATAGTTCGGTTGAACTTAAATTTGATTAAAATTTGTTAAATTGCAAGTTTTGAGCTTAGAGACTAAATTGCATAAAAGTAAAATGTCAAGGGTAATTTTGTAAAAATGTCAAAAAAGACTTAATTGCATAAAATAGTTAATTATGTTTCTAAAAATTGATAGTTGAATGAAATTATTATTTAGATCAAGGACGAGCTGATAATCGAGGAAAAGAGAAGATTACTGAATAGTCCCTAAACTTTCATTATTGCTGCAGTTAGTTTGGTAAGTTCATTTGGTTTAATTGTAGTACATTTTTAAAGATATTATATGAACCTAATTACATAGTGTTGGATTATATTGATGTGTGTAAATGAAAATGGAAATAATGAATTAATACAACGTCGATCACTGATTGAGATACTCTGAATCGTTACTGCAAATCAGTCCTGTAAGTTCGCACAACAAAGTAATTGATTAGTTGTTGTTCTCTGAATTATTGAATAATTTAAGTATATTGTATTTAAATTTGCTTGTATAGTAAATATTAAATTGTGGAATTGAATCAAATTGAAATGAAATTATAATAGAGGATAATGATTAGAAGTGTAGAAAGAATATAATTGAATTCATGTGACAAAGAAACGCTTAAATGATTATATGATATGTTAGTTATTATTTATGTTACGAATGAATTAAATTGATTGATATATGGCAATTAGTAAATTGAACTAAATTGCATTATTAGTTAATTCAATGTTAAGGCTGATAAATAAGAATTATATGGATGTGTGCTCGTAATGGTAACGTAAAGAAAGTTAATTGAAATGGACATGGTATGACCCGTATGAACCTCGTAATACTTGGAACACAAAGGATATGTCATTAGGGGTTATACAATTTCGGGTGCTAGTCTTAGATGTCCTACCGATGGATAGTCCCTGTACTTGAGCCGTTACTGAAAATTGGTTCTATAAGTCCGATGTTCGTATTATATATATGATTATATTTTATTTTTTATTATTGAATTTACTCTTTTAGCTTCAGTATTATAAGGTTGAATGTTGATTACCAGGAATATATAATAGAATTGAGTTGTTATGGCGGTGTATTTTATTGAGCCTTGAGCCTAACAGGCCTCATATCGGTGACTTATCGGGCTTTAAGCCTAGCAGGCTTCGTGGCGGTGTTTATCGGGCTTGATGCCTAACAGGCTTCATGTCAGTGTAACGATTCATATTAGATATTCTTGACTTGAGATGTTCCTAAACGATGATATGAATTAAACTAATGTACTGTACAATATTCACTTGCTATGAGCTGTGATTGACATGAACTTAGTTATTTAATCGTATAATTTGATCTGTTATGTTTAAATTTAGTAATATTATCGTTTGATTTAACGAGCTTACTAAGCTTCCAGTAAGCTTACTCCTGTTTTGTGTTTGTTTTGTAAATTGCATTTTGTAATTGGGAGATCAGATCAGCTTGAAGAATCACACTATCCCGAGGACTGTTTATGGTAGATTTTGTAAACCTCTTGGCTTATATGGCATGTGATTGGGTAAATGAATATATGAAATGTTTCTAGATATGTGTTGGATTGGTATGACTTGATCTGGGTTCCTATAAAACTGCAAAAAAATAAGATAGCATGATTTTGGCCATTCTTGGGTACACATAACCTGAGACATGGGCTGTCACATGGCCGTGTGTCACACACAAGTAACCCACACGGGTGTGTGCTTTGAACTTGTTAGGTGCAATTTTCACACGGGCTAGTACATGGCCTGCGACATGGCCATGTGACCCAACATCGAATTGAACATGGTCTAGCAGACAACCTACGACAAGGCCGTCTAAGGGCATTTCGAATGCTACACGGCCTGCGACACGGCCGTGTGAAATTATTTTGAAAGGTACACGGTCCGTTACACTGTTGGCCACATAACCATGTCTAGAACCACATGGCCTAGGCTATGTCACACGGCCATGTGATCCCTATTTTGAAAATTTTCAATTTTTCCTTGAACTTTCTAATTTGTTTTGAATTGGTCCCTAATTGTTCCTAAACTAATTCTAAGGCCCATAAATGTACGTATTACTCCGATTCAAATTATTATGAAATTTTGTTAATTAAATAGGTAACTTGATGCTATCTATTATTGATTGTTCTAGATTGTACGATAATACATTGTAATCCTAATCCGACGACGGGTACGGGTTGTGGTGTTACATAAGCAGATCAATGTAATCCACATTCAAATCATGCTCAATATTGCAACATAATAATAAGTTTCATATTCAATCCTTCCAATTATTACATTTCTGTTTATTTAACATTTTCATTCGAAGAACTATAGTAACTTTTCATCAAATACATGGGGCTACCTTGCTTCCACGAGTTGTAGAGCTGATTTATTTAAGTAAACTTTATTCCATGCTACTTAAATAAATCAGCTCAGCCACTCAATGCTACTTAAATAAGTAGAGTACAGGAACACATGATAGATCTCGGCCATCGATAAAGTATAATGTGATACTGCTCACTCAAGCTGTCAAGAACCCACAGCACATGTTGGATCTCAACCATCGCTAAATAATGATCTGATGCTGCTCACTCAAGTTGTCAGAATCCACAACACATGCTAGATCTCAACCATCGCTAAATAATGATCCGATGCTGCTCACTCAAGCTATCGAGAATCCCCAACTTATGTTGGATCTCAGCCATTACAGATCATTATATAATAATACGATGTTACTCACCCAAGCTGTCGAGAATCCGCAATTTATGTTGAATCCCAGCCAACGAATAAATCTCTAATCACGATTATCATTTTTTTCTTTTTAGAACCCTAATGACTTTCTATTCATATCTAAACCATTTATTAAATTCATACAAGTTTTTTTTACCAATACCGTATCATTTCAAATCATGTAGCCGCATACACATATTTCTCATTTCGAATAATGTACATTTTAAACTTGCAACATCATCATATACATGCTATCCAACCACATACCATTCCTGCATCCATTCAATGTCATGAATCTTTTCATATTTATCAAGTATTTCATATTTTACAATTTAATCTATTTGATGCCTAAAGTCATTAAATCTACAATTATATATGTATAATTAATATATATACAAACACACAATTCAAGTATAATAAGAAAATACAGTAAGTTCCATACGAATTTACTTGGAAAACGACAACCACAAAGTGCAATGACTAATATGCAATTTCTTCTATTTCTCGATTAACTTCTGTTTGGTTTAGATCCAAATCTATAATAATTCATTATAATTTATCAATTTCAATAGCCTTATAACATCTTAATATATGCATATAACAACTTAACTTCATTTGACACAATTTTCTTAAATTTTTACATTCTATTCAGTTTAGTCCTTAAAACTGAAATAGTTATATTTTTCAAATTCAAGCTTCAGTTTACAATCTGATTTCAATTCCATCTCTGTACAACCCTCTAAATTCAATAATTATAAAAATTTCTTACTAATTTTGAAATATTTTTGTTTTAGTCTCTATACACAAAATTAATAATTTTTACTTTATAATTTAATCATTTTTCACATCTAAAGCATAAAATCTAACCAAATAATCCAGTTTCATCAAACATTCGTTAGTGGTAACACTTAGAAATTTTAACAGCTTTGAAAACTAACACTCGATTAGCTAAATTAAGCTACAACGATCTCAAAAACATAAAATTTTCGAGAAACCGACCTTAATTAAGCTTCCATGCAAGAAAAATATTTGTCCGAACCTTGAAGCTTCTCCAACAATGGTGAATCGGTTGGAAAATGAAAAATGATGAAGATAAGAACCTTTCTTTCTTTTGTTAATGTTTTGTTATTTATTTACCTTTTAAACCTTAAATAAAACATAAAATTTAGTAATTTAATGGGCACTAACCGTCCATACTAAACAACTAACGTCTAATTATCATATAAACCCCTTTTCATTTACCGATTAAGCATTTTAGCTAATAAAAATCAATAGCGATTAAGTTTTACAATTTTTATGATTTAGTCATTATACCTTAATTAACTAACCAATTACTAAAATTTCTAGACCAAATTTTAATTTACCTATATAACAACTCCGTAAATATTTAATAATAATATTTACGGGCTCGATTTATAGAAATAAGGTCCCGATATCTCTTTTTTTAAAACCACTTGAATTTAGGATCAAACCACTTGTACTTTGCTAATTGCCCAATTAGCAAAACTTACCTGATCAAAATTTAATAAAACACTATAATCAAGTCGTAAATAATATTTACGGGCTCACTCGTTGGAATTGTGACCCTGAAACCACTATTTTTGACACTACTAAAAATGAGTTGTTATAACTCTCCCCCTTAAGAAATTTTGTCCTCGAAATTTCTACTTGAAAATAGATTAAGGCACTGTACCAGTCTTTCTCGAAGTCCCATATTGCCTCTAATATCCCAAATTGAACTTTCTTTTTCTACCAAGATACAGAGTATTCCAAAAACATATATTATCAATCCAAAATTCAATATCTTTCTTTTCATAGTAGCTTTCTCAATTTTTTTAAAGCAAATTCACCCACTCTTGATAATTTCGGTTTAATCATTTGAGCTATCAAATAGTATCTTGGTAATTTTACAACTGAGTTGATGTCCAATTAACTTGTGACACAACTCAGTTCATCATTTTATATACCTTGTAAATTATATAAAAATATTAAAAAATAAAAATACAATTATAATAATATTAATTATCCTTTAAAGTGTAATTTTATAACAGAGCTAATATTGAGTTGACTCGTGACATTCAATAATTTATTTTACATAGGCATAATGACTTGCTTGGTTTTTCAATTTTACAAAAAAAAAAAAAAAAAGCATTTTAGCCATTCATTTGATTTTTCGTCTGTTTTAGGTTGTAAACTTGTGCTATTTGTTAAATTAAAATGGATAGAAAAGTTAATGTTTATTAACTTTGTTGATATGGCATCCATTTGGATTGCCACATGTATGCTACATCAACAATTAATTAATTTTTTAAATAAAAAATTAAAATTATAAAAAAATTAAAAAGTATTAAAATATATATTTTAAAATTTTTAAAAAATTAATTCATTGTTAACTTGGCATAGACGGCCACGTGAATGCTAAGTTAACAAAGCCAATTAATAGTAATTTTTTTATTAATTTTAGAGTAATTTAATAAACAATATAAAATTAAAGATGGCGAAAAATAGAATAAAGGGTTAAAATGATGTTTTTTTAAGTTGGATTACGTGTGTGTGTGTGTGTGTGTTTTTTTTTTTTTTTTGGTGAATTGGATTATGTGTTTTAATATTTATAAAGTATAGATTTGTTTTTCACCAGGTTGTGTGTGTTATACCTAGACAGAAAATACGAAACCCTTATAAATCTGAATGAAAAAGAGATAGATGGTGATTTTTAAAGTTTCTCAATAAATTAGTTTAATATTAATTACCTGTTCCTTTCCCTACCTCTTGAGTCTGAGTCTGAGCCCAAGTCTTCTCATCTTCCTTAGCTCAGGTAATTTTCTCTTCCTCCTCTTCGATTGAGCAATAAATATCTATTTTACTTTGGTTTTCTGTTTTTGTTTTAGCTTTGTTTCATGCCTACCCCTCTGGATGATATGGTAAATCGAAATAATACCGAGAGAGGCAGACCCCGCCTTAGGCCGCCGCGCCCTGGAAGAATGACTCTCGCTACTCGTCGAGGTCCCCTCGCTGTTAATGCCCGCCCATCCCAACATTCTATTACTAAGGCATGCTCAAACCTCTGCTTCGCGGACATGATTTAGGATCACATTTTTAATTTACTTTTTATGCCTAGCCTCTTACGTTGATTTATATATTAGGGTTTCTTATTTGGGAACCTCGTTGATATTTCCCAAGGTTTTGGTGCTGCGATTGCTCTCAATGCTAACATTTTTGTGCATTGTTGCTTCATTGAAGCTTTAAATTTCTGATAAGTTGAACCCTTTAGCGTTTCTGGGTTCTGCCATTTTGTCACCTATGTCGTATGCTTGTAACTTACTTAGCGTTTGATAGCTGGCCGCATAGATGGTATTTATGATCAGTTTGTGGATGCCCTTGCTATTCATGGATTTTTCTTTCTGTGCAAGGTTTCAGTTTTTTTTTTTCCTGTTCTGTTCTATTCACGGCCTTTTCGCCAGTAGCTTCTTTCTCATCCCTCATAGCTGGCGTACTCGCCCGTAGTCATTGTATACAACTGATTTAAATGTATTGGAATTAATCCTCAACTCTTATCTCTGCTTAGTAGCTGAACGTACTGATACATTGCTAGATTGCTTTAGCATTTTACTGAACTGGATTCCACTGCTACTACCTTTGTTTTAATGTTCCGTGGGAATTTAGCTGATCATCATTCATGTTGGAGACTGTGTCTTGCTCCTAAGTAATAAGCTGACACATCATGTTTGCTTTTATTAGTCTTCCCACAAAACCAGGAGCTTGCCATGGCAGCATGATTTGTTTGAAGACAGCCTTAGAGCTGCAGGGATATCAGGAGTAGAGGTTGGCACCAAGTTATATGTTTCCAACTTGGATCATGGAGTCACAAATGAAGATATCAGGGTAAAGTGGTACTTTTATCACAAACTTAAGGCTAAAGTACTTTGTGTTAGTATTTTTGGAGAAATACCCTTAAACTTAATCTGCATCTCAGGAACTTTTCTCTGAGATTGGAGAGCTGAAAAGGTACTCGGTTCATTACGATAAAAATGGTCGGTCAAGTGTAAGTTTTGTCTTTATACTAATTGCTTCTGATAATTCTATTGCAGTGATTGTTTTAATGCATTTAAGTCTGACTTAACAGGATTTGGCTTGTTGCAGTATTGAAAGGACATAAAGTTTTCTTAAAGTAATCGTAGAAATCTTTGAAAAACTTAAGGATATTTAAACTGTATGAATTGTGCACTTTAATGAATAAAGAATTGGTTTAGTTTGATGCTTATAGTAACTACTTGTTGTAAAAACTTTGGCAATTCTATCTCATGAATTGTGCAGATTATTTAGTGAAAATTGTGTTATTTTGTATTCGAAGAAAAGCTCATAGAAACTGCTTGTTGCTAAAATGATAACTCTTGGATTTTTTTTTTCCTCTATTTCATAACGCAGTTAGATTTTCAGGCTATTTTCATGTTAACTGAGCTATGCCACTATCTTTCTGTCCTAGATGTAGAAATTGGTGAAAAATCATTGGGAATAATCACTCACAGGAGCCTGGCATGTTTTGCGAGAAGTTCATATTGATGAATAATTGAAGGCTGCTAGCTTTTAATTTTTTTTATGCATGTAAGGGTTTTGTTGAAATATATGAAATTTCAGATCTGGATTACACCATTGAGAACTTTGAGTTGTTGATGCAATATTTTTGTTGGGATATCTCTCTTGTTTTCTCTCTTCTGGTTCATATTTGGTTGAGGTGGCTATACCACATCCTTCCTCTTGTGCTCCTTGTGCATGTTTGGATGTGTAAAGATGTGCCTAAATCTTGAGGTGGTTTGGTCCTTTGCATGTTTGATGAAATATTTAGACTGGTCCTGTGTCTTTGTATTCTAGTTTATGTTGTCCTAAATGTTTGCCGATTCATGTCTAATATTTTACATGGTTGTTTCAGTATCAAATGATTGTTACATGGATGATGTTTGATCGATGTTTTCAGGGTTCAGCTGAAGTTGTTTATCTTAGAAGAAGTGATGCATTTGCTGCTCTTAAGCGGTACAACAACGTATTGTTGGATGGAAAGCCCATGATAATTGAAATTGTTGGTGCCAATGCAGAAGTCCCTGTTTCAGCTCGTATAAATGTAACTGGAACAAAGGGAAGGAAGAAGAGGACTGTTGTTATGACGTATGTGATTCTATATTCGTTCTTTTTATTTTCTAGTTATGACTGTTCTTTCTCATGTGATTCAATGTTCTTCCTTATTTTCTTTCTATATTCTATTTTACCAATAACTTTTTTCAGTTCATGTTCTGAATTCATTTCCTGAATGCGTATTCATTTCTAGTCAAACATTAGTCTGCTTTTTAAGCCATAATCATTGTTGAAATAAAGCCTGAACCCTCTTTTAGAATATATTAGAAGCTTTCATTTTCGTGCTTATCCTAATTGTTGGTTAAGTTTATGCATGGCAAAAGGATCATTGAAATGGTCTTAGTTCCTGAATATTCAGATAATAAAAAGAAAGGAAAAAGTAAAAATAATAATAACATTTAGTGTGAATTCTGTCGAATTTCCCTTACTTGATCGAACAACCCAAAATTCAGTTATTTCAACTACATTAAATGATCTTTCAAATTGGTCAAGACTCTCCAGTTTATGGCTACTTCTTTATGGTACCAGTTGCTTTATTGAATTTGCTTCATTTCTAATTGTTTGTTTTCTAGTTTTTAAACTCTTTTACATGGATTCATCATTTAGGGTACCATAGCAATGTCAATGCAATATGCATTTAATACCATATTAGGCACATGGTTTTGGATTTTGACATAAGCCTAAACTAACACCAAATGAAGTAAATGCAGGGGATTTCAGTGGCTGATTATTGGATGTGAAAAACTAGACCCAAAAAACCCCTATCTACAGATTATGCAATATATATGCCCAGCCACCTCAAAACTGTGGGATGAAGCATACAAGAAATGATTGTAGGAATATGGAGAGAGAGAGAGAGAGTAAATGGAAATGAATTTCTTTTGAAGAAGAAAGATTAAGAGATAAGAAGATTCTAGATACAAGGATTCTAGATACAAGGACCAACGCACATGGGCTGCTTCTATTTAGTTAGGTCTTGGATTCCATCCCCTACACCCCCTCAAAAAAAAAAAAAAAAAAAAAAAAAAAACAAAGAGAGAGAAGAGATTATAGTCTGTATAACATTGTTATTCTATGTCATATGGCCACTGAAGACAACAAAAAATCTTGTGAGCTAAGTGTTGGTTTTGGGTCAAGCTAGGTCTTTTACTTTCTTCTACTTGGTCCTTTAAACACTTCTATGGTTTTTCTTCAGTCTAAATCTGTGTGTCAACATTTTTTTTTATTTTCTAATTTTCTGCAGTGGTATTAAAGTCCCTAACAGTTTTTACATGGGTCCTTCTGTTTATACTATTTTAGACACTGCTGAATCTTGGAGTCTGTAATTTTCAAGACGAGATAATAACACCACTATATTGGAGACCCAAGATAATGTATTTTTTAAGCTTTTTTTTTTTTTTAATGTATGTTTAAGAAGATTGTATTTTGTTGATCTGTAATTTATTTCTTTTTACATACTCAGTATCAACCCATGTTGTTTTATCATATTTATTTATTTGCAATCAACTGGAATGGTTGTTGAACACTTCTTGGGTAATTTACATATGGGAAAATGAGTATTTTTTTTCCCATCTCCTGATTCATGTCGAGTATTTCTGTATATTTTTTACTTTTTAGGTTTTTGCTATACATATATTTTTTGTTTATAGAGCTTGGGCTGCGAACATATTTCTGCTTTAAGTTTTAAAGTTACTGGTGGTTACATCGATGTATCTCCCGACTCTTTGTCTATTCCATACTGATTAACTTTTTTTATCAACCATTTTACAACAACTAAACTGACAAGTACTTGTGCAGGTCTGGAGCAGGTCAATCAAGAAGCTCTGCTGGAATTAATCGTGGTCCTAAGTAAGTTTCAGTCAACTTTGACACCTTTATGATGTAGAATTTCTTTTTTCAATATATTGTAATTGGCATTAAACTTAAATTAATCCAGCGTGATAAATAAGTTGCCAATTCCTTCTTTCTTGTAACATGTTTTGTACAAGCTTATATGTGAATTTTTTTGTGAGTGCGTTGCTTTTATTAAAATCATGAGTAAAAAGGAGGGGAGGGAAAGTATGAGTTTTTCCCTCCCACATTTGGAAGAATTCGATTAAGAGGAAATAAAGGGGCACATCCTGCTTGTTTTCCTCATCGCTATTTCGTTCCTACAAAATGAGAGGAAAATTTTCTTTCCTCTCTCTTTCCTTCCACATTCATTTCTACTACACTGCTAGGTAAATTAGCTTGTTATTTGAGCTTTTCTTTTGCAAGTTATTGGGACTTTCTCTTTTACATGGCTCTCTTGGAATCTAGGGCTTAACTTAAATGATTCACCCAACTCTCTTAGGAGGTAAATTTTTGTAAGGTCGGGGTTCTATACTCGGCACTTGCAAATTCTCCTTCTGCAGCTCCTCAGACGCCTTGGCCTCTTTTGAACCAATAAATAAATAAATAACGTCCTTAGCCCTTATCTTAACAGTCCTTTCTGTTGCCTCGAGCCTGTCATTTCATATGATTAACAAAACGATTGATTGATTTAACAGCCTTCAAAATTTTCAATGGGTGCGGCAGTATTGTCATGGTTTTTAGGTTGGTTTACCTTAACCATATACCTGCCGCAAAGAAGCTTGCAGTGGTGAAGGTGTAGATGGAACAATTAACGATGTATCTTGTATGTTGTGTGTTCTTTATGAATTATAGGTGGTGGATGCATATGAACTGGTTGAAAGCTTATTTACTTCATCTTTTCGGAGTTGTTTTCTTATCGATGATAAATGGTTGTATTTTGGTATTAGCTTTTAATTTACTAGCTGGTTCTTATTGCAGCCGTCGTGGGGGTATGACTATGAGGAGTGGCCGTGGAGGTGGTCGTGGTAGAGGCCGTGGCCGTGGAAAAAGGAAGCCTATGGAAAAGTCAGCAGATGATCTTGACAAGGAGCTTGAGAACTATCATGCTGAGGCCATGAACGTTTCCTGAAGCTTAAAACCATATGAATTTACTGAACATTATTTTTTTTCTTAGCTATCTGTACAAAAATGGTGGTTTTAGTGCTGCATTGTACTTTGCCTGTCGATGGTTTGCTTTTTGGTGTAATGATTAGATTTCTTAAGTTTAGTTGGATGGGTTTGTTTTGTTATTTAGGTAGATTTCAAGCTTAGTTATAAATTAAAATGGAATTTAGAGCTTGGCGTAATGTGATTTGCAATTTCAGTACCCTATGCCTGTCCTCATGTATCACTTCCTATTATGCTGCATTTTGGAAGCCGGTACCACAAAATATTTATCCTTTTTTTAGTTGAAATTAAGGTATTTATTGTTTCCGGTTGGTCACAAAATATTTTATTCTTAATGAGTGGGAGATTAAAGTCTTGGTTCACGTAATTAAGGAATGAATGAGATGAGTAATTATGATATTTCATAATTAAAAAAACTATTTCATTTTCAACTTTTAGGACTTAATTATTAGTTATCCTGGGCACAACGTAAGACTTAATTAAGTGATTTGATTTAATTTTTGCCTAATTAGAAAATCCGACATGCTGTGATAATAGATTGTCTACTGCTTTATCTCCTTGCCAAAATCCGCCTACAAGTTAATCATCACTGATTTAATGGAACACGTGATTGAAATTCTTTATTAGTATTAAATTCTGCTAGAGAAATCCCCTTAAAATTTTGTTTTGTGCCAAAGAGGTCCTTCGCTCCGCCAATCCAAACTTAAAAAGTGATTGAAATGGTTCAGACTTAGGCAATAAAAGTATTACAAATGTCTTATACCAGGGGTCAAATTATTATTTTACCCTATTATTCGAAAAAATGAGCAAATTAGTCTATGTATATTAGATTAAAGAGTAAACCGGTTCTTTCAGTTAAAAATTCCATCCATCTCTATTGTTAAAAATTAGTGTGGCTAACAGAATAACTAGACAGTTGCATGTGCGTGACATATGTACCTCGTTCTAACATACAATGATCAATTTTTAATAGTAGAAATTGATTGATTTTTTAACAGAAGGATCAATTTGCTCTTTGATCTAATATATAGAAGTAGAGGGACTAATTTGTCTATTTTTAAATAGAGAGAATAAAATATAATCTGACTTCTAGCACAAGGACCTTCACGATACTTTCATCAACTAAGGTTGTTTTTCAAACACCAATACTTAGCACTGACCTTAATACAAATTGGTTTAGAATCAAAATGAGTCATTTTTATAACTTAGTATAAAAAACAATGTTTAAATTCAAAAAATTATTAAGTTATGTTAATTTTAAAACTTTAAGTTATTTTTTTATTACAAAATATTATTCTTTAAGTAATTACTAGTCTTTAATGTCATGCGTATTTAATGTGATTTTATTAGTTTAATTTTGAATTAGTTTTAAAATATTATATTTTAAATTACTATAATCAGTTCTTTATAAATATAATTAAATTTTATTTATTTATTTAACAATTCAAATATTATAATAAAAAATTTTAAATCATAATGAAATCATTTTTAACATATTCAATGCACCATATAATTTTACTTCATGTAATTAACGCAACAACTAATTAATTTAATATATAAATTATTTTGATAATTCAAATATAGTGTAAATAAAAAATTCTAATCATTATTAAAGCATTTGTAAAACTACAAAAACATTGATATATTGTAAATTAAACTCTTCACAATTCAAATTTATTTTATTTCTTAACACTCAATTAATTGAAAATAATAATTTGTTGATAATATACAATCAATTTAGATATAATATAATAGATTATATTATATTATTTTATGAAAATTATTATTTATAAAATTTTATATAATAAATATAAAGTCACTTATTATATAAATAATTATAACAAAAGTGATATAATCTTTTTCTTCTTATTTTTTGGTTATGTAAACATAATAATTTAAATATAAAATAATTTAATATAAAATTTAACCTTTTTCTTTATTATTATGTAAATTTTTTTAATAATTTTCTTTCAATAGAATAAAAATTCTTATATTTATCTTATCAAATAAATCTTTTAACCAATTATTTTAGTTAAATCTTATAAATAATAAAAAATATTTAAAATTACAAATTCAATAATATAATGAATAACAAAGACTATATTGATTGGTTCAAAAGTTTCTCTAAACTCGTGCTTTTATATATACTAGCTTTCTTCCTTAAGTGTCCATCATTGATCTCTCCAAAAACATCATCAACTGAATGATCCTTTTTGACCCTAGAAGAAAGTTGAGATTGTTCAACATCCTCGTTTTGATCATCATCCAGGTTCACATCTACAACTACATGGGTTTTTGCAAAAAAGAGTTTCTACAACATTCTTAGTGCTTGGAGCAGTGATTATTGAGTCTGTCACTTCGTGTTTTACTTATTCATCTTCAGTATTCTTCTCAATTGCACAATCATTAATCACACATTAAAGGACATTATTATCTTTTGAGTTCATTTATTGCATAATCTGAAGGCCTTGTTATTGCTTGAATATCCCGGGAAAATCTCTTCATCATTCTTTGAATCAAAATTGCCTTGATATTCTCATTCTTTCAAGGTGTAGCAAGTGCTCCCAATCACATGGAAATATTTGACATTTGACTTCCTTCCTTTCCACATCTTGTAGGGTTTCATATGAGTCTTTAGTCAAATAAGAACCTTATTTATTACATAGACGATAATGTTTACAATTTCAGCCTAAAATCTATAAGCAACTCTGTTGTTGTTAAGCACCATTTGTACCATCTCCTTATGGTGTGGTTCTTGTGTTCCACAACTCCATTCTACTGTGGAGTCTTAACAATAGAAAATTCATGCCTTATTCTTTCTTCATCACAAACTCCAGTGGATTCTTCGTTATTGAATTCACAACCATGGTCACTTATTATTCTCACAATTGTGCCTATGGTTTGCCCCTTTTTATTCATAAGTTTTTTGCACAATTTCTTAAATTCTTCAAATGCATCAAACCTTTCTTTGGGAAATTTCACCCATGTGGATCTTGAAAAATCATCTACACATACCAAAACATATCACTTTTCTCCAATGTTTTTAGTTTGCATAAGGACTATGAGATCCAAATGAAGAAGCTTAAAAGGAACAGTGGTTTGAATAAGTGATAACTACTGATGTGACTCCTTATGTTGCTTCCCCTTCAAGTAGCCACTACAGACCTTAAGAAAGGCTTAGCCCAATTTAAGAATTCCTCTTACAACATCATAATGAATTAGACATTAAAGCTTTTGTAGTGAATATAACCAAGTTTCTCATGCCACAACTCGAGTTCATAGATACTAGCCTTTTTGCAAATGGTGGTTTGAACAACCCTGTAGCAGTTATCAAAGTTTCTTGTGTTGGATCTGGTGCCCTAAGTGTAGTATTTTCGTTTAAGTACAATTGTAATTTTTTTAACAGATTGGTTAATAAAATTATTCATGAATTACATTAATACTTTTTATATTGTCCTCACATGGTTTTTTCACGCAAAGCAAAATGAAAACAAATGTTACTCACTGGTTGTCTAATGCTTAACTAATACTAAGCAGTATTACGTGGTAAAATTGTAATACAAAAGACAACTTATATTAGTAGATGAACCTAAACATGTCCTTAGTCTAATCAGAAATGAACAAACCAATTAAAAGACTAACATGCCGTCTATCAAGTCCAATTGGGGAGATGCTTTATCTTGAGCATCAGAGCGGACGACTCTCAGAAGATAAAGACATAGATGTGACTAATTGGACTGATAATATATCGGATTGGACCCAAGCAGAATAGATCCTAAATCCGTTTATGAATTTATTCACTTGTGATGTTCATAGTGCGACATACCTAAGTCCTAAGTGGATGGTGGATTATGTATAAGTGACTCGTACACTTTGATGTAAGTAAAAGCCTGAGTTCAAATAGATAAGGAACCAAAAGTTTGTGCGTTGGGTGCACGACTTCTGTAGCATGTAGCGTCATTCACAACAGTAGAATTCATAGCCCGAGACATGGGTAAATGATATCCTCTCATTGGCATTACATGGTTGATGAAAAGTAAACATGGCCACGAGTCGTTCGTCTTTGTGATAGATGACTTGATCACTATTTGATAGTGATTTACTTTTCATGAAGAAAGATGAAATCGTCACCATGAGATAAAATAATATCATTTGAGAGAACGAATATTATCCCAAAGAGATCAATGATATACTATAAGGGTAACACACTTATGATAAGGTCATTGGACGAGCACCGAATAGTTGCTTTCATAATGGTATGTTGTTAAGGAGAGCTCAGTTATGATACTATAATGGAATGGTGTCGTGACTAAATGGGTTCATAATTAATAGGTGAAAAGCCGAGACTTAATTATAAATCATTTGAGCCCTAATTGCATATGTCCAATAGGTCCCTCTACTAGTTCGTTGAAACCAGAAATGAATGCGTGTTTGAATCAAAATGAAGAGAATAAATAGAAACAAAAAAAATGGAAAACATTTAGAAATGATTATGATTTTATCCGAAATGAAAAATGAAATCATTTGGAAATGAATATGGGTTTCTCAAAAATTGGAAATAGAAATGAAAATGAAAATGAAAATGAAAAATGAAAAATGATTCATTTGCAAATATATATATATGGATTACTCAGAAATGATTGGAATAATGAGTTTATGTTTTTGAGCAGTTTTAAAACCCGAAAATAAAAATAAATCATTCGGTCATAGTGAACACGTTGAATTGTGAAATATTGAATATATTTTCTTGGAAATTTTACCAGAGGTAAAATCATCATAATTTTATCGATGGTTAAATTAGGATGAGAAAATTATTTAACTGGAAAATTAATATTTATTTTGGAAAATAGAAGAATATGTATTGGGTTAGATTAAATTATAAAGTGTTGGGTTAAAAGTCCAGAAAATACATATAATTGGGCCCAATACAATGAGAGGTCTGAATCCCCATCATAATACATATGAGGGGAAACATATCCTATTAGCCTCTCTCCCTCTGCTAGTTAGACTAGGAAGTTGTTTTTCTATTTGAAATAAACTTTTACAATTCAAAAAGGGTACTACCTTCTCTCTCTATAAATAGATGGCATTGGTAGAGCTATTTACATAACTTGGAGAAATTGTTACTTTGCCGAAAAATAGAGAGAATTTATTCTCAATTATCAAATATATTTTTCTAAAATAACAATTCTATCGGTTTCTATTAAAGAAGAGAGAATTTTTGTTTTCACTCTAAATATAAAAGAAAATTTTTTCTAGTTCTATGTTTTGATTCAATTGGTTCAAGCCCACACTCGAAGTAGTTCGTGGCACGAGAATATAGCAAAGAAGATAGTTTGGTTGAAAGCCAGAAAACATCAAGGATCTGCTTATCCAAAAACATAGGTATGATTTTGGTTCAAGGTTTATTGTTATAAATATCATAAATTGGGTCGATTTCAAAAGTTTAATTTTTCGTTGTACAAAGAAAACCATTTTCAAACCATATTTTTTCCAGCACCTTGCTCCTTCCATGATGCATTCATTCATCTTGGATGACACCAAGCACTTGTCTTTGGTGAAATTGACAAGCATGCCTTGGTCACATAGATGACTAATACTTACTAAATTGGCTTCCAGATCATCAGCTAAGAATATTTTTTTTCAATATTGACATTCCAGGGAAATTGAGTGTACCTTTTCCCAAGGATTTTTCCTTTCTTTCCATCTCCAAATGTAACTTGACATTCATGGTTTTGTTCAAAATTAGACAAGCAACATCGGTTACCTGTCATGTGACAAGAGAAACCATTGTCAAAGTGCTATGCATTATTCGTTCTAGACTTCATGGATTGATATACTACCAACAAGCATCTCTGATCCTTCTTCTTCCCAATAAACTTCTACTTTTTTCCACTAGCAGTGCTAGGTACAGTGGGCACTGGTGCAAACATTGCATGCTTCTATATCAAATTATGCAGCATTTTGAAAGATCTTGGTCTAATATGTCCAAGTACACCACAATAATAAAAAATGACTCTATTATTAGAGTTTACAATCTTCTTAGTTAAATCAATACTGGTTTTTTTATGCATTCACCAAGATAAACACAATTGGTGGATTTGACAAATATAGTTGAGTTTTTCACCAATATTTTTCCCTTTTTCTCAACATATCAAGCCCACTTTTTCCTAGATCCCTCTTATTAGTAATGAGAATCTCATCAAGCTTGTCATTTTTAATGTTAAAATCTTCAAGCATCAACTTTGTTGAATCAAGACCTTTTTGAGTGCTCATCAGGCTATCTATCTTCTTAGCAAGTTGATGATCTTTTTCCTCAATTTGTTTGATTAGTTTCACATTTTCCTCATTCAAATAGGTGTTCTCTCATTAACTTGGCACTAACATCACATACTTTCTCTCACTTCTCGAGCATGGTTTTATATGTTTATAAGAAATCCTCTCTATATTCAATTTCATAATTAGTATCATCATCATTAGAGGTAATAAGGACATTGAATTTAAATGTAAATGCCACATAGTTGCGTAGGTGTTTTTCATTTGAGTCTGAACTAGTAGTAGAATCTTCACTGCTCTAAGTGACACATATGGATTTCTTCTTTTTCTTCAATGTGTTTACGCATTAAGCCTGGATGTGCCCAAAACCTTGACATCCATGGCATTAGATTCCTTTCTTTTGTTCTTTGACAGCCTTTTCTGTAATTACCACACCTTTAGATCTATTTTTTGGAAAGGTTTTTGGTTGCTTCAAACTTCTTGAATCTCTTAGATTACTTATTGAAAGCTTTATTAAAATTTTGAGTAAGTGAAACTATTTGTTCCTAAAGAACTTCATAGTGAAACCTGTAGTGGCCATTGAGTCAGTCAATTGCAAAGCAATACTCTTTTCACATTTTGATATGCTCATTCTAGATTTATCAATGATCATCTCAAAAGTCTGTAAGAACCTAATTAGTTCATCAATCCTCATATTGTCTATGTATTTTGCTTCCTATATGACAATTACTTTGATGAGAAATCTCTTACGCAGAGATCTTAGTACTATTTTAACGAGTTTTAAGATAAAATATTCATCTTCAAGTGCAAATGCCTGGTTTAACAAGACACACAACTCTACATAGAATTCACCAATTGTTTCATTATCTTGCATCTTCAAAGTTTTGAAATTTTTTGTCTAACATTTTCATTTTTGATTGCTTCACTATGTTAGTACCTCGATAAGTAGTCTCAAGGATATCCTAAGCCTTCTTGGCAGTTATGTACTTTGAGATTCTTTTGAACTCCTAGGCATCCACACCATAAAAAAAGTTTAATATCTTTGGAATTGGAATTAGCAAGTTGTTTTTTTATCAGTAATCTAGGCCAATTCAGATTTTAGAGTTCTCCTCGTTAATGTTTCAAAAATAGGGGTTCACAACTAGTGAGGACAGTACACCAATCTTTTTCATCCATGGACTTGATGAAGGCCTTCATTCTAGCCTTCTAGTAAGAGTAGTTGGAACAATTCAACATAAAGGGATGAGATACTAAAGATCCATCCATTTTTAATTATCGACGCCAAAAAACTCCACTAGCTACATTAAGTGGGAGGCTTTGATACCAATTGTTGAAGACTTAGTCGATAATTGCAATGCAAAATAGGCAGTGCTAAAAGAAATGTAACTAACAGTGCCAACTAGAGGTGCCACAACAACAAGAACATAGAAAAACACAACCAAGATGTTTATGCTTTGGTTTCCTCACATCTACGAAGCCTAGCTAGTGAGACAATCTGTAACACCCCTAACCCGTATCCATTGTCGAAACAGGGTTATAGAGCGTTACCAGAACTTTTCAAAATATTTTCAGATAAATCATGTAAATCACTATTCATTAACCGAGATATTCATAACGTCCCTTAAATGGAAGCCCAATACAAATATTAGAATCAAGTCGAGACTTAATTGAAAACTCTAAGAATTTTTCGTTACATTTCAAAAATTTTCCAAGGTGCAGGGCTCACACACCCGTGTGGTCCAAGGGACACGCCCGTGCTTTAGGCCGTGTCCAATTTATGTTGCTCTCTGACTTGCGCCACACGGCCATGCCACACGCCCGTGTGCTAGGTCGTGTGGTTAATTAATTTAATTCGAATTATGTGCAGGTTTCACACGGCCATGACACATGCTTGTGTTCAAGGCCGTGTCACCCACACGACTGAGACACACGCCCGTGTCTCTGCCCGTGTGCTTAATTCTGAGCATTCTGTTTTTCAAAATTAAAATGCAAGGGGCACACGGCCAGAGAACATGCCCATGTAACAGGTCGTGTGTCACACACGGCATAGACACACACCCCCCGTGTGGACAAAATAAGGCCATTTCCTAGCCTTACTTCTCACCCAAATTTTCTATTTTTCCTGCACCAACACTTACAAGTATAATCCAACCAATTACAAGTATAATTCAGGCCAATTTTTATCATTCAAATTGATACATTTCATTATATATTCGTGTTTAATGACTTACCTTTATGTAACTTATATAATTTGCAAAATTAGATGTTCATACTTATCATTTTAGTTAATGTATTGACTCAACCATGACATATATCAAAACATAAGTATATTAGCCATTCCAATGGCTAAATTTCATTCATCATTTACATACCATCATTTGGTTTATTTAGCCTATACATGCCATTAACAAAATTAGATTTTCTTTTATACCAAAGCGACAGATTGATAGTGTGATGATTTGCTCCGACAAATCTCCAACCTTCACGAGCTTTGAGCACTATAAAACAGGGAAAATAAAAACCTAGTAAGCATTTTATGCTTAGTAAGGTCGTATAACATAAATTAATCTTACCCATTACATTTAATATATTAACCATGCAAAAAATGCTTTTCCAACTATTTGGTAATTTACCTATTCACACAGACTCAAACAACATGTTAGTCATAATATACCAATATGCATAGATGAGCTCATCATGCCATATGCGTATTTTATCCGTTGAATCATTGAATTTCCGATGGATATTTCAAGTAATACACTCGAGGTGTACAATTCCATTATCCGTCAATTCATTTCCAATAGTACCTTATAGGTACACTCTCGAGCCACATATTACACAGTAGAATTACCAGTCCAGGTTAAATTTTAACTGTAACATATACTCTAAGGGCTTTGTTGGATTACCAGTCCAAGCTAAATCTAGTCAATTAGGATTACTAGTCCTGGCTATATCCTAATTGAAACATATACTCGAGAGGCTCATTTCGGATTACCCGTCCGGGCTAAATCCATTCTGCAACACATGTATTTTTATTAAGGAAATCACATTTATCCATTCGAATTCAATATTCATACAGAATTTTAACCTTTATCAATAAATTTCCATTATACACTATTCCATCCATTAAGATTTTCATACATTTCATACATACAATTTCATACAACATATACAATGTAATATAGCATTTAAAACAACACATTTTTATGCTCATTTAAGTTATATGAACTTATCTTGATATTTGTTCGTAATTAAAATCTACTAATCCGAAATCTTTTTCTTTCCTCGATCTAGCTCTTTGTTTGGTACTTCCGGATCTATGTAAATGAATTTAATCATCAATTCAATCCATTTCATATTCTATTGAACTCAATTTACAATCTAGGAAAAAGTACCATTTTGCCCCTATACTTTTGATTAATTTTAATTTCATCCCTAGCCTCAAAAATTGAAATTCATGCAATTTAATCCTTATTCCAAGCCTAATCAAAATTCTAATATAACTTTTACATCACATGTATTCTAAAAATTTCAGAATTTTCTATGGGTTTTAACATTTTTTCAATTTAGTCCCTAAATCAAGTTTCCATCAAATTTCCCTTTGTAAAAGTTGTTTATCTAACAACAACTTTTCATTTTCTACCATAAACTTTTAAATTTCAGCATGTCCATCCATGTAAAATTTTCTATACTTTGATATCTATTCAAATTAACCCCCTAGATAGAGAAATTAAGCTTTCCTGATTTAAAAAATATAAAAATTACTAAAAATGGGACATAGGAACTTACCAATTTATACTTGGAAAGCTTGTTTTCTCTGTCCTAGGGTTTCCATGGATTTTAGTTTGAAGAAGATGATATAAAATGATGATATTTCATTTTAATTTAATTACCATCTTTATAATTTTTCCATTTCCAATTTAGTCCTTAACCTTTTCTAATTTTTTCGTGGATGATTCACCAAAAATATCTACATATTTTTCATCAATGGTCTAATCACCATTTAGGGACCTCAAGTTTTAAATTCCATAGCTATTTAATCCTTATAGCTATTAGAATTCAATTTTGACATTTTATGCAATTTAGTCCTTTCTACAATTGAGCACCTAATTGATAAAATTTTCTTATCAAAATTCTCATGAAATCTTTCTACCACATTACTAATCATTTCTTAATATTAAAATATTTTATCTTTCAAGCTCGGATTTGTGGTTATGAAACCATTATTCCAACTTCACTGAAATTGGGCTGTTACATAATCCACGATCTTTCAACATTATACAACAAGTGGTTTAAGTCCTAACCCACATCAGTTTAACAACCTCACTTTTGCACTTAAAGATCTAGTCACTCACCTGTAAGTTTTCCCTTTGAAAACTTAGGTTGTAAACCAAGTAACACACTTATTTACACTCTTGAATCACTCACAATAACAAGTTCCTTATTGAACAGATAAGCGTAGAAAACTCTCGATACAAAACATATACAAGTCTCAAGTATATATATACTTGTTTTGACTTGGTAACATACTAGATCAATTACAATCAAACTGACCTACAAAACAGTAGCTAACATAACATATATAATATATTAATAAAGTCTAAGATATTCAGAACGCATTTGAAAAATCAATCTTCAATGCAGTCTTAACCTAATCTCCTTATATCAAGGGATTCAATTGTTTGATCCAATCTTCAAGATATGTTGCTTTATATGGATTAGTCTTCATAGATGGGTTATCATATTTCCACAATTAACAAAATTCTTAGCCCAAAGATTTTGTTCAAAAATATTGCCAACTCCAAAAATGTCAAGCTATTGTTGCCTATTGCAATGCCGAGCATAGTGTCCATTGCTTGTGGCACTACTTGAGCCATTGCTCACATAATTACCTTAATGGTCTAAAATATTGAACTTTTAATTTAGGTTTAGTCCTTGATAACTTTATAGGGATGTTTGGTCATGTAATTTAAGATTATCAAGGGTAATTTTACATTTTAGAAGTATATTCTCATGTTTAGATGAAGAATATTACCTTATACAGAATTATCAATATTGCAAGTGTAAGTGTTTAGTTTTTATTAAATTTGTTACGTGAATTGCAACTACTAGAAACAACTTAAAATTGGAAAAGTAAAACAAAGAACACAACTAACTAGTTACCCAATTCAGATCCAATTCTACTCCTATGGGGCCTTGCATAAAGGTACGCTCTCACATCTAAGGTTGTGTTTGTTTCATTGAAACAACTTTTGAAAAACAATTTCTAGAAAATGGATTTATTTTATGGAAAAGATGATATTTTTCAATGTTTGGATGATTATGTGTAAAATATTTTTCATTATTTGGTAAATTTTCTTGAAATAATTTTCTAAAATTTGTTCTTAGTGAAACAAACACAATATAAGTATATTTGTAACAAAATATTATAGTATCATTTTCTTTTAACAATTGAAATTTATTTTATAAAAAATAATATTTTTATAATAATTAATATAATATATAAAATTAATAATAAAAATACCTAATTAAAAATTAATATAAATTAAATATATTACATATATGAGAATGGATAGTGGCACATTAAACTAGAAGGGATAAATGAAACAAAACTTGATTTAAATAAATATTCATATTTATATAATTAAAATATCCATATTTTATACTGATTATTAAATATTTATAAATTGTAATATATATTTATTATTAAAATATAAATACAAATATTTTTAATAAATATATTATTTAAAATTTGAAATTATTATTGTTAAAGTTTATTATTAAAATAAAATTGCAGTATTAAAAAATTATTAAAATAATAAATTATATTAATAATTTATTATTTTATTAAATACAAATAATTAAATATGTATTTTGAGCATTAGAATATTAATTTTAATATTTTAAATTTTTTAAAAATTAAAATAAAGTTATTAATAATATAATAATATTAGGTTTGCTCATAAATGTGCTCATTTTTTAAAAATGACTTATGCTTTTCAAAATGGTAAGTAAATTTACAATAAAATGAGCTTATTTTTAAATTTACAATAAAATGAGCTTATTTTTAGTTGATTGTAAGTCGTTTTCAGTTAATCAACCTATTTTCCATGTAACAAACATAAGAAAATACAGTAAATATTACAAGTCATTTTCCATGAAACAAGTGTATCCTAAGTTTTTATTTTTTATGATTTGACATGACAGATATTAATTTATCAAGTTTTACATTAAATTTAATTTTATGGTTCCCACCACATCTTAATACATTTGTTCATATATATATATATATATATATTTGCGTATTTGTGTTATTTCTATGCCATGTGATGTTTTTATTATAATAATACAAATTTGATTTTAAAATTGTTGTTGGCGATAAATTCGGTTAAGCAACGAGGAAATTGAAAAGATCAAATACAAATATTTTACGTGAAAAAATCCTTCCAAAGTGGATAAAAAATCACGAGTAAAGATAATTTCACTAAAACGGAAAAAACGAAAAGTAGAAAAGATGGAGATAAACTAAACTCGGAAACCTGAAATAAGAATTCTCAAAATGTAAATACAAAATTCTCTGAAAGCTTGGAAAAGCTAATACTTAAAATGCAAGGGCGAAGCCAGGATAATTTGTTAGGGGGGCAGATGAAATTTTAATTTTTTATAGTTTATATATTTCTAATTTGTAAAGGATTAAATCGAATTTTTATAATTTTAGGGGGCAAAGTGCAATTTTACCTTTGCTAATTTGAAATTTTAAAAAATTTCAAGGGCTTCAATAGTAATTTTACCTTTTAGGGGGGCCGGGGCCCATGCCAGCCCCCCTGGCTTCGCCCCTGTTAAAATGTGTAATGAGTTATTTTTGTAAGGTGAAAAAAGACATATTTATAAGCTAAATTTGTAGGTGAAATGACATTAAAATAAACTATACTAATTAGAGTTTAAATGAAAAGGTAAAAAAAAAAAAAAAACTGAACAATCAATTACTTAAGAATTAAGCAAGTATAGTAAGCTAAGATTAATATAAATATAAAGCAGATTACAAGTTAACAATGTAACATCTAAATCATTTCATAATTAAAAATGTAATGTGATGATGAACATATTGTAGTATGGAACAGTCTATTTCATTTTGCAAAAGTTGATAGCTTCGCTTCGATTTCTTGTAAGTAATTTAAGATGATGAGTATAGACATAGTCATACATGCATGAGACAATATTTGGTGTAAAATGAAATAGAGAAGATGAGTAAATGGAGGTGGGCGGTAGAGGAAGTATCCACGAATTGAGGCCCACTGGAATGTCATGCCTCCACTCTACTCTAATTAATTCCCACTTTCTTCCTAATTTCACACTCTGCCTCTAATCACTATATATATCCTCTTTTTATCAAATCACAATTTAATATTAATAAAATTAAAAGACGAAGGAAAAAAAGAAGCAAGTAGCAGGCCAGGCCTAGAGCAGTGTAAAGAGTAAAGAGTAAAAGAGTAAAGGAGTGTTGTTGCTCTTCTTCATCTTCCAAATGTTAGTGAAAGAAATGTAATGAATGATGGCTTCTTCAAACCTCCTCCTCTTAATTTAGCTTTCTCCTTCCATTTCATATGTTTTCTTTTCATACTACCGCTGCTCCTATTTCAAAACCAACTTCTTAATTCCGAGTAAAAGGAAAGAAAGAAACCGCCGCCCCTCATGGGTTCCGAGCAGAACAGGTTCCCTCAGCAAGAACGGGTACGGTTTTTTTGGTACCTTGTTGTTTAGATCTGTTCCTTTTGCCTCCAATTTTGTCTCAGATCTGATTTCTTTTTTCCTATTACTTCTTACCACTACTGGCGTCTACTCTGCTTAGATTTGCTTGCTACTTGTAATATGCTGGTGTTGTGTTTCTTGTTTCTTAGAAAAAAAAAATAGTAAAAAAAAGAAATTTTAAACTGATCTGAAGAAGAAGATAATTTTTATCTAAGCTGGGCCCATTTGATTGAGACCTACACTCTTGATGAAATGCTGGATTCTTGGTGTGGTTAATTGGCTTTTTGTTTTGTTTTGTTTTGTTGAATTGTCACCAGTCGTCAATTTTTTTTAATTTTTTAATTTTATTTTTTGAAACCATACATACATGTACTTGGTTTCTTGCACTCTTGCTCAATCTATAGATCCAACTACTTCACCACTTCCTTACTGCTTGGCTTGTTCAAATCTTGTTTGCAAAAGAATTTTTGTTAATTACAGTTAACTATTTAAGCTACATAGATCCCTTAACCATGCCTAAGTTTAGGGTTTAGGGTTGCATTCTTCTAGACTGGCGCTCATTTTCTTTTACATAAAATTCTTGTTCTCGCTCAGGGAACATGAGTTTTCTGTTTTGGGTTATTAGGTAGAAATACCATACCTGGCTTTGGATTATCATTTATAGTTGGGTTTTACCTGCACACACCTTTCAGTCTCTCATCTCTGTGAGGATTTGCTCCCTCTCTTTCGTAACATGTGTGCATGTGAGATGTGTCTCTATATGCAAAATCTTTTGACACATCTCCAAAAAGATTTTTTTGTGATCTGTCGCTATATAACATATATTGTATATATCTATGCTTCAATGGTGCTCTTTTTTTTTTTTTTAAATATATATTATTTCCCAAGTGTATTATAGATTCTTGATTTCTTGTACATGGATTCTGAAAATTCTGGGTATTTGTTATATGCGCTATCTTTTAATGTTGCAGTAGCCAGTAGGTTTAGATATATTTGTTGCGCTTGATTATGTTTTTCTGAATTTGTCTGGCTTTTGTAGAAACTATGAGGGTTGCTAGTTTTAACTTGTTTAATTTCAAATTTTCTTTCCTATTGACTATTGAGGATCTGATATAACCTTTCAATGTTTAATCTTGTTAGCAGAAGAGATGGGGAGGATGCTGGGGGGCGTTTTCCTGTTTTGGTGGTACACAGAAAGGTGGAAAGCGTATTGTACCTGCATCTCGTATGCCTGAGGGCAATGCATCAGCCACCCAGCCTAATAATGGTACTCAGGCTGTTGCTGGGTTGACCAACCAAGCTACTACGTTAGCTCCATCTCTTCTAGCACCACCTTCTTCTCCAGCGTCATTTACAAATTCTGCACTCCCTTCAACAGCTCAATCACCAAGTTGCTTCTTGTCATTATCGGCTAACTCACCTGGAGGACCGTCATCCACAATGTTTGCCACTGGACCATATGCCCATGAAACACAACTAGTTTCTCCTCCTGTTTTCTCAACCTTCACTACTGAGCCTTCCACCGCTCCTCTCACTCCCCCTCCTGAGTTGGCCCACCTGACTACGCCCTCTTCACCTGATGTCCCTTTTGCACGGTTCTTGCCATCTTCTGCAGATCTTGAAAGTGCTAATAAGACTAATTATATTGCTGCAAATGATCTTCAAGCTACATATTCACCGTACCCTGACAGTCCTGCCAGTAGCCTCAGATCACCAATCTCTAGGACCTCTGCTGACTGTTTTTCATCATCCTTTCCCGAACGGGAGTTCCCTCCGCAATGGGATCCTTCAATCTCTCCCCAGAATGGCAAACATTCTAGGAGTGGTTCTGGCAGGCTATTTGGGCATGATGTAACTGGCTCCTCCATAGGGTCTCAAGATACTAATTTCTTTTGCCCTGCTACATTTGCTGAATTCTATCTGGATCAGAACCCACTTCCACATGCTGGTGGGAGATTAAGTGTTTCGAAGGATTCAGATGTTTACCCTACCAGTTGCAGTGGGCATCAAAATAAGCAGAGTAAAAGTCCTAAGCAAGATGTAGAAGAACTTGAAGCTTACAGAGCCTCCTTTGGATTTAGTGCAGATGAAATAATCACCACTACCCAATATGTGGAGATTACTGATGTTACAGATGATTCATTTACAATGAGACCTTTTCCTATAGATAAACCTGCTTTTGAAGAAAGTACAGAACCTGCATCGATTACCAAAGGATTGAAGACAGATAGGATACAGGAAAACTTTCTGGATGAGAAGAAAGGAAAATCAAAATCTGATCTTGTCAATTGGGCTGTACACCATGATGTGCAAGTTGCATGCAATGGATACGAAGGTA
The DNA here is from genome assembly GCA_025503065.1 of Gossypium bickii. Classification (NCBI taxonomy): domain Eukaryota; kingdom Viridiplantae; phylum Streptophyta; class Magnoliopsida; order Malvales; family Malvaceae; genus Gossypium; species Gossypium bickii. The sequence goes on from CP106715.1 coordinate 23,549,287, forward strand.
AAGTGTCCTCTAGTTGATTTAAAGTTCATTTATTAGTCTGGCTGTTGTCGGTTGTGAAGAAATCATGGGACCAAAATTTTACTGAGAATGTGGCATTTTCATATTTAACCTTCTAAGCATTCTGGATTTCATCTATTGCGTAATTTCTAAATAATGAATAGGGCATATATATATATATATTACGTCAACTTGGTATTTGAACTAGTTTATGCTTCATGAAGATAGTTATTGTGCCCTGTTGCATGAAATTCAGTAACGGTCTCTCCTAATATGGTGCAGATCAGAAATCAAGGAGGCAGGTGGGTGATGTCTCAGGATCAAGTACACATATCAACCATACCTTGACTGATGAAGAGGATATATACTTGAAGAAGAGTTCATCAAGGAGCAGGAAATATCAACTAGGCTTGTCTAGCTCTGATGCAGAGATTGACTATAGGAGAGGAAGAAGCTTAAGAGGAGGTAAAGGAGATTTTGAATGCCATTGAGAAACAAGTTATGAGCTGCTTCCCGATGTAGTGAACTGCAGTTTTCTTTTGTTATAACTTGTGTTAATGGTTCTTTCTTTCTTTTGTTGTCCATCTCTGGGTCGGGTGTCTGACCTGATCTCTCCGATTACGAGTGTATTCTGTTATATTGACCCTAGCTTCCTGCTTCACTATGATTTACATGTTTTGTGATGCATGTAATTATATCTATATTATACTCTTGTAAAATGCAATTTACAGCTCAATTTACATGTTTTGTAATGCATGTATTTGTGTGTGGGGTGGGACCATAACTGGATATTAATCATGCTTCGTTTCTGTATAATATAACCTCAATGTGATAACTGAGGTGAGAGAGGAAATGTTATTTAAAGAATATAGGTAGACATTTGTGTCTTTTCTAATTATGTATAAAAATTGAAATAAATACATACCTCTCTAAATCCCACTCTCTAGGTTGTTGGTTTTATCTAATCCAATATTTTATCATTAATTTTGAGCAGAAAGTAAAAAGTGTTTTACAACTTCTACCCACCATTCTATATGAACAAAAAAGCTCAAATCAATTGGCCTGAGAAACCCTAGTAGCCATTTAAAGATATTTTGAAGGCAAATTAGATCAAAATTAACATTATGATTTATTACTTTAAAATATTAAATCAATAATTAATAAAAACAGTTATTTATAAAAAGGAAATGAACATAACCTTTTTATTTTTCATTTTTCAAGTCTTTTTCTTTTTCTTTTTTCTGAATGGTCAAGTCTTTCTTTTATTAAATAAAAATTATATGTTAATTTATTAATTTTATAAATTAACTTATTATTAACCAAATTCGGTAAAATTTAAAGTTTAGTTATAAGATTTAATCACATAAAAGTTTGTGTAGTAAGTTTAATCATATTTTGAAAGTCTAATGGCAAATATTAATTAAAATAACAAATTTCAATATTCATGATGGAAAATTTACATTTTAATCTAAATTGATCAAAATAAAATATAATGATAAATTTCAAATAATATAGTTACAAATTTGCATTTTAACAAAGTTGGTGGAAGTTATTATTTGGAACCAATAAAATCGTTATAACATTAAAAATGATACACGGAATTTTTAAATTTATTTTATACTAATTTTATGCTCGCTTACTCTATAAGTGAAACAAATATATATATATATAAAATACAAAGTAATAGGAATTAGTGATTAAAACGGTTAGATTATTCAATTGTTTCACTGATTAAAAAGGAAATTTCCAAAAATAAAATCAGAAAACAATATTTAACAAATTTATAAACACATTTATTCAAATAATATTTAATTCTTTTGGGAGATTTGGACTGTGGTTAGTGGGTTTAGGATTTTTCATTACTTCTTTTATTAGTTTTTTGGATTTGGGCTTGGCTTGGGCTGGTCGGTTAATAGGTATAAGGTTGGGCTTTTTCCGTTTGGGTCAAGAATTTTGGCCTAAAAACATAAAAAGCAGGTTCCACGAGTTTTTTTATCGGTTTACAGTTCAAAACAGTACGTAATGCAATCGGTTTAATCTCTCCTTTAAAATTAGTACCCCAATTAATTTTTGATTCAACTCATCCAACCAAACAGTCCAGCTTAAACAACCATGGTAATTGAAAGAGAAAAAAAATGTAGGGAATAATGATAAAAGTAAAATAAACGTGTACAATATTTTAGAAGAATGATTCTAAAAAAATATTTTATATGAATGATAACAGAAAAGCAGTTTAATAAATTGAAATAGTTTTATTTAAAAAAAATATTAATATATCATCTTATAAATATATGTTATTTATTTTATAATTTGATTTTTACTTTATTTTTTTAACTAATATTACAAAATTAAGTTATACTAAACTTAGTTAAGATGTTTACCGTCATTAATACTTGATATATAATGTTCCAATAGTTATAAATGAAAATATTTAAATAATCAAAAGTTACAACACTTGGTTGCTAATCAAGAATTGCCCCAATTCAAATGTGATCAGTGGTGTCTCATTACTAAAGGTCATGTTAATTGATTACTAGCAAAAAGTTGCGATTATTCAAGTAAATACCTCATGATTAGTTATGTTCATTGTTAATAGACGTGCCTATCGCAATAGGCATATATTGGATAGTTATATTTTATTAATAAGAGATAAATTTCATTTGCAAGACATACCAAAAGCCACCCATACATACTCAAAACTCAAAAACAAAGTTTGTAATTCTTTCTATTCTCTCTCATGTTTTAACACTCAAAAATTGTTCTATAAATAATTACTACAGAATAGCCTCCGACTTCAGGCACCAAGATGCGACAAAAAAAGTTTAGGTATCAAAGTAAAAAAACATAAACTCTAACTTTGGGCATGATTTTGATTCCGACTTCGAATTGATCTCAAAAAATGAATTTTCTATTCCAATCGGTAACTGTGATCAAGGAACAACCTCAAACCACTAGCCCTTCCGTAGTTGTAAATTAATTGCGAGAACAATCAAACAGTTAACCTTAGTGAGTGAATGTTCAATATGAAGACATATTCATTTGTAAAATGTTCCAATAGCTGCAATTGAAAGTGTTAGGATCGACCCGATTAGGCAACAAGTAAAAAAATAGCGGAATAAATTGAGAAATTGAATACACAAATTTAACATGAAAAACCCCTCCAAAGAGGATAAAAAACCAAGGGAAAATATAATTTTACTATAATGGCAAAAGAATGAAGAATATAAAAGATGGAGATAAAAACTAAACCCTGAAAACCCGAAAACAAAGAACCCTCAAAACGTAAACATAAAATTCTCTAAATGTGTTATGAGTTCTAATCTCTATGGGGTGTATTTTCTAAAGTTGTAAAAGAGCCTATTTATAGGCTAAATTCATAGGTCAAATAATAATAAAATAATTTAAACTAATCAGTGTTTGATTGAAACAAATAAACAAAGTTTAACTAGAAGATTATTTCTCAAATTTGACTGAAATAGGAGTTATACTTAACAAATCTCCACATTGACTCATATTTCCATAACACCGTTTTTGCCAAAGCCCGCTACGAGCCTATCTTGAACCATGCAGAGAATTAACTGAGTCGAATTTGTGCTTAGAAACTGGAAGACTTCTAGCCTTTGACTTGTACACTGCCAAATCAAAACTAACTCGGGTTTGATTTTTCACGAATATAGTGCCCTAACTTTTCAAAACCTACATCCAAAAGAGAACCTCTCTTCAACGAAACGATCATACCTTTTTCCCTCCTATGACCAAGTTGCCCTCGCTCCTAATGAGTTGACTTTGACTTTGTAACGGACGAGGGACGTCCGATTTCACCGGTCACTGTAGAACCTTCCAGAATATAAAGACTGCCAGTTCTTTTACCTTTTAACAAAATGAGATCTTCACGAGATACTTTAATGTCGCTCGACTCGATGTTGATTCTACATCCTTTCAAGTCTAAAATACTCAATGAGATAAGATTCTTTCATAAATTAGGTACATACCTGACATCTGAGAGTGTCCTAATCGTCCCATCGTTTATTCTAATTTTAACAGTACCAATACCAATTACCTTACTAGATGAATCGTTTCTCATGCGCACAACTCCACCTTCAACCGAACTATATGTGGAGAACCATTCTCTATTGGGACATATGTGGAAAGAACATCCCGAATCTAGGATCCACTCGGACGTGAGCTTGGAGTTATCGCTCGTTGACACTAACAAGAAATCATCACCGCTTTCATCGGCCAAATTAGCACCAGCTACATCTTCCTCGTTACTCTCAGCAGCTCTTTTATTTCGCAGTTTATAACAATCTGCTTTGACGTAACCTAACTTTTTATAATAACGACACATTTTGTCTCGTTTCTTTGATGCTACCAAAACGGAAGCTTGCTTATTTGCCTTGCTGTCCAAACCAAACTCATTGTCGAGTTTGTCTCTACTCAACAAATGACCTTTCACATCTTCGAACGAGAGTTTGTCTTTTCCATAAATTAGGGTCTCCCTAAAAGACTTTTATGAAGGGGGTAAAGAGCACAATAATAGCATAGCCTGATCTTCATCGTCAATATGAACCTCGACATTCTTTAAATTATTTAAAAGAGTAATGAATTAACTGATTTGATCTCTAAGAATCTCACATTTGTTCATGCGAAACGTAAATAGACGTTGTTTCAACACTAAACAATTAGCCAGAGACTTAGTCGCATAAATAGTTTCTAACCTTTTCCACAAGGCAGATGAGGTTTTCTCTATCAATACCTCCTGTAATAGTGTATTCGCGAGGCATAACTGCATTGCAGACAAGGCCTTTTCATCAAGCTCTTCCCATTCTATTTGATTTAGATTCTCAGGCTTTTTCCCGGTAACAACCCTTTTTCAAGCCGGTTTGAACTAGAATTGCCATCATCCGAACTTGCCACAGATTGAAAATTTGTCTCACCATCGAACTTCTCAATTTCAAACCTTGTTGCTGCCATATGGGATATATGAAAATTGAACTAGCTTTGATACCACTTGTTAGGATCGACCTGATTAAGCAACAAGTAAAAAAAATAGCGGAATAAATTGAGAAATTGAACACACAAATTTAACGTAGAAAAACCCCTCCAAAGAGGATAAAAAACCAATGGCAAAGATAATTTTACTATAATGGCAAAAGAACGAACAATGCAAAAGATGGAGATAAAAACTAAACCCTGAAAACCCAAAAATAAAGAACCCTCAAAACGTAAACACAAAATTCTCTAAATGTGTTATGAGTTCTAATCTCTAATGGGTGTATTTTCTAAGGTTGTAAAAGAGCCTATTTATATGCTAAATTCATAGGTCAAATAATAATAAAATAATCTAAACTAATCAGTATTTGATTGAAACAAATAAACAGAGTTTAAGTAGAAGATTATTTCTCAAATCTGACTAAAATAGGAGTCATACTTAACAGAAAGGTTGCAAATAACTATTACACTTTGTTATTATTCAAAAGTGATAGTTATGTCTCTTGTTATTAAAAGTTGTGCTACTTCATCATTAACAAAAAGTTATGATTATCTAATGAATAGTTGATTTCTTTGTTAGTAGATCATGCTATCCAAATAGGTATCTATTAGACAATTATGTATTCATCTGATTAGAAGACAAATTTCATTTGTATGACATATCATGCCAAAAGACACCAAGACAATCAAAACTTGCAAAGTTTCTTTATATTTTCCTCTATCTTCTAATTTTGAAGGATTGTTCTATAAGAATTAATATAGAAGTTATTTATAAAAATTGATATTTTTGTTAAATCTAGATTTACATTTTTAAATGTGAATAGTAGAAAGACTAAATTCTTAAAAATAAAGTAGAGAGATTAAATTTCAAATCTATAGACTATATTTTAACTAAAAAAATATTTATATTTGATATACTAACAGTTTGTAATTGATGAACTATTAATGAATTTATTTAATTATTATGAGAAATGGTATAAAATGAGAGTGAGTAGATTTACTTTTAAAAGCTTTAGATGATGTGAAACTATAAAATCATTTAAAACGCTAGACTTCATTTTGTTGTTTTTAAAATGTAAAATTTTATTTAGCAAATAAATATAATATTATTTAGTTTAAATTGATAAAAAAATATTATTTAGTTTAAGAGGTTTATTCTTATTGGACTTAATACTTATTTTTGGCCACTATAAAATACGTGAGTTGTCAGTTTAGTATCTCCAATTTTCATAAAAGCACATCTATGTTTAATAAATGTAAAAAGAAATCCTCAAATTTTAAAAATACCAGAAAAATTTAAAGAAAAACATAAAAATGCAATATGAAATTCTATTTTTTTAAATATAAAAGCTCTTAAAAAATCTAAAAAATCAGAACTTATTTTCCTAAATTCTTTTTTTTTTTTAAATTGTAATTACTCTTACAATGTGTTGTGTTTGGTCGAAGAATTTAATTTTTTTTTATATTTCTGAAATGCTAGTATTTTTAGAATTTATCAATTCAAAATGTTACCATTTGTAATTTCTTTATTTGGATAAACAATTTGTTTAAGAAAAAGTAAGTTAATAGAATTTTGCAAATTAAAAATTAATTACGCTAAAGTTAAATAATATAAAAAATATTCAATATGGAATTTTTAAGTTTTTTATAATATAGTGAGACCATGTGTATTAAATAAAATAAAATTTTGAAAACCCACCTCTTTAGGTCGAATTTAAAATACGAGATTGAACTATCGAAACCCCCCTTTGAAATTACTCACAACTTTTGAAATTTTTCCATATTTTTATCCAAATAGGTATATTTATTTTTACAATTTTGAAAAGAATAAAATTTTGGGCAAATTACCAAAAAATGTCCCTTTTTTCAAAATTTACGGAAAAGGATATTTTTCTCAATTATTTACCGGAATAAGCCATTTTTCCCGAAAGCGTGTCCATGTCAGCGCGATGTTACGTGGCAGGAAAACGTGTCCCTGGGGGAGCGTTTTTAGCGCATCAGCAGAAATCGTGTCATTGAGGGCGCACTTTGCTGATATGAAAAAAACGCTCCGCTAGGGACGCGTTTTGCCCGTTATAACGGCCATATTTTTTTTGACCGTTGGAGGCCCAACGGTAAAATATATATATATATATATATATAAACCCCCCTTTCATTTTTTTTACATAAAAGTCCTTACACTATTTCTCTCAAATTTCTCTCAACTTTGTCTAAATTTTCTCTCAAATTCCTCTCAAATTTCACAAAAATCCTTTAATTTTTACAAAAAAAAACCCTATTTAAAAGTTTTTTGAATTAGGTTTTTTTTTAAATTTAAAAATATTCGATCGTGTTAGTAATTGCCGGAGAATTAATTTGTCTCGGTAATAAACACATCTCCGTCGATCAAACGACAATGGTAAGTTATAATTTTAATTTTTCAATACTATTTAATATTTTTTTCATTTATACAATTTTAATTAATTTTTATTTTATAATTTTTTATAACAGTTTGTAGATCGAGTGTTGCAATACTATATTCGTAATATGCCTAGTTTGCCATCGCCGTTGATCTAGAATTACCTGCGGGAAGGGGATTTTTGGCACGTGGCCACGATAGGCCGGGGGTGCAAGTTGGACCTGAAACTAATTAGTGCGTTGATAGAGAGGTGGAGACCCGAGACGCAGACTTTCCATCTTCCATACGGAGAGTGTACTATCATTCTGGAAGACGTGCAGTTGCAATTGGGATTGCCGGTGGATGGGTACGTAGTCACTAAGTTCGCAACTTCTGGTGATTGGGGAGCTGTATGCTACAAGCTTTTGGGTGGTATTCCGGATAACATTAATGGAGGTCGGATCGAGATGGGCTGGTTACGAGACACATTCCCGGAGCCGGATAATGATTCGACTGAATTAGAAAGAATACGGTATGCTCAGGCATACATTCTTGAGATGATTGGAGGCTATCTGATGCCGGACTTGTCACAAAACCTCGTACATCTGAGATGGCTATTGAAGCTCGTTGATTTTAGAGCAGCCAATGAATTGAGTTGGGGGTTTGTCGTGCTAGTAAAATTGTATCAAGAGATGTGCAGGGCGACGCGACCGAATAAAGCCAAAATTGAAGGTTGCCTATCACTACTGCAATCATGGGCACGGTTTCGCTTTCCATTTTTACGTCCTCGAGTGGACCACCCATATACATTCCCACTCATAATGAGGTAAATTTAATATTAGATTTTACAATTATTACGTAGATTTAAAATATAATTGTATGCTAAAAATTTATTTAATTAGGTGGAACCATTCGACGAGTTATGTTAGAATACCTACCTCACTTGAAGATATATGGCTTCTATTAGACCAATGGTCGGAAGCACAAGTAAGTATTAAATAAAATATATTTTCGTAATAAAATAGTCGTTTCGTATTTAGTATTTAGTATTATGTATATAACTAATATTTTTATCATGTTAATATAGTTTCAATGGACACCATACGAGGATTCGACAATTCGGGCAGTAATTTCGAATGAATTCTTTCAAAATTCGAACATTTGGCATGTGAAGGTCCCATTGGTCAATTATGCCACCGTGGTGTTGCACCAGTCAGACCGGGTTCTGTGACAATTTGGATTCCGACAATCGATTCTCGTGGCACCTGAGGTGCTCGATGATGAGCAAAAAGCTGACTTACGGCAGTTGCATACGGATTGACCAAGATTTTGGTCAGCATATATCGAATTGTGAGAAAACTAGTATGATTATATACCTATTCGAGAACCGATCATCATTCTTGAGTTAGCGTGCGTGCCGGAATACATGCCATGGTTTAGGATCCATGGCAAGCCGTATTTATTGTCAGAAGATGAGAGGCGACGACAACTTCGTGTACAAAGGGAACGACGGGCCCTTTAAATCCAAGGAGAAGGGATGATGGGACAGGCCCATCAACAGCGCCGACACAATCATCGAGCCTATCAACAGTGCCCACACAGTCACCGGGCCTAACACTTCATCCGACGGCACCCACGTCATAGCTTTTTCAGATTATGCCAGGTGCGTATCCTAGCCCTTATATGTATCCTAACCCTTATATGTTTTCTTTTCCCAGTCCTACAGCAGGTTGGAATACATGGCCCGGTTCGAGTCCGTTCCCGACTACTTCGAGTGGATCGCCGATCTATAGGCTGCCGTTGAATGAGGGGTCGCACGAGGCGCTATCGGGGAGCTCTTCTTTTTACCAATCTCCTTTGCCTTATGGGATTCAAACACCTCCGCCATCGGTGATGTAAACACCTCCGCAGTCATTATTTTATCAAGGTGGGTTATCCTCCCAACACCCACCACCAGACTCCTTGCCGGAAGAACTAGAATCCCCGCCGGAGCAACCACAACCCCAGCCGGAAGTTGGAACAAGGAGGAATCCAACGCGTAACCATCGACCACCCCCATGTGGCACTGATTCTGACCGGCACCAACATTGATTTTTTTAATATATTTGTATAATTTTTTTATATTGTTTCATTTAATAAAATAAAAGGTTATTTTTAATATTTTAATTGTAATTTACTTTTTATATTTTTAATAAAATAAAGGTTGTTTTTTATATATTAATTGTAATTTATTTTGTATATTTTTAATAAAATCAATTTATTTTGAATAAGGCAAAAATATTGCTAATATTTTTATATTTTTAATATATTTCTACAAATTTTTTTTATATTGTTACATTTAATAAAATAAAATTTGTTTTTAATATTTCAATTGTAATTTAATTTTTATATTTTTAATAAAATAAAAGTTTTTTAATATTTTAATTGTAATTTAATTTTTATATTTTTAATAAAATAAAAGTTGTTTTTAATATTTTAATTGTAATTTAATTTTTATATTTTTAATAAAATAAAAGTTATTTTTAATTTTTATTGTAATTTATTTTTATATTTTTAATAAAATAAATTTTTTTAAATTTTAATTTATTTTTATATTTTTAATAAAATAAAAGTTGTTTTTAATTTTTATTGTAATTTATTTTTATATTTTTAATAAAATAAAAGTTGTTTTTTTATTTTTTAATTGTAATTTAATTTTTATATTTTTAATAAAATAAAAGTTATTTTTAATATCCTAATTGTAATTTACTTTGTATATTTTTAATAAAATCAATTTTTTTAATAAGGCAATATTTTTAATAATTTTATATTTTTAATATATTTCTACAAACTTTTTTATATTGTTACATTTAATAAAATAAAAGTTTATTTTAATTTTTTAATTGTAATTTACTTTTTATATTTTTAATAAAATAAAAGTTGTTTTTAATATCCTAATTGTATTGGTTCAAGTAAGGACTAAATCACAAATGTGAGAAAAGTTTTGTGGCTCAAGAGTAAAAATTCAAAATTTGAGGGGTTAAAATGTATATATGAAAAACTTAAAGGGCCAATGGTGTAAATATTGTAAGGGTGGAAGGATCTAGAAACTAAGAAAAAATGGATGAATTAGGACTAAATTGAATAAGTGAAAAAATATGAGGGGTTAAATTGTAATTTTATCAAGATGGGTGTTGATCCAATGTAGGAATTTTGAAGGATTGTAAGGGGCAAAATAATCATTTAGCAAGAAAGATAATTTTGAAGAATAATGATGATGGTGATATTTTAGATTAATTGAATAACTTTTTTTTTTTTTTTTGCAACTTAGTCTTTCTAAAAAAGTTCACCATTTTCATCAAGAAATTAAAACAATTTTCATAGCCACCAAGAGGCAAAAATGATAAAAAGACTATCAACTATTCCGATTTGGATATGAGCGAGATGTATGTCCTGGGTTCTTACACCATTCGCATAACTTCCGTTGGTTGGTTGTTTTTCGGATATCCATATTATTGCGTATTCTAGTCGAGCAAGGCCAATCCTTTGGTTTGCGACGCAGTTCTTTATCCGATAACAGCTTAAACGGAGCAAGCGATACAGACGGCCACTTACATTCATCTAGAACTGGTGGGAATATGTGTCTCCACACGTTCAGGGGCGAAGCCAGGACAATTTTTTAGGGGGGCCGGATGAAATTTTAATTTTTTATAGTTTATATCTTTCTAATTTGTAAAGGATTAAATCAAATTTTTATAATTTTAGGGGGCCAAAGTGCAATTTTACCTTTACTAATTTAAAATTTTTAAAAAATTTGAAGTGCCTAAATGGAAATTTTACCTTTTAAGGGGGGCCGGGGCCCATGCCAGCCCCCCTGGATTCGCCACTGCACATATTGTACATGTATTCTATTGTGTACACTTCGTCGACATAGCTCATGGGATCCAGACATAGATTCTGACAAGCTGCAATTACATGAGCGCATGGATAACGAAGTGCATCAAATATCCCACAGTCGCAGGTCCTATTTCTCAAGTGTACACGATATTGCCCGCCAATAACACCTTGGTTCGGTCTGTCAAACTCCGTCACACGAAACCATAGGTTGTCGCGATCGTGACACACTGTGTGCATGATGTTGGCCCGTGCTAATTTCTAGCAATACCTTCGCGCACCATACATGGCCTCCCTGCATTTGGCCTTTATAACTCGCTGCTCGCTTCGAAAATAGTGCCGCTAAACAAAAATGTCTCTCGCACAACCGATGTTATCGGCAAATGACTCGTTCCTTTTAGAACAAAATTTATGCATTCAGCCAGGTTTGAGGTCATATGACCATATCATAGGCCGCCGTCATATGCTTATGTCTACTGTTCGAAAGGTATGTTGCATAGGTAGTTTGCGCCTTCTTCGTTAACTGAGCGCAAAATCGCCAACATCTCGTGAAAACGGTCCTTATTGATCTTGTACCCTGCCAATATAAGTTGATAGCGAATATTACATACCACTCTTCAATTAAGAATAAATTGAATATTACAAATGAAATTTTTTTAATAGATATTACATACCCATGTTGGTCACTTGCTGTCGTTCACTTGTAGATCAATGTTGCCCGTGGTAGTTGGACGCAACATGCCTTAGGCAATATCGATGGTGTGTGCGATGCCATAGGCTTCCCTGTTGCTCTATTTCTGCTAGTATTCCAGGGTTCCGATCCTATATAACGCATATATCAGGTTGGGGGCAGACATGCCTCCTTAACCTAGATAGAAAGAATTCTCAGTCTTCTGCTGACTCCCCCGGTGTTATTGTAAACGCAAGTGGAAGGATTCTCCCACTGTCATCCTCTACCACAGCTATCAATAGCTGATGCGTATGTCTACCATACATAAAGGTACCGTCAATTTGTACCAATGGCTTGCACTATAGAAATGCGTCTCGGCATTGCTTAAATGTCCAGAACAGACGCTTGAACACTTGGCATCCACGGAGCAATCGATCGTTGTAGTATGCAGGTACCATTTCAAGGTCTGTTATGCTGCCTGGGACATATCTCTCCAGCACTTGACACCACTACCACACTTCATTATATGAAGCGTCCCACTGACCATGCAGCTTTTCCAACGCCTTCTGCTTAGCTATCCAAGTCTTGCGGTAAGATGGCGTGTACCCCAATTGGCTACGAATATTGACAATTAAGACTGGCACTGAAGTCTTGGGATCCGCCTTCATCGTCGGTATTATTAAGCTAGCCAACATATCTGAATCCATCTTAGGATGATCTTGTAAAACACCTGCCAACGAAGTACGCTAAATAATGCAACATTACATAATATCAGTATTATTCAAAAACCCTAAACACCTAGTGATACTGTACCGGCAACACATGTATGTGGACCTTTGTACTTTTTAATCTCTCACAACCCTGTCCCTTTCCTTAATGAGGCCATGATTTTCCATGAACATGTACCGTTTTGCACTGCACAGTTAGCCTCATACTTATCGAGCTTGGATTTAACCACGTTGTAGTTAACCCCGTTCTTGATGCTATATTGTTTCAATACACCAAGAAAACTATCATTGTTGGAAAACTCTTTACCAACTTCCAATTCACCCGAATCCAGTGACGAACTTGCACAGTCACACCTTCTGTGTGGTAGTTCAAGAAACTCCAACGCATCGTCTTGAGATAGATCAACATTATGCATGTGGGCGAGTACGCTCTGAATTGCGGATCTTCTTCTTCTTCATCTGAACCCCCTTCAACATCTTAAGGTATGGTTGGAACAGGCTCCAGTTCAGAAAATAATGCAACTTCTACACCATCGGGGCCGGGCTCTCGAGGTGGATCCACATTGGACTCATTATCTGACCCACCATCATCTGCAACGAACGAGGTCCCCTCGCTGGTGGATGCCGTGGGGAGTACATTATCCGTTCTTAAACAACTTTCATAATGTCCCCAATCATTTATGGAGTGCCAACCACTAGAAGTTGATGACGTTCCCCAATACGTATTTCTAGCATCGAACATCGACCCACCGATATGCATGTCCCATCCACCAACCGAGTGTCGTACAGGGATTGTGTTTTCCATACTACCACCAAACACGGGCGCTTTCGTATTCTGCCTCCCACTAGCAGAGTGTTGGCTTAGAGTCGTGTATTCCCCTCGAACAGCAGTAGATGTTGAAGTCGAAGGAATATCACTTGGCGATGAAAATTGTACATATACCTCAAGATAGGGTGATCCACTAGCAAGATGAGTCTTCACCATTGCCTCCAAGCTCTGAGGACCTTTGATATCAAATGAGTCATATCTCACGGGATCAACCGAAACACACAATCTATACTTAATAGACAGAACTTTCATTGGTGTTGTTCCAAAGATTTTACGCCTAATTCTTTTACGAAGTTTTGTCAAATCTATGTTCTAGTTAAAAACCAGTAACGCTGTGTTCTCTGATAAAAAAACAACACCGTTTTTGGTGTCACAAACCTTACCATCATAGTAAATAACAACACTAATATTTTACTCATCTTCAGTTTCTATTATACTTTTGCCTCAATTTCTATTATGCAACTTGAGAATGAAATTTGACTCATTTATAGTCTAAGGCCAAATAGGAACTACTGTAGCAAAAGAGAGTCCACGTGGGAGCTTTTTCAGTACTATTACTGACAATGCATCCTGCTTGAAGCGTTTTGGTCAATATTTATTCAGAAACGTCTTCTCAAAATTATCTTTTCAGGAACTACTGTAGCAAAAGAGCGTCCACGTGGGAGCTTTTTTCAATACTCTTGTTGACAGTGCATCCTGCTTGAAGCGTTCTGATCACTATTTGTTCAGAAACGTCTTCTCAAAGTTATTTTACCAGATACTACTGTAAAAAAAACAAATAACTTTTATATTGCTGATATATTTTTTCCCAAACCCTAAACATAAAATTATTTTAATTAATTAACCCTAAACTATAGTTCATTAATTTTCCCCCAAAAACCCTAAAATCCTAAACCATAAACCTTAAAAACCTATAAAACCCCTAAACCCTAACCCTAAAACCCTAAAAAAAGTTGAAAACCCTAACAGAATGAACGGGCAAAACGCGTCCCTGGGGGAGCGTTTTTGCCACATCAGCAAAACGCGCCCTCAAGGACGCGATTTCTGCTGATGTGGCAAAAAGGCTCCCCCCGGGACGCATTTTCCTGCCACATACCCTGACATTGCGCTGACATGGACGCGCTTTCGGGAAAAATGGCCCATTCTGATAAATAATTGAGAAAAATATTTTTTTTCCATAAATCTTGAAAAAAAGAGCATTATTTGGTAATTTGCCCTAAAATTTTCCTAAACACACCCTTATTTTATAAATAAAATAAAAGAATTCGTACAATTGTAAAAAAGAAAAAAAAAACTCCTTTTAAAAGAATCCCAAAATTCTCTTTAATTTTCAGAATGAATCTTCAATGGAATTTGAGACTTGAGAGCCATTCAAGATCCACAAAACCAAATTCATTTAATTATTTTTCATCTTTCATTAAATGATTTAATCGGTTCCATTTTTACGAAAATTACTTGAAGTTAAAATAATGTGAATTTCACAAACATTGTGATTTTTGGTATTACCATAAAAAAAATAGAGGAGAAATATTTATCAGAGAATTTTAGGAATTTAAATTAAGCATAATTTAAATAATATATATATATATATAGAAATAAATTCTTAATTTTTGAGATTATTTTGATTTTTTTTAATGATCTTTTTAAAATTTCTAACATTTCTTGGAAAAAAAATTTAAAACAAAATTAACATTTGATACACCGAGCTAATCAAACCGAGAATTGACCCATTGTACATGGGTCAATAGGTATTAAGCCCTTTTATATTTCTGGATAAGGGGAAGATGTTATGAACTAACCAACCAACTTGACTCAAAACTGCAGTCAGCATACATGAGTGACGTGAGAAACGAAAACCCACACCATATACATGCTATACTTCCTGCAAAATGATGTATGAAATCATTATTTTTCCTAATATCTATTTGATTAGGAGCTTTATTCAGCCAAAATTCCCAAAGAATACAAAGCCTGTTGGTATAAAAATCATGTAATTACATTTCAGTGTGTGACATTGACATACATATAGCAGCATCTTCATGGTTGGCTTGATTCCATATGAATTTGTTGCGTTGATCCTCGAATAATCCTCCTCAACGCTTCCACTTGGGAGAGATTTCCCATCGTTGCTTTAAACCCACCTTTTTGCCGACACAACAGCAAATGGCATCAAAGAGGTTCATGTTGTCGGTCTTGTCATGGTAGATAAACCACGCCCTACAGGAATAACTCCTTGAAACCCTTCGTTTGATTCTTCCTCTTCTAAGGAAGCTGCACACAAGTTCATCCAACCAAATCAAGGGAAAATAACCCACAAAGTTTTTAACTTCTAAGAAATTGTGATAATAACTGCTTTTAACAATCGAGAAAATGCGAGGCATATTGTCTATACTGTTACTAAAAATTAATCTAATTATTATATTATTATATTATTTATTCCTTGTTTCCATGTCCTAATTATCCACATATTGTCCATGGCATCTCATACCCATGTCCAACTTTGCCTATAATCCAATTTCCACAATCTAGCTCATTGGTTTTAAGATTTTTATCAGGTTCAAGGCATTTAAATTGAAACATATCCTCACCCATAGCACCTTCACCAGCATTAACCCCTGCAATTCCAATACATGAGTATAAAGAATCTTCGTCCACTTTCAGCTGGTCGTAAGCAAGGTAGATGTCCTCAATAGAAGCAGCCTCGTATAGAGAAGTAAGCTCTTTGACGCATGATATGTCCTGAAATCCAAAAAATAAAAAATTTGGGAATTTATTACCATCACCATGAGACCGGTAAGAATCAACAAATTTTGGTCCATCTTTTACACATCAAAATAAGTTTCAAACATAAAAATTATCTCAAGTATTGGGATTTGGAAAATAAGAATATAATAGTAACATAATATAACATAACACTGAACTATCTAATTTCATTTCACCTTTCTAGGAACCGAAGAAGCTTGTAGGTGAGCCAACAATCCTAGCCAATATGCATTTGATTTTATTTCTGCTTCGTGTCTCATTAAAAGAGTCCTCTTTGCCTGTAGATTCAAGTATTGCTTTTATAAACTTCAACAAATGACAGCTAGCTTGTCTAAGTAAAGCTGTAAATTCTGCTTTTTTTTCACCTGAACCACATTCTTTCATAACAATTTCCAGTTACTTGGTAACATAAAATAACTCATTAAGTCATAATAGTTGTATAAGAACTAACCCTCTCCAGTTCCCGTGGAGCAACCTTGTTGGAGTGCAAACCTCTAAGAACATTCTTGCAAGCATCAACAGCTTTACATACCTGGAAGTTAATCCCAAAAATAGGTGATGAGGTAAAAAAGACAACAATAACCACAAAAACAACAAAAGAATGCAGATCTATCCGTCGATTGATTGCCCACCTTGCCTGGAGTTGATGTTACAGATATGACATACCATCCAAGCTTAAGTCGATCAAACAAGTTCAACTCAAATGATACATCATATGTTAACCCAAGGGAGTCCCGGACGGTTGTAAAAAGCCTGTGCCAAGTAGGGCAGAATTTGTATTAGATAATTCCCAAAGATGTATGGATTTGTTAAGGATGCCCCAGAAGAGTAAAAACTTGAAACACTTAAAACATGAACAGAACTTTTATTATTACATGAACAGAACTTTTATTATTTTAACTAACAATTGCAAGTGAATAATCCTAACAATCTTCATTGCAATTTCAACGCTCAGGACTTGTGACATCTAACAGCGAAACAAGGTACAAGCTACCACAGCAATCAATAATTTATCATTTTGCAACCACTAAAAAATGTGCATGTGTGATCAATGCAGATTCACTTGCTCAATATATGCAGTTGGCAAAGAAGAATTACCTAGAATTTATAACCTCAGCTAGCAGCCCCATTGTTATGCCAAAGAAAAGTGGATGATCACGAAGCTTTCTTTGCAGATCCTTCTGAACATTGTTTCCCTCCTCGAAATGGAGTTGTGCTTCTGCAAAGTAAATGACCAGCCATGAGAGATGAAAAGTACCTTTTTTTAAAAAAAAAAATTTCAAGGAAAATACATCTCATTTTGACACAAGTATTTAAGAATATATATATATATATTTCATTTAAAAACCATTCAAAGTTACTTAACTTGTATTCTGCATTACTAACAAATCCATTGGCTCAGACAATAAATGAGCACCCTTTTGGCTCGCAAAGAAACCAAAAACATGGGACATAGAAGTATCGATAGTCAGCTTTGGCATCTCACAGCACAATAAAATCCTGCTTTATCTAAGAGAAGCTTGGTAAAGCGCACTCTCAATTCCCTCCAGGACTCCTACCATTCTTCCCTCTATGGAACCAGGTCAAATCCTCAACTATGTTATAATAGGAGGGGAAATACAAAGCAAAGGCAAATTGAAAGATAGACTAAATGGCCATGCACAAGCTGCTAAGAAATGGAATTGCTCTGTTTGCAAAAAATGCAAGATTGTTAAAGACCCAGGTCAGAACAACAGTGCCCACATGATTCTCAAAAGCTTAAGCTTAAGCTCAAGTGTTGTTTCTGGTTAACTAGAATCGTTACATGGGTCTGATCATTCACATTCATATCCAATGTGTGATGGACTCTACATGAATATCATCATGACCAGACATCATGATCAAGACTCACACTACAGGAACTAAGAACCAAGTTCATACTAGTGCAATGTTAGAGGCTTAGAGCTCACATTGTCAGATGCACTGACATCAACTGTAGTGATCCAGATCTAAGCAACTTCTGTTTTGTGCTTATGTAGCTCTCAAAACCTAGAACTCAAGTTGCTACAAGTAATTGACTATAACACATATGCGAGTCTTAATTTTCACATTCACATTCACGTTCAATATGCGATGGAGTATTGCAGACCCATCAACTTAAATCCTTGATATCCTCACCAAGACTTCACATTTCAGTCATAATCAGTTCCACGCCACGTAAACAAGATCTTACCAGCATGACGTGGGAGCCCAGACTGGCAGGCACGCACTCTAACACCGACTTAAGGCCCCAAATTCAACCACCACAGACCTAGCAAGTTATAAAGCCTAAACCATGTTATCCTCCAATGACTAAGCTCAAGCTGTTCTCAATGATTGACTAGAACCTTTACAAGGGTCTCATAAATCACATTCATACCAATGTTCAGTTGGTTACCACAATTCATAATCTTACAATTTAATCCACTCAACAGCAAGCTTGATGGCAGGGCTTTAAGTTAAAGCTCTTCAAACCTTCTAATTGTTCTTATATTAGTAATTAGTATAGGACAATATGAAAGCTTGCACTCCCTAGCAGTCCAAGGAGCTAAAGACTTGGATGGAAAAAGAATATCAAATTTCTACACATCATTAGGGAACTCACCATCAGTAATTGGAATATCAGCCACTGACTCCAATAGGTCTTTCCCATCAATTGTAAAACCCCAACGGTTAGGTGCAGGGCCTGCGATATATGCACAAGCCCTCTCATCGGTGTCCTTCAAAAATACCTATTTGAAAGAAAATAAAAACATCTGGTTGAAGAAAAGCATATGTAAAGAATTTCTACGAAGAAACCAAAAGAATGCATGGGTAAATGCACAGAACAATTCCAGAAAATTTTCCCACATACATGATGTAACTATAACTTGAGAAATATCTTCAGAAAATAAAAAATTGCTATAACTCGAGAAATGGTCTCACTTGTTGAAA
The DNA here is from genome assembly GCA_025503065.1 of Gossypium bickii. NCBI lineage: Eukaryota > Viridiplantae > Streptophyta > Magnoliopsida > Malvales > Malvaceae > Gossypium > Gossypium bickii. The sequence continues at coordinate 23,568,468 of CP106715.1, forward strand.
TTGCAAGTCAGATGGAGAAGTTCGAAACAAGATTGGACTAAATCCAGGCTCTCTTTCAGAGTCTCTTGATGCTCTAACTGTTCCCAGATAATCCAGAATACAAGACTCAATCTCCTCCTGTGAGAAGTCCCCTACAATACTTACCTGAACAAAGAAGACAAACAGATTTAGATTAAAAGAAAGCTCATTTTGAATGGCAGCTACAGTGTGAAGATTTGAGAGTGAAGATTTACCTCCATATTATCAGCTACAAACTGATTCATCACAGCATCTTTTACAGATTTGAGTGTTAAATTTTGTAATGATTTTGGAGTAGGTTCAACAAAGCGCTCATCACCATCCATCATTGCCAACATGAGTTTGTGAGCAGTTGAGCGTTCCAAACTCTTTGGAATAGACCGATAGTAGGACAAATACAGTTGTCTAGCTCTATCAAATGCATCCTCAAGCCAGACACTATGCTGCAAATCAGAAGCCCTCATTTATTACAACACAATATCATTATATCATAATTTTATGATGAAAATCAAGTTTCCACAAAGGACCGACCCTTTCCCAGCATTAATATGTTTCTTACACTAGATAACTAGTAAACAAAAAGAAAATATCAACATGTATAGATATAATTATCAACATGGTGATACCTCAAGCACCATATGAAGTAACTGGAAAGCAGCATGCATCCCATTGTCTCTCAATGTAAAACGGAACTCCATCGAAATGAATTCCTCAGTGGACTCCAAGGAGCAGTTTATCAGGTGATTCACACAAAAAAGTTCTACCTGGTAATCACGTCAAAACACACATAAGAAAAATAATAGGTGGGCAAAAAGGCTGAGAATTTTTAGTGAGATTATAACGGCGTGAAAATAGTAGCAATGGGAATGGACCAAGTTATAACAAATCACTATTGAATATTCATAGAGCTGAGAGAAATGAATGTATGATCTTTGGAAAAGAGATCAATAGGGAAGTGATCCTCAATTTTTCATTTTAGCAAAAAGACCAAATATTTTATCATCACTCAACATGCATTTCCATACTTTTTTTCCCAGTCAAATACTATTTAAAAAGTTGATCCCATTAAGCCAAGAAAATGATCATTTTCACAGCTTTTTTCAAATTATCTATTTAAGAAGTAATAAGAACATGAAAAACAAAATGACCTGTTCCCTTGAGAAGTTGCCAACTCGACCACCTTCACTGAGAGTTCGGACACCAACTACTACCGCTCCTTTAGAACCAGCAGTTTCAGCAGCTCTTCCCCCACCAACTATGAGACGCATTACACCTCCCCTGGTTTCATTCTTTGAGATCTAAACAAAGAAAAAGGTTTCATATGAATGAATTTTCAAACAATTCCATGTGAGAGAAAGACATGTGGAACCGACCAGACATACTGTTGTTTCTAAACTCATTTAATACATCCATGATGAGTGTAATAGAAATCAAATCTCATCAGCCAATCAAATAGCACCTAGTTGAGGTCTTCATGCAAAGATACATATTTTGAATCTGAGATATGTAAAGAAATATCATCTAAATTTAGTAATCCAAGAATCTACTTGCCTCAACAAGAAATTACTGTCAAGGAAAAAAGAAAAGTTGAGGAATAACTCAGGATAAGACATCTCAACCAACAAATTCAAACACACACAACATAGAAACATTAAGCAGAAACGTAAGATTTATTTGGTAGATCAGGACTTAATCTTCCGAAAACTACATGGAAAAACAAAAGACTCAAATCCACACATATCAGATAGTACTATAGACCCAAATAACCATTAATTGGTCAAAAAAGTAACTAAAAGCAACAAATGCAAGGCATACTTTATAATTTACAGGAATTCCATTAGAAAGACGGCATTGAGTAATCCCTGTTTCCTTGTCGTGCAATTTTATGACATTTATTTCAGGACTAAGAGGAATAAAAGAAGGCTTCTGCTGCATTCTTAACTCCTGCAACTGCTGTGGAGATATTAATTCTTTCGGCACCTCAAGCTGCAGAAAAGAAAAGAAAAGAAATTTAGTAGTGACCTTCCTTGAATATAATTCTGCAAAGTTAATATAAGCAAACACAGTTCAGAGTGGACTTTAATAATTTAATATAGGTACAGAAGAAGACCTCAGGCTCAGCTTCAATAGGTTCTTTCAATCCTGATTCTATAGAAGATATGATCTCACTTGCAGTTATCTTGAATTCAGTTTCACCAATGCCATCAATGTGGACTTTCTTCGGAACACACGCAACAACTGCTGCTGGTAGGGGTGCAGTAGGTTTTCCAAAATCAGAGATAAATTCTAATACCTGAGCACCAATAGAGTTGACCTACATGACAGACCAGTCAAAAAAAAGTATGTAAGGAATTTGTTTTAATTTAAAACTGTGATGTTGTGTGCCAAGAAACGAGAAAAATCACATGTTTAAAGTTACACCTGTCTCATGCACTAGCACTACATGAAAACCCACATCTATAAACCAACTTGATATTTCTTTCCAAGGAATGAATAAAATCTTTGCGCTAAATCATGTTTTGCGCAACTGACTAGAACAAAGTAATTTAAGAATTATAGTCCTTTAAATTATAGCAACTAGCTCTGTTATGGTATGCAAGGGACACAAAAACAGAGCATTACAGGCAATGTTAACTAAAAGCCATGGTGAAATTGACAGTATACATCCAAGATGCACAATTTTCACAAAGAAAAATTGTATGCAGAACTGTTCCAAAACATCCTATTAACAGACTTAAACCAACATTAGTTCCACTGCCCTAGCTCATAAGCTCAACTATATGGAGCAAATATGCCTTATTAAAACAGAAAAGAAAAAAAAAAAAAAAAAGCTCATGGGGAGAATAGAAAGCATGAAGAACACTGACAGAGGCTAAGATCATTATCAATGAACTTACTTCATCAAGAGTAACTGTTCCAGCAACAGCCATCAAACTCTCATGTCCTTGTCTCTGATCCATAACTAGATGGCCCAGTGCATCACTTTCCATAATAAAATCCAAATTGTCAACTGATGACACATTGTCAATCATTGCTGACAGCTGTTCACTATCTTTTAGCAGTGCATCCATATAGCGAGTCAATTCACCCTTAGTAACACCAAATTCCTTGAGCCTTCGAACCTGTGATCAACAGAATATATTAGGATTTAAAGCCATTTGATGTTGAATCAATCAAAACAATATTCTATCATCACCCCATAATAAACACATAAGGAAGGAAAAGTTGGGAGGTAACAGCAGGAGAACATTGTGCTATTTAACCCATTGTTATTCCAACAAGAGCATCAGGATAATTACTCGACCACACCATTCACCAATGAAGAATGAATCAACAGAAGAAAATAGAAGAAATTGTATACGATAGGAAACACAAACCTCTTGAACAGCAACCTTAATTGCATTCTGCCAATTCTTGGGCTCTGCTGTGATCGTAAGAGTTGTGACAGTGCATCGTTCCCTTCCTGAATCACTATGGTCCAACTCAACTGAAGTAAACGGTGGATTTGAACTCTGAAAATGCCATAGATTAGCCCAAAGTTTCAAAAGAAATGTTTATGTTATTATTGTGACTTGGAAGTGGGATGTATGGTGGGTGGCAATAAACAAAATGTGCAATTCAACTTTTATGTTATACTGCTTTAGGAGATCAACTTCAATTCAGATGTAATGATTTGCCACTCAAAATGACTTGCAAAAGCAGATCACAGAAACAAAGGTTGAAATTCTAGAAAAAGCACAGAAGATATAGTATGAATTTTCTAGTTAACTTGACCCCATTTCTGGAAAAAAAATAATTGTAATTTGCCACTGTTAAAATTCCGGGTAAACCATTCCTTAAAATTAGTAATCTACCCCATATACCTAAAACTATAACCCCCACGAGTTAATAATAACCCATTTGACATTATTATTCGAGTTAAATGGATTGCAACATAAACACAGTGCTAAACTAAATAAAATTGAGATGAAAATTGCCACTATGGTTAATTCGTTCTCAGTCGCAAAATAAGGTAGGAAACAGCAATTGCATGCAAATCGGGACTAAATAAAGCTTTATTTGTGCAACATGAAGGAAGCATGATAAAGGGTAATTTCAGAATTAATCATACACCAAGGCATTTACATAAAAAGGCAAGTTTTCTAGGTAATAAAGCTGGAGGGGTGAAAAGGAGTTGGAGAATCACCACACCTTGTATCTTGTATTAATACGAAAATGCAAGGCAGACAGAAATATCCTTTTCATCAGAACATTTCTCAAGTCTCTGAAAGTTCGAACCTTGCTCACAGGAATCTGCACAAAGACTTAGTGATTTACAACACAATAACCGAGTCTAATGCCACACCTAGCTCTAGTTGTTAAAGTTACATGTGGGTGAATAACAATACAATTTAACAAGGGAGAAGAAGACTATCATACATAAATGAAGGAACGAACAATGCACCAGGAGAACACTGTACAACTACTAGGACAGTAATTTTTTTTCTGGGAATAGTATGAGATAATTAATGAGAGAATGAATGTCAGTACAATTCAACTCTACATGAACGGAAAATAAAGGCATCAAAAATTTTTATTAGAAGAATCATTTGATCAACAAAGCATAAACTGCCTTTTTCCTGCTTACCTAAGATGCTCTTACTTACATGCCAAACCATATATTATGAACCAGTAAGAGCACCTTTGATAAAGCACATTCCTAATTACAATAAAACTAAAGCTGCAGAGAAGGGACCCTAATTAATCTAAAATTAGAGCAAAACAGCAGGCATTTTTAGCCCAAAGTCTTAGCACAACAGCAGAACATCAACATGTATTCCTATGAAAATAAAGAGAATATGAAGATTTCAACTTTAGAAAATCTAATAAAAAATTCACTAAATAAGCTTAATTTTCCAAACCTTGCAGAACATGTTAATTGAAAAATTTTGAAGCAGCTCATGCTGAAATATTTGTGGAGGCTTCATGTCGGTATTATGTCCAGGAAGAGACCAATTGTGCTTTATAGGAGGACGAACAGCATGCCTTTCCTTTTTAAGAATTTTAGATTGATCTGAAGAATTAGATGATCTTTCATGAGATGAACTTCCAGCAAACCCAGCTGAGAGCTTCGGAACTAGAAAATTTGCCATGGCACCAAATGCACTAGAAGTAGGCGGTGAGGCCGTCTCATTTTCAAGGCCAGTTTGTTCAAAAACAGCCTGCATAAAATCAAATGTTGCAGTCAAGAACCTCAATGCTGCTTCTTAGGACAACAGACACAAGAAATAATAATAAACAGCTTGTGCCATACTTCAATCTGATTTATTGTCTTTGAGATATTATCAATGTCCCCCACAATGTACAAAGTTGCATTAGCTGGAAAATACCACCGTTCATGAAATTTTCTTATTTTATCTGCATCCCACTTCTTGATCTGCTCTTCTAAACCAATTGGAAATCTTTTGCTTAGCTTGTTTTCAGAATGCAGGTGTTGTAATAACTGCATTAAAAGAAAGAAATAATGATAAATTAGAACTCAAGCAAACTTAGAATAATAAGCAACCAAACCATAGTATTGCCCTTATTAGCACCTGACAGTCAACACGGTACTCTATTGTATTCATCATTTGTAATTCTGAAAGTATAGCACGCCTCTCTTTTTCAACCCGCGAAGAAAGGAATTTCGGATGGAAAGCTATCTGTATGAATGAAACAGGAATGATAAGCTGAAATTTCTTTACTGTGCTTAATAGACTTCTTTTTAGGGACAGGTGGGAGGGGTGGGAAATGGGAAAGAAGTCCAGCTGCAATTGCATCAGCACTAAGTCTTTATCTTTAAATTGGGCCAAATTATCTTTTCAAAAAAAGACTTTGATGTAGTTGGGTTTCATACCTCATTCAAAGCATCCAGAACAAGTGGAAGTAAATCTTCATCAGCATCCTAGTAAACAAGTCATTCACCGTCAAACATACAAGAAACATATTGTAGGAATAAACCAACCCCTTCAACCAATAGTCAGTTTGAAAATATCAACAGAGAATTCTTCCATTAATCTTTTCACAGATTGTCGGGCAAATGCAGAAAGGTAAAATAGCTATGCTGAAACAAATTATACTTGTTCAAGGAGAGAAGAAAAACAGATATTAAAAATAAATATACAAATATAAAGCACATGGCAAAGATTAAAATACATATATATACAAAAAGTGGCAAAACACAAGAACTTAAATCCCTGAGGCAAGCAAAAAAGCAAAGGTGATACAACTGAGTCTGAGAGCCAATGTTGAAGAGTAATTGTATAGAAAAGGACAAGGTCAAGGACAAACCTTGGTACAAGTAGGTGAATGGATGTGAAAAACTGTATGGTGAAAATCAGTGTAAGCATTAGAGCGAGCCCCAGTACCAAGAAGTTTTTCACGTTTCTTGCTTCCAAGGAATGCAACATGTTCAATCATATGAGCTATTCCTTGCTCATCATCTTCCTCATCAATCGATCCCACATGAACCTCCATGTGTGCTTCAAACCTGAAGTTATTTTAAAATATTACTATGTAAATGCAAGAAACAGAGAATAATGTCTCATCCGCATGAAGTAGGTCTGTTGAAAAATGCCTCCTATTTCAGTATGTTACTATTTAAGTCAAATTTGAAGTTTTTGGATATTTAAACACATCACAAGTACCGTGAATTCAACATCCTGAAAACCATTAAGATGTAAAAGAAGCTGATTTTGAAACTCAAGATAACTAACAATTCTTATTACAATCTACATCTAAGAATTGAAGAGAACTTGTAAACTACGCTCATGTGATTTAATAATTTTAGCACCCAAGAAGAATGGGAAAATAAACATTCAAACATGCACTTCTAAATGCTAATCAAGATGGAGTAAGATTTTATCTAAGAATTCTTTTACATCCTTAAAAACATGAGGCCGCTAAAGTTGAGAGGGAATTATACCTGTTTGGTGGAACTTTATTTGGCAAAATAAGGTAGCGAAGGCCATTTTTCAATTGTCCTCGATGTAACTTTGGGTTGGAAGGAAGTTCAGTGGATAAAAACTCCTCTAGCTCAGCTGTTTGTAATTGAGGATATAATGAATCAAAATCCTGATTTTCCAGAAGACCATCCGGACAGGTAGTACTTGCAGCATGTGGTTCATCGGGACCAACAGTAGCACATGGAGGACAGAAACGCTTGCCCTGAAAGAATTGCTTAACAAGATTAACGAATTGAATAAAAATGACACTCAGGGATCTTTTTCATTTTATTTTTTTTTTTCTCACTGAAGAAGTTGAAAGCAGCTCAAGATACGAATACTTACAGAACTGCTGAATGTGTGGGTAGCGAGAGGAAAACGAGATTTATGGAGAAAGAATGGTTGAGCAGATTTTGGGAGAGGAAAGGGGGTTGTCTCGCCGTAGCAGTTGCGGCTAAGGAAGGAACAGCATGGGATCCACTTCTTTAACTGCTGTGAGTGTGAGACAGAGGTACTCAATTTCCATGCTTTGGAAGCATCGCTCTTCTTCTTCTTCTTCATCTTCATCTGCCTCATACTATTATTATTTCTATTATGGTATGCCAATTCAATAGAATTTCCATCTCTAAGGTCACCTAGCCACCTTCATGCACCAAAATATCCCATTTTAGGCAAGGGTTTGCTAAGTTGAGAATTGAGAGATAGTATTATTACTTGTAAAAAGATAAACTGAAGCAAGTCCGATGCTTCAACATGAAAAAGATGAAGAAGAAGGAAAAGAAGAGATTACCGGGCAGCAGCGGCGGTTGGATGGAAACGGGTCAAAGGAATAGAAGCGGCGGGAACAGGAATGTTAACCCTAACTAAGCTTCTCCGGCCTCTGGAACTGGAAGAGTCCCATCGGTTATGAGGGACAAGGATTGCGGACATCACCGATGAACTTGACGATGTTGCCATCACTGCGGCTGCTAAACGGAAACGCTACGAACTTATTTGAATTGTCTGGTAGTTGAGGAAGATAACTAACCAAATTGGAGAGATATTGGTTATTGCCCCTTTTTCTTTTTACTTCTCCTGGTAAGGACTGAGTTTATAAATAATTGCCCTTGTTTGTTTTCACTATGATAATTGAGTTGAGTGATGATTTGGGTTTGTGAGAGGCCTCCTTCTCACCTTCACAATAATATCAATATAAAAATCTATTCCGGCTGAGCGGCCAATGCCATACGTATTTTCGCCAAGAAAAGTAAAACTATGCAAACATGAATGGAAAAACCAAGACCCACGTCACAATCGGGGCAATTGTGGTATCCACTTTCCTATCGGTTTTCAGGTAAAACTAGTTAAGAGATTGTGGATAAATAAGACACATCGGGTTTTAGACAACTTCTTTTCGTTGTTGTTAATTTTATTCTTAGAAGCATTTGAATTAGTTGGGAATGTATTTTTAATTTGTTGGAAAATATTTATTTTAATATTTTTAAATATATTTGATAGATTGTAGTTTTTAATTTTATTTTTATATTAAAATTAATGCGGGTCGAACTGGGCTTGAGTTTAATATTTTTATCTAAATTAGACTTGAGTAATATTTTAGATCCATTTTTCAAATTAGATCTAAATCTAGAAAATGAGTCTAAAATTTTACATCAAACTGATCGGATACATGATCAAATTTATTTTAAACCCATCTTAAGCATTTCTACATAATTATATATACATCATATAATTTAATTTAATCTTTTACTATTACATAAATGTATTATATTTTTAAAAATATTATTCTCTTGACTTGTATAAATGAACAAATTTAAGCAATATGATGTCAATATTCTATAAAAAGATTTATTCTCTTAAAATGTGTATATTTAATGAAGAAAAATGTATTCATACTAAATTATAGATTAAACGACAGAAAGGAGATTTTGGAAGGTTGAACAAATTGGGAAAGTTTTGATAACGGTAAAGTTATAAAGATGGAAGCAAGTAAAAAACAAATAAAATCAATCACATTACGCAAACTTCCAAATTCGATATTCTAATGATTGAATCCTTAAAATTAGTAACTAAACTAAATTAATTGTAATTTAATATAATTGAATAGCAACTTATTTGTAAAACCAACAATTTGTTTAAGTATGTGAAAAGAATTTTATGTTTTCGATCCTAAATAGATCTGATTATAAGTTGGGCCTTGAAAACTAATTCGAAAAGTGGATGGTTTAAGCAAAAATATAAGTCTAAAAAATAGATTTGGATAAAAAATAATGTCTGTTTTCTAAATGAGAAGGCCTCATGTAGGACTTTTTGGGCCCGTCCCAGCTCGAATGAGGCTAAACTTTTTTCCCTCTTGTTTTGTTATTGTTATGTTGGGGTTTTACTGTCATTTCGCAATTATATTACTACTATTTTGTTATTATTACTTGAATATTGTATAACTCTTGTTTTATTATTAATTTTGTTCCTATTTTAAAGTCATTTGCTTGTTATGTTGCAACTATCTTAGTGTTATTTAAGTATAAAAACTTTTTTTAAATGTATTTTAATTGTGTTAGTGTATTTGATATATTATATTTTTTATATTTATTTTTATATAAAAATAATTTTTAAAAAAATTAATACGGGTGGGTCAGGTCGAACTCGGGTTTAACATTTTTAGTCTGGGTCGAGTTTGGACAGAATTTTAAACCTATTTTTCGAACCAAGCCGAACCTGAACCTAGAAAACTGATCTAAAATTCTATCACAGCCCAACCCGGCCTATGATAAGATCTAATCCCAAGTAATCTATTCCCCCCCCCCCAATTATAAAAGAATGAATATTCAAAGAAATAATATTAAGCCTAAATTTAGGATTATCAAAATATAATTACAATGATAATCGATATTGATTTAATTATATATTTAAATCTAAATTAAATATTATGTACTAAGTAAGTGCATATTAAAAATTTTATATGAAAATAAAATAAAAAATAATTATTTAAATTATTTCGAATTAATATGTCAAAAAAATAAAAGTAACCATTTCTTAATAAAAATATTGTCCTCCATAATTCGGTTAAAATAACCAATATTCTTTACAAGATTCACTTGTAAATTTTGAATAAATAAAAAGGAAAAATATTTGTTACAATGTTGGTAGATACTTTAAACTCTATAAATGGGATTAGGGGTTGACAAGTGTATTAAGATATTATAAAATATTAAAATAAATAAATAAATATCTTAGGTTATTTTTATTTTTTTTTCCTTTTTACTTTTTATTAAGGAAAAGGAATATCTAAAACGTATATAAAAATAATAATATTTTAGAAATCAATGATAACAAATAAACTTTTCATCCATAGTGAACAAATTAATAAAATTATAATAACACAGTATTTAACAATTTGTTCCTGATTACTTCATAAAAGTTCAAACGTTTAAGAAGAAGAAAAATATACTTCAATTTGATGTAGATATTGAAAAAATAAATGTTTCAATCGTGTGTGTATATATAATATGTTTATTATTTTTGGGTAAACTACATCAACAATCTCTAAATATGTTTGGAATTACATTTTGGTAACTCAACTTTAAAATCTTACAAAAAAGTCATTAACATTATCAGTTTCTTACAAAATGATCACGCAATCGTTAACTGTTGTTAATGAGTACCGTCCATATGGTATGGCACGTTAGAATGCCACATAATTATTTTACATTTATTATATTAATTTTAGTTTACTACTTTGACTTCATTTTTATATTATTTTTTCATTTTAGATTTTTTAAGGTGGAATAGCAGGCTAACACAAGCATCAGGAGCAACAACCAGCACATCCCAACACCCCGAATTGCTCCATCTCCTACTTTTTCAACTACTTCATCATTTTCCTCCATGACATAGATGGCTTCTTCAGCTTTAACTCATTCAAGGAAGACGATAATGGAGGTTGTATCAGTTATTTTTAAGGGAAAAATCAAAGTTGTTGTTGAGGTTATGAGCCAATTATCTTTAATTGCTAACGCTAAATGTAACAGCCCGAAAGCCAGTGGTGTCGGTAACGCTAATCTGAGTCCGTTTGTTGTGAATTTTATATTTTTAAAATTCCGAGAGCTTGACGTAGCTAATTTATGTATCAAATCATAAATTTGTTAAAGTTTCAAAAAGTTACCATTGATGAATACTTGAAGCTTTTGGTGTTAATTTGTTAGACTTTAAGCTTAGAAATGAAAAAAAGACTAGTTTGTAAAGTTTAGTTGTTAGTTTTTAAGCATAGGGAGTAAAGTGTATATGTTTCAAAATTGGTATGAAATTTCTATAACTATAGATAATAGAGGGTTGTAAAAGGATGAAATTGAGACCGGTTTTGAAATTGAGGCTCAAATGTGAAAGATATTGCAATTTCGATTTTAGGGACTAAATTAAATAAAATGAAAAACTTTAGGGAACATTCAAAAAATTAAATTAAATTGATACATATTTATAATAAACTGTTATAAGATGTTTAGAATTGATAAATTGAAATAAATTATTATAGATCGGGAATTGAATCAATTAGAGAATAATCGAGGAAAAGGGAAAATTGCATATTAGTCCTCAACACCTTGTTTGTTGTTTTTTTCGTTAGGTAAGTTCATATGGGACTTATTTAATTCATGATATGTTTATGTTATATCATTTTACTTGTTAGTTTCAATTGTTATGTAATTTTAGTGATTTTGGGATCTAAAGGACTAAAACCTAAAGAATGAATGATATGGTTATCACAAATAGATATGATGTATTGAATATAATTTAAATGCATATATGGATGGATAATATATATATGATGACATTATAGGGATTGAAATGAATTGAATATTGTAATTGAGCCCGTGTGAACTTAGTAAACGATTAGGAAATGAATGGCATGCCATTAGGGTCCAAACGGAAAAAGGAAATGGTTCAACCGAAAAGAATAAAAATGGGTGTCATGATCATGGATTATACGATGACTTGACATCCAACATATATTGCAGATTCTCTTAAGCTAGTGCTAGCAGCATCGAACCCTGGTCCGAAACTAGTGTTAACGGCCCGAATATGTTAACTCATTAGAGCAAATTAGTCTCGTGTATCCGAGTTCATTTTGCTATAGTTCTTCGGGCAAAAAGAAAGAAATGGAAATGGTATTAAATGAAAATGAAATGGGTGAAATGAATATTTATATATGAATAAAATTATATATATGTTATAGGTTGAATATAATTTAGTTGGTATATGTTATATGATAGAATGTTACATCACTATATGAATGTGTTATAAGCTTATGACTTGTAATCGAACTAACTTGTTTGATTTATTTGATGAATGTACATGAATGAACCAATGTATTTCAATTGCTAAATTGTTGTAATGTTAAGGTAAGTAAATTTCATATGAATTTACTAAGCATTCAAAATGCTGACCCATTGTCTTCTTTTTCCTTGTAGATTGTCAGTTTGCGAAATGTGTTGATCGGATCAACTTGAAAACCACACTATATCCTACTCTGAATCGGTAGACTTTTGATCATTTTAAGTCGGTTATGCGGCATGTACATAGGTGTTATAAATATGAGTTTATTAATGATAGTTTGGTTTGAATCATGATTAATGGTTGATCTTTGATAAAGTTATTGCCTATATGTATATGTGTTTGTTTGGTAAATGTTGTGGCATCTTGAAAGGCCATTTTGAAGTGAATTGGTGCCAACTGAGGCATATTGGTTAGTTGGCTAAAATGATGGTATGAAATGACTTAATAAATGTGCAATGGTATGAATTGAATATGAAAATGGCATATTGGTTGTTGAATTGAAGTGTAGCATATGAATTGAATTTGGTTTATGCAGGTTTTATGGGTACATTTAGGCACCATTTGAATATGTTTGAGTTTGAACATGGAATAGGTACCAAAAAGGAAGATTTTAACACTTTTGGCATCAAGCTATCGATACCACAGATAAAGGTATCAGTACTTAGCATTTCCTAAATAAGTTTTTGAAAAATAAAATACTAAAATAATATTGATACCAATATAAGGTATCGATACTAGACCTATCCATGGGTCGGGTCGGGGGCCCGCCCGAAAAGTGGGAGGGTTTGGGTAAAAATATAGGCTCGAAAAATGGGCTTGGGCAAAAAAAAAAAGTCTCGTTTAGAAAAATGGGTCAGGCCTTGGGTAAGGCTTTTTTGGCCTTAGCTCGGCCCTGCTTGAGCCCGAATATGCAAAAAAAAATTGATTTTTACTTTTTTTTATTTTATTGTTATTTTCCTCTCTTTTTTCACTATTTTGCTACCATTTCACATTTATGTTGCTACTATTTTGTTGTTAGTATTTTGATATTGTATAACTCTTGTTTTATTATTAATTATGTTACTATTTTAGAGGCATTTTACATTTTCTTGTTAAGTTGCATTTATCTTAGTATTATTTAAGTATATATTTTTTTTTAATTTATTTTCAATTTGTTGGGAAACATTTATTTTAACGTTTTTAGTATTTTTGATGTATTATATTTTAAAAAAAAAATTATATAAAAAGTTAATACGGGCGGGGCTTAGGTTTTAACATTTTTATCTGGACCGAACTTGGGAAAAAATTTATATATACCTCTTGATTTAATTTGGTTTTTACGAAACATCAAACTTTAAAATGGTATCGACACCTAGCAACGGTATCAATACTTGATATGAAACTTTGAAAATTTTACAATTTGGTCATATTTCATGTTCGGTTTAGCAATTGAGCTTTCGTAAGCTCGATTGAGTCCTAGAAATGTTTAATTAATGTAAAAATTATTGAATTTAAAAGAAGTTGGATTATTTAAATGATTGATTTTCGATGATTTTGGCAGTATTTATTTTGGTAACAGTTGTGGCATCTCGTAGCTCGGACTCGACAATCAAGTCGGGTGAGGGATGTTACACTAAAGAGAATTTTGATGTAACATCTGTTAGGATTTTTACACCCATAGTGTAGTAATTTCATTATATTTATTAAATTACTAAAATGATCAAATTGACTATTCATGAAAATGAATAAATGTTATTCTTTATCTCTATGTTGGACTGTCTTTAATGGTTTTTGCAAGCAAAGCAAACTGTATACGTAAATATTGGCTCATTGATTACCTAAGGTTTAACTAATATTAAGTTGCATTATATGGACATATTATAATGCGAGAAAACAACCTATATTAATAGATAATCTAAATTATCCATATTTCACAAAATTAGATTGAGCAAATGATTCAAATAATAGAAGATTATTATGTCATTTATAAGTCCAATTGGGAAGATAGCTTGTTGTGGCTATCAAAACTGGATTGACTCCTAGAGACAGAGGCATAGATACGATTGTTTGGAATGATAAAACATTGGATGAGACTCAAGTTGAATTTATCTTAGATCCGTTTATAGATTTATTCACTTGTGACATTCATGGTGTGACTTACATAAATAATGAGTAAGTGACAAGTTATGTGTGTATAACTCATGTACTTTGATTTATTAAAAACCTGAGCTCTTATGGTAGTGGGCTGAAAGTTGGTAAGTTGTTTACATGACTTGCACATGACATGTCATCACTTACAATAGTAGAATTCATAGCTCGAATAAGAGTAAATGATATCCTCTCATTGGCATTGTATGCATTATAAAAATGGAACCTATTCAAGAGCATTTGTTTGGGACAAATGATTTCATCATTACTAATTTGAGAAATGATCATTTTCATTATGGAAGATACAAAAGTGGTCATGAGATAAAATAAATCGAATAAGGTGAACGAATTTAAGCTAAAAGGACCATTCATATCCTATGACGGTAACACACATATGATAAGGTCATTGGACAAAAGCTTGAAAACAATAGTTTTAGTAATGGTATGTAACAGGGAGTCCACTCATGGTACTTTAGTGGAATGACTATATAACTAAATAATTTGTGATTAATAGACAAAGAGTTGAAACTTAATTACAAATTATTTAATCCCTAATTATATATGTCTAATCGATCCATTCACTAGCTCAACACAACTCTTTAATAGATTGTGTTTAACATGAACACTTGAATGGAATCGTAAACGATTGAATAAGGATAAATGGTTCACAAGATTTTACTCATTGGAGTAATAGGTGTTTTCTCACTTTATTGGTTAGATTGACCTGGGTTAAATTAGTCACTTTGGATATCTATTTTATTGGATTAAATAATGAATCTAAAGTGGAGCTAACTTAAGTGATCATGTTGTCTAATTATTTGGACTGAACTAAAATTAATTAATTAAAGTTATGCAAGCATTTTAATATGGTGAAGTCGCCATGACTTTAACAGGATTAAATTCACAGTATTAAATTAGTGATTGTGTAAATTAGATAATTAATTTTGGTTTCTTAACTAAAATTCATTAATTATCAATTCTTATTTTCGACTAAAAGAGAGAGTTTGTTCAGGAATTGTTTTTCTTTATAGAATTTTGATTCAATACTTGTGTTTATATTTAGAACAATGCCCATACATCATGTGATCCATGGGTTAGAGGATAATTGAGAAGATTCGATTGGTTAAAAGTAAATATTGAAGTTACACGAGAAATCAAAACCAACCTTGCAAGATTCTATAAAGTCAGCTTTGATTGGACTTTTCGAGATGCTCCGACCAAATTTCAGGATGATTCTTGTGCCTAAAATTTTTTTGAATTACTTGATTTCGGGGTCTACATCTCGAGATACTGTTGTTTTTGTAAAGTAGTGTAGTTCATTGTAGGAAGTTTGAGATTAATCGCTGGGTTTTATAGGGATAACTTCAACTTGACTTTTCTAGACTTTTCAACCACCTTTTTTGTGCCTGAAACATAGATATTCAAGTTCTCTTCGAAACTATTTTTGACTCACTTGATTTTGAGGTTTGTAGCTAGAGAAATGATCGTTTTTGTAAAGCAATACAATTCCTTATGAGAAGTTCGAAATTAATCATTAGATTTTATAGGGGTAACATCGACCTGACTTTTCAAGACCTTCAACCACCTTTTTGGGAGATTCCTGTTGCCAAATATTATATCTTTGAGTCCTCTTCGAAAAGGTATTTGAATAACCTGATTTTGAGGTTTGTAGCCTGAGATATGACCGATTTCATAAATGAGCATAGTTTATTACTTACAGTTCGAGTTCAATTACAAATTAACTTCTTCAACTTATCAAAGAGGATCAAAACACATTAGGTGCTAGATTATTGATGTTCTATTATTTTTAACTATTTGAGTTGATATTGGATGCATGAAAATTTTTAAAATTCCATCATGCAACCCATCACGTTTTTCTAACAACTCTCCCTAACCTGAGTCAACAACGACCCTAATTAGACAGTGTTACATCTGATGCCCAAAGACATATCCAATGACATAGTCTTTGATCGATATTCTTTTTAGAGTAACAAGACTCTAGGGTCTCTAATAACATCTTTATTTTTTCTTCAAGTTATAGGTAACTAAATATATAGACTGTTTCAATAAAAATCCATGATTATAAATACTAAACTTGTTAGAGTTTGTGTGACTTGAATCCTTGTTAAAGAAATAAAATATAGTGGCAAAATATGGGGATCTGTAGAATTCGTATAGAACTATACTTTTTTTATTTGACATCAATTAGAACAGGGTTTTTCAACCTTTAAATAAATTTGGTCGAAACTCCACTTGTATCATTTAGTTTTCAACTTTAGTGAATTTCTCCTCCTCTACTCGTGGTTTTTTCTCGAAAGGGTTTCCACGTAAAATCTATGTTTTTTTTTTTATTTTTTTCTTTCTTATTGCTTTGCAATTGTTCTATTGCCATTATCGATGTCTATTATAACAAATTAGTACCAGAGCTTTTCGAGTTCCTTGTCTCAATGACGGTAATGGAGACAATAAAGTACAATATTTTACTGTTGGATTGTAACACCAGATTCGCTTTATGGCAGGTAAAGTTGTAGGTAATTCTTGTGTAGATGGATTTGGAGGATGCCCTGCTAAGGTTAGATAAGATTCCTTCGACATTGACACCTGAAGAGAAGAAGCATAAAGATCGAAAGGCTTTAATGCTTACATCTGGATCTATCGAATGAAATTCTATAGGACGTGTTGGAGGAGAAGACCGCTGCTGTATTATGGGCAAAGCTGGAGCAGTTATGCATGTCAAAAACCCTCATTAGCAAGTTGCATCTGAAGCAACGTCTATATTCTCATCATTTAGAAAAAGGTACGTCTGTGCTCGAACACTTAACTGTGTTTAAAGAATTTGTCTCGGACTTAAGGGCCATGGCGGTTCAGTATGATAAAGAATATTTAGGGTTAATTCTACTTTGTTCGTTGCGCTTGTCTTATTTAACCTTTAGAGATATGATTTTGTATAGTCGCGAATATGTAATAGCCCAATTTTCAATGGTGACGAAATAATGGTTTTGGGACCACAAATTTCTGTTGTGTCGACTCGTAATTATTATTTTTAGAATATTTATAGAGTTGTTAAACTCGTATTAAATTTTCGTTTAGAAATATTAACGTTTAGATAGTTAATTAAAGAAAAATAACTAAATTGAAAAAAGTGCAAAAGTTAATAATTAGTTCAATTAAAAGATTAAATAACTTAGTAATTACATGAGGAAGGACAAATACAATAATTAGTCCTTAATGAATAGTGTTAGACAGCAAGAGAAATTAAAATGATAGATTAATGAGATTTTAATGGCATAGTTGTAAATAAATAGAAATTAAATAAAACAAATTAGAAGAAATAAGTTTTCTTCTTCATTTCTTCTTATGTCATTGCCGAAACACCATAGAAATAGCTTGGAGAATCGGTTGAGCATAGAAGCTTGCATGTGAGTTCGATTCTTACCCGTTTCTTATAATTTTTATGTTTTTGAGATCATTGCAACTAGGTCCAGCTAGCCCGTACCTTCTTTTTTGATTCTGTTAAAAATTTTGGAAGTTTCCATTGATGAATATTGAATGTTTTTTTATGATTATTATGTATTTGGAGTCTTTATTATGCTATTTGATGAATTTGTAAAGAGATTTTTGTTAAATCTTGATTTTAGGGTTAAATTGTGAAAATGTCAAATATTAGGGTTTGATAGTGAATTTTAGGTTTATTAGGGGCTGCTTGAGGGCCTAGAATATTTTGATAGATTATTTATTTGAGAAAATTAGTTAATTTGATGAATTAACTAATTAAGGGATTAAATTGCAAAAATTGTAAAAGTTTGGGGTAATTGTGCAAATTCAAAAAATAAAATGGAATTAATTGTAAAATGGTTTGGTAATGAAATATATGCTAATAAATTAATAATTTTATATTTTAGATCAAGATCCCGTAGATACTAGTGGAAAAGGAAAAATAACGGAATAGTCCTTGAACTTCTGCGATTACTACAATTCAGTCCAGGTAAGTTCGTACGATTAAAAATTAACATTTGTATAAAAGGATTATTGGTATTATATATATGTGATCTATTCTTGGAATTGAATTATTATTGAAATTATATTATCGAATTTAATACTCAGTTTGGATTGAACGCGAGATTTGAGTACATTCGTGATTTGGTGTATGACGGGGGTTTGGAGTGGAGATGGTACTGGAGGGAGATATCGACATTTTACCCAAGTAAGTCGGGGTTCACCATTTGTTGCAAACTCTCGCGTTTTACTTTCTATTTGGCGTGATTGGGTGGATCAGCTCTTATGAGCTTCTATTCAGCTCTAACGAGCTTCCGTTAAGCTCTTACGAGCTTCTGTTGGCGTATTTGAGAAGATCAGCTCTTATGAGCTTCTATTGACGATGTACTCCTACCCATAAGTCGTTCTTCGAATGGAAAATCTCAGTAAAGTGATTTATTTAATGAATTTGAAAGACATGTTATTCATTTTTGTATTGATTTGAATACGGATGTATTTATCGATTGAAGTTGTGAATGACAAAGAGTTCTCTTGGATGATTTTCATTATTTGATTTTTTATAGTTAATTCTATAATATTTTCGTTTAACTCGTCGAACTTACTAAGCTTCTTTAAGCTTACTTGTGTTGTTTAATGTCATTGTAGATTTTCGGAAGGTTGGATGATCAGATTGGCACTCAAGTCACACTATCCAGTTTAACTCTGTAGTTTTTGAAATGTTTAATTTGGATTATATGACATGCATAGGCTCTTGTGCTATTTTGGTTAATGTTTGGCTTATGTAAATGTTATGAATGATATTTTGTGCAAACAACCAATTTGCAAAAGGTATGAGAATGAGGTATAATTGTTATGCTAGTTTGTGTGGCTTACATATATTTGAATTGTTGTGATTGTGGTAAATTTTTTAGGTATATTGCTTTGGTATTGTTTAAATGAGTTGATGAATGTGTATTTTGAGGTAAATTTGTATATATGGTACCAATGAGGGTATATTGTTTAGGCACATATTGGGTTGGTTTTGATGTGTTTTTAACCCGATTAATGTCATTTTGATTTGATATTTTGGTTAGTATTTGAGTTTCTTAAGGTCCAATCAATTTGAAATGGTAAACTTGTGTTTTAAGGTTCATTTTGAGGCCACACGACTTGAGACACGGGCGTGTGTCTCAGCCATGTGTAGCACACGGCCATGCAACACGATCGTGTGTCCCCTGTAGGTTCAATGCATACAAGTCAGGTTGTTACACAGCCTAGCACACGGCCTGGCACATGGGCGTGTGGCTTTGCTGTGTGACCTAAGTTAGTGAGTTACACAGGCACGGATATGGGCTGGGACACGGCCGTGCGTCCCTATTTCAAATGTCTACATGGCCTGAAACACAGACGTGTGTCTTAGCCATGTGAGTCACACGGCCGTGTGACCTCTTCAGTTCAAAATTTTCAACTAATTCCTAAAATTTCCAAATATTTCTGATTTAGTCCCAGATTGTTTCTATAATCTTTTTAGCACCTCGAGGGCTCGATTAAGGGACATTATGGATGTATTTGATTTAAATTTGATTATGTTTGTTTTAATGTATGATTTGAATGGTTTAATATTCCTTTTGTCTGGTAATGCTCCGTAACCCTGTTCTGGCGATGGATACAGGTTAGGGGTGTTAAAAATCTCTCACAATTATTGAAGTCTATACTTCCTTAGTCTCGTATGATAAGATGAGGCATATTGTGGTTTGATCCAAATTTTAGGGAGAGGGTCTCATTGTTCATGATAGACAAGAACAAAATACTGATAATAATTGTGGGAGGACATTGGAACTAAATTCTTGCAGTAAATCTAAGGGTAGATCGAGATATTCAAACAGAGGTAAAACATGTAACTACTGCAAGAAGAAAGGGCACATTAGGTCTGAGTGCTATAAGTTGTAGAATAAGATCAAAAGGGGGGTGACGAATCAAAAGGGAAAATAACCAGAACAATCTGGCGAAGTTGATGTTGTAGAACACTATAGTGATGGTAAACTTCTAGTTGCTTTTGCGGACAACATTAAAGTGAGCGAGGAAAGGATCCTCGATTCTAGTTGCACCTTCCATATGAGTACCAATCAGGATTGGTTGACAACATATGAAACAATGTCTGAAAGTGTTGTTTTAATGGGAAATAATGCTTCATGTAAAATAGTAGGTATTGACATAGTCAAAATTAATATGTTCGATGGAGTCCTCAGAACACTTAATAACGTACGACATGTACCACAATTGAAGAAGAATTTGATTTCGTTGAGTACTCTTGATTTAAAAGGGTACAATAACACAGTTAAAAGTGGGGTTCTAAAGATTAGCAAGGGTTCTCTCGTTGTGATGAAAGGGCAAAGAAAGACTGCCAAGTTATATATTTTGTAGGGTTCAACAGTTATTGGTGATGCAGTTTTTGATTCCTCTTCCTTGTCAGATGATGATGTTACTAGATTTTGGCATATGTGTCCAGGGCATATGAGTGAGAACGGCATGATAGAATTAAGCAAAAGAAGACTTCTTGATAGACAATGCATTAGTAAACTGAAGTTCTGTGAGCACTATGTTTTTGGGAAGCAAAAGAGAGTTTAATTCACCAGAGGAATCTATAACACGAAGGGAACATTAGATTATATTCATTATGATCTCCAGGGACCATCTAGAGCGCATTCGAGGGGTGGCACTAATTATATGCTGACGATCATTGGCGATTTTTCCAGAATAGTTTGGGCATTCTTCTTAAAGCAAAAAAGTGATGTGTTGTCAACGTTTAAAAATTGGAAGACTATGATCAAGAGCAATTAGCTGTGAAGATTTAAAAAAAATAGATGATTGTCATGCAAGAAGAAATAGAATCACTTCATAAGAATAGAACATGAGACCTAGTGAAACTATTTGGTGTGTCGTTGGAAGCACAAAAAATAACCTATCCCTATAAAATAACGAAAATAAATACTATAAGGGAAGTAGGGTCAAATCCTCATGGACTGGATTTGCACAACTTCTTGTTCCTCGAGATCTTGAGCACGGTCGTGCCTAAGAAAAAATGGCATACTTGGAAAAAAACAAAAAAAAACAAAATTAAAAATATGGAGGGGCTGAAATTGTATAAATTGAAATCGAAATTGTAAAGAGAAACATAATTGAGAAAAGAGGTTCTCTAATTGAGAAATTCCAGCCTCTGGTTGTCTCGATCCTCCTTGGATTTAATCCTAGGCTTTTAGGTGATCCTTTTTATGACAGAATAAGCCAGTTATAGTGGAAGAAGATGCCTACGACTACCAGCTCCATTTAGATTTTAGCCTTACGATTTAGAGGAACCTGACTCTAGCCAACCGTCACTTTTATGGGACCATCTTACACTAGATCATCATTTCTCAATGGCGAATGCCACGCCATTTTGTTTCTTGGGCTCGACAACCACTGACGAAACTGACTGTGTAACCTTCCCAAAACATACAAAGTGGCCGCCTTTGCACAAGATGAAAAGATCACTTTTGGAAGGACATAGACGAAAGCGTCAGTCCCGTAATGCGGAGAAACGATGAATACTCATTCAGAAGGCTAAGTACGGATTCTAAGCCTCATTAAACTTTTTTTGGGGAATCTCGTCAACGTTTGGCTAGATAAGTTTTGTTGCTCATGCTTTTTGGGAAAAAAGAAATAAATTTAATCAAATGAAATTTTATTGAATAATAAAAGGGACAAAAACTAAGAGCTTTAGGGAGATGGAGTTTTTATAGAAATGATGAGTCCATATTTATGTCACTCCATCCCCTATTTATAGTACATAGATAACCTAGTTTGTTAACCTAGTTTATTCCTATTTAAACTCTACAAGATAAATAAAGATAAAAGCTGAAATTAAATCTAAATAATAGTCCTAACAATAATTCTAAAATTCAAATTTAAATAGAGTCTTATGTTTATAAATCTCTTCTTTGAATTTTTGCCTCCAAGTTTTTCACATTTTGTATTTTTGGCACAACTTCTTTCCTATTTCTCATGTTGACCCATTTTATCTTTAAATTCATGTTTTTTACCCCCAAATTTCCTTTTGCCTTCACTTTGGTCCTTACAAGATAAAAAAAAAACCATAAAAAGTCCAAATTAGTAGGATCATACTCAAAATATATATTCAATTAACACATAAAAGTATATCATTTTAGAATATTATCATATTCCTCTTACTTAGCCCATGCTTGCCCTCAAGTTTGATTCCTAGCCCACTGTGTAATTTAGATTTTACCATGAAAGAAGCATCACTCCTAAGTTTTACAAAAATTAGGCACAATGCATATGAAAAATAAATAGTACCTTTAGCTTGCTTTAAGCAAAACTTGAAAAAGTATCCCAACTTAAACACACAAAAATTAAATCGTCTTGGATTGTTTCATAAAAATTAGGTAATTTACTAAACTTACCAAGACACCCTATTTGTTTCCACCCTTAGTCCCCAAATGCGATTCTTTATTATTATTTTTTACTTGTTTTTCCTTCTTCTTTTTCTTTTTTTTTTCGTTTTTCTTTTATTAAAACCTTTTGACGCGAAGAGAGATGACAACCAAGCACCCCACCCCGGTTACTCAGCCTAAAATACTCCTAATTTATTATATTTATATTTTTTTTCTTTTCTTAAGGATATATTGAACCTTTTGACGTGAAGAGAGATGATAACCCAAGCAACCTACCCCGGTTACTCAGTCAGTCACGTTTTAAGCTGTGCTCATAACTACGGAGGCATCAAAATTTATTATTATCATGAAATAAAATTTTAATTTTGGAGGACTAGGAAAAAAAACAATCAAGTTCCAAAAATAAGTTTCTCCAGCTACCTAATAGTCATAAAAATAAATTTAGCATACAATTGTATTGAGTGTCCTCTTTGCATTAAACTTTATCGATTTTACTATAAGCAAGATAGGGTTTATTAATCACAATCATTTTAGCCTGATTGAAATAAAACAGTGGAGATGAAATCAAACTAGCAAAATCATAACTAACTCAATAGACAAGAATCATACTTGCAGGTCAAACTGTGGGCAATTCCTGGTTAAAATTTTGGGCATGAAAAGAGGCAAAATATTCTAAAAAAATAAATGTAGGTAGAAACAAGTACAAGACAGCAGCAACAGTAACATAATAGTAAAAGCAGCAGGTACAATGAAAAAAATAATGAGGAATGCCTCCCCCTACTTAAATCACATTGTCCTCGATGTGAAACAAAAAGGAAAAAGAAAAAGAAGAAGAAGAAGAAAAAAAAACATATAGGTGAAAGTAAAAAGGTTTAGAAAAACTCCCCATGTAGTCACTGTCGTTCAAGCATAGCTGTAAGGAGGGGAAGGTTTGGCGTTGTGTGGAGGAAAGGAAGGAGGGGATGGCTAGGGCGCGACTCCTATACCTAGCCATGGTGGTTTAAAAATTGTTGATGGGGGTAAGGGAGGATTAACAGCGGCTTGAGGGAGTTTTAAGTGAATATGGGTGAAAAATTAGGGTTTGAAAGTGTAAGAGGAAGGGTGTTTGGCCATAGGGTGGGTGTTTGGGCTTAGGTTTGGGTGAGTTTAAAGCAGGGATGCGCTATTCATACCTGGATTAGGGTAGAATATGGAGTTTTGCTAAAACATACCCATTCTTTCAAGATGTCGTTCCAATTTTAATTTTTCTTCTCGTCAATTTTCCTGGATATAAGAAAAGAGAATAAACATGCAAGAAAATAAAAAAATAAAAAATAAAAAAATAAAATTGGGTGGCTTCCCAATAAGCGCTTGTTTAACGTTGTTAGCTTGACGCCCCAACTAGTATTGGGGCTGTTCCAGCTGAATTCTTTTGATCATATGGGCTTGGAAATTCTTCTTTTTTACCACATCCACCATATTTGGGTTCAATCGTCCTTGCGCCTCTTGCTTTGATTTCGTATTTTCCTCCAAGAAAATTCTATGTGTGCATGTCAAGGGGTTAATCCCTTCCAAGTTAGCAACGGTCTCATCATTCTCCAAATATGAGCATTTGAGATGCTCGAGAAGTGGTTTTAATTTCAGATGTGGTGCCTGCACAAAAGAAGGTAGAAGTTTAGTGTCCATAGAAGTTAATAATTCATTAACAGATTCACAAATAGATCTTGAATTGAAATTATCATTAAACAATGTTTCAAGTTTATCTTCATAAGGTGACTCAAAAGTTTCTTCCACTAATGAGTCAATTATGTCGACACGGTTTACATTCAAGATTTCACTTGTGTGACTAATAGCGTCATAAACGTTAAACTTCATGATCTATCCGTCAAACTCCATCATGAGGGTTCCACTACGCGTGTCAATCTTAGTATTTACAGTACTAAGGAAAGGTCACCCCAACAAGATGTCTAAAGACCTAGGAGCGTTATCCTCTTCCATTTTTATTACATAAAAGTCTGCAGGAAAGATAAGTCTGTTGACTTTCACTAATATGTCCTCAACGACTCCTTCGGGATGCACAATAGACCTGTCTGTTAATTGAATGATAACACTTGTTTTCATTAAAAAAAAACCCGCGTTAGGTGATTCATAAATAGAAAAAGATGTTACATTTATGGAGGCCCCTAAATCACACATAGCCTTTTTAATTCCTGAGTGGCCTATTTTGCATGGTATTGTAAACATGCACCTATCTTTACATTTTACTAGTATCCTCCGCTGCAACACCACGATACATTTTTACCAACACTTACTCTTTCATTTCTAGTCAATTTTCGTTTGTTGGTGCAAAGCTCCTTAAGGAACTTGGCATATCGCGGAATTTGTTTGATGGTATCTAGCAATAGTATGTTAATCTCGACATTTCTGAATGTTTCGAGGATCTCTTTTTCCTCTGTACATCTCTGATGTTGGTTTAATTATCCTGGAAATGGAGGTTGAATTATGGGCAATGGAGGTTTCGTTCGGACCTATTCATTGTTCTCTTGCTTTTTCTGGGTGGAATCTTGATCAAGATTCTTGCCAGGATTTGGTTCCAGTACTTTTCTATTTCTCAATGTTACTGCATTTGTGTGTTGTCTTGGGTTAGGTTTCGTTTGTGATGGCAACTTCCTTTATGAGTTCATTTTCTTAATTGATATGGTCAATTTTCTTATAGGCGCTTCAGTTTTCTGTTGAAAATCAAGCATATTATCTGCTAATTTATTGACCATGGTTTCTAGAGAGGTACCTGAATCTCGCGGCTGTTGTAGAATCAGGTTTTGGTATGGCTGGTTGTACCATAGGTTAGTTCCATAGCTCAAGTTGGGATGATCTTTCCACCTTGGGTTATAGGTATTAGCATAAGGGTTATATTGCCTTTGGGGTGATCCAGGAAAATTCCCTACAGCATCCAAATGGGCCATAGTATAATCACACAAACTAGGACACGCGTCTATTGTATGTTTGGGTGTTGCACAAATTTCGCATGGTCGGGTTGGTCATGTTTTTACTGCAAAAAGAGAATTCATGATATTAGTAAGTCGATCAACTTTATCTTTTAAAGCTGAAATACTTAGTTGGTGAACCCTTCTGATGGGTTCAGGATTGGCTCAGAATTGCTGAGTATTTGCAGCCATTGTGGATATCAAGTCCCTTTCTTGTTGGGGAGTCATGTTGACCAATGCTTCTCCACTGGCGGCATCTACCATATTCATCTCTATGGGTTTTAAGCCCTCATAAAAGTATTGGAGTAGAGATTGTTTTGTTATCCAATGTTATGGGCAACTTGCACACAATTTCTTGAATCGCTCCCAATAGTCGTAAAGAGACTCCACATCTTTTTGCCTTATCCTAATTATCTCTCTTTTTAATTCAGTGGCACGCGATACTGGAAAAAACCTATTGAGAAACAAACGGGAAAGATCAGTCCAAGTTGTAATAGATCCAGGAGGTAGATAAAAAAACCATTCCCTAGCAGAATCTGCTAAGGAAAAAGGGAAATCACGCAATTTGATTTGATCCTCAGTTACGCCCTGAGGTTTCATACTAAGACAAACCATATGAAACTCTTTTAGATGTTTGTGTGGATTTTCATTTTGTAATCCACGGAATGTCGGTAGTAATTGGATTAATCCCGACTTTAGTTTAAAATTAGTATCCATAGTATGATACACAATGCATAACTATGGTTGTTCTGTAGGAGCTTCAACCAATTTTCGAATCGTTTGAGCTATAAGTTGATGTGCTAGATTCGGGTTTTTGTTAACCCTAGCGTTTAAGCACTTCTTTTGATGGATTGACTCATATTCTTTCATTTTCTAGTGTGTATATAGGGTTTTAGTTAACCCTAGACTTAAATTTGTTGCCTGCTTCTATTTCCGGCGGTGGGTTACTCTGAGTCCCTACCACCTCTGACTGCTTTTTATGTAGCTTTGTTTCCTTGCGATTAGCTCTCGTAGTCTTCTCTATTTCTGAATTAAACGTAAGAATACCTGGAGCAGATCTGGTCATAAAAAAAAAACCAAGATTAGTACGTTACCAATCCTCGACAACGGCGCCAAAATTTGGTGTGCTGCTGGAAGCACAAAAATAACCTATCCCTAAAAAATAACGAAAAAGAATAGTATAAGGGAAGTAGGGTCAAATCCTCAGGGACTGGATTTGCACAAATTCTCGTTCCTCGAGATCCCGAGCATAGTCGTGCCCAAGAAAAAGCGGCGTATCTGGAAAAAACAAAAAAAAAAAAGAATTAAAAATATAAAGGGGCTGAAATTGTATAAATTGAAATCGAAATTGTAAAGAGAAACAAAATTGAGAAAAGAGGTTCTTTGATTGAGAGATTCCAGTTTTCGGTTGTCTCGATCCTCCTTAGGTTCAATCCTAGGCTTTTAGATGATCCTTCTCATGACAGAATAAGCCAGTTATAGTGGAAGAGAACACCTGCGATCACCAGCTCCACTTAGATTTTAGCCTTACGATTTAGAGGAACCTGACTCTAGCCAACTATCACTTTTGTGGGTCCGTCTCAAACTAGATCATCATTTCTCAATGGCGAATGCCACACCATTTTGTCTCTTGGGCCCGACAACCACTGGCACAGCAAGCTAATGAATCAACTGTGCAACTTTCCCAAAACATACAAAGCGGCCGCCTTTGTACAAGATGAAAAGATCACTTTTGGAAGGACATGGATGGAAGCGTCAGTCCCGTAATATGGAGAAACAATGAATACTCATTGAGAAGGCTAAGTGCGGATTCTAAGCCTCATGAACCTTTTTTTAGGGAATCTCATCAACCTTTGGCTAGATGAGTTTTGTGGCTCTTGCTTTTTGGGAAAAATAATAAATTTAATCAAATGGAATTTTATTGAATAATAAAAGGAAAAAAAACTAAGAGCTTTAGGGAGATGGAGTTTTTATAGAAAAGTTGAGTCCATGTTTATGTCACACCATCCCTTATTTATAGTACATAGAAAACCTAGTTTGTTCCTATTTAACCTTTAAAGGATAAATAAAGATAAAAGCTGAAATTAAATCTAAATGATAATCCTAACAATAATCCTAAAATTCAAATCTAAATAGAGTCTTATGTTTATAAATCTCTTCTTTAAATTTTTGCCCTCAAGTCTTTCACATTTTGTATTTTTGGCACCACTTCTTTCCTATTTTGCATGCTGGCCCATTTTATTTTTAAATTTATGCTTTTTGCCCTAAATTTCTTTTTTACCTTTAATTTGGTCCTTACAAGATAAAAAACCATAAAAAGTCCAAATTAGTAGGACCATACTCAAAATTTATATGCAATTAACACATAAAAGTATGTCATTTTAGAGTATTATCACTTCCTAAGGGTAAAAAGACTGTTCATTGTAAATGGGTGTTCAAGAAGAAAGAAGGGACTCTAGGAGTTAAAGAACCCAGGTATAAAGCAAGGCTGGTTGCGAAAGGTTACAAGCAGGTTCCATGTGTAGACTTCATAAATGTGTTTTATCCAGTTGTTAAGCATAGTTCGATTTGAGCCTTGCTTGGTATTATGGCTATGTATGATTTGGAACTTGAACAGTTAGATGTGAAAACAACATTCTTGCATGGATAACTTGAGGAAGATATTTACATGCATCAACCAAAGGACTTTATAGTCTCAGAAAAGGAGGATTATGTTTGCTTGCTGAAAAAGTCCCTTTATGGCCTGAAACAGTCACCTAGGTAGTGGTACAAGAGGTTTGATTCATTTATGGCTACTTATGATTTCAAAAGAAGCAGTTTTGATAGTTATGTTTATTTTAAGAAAAATTATGATGGTTCATCTGTATATCAAGTCCTCTATGTTGATGACATATTGATATCAACCAAAGATAAATGAGAGTTAAGAAAACCAAAGATAAATGAGAGTTGAGAAAGGTCAAAGCCCAGCTTAGTAAAAAATTTGAGATGAAAGATATGTGAGTAGCAAAGAAGATACTCGAGATGGTGATTCTCAAAGATAGAAAAACATGTAAATTGTACTTAAGTCAGAAATGGTGCATTGAGAAATTTCTTTATAGGTTCAATATGCAAAATGCCAAGCCTATTAGTACTCTATTAGTATCCCACTTCAGACTATCATCGATTTTGCCTCTACAATAAGATGATTAGATTGACTACATGTCACGTGTTCCATATTCTAGTGCAATGAAATCTCTCATGTATGCTACGTTTTACTCACGTCTAGATTTATCATATGCAGTTAGTAGATACATGGCGAATCTCAACAAAGAACACTAGAAAACAGTTCAGTGGATTTTCAGATACTCACGAGGTACTACTAATGTTTGCTTACATTTTGGAAGAACTAGAGATGGAGTCATTGGGTATGTTGATACTGATTTTTTCGGAGACCTTGATAAAAGAAGGTCACTCATAGTGTAACAGCCCGATTTAGGGACTAGTCGAAATAGTGGTGTGAGACCACGAAACCGAGATGAAGTCATGAGTTTTTAAAGTATATGTTATGTTTGCATGCTAATATAAAAGTTTCATGAAGCAATTTTGCTAAATTGTGGTTGAATGGTCCAAAAAGGACTAAATTCAAAGGTTGCAAAATATGAGTTTCTAGAAGCTTTTTGTATGAAATAGCTTTAGAATAGTAATTAGAAATCCTTAAAGAGCAATTTGCCCAAATTAAAATTTTTGGACAAAATTGGTCATGAGTTAGTAAAATAGAAAATTTTAAACAGAGGGGCATTTTGGTCATTTATCAATTAAATGATTAAAATGGGAAAAGATGACAAAAAAAAACTATTCATCTTCTTCCTCCCATTGCCGAAAATTTGAAGGAAGCCATAGCTAGGGTTCTTCAATTTTTCAAGCTTGCTAGTAAGTTCATCTTAGTCCCGTTTTTGATATTCTTCGTATTTTCGAAGTTCTCGTATTATGAATTAGATATTTTTAGCTATAAAATGAGCTAAGATGCATGTTCAAAAATCTACCCATGAATGACATGCATGTTAAATGATGTTTTATGGAAGTTTATGACAGTTTAATGTTAGATAAACATCTTTTTCTTAATGAATTTCATGAAAAATGATAGTATGGACCAATTTGTAATAGTTGTAAAAATTGGTCATACATACTAGAAATAGTGAGTATTGATGATTGTTATAGTTGAGACTATTAATCAGCTAAGCATGTAGATTAAGAAAGTTGCATGAAAATTATTTTACGAGCCTTGGAGCAAAAGTGCAAATATGAGAAAGTATAGGGGCAAAATAGTAATTTTACCAAATTATGAGTTACGAGTCAATTTAGTCAATATGATTATTAAATGATCTATTTATGATTATAGATCAAGAAAAACGAAGCCCGGATCAAAATCGAGGCAAGAACAAAGTTGAGGACTAAATTGCATATCTACATACATTTTGTATTTTGAGGTAAGTTTGTATGATTCCTAAGCTTTATGATTTATATCATTGAATTGCTTAATATGATGTACACTATCTTCATGAATTGTTTAATATTATGTTCAACCAAGAAATCAATGAGATTAAACAAGAAAAAGTCCCGATTCAAAATGAATCCCAGGACACTCGGTCTATCACAAGAGATAAGAAAGTATGTATAAGACCAAGCCTAGGCATGGCATCGACAATTAAGTATAGATATCATGTAAGTCCAAGGCAAGCTTGGCATTGAACAGATATCATGTAAGTCCAAGGCAAGATTGGCATTGAACATATATCATGTAAGTCCAAGGCAAGCTTAGTATTGAACAGATATCATGTAAGTCCAAGGCAAGCTTGGTATTGAACATATATCATGTAAGTCTAAGGCAAGCTTGGCATTGAACAGATATCATGTAAGTCCAAGGGAAACTTGGCATTGAACAGATATCATGTAAGTCCAAGGCAAGCTTGGCATTGAACAGATATCATGTAAGTCCAAGGCAAGCTTGGCATTGAACAGTTATCAAGAAAAAGACTTCGTATAAGCCAATGTCAAGACATGGCCTCAAAACCAAGATGAGACTTAGTATCCTCGGTTTTTCACAGAAATTCATCGGGCAAATGAGTAAAGTTAAAATGAGATGACAAGAAAGCTAAATGAGTAAAGTTATTATCAAGTTGGAATTGAGTAATATTTATGTTATGAATGATGAATTAGAGATCATGATTATTATGTTAAAGTATGCTTATCAATGTGATCAAGTGATACAGGAATCTTGTTTACCTTACAAGTATGAGAATATTAAGTATCATGAGACACGTAAGGATCGATATGAGTAAGTAAGCTCTATAGCTGAAACCTATGATACCATTGTTATGTTAATTGGTTTATATTAAGCAATTATATTGATATGTGCTTTACATGCAAACTTACTAAGCTAAATGCTTACTTCTTTAATTCTTTCTTTCTATGTAGTCTCGCCAAGCTAACTTGTGGATCGTTGAAGTCGGAGCTCGTAGCACACTATCAACTCTTATTTTGGTATAACCAAGTTATTCTACTAAGTATGGCATGTATAGGAAGCATTCATTTTGAGAACATGCTTTAAGAAGGGTTATGGTATAAACTATTAAGTTATTATTCTTTTGTAAATGGCTAAGTAATGGGCCATATTGACTATATGTATGGTGTTAAATTCAATTAAGCATGTTGTATAATTTATGATATGTATTGTGTTAATCTCAATTTCAGGGTGGCAAATGGCTTGGTAAATAGCCTCTAAGTGCTCACACGGTTAGACACACGGGCGTGTGTCTAGGCCGTGCATACCCTGCACCTTATTATTATTAGTTAGATTAGGCCACAGGTAAATCCCACGACCGTGTGCATGAGTCGTGTAAGACACACAGTTTGGGCATGGGTGTGTGCCCAGGCCGTGTGAATATAGTCGGTAACTCTCCACGGTTAGAAGACATGGGCGTGTTAAGAGGTACACGGGTGTGTCCCAAGTCACACGGGCGTGTGACCCCTGTTTCTAAGAAAGGTTTTCGATCAAGTCTCGAAAGTTTTCGGATAAGTGCTTAAGACTTTGTAGGCCCATGAAGTATATGATTAGACTAAAAAAGAGAAGTTTTTAAGTCAAAACGAAATTTTACTGCCTGAAATTGTATGTTTAAGTGAATTTAAGCATGGTAATGTCTCGTATTCAGTCCTAGCATCAGTCTCGGGTACGGGGTGTTATATTTAGTGATATCAGAGCTACGGTTTAGTCGATTCTAGGACTAGCGTAGCACGGGCATGAGTTTAGCTATACATGCCATACGTAAGAATGTTTTTATAATGATAGTGTGACGACTCCTGACTACTTAAATTATGTTATTCATATAGTAAATGGATCCCGAAAGAGCTATGGCGGATGATGTAGAAAGCAATGCACCAGTTCTCGCTGAAGGGACGGTGCCGAATGAGAACGAAAATAGACCCCCTATGGTGAGTCAAGGAGGAGGAGAAGAGGCTAGAGAAGCCTTCCTCCATATGATGAATACCTGGTATACGAAGTTTGTTCGTGCGAACCCGAATGCACAACCCCCTCCACCCCCGCCTGTTCCACAACCTGCTCTAGTAGCCCCTCAAGTAATAGAGGTGGTAAGAGGAGATAAACCTCCAATTGATAGGATCAGGAAACATGGGGCAGAAGAGTTTCAGGCGAAAAGAGATGATGATCTAGAGAAGGCTGAATTCTGGTTAGAAAATACCATCGGGGTATTTAATGAGCTGTCATGCACCCCTAAAGAATGCATGAAGTGTGTAGTCTCTCTTTTAAGAGACTCTGCTTACCAATGGTGGAACACACTTGTGTCGGTAGTATCGAGGAAAAGAATCACATGGGAATTCTTCTAAGAAGAGTTCAAGAAAAAGTATATCAGCCAAAGGTTTATAGACCAGAAGAGGAAGGAATTTCTAGAGCTGAAGCAAGGCAAGATGTCAGTAGCTGATTATGAGCGAGAGTTTGTACGACTTAGCAAGTACGCTCGCGAATGTGTATCCACTGAAGCTATTATGAGTAAAAGGTTTGAAGATGGATTAAATGAAGACATAAAGTTGTTAGTTATTGTCCTGGAGTTAAAGGAATTTGTTGTGCTAGTAGAAAGGGCTTGTAAAGCTGAAGAACTAGTAAAAGAGTAGAAGAAGTCTGAAATGGAGTCTCGTGACTCTAGAAAGAGACAGTGGAATGTCATTCCAATCTTCGTCTAAGAAGTCAAGAGATTTCCCTGCTCGATCGGCTACTTCCACTTGATTTTCAAGAAAAGACAAGAGTAAGCAATATATGGGAAATAAAGCACAGACGACTTTAGTTGCTACTGTGGGAAATATTCGATCTGACAGACCTGAGTGCCCACAGTGTAGCAGACGTCATTTTGGAGAATGCCGAGCACATGAAAATGCATGTTTTAGATGTAGTTCCCAAGACCATTTTATAAAAGATTGTCCAGAGATGATTAAAGAAGAGAGAACTTAGAACCCGAGATCCGGGAGTATGGTCAGAGGGAGACCGCAGAGAAACCCGGGAAGTAGGGCAAGTGGAAGAGGTAACCCTCGAGAGCAGGCCAAATGACCTGAGGGTAGAGCGCCTGCAAGGACCTATGCCATTCGCGCTCGCGAAGAGGCATCTTCTCATGATGTTATTACGGGTACCTTTTCTCTTTTTGATACCAAAGTTATTGCTTTAATAGACCCCGAATCAACACACTCTTACATTTGCATGAAATTAGTATCCGAGTTGAGTATGCCTATAGATTCTATAGAATTTGTGATTAAAGTATCTAATCCTTTAGGCAAGAGTGTGTTAGTTGATAAAATTTGTAAAGATTGCCCATTAATGATTAGAGGTCATTGCTTAAAGGAAAATCTTATGTTGTTACCATTCGATGAATTTGACCTCATTCTGGGAATGGACTGGTTGACTACCCATGATGTATTTATTAATTGTGGAAAGAAGAAGTACATTGAGATGAGATGTGAGAATGGAGATATTCTTCATGTATTATCAGATGAACAAGATGGATTGTCGGTAATGATTTCTCACATGATAGCACAGAGATATTTAAGAAAGGGGTATGAGGCATTTTTGGCCTTTGTGATGAATGACAAAGAAATAAGGTTAAAGATTGAGTCAGTGCCGATAGTATGTGAGTACTGGGATGTTTTTCCTGAGGAATTGCCAGGACTACTGCCAGTTAGAGAAGTTGAGTTCGATGATGGTGGCTCGCTCTTGATCGCATCGATATCTATTACTCCTTACAGAATGGCTCCAACAGAGTTGAAAGGATTGAAGTTACAATTGCAAGAGTTGACAAATAAAGGCTTTGCAAGATCAAGTTGTTCACCATGGGGTGCTCCGGTTTTATTTGTGAAAAAGAAAGATGGCACCATAAGATTGTGCATAAATTACCGTCAGCTCAATAAAGTGACGGTAAAGAACAAATATCCATTGCCTAGGATCGATGATTTGTTCGATCAATTGAAAGGAGCCACTGTATTCTCCAAAATAGATTTGAGATCAGGGTACTACCAGCTGAGAGTGAAAGATTCAGATGTATCCAAGACTGCTTTTCAAACAAGGTATAGATATTATGAATTTTTAGTCATTCCCTTTGGGTTGACCATTGCTCCTGCGGTCGTTTGTGGTCGCTTTTATTGACGACATACTGATTTATTCCCGAGATGAGAATGAGCATGCTAAGCACCTACGGACAGTTTTGCAGATTCTTCGAGAAAATCAGTTATATGCCAAATTCAGTAAAAGTGAGTTTTGGCTCAAGGAAGTAGGATTTCTTGGGCATATTGTCTCAAAAGATAGAGTTCGAGTAGATCCTAGTGAGATCTCAACCATAATGGACTGGAAGCCACCTAAGAATATCTCTGAAATTAGAAGTTTTCTAGGCCTAACCGGCTATTACAGACGATTCGTCAAAGGGTTTTCCATGATTGCAACCCCCATGACTAAATTGTTACAGAAAAATATGAAGTTTGAGTAGACAGAAAGATGTCAGCAAAGATTTGAGAAACTGAAAGCAATATTGACAGAAGCTCCAGTTTTAGTACAACCCGAGTTAGGGAAAGAATTTATAATTTACAGCGATGCATCCTTAAATGGATTAGGCTGCGTACTTATGCAAGAAGGCAAGGTGATTGCTTATGCCTCTAGACAGTTAAAGCCTCATGAGAAGAATTATCCGATGCATTATCTAGAATTAGCGGCTATAATCTTCGCTTTGAAGATTTGGAGACGCCATTTATATGGTGAAAGATGTCGGATTTTCACTGATCACAAAAGTCTGAAGTACTTGATGACGCTTAAGGCAACGGAGATGGTTAGAGTTGATAAAAGATTATGAGCTGGTCATTGACTACCATCCAGGAAAGGCGAATGTGGTCACCGATGCTTTGAGCAGGAAATCCCTTTTTGCGTTAAGAGCAATGAATTTGTGGATGAACTTATCCGACGATGATTCTATTCTAGCTGAGTTAAGAGCTAGACCAGTGTTTCTTCAAGAGATCTTTGAGGCTCAGAAAGAAGATAATGAATTGTAAGTCAAGAAAGCTCAGTGTGAGTCAGATGCTGAATTCGACTTCCTGATTGATTCTGATGGGTACTTGATGTTTAGAGATAGAGTTTGTGTACCGAGAAAAGAAGAGCTTATTTAGAGAATTTTGCACGAAGCACATAACGGATGTTTATATGTACATCCAGGTAGTACTAAGATGTACAATGACTTGAAGCAACAATATTTATGGCCAAAAATGAAGAAAGATATTTTAGAGTTCGTTTCAAGATGTTTTATTTGTTAGCAAGTAAAAGCTGAACACCAAGTACCTTTGGGTTTACTTCAGCCCATCTTGGTTCCCGAGTGGAAATGAGACCGTATCACCATGGATTTTGTAACGGGTTTACCGTTGTCACCAAGTAAGAAAGATGCTACATGGGTTGTAGTTGATAGACTCACGAAGTCAGCCCATTTTATACCTGTACGAGTTGATTTCTCACTCGACAAGTTGGTGAACTTGTATGTTTTAGAAATAGTAAGGCTTCACTGAGTTCCTTTATCGATTATTTCGGATAGGGATCCGAGATTCACATTTAGATTTTGGAAGAAGCTGTAAGAGGCTTTGGGTACAAGATTGAGTTTTAGCACAGCTTTTCATCCTCAAACCGACGGTCAGTCAGAGAGAGTAATTCAAGTACTTGAAGATATGCTCAGATGTTGTATTCTCGAATTCCAAGGCAGTTGGGAAAAGTTTCTCCCATTGGTAGAATTTGCCTATAATAGCTTTCAGTCGAGCTTAAAGATGGCACCTTATGAGGCTCTATATGGGCGTAAGTGCAGAACCGAAATGAATAGTGGTGTGAGACCACAAAACCGAGATGAAGTCATGAATTTTTAAAGTATATGTTATGTTTGCATGTTAGTATAAAAGTTTCATGAATCAATTTTGCTAAATTGTGGTTGAATGGTCCAAAAAAGACTAAATTGCAAAGGTTGCAAAATATGAGTTTCTAGAAGCTTTTTGTATGAAATAGATTTAGAATAGTAATTAGAAATCCTTAAAGAGCAATTTGCCCAAATTAAAATTTTTGGACAAAATTGGTCATGAGTTAGTAAAATAGAAAATTTTAAGGAGAGGGGCATTTTGGTCATTTATCAATTAAATGATTAAAATGGGAAAAGATGACAAAAAAATCTATTCATCTTCTTCTTCCCATTGCCGAAAATTTGAAGGAAGCCATAGCTAGGGTTCTTCAATTTTTCAAGCTTGCTAGTAAGTTCATCTTAGTCCCGTTTTTGATATTCTTTGTATTTTCGAAGTTCTCGTATTATGAATTAGCTATTTTTAGCTATAAAATGAGCTAAGATGCATGTTCAAAAATCTACCCATGAAGGACATGCATGTTAAATGATGTTTTATGGAAGTTTGTGAGAGTTTAATGTTAGATAAACATCTTTTTCTTAATGAATTTCATGAAAAATGATAGTATGGACCAATTTGTAATAGTTGTATAAATTGGTTATACATACTAGAAATAGTGAGTATTGATGATTGCTATAGTTGAGACTATTAATCATCTAAGCATGTAGATTACGAAAGTTGCATGAAAATCATTTTACGAGCCTTGGGGCAAAAGTGCAAATATGAGAAAGTATAGGGGCAAAATAGTAATTTTTTCAAATTATGAGTTATGACTCAATTTAGTCAATATGATTATTAAATGATCTATTTATGATTATAGATCAAGAAAAACGAAGTCCGGATCAAAACCGAGGCAAGAACAAAGTCGAGGACTAAATTGCATATCTACATACATTTTGTATTTTGAGGTAAGTTTGTATGATTTCTAAGCTTTATGATTTATATCATTGAATTGCTTAATATAATGTACACTATCTTCATGAATTGTTTAATGTTATGCTCAACTAAGAAATCAATGAGATTAAACAAGAGAAAGTCCCGATTGAAAATGAATCCTAGGATACTCGGTCTATCACAAGAGATAAGAAAGTCTGTATAAGACCAAGCCTAGGCATGACATCGACAATTAAGTACAGATATCATGTAAGTCCAAGGCAAGCTTGGCATTGAACAGATATCATGTAAGTCCAAGGCAAGCTTAGCATTGAACAGTTATCAAGAAAAAGACTTCGTATAAGTCAATGTCAAGACATGGCCTCGAAACCAAGATGAGACTTAGTATCCTTGATTTTTCGCAGAAATTCATCGGGCAAATGAGTAAAGTTAAAATGAGATGACAAAAAAGCTAAATGAGTAAAGTTATTATCAAGTTGGAATTGAGTAATATTTATGTTATGAATGATGAATTAGAGATCACGATTTTTATGTTAAACTATGCTTATCAATGTGATCAAGTGATACAGGAATCTTGTTTACCTTACAAGTATGAGAATATTAAGTATCATGAGACACGTAAGGATCGGTATGAGTAAGTAAGCTCTATAGCTGAAATCTATGATACCATTGTTATGTCAATTGGTTTATATTAAGCAAGTATATTGATATGTGCTTTACATGCAAACTTACTAAGCTAAATGCTTACTTCTTTAATTCTTTCTTTCTATGTAGTCCCGCCAAGCTAACTTGTGGATCGTTGAAGTCGGAGCTCTTAGCACACTATCAACTCTTATTTTGGTATAGCCAAGTTATTCTACTAAGTATGACATGTATAGGAAGCATTCATTTTGAGAACATGCTTTAATAAAGGTTATGGTATAAACTATTAAGTTATTATTCTTTTGTAAATGGCTAAGTAATGGGCCATATTGACTATATGTATGGTGTTAAAT
Source organism: Gossypium bickii (assembly GCA_025503065.1). Classification (NCBI taxonomy): domain Eukaryota; kingdom Viridiplantae; phylum Streptophyta; class Magnoliopsida; order Malvales; family Malvaceae; genus Gossypium; species Gossypium bickii. Next base: position 23,606,627 of record CP106715.1, read on the forward strand.
TCAATGAAGCATGTTGTATAGTTTATGATATGTATTGTGTTAATCTCAATTTCAGGGTGGCAAATGGCTTGGTAAATAACCTCTAAGTGCTCACTCGGTTAGACACACGGGCATGTGTCTAGGCCGTGCGTACCCTGCACCTTATTATTATTAGTTAGATTAGGCCACGGGTAAATCCCACGGCCGTGTCCATGAGCCGTGTAAGACACACAGTTTGGGCATGGGCATGTGCCCAGGCCGTGTGAATATAGTCAGTAACTCCCCACGGTTGGAAGACATGGGCGTGTTAAAGGGTACACGGGCGTGTCCCAAGTCACACGGGCGTGTGACCCCTATTTCTAAGAAAGGTTTTCGATCAAGTCTCGAAAGTTTTCGGATAAGTGCTTAAGACTTTGTAGGCCCATGAAGTATATGATTAGACTAAAAAAGAGAAGTTTTTAAGTCGGAACGAAATTTTACTGCCCGAAATTGTATGTTTAAGTGAATTTAAGCATAGTAATGTCTCGTATCCAGTCCTAGATCGGTCTCGGGTACGGGGTGTTACACATAGGGTATGTCTTTACTATTGGGGGTTGCACGATTAGTTGGAAAGCCACTTTGCAGACTATAGTTGCTTTGTCTACTACTGAAGTTGAATACATGACGATTACTGAGGTTTGTAAAGAAGCTATTTGGTTAAAGTGACTATTTGGTGAACTTAATAAAGACCTTCAGATCAGTACATTGTTTTGTGATAGTTAGAGTGTTATCTTCCTTATGGAGGATCAAATGTTTCATGAGAGAACAAAGCACATTGATGTTCGATATCATTTTGTGCGTGATATTATTGCTTGTGGTGATATTGTTGAGAGCAAAGTTAGTACTCATGATAATGCTGTAGATATGATGACTAAGCAAGTTCCTATAACTAAATTTGAGCATTGCTTGGACTCGGTTAGTGTTCATTGTTGAAGAATGCACCTTTATATGTTTTATTGAAGAGGTGGAGAACTTGTTCGTTGAGAGTTCATGTCAAAGTAGAGATTGTTAGAGTTTGTGTGACTCAAATCCTTGTTAAAGAAATAAAATATAGTGGCAAAATAAGAAGATCTGTAAAATCCGTATAGAACTACATTTCTTCTATTTGACATTGATTAGAATAGGGTTTTTCAATCTTTAAATAGATGTAGTTGAAACTCCTCTTATTATTTAGTTTTCAACATTAGTGAATTTCTCCTTCTTTACTCGTGGTTTTTTCCTAAAACGTTTTCCATGTAAAATATGTGTATTTTTTCTTTCTTATTGCTTTGCAATTGTTTTATTGCCATTATGGACATCTATTATTATAAAACTCAATATAAACCCCAAAGCTATATATAAACGTTGGTTCAATGTGCAATTGTATACATAAACTTTAATTTTGTGCGAATTTATATATCAAATTTTAATTTGATTCAATTTTTACAAATTATTAACATAATTATTGATATTAAATAATTATATGTTTACATAATTATATTTATCAAATATAATAATAAATTGATGTATTAATTTATTTAAACGTGTATTATTAAATCAAAATTAAAATTTCATATATATAATAAAACAATTATATCAACTTAAAGTTTATATATCAAATTAAGACATAGAATCAAAATTTATGGATAATTTTAAAATGTATCAAACTAATCAACTCTCCATTTAGGTGGTTAGAGTCAATATTGAAAATGAAAAACAAGAGGAATTTGTTGGATAAAACCGACAGGAAAAATAGAAAAAGAAATGTTTAAGGCAATAACTTTCCTTTTCTTTCCTATTGCATGATTCCAAATAAACATATTTTTAACGAATTTTAATCGCTAAAGTCAAACACAGTACCCGTCCTTGGATATTAAATTTCAGAGTACATTTGGGAATGTAGAATCTATTATAATCGGTGAGTGTGGGATTCGGTTCCTCCTCTGATTTAAGGCACAGATTCCAATGATTGAATAACTTTTTTGAGGGGAAGAAAAGAAATAAAGAAAATGGAGAGGTTAGTAGCAGCGGTGCTGGCAGCATGTGTTCTGCAGGTATTGCTAGCAACCGCCGACGATCATTATCTGCTCTCTCGTATTGCTTTCGGGTCTTGTGCCAACCAAAGTACTCCTCAGGTTTTTTTTCTCTTGTTTTTTTTTTTAAACCCTAAATCCTCTAAGTCGGTCCTTACTCCTAAGCATGAAGCAAGAACTTCATTACTTTGGATTTTATACTATTCGTCCTTAATAATGATATATCGCAAAGCAATTGTATAATGATCTGTTGTTGTTGATGTTATTTTCAGCCCATTTGGGACGCCATCAACAAGTTTGATCCCCAAGTATTCATATGGTTGGGTGACAACATATATGGAGACATTAGACGTCCTTTCAACTTTCTGGGAAAGGAAAGGACGATTGGCCCCTGGAAGAATGCTCCCAGATTCATTCCTTCATCTTCCTCCGAAATGCTTTCCAGATACAACTTGGCTAAGAACGTTCCCGGTTATTTACGTCTCCGCGCCAAAGCCAAGGTAGGCTAAGCTAAGCCGAGGCCTAACACCTGCTGCATATATTCTATTCTTATGTCCACCCATGCAAAATCTATATGTCTATTGCTCTAGGTCGTTGGTACCTGGGATGATCATGATTATGGACTCAATGATGCTGGCAAAGAACTTTCTGCCAAAACTACTAATCAGAGACTTCTTCTCGATTTCTTAGATGAACCCCAAGACAGTCCCAGGTCGCCCCTTCTTCACTACGACATTGCAACTGCATTCATCTATTTTCTCTTTTTATAACTTCATAATTGGGATTGGATTATTGGTCATACTGTAGGCGCAAGCAGGCTGGTGTTTACACATCTTATACATTTGGCCCTCCAGGTAAACAAGTCAAGGTATGGCTATAACATGCTTTCCAATTGCTGTGGTTTTTCTACCCATGGATTGAAGTTAAAACTCTGAAGGTTTACATTCTTCACATGCTATGACATTTTTCTCTCTTTCCGTCAATATAAGCACCTATAGAGAGACTTCTACTCATTGTTGGTAAACTTGCTTCCTCAGATTATCCTATTAGACACTAGGTATCACAGAGATCCTCTATCCAGTGACGGGAGCGTCTTGGGGGATTCACAGTGGTCATGGTTAGGGAAAGAGTTGAGGGGTCCACCGTCGACCATTACCATTATTGGCTCTTCTATTCAGGTATTACAAATGTTAACTTGATTAATTCAATTGTGAAGTTCCATGTTTGAATTTTTTTGTTGCATATTTCCTTGTAAATGTGCTCCTCATTGGAAAGCATTCAAATCTTAACAGTTTGTAGCTCTTTGGTCTCTCTGTGTCATTAGTAGCATTCAGTTTTCCTGTATCTATTGTAACCTTAACCTTAATCAGAGATATGATCCTTTCTAGTGTTTGCTCTAAGATTTTTCACTTTAGTTTCTCTGTATTAAAAACTAAGGTAGTTAAAATTGATTTGTGATAATTTGTGTGAGAGAAAGAACTAACTGAATACTCTTTGATTTCTATTCTATCATCATCAATTTTCTTGTTCATTTGATACAACATTTTATAGAAGGAATTTTGGCTATCGTAAGCCATAACAAATTGTTAACAGACTAACCGCTCACTCTCGACTCGATGAATCGACTACTCTAACATTCACCTATCTTCTCCACGGACAAGACCCGAAGAAAATGTCGAAACCGATGAAAAACACTCGCTGAAAGTGGTTTAGTCAAAACATCCGCTACTTGATCACAAGCAGGAACCTCACCAACCAAAACAGAGCCATCTGCAACTCGTTCACGAACAAAAAATAAATCAAGTTTCACATGTTTAAACTTAGAATGCAAGACAGGATTGGCCGCAACAGCAACAGCACTAGAACTATCGCACGAAATATTGGGAGTGTCATCAGATTTGATCTCTAGTTCTTGAAGTAACGAAAGTAGCCAAACAACCTCACTAGTAGCTGCAGTGAGACCTCGATATTCTCGCTCACCAGAGCCGAGAAACCACTTGCGCTTTTTTTGGAGCACCAGGACACAGGAGAGGAGCCAAAATAAACACAATATCCCGAAGTGGAGCGACGATCATCAAAATCAAGTCCCCAATTGGCATCAGCATAGGCAACTAAAGAGAGACGACTGGAAGGTTGAAAAATAATTCCAATATCAAGAGTCCCGCGCAAATACCTTAAGATGCGTTTTAGGGCAACCATGTGAACCGTAGTAGGATTATGCATGAACTGACAGCATATGCAATATCAGGTCTAGTCATTACAACGCATCTTGAAAGAGCCCAAAGGCTCCGATATTCGATCGGATCTCGCTAAAGGATCACCATCCGCTTTGGAGAGAGTGGAAGAGCTAACCATCGGAGTATGAACACTCTTAGCATCTGACATAGAAGCACGAGCAAGAATATCCCGTATGTATTTGGTCTGACAAAGATGAAGGTATCCAGAAGACGAACGAGTTACCTCTATGCCGAGAAAGTAGTGTAGGGCACCCATATCCTTAAGAGAAAACTCATCATTCAGCAATCGAACAAACCAGTCAATAGCAGTAGAAGCACTCCCAGTTATGATAATGTCATCAACATAGACCAAAACATAAAGTGTAGAGTCAGTCTGAACCCGAATAAAGAGAGAAGCATCAGATTTCGAGGCACGGAAACCGATGGACACAATAAACGACTTCAGTTTTTCAAACCAAGCTCGAGGAGCCTGCCGGAGACCATATAAAGCTTTCTTCTGACCACACACAAGAGGTTGTCCTGAAGAATTATATTGAACATATCCCGGAGGTTGTTGCATAAAAACCTCGGTATCTAAATCACCATTTAGGAAAGCATTATTAACATCTACCGTCAGTAGTGCCACTGCTTTATGAGAGGACTACAGAGAATGACTCGAATAGTGGCAGGTTTCACAACAGGACTAAAAGTCTCCTTAAAGTCACATCCCGGAGTTTGAGAACAGCCTTTGGCAACTAAACGAGCCTTTCTGCGTGCAACTATGCCATCAGGGTTCCTTTTAACCTTAAACAGCCATTTACATCCAATAACTTTGCGATTTGGTGGTAGATCGACCAAGTTCCAGGTGGAATTGTGAACAAGAGCATCGTACTCAGCTTGTGCTGCTGCACTCCACTCAGTTGTAGCCAAAGCTTCTTCTATCGAAGACGGTTCAACAACTTCAACCGAAAGAGCTTTCGGTTTGAATATGCCAGCCTTTGCCCTAGTAATCATAGGATGAGAGTTGACCACTGGTGGGAGAGTATTCTCTGCACTGGCGTAGGGGGACGAGCTAATATTGTTGGAAGGAACAGCCTCATTATTGCCCAAATACACAGGCTGAGAAGAAGCAGGAGCAGAATGAGAAGAAATAGGGGCAGTAGGAGACATACTGGTATTTGAAACAGAAGTAGTCATAGCCGGAGACCTGGTATTTGAAACAGAAGTAGTCATAGCCGGAGACCCTAAAACAGGCATCACAGATGAATGGGACGAACTACTCGTCGAAGGTAGTGCAGAAACAGACTCCAGTGGCCGAGTTGGAGGAGATGTGGAGACAACCCGAACTAGGGGTACCACTGCAGAAGTAGAGGCATCGGACTGGCCTTGGGAACCATGCTCAGGCATCAAGAATTTATTCTCGTCAAACACATGTCGAGATACGACTACTTCTCCATTAGGCAAAAGACACTGATACCCTTTATGTTGAGGACTATAACCGAGAAAAGTAGGCGGCTGAGATCGAAACTCCAACTTATGACTTCCAAAGGGCCGTAAATATGGATAACAACAACAACCAAAAACCCGGAGATGATCATAAGGCGGGTCCTTCCCATAAAGAGCCTTAAACGGGGACTGGCCGTCGAGAACCGGAGTAGGGAGACGATTAATGAGATGAACGGCACAGCAGAAGGCATATCCCCAAACATCTATAGACAAACCGGCTTGAGCCAACAGAGACAATCCCATTTCAACAATGTGCCGATGTTTGCGTTCAGCCACGCCATTTTGTTCCGAAGTATAAGGACAAGTCAATCGATGAATAATTCCTTGAGATGCAAGAATAGACGTTAAAGGCCGATACTCACCACCCCAATCGCTCTGAAACTGTTTAATATCCTTACCAAACTGTGTTTTTATCAACCGTTGAAATCTAGTGAAGCACTCCACAGTTTGAGATTTTTGTCGGAGAAGATAGATCCAGGTAAACCGAGTGCTCGTATCAATGAAAGATACATAATACCGATTTGCAGCACTAGTAACATTTGCAGGACCCCAAAGATCAGATACGACCAACTCAAATGGCTGATATTTCGTATTAGACAGAGGAAATGACAGTTTATGTGACCGACCTTGTTAACAAGCAGTACACAAGCCATCAAACCCATATTTAGAAGTAATTTGACATTTATCCAAAACATTCTTAACTACAGGTACTGATGCGTGTCCAAGACGTTTATGCCACAGACTAAAAATAGGACACTCAACATTTTTATTTTTAGCATTTTCATGACATTTAGTATTCTTATCTTGAACATTTGAATGAGCAACAAAGAAACTTTTAGCACGCAGAGGAGACACCGCAGGGACGGAAAACTAGTACAATCCTTCATGAATGTGGCCCCTCATCAAAACTTCCTTCGTCACGACATCCTTAATAATGCAATGTGTCGGATGAAATTCGAAGAACACATTATTATCGTTAGCAAACTGAGAAACCGAAACGAGAGATTCTTGCGTATACTAGGCACATATAAAACGTTAGATAAATGCAATAATTTTGAATTTGCCGGTAAAAAACTATCACCAATCGACGAAATCATAGCCGGAGACCCATCCCCCATCAAAAGCGAAGAATTACCTGAATAAGGAGTAGCACGATGCAGAGCAGAAGGATCCCGACACACATGGTTACTCGCTCCTGAGTTAGGGTACCAGGATGTAGTGCCAACCGGTATGGGAATATACGAGTCATCAGCGCCACCGGCGGATTCAAATTGAGAGGTATTAACTTGAGACCCGAAACAATCAGAATAATCCGATGCATGAAGATCACCTACCCGGGGCATCCCAATGCAAGGATCAGGCCCTGTATAAACTCGAGCTTTGGGTTTAGTTGACCACGGAACAGGCCCAACCTGAACATTATTAGAAGTAGGCATGTAAGGAGCGGAAGGTGTCGGAGGTCGGGCATGAGAAGGTCCACTAGTTGAAGGCCTAGGATTTGGAGGCCCACGAAAGGAAAAACCCCCATCATTTCGGGCCCCAAAATTTGGACCATGTGTATACGGTCTAGTAGCATTCGGCCTTGGTAACTCCATGTGCCCATGTGAATAATAGCCGTGCGGCCCACCATGTTGCAAATTTGAATCTTGTGGCCCACCATATTGAAAACCACCACGTTGAAAAGGGGAATTATCACCTTGCGGCCCACCATGTTGAATACCATGATATTGAAAATTAGAATTGGCAGACAACCCATAATGGTCGGTCCCACATGCATCATAATAACCAGCCATTAAGCAATATTGACCATCACCAAACCCACGTTGACCATAGGAATACCTAGCAGTTTTTGAAGGCATTCCCCATTCATTATGCGCCGAACTAGGAGAATAGAAGTTACCATTGGGCGATGGCGGCACATAAGACGATGGTGAAGATCCAGACGGCGGCGCCTCCATGCTACGACTGTAGTGATAGTAACAACGCTGTGCATCGTGACCGAACCTGGAGCAAATCTGACACTGAAGACGGGAACGGAAAGCTCGCCCTCGTCCTCGGCCAAAAGTGCGACCGCCATGATTGGAGGACGCTACAACTCCTTGTGACGGTTCAGTCACCGAATCTCCTTCTACCAGATTCGCATGGAGAACGTCAGGAACCGAATGGGCAAGACGATTTTCGCACTCCAACAGACCATTGACCAATCGTCGAAACGAGAGAACATCCGTCGAAATAGAGGCAGAGGAGACGATCGATTCATACTCTGAGGGAAGACCGGCAAGCAAGATTTGCACCTTCTCCTCTTCTGAGATCCGCGAGCCAGACGACTCTAACAAGGCAGATAAGTTTGAAATACGAGCTACATAATCGGTAATCGAAAGAGTACCTTTCTTTAAGGAATGCAACTCATGGCGAATCCGCGATTGTTTAGCCCCGGAATCCGCCGCAAACAAACTTGCCGCCGTATTCCAGACATCACATGATGTGTAGGCGTCAGTGAATGAAGGTAGCACCGACGAACAGATCGTTGATAGTAGCCATGACATCAGAAGCCGATCTTGCTGTGTATAAGCAGAGGCTAATGGATTAGGAACACACACTCCATCAGAATTTTGAACATACCTTGAAGGTGGTGGAGCGGTGCCTTCTAGAAATCCAGCGAGATCGTAGCCCTCTACGATCAATTTGACTTGCTTGCGCCACTGAACATAAGTTGCTTGTTCAAGCTTGACAACTTCATGCCGAGGAAAATTATGTACAACACGAGCACCGTGAGACGCAGCGGATTCAGGTTGAGATTCATCGGTGGTGTTCACCATGGCTCCCCAAGATCAGATGGCGAAAGATACCATATTAAAAACTAAGGTAGGTAAAATTGATTTGTGATAATTTGTGTGAGAGAAAGAACTAACTGAATACTCTTTGATTTCTATTCTATCATCATCAATTTTCTTGTTCATTTGATACAACATTTTATAGAAGGAATTTTGGCTATCGTAAGCCATAACAAATTGTTAACAGACTAACCGTTCTGCTACTGACTCAGTAACTGACTACTCTAACACTCTGGAACAGATTATAATTTGCATTTTCACGTTTCATTTGTTTTTAAGTTTCTGATACTCTGCATGGCTTAGAGATTTTATGCCTTTAATTCCAGGTTATATCAAATCTATCTGGTACAACTGGACCCTTGTTTTATATGGAGTCTTGGGGACATTTTCCAAAGGAGAGGGATCGCCTTTTTAAGTTGATAAATGATAGTAAGGTAATGATGACACATTTTTGTCATTCACCTCTGTTTCAACCAAATACTTCATATAAACAGTGATACGTTGGACATTCTCCCCATCCCATTTTTTTTTCCCTGATTTGGTCTGAGAGTACATTGCTGTTTTATGTTTCTTTTTTTTCCTGAGAAGAGGGATGGAGTCTTCTTCATAAGTGGAGATGTTCATTTTGGAGAAATTACACGATATGACTGTGCTGCTGGATATCCCTTGTACGACATTACCTCAAGTGGGTTGACCCAAGCTGTTGAGAAGGTGCTCCCACCACCCTTGCGTTTCATAGTTAGATTTTTGGCATGGTTTACTCCTAGTACCATGAGAGTTAAGAACCAAAATTGCAGATATAGGTCATGCACATATGGTATGTTTGTCATCTCCCTCTTTTTCTTCCTTTTTCAATTTTTACATGTAAATGCTGATGAAGTTTCAATGTTTTTGGATTCTGTAGGTGAACCAAATTTTGGGGCAATTCAGATCGATTGGGATGCATCTCCAGTGAACTTGAAAATTCAAGTCCGCGATATAAATGGACTTCCTGTGACTGGTGTAGATATTTCATTATCTGAATTGCAAGCATGGAATCGTACAATTAAAGCAGGACAAGATCAGAGACACTGCACTCTGGAAGTGGAACTGCCATGGATTGTTAGATATCGCTTGGCTATTCTGGTTTACTCTGTTTTAGCTTGTAAGCAGTTCTTGATGCTTTTGGTATCCTAATTGAATCTGCCCAACCTTCTGTTTTCATCTATTTTAGTAGCATTAAAAAGTTCATAAGACACCAAATTGTCTTGGAGGAAACAGGATAAAAGAACCGGAGAATATGTGCTGTAATGCAAAATGAATCTACAATTTTAGAGTACAGAATAGATGAACCAAAGACTGAAACATACTTGGCTTGTTCTAAATAGAGTACTTAGCGCTGCACTTAGGTGTTTGATCAGGTAGTTTACCACATGCTCACTAATTACATTAGTGTAAATTTAAAATATATTTCCATAGGAGCTATCTTCTGTTTTCACAAGTACTTTCTGTTTACAAACTAAAAGGGGGAGGGGGAGTAATTCTCTCTGTTTATTAATTAATGCTTTTGATTGTATTAATTCACTTAGTATTCATTTCTATACTTTTATGTATATATCTTTTCCTTATTATGTATTTCCTTGTCCACTATTGCAGCGTTGCTTCTTGCTTTGGTAGGACTAATTTGTGCAGTGACATTAGCCTGCCGGGTGTGCCTCAGAAAATGCAAGACTGATTGAGTTTGATATGGAGTTCAGTATGGAGATCCTCGGGAACTAATAACAAAATGTAGTATCTGACACACGAGTTAGTGCTATGTTAAAGCTAAAGGAAGGTATATCTATCTATCTATCTATATCCCTAAATGTTATTATACAGTAGCTCATAAAACTAGGGATAACTACTTGTCAGTATATTTGTTAAAAAAAAAGTAACTTTTCAGTATAGTTGCTGATCATTAGATTATAGTTCTGTTGCTTTCAAGAAAAAACAATACCTTTTGAAAAATCAAATGAATAGCTAAGATCATCAAACAGGAATTGAAGATTTAGTTGAAAAGTATACCTCTTAGAAAGTAAAGATCAAGTTCAGTAGCAAAAGTAGAAATAATAAAAGATGAATGCAAAAATCGTATAAATGGAAGTTCAGGTGCCTTTAGAATAGCGGTTATTGGCATTTAAGAGTAGAGACCTGCAAATGTGATTTTTTTTGTTTGTAATGGAAAAGAGCAGAATTACATCACAACAAATCTTTGTATAGGAAACCCATTAGTATGTGCCTCACGAACAGAAGGAGGAGGTTCCAATCTGCCACTGAACCTGCAAATGTGAAATTGATTACATGCTTGCATGTAAATTACCTGGGAGAATGAGAGCTAAAAAGAACCAGATTTAGTTGTATTAAAGAGTTAAAATGTAATATTATTATTTTAATAATTTATATCTTTACAAATTATAAAGGATTAAATAAAAAAATTATCATTTTAGAAAGTAAAGTGTAATTTTATCATATATTAATTTAGAATTATATAAGTTTTAAAACATCAAAAGTTAAAACTTAAATTTTAAAATGCGCAGGTGCCTTCCCTCTCGCCGCCCATGTATTTTTTATGTCACCGATTATATATGTTTGTATCAACTAAAGCTCCAGTTTAATCAAAGAAAGACCATAATTCCCATTTTATCTTTTATTATTATTGTTATTTATTTTTTTTTAAGCAGGAGCATTTCAAGAAACTTGTATATTATCAAATATAACATCTGAAAAGTCAAGGAAGTTGGGGAAAAAACCACGTATAATTTCTAAGCAATGCGGTATCTTAATTGTTAATTAGTACAAAATAATTTTAATATATTATTATTTAATATAACATAAAGTAAATAAAATTTAATATTCATATATATTTTTTTGTACAATATACATATTTTAATTTAAATTATTTTTAATAATATATTATTTATTCATATTCTTTAATGGTTATTTTTGTTCTCACTTCACCACTAATGTTGTGTTTGGATCTCACCGCTAATTTTAATCTTACTATTACAATATTTAATTTCGTCGCCATCACTATTTTTAATCTCACTGGAAATAATCTTATCGCGAGTTGACTTGTCACTACATATAAGTTGGTATTATTCTCTTCAAATGGTGGGGCAAAGCACAAAGTTTTGTTACCCACTTTAAATAAAACTAAAGAGAGCTAGACCAAGTAATACTAAAGTTGCAAAGAGACCTCCTGCATTTGTCTTTTTATTTGAATTTAGTAAAAAATAATTAAATATTAAATTAGGCATGTCTAAAAGTTATTTCACACAAAGTTTGTTAGGCGTATCATGTGTGTCGTGTAGAATCTATTATCTAATCATTTATTAACTTTAATGAACATTGAATTCAAGTCAATTTATGATACATTGAACTAACATTTAATGATGTGGAAAGAATATATGTTAAGTTGTACCTCAACTCCCATGCTTCTGCCTACTATTGCAAGTATATCAACATCATACTATTCAATCAGGAGCTCAGGTAGGCGTACCCATACTACCACCGAGTTGAAAGAAGCCTTGGATGCCATGGTGGCAAAGATACCATTGATGAACCAGGGAGGTAACTTACCAGAATAATCATATGATGAAGTTAACAAGGAAATAGTCCTTCCCTAAAGCAATTAGTTGCCAGCTGATTACGAGGGACCCAGATGATTTCCAGTAAATATTGGTAAGCAACTGTAAGTATACGATTGTTGTCCTTTTGTGGATTGATGATGGAGATGTTTGGTCTGATGGGTAGTTGCAAATCCTCCATATTGTCGTTCAAGGAAGGCGGCGTAGTTACCAAATTCTTCCCGTAGATAAAGATTCATCACTTACAGAATGGAAGAAGCGATCTTCTTGTTGCTCCTGACCTGAGAGAGAGGTGAGGAGTAACTCATTTCTTTATCACATACATAACTCTTCTTACCGTACCATGCTTGAGAAGTAGGACTGTAGGAGGTAGAGTTTCGTCATCCATCATTAATTAATTAATTAATGCTCCCCTGATTCCTGTGATTTTTCTATATGGGTGTCTTCAACAATGCCGAATGGTCCCTCATCCCTGTCTCTTCACAACTCATCCCTTCCTTGCCACATTAGCTGTTTGCATGCACACTTTTTTCTACTTAATTATTATTAATTACTGCATTGGTGAATGAGATCTTCGCTCAATGCTACAAAGTTGAGGTCTCATATGTTTTGAGGTTTTGAGTTTGAATCTCACCTCTATAATCTATATAAAAGCATAAATTTAAAAAAATTACTTTAAATGATAAAATTATCTTTTTATTTTTTATACAATAATTAATTAATTTAGTCATATCTTTTAAAAATTCTATTTCAAACATAACACATTATTAATAATCAAAATTTCAAATTTATAAAATCATTCAATATATTAAATAAATTTAAAATAATAAAAACCCAACTCCTTTTATAATTAATTAAATATAGTTTTATCTATAAACAAAGGTGAATGTATGGGCCAGCCCGAAATTATTGGTTTTAATTCTTTCTATTATATATATCATTTTCAATTTGATTTTTTAATAATTAATCACGAGAGAGTTAAATGAGATAGCAATAGGCTCTCCTACTTTGACTAGTGGTCGAGGGTTTGATCCTCACATTGGGTATGGAGCAGTTTTAAACCTCGTGGCCAGTATCTACCTCTTAATGGGTCTACAGAATGCAGATGAGTAGTTATTAGGCTCACTTCGGTAGATATCTTGAGAATAAAAAGTTATATTATTCGTGAATATTTTATTTTTTAAAATTTAAAAATCTAATAAATATATGTATACGATAGGATTTGAATTCAAACCAATTAAATTAATAAAACTTTAGTTTACCACTCAGTTAAAGATTTATCTTTTTTATTTTTATACATTTTAATTTTATTATGCATATTTATTACTTCCATCATTTGTGTATATTAATAATTTATTTGATTAAATTGGTGTCATAAGTTAACTCGACATCGATTCAAGATCGATGGCAACACAATAATAAACAATTTACTCTACTATTTGTAGTTTTAATATCAAAAATATTTTATGTATTGTTATTAATTGGTTTTAAACCATACGTATTATTACTTATTGTATATTATTTTTAAATACACATTTATTTTCTATATTTGTAATTTCCACACATATACAACCCAAAATATCTAACCACATCATCTTTAGTTTATTTTTTTCTCTTTGGGTAAAAATCTAATTTTCAAATTTTTGAAGAATTTTGAACTGGAAAACCGTTCTGCGCTTTGAATCTTGCTCACCTGTGTGGATTCACTAGTTATTTTTTGTTTCCTTTTAATTTTAACTTTTTCCTTTTCGTATTCTTAATAGTTGAATTTATATAGCCATGGAATTTTTATTTTCAATTTCAATTTTTCTTTCGTTGATTGCAATAGGTTTTACTTAATAGAAATCATTTTTTTTTTCTAATTGTTGTATCTATTTTTATTTTAATATAGTAGATTTGAAATTTAATAACTTAATATTTTTATAATTTAAATTTTATAATCTTATCATTTATTTGTTCAGGAATATGGAATCTAAAACAATTGATTCTGTTTAAAAAAATATATTTAAAATAAAGAGACAATGCAATCTTTTTCTGGAAGCCTCACAAATCGAGGTAGTGCCTTTTATCTTTTACTTCTTTAAGTTGTAAGACTCATCCTTCAAAAATTCCGAAAATTAGTTTTTCTAATTTAGAGTGTGATCCTGAATTGAAAAATATATGAGTATTCGATGAATATAATGATGAATATAATGATGGACTATATCAACCCATCCTTCTAAATATTCGGTTTTTGGTTCAAAAAAGTTTGCTCATTATTTTCTTGGTTAGAGTATTCGCCTTCTAAAGATACAACATTTTGTTTGCCATGTTTTCTTTTTAATAACAAACAAAGTGGTTGTTTTGGATTAACCACATTTACTTAGCTTTCGTATCTGGAAGAATGTACGTAATAGACAAAGTTTGTAACACCCCTTACATAACCCGATCGTCGGACTCGAATAATAAGGTATTACAACAAAACTCAATAATTATTATATAAACATATACACTTTACAAAATAAGATCTCATTTATTAATCATCAAATCACATCAAATCAAACATAATGAAAATTTGAAATCTACAAGTACCTATTTAGGAGATTTATTCAATTCATAAAAAAGGGTTGAAGTGAAAATTTTTTCAAGTTTAAAGATTTATTTTCGCAAATTTTCAGTTGGTATCGATACCTTATTAAAAATCGATACCAAAATTCAAATCTATTTTTTTGGCAAAATAAGATATCGATATTTATTTCATGGTATAAAAATATCAGTACTCAAATAAAATCGATACCATTTTGGCATTCTGTTTGTTTTAAAACCTATTTATATGGTCAAGAATCAATACCAAATGCCAAAATATCGATACCTTACATCAAAAGTGGTAAAACCTCATCCTTAACAAATTCATTTCATGCCAACTTCATCCATGAAGCAAAAAACTATAATTTCACCTATGCAAACATCCAATTATCTAACCAATATGCCTCAAATGGCACCTCAATTCAAACACCAAATCAATCCAAAACCAAAGCTATATCCTCATGTCACAAGCATACACCCAATGTTTTACATTTAAGCTCAAAGAAACACATATTGGACTCGTATCAAGTTACCATTACACACATCATAATCTAAATCTTAGCATTAAGATTTCAACTCAAACACATCAAATACATACATACAAAATGAACCCTTTCATTAGGATCACTAGTATAGATAACCATTACATATACACCACAAAGCACTTATATACAAGCATTTGCCTTAAAATAAACATCATTCAAAGTTTACGTGACACTTCCCATATAAGTAATCTTCACTAGATTCATCTATAAAACCAAAAGATTATAACTCAATACATTATCATCCTAGGTACATGTCAAGACACAAAAGAAAACATCATCAATATTGAGTTTAGATTATTGTTGTTGTAAGATGCTGAGTCATCAACAAAAGTAGGTATCTAACCTGTACATAAAGGAATGATCACATATTGAGTAAGTTCGTTAACTTAAAGAACTACAATTAGACTTAATGTTCTTACTTTTATAACCCATGCAATGTAATGTTTATTGCCATTAAGTTTACTATAAAGTTCAACATGAGCCTTTCATACACCTTCCATGAAAACTTTCATATACCAACCCTTTTCAATAGATTGATTATACATTATCAATATGGATCAATCTGTGGATGGCACCTGGTAACAAAGTTTTGCACCCAGCTCTAGTCGAATAAACCGACAGTAGATGTGCCCTGCACTAGTCGAATAAATCTACAAAAATTTGCGCCTAGCACTAGTCGGATAAACCGATAGTCACATACATAAATACAATATCCACAATTCCTTGTTTCATAATTTAATCATTTGTGACAAATAATTATAAGTAAATCTTTGAACTATTCCATGATCATATATATATATACTATTCCATAATTCTCCATTCAATCGGAACAACCAAATTACATATAAGAAGATAATTAAATATCAATGTAACAATTAAATTAGTTAAAATAAATAGAGTTGAGTTCAAGGACTACGAAATTACCTACAAAGTTTCGATACATACGGAAGGTTGAAGACGATTATTCAGTGATCTTTTCCTTCTCACGGTTAGCAACGAATCGTCTCACTTCTTGATCTAATTAATATTAACTTAACTCAATTAATTGATCCCATAATTCCATAAATATTTGATTTCACACAATCTATCTTTAAAACATATTCTACGAAATCACCCATAATAATTAATTTTTTTTATCTAATTTAATCCTCACTCCCAAACTTAATCAATTAATATTCTTTAAATTAAATTTTCATTAACCGAATGTTGTAAAATTCTTAAACGGTCCTTAAACCACTAAAATCTACATTTCGCACCATGCTATTCAAATTTTATAACAATCAAATCATTAAATATTACTACTAACAAAAATCATCTCACAACTTAGCCAAGTTAACCCATGAGACTTCTAATTTCATCACCATTTTGAGAACATTTATCAATCTCAAAAACCAGTCCCTATACTCTTTTTAATTTATCAAAACAGTCCCTAATTTAACTTGGTCTAGCTTCAACAGTTTCAAAAATCCAAAAAACCATTAAAAATGAAAGCTTAAAACACTTACATGCAAAGGAGACAAGAACCGAGTACTTCTAAGCTTTAATTCAATGGTGTTTCGGTCAATAAAGTATGAGGAAGGAGATAACATATTTTGCTTTTGTTTCACTCTAATTTTCTTTTATTTATCTAGATACTCTTTTATTCTTTTTCTTCTTCTTTTTATTAGCTTAATAATAATTAAACCATGTCCATGTTGTCCACTAAGAATTCATATGGTATATTTACTGTCGAAACCATTTTTTTTGTTTGGAAAACGGGCCGACTTTAAAAAGGAAAATGGAGTCGCCACTAATCTTTTTGAAGTGTGATTGGATCACCTTAAAAAACATTTGGTCCACGAATTTTAAGAAAACATGTCCGGGAGTCGGTTACGCACGAGGAAGGATTAGCACCCTCGTAATGCCCAAAATTGGTACCCTATTTGTAATAACTCATTTTGCCCGGCCCAAACCAATTACACATAGCCCAAACTTGACCCAATTACAACCCAAATTAAACCCCAAATAGACCCAAAACAGATTAACCCCCAAACTCTTAACCCAACAATTACCAAACCTAAAATTAAAACCCAATACAACCAGCCCAATTGGCCCAAAAACCCAAACCAAATATTCAAGCCCAAATTACAAAATCTTAAAACAAATCAGAAAACAAAAAAAAAAACCCTAGCGCCGCACCTATCATCTGCCCAACCCAATACCTAACCCTAGCCACTTGCCTCTGACGCCACACCGCCACTGACAGAGTCGGCCACCGACCCTCCACTGCTTTCACGACCTTACGCTTGTGCGCCGCGACCTCCGCTGCTCCACCGCCTCTCTGCCGCGCCCATATATCTTTGCAAGAGACAACCAAACACGGCAAAAAGGCAGCAAGCAACAATAAAAAAAAAGAGCATGTATTTCGGCTATTTAAGCCCACAAATAACACTGTAAAAGGGTCTTTTTTTTTATCCCTATCTGAAACATCAATATAATACCAGACAAAAAAAAAATCAGAGAACGCGAAAAGAATCACTAAAAATCAAAACAAAACAGATACAACGAGGTGATTTTTTTTTTCTCTCTTTTTCTTTTTTTCTTTTGTCATTTTCGAAGTTTTTTTCTTTTCTTCTCTGTTCAAAGCACAACACACAAATAGATAAATAAAAATAAAAAAAAAGGTGCGTTTTTACCTTTTCCGGCTCCAGCGGCGGCGAAGGGTGACCGGAACCCCATCGGAGATCAACCACCTGCAGAGAAAAAAAGAAAACCAAAATCAGTTTTTTTTTTTAAGAGATGAAAAATGAATTTTTTGGCAAAAAATGGCTTATATAGCCGAATCAAAACGAGGCCGTTTTGGCCGGCGTCCTTAAGCCCCAAAACGACGTCGTTTTGGTCATGACTGCGCGCGACCCGACCCGCTCCAGGGGATCCGCGTGTTTTCGAAGGGAAGGGCTAATTGCACTTTTAGCCCTTCCGCATTTTTCACTCTTTTAATCCAGCTTTTGTTATTTCCAAATTGGCCCCAATAGATTTTTTTCTGTTCTAAAGTAGGCCCGAGCAAAGCGCAGCGCACGGATGCCTGGGATAATTGCCCGAATGGTCCTCCTTATTTTCTCGCGCGTGCAAATAGGCCCCTTTAGCTTTATTTTATTACAGATTTACCCCGAAACTTTCGCTCTAAATTCAATTTAGCCCTTTTTTTAATTATGTTACAATTTTGCCATTCTTATTTAATATTTATTTTTATCGCCATTAATTATTTATTTCTTATTACTTTATTATTATTATACTATACTATCATTATTATTATTACTATATTATTTTGTATTATTATTTATTTAATATTTATTTTTATCGCCATTAATTATTTATTTTATTACTTTATTATTATACTACTATCATTATTATTATTACTATATTATTTTGTATTATTATTTTATTATTATAATATTATCATTATGTTATTGTTATTTCTATGTCACGATTATCGTATTTACGACTTATATATGTACTTATCATTATATTTTTAATTTCATTTTTGTTTTTTATGGTATTTTTGTCTTCATCATTGTTATTTGAATTAACGCGTTTTTCCATTTTTGCCATGCGTGCCCATATTGTAATTTATTCTCACATTTTATTGATTTTACCCGATACGAAATTTTCAATAAGGCAATGCTTGTTATTTAGAAATTCGGAGAGTTGTGCTCTAAAGTATTGAGTCGCAATCTTCTCCGTTTAATCTAAATAACGGAATGTCCTTTTAAACGAATACGCTTTAACAAAAAGCTCATTCTCGAGGATGTAAATTATCGTGTCCTAAAGCATTGGATGTGATATTTTATTCCTCGAGAACGGGAAGATTTTGGCATACAAATTTTTGAAAATTATGAGACGATCTCGGATTCGAGGATCTGAATTATCGTATCCTAAAGCATTGGACATGATATTTTATTACTCCTTTAGAACGAGAGAAGTCTTGATTTTTTTTTTTTTAAAAAAAAATAGAAGATGACCTCGGATTCGAGGATTCGAATCATCGTGTCCTAAAGTATTGGATATGATGTTTCATTCCTTCGAAACGAGGAAATCATGATTCGATTCGAGAAGCTCAAATGTTTTCAAAAGAGATCGATTTTTCAAATTCCCTTTTTATTTTCTAATTTCCGACATCGAGACACTAATTAATCAGTTAGGTACCAATTCTGGGCGTGACGAGGGTGCTAACCCTTCCTCGCACGTAACCGACTCCCGGACTCGTTTTTCTTTGAATTACGTAGACCCCAAATTTTTTTTGTTTCAATAAATCGAAATGTTTTATTAAAACAAAGGTGATCTGATCTCACCTAACAAAGATCAGTGGCGACTCCTGTTTTATCTTTTTAAAACCCAAGTTCGACTCTCGCCTTTTCAAAAAAGGATGGTTTCGACAGCTTGGCGACTCCACTGGGGACTTCTAAAGAGAGTCAGGCTATCAATTGGTTATTTCGTGTCTCTTGTCGGAAATTTGAAAAATGATTTTAAAAACTATAATTCCCTTTTATTGTTCTAATCTCGACATTGCATTGCATGACCACTATGGTCACACCCCTAAGTGAAAGTGAGAAGCTACTCCTTCGTGAGGTTTTCACCTCCGTGCAGGATAGTAGACCGCTTTCGGAATACATCCGTACCTATGTCTTCGTGAGATTTTCATCTCCGTGCAGCCGTAGGGAAATGTATTCCCTTGAACTGAACTCGGTCCATATGAGCCTATAATGGGTGAGGATCGAGGAATCTGCTGGTTCGGGTACCTCTACTCTAGAACCGAACCCCATATAAAGAGCCTTAGGAGCCACCCTAGGTAGAGCCATACCAGACCCTAGTGCTTACCCGATCATGTATGTTATTCTCTGCTTATTGTTTATGCAATACTGAGCCGCTTCATTTTTATTTTGCATGGCATATTCACCGAAAAGGCATTGATTCACATTCAATTTTCAAATAAATAGCTTGTCATGGAAAAGGGGTTTTTTGATAAAGTGGAAGACAATGCGGCCGTTCGAGTATGGGCTGAGACAGTGCAACAAGAGAAAGGTGATAGTCTGGCAGAAGGGTATATGTCGGAATTATGGGACTTTACACGTATCAGCGTAACCCAGAACAATCTTCAAGAGATTAAAGAAATATGGAGCCAATGGGACAATGATACCAAGCAACTGTTCCACTGCCATTATGGGGATCTGCCCTATCTGCTCGACATTAAAATAGACCAGCACCTCTTCCGAGCTATGGCCCAATTCTGGAATCCTGCTTATAGTTGTTTTACTTTCGGGAAAGTAGACTTGGTACCTACTATGGAAGAATACACAGCTCTGCTCCGTTGCCCGAAGATTCGACCTGACAAAGTTTATGTAAAGGCCGTTAATGTCCCCACATTCGTAAAAAAGTTAATGAACATTACAGGAATGAGCGAACAATGGGTTACAGCTCGAACAAAACAGAAAGGAGATTGTAAATGCATCCCCTGGAAAAATCTAAGAGATTTGATCATAGCACATCCTGAGCAAAGAAAAAGGGTTGACGCTTTAGCCTTGAGCATATATGGACTAGTTATCTTCCTCAAAGCCCTAGGACATGTAGATGAAGCGGTCACTGATTTGTTTGACAAATTAGAAAGAGGGATTACTCCTGTTCCTGCAATTTTAACCGAAACATTCAGGTCCCTAAGCGCATGCCGTAGAGCGGGCGAGGGAAGATTCATCGGTTGCGCCCAACTCCTATTAGCATGGTTTCATGGTCATTTTTGGAAAATGGAAAAGATGTTGTGTCGAATTTTCTCCGAGGACTACTCCTCGCTGGAAAAGATGGCAACCACGCCAAGACGAGATGATATTACGGAAGAAAATTGGATTATGATCCTGCAAAAATTACAAGAAGATGATGTAGCATGGAGAGCTCCTTAGGCGATCCCCGATGAGATTATATATCGATGCGAAAATTTTGACTATGTCCCTATGCTCGGAATATGGGGAGCTGTCGGGTATGCACCTCTCCTCGTATTAAGACAATACAGATCGAGACAGTTTACGCCACCGACACAAGGGTTAACTCAATGCGAGTTTGACTACAAAGGAGAAAACTACAAGAAGAGAGTACGGGAGATATCAAACGCCTGGGGTTGAATTCACAGAATGAAAAGGTTTGCTGCCAATCCGATGACAACCCCTGAATATGACTGGTGGAGGAGTCAAAGGATCAATGATAATATCCCCACGCCGGACCAAGAAGACATCCGGTCACTAGAAGAGCACTTACAGGTGATCCCCTCGGAACTTGAAATCATCAAACAAGATTTCGAGAGGAAGAACCGTGAGTTAGGAAAAAGGATAGAGCAACTAGAGGAAGAGAAAATGCAATTGGGATTGGATGTCGACATTCAGAAGCTAGAAGCCGAGAAGCTGAGAAAAGGAAAAAATAAAGCTGAAGAAGATTTAGACAGTCTAAAGACGGACTACAAGAAGCTACGAAGATCGATGAAGACTGCGGGACTCGAAAAAATGTCAGAGCAATGGCGTCAAGAAATTAAAGAAGAGAAGCATAAAGCAAGCCAATGGGAAAGGAAACTCCGAGAGACTCAGGAGTGGGAGGACGCTCTGAAAAGAAGTCTAGTAGAGAGCCAAAATGAAAAAGAAAGTCTAAAGGCTCGGGTCTCAGAACTGGAAAAATCACTGTACCAGTATCGCAGCCGCAACTCTGTAGTCGAACTAAGGGCTAGTCTGAGCAAAATTGAAGAGATGAAAGCAAGAATCGAAGAGCTAGAGTCTGCTTTACATGGTTAGGAGTTACGGGCAGAACTTTTTGAAGCCAACGAAGACCGCTGGA
This sequence comes from Gossypium bickii, assembly GCA_025503065.1. Taxonomy (NCBI): domain Eukaryota; kingdom Viridiplantae; phylum Streptophyta; class Magnoliopsida; order Malvales; family Malvaceae; genus Gossypium; species Gossypium bickii. Next base: position 23,628,777 of record CP106715.1, read on the forward strand.
AACAGCAACTGCACCACTATCAAAACCAAGTCAGAGACCGAGATTATATTATGGGGGAAGCTGTGGCCCAAGTACAAGAGGTAGCGGATCATCTACAAGCCTTAGCAGTCCAAGCTGATGTACTAAGTTTAATGTATGAGTCAAAGTCCGAGAGAGGACAAGAATTAGCCGGACTTCTCGAGAAAGTCAAGGCCTTAAGTATTAGGGCAAGGCCTTATATATAATCCGCTTTATGTAAAGAGACTTGTTCTCTAAGAAAAGTTATGTTAATGGAAATTGAGTTTGAATCAACGTCTTTTTTTTGCATACATCTCATGCATTTACATTACATTGCACCATACACACTCCATCTCACAAAAGAGCCCCGAATTATGACAGAGCTACCCTGGAACATCGTTACGGTACAAGAGGTAAGACAAGAGCAATGGACCAGAGGATGAAAAGATTGGAACAGATGCAAAAAGAAATGCAAGATCAATTGCAGGAACGATTGACCAAGATACAACAGGAAATGATTGAGCAAATGCAAGAGTCCCAAACTAACATGATAAGCCAGCTGGCGCAACTATTGGCCAATGAACGAGGAAAGGGCGCCACTGCTAGCTCAGGGAATAATGACGACCCTGCTTACCCTCCAGGATTTACCCCGCCAAATACCCAAGCACCACCAGATGCGTGTCCCCAAAGGACGCCTTTTATTATCAGGCCACAGTGTCAGGTTGAGACCGCAATACCAGCGCCCTTCCCGACCGGTTCAGGCACTAACCCCGGAGAAGGTCCGGCTAACCCTATGGTCCCCGATTTCGATGAAATGGCTGAAATGGATAAGGCAAAAGCGGACCTTCCTAGACAACTCGAGGATCGTTGCAAATGGTTAGAAGAAAAGTTTAAGGAAATAGAGACTGCTGACTATCGCTACGGGGTAGACGCTAAGGACTTGAGTCTAGTCCCAGACCTCATACTTCCGCCAAAGTTCAAAATCTCTGATTTTGAAAAATACAATAGGACCAGTTGCCCCGAAGCGCACATCACAATGTTCTGTCGACGGATGGCAGGATATGTTAACAATGATCAATTGCTTATTCATTGTTTTCAGGATAGTTTGGCCGGGGCCGCAGCCAAATGGTACAATCAGCTCAGCCGTACCCAGATCAAGTCATGGAAGGATCTAGCACGTGCCTTCCCGAAAATAATACGAACGCGTAGGCGATATAGCTCTGATCGAATCACGCTCCAAAATATGGAGAAAAAGCCAAACGAAAGTTTCGCACAATATGCCCAAATGATGGAGGAAGTAGCAACACAAGTTCGACCACCGCTCTCTAGAAAAGGAGACGACCATGCGTTTGTCAATACATTGAAAGCTCCTTCATTAACCACATGGTTGGAGGTGCCACTAAAAGTTTTTCCGATATTGTGCTGTCAGGGGAAATGATCGAAAATGCAATCAGAAATGGTAAAATAGAGGCCGGAGAAAGTGCTGGAAAGACGGTCCCGAAGAAAAGAGAGAATGATATAAACAACATAGGTAAAAGTTATTCAAAGCCTATTACTGTGAGCCAGCCAAGGACTGTGACCCCTGATCATCAGAGCCCCTTTAGACAAGAGTCCAATACAAGGCAAAATACGGAGAAAATCCAATTCATGCCTATCCCAGTCCCTTACAAGGAAATGTACCAGAAATTATTTGACGCACACATTGTTGCCCCTCATTATTTAAAACCCTTGCAACCCCTGTACCCTAAGTGGTACGATACAAACGCACAGTGCGAATACCATGCAGGAATTATGGGGCATTCTATAGAGCACTGTCTCGCTTTTAAGAAACTAGTGGAGAGACTTATCCAGATGGGCGTTATAGAAGTCGATGATACCTCTTGCAAGGGCACCCACTACCTAATCACGGGGTCAATATGATAGGCAAGGATGAGAGAAGAAGAGTTAAAAGGGATATTTCTGATGTGAAAACCCCAATGAAGCAGGTCTGGAAGGAAATGATAAAAAGGGGATTAGTTGTGACATGTCCAAGGGGAAAACATGAAGAAACACGAAAGGGCTGCGAATTTCATGACATGGAAGGGCACGAAATCCAAAGTTGCACTGAGTTCAGAATGTTGGTACAGGCGCTGATGGACAATAAAGAGTTGGAATTTTATGAAAGCAGTGAAGGCCTGGACGAGGGAAACATTTACACGTTGGAAGACGAGTTGGCGGCAAAAGCCTCGGAAGCGAGCTATCCTTTAGTCACCATCTCGAGGCCAAAGGGCGATGGAGTAAAAATAAATCCGAAAATCGTGATTCGAAAGCCTATTGCCTTTTCATCTGAAGACAACCAAAAGGCTCCCGGGGGCTATAACTGCAACGTGACGATTCCGAAAGAAGGGGGTTCGTCTACAAAAGGAAACCAGGAATATCCTAGGATCGTGATCCGAAAACCTGCAGCCTTTTCATATAAAGACGACAAGAAGGTCCCTTAGAACTATAACTGCAATGTGACGATTCCTGAGAGGGGAGATTCGCCCAACACTACAAAAGGAAACCAAGAGGTAGGCTCCTACACACGCAGTGGAAAGCGCTACGACATGTTGAACACAAGAACGGAGCTCTCAAAAGAGAAAAACTTGATGGGCGAACAAAAGAAAGAAAAAGGGACCAAATAAGAGACACACATAAACGAGCCAGTGAAGGAAGAAGAAGCCAGGGAATTCTTAAAGTTTTTGAAGCATAGTGAATACAGTGTCATAGAGCAGCTACATAAACAACCGGCTCGCATATCAGTGTTAGATTTACTATTGAGCTCTGAAGCACACCGTAATGCGCTGATGAAGGTATTGAATGAAACTTATGTTGCAAATGATATAACAGTTAATAAGCTGCATCGCCTGGTTAGCAACATAAGTGCTGACAACTTCATTTTCTTTAACGATGACGAGATCCCTCCGGGAGGTACGGGTTCCATCAAGGCTCTCCACATTACCACGCGGTGCAAAGAATACACATTACCAGGGGTACTAGTCGATAATGGATCAGCGCTTAATGTTCTACCACTATCAACACTGAATCGATTACCCGTTGATAGCTCTCACATGAAGGCCTGCCACAACGTAGTGAGGGCATTCGATGGAACTGAAAGAAAAGTCATGGGAAGGATCGAAGTACCTCTTTTAATTGGACCAGGCACATATGAGGTGGACTTTATTGTAATGGATATCTGGCCGTCTTATAACTGCTTGCTGGGGAGACCTTGGATACACTCGGCAGGAGCAGTACCCTCATCGTTGCACCAAAAGTTAAAATTAATTTTTGAGGGCCGTCTGGTGACCATAAATGCTGAAGAGGACATCATCGCAACCATAACAAATAGTGCACCCTATTTAGAAGCCAATGATGAAGCAGTTGAGTGTTCCTTCCGTTCTTTGGAATTTGTCAACGCAACATTCGTTATCGAAGGGAACAAGATCCCAGTGCCTCAATTATCTAAAACCACGAAAATGGGTCTACAACTGATGGTCGAAAATGGAGCTGTGCCAGGGAAAGGACTTGGAAGGTACCTCTAAGGAGAAATCGAGGTCCCAAGACTAAAAGAAAAGTGAGACTTCTTCGGTTTAGGATTCAAGCCGGACGCAAAGCAAAAAAGGGAGGAGTCAGAAAAGAAACAAGAAAGAAGAAAGGCACGTTTGAGGGGAGATGAGTGAAATGGCAACCGGTGATAATTCCACATATCCGTGAGACTTTTGTATCGGGAGGGATTATTTATCTGGGGCGAAGAATACAAAACAAGGAAGCTACAGAAGAAATATGGGGAAATATGCATGTCAATGCTATATCCGAGAGAAAGACCGGAGGAGAGAACTGGGATGGCATTCGCCCCTATGAGCCAGGCAGCGTTCTGAACAACTGGACCGCAGAGGAGATTCCTGTAGCTTTTAGGATTTATTCAGAGTCCCCAAATATCAATGATGTTAGTAACGCTACCAATGACTCAGGATATCCTTTTGAGCAAGATAGAGTTACGGAAGATTTCCAGGATTCTGAGGATGACCAAGGTTGTGACTTATCTCTCCGAATCATATGGATGGTAGAACATGAGGAGAAACAAATCCTACCCCACCAAGAGTCAGTGGAAACGGTGAACTTAGGAGATGGACAGGTGGAGAAAGAAGTAAAGATCGGGACGGGTATCACTCTGCGAGAGACGGGCGGAACCTCATTGAGTTACTCCAGAATTCAAAGACGTCTTCGGCGTGGTCGTATCAAGATATGCTGGACTAAGCACCGATATCGTAGTACATCGATTGCCCATAAAGGAGTACAAACCACTCCAACAGAAACTTCGAAGGATGAGGCCGGACGTTTTGCTAAAAATAAAAGAGGAAGTCAAGAAGCAATTTGACGCAGGTTTCCTGCAAATGGTCAAATACTCGGAGTGGGTTGCCAACATCGTCCCTGTCCCTAAAAAAGATGGGAAAGTGCGAATGTGTGTAGACTATAGAGATCTAAACAAGGCTAGCCCGAAAGATAATTTCCTGCTACCTCATATCGATACTCTAGTTGACAATACAGCGGGGCATTCTTTCTTCTCTTTCATGGATGGTTTCTCAGGGTATAACCAGATAAAAATGCATCCCGAAGACATGGATAAGACCACATTTATAACATTGTGGGGAACCTTTTGCTGTAAAGTGATGCCATTTGGGTTAAAGAATGCGGGAGCAACATACCAGAGAGCCATGGTAACTTTATTCCATGATATGATGCACAAAGAGATTGAAGTTTACGTCGACGGCATGATTGCCAAGTCTCGAACAGAAAAGGAGCATGTTCAAGTCTTGAAGAAGTTATTCTTGAGATTGAGGAAATTCCAGCTAAAGCTTAACCCAGCAAAATGTACCTTCGGAGCTAGATCAGGGAAGCTGCTAGGGTTTATAGTCAGTGAAAAAGGGATTGAGGTCGACCCAAACAAGATCAAAGCCATACCAGAGCTGCCCCCACCACGCACTCAAAAAGAAGTCTGAGGTTTCTTGGGAAGATTAAATTACATTGCTCGGTTCATTTCACAGCTAACCGAAAGATGTGACCCCATATTCCGTCTTCTTAGGAAACATAATCCAGGTGTATAGAACGAGGAATGTCAGGAGACCTTCGACAAAATAAAGCAATATCTGTCCAATCCCCCAGTATTGACGCCGCCTGATCCAGTCAAGCCTTTAATCCTCTATTTGACAGTACTTGATAATTCAATGGGATACGTACTCGATCAGCATGATGAGGCAGGAAAGAAGGAAAAAGCAATATACTACCTCAGTAAGAAGTTCACTGAATATGAAACGAGGTATTCGCCAATCGAGAGACTTTGTTGCGCCTTGATCTGGACGACTCGGAGGTTGAGACAGTATATGCTCTATCATACGACCTGGCTCATCTCGAAGTAAGACCCTCTGAAGTACAAGTTCAATTTAATACTTAATCATGATCTGATTAAAAAACGAGAATTTTTGAGAACACGAAAATTTTTGAAAACACGAATTTTTTTTAGAAACACGAAAATTTTGAAACACGAAAATTTCTGATGTATGTGGCAACCGCCGAAGAAGGTACCTCGGAAGATCATCCTTGGACACTACACTTTGACGGGGCATCAAATGCTATGGGTAATGGGGTTGGAGCAGTTCTGGTATCCCCAAACAGAAATCATTATCCATTTACTTGTAGGTTGGATTTTGATTGCACAAATAATATGGCGGAATACGAGGCTTGTATCATGGGTATTCGTGCCGCCATCGAACGTCAAATCAAGGTATTAAGAGTGTACGGAGACTCCGCACTGGTGATTTATCAACTTAAAGGAGAATGGGAAACAAGAGATCCCAAGTTGATCGAATACAAAAGATTGGTCCAAGAATTGATCAAGGATTTTAATGATGTCACTTTCAGTTATCTACCAAGAGACGAAAATCAGCTGGCTGATGCCCTAGCTACCTTGGCTTCCATGGTCCAGTTAAACAAAGCAAAAGATATGAAACCTATCCAAATGAGCATTCATGAGGCCCCGGCTCACTGCTACAACGTAGAAGAAGAAGAGAAAAGGGATCGTCCGTGGTATCATGATATACTGCAATACATAAAGAACCGTCAATACCCCGAGCAGGCGACTGAGAATGAGAAAAGGACGATAAAAAGATTTGCATGCGATTATGTCCTAGACGGAGAGATCCTGTACAAAAGGAGGAAGGATCAAGTGCTATTGAGATGTGTAGACTCCAGGAGGCGAAGCAAATCTTAGAAGAAGTCCACGAAGGTGTCTGCGGAATACACGCTAATGGTTTCACGATGGCTAGGCAAATCATGAGGTTCGGGTATTTTTGGTCTACCATGGAAAGGGATTGCATTGATTATGCCAAGAAGTGTCATAAGTGCCAAATCTACGCAGATAAGATTCATGTACCACCTTCACCTCTGTACGTTATGACTTCTCCATGGCCTTTTGCAATGTGGGGCATGGATGTCATCGGGCCAATCTCGCCGAAAGCTTCCAATGGACATCGATTCATCTTCGTGGTAATCGATTACTTCACTAAGTGGGTAGAGGCTGCCTCATATGCTAATGTGACATAATCAGCGGTCAGCAAGTTCTTGAAAAAGGAGATCATATGTCGATATGGAATGCCCGAGAGGATCATATCCGACAATGCTTTAAACTTGAACAATAGCACGATCGCAGAGGTCTGCAAGCAATTCAAGATCAGACACCACAATTCGTCACCATATCGCCCAAAGATGAATGGGGCGGTAGAGGCAGCTAATAAGAACATCAAGAGGATAGTGGGGAAAATGACTGAGACCTACAAAGATTGGCACGAGAAATTACCATTTGCCCTCCTTGCATATCGAACATCGGTCAGAACCTCCACCGGGGCAACTCCTTTCTTGCTGGTCTATGGAATGGAGGCAGTTTTACCCATCGAAGTTGAAATTCCATCCCTTCGAGTCTTGTCCGAACTGAAGTTGGACGAAGCAGAATGGATTCAGGCTCGGTACGATCAGTTAAATTTGATTGAAGAAAAAAGGTTGAAAGCTATCCAGCATGGTCAGATGTACCAGAAACGAATGATGCGGGCATACAACAAAAAGGTGCGCCCAAGAGAATTTCGTGAAGGAGACTTGGTTTTGAAAAAGATCCTCCCCATACAGAAGGATTTCATAGGAAAATGGATGCCAAACTGGGAAGGGCCTTATGTGGTAAAAAGGGCTTTCTCCGGAGGAGCGCTGATTTTGGCTGAGAAGGATGGAAAAAGCTTGACCAATCCTGTAAACTCGGATTCAGTCAAAAAGTATTATGCTTGAAGAAGGAAAAGGCTGAGGTGAAAACCCGCAAAGGGCGCTTTAAGACCTCAAAAAAAAAAAAAAAAAACAAACAAACAGAAAAAAAAAACAAAAAAAAACAAAAAAAAGAAAAAAAACAAAGAAAAAGAAAAAAAAAAGGGAGAGGCCAAGGCGAAAACCCGCAAAGGGCGCTTTGAGATCAAAGGGATTTTGGGTCGAAAACCCGATAAGGGCGGCTCAAACTTGAACAAAAAGGGAGGTATGTGACAACTTCTGTTCCCCCAGAGTTAGCAAATGAGGGATTTTACACCTCGGGACATCTACAAAGCACTACAGATCTTCCAACACCTGTTTAGCTCGAGATGATTTTCGAAAGGATTGGGTAGTGAAGGGCACCTAATTTCTTTTCACCCATTTTCTGTATTCCAACTATATTTATTTTTGTTGATTAATCTAATTCCATTCTTCATAAATTCCATTGCTATTTACCATTTAAGTCTTTTAAATTGTTGTGCAATCAAAGCAATAATTTATGGACCCACAATGCTTTTCGTGAAAAGAGTTCTGTTTATTACTCTGGAAAATCTCTGAACAGTGCAAGAACCCGAAACAGGACTGTTGGTTAGAACAACTACGCCTAGAGGTTTAGAAACGCTCGTGGGAGAAGGGTCTAATGTCATAACTCATAACCACTCCTAGACTCTCTGTCAAAAGATTAGTTGCACTAGAAGACGAAAGTTGCGGTCGTAACACCACCATCATGAGCGGACAAACAGCGACAACCCTAAGCAATAAAGAAGGGATCATTTCACTTTGCATCATTCAAAGCATGTCTAGCTAGGAGCATTCGACTCATTCTGATCATGGCATCCTCATGACATTCTGCATTCATAGTCCATAATACGAGTAGTTGGGAACACTAGATTCATACCAATCATAGCATCCTAATCACTTGATATAAACACAGCATATGAATTAAGTCTACAAGAGATGTCCCCAAAGGACGTTGTAGCAACACAGGTTGAAGATTACCTTATTGCCATTGACCAGCAGTGGAATAAGTTGAAGACTATCCTATTGCCATTGACCAGCAGTGGAATAGGTCAAAGATTGTAGATTTTGTCGCTCTAAACCAATAGTGGGGCAAGGTCAAAGGCAAATCCTGTCTTCCTAAAGAGTAGGAAACATGATTTAAGCCACCATCTTATTGCCACTGACCAGCGGTGGAATAGGCTGAAAATTATCATGTTGCCATTAACCAGTAGTGGAGCGGGTTGAAGATTACCTTATTGCCATTGACCAGCAGTGGAATAAGTTGAAGATTACCTTATTGCCATTGACCAGCAGTGGAATAGGTCGAAGATTGTAGATCTTGTCGCCCGAACAAATAGTGGGGCAAGGTCGAAGGCAAATCTTGTCTTTCTAAATAGTAGGAAACATGATTTAAGCCACCGTCTTATTTCCACTCACCAGCATTGGAATAGGCTGAAGATTAGGCTAACAGTAGGACAAGCTGAAGATACGAATCTTGTTTTGAAGCCACAGTAGAGCAAGTTAAAAATAAATCTCATACCCTGAAGTCATAGTGGAGCAATGAAGCAAATCGAAGCTGCAAATCCTATCTCTCTGAAGAGACGACGGAGTAGATCAAAGCATGAGAGGAGGTGAACTAGAATGAGGCTATTTGAAGAGGATGCGAATCAAGAAGTCAAGGCTTAGCTAGGCCCGGGCAAAATTGGTTCTTTTATTGTCTTTGCTCTATTCTCGTTTCACGACAATGAGCAAAGAGGGGCAGCTGTAATAACCCATTTTGCCCGACCCAAACCAATTACACATAGCCCAAACTTGACCCAATTACAACCCAAATTAAACCCCAAACAGACCCAAAACAGATTAACCCCCAAACCCTTAACCTAACAATTACCAAACCTAAAACTAAAACCCAATACAACCAGCCCATTTGGCCCAAAAACCCAAACCAAATATTCAAGCCCAAATTACAAAATCTTAAAACAAATCAGAAAAAAAAAAAAAAAAAAAAACCCTAGCGCCACACCTGTCATCTGCCCAACCCAATACCTAACCCTAGCCACTTGCCTCTGACGCTACACCGCCACTGACAGAGTCGGCCACCGACCCTCCACCGCTTCACTCACCTTCGCGCCAGTGCCGCGACCTCCGCTGCTCCACTCGCCTCTGCCACTGCCCATATCCTGCAAGAGACAACCAAACACGGCAAAAAGGCAGCAACCAACAATAAAAAAAAGAGCATGTATTTCGGCTATTTAAGCCCACAAATAACACTGTAAAAGGGTCTTTTTTTTATCCCTATTTGAAACATCAATATAATACCAGACAAAAAACAAAAAATCAGAGAACGCGAAAAAAATCACTAAAAATCAAAACAAAACAGATACAACGAGGTGATTTTTTTTTCTCTCCTTTTCTTTTTTTCTTTTGTCATTTTCGAAGTTTTTTTCTTTTCTTCTCTGTTCAAAGCACAACACACAAATAGATAAATAAAAATAAAAAAAAGGTGCGTTTTTACCTTTTCCGGCTCCAGCGGCGGCGAAGGGTGACCGGAACCCCACCGGAGATCAACCACCTGCAGAGAAAAAAAGAAAACCAAAATCAGTTTTTTTTTTAAGAGATGAAAAATGAATTTTTTGGCAAAAAATGGCTTATATAGCCGAATCAAAACGACGCCGTTTTGGCGGCGTCCTTAAGCCCCAAAAACGACGTCGTTTGGTCATGACCATGTACGACCCCCGACCCGCCTCCAGGGATCCACGTGTTTTGAAGGGAAGGGCTAATTGCACTTTTAGCCCTTCCGCATTTTTCACTCTTTTAATCCAAATTTTTGTTATTTCCAAATTGGCCCCAATAGATTTTTTTCTGTTCTAAAGTAGGCCCGAGCAAAACGCAGCGCACGGATGCCTGGGATAATTGCCCGAATGGTCCTCCTTATTTTCTTGCGCGTGCAAATAGGCCCCTTTAGCTTTATTTTATTACAGATTTACCCCGAAACTTTCGCTCTAAATTCAATTTAGCCCTTTTTTTAATTATGTTACAATTTTGCCATTCTTATTTAATATTTATTTTTATCGCCATTAATTATTTATTTTTTATTACTTTATTATTATTATACTATACTATCATTATTATTATTACTATATTATTTTGTATTATTATTTATTTAATATTTATTTTTATCGCCATTAATTATTTATTTTATTACTTTATTATTATACTACTATCATTATTATTATTACTATATTATTTTGCATTATTATTTTATTATTATAATATTATCATTATGTTATTGTTATTTCTATGTCACGATTATCGTACTACGACTTATATATGTACTTATCATTATATTTTTAATTTCATTTTTGTTTTTTATGGTATTTTTGTCTTCATCATTGTTATTTGAATTAACGCGTTTTTCCATTTTTGCCATGCGTGCCCATATTGCAAATTATTCTCACATTTTATTGATTTTACCCGATATGAAATTTTCAATAAGGCAATGCTTGTTATTTATAAATTCGGAGAGTTGTGCTCTAAAGTATTGAGTCGCAATCTTCTCCGTTTAATCTAAATAACGGAATGTCCTTTTAAACGAATACGCTTTAACAAAAAGCTCATTCTCGAGGATGTAAATTATCGTGTCCTAAAGCATTGGATGTGATATTTTATTCCTCGAGAACGGGAAGATTTTGGCATACAAATTTTCGAAAATTATGAGACGATCTCGGATTCGAGGATCTGAATTATCGTATCCTAAAGCATTAGACATGATATTTTATTACTCCTTTAGAATGAGAGAAGTCTTGATTTTTTTTAAAAAAAAAACTAGAAGATGACCTCGGATTCGAGGATTCGAATCATCGTGTCCTAAAGTATTGGATATGATGTTTCATTCCTTCGAAACGAGGAAATCATGATTCGATTCGAGAAGCTCAAATGTTTTCAAAAGAGATCGATTTTTCAAATTCCCTTTTTATTTTCTAATTTCCGACATCGAGACACTAATTAATCAGTTAGGTACCAATTCTGGGCGTGACGAGGGTGCTAACCCTTCCTCGCACGTAACCGACTCCCGGACTCTTTTTTCTCTAAATTACGTAGACCCCAAAATTTTTTTGTTTCAATAAATCGAAACGTTTTATTAAAACAAAGGTGATCTGATCTCACCTAACAAAGATCAGTGGCGACTCCTGTTTTATCTTTTTAAAACCCAAGTTCGACTCTCGCCTTTTCAAAAAAGGATGGGTTTGACACTATTGATTGATTAATGTGTTAGATTTGTAAAATAAATCTGAAATAAAACTTAATAAACCAGGATCTATCATGTCAAATCATCAAAACTAAATGTAGAAGCGTACCTGAATCCATGAATTCCTTGAAGTTTTACCAAATCTTGGGGATTTGATCTTCCAAATTAGCACACAAGAAATTCAGAGAATACGTGCTGTCTCTTTCCTAATGATGGGATATTAGAAAAGATATCTTGTCTGTAATTTGGGGACCATAACCCTAATATTTATAACCTTAACATATTAGTTCTAATCAAATTCTAATTAGCCCATCATTAATTAGAGTTTGATTAGAAGAGTATCTACACATATTTATCCCATATTTTACTTAATAATTAAAACCCAATAGAAATCTAACCAAATTAGATCACTTTTAATTTGGGCTAACCTATCATAATAGTAGATAATAACATGTAATTATCCTTATTATATATGTGATGTCCAAATTTTCCAACAATCTCCCACTTGGACCACATATATATGCTAATTACTTCATAATTACATGTCATTATATAACCTTATGAGCTCAAATTTTTACTATCATATCCAAAAGGTATTCTGGACAATCTCGTCCATTAATTATGTTAACATAGCACCAAGGCGACTTTCGTTACATATATCGTAACTAAATCCATCAATGATCACGTATATTAACACAACCAAATGACATAGATCAAGTATGGATGTGTAGCATGGAAATTACATGCAATATGATCTAAACATGTCTATTTCCAACTGGTCCTCCTTAGTGAGATCAAACCTTACCAAAATCAGAGTGTGAATAAACCAAATAAACTTTATTTCTGCAGAAAAATAAACTTAATATCTTTAAACCAAATAATCAAAATGTGTCTATAACATAAAAGCATTTAAAAATACAAACTCCCACTAAAACCAAATATCCTTTAAATGACATTACACTCATATGAGCAGTGTGCTTTTAAAAAACCTTAGGTGTAATTCCTTAGTAAGCGGATCCGCAATCATGGAGTTTGTCCTAATATGCTTTATAAACACATAATCACTCTGAACTTTTACTTTAACAACCAGGAACTTAAAGTCTATGTGTTTTTACTTTGACGTGCTCCTATTGCTATTGGAATAAAAGACTGTAATTTGTTTTCACAATTTGCACCTTAGTGAAAAAAATCTTATATCCATATTCCATCAAAATCGGAGTCTATATACCTGATGATCTCTAACTAATTAGACCTCTGATATGTGAGAATGTAATCTTTTGTTCTTTGAAAATACCTTATAACCCTCTTGGATGGTATCTAATGGTCCAAAATAGGGTTGCTTAAAATATCTGCCTAACATCCCAATAGTGTACACAATTTCCAATGTATACAAACCTGAACGTACATTAGACTTTCCACTGTAAAAAATCTAATGCATTTTTGTAATTTCAAAATCATTCTTAGGGTATTGATTGAGGCTATACTTATTATTAACAAGCAGTATGTCATTAACATATAAAACCAGAAATATGTACTTACTCCCATCGAATTTATGATACACACAATCATCAACAATATTTATCTCAAAACCAAACGAAACATTTATTTGATGAAACTTATGGTACCATTGACGGGAAGCTTGTTTGTATCCATAGATGGATTTTGTCAAATTGCAAACCGTATTCTTTGAGTTTTCCGACTTAAAATTTTCTGGTTGCACCATATAAATTGTTTCTTCAATATCGCCATTAAGAAACGCAATCTTAACATCTATCTGTTGTAACTCAAGATCAAAATGAGCAACAAGCGTCATGATTATCCTAAAAGAGTCTTTCGATGAAACTGGAAAGAAAGTCTCTGTAAAATCAACACCTTCTTTCTGAGTATATCCTTTAGTTACAAGACGTGCCTTATACCTTTCCACATTACCATTTGCATCCCTCTTGGTTTTAAATATCCATTTACAACCAATTGGTTTTGCACCTTCAGTTAATGGGATAAGTTCCCAAACTTTATTGTCTCGCATAAACTTATACTCATCTTTCATGGCATCAATCCACTTTTGAGAATTAGAACTTTTCATGGCCTGATGAAAGTTGATTAGATCATCTTCCACCATTTCATTATCATCCTCATGTTCTTGGAGAAATACAACATAATCATCTGGAATAACATTTCTCCTTTCTCTTGTGGACCTCCTTACTGGCACTTGTTCTTGAGGTTGTTGAGTTTGTTCTTCTGGAACAATTATCTCATTTTGAATAGGGAGTTGTTCAACATTGTCTTGCAAAGGTTCTGAATTCACTTCTTGATCAATGATAGATATAAGAACCTGAACATCATCAAAAGTGATAGTAGGAACTGAGTTAGAATCCAATTCCTCCTCAAAAGCAATGTCTCTAACCTTATTTCTCCCCCTAGACTCAACATCCTCAAAAAATGTTGCAGTTCCTGTCTCAAAAATATTCCTTATTATGGGACCATAAAACTCATTGCCCTTAGATCGCTCAGAATTTCCTTAACCCTTAACTTTATAGACATCAAATAAGTCAGAAGTGATGTCATTTCAACCTTATCATTTTTAGCAAAATGTTTCTTAATTTCGTCAAGGAAACCTTGGCCTGAGTAATATTTTCAGATTCTATGCCTTAAAGGCTTCTGAAATGCTGTGCCTCATGATCATTAGACTCTTGCAATTTGAACGATCCTAACTCTCAAAATCCCTTTAAATATAGGGGGTGCTTTCGGCAGTGAGAGGTGCGAGTAGTTCTTCCCTTAGTGCAAGGTCTATGTTCATACAACCAAGCATATTCATTGAAATTAGTCTCATTAAGCATGGGTATAGAATTTATATTAGTAGATATTGTGACAGTAGAATATGAATTAGCTGAATATAGAACAAATAATAAATGAAAAATAAACTCACATCAATATTCATAAGTAAACAATAAATTAAGGATAATGGATAATCCCATCTCAAGATACCAAACACAACATTAATATCAAGTCTTTGGACAGTAATATTAACAGTAAGCGGTACTCTTGTTGTAGCAATCAAATATTGACAATAAATTATGTCAAACAATTAATTAATCTTTGGACTAACTTATTGCTCACATAAAATACTTTATAGTTGTCACACATTTATCACCACAGATGTATTCTGCCAAATATTAACTTACCTTTGGGTCAATTAATAAACGCATGAATCACAAAAACATATAATCATCTTGATATTTCAAATAAACTAATCTACACAAAAGAGGTCACTTTGGCGGCATTTTATTTCAACTAATCTATTTAAAATATTAGACATTCTTAATTAAAAGCCAAAATATGAATTTATTTGTTTCAAAATATCTCTTTTAATTTCATCTTTCAATCAAATTAAAAGATAATAGTATATATATGTATATATATTTATCCCAAACAACATACAATGATGTTGGCAAATATAATAATAGATGAATAAATCATAAACCATAAATAACCTCACATAAGACTTCAAATTTAAACCAAAATAGTTTGATTAAAAGTAAACCTCATCTCAAGATATCGGACACTCCATTAATATTTTATCTTTGGACAAAATATTAACTTGTAAGTGATATATTGATGTAATAATCAAACATTGACAATAAAAACATGTTGAACCATAAATCTTCTTTTGGGTCGATTTATTACTCACATGTAAAACCGAATAATCGTCACATGTTTATCACCATAGTTGCACATGTAATATTATTAACCTTCATTTGGGCCAATCAACATCAACATAACTTAAGTTACATGCACACAAACTTTTATATTTTAAAACAAAATAATTTATACAAAAAAAAAAATTCACTTTGGTGACTTATTGCTTCAATTAAGTTGTTTTAAAATATATATATAAATATACCAATATTCAAATTTAAAAATTACCCAATAGTCAAATGTGAAAACTATTTTTTTTATTGCTTTATAGACTCCGGAACAACCCGAAATAAGGTTGTCTTAATAATGCAATAAAAAACCAAAAACCTTAATTTTTGACTTTCTTTTTTTTTTTCAAAACCATATATATATCAAAACCAAATAAAAATAATGTAGTGGTTCAAAGCCAAATAATTAACAAGCACATGTATTCATAATTTTGGCATGGATAAAAACACCAAAGCAATTCACGCATATACATGTATTCATAATCAAATAGAAAAACTTACCCTGAATTTACCATGTAAGTTCAAAGTTATTTATGATTAAACAGATATTCACATGAATACTTGAAAATATTTTTAAGCCAATACATCTCAAAAACCAAAATCATAATAGTTGGTATATCTCACAATTCATACAATAAATCATCATAATTTAACCAAATATTTGGAACCATAAGATGCCAAAACTTAATATTATATAACCAAACTTAAAAAAACCAAATTATTTAAACACATATTATGATTAACATCAATTTGCATCAAAATATAATTTCATCATAATTAAAATACAACCCTGATCGACTTGGCTTACATATCCCAAATAAATTCAAATTCAAAATATATGCTTAAACTAAATAGTATGAGAAGAATAAGCATATAAACTTAATAATAAATAATATATTCTATCAACTATATATTGAATTCAAGAATTAATGATTATAAAAAGTGAATTCAACATATGTAATGAATTTATTGATAAACAATTGGTATATAAGAGACACTTTACCTGAAGTAATTTCTTTTACCAACCATATATCATCATGTAAAATCCTGAACATAATTACTAAAGTGTCTCCAAAACAATATATATATATATTTAAAACCATAAAACTGTAAACAAGCGATTAACGATTAACAATCCAATTATTGATATAATCAAATATATATCATAAAAAGTTTCTAATGAACCCAAACCTACACAGCTTTTTAAATATTTATTAAAACTGTATAAACAATATAAAATCCTCAATTTTTTTAATTCTCAATTAAAACTGTAAATCTTTACAGTTATACGAAAATTAAAACCTTAAAACTTTACTTAAAACTTTAAAATTTTATTTAAAGAATCAAAACCCAAAAATTTATCAAGAATATCAAAGATTCAACATAATATATAATTAAAATATCAAATTCATAAAATTAAAAAAGAAAAATGAATCAATCCAAAAATAATAAAGAATCAATTCATTCTCAATAATTCAACATAACAAAGCTCGGATGCCACTTGTTAGATTTGTAAAATAAATCTGAAATAAAACTTAATAAACTAGGTTCTATCATGTCAAATCATCAAGAATAAAACTAAATGCGGAAGCGTACCTGAATCCAAGCGTACCTGAATCCATGAATTCCTTGAAGTTTTACCAAATCTTGGGGATTTGATCTTCCAAATTAGCACACAAGAAATTCAGAGAGTACGTGCTCTCTCTTTCCTAATGATGGGATATTAGAAAAGATATCTTATCTGTAATTTGGGGACCATAACCCTAATATTTATAACCTTAACATATTAGTTCTAATCAAATTCTAATTAGCCCATCATTAATTAGAGTTTTATTAGAAGAGTATCTACACATATTTATCCCATACTTTACTTAATAATTAAAAACCCAATAGAAATCTAACCAAATTAGATCACTTTTAATTTGGGCTATCCTATCATGATAGTAAATAATAACATGTAATTATCCTTATTATATATGTGATGTCCAAATTTTCCAACATAATGTCCTAATATCGAAAATTGGAAGAGATTTCAAAATATGAGTCCTTTTGGAAAATGTTTGGGTAATTCGAATTGAATATCGAAATTTTCTTGTTCCGAAAGGATGAATTGGACATCTAGCACGTTAGGATACGATGCTTCAAACCTTTGACACCAAGATCATTTCATGACTTCCAAAATTCATGCATTGTCATTTTGAAAAGGGTATTCCATTATTTGGCCAAACGAAAGAACCGAAACCCAGCACGTTAGGGCACGATTCCTCAAATTTCCAAACATGAAATATTGCCTTATTTTTAAAGTTGAGGAAACACGATCAAAATTTTAAAATGGATATTTAGTCCTTTGGACGAGCGGAAAATTGAAACCCAGCACGTTAGGGCACAATTTCTCAAAACTTCCAACCACAAAATATTGTCTTGTTTTTAATTTAAGGAAACACAGACACAATCTTAAAGGATTTAATGATTTGGTCAGACGGAAACCGAGACCCAGCATGTTAGGGCACGTTTCCTTGAATTTCCGAACATGAAACATTGCCTTATTTAAGGAAACACGGTCAAAATCTCTAAAGGATATTTGGTCATTTGGACAAACGGAATATCAAAACCTAGCACGATTGGGCACGACTCCTCGAACCTCCAAACACGAAACATTGCCTTGTTTAAAAAACCCTTTTATGAGTTTGGGAAAAATGTGGTAAAAGAAAAATAAGATAAACGATGGTATTAATAATAAAGAAAATGATAAATAATAATAAAAGTAATAGGAATGATAACAAAGTAGCCATAATAATATAAGGAACAATAATAATAATAATACTAATAATAGTAATAAAAAATATAAAAATAATAATAATGAAAATGGCAATAACAACGTTGATAATAAAAATAAAAATAAAAATAAAATAATAAATATAATTGTAAGAATAATAATATGTATAATAAAATAGTGATAGTAATAAAATAATAGTGGTAAAAAATATAAGTAATAGAATAGTATAATAATAAATATAATAAATATAAGAAATGATAATGGTAGGTGTAATAATAATATATACAGAGTTAATTTCAAATTAAATAGATAATAAAAAAAGTACTAATAGAAATATTAAAAGAATAATTGTAAAAATAATAATGATAATGCTAAATTAGTAACAATAATGTTAACAGTAATGGAAATAATATATTAATAATAATAAAAATAATAATAATTATAAAAAAAAAGTAGTGGTAGGAAGAAAAAAAATTTTAAAATTTTAAATAATATTAATAATAAAAATAGTAACAATAGTACTAATAAAAGTAAAAATAGAATTAATAATAAAATAATAGTGATAATGTTAAATTTAATAGTAATACTAAGAAATAGTAGTAGCGGTAAATAAAATAAAAGTAAGATTAATAATAAAAATAATAAAAATAACAATAGAATTAATAGTAATAATAGTAAAAATAACAGTAGTACTAATAATAATAAATATAATCATAATAATAATATATATAAAAATAACGGAAATAAAAAAAATAATAGTAATAGTGCATATAATAACAATTTTGAAAATAAGTAACAATAACGACATAATGACATCAATAGCAAAATATAAAAAAAATAAGAAAAAGGACTAAATTAAACTTGAAAATTAAATTTCGGGGCAAATTTTAAAAGAAACAAATGGAGTAGGGTCCCTTAAAAGTGTGCATAAAAGGGGGAGGGCCAAAGGGAAAATATTCCCGCCCCCTAAACGGCGTCGTGTGTCAGGAGACCCAATTGAAATGGGCAGAAAATAATAGGGCCAAATTGGAAAATTAAAAAGACTTAATTATAAATTAATAAAAAGGCGGAAGGACTTGGACTGCAAATAGCCCCTTTGAAGAAAACGCGAGGACTCTCCTGGCAGGTCGGGTTGCGCGCACGGGCTATGTTTTAAACGGCGCCGTTTTCGTGATTATAAGCCTGGCACCAAACTGCGCCGTTTTAGGGCCTTATATAAGCTTTTTTTTCACCAAAAATTCCCCATTCCTTTTCATTTTTTTCAAAACACAAAAAAAATGTTTGAGAGCTTTCTCTGCCCCATCCGTCCGGCCACCCACCGGTCGGTAAACCTCCACCACCACCACCATGTAGCTTCATGCATCATGCGTGGCTGGAATTTTAAAAACAAGGTATCTTTTATGCTTTAATATATATGTAGTTTTTTTAAAATGAAAAATATAAAAAATGAAACGAAAAATCCAAAATAGAAATCGAAAACGAAAAATAAAAAGAGGAATATAAACCTTCTTTGCGCTTCTATTAAGATTTTCTGTAAGATTCAGTGTATTACTCTCGTATTTTTTTAAAAAACCCCCTGTTACTGTGTTATTTCGGCTATTATATGGCCATTTTTGACAACCGAGTTTCCACTATTTTGTAAGTACATGGAGGCGCACGATGCGGAGGGCGTAACGACGTGGATTGGAGCAAGACTCGGGGACGCGAGACGTGTGGCGTTGGGATGCTGCTGGCGGTGCAAGGATCGACTGCTAGGATTTTTCTTTTTAGGTTTTTGGGCTAAAAATTTGGGCTAGGATTTAGGTGTTTAGTTTGGGCTTCGATTTTGGGCCATTTTAATAGATTTTTTATTTCTCTGGTTTTGGTTAATTGGTATTGGGCCTGGGCGAAATTTAGGCCCAACAGCTGCCCCTCTTTGCTCCTTGTCGTGTAACGAAAATGGAGTAAAGACTTTAAAAGGCCCAATTTTGCCCGGTCTTGCTGAGTCTTAACCTCTTAATGAAACACCCCAAACCCGGCCCACGAGCCTTGACCGGATCCGGTATGTTCCTTGAGTAAAACATTGAAAACCACGTTTGTTACTTTGGAAAACTTTGGGTGATTTTTGGAGAAAAATTTAATTTGTGTTGGGTTCGGTTGAAATCTTGTTCTTTTTGAAATCAGGGATTTATTAAAACCTTGTTTTTATATTCCAAAACCACAAGTTAAAAGATATGCCGAATGAAACACCCCAAACTCGGCCCACGAGCTTTGACCAGATTTGGTATGTTCCTTGATTAAACCGGTTCAAAATTCTTTTGATCCTTAGGAAAAACTTGTGCGATTCTCAAGAAAATGTTGTTTGGGTTGGGCTTGTTTTGAAAACCAATTTATCTTGTGTTGAAATCCATTTATTTAATGTGACAAAATATTTAAAGTTTATTTTAACGTAAATTTACTAAATTTTTAATAAGTAAAAATGTCGTAACAAAGAAAATAGAACAGAAAATAACATAGTTCAGTGGAGGCCTTATTACATCAATTAAAAACCCAAAATAAAATAATGAAATACTTAAATGAAATAAATTGTCCAAATCAGATAAAACTTCAAGCTGAGTATGGCTACCACAAGTTCTGCCGTCCCGGTCCATCACTGCTCATCACCTGAAACATGTTCCCACAACGGGGTGAGTCAACAGACTCAATGTGTAACCAACACAAAAATTTAATAGATCAGGCATATCATATCATATCACATGCATATTCATATACAGATAAAATAATGATGCAACCCGAACCCAAACCTAGTTGCCATCCGCTACACATCCCCGTACCAACCTACACACCGTGGGGACTACTAAGTCAACCTCCATCCGCTACACACCATCGAAGGCAGTCGCTGCAGTCGACGTGCTCATCGCCCATATAAATTTCGTGGCATAGCCACCAGATTAAATAATTGTGTCATGAGACACCAAATTCAGATAATGTAACCAAAGTTACCACATTCAGATAATGTGACCGAAGTCACCACATTCAGATAGTGAGACCGAAGTCACCATATTCACTTCCCCTTTTTCGTATAACCCGAATGCCCCATATTATTCATATCGTGCATATCATACTTAAATTAACATTCATGCCACTTTTCACATGTTAAATATAACATATTTCGTAATCCTAGTAGGAGTAGGAAACGTACCTGAGTACTTTGTATCGTAACACGGTACCTTAGCCATATTCTTATATTTTCAGATTAAAACATATATTAAGTTAAAGCCATGAATCTATCAAGATTGGTGTAGGGTACACACCTGATTTGCTTAACAACTTCACTGAAAATCCCGAAATCTGATCTACTACCTTAGATCTCAAGTTCCTACATTTGATTAATCACTTACTAATTTAATAAAAAGCCATTCGGCCATAAATCCAAATCCTAGTAGGATTAGTACACTAAGACTTACCTTGTTGCCGATTTGAATTAAGAATCAAGTGCCGGAAACTTCGTATTCCTCCCCTTTGAAATTGGCTAAACACTAAATTACTCCACGGGTTAGTTTTCGGCTTTTGAGAAGATAGTAAATAGATTTATATATATCAAAATAGGCCTTGGCCGAATTTACTTTGGTACTTACCTTCTAAATCTTGAATCCTGAAAAGTATCCTTGCCTCCCTAGGGATGTCGAAATTCCTATAATCATGTGTTAGATTTAATCTAACATTAAAACTTAAAACATGGCCTTTGGCCGAATCTTATAGTTTCTTACCTTAGATCTTTATGAATCCCGAAATATTCCTCCTTTTAGTCGACAGTTGCTGAACCCCGAAACACTCCTTATAATTTTGGCCACCAAAATAATAATAATAATAATAATATTAGATCCTATGTTTCGTCTTAAAGAAGAGAATAAATCGATAACCACAAGATTCTTACCTTTAGTATTGAATTCGATGGATCTCTCCCACACCACTTGGAGAGATTTGGCTTAGAAACTTGATGAACAATCGGCTGTGAGCCCTCTAGGTATTCGGTTTCAAAGATGAAGGAAGAGAGAAATATTAGGCTTTAGAAAGAATCGACACTGATGGAATTTGAAAGGAGTTTCGGCCAGAACATAAGGTGTATTTTCGGCTTGGAGAAAGAAAAGAGAAGAGAGGATTTTTGCTAGGAGAATTTCGGCAGAGAGAATGAATGAATGAATGGCCTAATTCTCCTCCTTGTGCCGAAATTACTAGGCCAAGTGTCCTTTGCTTGGCCACCACTCTTCCTTATTTGATAACTTTATCTCCTTAATTTAAAATAATTAAAGAATAATCCTTATTATCTCTTGAAAATAATCCAAATTAAATCATTTATTTATCCCCTAATTAGCCGAATTTTAAAGAGAATAAAACTCCTCTTTTGCAAGCCTTGTGCCGTCCACCTCTGTGCTTCTAGAAGCAAAAATAACACTTCTTTTATTTGTTTCTCAGGTGACTCGAACTCAGGCCCAACTCCCTTGCATGTGGCGCCATTTCCAAAGGCCCTAAGTGGCATCTCCGGGCCACTTTTCCAAGCTTGTTTGAGTGTCAAATTTCACATACTTTTTCTTTTAAGGCCACCTTGCCTCAATTTCCTCTTTTAAACTTTAAAACTCGACATTTCTAAGTCATTTCTAAGTTTCCAAAAATTTTCGTTTGCCTCTTTAAACTTGACATTTCCTTACATTTCCAAGTTTTCAGAAATATTCACTTTCCTCTTTTGAATCATTTCCAAATCATTTCCTTACATTTCCTTAGTTTCCAAAAATGTTCACTTTCCTCTTTTAACCCTAACATTTCCATACATTTTCAAGTTTCCAAAAATGTTCACTTTCCTCTTTTAACCCTAACATTTCCATACATTTTCAAGTTTCCAAAAATGTTCACTTTCCTCTTTTAACCCTAACATTTCCATACATTTCCAGGTTTCCAAAAATGTTCAAAATATATTCATAACACATAAGATATGTCATTTCGTACAATTAAACCGAAAATGCATAGGCCCTTTTCAGGATGTTACAGTTCTACCCCCTTAAAATAATTTCGTCCTCGAAATTTCCTAACTAAAATAATTGAGGGTATTGCTGACGCATTGCCTCTTTTGGCTCCCACGTAGCTTCTTCCGATCCATGATTGTGCCATAACACTTTGACTAGAGGAATTGTCTTCCTCCGTAGCACTTTCACATCACGTTCCAATATCTGAATTGGCTCTTCCTCGTAGGATAAGTTTGGCCTTAGCTCCATTTCTTCAACTGGTACCACATGAGATGGATCCGATCGGTAGCGACATAGCATGGACACATGGAATACGTCGTGCATCTGCTGCAGCTCTGGTGGCAAGTCTAACTGGTATGCCACTGGTCCAACTCGCTTCAGCACTCGATAGGGCCCTATAAACCTTGGGCTTAACTTCCCTTTACGACCAAACCTCATCACCTTCTCCAAAGTGAGACTTTCAGAAACACTTGGTCTCCCACTTCAAACTGTATTTCCTTCCGTTTAAGGTCTGCGTACGACTTCTGCCTGTTTAGAGGCTTCCTTTAATCGTGCCCGAATTGTCTCAACCTTCTCTTCAGTTTCTGCCACTAGCTTTGGACCCAAAACTCGACGTTCTCCTAACTCAGTCCAACAAGTAGGAGTTCGACACCTCCGACCATACAATGCTTCATATGGTGCCATCCGAAGGCTAGCCTGATAGCTGTTGTTGTAGGCAAACTCAGCTAATGGCAAGTAATCTTCCCAACTTCCTCGAAAATCCATCACACAGCCTCTCAACATATCCTCCAACACTTGTATTACCCACTCAGACTGCCCGTCTGATTGTGGATGAAAAGCCGTCGTGAAGTCTAACTTAGTGCCTAAAGCTTGATGAAGTGCCCTCCAAAACCGAGACGTAAACCTTGGGTCTCTATCGGAGATGATCGATATCGGTATTCCATGTAACCTCACAATTTCTGCCACATATAATTTGGCTAACTTCTGAAGAGAATAATCAACTTTTACCGGGATAAAGTGCGCGGACTTGGTCAAACGGTCCACTATCACCCATACCGAGTCCTTCTTAGTAGGCGTAAGGGGAAACCCACTAACGAAGTCCATGGTAATTCTCTCCCACTTCCACTGCGGAATCTCAATTGGTTGAAGCAATCCTGATGGAACTTGGTGTTCACCTTAACTTGTCGACACGCCGATATTTCCCCACGAACTCGCAGAATCTCCCGCTTAAGATCGGACCACCAAAATTGTTCCCTTAGATCTCTATACACAAATGCCTCCGGATGCATAGCATAAGGGCTACTATGCGCCTTCCAAGAATCCTTTATCTTAACTCCTCGTCTCTCAAAGATACAAAGCTTTTCCCTTTGTAGCACAATACTCTTTCATCATTAACGACATAGTCCTTTAATTCTCCGTCTTTTTACTTGTCTGAACTTAGCACTTAGGTCCTTATCGACCAACTGTCCCTTTTCACCTCATTCACCCCCACGGGGCTTGACTTGTAATTCGCGCCAATAGGCTTCCGTCATCATATAAACTTAAGTGAGCGAACATAGCCCTTAGATCCGACACAACCTTCCGACTTAGGGCATCAGCCACTACATTTGCCTTGCCCGGGTGATACTCTATCGAGCAATCATAATCCTTCAATAACTCCACCCACCTTCGCTGCCTCAAGTTTAACTCCTTCTGAGTCAATAGATACTTAAGGCTCTTGTGGTCTATGTAGATCACCGACCTTTCTCCATAGAGATAGTGCCTCTACACCTTAAGGGCAAAAACCACCGCTGCCACTTCCAAGTCATGAGTTGGGTAGTTAACCTCATGGGGCCTTAGTTGCCGAGACGCATACGCGACCACTTTTCCATCTTGCATTAGGACACATCCTAATCCCGTATGCGAAGCGTCACAGTACACCACAAAATCCTTTCCTGTCTCCGGCTGAATTAACACTGGAGCTTTCGTCAACACCTTCTTAAGCTTTTCAAAGCTCTTCTGTTGCGTATCCATCCATTCAAAGGGTACTTCCTTCCTTAATAACTTTGTCAAAGGCGCGGCTATTGACAAGAACCATTCCAAGAACCTTCTGTAATAGCCTGCCAATCCTAAGAAACTTCGGATCTCTGCCACGGACCTAGGTGGTTTCCAGTCCAACACTGCTTCGATCTTCCTAGGATCCACTCTTATTCCTTCTGCGGATATTACATGTCCTAAGAATGCCACCTCCTTAAGCCAAAATTCACACTTGCTGAATTTGGCATATAACTTATTCTCCCTTAATACTTGCAACACTATCCGTAGGTGCTCATCATGCTCCTTCTCCGACTTCGAATACACAAGAATGTCATCGATAAACACGACGACAAACCTATCCAAATAGGGTTGGAAGACCGCTTCATCATATCCTTGAACGTGGCTAGAGCGTTTGTCAACCCAAACGGCATTACTACAAACTCATAATGGCCGTATCTTGTCCTAAAAGCGGTCTTATGGATATCTGCCTCCTTCACCTTCAACTGATGATATCCCGATCTTAAGTCTATCTTCGAGAATACTGCGGCCCTCTTCAGCTGATCAAACAAGTCATCGATCCTTGGCAAAGGATACTTGTTCTTAATGGTTAGCTTATTCAACTGATGGTAATCTATGCACATCCGCATAGTTCCGTCCTTTTTCTTTACAAACAGGACCGGTGCTCCCCATGGAGACACACTGGGTCGAATGAACCCACGATCCAACAACTCTTGAATTTGAGCCTTGAGCTCAACCAACTCTTTTGGCGCTATTCGGTATGGAGCGATTGACACAGGGGCTGTTCCCGGTAGCAAGTCTATTCCAAATTCCACCTCCCTATCTGGGGGTATTCCTGGTAATTCCTTCGGAAATACATCTTCAAAGTCCCTTACCGTTCTAACTCCACTGACACCTTCTTCCTTTCCACCCAACGCACTTACGAAGGCTAAGAGTGCCTTGCACCCTTTCCTAACCATTTTCTCAGCCTTTAACGCCGAAACTACATTAGACAGGTAGTTTCTTCTTTCTCCGATCATTACTACTACTTCATCCTCCGGGGTCATTAGTTCCATTCGTTTAGCCGCACAATCCAACACGGCCCGGTGCTCTACTAGCCAGTCTATTCCAAGTATAAGTTCAAACTCCCCAAAGGGTAGTTCCATTGAATCAGCCCGAAAGTTCACTCTCTGAATTTCTAGGGGTACACTCCGAAAGATCTTATCCACCACTACAGTTTGGCCTAATGGGCTTACTACAGTCATCTGCCTATCAGAAAGTTCAGAGTCTAGGCCTATTGTTTCCACTACACTACATGCAACATAAGAATGGGTCGAGCCCACATCAATCAAGGCATAATAGGGCTTCCCATAAATAAAGAACGTACCGGTTATAACATCTGGCGCGTCTCTATCTTCCCTCCGGCGAACTGCATAAACCAAACCCGGTTGCCTTGCCTCAGCATTAGTAGCATCTCTGCCCTGTGTTTCACGTCCTCTGCCAGTAACATTACTTCTATTATTTAAACCACGACCTCGTTGAGGCTGTTGTCCTCCTCTACCAGCCTGACAAACATTCTGAGCTGCTGGTCGACTTTCATCTGGTTTCTTAGGACAATCCTTGAGCATATGGTGCTTGGACCCATACCTAAAACATCCTCCCGTCTTTTTCCAGCACTCCCCTAAGTGCTTCTTTCCACAATGATCACAAGGACGATACTACCATACTGTACTAGCTTGCTGACCTCGCGGCCCATCAACTCTAGGCCTCTTTTGAACCTTCCCAGACGATCCAAAACCTCTTTTGGGCCTATTCTGGTCCATAGTCTGTTTTGTAGCATCCTTAATTCACTCGGCCACCTTGGCCTTTTCTACTAAAGCAGAAAACTCCCCTCCTGATGCGGTGCTATCAACAATCTCAAATCATCCCTTAGTCCGTCCTCAAAACGGACACAGCGCTCATGCTCAGTTGCCACTACTCCTCGAGCATACCGGCTCAACCTCAGAAATTTAGCCTCATATTCCGCAACGGACTTGTTTCCTTGAACCAGCCCCAGAAATGCTTTCCTTTGCTCATCAGTATACCTGGTTCCAACATACTTCTTTTGATACGCTTCCTTAACGTACTCCCAGGTCAGATCCTCCGCTGTGGCACCATCCCGAACAATTAACCACCATTGATATGCTTCATCGTGTAACAGCGCCACCATTCCTTTTAACTTTTCAGGGGTCAGGTCGAGCTCATCCATAATGCGCTCAGTTGCCTCCAACCAGTGCTCAGCTGTACTGGGTGCCACTCCAGATACTCCACAAAACATTTCAGCTCCGTTGGCACGAAGTCGCTCAGGTACCGACTTCTGAGTTCCCGAATTTCCTCCTGCACCAGCTACCAACTCCACAACTCGCAGCACAGCCTGCGATACAACATCATCTCCTGTTTGGGCTTGCTGCTCAACACCCACAGCTAGGGGTGGCGGTGGCGGTGGTATCTTATTGTCAAACCCTTGACCCGATCTAACGGGTTCTGACACAGTCATCCTTCCTCTACCTCGTCCACGACGACCACGTCTTTTAGAGCTCATTTCTAACGTCGAGATCTGATTAAGAAGTTTTATGAATTAGTCTTTGTTTCACTTGATTACCCGCGAAGAAATTTTATGAAAAGAGTTTTAGGAGTGGTTCTTTCGTATTCATACATGCACACAGTCTTTTCATTCATTCATCCATCAATCAATTATGAACTTTCGTTCATTCAGAGAAACGTTGTAGTTTTCATTGTTGTTGTTTTTCCACTACCCAAGGGTATTTTCGTAATTTTGTCATACAGGGGTATTTTCGTAATTTTTCAAAAGAAAGAGTTCCTTGGTGATTTTGTCAAAAAGTATTTTGGAAATTTTGAATTTTCGAGGTATTTTGGAAAATTTCAAAATCCGGGGGTATTTCGATAATTTTTCATAAACCGGGATAAATTCGTAAAAACTAATAAATCAGGGATATTTTAAAAGTTGCAAAACTTTGAGGGTTCTTTTTGAGAATTGTACTTTCCAAAACAGTGATGTTACAAAAATTTTGGAAATCAGGGTTATTTTGGTAATTTTGTAAGTTAGGGGCAATTTTGTAATTTTCCAAAATCAAGGTATTTTGATATTTTGCAAATTAGGGTTTTTGACCATTTATAAAATAATGAAGTTTTGATTAAAACTATGGGTATTTTGGAAATCTCATAAATCAAGGGCATTTTTGTAATTTACCACTAGGGGTATTTTTGTAATTTCATAAATCGGGAATTTTTCGGAAGACTTTGTAAGGATGGTTTTCACAAGTTTAAAAGAAAGTTTTAAGAGTTTTTTTTTTTTAAAAAAAAACTAGGGTTTTGTTGTTTTTATAAAAACACGGCTAGTTCCCTTTCGGGTTTTAGTTATTGTGTTTAGCCTTATGACCGAGTCCTCTTGGTCGTGGTGAACCAAAGCTACGCACTGTGCGAGATTCGAGTGGAGAGGAGGTGAGTCACGCGGACTGCTTAAATACCAAGCTCCCACCGAAACCATTCCTAGACATGCGCACAGAGGTTGCCACACCCACTGAGCCTTCTGGGTTAGGGTGAACCAAAGCTACGCACCAGGTAGGATTCCTGCGAAGAGGAGGTGAGTCACTAGGAATGCTTAAATACCAGGCTCTTCCGGATCCAATCCTAGACATGCGCACAGGGGCTACCACACCCTAACTCGGTTGACTTAGCCATAGGTTTGTTTAATGGAATTAAGTCTTATGCGTTTGTGTTTGAGTAGACTAGTCCTAGGGTTCAAGTTCCTATCATGCTATTCTACGTTCCATTCCTTTTCTACCCTTCCATAATTCAAATAATCACACAGATGGTTAGGGGTACTTACCTGGTGGACTGCGGGTCGGAGACTTAGGTGCCATGCCAGAAAACCTGCCTATTTTCAAAAATACTTTCATAAAACTCATTTGGCTCGATTGGAAAACGTTTTGGGCTTTAGCCCACGGGCTGAGAGTTTAAAACTGGGCTCTGATACCAAACTGAAACACCCCAAACCCGGCCCACGAGCTTTGACCAGATTTGGTATGTTCCTTGATTAAACCGATTCAACATTCTTTTGATCCTTAGGAAAAACTTGTGCGATTCTCAAGAAAATGTTGTTTGGGTTGGGCTTGTTTTGAAAACCAATTTATCTTCTGTTGAAATCCATTTATTTAAGGTGACAAAATATTTAAAGTTTATTTTAACGTAAATTTACTAAATTTTTAATAAGTAAAAATGTCGTAACAAAGCAAATAGAACAGAAAATAACATAGTTCAGTGGAGGCCTTATTACATCAATTAAAAACCCAAAATAAAATAATGAAATACTTAAATGAAATAAATTGTCCAAATCAGGTAAAACTTCAAGCGGAGCATGGCCACCACAAGTTCTGCCTTCCCGGTCCATCACTGCTCATCACTTGAAACATGTTCCCACAACGGGGTGAGTCAACAGACTCAATGTGTAACCAACACAAAAATTTAATAGATCAGGCATATCATATCATATCACATGCATATTCATATACAGATAAACTAATGATGCAACCCGAACCCAAACCTAGTTGCCATCCGCTACACATCCCCCAACTTACTCACCTCGCACACCGTGGGGACTACTAAGTCAACCCTCCATCCGCTACACACCATCGAAGCGCATCATTGCGATCGACGCCCTCATCGCCCATATAAATTTCGTGGCATAGCCACCAGATTAAATAATTGTGTCATGAGACACCATATTCAGATAATGTAACCGAAGTTACCACATTCAGATAATGTGACCAAAGTCACCACATTCAGATAGTGAGACCAAAGTCACCACATTCACTTCCCTTTTTTCATATAACCCGAATGCCCCATATTATTCACATCGTGCATATCATACT
Organism: Gossypium bickii; assembly: GCA_025503065.1. NCBI lineage: Eukaryota > Viridiplantae > Streptophyta > Magnoliopsida > Malvales > Malvaceae > Gossypium > Gossypium bickii. Next base: position 23,658,806 of record CP106715.1, read on the forward strand.
TAAATTCACATTCATGTCACTTTTCACATGTTAAATATAACATATTTTGTAATCCTAGTAGGAGTAGGAAACGTACCTGAGTACTTTGTACCATAACACGGTACCTTAGCCATATTCTTATATTTTCGATTAAAACATATATTAAGTTAAAGCCATGAATCTATCAAGATTGGTGTAGGGTACACACCTGATTTGCTTAACAACTTCACTGAAAATCCCGAAGTCTGATCTACTGCCTTAGATCTCAAGTTCCTACATTTGATTAATCACTTACTAATTTAATAAAAAGCCATTCGGCCATAAATCCAAATCCTAGTAGGATTAGTACACTAAGACTTACCTTGTTGCTGATTTGAATTAAGAATCAAGTGCCGGAAACTTCGTATTCCTCCCCTTTGAAATCGGCTAAACACTAAATTACTCCACGGGTTAGTTTTCGGCTTTTGAGAAGATAGTAAATAGATCTATATATATCAAAATAGGCCTTGGCCGAATTTACTTTGGTACTTACCTTCTAAATCTTGAATCCCGAAAAGTATCCTTGCCTCCCTAGGGATGTCGAAATTCCTATAATCATGTGTTAGATTTAATCTAACATTAAAACTTAAAACATGGCCTTTGGCCGAATCTTATAGTTTCTTACCTTAGATCTTTATGAATCCCGAAATATTTCTCCTTTTAGTCGACAGTTGCTGAACCCCGAAACACTCCTTATAATTTCGGCCACCAAAATAATAATAATAATATTAGATCCTATGTTTCGGGTTAAAGAAGAGAATAAATCGATAACCACAAGATTCTTACCTTTAGTATTGAATTCGACAGATCTCTCCTGACACCACTTCAGAGATTCGGTTTAGAAACTTGATGAATAATCTACCATGAGCCCTCTAGGTATTCGGTTTCAAAGATGAAGGAAGAGAGAAATATTAGGCTTTAGAAAGGATCTAGACGATGGAATTTGAAAGGAGTTTCGGCTAGAACATAAGGTGTATTTTTGGCTTGGAGAAAGAAAAGAGAAGAGAGGATTTTTGCTAGGAGAATTTCTAGAGAGAATGAATGAATGAATGGCCTAATTCTCCTCCTTGTGCCAAAAATTACTAGGCCAAGAGTCCTTTTCTTGGCCACCACTCTTCCTTATTTGATAACTTTATCTCCTTAATTTAAAATAATTAAAGAATAATCCTTATTATCTCTTGAAAATAATCCAAATTAAATCATTTATTTATCCCCTAATTAGCCGAATTTTAAAGAGAATAAAACTCCTCTTTTGCAAGCCTTGTGCCGTCCACCTCTGTGCTTCTAGAAGCAAAAATAAAACTTCTTTTATTTGCTTCCCAGTGTGACTCAACTCAGCCCAACTCCCTTGCATGTGGCGCCATTTCCAAAGGCCCTAAGTGGCATCTCCAGGCCACTTTTCCAAGCTTGTTTGAGTGTCAAATTTCACATACTTTTTCTTTTAAGGCCACCTTGCCTCAATTTCCTCCTTTAAACTTTAAAACTCGACATTTCTAAGTCATTTCTAAGTTTCCAAAAATTTTCGTTTGCCTCTTTAAACTTGACATTTCCTTACATTTCCAAGTTTCCAGAAATGTTCACTTTCCTCTTTTGAATCATTTCCAAATCATTTCCTTACATTTCCTTAGTATCCAAAAATGTTCACTTTCCTCTTTTAACCCTAACATTTCCATACATTTCCAAGTTTCCAAAAATGTTCACTTTCCTCTTTTCCTCTTTTAACCCTAACATTTCCATACATTTCCAGGTTCCCAAAAATGTTCAAAATATATTCATAACACATAAGATATGTCATTTCGTACAATTAAACCGAAAATTCATAGACCTTTTTCAGGATGTTACACCGAATTTGTTTTAGATTTTACCTTTAAATTGGAAATCATTTGTGTTTAGATGCCAAAACATTTAACGTTTATTTTTAAAAACAATTTAGTTAACCTTTAATTTAACAATACTAATATCGTGATAGAACAAATAAAAGTAAGCATAAAACAGTTATTAGCTATGGCCTTATTACATCAAAACAAAATCAGAATGAATTCAAAATACTTAAAAATAAAAAGTCCCAAAATTAAAATAAAGTCTGAGTTGAACATGGCCACCACTAAGCTCCTGCCGACCCGGTCCCTTACTGAGCGTCACCTGAAAACATATCCCACAACGGGGTGAGTCAAACAGACTCAGTGTATAACAACCACACTAAGTCCTAATGATTCAGGCATATTAGATCATACATATACATATCACAATTTACAAATTAATGATGCATTCCCGAACCCAAACCTAGATACTATCCGCTACACTTCAATCGTACCAACCATCACACCGTGGGGACTACTAAGTTAGCCCTCCATCCGCTACACATCATCGAAGGCAGTCGCTGCAGACGACCTGCTCATCGCCCTTATATATATTGTGGCATTGCCACCAGATAAAATTTGGTGACATGAGTCACCACATTCAGATTATGTGACCGAAGTCACCACATTCAGATATTTGTGGTATAAACCACCAGATCACTTCCCCTTTCCAAATCACCCTTATGCCCCATGTCATGTAAACCACGCAAGTATCATGCCATATTCTTTATTCACATTCTTATAGTTTCACATATGTGCCATAACAGATATTTATCATATTATACTCATAGTAGGAGTAGGTTTATGTACCTGAGTACTTTGTACCATTGCATGGTACCTTAGCCATATCTTTCACATTCTTAATAACACATGCATTAAAACAATACCATAAATCTATTAAGACTTAGGGTAGGGCTACACACCTGGTATACTTATCGAGTTCACTGAAATCTCGAAGAATCCCGATCTAACGCTCTAGATTTAGTTCCTACATTCGGCCAATACTTAGTATTTTAGCAAAAGCCTATTCTGCTATTCAATCAGATCCGGAAGGATTATCACAATCAAAATCTTACCTTGCTGCCGATTTGATTCCTAAACAAATCCCGAAACTTTGTGATACTTCTTCCTTGAAATCGGCCCACACTAAATCACTTAACAGGTTAGCTTCCGGTTTTTGAATAATTAAGAAATAGATTTGAACCACCAAATATGGCCTTGGCCAATTAGTATATTCACTTACCTTTGCGAATCTAAAATCCCGAAAACCTTGTATACCATTGTCGACTGCCCCTAATTAACCATAGTCAGATTCGGCTAACATAATAACCAATATGGCCGAATATTACACCTCCTTACCTTGCGATTCCAAATCCCGAAAATCGTCACTTGGCTATGAGGATGCCGAAATCCTATATGGTACACACTAGGGTCAATGTTTTGTACAAAATCTATAAAATGGCCCTTGGCCGAATACCACATGTGGCTTACCTTTGAGTCTTAAAATCCCAAAGATCTTCTATTGTAGTCGACTTAGCAGAAAACCCGAAATCCTCCTTCAAAGGTTTGACTAAAGATCATTAAGGGGTTAGAATCTTGATTTTGGCTAAAAGAAAAGAAATAGAATGATGACAATAGAATCCTTACCCCCAATATTGGAATCAACAAACCCCTTTTCTTGAACCCACAGAGCTATTCGGCTTTGGCCTAGATGATGGTCACTTGATTTCGGCTTTTTGGAGTCTTGCGAAAAGAAGAAGAAAGAATAGAGTGTTGAGGGATTCGGCCAAAGTGAGAGGAGAGAATGGGAGAATGGTATTCGGCTATGTCAATGGGTAGAAAAAGGAATAAGAGAGAAAGAACACAAGTTACTCTTTCTTTGGAATTTTCGGCACAAGTGCAACAAAGATGAGAAGAGGAGAATTTTCGGCACTCCACTAGAAAAAGAAAAGAAGAACCTCTAAACCTCTCTTTAGAAATTCGACTATGACCAAAATTGATCACCAAAGAGTCCCTTGGCCTGTCACACACATCCCCTTATCAGTTTCCACCTTTTTTTCCTATTTCCTCTCTTTATCACTTCATAATAATAATAAAAATAAATCAACAACTATCCTTTATCCCCTAGCCGAATTTTAAAAGAAACCAACCACATCTAAAGCTCATCTCCTCAGTGTCTTATTGCCGTCCAACTCTCCCCCTAGCTTGACGCAAAAACACTCCAAAAGTGCTCCCCTTGCTGCTCGAACCTTGGCCCTGCACACATGCTTTTGGCGTCACCTACCAAGGCCCTTAAGTGGCGCCTCCAAGCCACTTTACCAAGCCCAATTTTATGTCCTATTTCCTCTACAACTTCTCTTAAGGCCTATCCGACTTAGCTTCCCTTTTTAAACTTGAAATCTAATAATTTCTAAAGCAGTCTCCTATTTTCTAAAGTTCACAAAATTCATACAACACATTCATAACACACAAAGGCATGCTTTCACATATATTTAAGCACAAATGCATAAGCCCAAATCCAGGATATTACACTTAATGCTTCCTTTCTTCAGGTAGCTTCATTCCATCCACTGCATCTTTAGGGGTATAGGAATTTTCACTTGAATCTTCTCCACTACTGCGTAGGGAGTTATGATCTGTAATCTTCAGCCTGTTACCTTACTGCTTAGGGGATTAAGGCTCCTCGTCTTCGATCTGCTCCACTACTGCCTAGGGAGATAAGATCTGTAATTTTCAGCCTGTTACCCTACTGCTTAGGGGATTAAGGCTCATCGTCTTCGATCTACTCCACTCCTGCTCAGTGGAGGTAAGATCTGTAATTTTTAGCCTGTTACCCTACTGCTTAGGGGATTAAGGCTCATCATCTTTGATCTGCTCCACTCCTGCTCAGTGGAGATAAGATCTGCAATTTTCAGCCTGTTACCTTACTGCTTAGGGGATTAAGGCTCATCGTCCTCGATCTGCTCCACTCCTGCTCAGTGGAGATAAGATCTGGAATTTTTAGCCTGTTACCCTACTGCTTAGGGGATTAAGGCTCATCGTCTTCGATCTGCTCCACTCCCGCTCAGTGGAGATAAGATCTGCTATCTTCAGCCTGTTACCCTACTGCTTAGGGAATTAAGGCTCATCATCTTCGATCTGCTCCATTCCTGCTCAGTGGAGATAAGATCTGTAATTTTCAGCCTGTTACCCTACTGCTTAGGGGATTAAGGCTAGTGGCTTAAATATGCTCCATTACCGATACATAGAGATAAGATTCGCCATTTTCAATCTGCCCCACTCCTGCTCAGTGGGGATAAGATCTACACTCTTCAGTCTACTCCATTGCCGATACATGGAGATAAGACTCATAATTTTTGATCTGCTCCACTCCTGCTCAGTGGAGATAAGATCTGCTATTTTCAGCCTGTTACCCAACTGCTTCAGGGATTAAGGCTAGTGGCTTAAATCTGCTCCATTGCCGATACATGGAGATAAGATTTGCCATCTTCGATCTGCCTCACTCCTGCTCAGTGGGGATAAGATCTGCACTCTTCAGTCTACTCCATTGCTGATACATGGAGATAAGACTCGTAATTTCTGATAGGCTCCACTTCTGTTTAGTGGAGATAAGATCTGCTATTTTTAGCCTGTTACCCTACTCCTTAAGGGATTAAGGCTTACTATCTTCGATCTGCTCTACTCCTGCTCAGTAGAGATAAGATCTGCTATCATTAGCCTGCTCCGCTCCTGCTCAGGGAGATAAGGCTAGTGGCTTAAATCTGCCCCATTGCCGATACATGGAGATAAGATTCACCATTTTCGATCTGCCCCACTCCTGCTCAGTGGGGATAAGCTCTGCACTCTTCAGTCTGCTCCATTGTCGATACACGGAGATAAGACTCGTAATTTCTGATCTGCTCCACTCCTGCTCAGTGGAGATAAGAATCTGCACTCTTCATTCTGCTCCATTGCTGATACATGGAGATAAGACTCGTAATTTTTGATCTGCTCCACTCTTGCTCAGTGGAGATAAGATCTACTATTTTTAGCCTGTTACCCTACTACTTAGAGGATTAAGGCTTACTGTCTTCGATATGCTCTACTCCTGCTCAGTAGAGATAAGATCTGCTATCTTTAGCCTACTCCGCTCCTGCTCAGGGAGATAAGGCTAGTGGCTTAAATCTACTCCATTGCCAATACATTGAGATCAGATTCGCCATTTTTGATCTGCCCTACTCCTGCTCAGTGGGGATAAGATCTGCACCATTCAGTCTGCTCCATTGCCGATACACGGAGATAAGACTCATAATTTTTGATCTGCTTCACTCCTGCTCAGTGGAGATAAGATCTGCACTCTTCGGTCTACTCCATTGCCGATATATGGAGATAAGACTAGCTGTCTTTAATCAGCTCCACTCCTGCTCAGTGGAGATAAGATCTGCTGTCTTTGCCCTCGGGGGAATGTAACAGTCCGAATATGACCCTAATCGAAATGGTGGTTTCGGGACCACGAAATCGAGTTAGAAAAATATTTTAATACTTTATTTGATATCTATGTTAGGTGTTTGAGCATGTGTTAAAGTATCGCAGAATTATTTGTATGTTTGAGTGGCTAATTTAAGTGAAGGATTAAATTGAGTAAGTATGAAAATAGCTATTGTGGAATTTAGGGCCAAATTGAATGGTTTTCTTCTTACATGAGATTTAAGTTGCAATTTAGCCTTTAATTCCATGTTAGTGGACGACATTGACCATGGGTTATGATTACATTATATTTTATATATTATTATTATGAGATAGTGGGATGATACCTAATAAACTATTATTATTTGATAAAAAAATAATAAAGAAAGAAAACATATTTCTTCTTCCCACTTGCTTCATCATCTTTACGAAAACAAAGAGAAAAGAGGAGAAAATTAAGCTTTCATAGTTTCGGTCATTGCATGTCTCTTTGAGGTGAGTAATTAAGCTTAGTTTTTGTAAATTCTTGCATTTTTGAGTTCATTTCCTTGAGTATTATTGAACCCATGTTAAAATTTTTGAGTTTGAGGCATGCTATAGATTCGGCCATTGATGAATAATTTTGATTTGTTATGCTTGATGGATGAATATTAAATATATGTTTGAAATCAAAATGTTTTGAGTAGGAAATTTAAATGAAATGGAGAATAGTGGTTTAAATTGTGCAAATAATTAGTTAAGGGTTTAAAATGCAATATAAATGAGTTATAGGGACTTGTATGGGGATGAAGAGTATTCGGCCCTTAAGGGGCTAATTCAAATTTTTCATATTTTGTATTTTGTGCAAATAGGACTAAGTTGAAAACGTGTGAAATGTTGAGGGCAAATTGGTAATTTTTCCATTTATGTGTTTAAGGATTAAATTAAATGGAAATACATTTGAATAAGTTTAATTTGGTATTTTGTAGATCAAGATCATAAGGAAACAAGATTGGATCGGGGAAAAATGAAACTGAACGAATTGCCGAGAAGCTCACATTCATCAATTTCCGAAGTAAGTTTATAAGCAATTGGTTTTAAATGAATAAGTATTAAATTGAAATGTAGATTTTCAAATGAAATTTTGTCTAAAGTCTTGATTGCCGAATGGATATGGTGGTTTTTAAATGTGATTGCCGAATGTGATAGTATTATGGACATGTAATTATTTATACAAATTTCTTAGTTGGTTGAATTATATATAAAGGTATATAAATGTTACCAATGTGATAGAGTATGGATTAAATATTTGTATTGGCCGAATGTATATTTGGCCTAGGTATGAAATTTTGATATGTTTGGACTGGATAAATAATTATGGGTTGAGTAGTAGTTAATTGTGGAACATGAAATGAGTGATGGTGGTGATTGAATAAATAACTATGTGTTTAATTGAGTAAGGCCGAATGTGATGTTAAATTATAGGAAGAAAGATTCGGGTTGAATGTGTGTATTTATGTATGTTCATATTTATAATATGTGAATTTATATGTTATGTTTAAATGGAGGTTTGTTAATGAGCACTGTGTGTGCGGAAATGCTAAGTAACGACTCTATGTGATTGATACATTACAGGAAGTTAGCACTGTGTGTGCGGAAATGTTAAGTAACGGCTCTATGTGAGCGATACGTTACGGGAAGTTAGCACTATGTGTGCAGAAATGTTAAGTAACGGCTCTATGTGAGCGATACGTTACGGGCTTTATATTACGTGTGCCTATTTTTTGGATTTTCCTAAAAGACGAAAACACTTAGTGGAGGTAAACGAGAGTGTCAGGTATGTATGTGTTATACGATAATTCATTCTTGGTGTAAATTGAGTAAGCTATTTTGGTATGGAAATTTTAACATGTGAATACTCGGTTTTATTTGGTGACCAAATAGGTATGATATTGATTAATGATAGCATATTATGTTGATGGATGTTGCAATCTAATTCATGGTTAAGTTAAGGTAATTAGAAACTATTAAATTGCTTGTATATATATACTACTCTTTGCTTATAACTTACTAAGCTATGATAGCTTATTGTTTGTGTATTTGTTTGCTCATGGTATATATCTTTGGAGTGGTAGCTCGCATTCGAGAAATCCTTGTCGAAGTCAAGTGCACTATCAAATACTTTTGGTATCAATTTTAGCGTTAAACCTTAGAAATTATGGCATGTATAAGCTTGAATATTTTTGGTCTCTTTTGGTTGAAATATATATGAAAGCCATGCGAAAATGGATAAATTTTGGTTGTTTTGAACTTATATGATTTCGGTCATGGTTAAAGTTTATTATAGATGTATATGTCATGATGAGAGGTATTCAATGGTTGTTTATATGATATGATCTAAGAGTCTATATGGTTTTGAATAGTGATTGATAAATTTGGCATATGGTTATAAGGGTAGCTAAGTGACTATGAATCATTGGTAAGAGTTGTATATTGTATATGTGTATGCTATTAATGGTACATGTTCGGCCTTGAATGCATTAAAGGTTAAATAATAAAGAAAAGAATGGTTAAAGTGAATGCATGAAATTGTTGAATGATTAGGTGTACAAGGCAATGGCGAATATGGCAAGATCATGATGCTAATAAATTTGTTGCTTTGGTTATTATAATTATAGGTATGTGAAATGAGGTATGTCGTAAACAAAAGTGAAGCATATATGCATTAATGATTTATGTTTAAATGTATTGATGATATTGCAAATGGAATAAATGGATAAGCATTATATGCATGTTCGGTATTTGTATATGAATGGTTCAGTAAATAATACTTTACTATATGATTGTAATTAGTCCTTATTTGATGAAATGATATTATTTGTATTGCATTAATAAATGATTTGATAATAGATGATATATATATATATATATATGTACATTAATAATTGATCTTATAAAGTGTATTATCTTGTATGAGGTTTAGTAATGCCCGTAACCTTAATCCGACAACGGAGATGGGTTAGGGGTGTTACATTTGAGTGGTATCAGAGCTACAGTTTAGTCGATTCTCAGACTAACGTAGCGCGTGTGTGAGTCTAGCGATACATGCCATAATTTATAATGTGATAGTGTGATGACTTCTGACAGTGAAATGTGTTTATTTCTTCCATATAGTAATAGATCTCGATCTCGAACGAGTCGTAGCTGATGACGTTGAGAGTGTGGCGCCCGTTTTCGCGCAAGGGATCGTGCCAGAGGAATCTCAACCGGCTACGAGTAATCCGGATGAGTGGGCTGGACAAGCCTTCTACAATATGATGAATGATTGGTTCAGTCAGTACATACGAACCAATCCGGCTGTTCAACCACCCCTGAATTTGAATATTCCCCCTATAGCACCGATAGTACCTCCAATTGCCAATCTTGAAAGAGTAATTAAACCTCCTGTTGATCGTACCAGAAAGTATGGAGCTCAAGAATTCAGAGTCGAGGATGATGATGATACAGAGCGAGCCAAATTTTGGCTCGATAATACTGTTCGAGTTTTCGACGAGTTGTCCTGTACACTCGATGAGTGTCTGAAGTGTGCCATATCATTATTACGGGATTCTGCTTATTATTGGTGAAATACACTTGTGTCAGTTGTTCCAAAAGAGCGGGTTACTTGGGACTTCTTCCGGATGGAATTTTGTAAGAAGTATATGAGCCAGCGCTTCATAGACTCTAAGCGCAAAAAATTTCTTGTGCTTAAACAGGGTTGTATGACCATATCCGAATACGAGCGTAAGTTTGTGCGACTTAGTCGCTACGTTCGTGAATGTATTTCGTCGGAGGCTGCTATATGCCGGAGGTTTGAAGATGGTTTAAATGAAGACATAAAGCTTCTGGTTGGCATTCTTAAGATTAACGAGTTCGTTGTACTAGTTGAAAGAGCTTGTAAAGCTGAGGAACTGGGGAAAGAAAAATGGAAAGCTGAGCTTGAATCTAAAGATTTCCGAAGAGATCTGCAGGTAAATTTTCGCAGATGGTAACAAAGAAGTTCAAGAATGATGGTAGCCGATCCAAACCTAACACCGAGATTTCTATACGAGAATGACCACCAGTGAGTTCTCAGGCTACATCAGTTGCTAGTGTTGGCAATGAGAGATCGAGTAAGCCTGAGTGTCAGCAGTGTGGCAGACGGTATTTCATAGAGTGTTGGGGTAAATCCATTTCTCGTACTTGTTACAAGTGTGGCTCGCAGGACCACTTCATTCGAGATTGCCCGGAGACCACTGAAAAGGGTACTTTTCAGAGTGTGAGACCGAGCAGCACTACAGCTAGAGGTAGATCATCTCATTTTGGGGGAGGTAGGAGTGGTGCAAAGAGGAGGGCCACAGATGCGATTATTCGATCAGATGCCCATGTACCGACTATAGCTTACGCCATCCGTGCTAGAGATGAAGCCTCATCTCCAGACGTCATTATCGGTATTTTCACTCTCTTTGATACTAGTGTAACTGCCTTGATTGATCCCGGCTCAACTCATTCGTATGTGTGTGAAACGTTAGTATCCAATAAGACTCTACCTGTTGGGTCTACTGAGTTTGTGATTCGAGTTTCAAACCCCTTGGGTAGATGTGTATTAGTTGATAAAGTGTGTAAGAACTGTCATTTGATGATTCGAGACATGTGTTTTCCGGCTCATCTGATGCTATTACCTTTTGATGAGTTCGACATCATTCTCAGTATGGATTGGTTGACAGTTCACGATGCGGTAGTTAATTGCAGACGAAAGACTATTGATTTAAGTTGCCAGAATAATGAGATGATCCGTATTGAGTCGGCAGATTTGAATGGATTACCTGCTGTGATATCTTCGATGTTGGCTCGGCAGTATCTGGGAAAGGGTTACGGAGCCTATCTTGCGTATGTGATTAATAGCGGGGTAACTAAAAAGAAGATTGAATCGGTACCGGTTGTTAGTGAATATCCGGATGTGTTTCCAGAGGAATTACCGGGATTGCCACCAGTTCGTGAGGTGGAATTTGGTATTGAGCTAATGCAGGGACCATTACGATTTCGATAGCTCCATATTGAATGGCACCGACTAAGTTAAAAGAATTGAAAGCTCAGTTGCAAGAACTGATAGATAGAGGTTTTGCCAGACCGAGTTTCTCTCCTTGGGGTTCGCCCGTTCTATTTGTGAAGAAGAAAGACGGAACTTTGAAAATGTGCATTGACTATCGACAGCTCAATAAGGTGACCGTAAAGAATAAATACCCGCTGCCACGTATTGATGATTTGTTCGATCAACTTAAAAGAACCTCAGTGTTCTCGAAAATTGATCTGAGGTCAGGATATTATGAGTTTTTGGTGATACCGTTTGGGCTCAGTAATGGTCCTGCTGTTTTCATGGATTTAATGAATCGGGTATTCAGACCATATTTAGATCAGTTTGTAGTTGTATTCATAGATGATATACTGATTTATTCGCGAAACGAAACCGAGCATGCTGAGCATTTGAGGCTAGTGTTACAGATTTTGCGTGATAAGCAATTGTATGTAAAATTCAGTAAATGTGAGTTTTGGTTAAAAGAAGTCAGCTTTTTAGGGCATGTCATTTCAGCATCGGGTATTCGGGTAGACCCGAGTAAAATCTCTGCTATATTGGATTGGAAACCTCCATTGAATGTTTCGGAGGTACATAGCTTTTTGGGGCTTGCAGGATATTACAGACGTTTTGTGAAAGGATTCTCAATGATAGCAACCCCGATGACAAAACTACTACAGAAGGATGTGAAATTCGAGTAGTCAGAAAGGTGTCATAAGAGTTTCGATCGACTAAAGACCTTGTTAACGGAAGCTCCGGTACTCGTTCAACCAGAGTCAGGTAAAGAGTTTGTTATTTTTAGTGATGCATCTTTAAATGGACTCGGTTGTGTATTGATGCAGGAGGGTAAAGTTGTAGCTTATGCCTCGAGACAGTTGAAACCGCACGAGAGGAATTATCCGACGCACGATCTCGAGTTGGCCGCTATAGTCTTTGCTTTGAAGATTTGGTGACACTATCTTTTCAGTGAGAAATGCCACGTCTATTAGGATCATAAGAGTCTAACGTATTTAATGACTCAAAAAGATCTGAATTTGAGACAACGACGATGGTTAGAGCTGTTGAAAGACTATGAGCTAGTGATTGATTATCACCCGGGAAAGGCTAACGTGGTTGCAGATGCATTTAGCAGGAAGTCGTTGTTTGCTCTACGCGCAATGAATGCGGATATAGTTTTAACTGAGGATGGTGCGATCGTTGCTGAGTTGAAAGTGAGACCATTGTTCAAACAGCGGATTCGAGAAGCTCAAGAGGTTGATGATGATCTGAAAGCAGAGAAAAGTCATTGTGGATCGTGTGTAAATTCAAATTGTCAGATTGATGCTGAAGGATGTTTACGGTTTAAGAATCAGATCTGTGTACCGAAGAACCCTGAATTGATTCGAATGATTTGTGATGAAGCTCATAGTAGTAGATTGTCGATTCATCCGGGTAGCACGAAAATGTATAACGATCTGAAACAGCATTATTGGTGGCACAGCATGAAACAAGACATCTCAGACTATGTGTCAAAGTGTTTAGTGTGCCAACTAGTGAAAGCTGAGCATCAAGTGCCATCGGGACTTCTTCATCCGATTATGATACCTGTGTGGAAGTGGGATCGAGTCACTATGGACTTCGTATCAGGTTTCCTTTGACACCAAGTAAGAAAGATTCAACCTGGGTTATTGTTGATAGATTGAAGAAATCGGCTCATTTTATTCAGGTATGTACGGATTTTCCACTTGATAAGTTGGCTGAGTTGTACTTATCTCAGATCGTACGGTTACACGGAGTACCTATTCCTATTGTTTCGAATAGGGATCCGAGGTTCACATCGCGGTTTTGAAAGAAACTGCAAGATGCTTTAGGTACCAAGTTACACTTTAGTACAGCTTTTCACCCTCAGTCGGATGGCCAATCTGAGCGTGTTATTCAAATACTCGAGGATATGTTGAGATGTTGCGTTCTTGAGTTTGAGGGTATATGGGAACAATACTTGCTTTTGATTGAATTTGCATATAATAACAGCTTCCAATCAAGTATCAAAATGACACCATATGAAGCTTTGTATGGTCAAAAATGTCGTATACCACTATATTGGACCGAGCTAAGTGAAGGCAAAATACACGGGTTGACTTGATCAGAGAGATAGAGCAAAAATTTAAAGTAACTCGAGAAAGTTTGAAAGCCACATCAGATCATCAAAAGTCATACGCGGATTTGGTCGTAAAAGATACTTAGATATAGAGTGTTTCAAGTAGAGTTTCAAGTAGGTGATCGAGTGTTTTTGAAAGTATCACCGTGGAAAAAGATACTTAGATTTGGTCGTAAAAGAAAGTTGAGTCCGAGATTTATTGGGCCATATGAGGTTATCGAGCGTATCGGGCCGGTTGCGTACAGATTGATGTTGCCATCTAAGTTAGACAAGATTCATAATGTTTTCCACGTGTCGATGCTTCGTCGATATAGATCCGATCCTTCTCATGTGATCAGTCCATCAGAGATTGAAATTCAGCCCGATTTGACTTATGAGGAAGAACCGATTCGCATTTTAGCTCGTGAAGTGAAAGAATTGCGAAATAAGAAAATATCGTTGGTTAAAGTAATGTGGCATAAGCACGGGGTCGAGGAAGCAACTTGGGAAATCGAAGAATCAATGAAGGAACATTACCCACATTTATTCACTGGTAAGATTTTCGGGGACGAAAATCTCTTAAGGGGGGAGAGTTGTAACAGTCTGAATATGACCCTAATCAGAATGGTGGTTTCGGGACCACGAAATCGAGTTAGAAAAATATTTTAATACTTCATTTGATATCTATGTTAGGTGTTTGAGCATGTGTTAAAGTATCGTAGAATTATTTGTATGTTTGAGTGTCTAATTTAAGTGAAGGATTAAATTGAGTAAGTATGAAAATAGCTATTGGGGAGATTTAAGTTGCAATTTAGCCTTTAATTCCATGTTAGTGGACGACATTGACCATGGGTTATGATTACATTATATTTTATATATTATTATGAGATAGTGGGATGATACCTAATAAACTATTATTATTTGATAAAAAAATAATAAAGAAAGAAAATATATTTCTTCTTCCCACTTGCTTCATCATCTTCACGAAAACAAAGAGAAAAGAGGAGAAAATTAAGCTTCCATAGTTTTAGTCATTGCATGTCTCTTTGAGGTGAGTAATTAAGCTTAGTTTTTTTGTAAATTCTTGCATTTTTGAGTTCATTTCCTTGAGTATTATTGAACCCATGTTAAAAATTTTGAGTTTGAGGCATGCTATAGATTCGGCAATTGATGAATAATTTTGATTTGTTATGCTTGATGGATGAATATTAAATATATGTTTGAAATCAAAATGTTTTGAGTAGGAAATTTAAATGAAATGGAGAATAGTGGTTTAAATTGTGCAAATAATTAGTTAAGGGTTTAAAATGCAATATAAATGAGTTATAGAGACTTGTATGGGGATGAAGAGTATTTGGCCCTTAAGGGGCTAATTCAAATTTTTCATATTTTGTATTTTGTGCAAATAGGACTAAGTTGAAAAAGTGTGAAATGTTGAGGGCAAATTGGTAATTTTTCCATTTATGTGTTTAAAGATTAAATTGAATGGAAATACATTTGAATAAGTTTAGTTTGGTATTTTATAGATCAAGATCATAAGGAAATAGGATTGGATCAGGGAAAAATGAAACTGAACGAATAGCCGGGAAGCTCACATTCATCAATTTTCGAAGTAAGTTTATAAGCAATTGGTTTGAAATGAATAAGTATTAAATTGAAATGTACATTTTCAAATGAAATTTTGTCTAAAGTCTTGACTGCCGAATAGATATGGTGGTTTCTAAATGTGATTGCCGAATGTGATAGTATTATGGACATTTAATTATTTATACAAATTTCTTGGTTGGTTGAATTATATATAAAGGTATATAAATGTTACCAATGTGATAGAGTATGGATTAAATATTTGTATTGGCCGAATGTATATTTGGCCTAGGTATGAAATTTTGATATGTTTGGACTGGATAAATAATTATGGGTTGAGTAGTAGTTAATTGTGGAACATGAAATGAGTGATGGTGGTGATTGAATTAATAACTATGTGTTTAATTGAGTAAGGCCGAATGTGATGTTAAATTATAGGAAGAAAGATTCGGGTTGAATGTGTGTATTTATGTATGTTCATATTTATAATATGTGAATTTATATGTTATGTTTAAGTGGAGGTTTGTTAATGAGCACTGTGTGTGCTGAAATACTAAGTAACGGCTCTATGTGAGCGATACGTTACGGGAAGTTAGCACTGTATGTGCGGAAATGTTAAGTAACAGCTCTATGTGAGCAATATGTTACGGGAAGTTAGCACTGTGTGTGCAGAAATGTTAAGTAACGACTCTATGTGAGCGATACGTTACGGGCTTTGTATTACGTGTGACGGTTTTTCGGTTTTTCGTAAAAGACAAAAACACTTAGTGGAGGTAAACGAGAGTGTCAGGTATGTATGTGTTATACGATAATTTCATTCTTGGTGTAAATTGAGTAAGCTATTTTGGTATGGAAATTTTAACATGTGAATACTCAGTTTTATTTGGTGACCAAATAGGTATGATAGTGATTAATGATAGCATATTATGTGTATGTATGTTGCAATCTAATCCATGTTTAAGTTAAGGTAATTAGAAACTATTAAATTTCTTGTATATATATATATATATATACTACCCTTTGCTTATAACTTACTAAGCTATGATAGCTTACCGTTTGTGTATTTGTTTGCTCATGGTATAGATCTTTGGAGTGGTAGCTCGCATTCGGGAAATCCTTGTCGAAGTCAAGTGCACTATCAACTACTTTTGGTATCAATTTTAGTGTTAAACCTTAGAAATTATGGCATGTATAAGCTTGAATATTTTTGGTCTCTTTTGGTTGAAATATATATGAAAGCCATGCAAAAATGGCTAAATTTTGGTTGTTTTGAACTTATATGATTTCGGTCATGGTTAAAGTTTATTATAGATGTATATGTCATGATGAGTGGTATTCAATGGTTGTTTATATGATATGATCTAAGAGTCTATATGGTTTTGAATAGTGATTGATAAATTTGGCATATAGTTATAATGGTAGCTAAGTGACTATGAATCATTGGTAAAAGTTATATATTGTATATGTGTATGCTATTAATGGTACATGTTCGGCCTTGAATGCATTAAAGGTTAAATAATAACGAAAAGAATGGTTAAAGTGAATGCATGAAATTGTTGAATGATTAGGTGTACAAGGCAATGGCGAATATGGCTAGATCATGATGCTAATAAATTTGTTGCTTTGGTTATTATAATTATAGGTATGTGAAATGAGGTATGTCGTAAACAAAAGTGAAGCATATATGCATTAATGATTTATGTTTAAATGTATTGATGATATTGCAAATGGAATAAATGGATAAGCATTATATGCATGTTCGGTATTTGTATATGAATGGTTCAGTAAATAATACTTTACTATATGATTGTAATTAGTCCTTATTTGATGAAATGATATTATTTGTATTGCATTAATAAATGATTTGATAATAGATGATATATATATATGTACATTAATAATTGATCTTATAAAGTGTATTATCTTGTATGAGGTTTAGTAATGCCCGTAACCCTAATCCGGCAACCAAGATGGGTTAGGGGTGTTACAGGGAACCTACCTGTAGAATTGATTTCATGGAGTCTATGCTTATGCCAAATCATTAGGATGTCATGATTGAAAAATGCGCCTAACCAATGTATTATGAATGAATGGAAAATGAGAATTATTCAATTTTTTAACTTTTGGGCTATCATTACTCGCCATTTGTTAAGGTGATATCCTTGACATATG
This sequence comes from Gossypium bickii, assembly GCA_025503065.1. Classification (NCBI taxonomy): domain Eukaryota; kingdom Viridiplantae; phylum Streptophyta; class Magnoliopsida; order Malvales; family Malvaceae; genus Gossypium; species Gossypium bickii. The sequence goes on from CP106715.1 coordinate 23,676,072, forward strand.
TCTTCTTGTTCAGTTGAACTTCTAATAGAGAATTCAAAGATGTCGTTACTGCTTAGCCCCTTCTCTTAAGTGCTCCGAGCCCTTTAAGCCTGGTGAGTTCTAAATAATTGTCCTGTTTCGAATTCTTGTATTATTTAGAGACTCTCAGAGTAATATGCAAAACTTCTTTTGTGAAAGCATTATTAGTCCACTAATCGTTATTTCAATGCAAAATGCTTTAAAAGAGATCATAACAATGGACAAGAAAGAAATTGATTAAGAGCATAGCTCGAAACAAATAAATTAAGCAAAGATAGCAAATGCAATCAAGAAGAAAATTTATTGGTAGTGTATTTTGGGACGGGCAAATTCAGAATGGGTAAGATGGAAACTAGGTGCCCCAAATATCGCAGCCTGAACTTTTCTGTGCAAACTTCTTAAGGACCATTTTAAGCTCAACATGTGTTTAGGGGATCCAGAGTACTTTGTCGATGCCCCAAGACGTAACATGCTTCCTCATTGCTAATTCAAGCGGAGCAAAACTACTGTATGCCCCATCACGATTTGATCAGAATTGGGTTCTCAAAACTACCGTTTACAGTGCCACTGAAAATGGGTCGTTACAAACGTAACAGCCCAAATTTCAGTGAAATCGGAATAGTGGTTTCAGGACCACAAGTCCGAGCCAAAAATAAAATTTATATTTATTTTATTATATGGTCCGTATTATGATTGATATGACGTGTGAAAATTTTGGTACAAAAAAATTACTGATTGAGTGTTTAATTACGAGAAGGACTAAATCACATAAAATGCGAAAGATGAATTCTAGTAGCTATAAGGATTAAATAGCTATGAAATTCAAAACTTAAGGTCCTTATATGGTAATTAGACCATTAAGTGGATTTTTCTTGGTGACTCATCCATGGAAATATAGAAAAAAGGGTAAGGACTAAATTGAAAAGTGAAAATTTTAATTAATTAAAAGATGATAAAATAAATATCATCTTATTTTCTCATCTTCTTCCCCAAAATAAAACATGGAAACCCTAAGAGAGAGAGAGAAGAAACTTTCATGACCAAATTGGGTAAGTTTCCTTATCCCGTTTTTAGTAATTTTGATATTTTTGGAATCGTGATAGTCTAAACTATCTATTTGGGGGATTAAATTGAGAAGTTATCAAGATATGAAAAATGGGACATGGATGTATATGCTGGAAATTAGAAATTTATGGTAGAAAATGAAAGATTATTGATAGATAAACAACTTTTATAAAGTGATTTTTGATGAAAACATGATTTAGGGACTAAAATGTAAACATGTGAAATTGAAGGAAAATTCTGAAATTTTATGAATACATGTGCTGTAAATTTTGTAATGGGGCTTTGGTTAGGCTTGGAATAGGGAGTAATTTGCACAAGTTTCATTTTCCGAGCCTAGGGACAAAAATGGAATTTATGGAAAAGTTAGGGGCAAAATGGTAATTTTTCCTAGGATGAAAATTGAGTCTTGAATGTGAAACATGGTAAATTAATTTTAAATTTACTCGTATAGATCCGAATAGACCAAATTCGGAGTGAACAAGGAAAGAGGAAAATGTCGGATTTGTAAATTTTACGTACACGAACATTGTTGAGGTAAGTTCATGTAACTAAATTGTATATATTTTTTTATGCTAGAATTAAATGTTGTGCTTGTGAATTGTATAAATGCCTTAATTATGTGAAATGATCACATATTCGTCAAAGCCCAATAAATGAAATGTGCCCAATCAGCATCAGTGCTTGATAAATGATAAATGATAAAAATGTAAATTTTATAATTGAGTTGAATGTGAACACTTGAATTGTATGAATGCATAAATTTATGAGATTGAACATATACCCGGCAATTTCCCGATAAATGTTAAATCCCGTTTGGATAAATGGAAGTCGATGGATAAATGTGATTTCCCTGATAAAACTACATGTGTTGCAGAATGGATTTAGCCCAGACAGGTAATCCGAAATGAGCCTTGAGAGTATATGTTTCAATTAGGATATAGCCTGGACTGGTAATCCTAATGACTGAATTTAGTCTGGACTGGTAATTCAGATCGGACTCTATAGGGAAATCTTTGTCATATAAAGGATTTAGCCTAGACTGGTAATCCGAAAAAGCCTTTAGAGTATATGTTACAGTTGGAATTTAGCCTGGACTAGTAATTATGCTGTATGATACGTGGCTCGAGAGTGTACCTACATGGTACTACTGGGTATGAATTAACGGATCCTGATTTGTACACCTCGAGTGTACTACCGGTGTATCCATCGATATTCCAAATAAATTCAACGGGTAAAACTCTTGACATGAGAAGATTATGAATAAGAAATGAGTTATTACATGTATCTACTTGAAATACATGAAAATGATGATATGTGATAATTGATACATGCAAATATGAGACGATGGTATTTGTACTCGAAATTTGGTTGATGAATATAAGTTTATCCTTGATTATAGACTTGTACACCTTGAGTGTACTACTATTTGTGTGACCTTAATATTTGCAAAATATGAGTAAAGTCCTGACATGAAATAAGCTGAACCCGAAACGAACTATTATAAAACTATGCTTGTAATAATAAGAGATGATTTATACATATTAAATGAATACATGCTATGGAAAGCATAAGTGCATGGAAACTTAATTGTTGTTGACCTCATACTTGTCTTAATGTTACTATGGAACATATGACTAACAAGGGCAATGAGGAGAGGTGTAGGGCTTGACGTCAAATTGATTGAATATGCCTTATATAGTTACCTCAAAATAGAATGAATGGTAAGTTAAGTACTATGTTATACGAACTTACTAAGCATACAATGCTTACCCTATTTTATTTTCTCCTGTTTTAGAGTAAATCGGAAGCTCGTTGGTTTGGAAGCTCGTTGGTTTGGAAGCTCGGCGGAGATCACTCACACTATCCATCGGCCTATGTCAGTACAATATGGTAAATCAATTATAGTTGTAATGGCATGTATAGGTTATGTTGGCCATAATGACATGAAAATGTAAATGATTATTGTAATCTAGCAATTGGAATGGCTAGAAATGATCATGTTTTGGTACATATATATATGTATTTAAGTTCATGTTATGGTGATAACATAAGTGCTATATATTGTTTGATTAAGAGAGGGTAAACAAGTATGCCTATAAAAGAGTAAGATTGTAAACATGAATGTTTGTGATGACATATCATGTTAAATGAGAGAATGTGCTTGATATGAATGCTTGAAATGGTTAGTATTTGGATGTGTGATGCAAGTGCAGGTCATGGGTGTGATTTGGGGTGAGAAATGAAGCTAGGAATGGCTTTATTTTGTCCACACGGACAGACGCACGGGCGTATGGCCTGGCCATGTGTCTCCTGCACATTAAATTTTGAGAAACAGAATGCTTAGAATTGAGCACATGGGCAGAGACATAGGCGTGTGTCTTAGCCGTGTGGGAGACACGGCCTTGAACACGGGCGTGTATCTTGATCGTGTGAAACCTGCACCTTATACAAATTGAATTAATTAACCACACGGCCTAGCACACGGGTGTATGGCATAAGTCAATAAGCTACCTAATTTCGAACACGGCCTGTAGCACGGGCGTGTCCCAGGGTCACACGGGCGTGTCCCTTGGACCACTCGGGCGTGTGAGCCCTGCACCTTAGAAAAATTTTGTAATTTTGTGAAAAATTCATAGAGGTCTCGATTAAGTCCCGACTCGATTCTAATGCTCATATTGGGCCTTGAGGGTCCATTTAAGGGACGTTACGAATGATCTCGGTTAATTAATAATGATTGACATGATTTATCTGAAAATATTCTGAATGTTCCGGTATTACTCCATAATCCTGTTCCGGCGACGGACATGGGTTAGGGGTGTTACAACAAAGTTTTGCTTTCTTGACACATATGGGAAAAGATCTAACTTCTCCTCATAATAATGCACAAAAAGCCCATGTAAATTTTACTAATCAAGCTCAACATAATGAAGCATCATTTGATAGGTAAACTACACAACAAATTGCAACTAATTGTCTATGCCTTAAAATCAGTATAAATGTTGTTTGATGGTTGACGCTTCAAGGTTGTGCCTTCAAAAGACATGATGAAAGCTTAGAATAAAAAAACCGTGAGAATTTTCTTGAATTAATAAACCTACTAACATCTTATGATAAGAAAGTAGAAGATGTTGTGAAAAGTAGTCCACAAAATGCTACATATTCTTCTTTATCAACCCAAAAATAAATATTGCAAGTTTATGCCAATAGAATTCATAAGCAATTTGTGAAGAAATTGATAATAGAAAGGCATATTGTGGATGAAGCAAGAGATCAGTAAAAAAGAGAGAGAAAATGACAATTGTTATAAGATATGTTGATAAGGAACGATTAGTAAAAGGATAATTTGTAACACCCATAATTGCTTCCATCGTCGGATTAGGGTTACAGAGTATTACTGTACAATTCAGGACAATCACTAACAAATAGCATCAAGTTTAGCAAATTAATTAACAAAGTTTCATAAATAATTAAGATCGAAGTAAAACATACTTTTATGGGTCTTAAATCAAGCCTTCAAGGCCCTAAAAATAGTTTTAGAACAATCAGGGACCCATTGGATGCAAATTAGAAATTTTAGAGAAAAAATTAAAAATTTTCAAAATAGGGTCACACGGCCAAGTGACATAGCCCAAGCCGTGTAGCATTCGAAATACCCTTACACGGTTGTATTGCAGGTTGTGTGGTAGACTGTGTTCAATTCGATATTACGTCACACGGTCGTGTTGTAGGCCGTGTGCCAGACTGTGCCAGACATAAGGGTTAATGTCTCGAGACATAGTCCTATTGTCTCAAAACTTCAAACTTCGAAGTTAAAATTTCAAAATAAGGGAGGTATGTCTTGAGATATGACTTCATTATCTCGAGACGTAACTCTACATATTGCTAGTTTGCCTTAAAATTCATAACTTGGCTTTGTGTTTGACCATATTTGACGCTATTTTAATGTATGTGGGCCTATTTAAGTTCATTTATGGTCTTTGAGAACTAATTGCTTTGGCAACCAATATGACATCCTGCATCTTATCGACTTCTGGGTTGAGTAAAGGGTATTGCATTAATTTTTTTAAAATATATTTGATAACCCACGATAAAAATGACTAGATAGAGTTTTTCTGAAAAAAAAGTGTAGAAAATGATTAGTACATGACCTATTTAGCACTCAATAGAGAATAGATTTAATTTAATTTAATTTATTTCATTTCTTTTAAAATTATATTATCCTTTTTTAAACAATCTAAATATACTCAATATTTAATTTTAAATTATATGCCAAACATATTTTATAAATTAAATTCAACACTTAATTTATAATATTTATTTTTACATCATTTTCTTTTTTTAGGGGTTTTTTTACAGAAATAATACAGAAAAAAATAAAAAACCGAAATGGGTTGGCCGGTGGATTATGTACCAAAATGGTACATGCAGGGTGGTCACGCCACTCCCATAGGCGCACACCACCACGCAAATTAAAAAAACATGAAACAAACGCTTAGAAAACGGTGCGAGCGATTACCGCAAATGACACACTGAACAATGGACATGTAGAGGCGGCACCAGCCTGAACAATGGGCATGCAAAGGCGGCACCAGCCTGGACAATGGCCATGCAGAGGCGGCACCAGCGTGAACAATGCCCTGCGACAGGCGGCACCATGACACGACGTCTCCTGCATGCTCTTTTGGCATGTTCTGCTCATGGGGACCTTAAAATGGTCCCCCCGAAACTTGAAGCAACAAGCAGCAGAAGAAGCAGCAGCAGCAGAAGAAGAAGCAGCAGCAGCAGAAGAAGAAGAAGAAGAAGAAGAAGAAGAAGAAGTGGAAGGAGGTGGTGGCGCTGGAAAAAGAAAGAGAAAGAAGAAAGGAAGAAGAAAGAAAGAAGGAAGAAAGAAGAAAGGGAGATCACGGGGAAACAAAAATTTAGTGAAATTAGGTATATTTTTTTGAAATTATTTGTGTTGTTTTTGAATTGTTATTATATTATTTTATTATATATTAAATTTTATTTTATTACTTATTTGTTGTTAGTTATTTTAAGTTTAGTTTATATTATAAGTATTGTTAGTTCCTAGTAGGTTAAGTAGTTAAGTAGTAATTTAGTTAGCTAGTAAGTTAGTTATATTATTATTGGTAGGTAGTTAGAAACCCTAAAAAAATATTTTGGTTAGTTAGTAAAGTATATATTAATATGTTAGTTTTTAACTCTAACATTATTTTAGTTAGTATATTGTTATTAGTTAAACCTTAATGATTAATTTATAGTTAGTATATATATAAAACTGTTACTATTATTGTTAGTGTAGTATTATTGTTAGTGAAAATGGTAAATGTTATTTTTTTTAGTATTATATTATTATTTTTAGTAAAGAAATATTATAATTATTGTTAGTATAAAAGAACATTAAAATAATACACGAAACATTATGTATTAAAATAAATAATATAAAATAATAAAATACGAAAATAATATATATTATAATTATTGTTAGTAATATAATTTGAGAAAAAGGAAAATACAAGTAAATGGTCAAAATAAGTGAAAACCAAATCTAATAGTATTTTATTGAAAGTTATAGAATTTGAACACTTAGGAAATACGAACGAACATAGTGCCAAAATAAGGGGGTTTTACTAAATTTATATAAAATAAACAGTAAAACCCTATATTTAAATCATTATGTACTAAAATAATATAAAATAACACGAACAAATGCTCGTAATATATAATTATTAAAATAAAATGAACACGGCTCGTAATATATAAAATAAAACGAACAAATGCTCGTAATATATAATAATTATGTACTAAATTATTATTTGATAATCACTGATTTTATTAGAAAAAGGTATACGTATACGTAATATTATTATTAAGGAATCCTAAAAATTATTATTATTATTATTACTTTAGCTATGTTAATATAAAATTATTATTAAGAAACCGTAAATATTATTATTAGTTATTATCATTGTTAGTAAGAACCCCTAATTATTATTTTAGTTAATATTATTATTATGTTTGTATAAATAATAAAATAAATTATATAATATTATGCGTCGTTTAGATGATGTTTTTGTTATATTATTAGTATTGGCATGTTATTTGTCACTAATTTAATAAAGATTTATTTTTTTTATGTATTATTTGAGACTGAAATGGCTTTATTGATTAGTAAAGTTCCTCACATATCTGACGCTGCTAATAATATGATAATGTATTGTTATTTATTAATCGCAGGTTATATTAACAAAATAGCAACATAATAAATTATGTTATTAATCATATCTAATTTTTTTATGATTCAACACTGTCAGGACTCGTACCGTGTATTAAGGGGCCGGGTGAATGGCTTAAGAAATCCCTCGGATGAACGATTGATGCCGTATATTGAGCAAGCTGGATTCGGGTCAGCAGCACTGATCCGGACGTTTGACTTGCGGTATGATATCATATCCGCACTAATCGAGCGTTGGCGCCCGGAGACCCACACTTTTCATTTCCCATGTGGAGAGTGCACAGTCACTCTAGAGAATGTTGCATTGCAGCTTGGGCTCCCAATTGATGGGAGACCCGTTACGAGCTTCAGTGCGATAGCTGACCCATATATGCTTTGTCAGAGCCTACTAAGAGACTCGTACGGCGATGATGGAGAAAATTTTACAGAGTTGAAATTTACATGGCTGAGAGTGAGATATGAACAGTTATCAACTGATGCCACTGCAGTCGAGTTGATGTGCATTAGTCGAGCGTACATTATGCACATCACAAGGGGTGTACTGATGCCTACTGCAAATAATAATAGGGTTCATATTCAGTACCTGCCCCTATTGGCTGATCTAAGCAATGCTCGCTCGTATAGTTGGGGCTCCGCAGTCCTTGCGATGTTGTACCGTGAGCTTTGTCGGACGACAGAGCCAAAAACGGTAGATATAGGCAGATATCTTACACTATTGCAGTCATGGGCTCTGTATCGAATGTCATTCTTGGCATCAGTTACCCACCAACCATACGTATATCCGCTAGTAAACAGGTGATAATATATAACTTGTTATTAATTAAAAATTTCTTTATACTGATATTATTTGACCTGAAATTTATTTTTTGTAGGTGGAGTATTTATCCTGGTATCGGGAGGTCGTATAGTGTCCTGATATATCGACTTATGATTGAACAACATGCCGGGGAAGGGGTAAGCGATTCCAATATTGGTTATGTGGTAGTTTGTATATCTTACGCACATCGTGTTTAATTTTAACAATGTTATTAATCGTGCAGTTTATATGGATGCCATACCGTAGACCGAAAATTGCAGTCGTTATACCCCCGTCCTCGTATATTCACTCGTATATGTGGTGCACAAACGCACCAATTCTCAGTTTCAATGTAGTCGAGTGGTATCACGGGGACCGAGTGCTGCGCCAATTTGGTTGCGTCCAATATATCCCGGATCTGACATGCCAAGTGGGAGAGGTTTATTGCAAAACTAAGAGAGGGAGACAAGACTGGGATTGGGGGGTTAGGCACCAGGGATTTATTGCTGTGTGGAATGATCGCATTTCCCGAATACCCCGGATTGATATGGCTTCCGGTCTTCAACCTCTATTAGAGTACATACAATGGTACTCTCGTATGGGGAAGCCATATTTACTCGGAGGGCAGTCGACTGTAGTCCCCCCGCACAGGCAACAACATGGGGTAGTCGATATGGAGGCTGAGGTAGCTGCAGATTCTGATCCCGAGCCGGAGCCCTAGCCCAAGCCCGAGCAATCACATTCACATTTGGAGGCACATTCGTATCATCCATATGTGTCGGGCTCGTCAGGAGGTGGATACCAGTACGGCGTTGATATATTTAGATCGTACACACTGCAGTACAGCACCACCGGCTCGTATCCACTGCCGAACATCAGGCCTCCCGGGTCGTATCCACTGCATCAGGGCACTGCTTCTGGCTCGAGTTCATCTATGCCATTCGAGCCATATGATTTTTCAGCCATGTTTAGCACACCCCCACCCGGGCCCCCACCGGAGACTGAAGAGGATGTTGGACGTCACGGGCACCCACGACGTGAACGTCGAGCACCACAGAAGTACACACCGAGGACTACACCATCGAACCATCAGTTTTAGGTGTTTCTAGTGGTTTTGATTTTCTTGTATTTTGTATTTGTAAATATTACAATGTTTGGAGCTTCAACATTTCGTAACAAGATTTGATCACGCGATGGAATATTTAAGTTTGATTTTTGGTCATGTATATGGTCGCTATTATTAGTTAATATTGCTATTCAAAAATGTTAAATGGTTGGAATTGCTATTTAAGTGAGTTAAATTAATCACCCAAACAACCAAATTAATCTACAATATTTTAACACATGCTCAAACACATAATATAGATATCATTTTAAAATAATTAAAATATTTTTCTAACCCGGATTCGTGGTCTCGCAACCACTATTCCGTTTAGGCCCTATTTCAGGATGTTATAGATTAGGTTTGAATTGGCAATGTATGTTATATTAAATGTCTGATTGTAGATTAACTTAGTTTGTGGTAAGAATGAAATTTATTTTGCATACAAATCCATAGATATCTATATTCATAAAAATCCATACATGTTAATCTTCCACAAAAATCACCAAAAATCAGAGTACAAAACAGGTTAATCTGAATAAGCTCAATTCACAGTCGCTCGTGACGATTGTCCAACATGATAGTTTCCCTGCGGGCATTTACTTCGATTATGACCACCTAACCTGCATATTCCACATCGCTTACCGTGGGATTTCTCCCTAAAGTCCATTTCATTACAGATTCTGGATGATTGCGGACGACCTCTCGGATTCCTGCGTAGCGCTCTGTCTGAGAAAGCTCGAAAGTCGTCCGAGGCACCTCTCATGTAGACAGGTCGGGCAGGACAGAGAACTTATTTTCCCAGACACGCAACGTACGCTCGAGCGTGTACACATCATCGACAAACTGTTCGACATTAAGGTTCGCTTAAGCACATGCTGCCACAACATGTGCACACGGATAATGAAGTGTTTGGAACCTCCTACATTCGCAATGTCTGTTGCGAACATCGACTCCATAAGACCTAGGTGCCAAACCGGGTCGACAACCGATAGACTCCATAACTCGAAAAGTTTCCATTCATCGTGAATATATTTCTACAGTCATCGACCTCGCAATCTGACGGTTTGCAATCAATGCATCCCTGACATCTTCCACAAACACGTGTCCCGTATCCATCTGGTTGACTTGTTGTTCACCCATTCTTGGCATCAAGGTAACCAACCTGTAGAATGTAGCCGAGAAGACAGATGAAATCGGAAGATGTTGTGTTTTCAACAACACAGCGTTGACCCCTTCCACTAAGTTTGTGGTCATTTGACCATAACGAAAGCCCTCGTCAAAACTTTAAGCCCATTGCCATGGCTCCATTGCACCCAACCACTCCCAAAAAGATTTGTTTGTTTGACCTTCCATGTCTCTCAAGTTGAGTCATTCTTTGGCGAAAAAGATGTGGCTCTAACTCGTACGTTGTACATGTGTTAAAAAAAGATAAGTTACGGTGACTGGATAACATAAAAACATTGAAATGGATCAAAAATATAAGGTTATCCTTTACCCATTTTCACCACTACTCTCTTCCAGTTTGCATTCTTATACTCTCGAAGAAAGTTAGCCGCAATGTGACGGATGTAATAAACGGATCTCCATGGCACACCGGAATGCCTAATTGCGGCAATTAATTCTTTCCCTCTATCGGAGATGATGCAAATATTATTGTTGCTAATAACATACCTCCGCAGGTTGGTAAGGAAGAATTCCCAGGATTCCATATTCTCCTTATCGACTATTGCAAAAGCTATTGGGAGCACGTTCCCATTGCCGTCTTGAGCAATCGCAATAAGTAAGATCTGTGTATATTTTCCGTATAGCCATGTCCCATCCACCTGTACAAATGGCTTGCAGTGTGGAAATGTCCGTACACATGGATCAAATGTCCAGAACAGTCGATGAAAAATTCCTTTCCCCCGCTGTAATTGGTTATCTGGGCCGTAAAAAGGTCGTGTTTATAACTCAAACACGGTTCCTGGTATGTACTCCCTCATAGTAGCTATCCATCCCTGTAGCTCATTATACGATGAATCGTAATCCCCATAAAATTGTTCCATTGCCATCTATTTAGCTATCCATGCCTTTCGATATGATACTCGATACTGGAATCGTGCTTGTATTTCAGCAATCAGTACCGAAACTTTAATAGTCGGCATGTCTTTTACCATTGGCATGATACACGTACAGATAGTTTTGAAATCAAGTTTTCGATGATCTTCTGTCATACGTGTCGATCTGCATGTGTGAGGCCCAACCAATTTTCTTATCTCCTACATTTGCGAATTTTGTATGAATGCAGCTCGTACCCACCAATTGCAGCCTTCCTTTGCCTTCCAACACTCTGCAATATATACCGTTGATTTCGACACTACGACTTTGTAATCCATTGATATATCCATGCTATAACATTTAATAGCATATACGCACTCTTCTTTACTTCCGAATCTCTGGCCTACGAATAACTCCTCATGATCAGAATTTATGGCCAGCCGGTGAGCAGGATATATTTCAGGGTACTCTGGGAACAAAGCTACACGAGCTGCGTCAGGGTCTATGAGCGACATGTGTGGCCCAGGATTACTGTGTATCATAATACATCCCATCTGGTTCCCGACCGAAGACGCGCTAATTTTTTCATCGTCGTTCACGTCTTCATCGTCAATATTGTCAGGTATGTCGTCTATATCGGGATCACTGTCACTATCGACGTCTTCCTCACAATGATCACTACTGTCGTGTCCATCATCACTAACCACATCAATATCGGGTGTAATATTAAGATTGATATTGATCCCACGTCTATTCGATTCGTCATCAACATACGATATTGGAGGCACCATGCACGGTTCTTGAGCTCTATGTTCTTCACCATATGCATTAGTGTCTTCATTTGCCTCAACACCGCCTAACTCAGCAAATAAGTGAATCGGTGCATTTTTGTTACTCCCATTCCCACAGTAAAGAGCGATCATTGTCTCCACGTCTTCGTTGTCTACAAGTTCCATTTCTGTGAATTTGATCGGATCTGCCGAAATTGGGAACTTGTAGAAAATTCTCGATATCGTTCTCCTACACCGTCTAACAATTTTTGCGTTTATCCTTCGCTTCATATCATCCAACGAGACATTTCTATTAAATCTCATTGCTATTTGTTGCCGACATCCAAATATGCATCCAACGGCTGTTGTCAAGATGATTCCATCGAAATAAACGCATACGAAAAATTGATCATCTATATTCAATATCCAATCTGTTAAAAAATAAACAAAATTGCTCAGCGAATTTTTTATCAGTATATAAAAACTTTAAAATATATTAAAACTTTAGAACATAACATACACAATAAAAAAATTATTCAATATAAACACAAAACTTACGAACAAATCAAAACTACATAATATTTGCGGTTCCTTACTAACAATATTTACTAATACTAACTAAAATATAATATACTAACTAAAATATTAATATACTAACATAGTCAATATATGATTTTAGGGTTTTTAACTAACATAACATATTACCATACTAACAACAATATACTAACTAACATATTAACTAAAATATTAATATACCAACATATTACTTATACTTGTATATATTATTTTAGGGTTTTTAGGGTTTTTAACTAACATATTAACATACTAACAACAAACAATATACTAACTATGTTACATCTTAAATAAAATATTAATATACTAACATATTATTAATATACTAACAATATATTATTTTAGGGCTTTTAGGGTTTTTATCTAACATATTAGTTTGCTAACAATATAGTACTAACATATTAATATACTACCAATATACTAACTAACATATTAATATACTAACACATTAATATACATACTAACTAACAATATATTATTTTAGGATTTTAAACTAACATATTAATATTATACTAACAATATACTAACAATTTACTAACTAACATATTAATATACTAACTAACAAATTTTTTTTAAGGTTTCTAACTACTTAACAATAATAATATAACTAATTAATTAACTAAAATACTAATTAACCTACTAATCCTAACTAACTAACAATAGCTATAAAACTAAACTAAACTAAACACAAGCATTGTTTAAAAAAAAAAAAATTATACCTAATTCTCCTTTTTTTTTTCTTCCAACTGATCTTTCTTTCTTCTTTGTATCTTCTTTCTCTTTTTTTTTTTCCGGCCGCACCACCTTGTTCTTCTGCTTCTTCTTTCTCTGCTTCTTTTTCTGCTTCTTCCTTCACATTTCGGGGTGGGGGGGAGGGATTATAAATGAACTGGTGCCGCCTGTCGCAGGGCATTGTTCAGGCTGGTGCCGCCTCTGGATGCCCATTGTTCAGGCTGGTGCCGCCTCTGCATGTCCATTGTTCAGTGTTTCACTGTTTTGCACTGTTCTGCACCGTTTTCTAACTGTTTCATGTTTTTTTTTTAATTTGCAGGGTGGTGCCGCCTATGGGAGTGGCGTGACCACCCTGCATGTACCATTTCGGTACATAATCCACAGGCCAACCCATTTCGGTTATTTATTTTTTTTTTGTATTATTTCTGTAAAAAACCCTATTGATTAGTATTTAAAATTTCAGTTTATCAAATAGACTTTTAATTAGGTTAATTAAATTGGAAAATATATTAAGTAGGAATGAGTGTATAATGATTTTTGGCATAATGACATATTTTGCCCTCTAACTTTATAAAAAAAAATTATTTTAGTCATTCATTTAATTTTTCGTGTCTTTTAGCCCTTGAACTTGAATTTTTTGTCAAATCACACCAAAATGGTTGAAAAGAATTAACGTTTATTAACTTTGCTAATGTGACATACATATGAATTGCCACATAAATGACACACAAACGTTTAACTATTTTTTTAAAATTTTAAAATATTTTTCATAATTTTTAATAATTTTAATGATTTTTAACTTTGAGAAATAGTTTTTATAATTTTTTTGAATTTTTTAAAAATTTAAAGTTAATTAAATGTTGACATGTCATCAACGTGGTAATCCACATGCATTCAATGTCAGCAAAATTAAAAAATGTTAACTTTTTCATTAATTTTAGAGTGATTTGAGAAAAAAACAAATTTAAAGCTAAAAAAGACAAAAATAATCAAATAGAGTGTTAAAATAGCTTTTTATGTAAAATTAAAAGACCAAATAAAACATTATACCATAATTCTTTGTATTTGAAAATTAATCACATGATAATTAATAGAGAAATGGAAAATTTGGTTAAAAAAAAACTGCAATGATAACTAAATTACTCCAAATTTAAAAGTAATAAAAACAGGTACTTTATGTCGATGATGCAAAATTGGACAAACACGAAATTCATATACATGGGAAGTCTATTTAGTCTCATGGTGTGACGTATTTGGAAGAATAGAAATTTATTTATTTTCTAAGATAATTCATGAAATGCTAATGAGATTATTACAATGTCCATTATTTGGGTGAAACAATTTTTATCCACATACAAGAAGGGATTTAATCTAAGATGTACCTCCACTTGGGGGAGCCTTTACTAGATGAAATGACTCATCTACATACTAATGGGACAATTAATTTGATTACAGGTTTTGCAGCTGTAGGTGGGGTGTTGCGAAATCACCTAGCGGAATGGATATTGGGCTTTAATAATTTTTTGGGTGTGTGCTCAACCTTTGAAGTTGAATTATGAGTTATTCTTGATGGTTTATCCATTCTACAAGAATAGGGGTGAATAGAATTTTAATTAAAATTGATAGTCTAGAAATCCAAGCAATCCAAGGGACAACTTCAATTAATCCGAATTCAACTTTGATTAGGCGTATTCAGAGATTACTTAAGACAAAGATCATTAAGTGCTACGACATATTCTTAGAGAAGCTAATCATGTTGCTAATTGAATTTCTAATATGGTTACTGCTGGTTTGGAAGGGGTACAAATTCTGACAACAACTCCTTTATAATTAATTGAGATTCTTAATAGTGATAAGTGCTTTCAGCATTGTCAACATAGATTAACTCTTTATTGTATTAGTTGTTTAAAAGAAAAGAAAGTAATTTTGCAATAATCCTATATGGAATAATAATATTTATTATCCATTCAATATATGTTCTACAATTTTCAATATTTAGAAATAACATTAAGTGTCAATTAAATTTGGAGTTGAATTCTTTTTTTCCAAACTCTACTTAAGAAATATTGGGTTATTTTATCACTTCAACTCAACTCAACCTCTTTAGTGTTTTTCTATAAGCAAAAACATAATCCTAGGCTCAAAGGTGGAATTGGGTTTAAAATTAGGTTTTTGAAATTGATTAGAGTATCGGAGGAGTGCGAAAATAAGATATATATACATAAAGAGATGTCAGGATCTGAATAGGAAGATACTGAGTTCCTGAGCAGTGCTACCCAGTGGATTAAGCATGTGAAATGAGTGGGAATGAGGTGAGCCAATGACCCTCTGGAAACTAGCTCGCATATACATCAGCTCCCCGTCCTCTTCACACTTTGGAGAAACCGGCAAAACTCCGGCTCCCACCGACACGGACTGCATGAGCTTCAGCATCGCCGCATCATTGCTGCTCATCTTCCTCTTAATGGCAAACCCCACCTTTCTTCCATTGCAGTACATGGACCAAACGGGGACGTTATAAAGCCCGCATCTCTCTTTGCTCTTGTCGTCGCACTCCAGCGCTATCCTCAGCAGACCGTACTGCATCTCTCTGGCAAGGTATGCAGTAGGGACACCCAACTCCAACAGTAAAAGCGGAGAGCTTCGGCTGTCATCCTGCAGGCAGAAGCTCACGCGCCCCTTCCTGTACCCGAAGAAAGTCCCCGTGATGGTTGATGTTGAAGTTGAAATTGACGTTGAAGTAGTGATTGAGCCATGGCTTGATTCCGTGTCGCTAGAAACTGTGCCTGACATTGAAGGCGGTAAGCCGCAACAAGGGACCATACATTCCACCAGGGACCATAAGGATCGCCGGAACCTAACTTCCCGCCCACACTCCACAGAGGTTGCCATATCTATTGTAGTTATATGGAGAGGCCCTCTCTGGCTCCCCAAGTCTATCATCATCCTCATGCTACAATCAATATAGTGTAAGGTGAAGGTGAAGGTGAAGGTGATGTGGGATAGTAGGAGGGGAATTTGTAGGCAATAAATAATGAAGCAAAAGGTGAGTGGGGGGCTGCAATCGTGGGCAATAATTGTGCCCACGAGGGGGAAGGGGGGCCCGGCCTTTGGATGATGGCGCGCGTGATTGTGAAATGCAGAAAATTTGATCCCTCCAACCCAACCTCATGCTCTCCATCGCCTGTTGGATTGTGAAAGTATACCAGAAATTTTGCACCATGACCCATGCTGCTTTGTCTGTCTAAATTTAATAATGTAATAAAACATATAAACTGTTAAGCAACAATTTTTGTAGCCAATCCAATCACCATTTTTATTTGATTGATTTATGCCGTGCACCGCACGTGTCCCTACTCCTTACTAATAATTCAACAAACATTATTTCTTCTTTTTCGGAATATAATTTCTCTTCCATCTCTCTATACTAATATACCGTATAACATACATTTTCATGATGAATTTAGGGTCACGTAATTCTTCTCTCTCTCCCTCTCTCTTTAATAAATATCATATAAAGAATTAAACATTATCGCTCCAATTATGGTTTAATCCTGGTCCAGAGACGACTTGTTTCCATTAATTAGCGGATAGAGAAACCCGTATATCTATCGTATTGAAGCCCCTGGTCCCCCTAAATCATTACGCATGCACCTATTGGCTTTGACAAATTAACTGGTCAGACAACATATATATATATAATACAAGAAAAACGTAGTCTCTACAAAAAGGATGAAATTTATGGCTAGGGCTCACATCAATAAAGTTAAAGTGGGCTACAGTAGAAAAAAGAGTAGGACAGCATGCATGAGCATGCACGAGGCACTGATTAGACCCAATCAGTCGTTTCTGTCTCAAGCTTTTACTACCCGCACGTACCAACTCTTGCTCAAAAAAAAAAAAAAGGAAAAAAAAATGAAAAAGAAGCAAGCTTCTCTTAAGATAGAAATCAGATGTAATTAATTGATTAATGATGATGATGATATCATTTAGGTCAGTTATTATCATTTATAATTGCAGATCCATTGGGAGAAATAATAAAGCACCAACCTGGACCATTACGAATATTCATGTCAATACATAAAAGCCATTATGAGACACCCTTATCAAGGATAGTTACAAGCCTACAAGTTCAATGATCCATTGAGCAGTTGAACACCATGAAGGGCACAACTCTGATATCGTACCCTTACATATGTCGCCTTGTTCAGGGTGGAGCTATCTTAAGGATTATGGGGTAAGTTTCCTCAAATTTTTTAGGATAAATTATATAAGTGGGCTTCCCTAATTTAGTAAATATAATTTTTTTATTTTGAAGATTAATCTATAAAAAAATAAAATTGTGATTTTACTTGTGGTAGATTAAAATTTGCATATACGATCGATTGAGTATTAGCTCGATTGGCATGGACATTGTTGTCAATGCAAGAGATTAAAATTTTTATATATAATTGAATTTGGTCGATTGAGTATTAACTCGATTGGCATGGACATTGTTGCCAATGCAGGAAGACGTAGGTTTGAATACGCTGAAGCGCATTATCCTCTTATTTATGGGTTAGGAAAGTACTATGGATAGTTTTAGGCATTGTGTCAAAAAAGAGTAAATATAACCAGAATACATGATAAAATTGTTTAAGAAAAAGATTGAATCTCAAATAATGGTAAATATTTTTTTTTCTTTGTTGAAAATATACAAAGGACTTAGATTAAATAACTCTTAATGATTTTTTTTAATAATTTTTAGAAAGTGATATTAATATTCTTTTAATTCCATTAGCTGTTCTGGCTTATGAACTCAAATTAACACAAATTGAAACTTTAATCTGCAAACCTTTCTTTTCATAGTAAAACAAATCAAAACTTTGCAAATTAGATGATTAATTCTTCAACCGAAGACAATGTATTTTCCTTAGTAAATCTTGGTAGTATTGAATGCCATGACAAGAAAATAGAATAACAACTTGAGATTTTTAACATATAAAGAATTCTAAATTGAAAGTTTCAAAATAAACTTAAAACACAACCAAATCATCAAACTTATTACAATCAAATAAGGGCACAAATTAATTAAAATATATACTCACACCTTCTTTCCTTTGCAAATCCAAAAAAAATTAAATTCAAGTACTAAAATAGATCATATTTAAGAAAAGAGAACTACAAATCAAATCAAATTAAATTGAATTAAAGAAATACTTCCTTCTTCCCCTGTTACAACACAAAAGCCAAAACATGTTAAGTTTAAGAAACCATTTGAATCAAGAAATGTGCAGAAAAACAAGAAATATAGGGAAAACATCGAAACAAAAATTTTTTGAAACTCTCTCTGCAATTCGAAATAGAAGAGAGAAATGAAGAAGAAGAAGAAGAAGAAGAAGAAGAAGAAGAAGAAGAAGAAGAAGAAGAAGAAGAAGAAGAAGAAAAGAAATTGAGAGAACTCAAAACTTAAAAAGCCCAAACTTTCAACCAAGAAAAGGAACATGCAAAAAGGGCTCTTGAATTTCTAGACTTCATTATGAAATGTCCTATATTTGATTTTCACTAAGAAATGGACGTTGGGCGATGAATATTGAGGGTTAGGTATATACATTATGGTGGTTTCAAAAATGTGTATTTGAATGAAAAAAGTGAGGAAATGGTTCAATATGGTAGGTATAAACTCTTGCTAAAATGTGCTTAAATTTGTGAGTGAATAAAAGCAATGTAAGAATAAAAAAACTTAGTGAGTGAAGCATAGAATGTGTTAAAACCAATGTGAGTGGAATGTGCTTAAACGATGAAATATCTTCGAGCTTAAAAAGTCATTTTATTTTCATAATGCACTTAGACTTGCTAGTTTTGTACCTTCTAATATTGAACCATATCCTCCATAATTTGGAGATAAAATGGAGGCGAGAGAAGGAGAGATAAGGGGGGTGAGCTTAATGGTAAAAATTTGGGAAGAAAAGGAAAAAAATGTCATGTGCTTTACTATTTCTAGTGCTTGAACCATTTTGAGTTATTATTTCTTTTGAATTCAAACTGTCCTAAGCCTTAGAATGTTACAAGCCTAGAAGATCTATGTGACATAAACATTTCCTTTACATATTCTTCTTGACATGTATATAATTAGCATATTGAATGCTTTTGATTCACATTTTATATATACTATGTATTTATATAGTTTACGTTGATGGATAACATAATTGAGTATTTATTCATTTAAATTGCCTCTAAGTTTGTTAGTTTTTTAACATAGTGAACTAGGTAGATGACAAACCGTAAAAGTAACATATTTTAATCCCGCATTTATTATGCTTTTTGAAGATTTAAGCCTTGTTTTATATAAAAAAGGTGCTTTTAATCCTCTCTTTTCATGTCTTATACCCATGAAAGCACCCGAGGATGAAAAAAACACAAAATGGGCCTAAAACGAAGCAAATGGGCCTTCTCACGAAATTGACACGGCCTGGGCCAAGGACCACATGGCCGTGCCGCGCCAGTCATCAAGAACACGGTTTGACCTTGACTCACACGGCCGTGCTTCATTAAAGAAATCCGAACATGGTCAGGTCTCGATTTGCACGGGCATGTGACATGGCCGTGCCTCTGTCGTTGGAAAAAGCAATTTCAGTCGGAAAAGGACACTTAGGGAGAAAGAATCACATTCCAAGAGCCTATAAATATCCCCTAAGTACCACCTTTGAAGGGGCGTTAAAGCTAGGCCAAGGAGCCAAGCCGATAAGGTCAGAGTTAGGGAATAACGCGAGGATAGCCAGTTGATTCATCCCAAGAAGCCGGAATTATACTCAAGACGGCGGAATTCTCCTTCAATCCCGTCAGGGAGTTTTAGGATTTTTCTTATGTTTTGTCTTATCTTTTCTCTTGTGATGTTTTATTTTTACATTATGAACTAAATCCTTCAAATACCTGAAGGGGGATGAAACCTAGACAGATTTTATTATTTGATTTTTAAGTTATATGATAAATTACTTAATTTGTTCTTTATTATGTTGCTTAATCCAAATTTAATGTGCTTAGGTAGAGGAGGAATAGACCCTGCCTAAGAGAAGATCTAACATAATTAAGCAGAGTTGATCGAACGCCTAGAGATAGGGTTACAAGATTTTACCGGATTAGGGTGAAACCTAATATGGGAGTCCATTGATCGATTTATCGCTATCTTGGGGGTTATTATGTTTAACGAAAAAGTTCCACTAATTAACCTAGGGTTAGATGTTATTCGCCTCGAGAGAGGGTTTAATATAGGTTAGGGAGTCTTACGGATCAAGCTAAGTAAAAGAAATCTTATAATTTAGGGTTAATTAATAAGTGAAGTCTAGGTAGATTCTTCCTGAGGGTATCGTCGTAATCAACTGAGTTTTCTTTCAAAGTTATTTCCCTATTCGTCCTTTTTGTCTTTGTGTCCTTAGTTTAGTCTTCGTCAAAAGCAACTTCACTCTAATTTTAAGGCTAAATAATAAAAAGAAAGTTAGTATTAGTACTTTTAGTTCCTTTGGGTTCGATATTCGGTCTTGCCTAAGCTATACTACTGTTCGATAGGTACACTTGCCTTTAATAGTTATCAGAGTTAGTTCTCAGGTTTTGATCATTCTTTTATAAATTTTAAAACTCTGATTTACAAATGATCAAGTTTTTGGCGCCATGTTTTGGAGAACTAAAATATTAAGAAAGCTCTATTTTTATTACTTTAGCCATTATTTTATTCGCAATTTATTTCTTTTGTTTTCTTAGGTTAAATTTTAATTTTTTCTAATTTTTTATTTCTTTCTCTTTTATAGATACCTTTAGTTTATGACTAGAAGGAATCCGAGAGGACCTTTGGTATACGATAGTGATATTGAAGCAAACGCTCGTAGGAATCGCAGGGAAACCAAGCGAGTCCTAGATTACACAGAAAGAGAGGAAGAAAACAGATCCAATCTTACTGAAGGGATGGGCGAAAACAACCTACCACTACGCGATGTGGGAGATCACAATGCTCTACGTACAATGTTTGATTATCCGAAACCGCATTTAACAAGAGCAGAATCTAGTATTGTTAGGCCTGCTATATCTGCTAACAATTTTGAATTAAAGCCTAACACAATACAAATGATTCAATAGTTTGTTCAATTTGATGGTTTGCAGGACGAAGACCCAAACATCCATATAGCTAATTTTTTAGAGCTCTGTGATACCTTTAAAATAAATGGCGTTTCTGATGATGCCATTCGTCTTCGGTTATTCCCTTTTTCATTAAGAAATGAAGCTAAAAAGTGGTTAAACTCGTTACAATGAGGGTCAATCACTATATGGGAGCAGATGACCGAAAAGTTTTTAATGAAATATTTCCCACCGGCCAAAACGGCCAAATTATGTAATGATATCTCTTCCTTTGTGCAGATGGTTTTAGAAACACTATACGACGCATGGGAAATGTTAAAAGATCTCTTGAGGAGGTGCCCACACCATGGTTTACCCCTATGGCTACAAGTCCAAACCTTCTACAACGGAGTAAACCCCTCAACGAGGCAACTGATAGATTCAGCCGCCAGTGGAACGCTGAACAACAAAACTCTAGAAGTAGCCTACGAGTTCATTGAGGAGATGTCGATAAATAATTATCAGTGGCAAGCTTCGAGGACTAAACCAATGAAATCGACAGGAGTCTTCAACGTCGAAACCATGACCATGCTATCAACACAGCTAGAGATGATGAATAAAAAGCTTGATAGTTTGTGTTCTTCACAGATACATCCAGTCATGTAGTGCGACGCTAGTGGAACTGTGGCGAATTCTGAGTACCCACCTTACCAACCAGGAGCAGAAGATGAATAGATGAACTATATAGGTAATAATTTCCGCCTTATAGTAACACTTACAATCCAGGTTGGAAGAACCACCCAAATTTTTCATGGGGATGACAAGGCAATCAAGGAAATCAAAGGCAACAACCCCCCCAGAACTTCTGGAATCAGTCCTATCCATAAGACAAGAAGCCAAACATCGAGGAGCACACCCAAGAAGCTGACAGAACAATCAAAAGCAACAAAAGCCGAATTGATGAAATTACTAAGTCAGTCAAGGAAATCACTAAAGCAGTCGAACAACTTGCAAAGTCAATGTCAGAACGACCGCAAGGACGTCTACCTAGTAACACGGAGATTAACCCTAAGTAGCAAATTCAAGCCATCACAGTCCAGGGTAGTAAGGAGTTAGATACACCCAACCCAACTCCAGAAAGTAAGGTAGGCGAAGGTATAACAGAGGAAGTACAAGAAAAACCAAAACCGGTAGTCAAGGAGTACAAACCTCACATACCTTATCCCGCAGCATTAAAAACAGACGATTCAGAGGAACAGGTTGGTAAGTTTCTTAAACTTTTAAAGAAATTACATATTAACTTACCTCTTCTTGAAGATCTTTTTAAGATGCCAGACTCGAGGAAATTTTTAATACAATCTTAACCAACAAATGCAAAATAGATGAAGAGTACCACGTGGAATTAAACGCAACATGCTCAGCAATGTTACAAAATAGACTACCACAGAAGCAAAAAGATCCAGGGAGTTTTACAATTCCATGTTTAATTGGTAGTTTAAATATTGATAATGCGTTAGCTGATTTAGGGGCAAGCATAAATGTTATGCCTTATACATTGTTTAAGCGACTAGGTTTAGGGAAGCCAAAACAAACTAAGATGAGTATTCAATTAGCAGATAAAACTGTTAGAATTCCTAGGGGCATTATTGAAGATGTTCTTGTAAAAATTGATAAATTTGTTTTCCCAGTAGATTTTATTGTTTTAGACATGGATGAGGATAATTCAATCCCCTTAATTTTAGGAAGACCCTTTCTAGCAACTGCCAAGACTAAAATTGATGTTGCCACAGGTGAGCTCATACTTTGTGTAGGTGACGACTCAATTAGTCTTCAAGCCCTCGACTCAGCTAGGTCATAAAAGAATCAAGGTGAGCAAGAAAATTCTTTTGATAATCATTCAATTACACCTTCTTTTCAGGAACCTCCAAAAAAGGGAACGATTGAACTGGATCTTCAGTTCAGTGCCAACAACGAAATTACCCATAAAGAACAAAGGACCCAAATCGATGACCTAGATGAGTAGAAAACACACTTCAAGCAGAAATTAGG
This sequence comes from Gossypium bickii, assembly GCA_025503065.1. Taxonomy (NCBI): domain Eukaryota; kingdom Viridiplantae; phylum Streptophyta; class Magnoliopsida; order Malvales; family Malvaceae; genus Gossypium; species Gossypium bickii. The sequence continues at coordinate 23,699,540 of CP106715.1, forward strand.
AATATATGAGGAAGAGCCAGAGCCACACACTGTAAAACCAGAGGAACCACCAGAAGAGCTTATAGGAACATCAAATCACATCAAAAAAAGAGACCAGGTTCTGTTAGATAAAGCCGAGCCTCACATCACCAGAACAAACCTAAAGGAAAAAGAAGAACTTCTTCTTAAGGTACACGACATCTTCCCACAAGAAATAGTCGAGGTAAGCAATCCTACATTTCGCACTTTCAAAGTAAAAACTTCTCGACTTCAATTTTGTTATAAAACTGAAAATGTAGACATAAAGGAGGATGTTCAAACTTTCAAACCTCTCTAAAAAATTTCAAATATGAGGAAAGTCTAGCCTAAGACTGTAAACGAGGGTTTCTCGGAAGGCAACCCGAGTACTAACCCTATTTCTTTTTGCATTATTTTACATTTACATTTTCTTTTCTCTTTTTTTTTTCTTTTTTAACTAACCAAAAATGCAGAATTCCAGGCCACACGGCCTTACACACGGCCGTGTCCGTGGCCGTGTGGACCACCAAAACTGCCACACTGACAGGGAAGAGGCCGTACAGTTAGCCCAACCACCACCTCAACGTCACAGATCCAACCACTCTCGACACAGGCACCGACAGATATGGCACGGTCGTGGAACCAACCGTGTGAGGCTACTGACTTCCATACCACGACCAGAGCACGCCCATGCCACGAACCGTGTGAAATTACTGAAGTTACTGACTTATCGAGCACGGGTAAGACACACCCATGTCAGACGACCGTGCCAACAGAAAAACATCACGAGCACGGGCGTAGAAGGACCAAGCACGGGCATAGGGTGACAACACCCTCTACAACACGACCGTGTGAGAAGGCCGTGTAATGTGACACACCCTGGGACCACGGCCGTGGGGGAGCAGAAAACTTGAGCATTTATTTAAACCCCTCAACTCTTCCCCCTCCCTCCATCCGATTTTCACCCTTATTTTTGTTTCTCACTCTCTTCCATCTCAGATTCTTTACTCTAGATCCTTGAGCAAGCCAACACCATGCCAAAGAAACGGAGAAAGCTAGGCATAGGCCCCTTAACAAAGAACAATCAACATGAGTTCATGCCGGCAGCTTCGTCTCAACACCAAGCCAAGGACCTATGAGACCATTTATCTTTAATTTCACATTTATCTTTTCCTTTATTTTCCTTCTTTTTGACTATCTTATGCTTAATTTATTTTATTTTATTTTAGTTTCTTAGTGTCAGGTTCTAAAGGCAGCTTGGGAATCACGCCACTTCTGCCACCGCCAGCACCTCTGTCGCCTTAAAAGTCACACCCACCTCGCGAACCACCTACCAATAAGGATTCTCAAGCCCCTTTATCTCCTAGCCTTAGTCTATTTTCCTTCTTAGTCTCTTTCTCTTTATCTTTCTTGTCTTTATTTATATATTTAGTTTATTTTTATTAGGTCTTAATAAAGCCTGGCTACTTCTCAAGCGCTACCCAATTTCTTCATCTAGCGCAGGAACGTTCTCCCGACTGACCATCACCGCCACCAAAGACACTCATTCGGGAAAATATCCATAACTCAGGGAGTAATTCTTCCCCCTTCTCTTTTGATTTATCTTTAAAATGTCATTATTTATCTTTGTACATTAAGGGCAATGTACATCTTAAGTGTGGGGTGGTGAATATTTAATCCAAGAAAATGCCTAACTTTAACCTTGTTTTAAAAGTAATTTTCTCATATTACTAATTAAGATGAAATTTCTGATGATTTATGATTTTTATTGATATGTTTTGGAATAAGCCATAGTTAATTGTGCATTGATGATTAAATTTGAATAATACTACAGAATCAAGCATGATAAGTCTAATTTTCTAAAAATTAAAATTTTAGGTTGTCAACCGGAATTTGAATATTATCCCGAAATTTGAGATTTACAAGGTTGATATCAAAAACACCCATAATTTTTGTGAGATTTTGAGCCTTATAGAGCATACATTCTTTTTCATGCTCACTTCTTGATTATGAGTATGTCAACTATGAACTGTTATTCTAGAACTTGCCTCAATTATACATGTCAAGACCACAGTTATGATTTGATATACCGATATGATAAAGGCACCTAGGTTTAACCCACTTACACCACTAAAAAGCCTACCCTCATAATTAACCCTTAGCAAACCCCGTTAAGCCTAACAACCCTTTTTATTGACTTACCCGCAAATTTTAACTCAAAACCTTTTGTATTTGTTATCACCCTTTATTTTGACTACCCCTTAATCGAGATTTGATTTGAGCTAGTTACCTAAGTTTATTATTCTAGTAGCTAAATTTATCTTGTATTTAGTTTGTTCTTAAAAAAAAAGAAAGAGAAAGAGAAAAAAAAAGAGAGAAATTTTTTTTTCAAGTTTTCGATATTAGTAAGTATGAAAAGTGAGCTTACGCGATCAAAGTCTATTTCCAAAAAGAAAAAAAGCTCGTATTAGTAAGTTTATTATTTCTTTAGTTGATAGAATTTCGGAAAAGTTTTTAAGGAAGGTACTTGTCAAGTCAATCTCGATTCTAACCCTCTAATTTCAGCCTGTGACCACACCTTTCACCCTAGGCCCGTTACAACCTTGACAAAAACCTTTTGATCTGTTTATCATTTCATTTTACAGTGGTGGAGATTTGATTTTTAGGCAAGCCTATGGGATTAACTTTTCAGGTTTGACTTATGAGTGCTTAATTTTGACCATTAAACACTTTTTGAGTGATTTGAGTGAATCTTTTGTGAGGATGTCAATCCTTGTAGGCTTTAAATTAAAGGTAATTATTTAAATGAAAGGAAACACCTATGTTTTCGTGCTACAAATGTATGATTTATCTTGTTTGAATCTTTAGGAATCTCTGAGTTAAATTATCCATGTATAAATTATCTATGAATTAGGATAAGGCATTGTTGATAGGAATTATTAATCATGGAAAGTTCGTTTTAATTGTAAGTTGAGAATTTTGCTTGAGGACAAGCAAAAGCTTAAGTGTGGGGGTATTTGATAAACCGTAAAAGTAACATATTTTAATCCCACATTTATTATTTTTTTTGAAGATTTAAGCCTTGTTTTATATAAAAAGGTGCTTTTAATCCTCTCTTTTCATGTTCTATACCCAGAAAAGCACCCGAGGATGAAAAGAACACAAAATGGGCCTAAAACGAAGCAAATGGGCCTTCTCACGAAATTGACATGGCCTGGGCCAAGGACCACACGGTCGTGCCACGCCAGTCATCAAGAACACGGTCTGACCTCGACTCACACGGCCGTGCTTCATTAAAGAAATTCGAACACGGTCAGGTCTCGATTTGCACGGGCGTGTGACATGGCCGTGCCTCTGTCGTTGGAAAAAGCAATTTCAGTCGGAAAAGGATACTTAGGGAGAAAGAATCACATTCCAAGAGCCTATAAATATCCCCTAAGTACCACCTTTGAAGGGGCATCAAAGCTAGGCCAAGGAGCCAAGCTGATAAGGTCAGATTTAGGGAATAACGCGAGGATAGCCAGTTGATTCATCCCAAGAAGCCGAAATTATACTCAAGACGGCGGAATTCTCCTTCAATCGCGTCAGGGAGTTTTAGGATTTTTCTTATGTTTTGTCTTATCTTTTCTCTTGTGATGTTTTATTTTTACATTATGAACTAAATCCTTCAGATACCTGAAGGAGGATGAAACCTAGACAGATTTTATTATTTGATTTTTAAGTTATATGATAAATTACTTAGTTTGTTCTTAATTATGTTGCTTAATCCAAATTTAATGTGCTTAGGTAGAGGAGGAATAGATCCTGCCTAAGAGAAGAGCTAACATAATTAAGCGGAGTTGATCAAACGCCTAGAGATAGGGTTACGAGATTTTGTCGGATTAGGGTGAAACCTAATATGGGAGTCCATTGATCGATTTACTGCTATCCTAGGGGGTTATTATAAGCAAACGAGAGTTCCACTAATTAACCTAGGGTTAGATGTTATTCGCCTCGAGAGAGCGTTTAATATAGGTTAGGGAGTCTTACGGATCAAGCTAAGTAAAAGAAATCATATAATTTAGGGTTAATTAATAAGTGAAGTCTAGATGGATTCTTCCTGAGGGTATCGTTGTAATCAACTGAGTTTTCTTTCAAAGTTATTTCCCTATTCGTCCTTTTTGTCTTTGTATCCTTAGTTTAATCTTCATCAAAAGCAACTTCATTCTAATTTTAAGGCTAAATAATAAAAAGAAAGTTAGTATTAGTACTTTTAGTTCCTTTGGGTTCGATATCCGGTCTTGCCTAAGCTATACTACTGTTCGATAGGTACACTTGCCTTTAATCATTGTCAAAGTTAGTTTTCAGGTTTTGATCATTCTTTTATAATTTTTAAAACTATGATTTACAGCGATCAGTAGATTTACTATAGGAGTACTTAAGTTAGCTAAACATCAATTTTAAGTTGCATGTGGATAGGTCTTGTATAAATTCAATATTGGATTGCCACACTTCTTATTGTTCAACATATTCCAATGGTCGTCTTATGTATGTTTTGTGTGTTTGCTCGAGGATAAGCAATGACTTAAGTGTGAGGGAGTTTGATCTGCTGTATTTTGATGCGTCATATTAAGCTCTTTAAAGTACTTAAAGACCTTATTTTCAAGTACTTTGTAGTGTCTTTTATTACCTTTCGGTATTTAATATATTTCATGCTTAGTTTTAGTTTTTATATTTTCATGTTTTTCATGAATAAAATGGAAATTATATGCCATTAGGGACTTAATTTCTAAATAGTGCTTGTTTTAGGTACTTAATTGATGCAAAAATGAGAAATGAAACAATTAACACCAACATGCTTTCCATAAATTAAGAAGTTGGACTTAAAACAAAATTGCACGATTAAGTGGACTGCCTTGTAACACCCCTCACCCTCCTCGATTACCGAAATTGAGCTACAGAATGCTACAGTGCAAAATGAAACAGTTATAGACATTTTGTAACACCCCTAACCCGTATCCGTCGCTGAATTAGGGTTACGAGGCATTACAGTACATAGCACAACTCATGACTGACATTTATTACAATGCACAACTTTCAACAATTTCAAATACGTACTTATTACATCAAAATGAACCACTCTATCATAAGTCTAAATACACTACTTCATATTCGAATCACATCAATTCATATTAATAAAATTATACATATCATTTCACATTATCCAACTCCAATTCATAAACTAATTTATAGCACAAAATATGCTTCTCACGCAAGTTTAAATCATGACCGAAATATACATATATTCTTCCTTATCTCAATACCGAACTTAACTACCATTTCATCTATTATATACTTAGTAATTTACCTAATAATTCAGTCTCATTTCATATTCTTTATAGCAAGCATAACCTGAAAATGATATATCACATACATATAAAGTGCATATTACTTTCTATACAAACATAATCCATAATTAAGTTCAGACAGATTATTAGCAAAACATACCCATCCAAGATCACTTAATAAACCATGATCAGATTAAAATAACTCAAACATCAAATGTATTCATTATATCAAAAGCATAGAAACTATGATTAACCAAAAGAGATAAGCCATTTTCGCATGGCTCATAATTACATATTCAAAGTTGAACAAAAATACATATTAGCCTATACATGCCATAAGTTCAAAAATAAACTTTTTAGCAATACCAACGATTGACGATAGTGTTGATGGCTTCAATAACGATCCCCGAGCCTGTAGCTGAAGTCCAAAATCTATAAACAATATAAACATATAACACAAAGTAAGCTAACATAGCTTAGTAAGCCTTAAGCAAATAAAACAATTTAAATAAACATTCAAACATTTTAAATATTCAATTTTTATTATTAACATGATACTATAACACAAATAAGCCATCTTGGCCGAATGCTAACATTACATTAAACATTACATTATTCAATTTCATTTCTAAAATATCAATATCTCACTTAAGTTTACAAACACACCAATTCGGCAGAATGATTAAGATCCAAAATATCATCTCATAATTACCTACTTATCTGGTTAAATACACATGGTTCTTTAGATTTCCACATATGACCGAATATGCAATTACTATATATATATACATAACCGAACATACAAGTACCACATACATATATTTCATAGATGACTGAATATACAAGTTCATTATAACATCACTTGTACCCAAAGATTCAAATTTAATAAAACATCATATGTGGTAAAGTATATAATTTCGATACATTATCATTATATACATATACAAGCTCAATAAAACATCACATATGCACATACCTATTTGGCCGAATATACAAGCTCAATAAAACATCACATATGCACATACCTATTTGGCCGAATATATAAGCTCAATTTATCAACTTACTTGCTCAATGTCCACATAATTATGAGGTCTTATAAATATAAATTTGAAAATAGATCACCGGTATAAAACTTGCTAGGCATAAGCCTGAATCACACACCGGCACTAGGCCTGCTAGACCTGAGGTTAGATATTAAATCACCGGCAATAAGCCTGCTAGGCACAAAGCAACTCAAGGCTTGCTAGGCTCACAGCCTGAATAACGATACTTTTAAGCTGTCTCACACACATATTTCATATATCGAACCTTTTATACACTTCATAATCTTTATACGAACATTCAAATATCACATCCCAATCGAACAAACTTAAACATACTAAATTCTAAGTTTATTCACATTTTGGCTACTCAATACTAATTCCACAATTTCCAAATCAGCATATTACTAACTTACATACATAATTTACAATGTTTTATTGCTTAAAGACTTACCTCAGATATCGTCGAACGACAAAAACCGGCTATTCAACTATTTTTGCTTTTCCCCGATCCAGGTCCAATTTCTTTGGTTCTTGATCTAAACATATTCAAATTAAGCTTATTCAAACATATTTTCATTCAATTAAATCCAAAAACACATAAATAGGCAAATTACCATTTTGCCCCTAACATTTCACACTTTTTACAATTTAGTCCTATTTGCACAAAACACAAAATACACAAAATTTGATTATACACCTTAAGGGCCGAATAATCCTAGTCCTCATACAAGCCCACACATTTTATTTATTTCACATTTTAGTCCCTCTAAAATTTATTTTTTCAATTTAGTCCAAATTACTCAAATTCATCAAAAATTCAAATACAAAACTTGTTAATCTAACACATATATTTCATATTTCATCATCAAACAAAAAAAAAGCCAGAAGATATCATCAATGGAAAAACCCAAAATCATCATCAAAATCAAAAATTAAGACATGAGTCGGATAGTACTCAAAGCAACGATATCAAAAATATAAAAATTATCAAAAACTGAACAAAACTAACATTGGATTAAGCCAAAATTGTTGCCGAAATATTGAAGAACATAAAAGCTTTCTTCCTTAGCTATATTCGGTCACTTTGAAGGATGATAATGGCTATGTTAATGTTTTGTTTTATTTAATTATAATAGATTTGACAAATTACCATTTTAACCTTTAATGAATTATTATATAAAACATAATAATAAGGTTATTCTTGACCTTATGCCGTCCACTACCAATAGAAATGGGCTATTTGCCCTTTAAGGACCCCATATTAAAAAGCCACTATCAAATTAGCACTTTACACTTTAATTTGTAACTTTTACAGTTTACGCGATTAAATCCTTTTATTTAATCGGACACCTAAATGACAAAATTAAAACACGAAAATTTAGCACAAACAAATTCACACATAATAAACACGGAAAATAATTTTAAAAATATTTTTTGAACTCGGATTTGTGGTCCCGAAACTACTATTTCAATTAGGGTCAAAATTGGACTGTTACAACTCTCCCCCTTAGGGATTTTTGTCCCCGAAAATCTTACCGATGAATAGGTTTGGATAACGTTCTTTCATTACATCCTCTGACTCCCAAGTTGCCTCCTCAACACCATGCTTATGCCATAGTACTTTTACTAACGGAATTTTCTTATTTCTCAATTCTTTTATCTCACGAGCCAGAATACGAATTGGTTCCTCTTCATATGACATATCAGGCTGAATCTAAATTTTTGTCGGACTAATCACATGTGAAGGATCAGATCGATATCTACGAAGCATCAAAACATGGAAGACATTATGGATCTTTTCTAGCTCAGGTGGTAAGTGTAATCTATAAGCAACCGGCTTGATACGCTCTATGATTTCATATGGTCCAATGAATCTCAGACTCAACTTGCCTTTACGACCGAATCTGAGTACTTTCTTCCACGGTGAAACTTTCAAAAACACTTGATCTCCGATCTGATACTCAATGTCTTTACGTTTCAAATCTGCGTATGACTTTTGACGATCTGATGCAGCTTTCAAACTATCGCGGATCACTGCCACTTTTTGTTCCATTTCTTTAATCAAATCAACCCCGTGTATCTTATTTTCACTGAGCTCGGTCCAGTACAATGGTGTACGAAATTTACGACCGTACAAGGCCTCGTAGGGTGCCATTTTGATACTAGATTGAAAGCTATTATTGTAAGCAAATTCAATCAGAGGTAAGTATTGTTCCCACGTACCTTCGAGCTCAAGGATGCAGCATCTCAACATATCCTCAAGTATCTAAATGGTCCGTTTAGACTGACCATCTGTCTGCGGATGAAAAGCTGTGCTAAAGTGCAGTTTCGCACCTAGAGCATCTTGCAACTTCTTCCAAAACTGCGATGTGAATCTTGGATCTCTGTCCGAAACAATAGAAATAAGCACACCATGTAATCTCACGATTTGTAATACATACAACTCAGCAAGCTTATCGAGCGAATAATCCGTACGAACTGGAAAAAAGTGAACTGATTTGGTTAATCTATCCACTATAACCCAGATTGCATCTTTCTTGCTCGGTGTCATAGGTAAACCGGATACAAAATCCATAGTGACTCTATCCCATTTCCATTCAGGTATCATAACCGGCTGAAGTAACCCAGAAGGTACCTGATGCTCGGCTTTTACTTGTTAACAAACTAAACATTTCGAAACAAAGTCAGATATGTCTCGTTTCATACTAGGCCACCAATAGAACTGTTTCAGATCGTTATACATTTTCGTGCTACCTAGATGAACAGACAATCGGCTGCTATGAGCTTCATTTAAAATCATCTGAATCAAATCTGAATTCGTCGGAACGCATATTCAATCTTTGAACTTCAAACAGTCATTCTCATCAATTCGAAACTCTGATTCAACATTACTTTCACACCGAGCTCGTTTTGCCAACAAATCTTTATCAACTTTCTAGGCATCACCAATTTGTTGAACAAACAACGGTCTTGCTTTTAATTCGGCTACTATCGAACCATCATCAGACAAAACTATATGCACATTCATTGCACGTAGAGCAAATAATGACTTTCAACTTAAAGCATCCGTAACAACATTAGCTTTTCTCGGATGGTAGTCAATCACTAGCTCATAATCTTTCAACAGCTCTAACCATCAGCGTTGTGTCAAATTCAAATATTTTTGAGTCATCAAATACTTCAGGATTTTGTGATCTGAATAAACATGACTGTAATATCCTAAATATAGGCCAGTGCATTTATATGTGGTACTTGATTAATTTGTAATTTAAGAATTTGAGGTTGAACTGAGGCCTTGATTAAAATATTTGGATTAGTCACCTTAGGGTTTAAAAATAGTGTTTTGGGTAGTTTAATTAATATATTGGGCTTGTGGCCCAGTAGCTAGGGGCACAGTAGAGGGGGAGCTTAAAGTGGCGTCACAAGCACTTGGGAAAGGCCCAAATTTGGCCGCTTAGAGCCCAAAAGATTGGGACAAAAATTCGGTAGCCCAGGAGAGTTAGGTGGACGGCACACTTGCTAAAATTTAGGGGATTTACTTCTTTTATTTTAGTGATAAAGTGCTGATAATAGAAAGATAATGAAGAGAAATATTAGGGCTATTTTTGAGGAGCTAAGGGATTAAGATAATAGGTGGGACAAAAGCTATCAGATGATAGCAGACTTGGCCGAAAATCTAACTCTGGGAGGGGGATTGTATTGCCAAAATCTATATAAGCCAAGTGATCATCCTTTCTTTCAATTTTTCTCTCTTCTTCCTCACCTAGCTGAAATTCTCTTCTTCCATTTGTTTTAATTTCTTTTCAAAACCGAAACTCCCTAGATATTTTCTCCTCTCCTCAGTATTTTCTTTAAAAGCCGAATTCTCTTTTGTTCATATTTTCCTTCTCCTATAACCGAATCTTCAAGGCTGATTTTCCCGAAGGTGCACCATAGTTGAATACTCCTCTTTAATCTAGTAAGTTTCGGGATTTTGCTCCTTTGCAATTTCTTCAATTCTCTTTTATCAAGTTTCTAATCCGAATCGATTTTCTAAGGCCCTGTCAATTTTACTCTCTTGTTTGAAGCCGAATCCTTTCTTGTTGAGATCTGTAGTGCCGATTTGTGGAAAAGCCGAAGGTAGAAAGGTGACGTTTTCTTAAGGACTTTCAGGATTCGACAAATTAGGTAAGAGATCTATTAGTAGTTAACGTGTAAATTGAGATTTTATTAACCTTGGCCGAATATTGAAGGGCTAAATCTTCGTGTGATTTTTCGGCATTTTGAGCAAGGCTTACACTGAGGGTAGTAGATTTGGATATCAATTAAGGATAGTAGATTTCACGATATTAGGTGTGTAATACTTCCCCACCATCTAGATCTGATTATTAATGTATGTTCATAAGTTTATATGTTGTGATAAATGCCGATATCTCGGCTTAATGTTGGAAACCCGAAAAGGGTAAAGCAAATTACCAGGTCAGTGAATGTTTTGACTTTATATGATAAAAGTATATCGATTTTATGATTGCATGGGTTGGGTTGATGAAAGGAGGAAGTTATACGTTATATGTGTAGTGGTTTATACCGTGATCTGTTATATGTTGTAGTGGCTAATGCCGTGATCTATTATAAGGGCTTCAGCCATAATATGTTGATGAGCAGTATGACTGCCATCTTGGCGTGTAGCGGTGTGGGTCGATTGTAGAAATCCCCAATGGTGTGAATGGCTGGTATGGGGGCATGTAGCGGATGGAAACCTAGGCAAACGGGTTGGGCCTTGCATATTATTTGTTTTTTTTTTATAAATGAAATTATTAATCTGTTTTATGGGCCTAAGGCCAAAATCTAGTGGTGCATGAGGGTTGCACACTGAGTCTCACGACTCACCCTATTAATTAACCTTTCAGGTGATACCTAGTGCTTCGGACCGAGCTAGAAAGGAATGCAAGGTGGCATACAAAAGAACATCTGGATCCAGCAAAGAGACTCAAGTTAGTACTTTATATTTTTAATTAATGGATTTTAAATCTCGTTGTAATAAGGCCATGGGCCACTAGTTTATGTTTTGTTTTATTTTGGGCTTTAATTACTTTTAGTTATTTAAATTCTTATTGAACTAATACATGTATTTAAATTTGGGTTTTTAATTTATAAAGGCATATTTTATTTAAACTATCAACTATTAAATTTCTTTCGAATAAGAAGATAAACTTTAGAAAAATATTTTCAGAAAATACGACATGTTTTTCCAAAATTTTCTTAGTGACATACCAGATCCGGTCGTGGTGTTTGGGCCGGGTTTGGGGTGTCACAATGACATTTCTCGCTGAACAGATAATGACGCCAAATCTTCAACGCAAACACAATGGCTGCTAGTTCCAAATCATGTGTCGGATAGTTTCTTTCGTGTGGCTTCAACTGTCTCGAGGCATAAGCTATGACTTTGCCTTCCTACATCAAAACACATTCCAAACCATTCAAAGATGCATCACTATAAATAACAAATTCTTTACCCGATTCAGGATGGGCTAACATTAGAGCTTCAGTCAAATGAGCTTTCAACTGATCGAAGCTTTTCTGACACTTTTCCGACCACTCAAACTTAACATCTTTCTGTAATAGCTTTGTCAACGGTGTAGCAATCATAGAAAAACCTTTCATAAACCATTTATAGTAACCAGCAAGTCCCAGAAAGCTTCGAACTTCAGAAACATTTTTCGGTGGTTTCCAGTCAAGTATAGCTAAAATTTTACTCGAATCAACCCGAACACCCAATGCTGATACAACATGGCCTAGAAAACTGAGTTCACGTAACCAGAACTCACATTTGCTGAACTTTGCATACAACTTTTTATCTCGCAAAGTCTGTAACACAAATCTCAAATGTTCGGCATGCTCGGTTTCATCACGGGAATAGATCAGAATATCATTTATGAATACTACCACAAACTGATCCAAATACTATCTAAAGATCTGATTCATCAAATCCATAAAAATAGCAGGTGCATTAGTGAGTCCGAAAGGCATAACCAGAAACTCATAGTGTCCGTACCTCATCCGGAAATCAGTCTTTGGCACATCAGAGTCTTTAACTCTCAACCGATAGTATCCCGATCTCAAATCTATCTTTGAAAACACTGTAGCCCTTTTCAGCTGATCAAATAGGTCGTCAATTCTTAGTAGTGGATACTTGTTCTTTATGGTCACTTTATTAAGCTGCCTGTAGTTAATACACATTCTCATGGTTCCATCTTTCTTTTTCACAAATAGAACTGGTGCACCCCAAGGAGAGAAACTCGGTCGTGCAAATCCCTTATCTATCAACTTTTGCAATTGTGCTTTCAATTCTTTTAATTCAGTAGGTGCCATCCGATACGGAGCTATCAAAATCGGAGTCGTTCCCGGAACTAGCTCAATACCAAATTCTACTTCTCGAGTAGGTGGCAAACCCAATAATTCTTCAGGAAATACTTCCGGATACTCGCACACAACTGGTACAGATTCAATCTTCTTTTCAGTCACTTTACTATCAAGCACATAAGCAAAGTAAGCTTCATAACCTTTTCTCACATATTTCTGAGCTAACATCGAAGATATTACTGCTGGTAACCCATTCAGATTATTAGATTCAATCCGAATAATTTCACTATTTTGACATCTCAAATCAATGGTCTTTCTTTTGCAATTAACAATGGCATCATGAAAATTCAACCAATCCATACCCAAAATTATATCAAATTCGTCAAAAGGCAACAACATCAAATCGACTGGAAAACATGAATCTCGAATCATCAACGGACAATTTTTACACACTTTGTCAACCAATACACACCGGCACAGGGAGTTTGATACTCGAATCACAAACTCAGTAGACTCAACAGACAGAGTCTTACTGGATACTAATGTTTCACACACATAAGAAAAGGATCAATCAACGCAATAACACTAGTATCATAAAGAGTGAAAGTACCGGTAATAACATCTAGGGAAGAAGCATCCTCACGAGCGCGTATAGCATATGCTCTAGCAGGTGCACGAGCCTCAAATCGAACCCCTGTATCTTTTGTTCCTCTCTGACTGCCACCTACATTACCCGAATACCTGGGTAGTCTGCCTCGCGCTGACATGTTGCTCGGTCTCGCATTCTAAACAGTGTTTTGCCCCGGCTAACATTGGGCACTCCCAGATAAAATGATCCACTGATCCACATTTAAAACATGACCGATCATGTAATCTACAACTTCCAGAATGCCATTTACCATAATGCTTGCACTCAACTCTATTTTGCTGAACATTGCCAACACTGGCAATCGAAGTGGCTTGTGAACTCATAGGAGGTCAGTCTCTGTCTTGTCTAGAAAAGTCCGAGGTAACTTTATGTCGACTAGAATCATCTCTGAACTTCTTTGATACTAAGTGAAAATTCTTACTCGATGATCTTTTACGGAAATCTCTGGCTTCAAAATCAGCTTTTCTTTTTTCTTTCCCAAGCTCTTCAGCTTTACAGGCTCGCTCAACAAGTATCACGAACTCTTTAATCTCAAGTATTCCAACCAGCAATTTGATGTCTTCTTTCAAGCCATCTTCGAATCTTTTACACATGATGGCTTCGGTTGAAACACATTCACGAGCATATCGACTCAGTCTCACAAATTTTTGTTCATACTCAGTTACAGTCATACGACCCTGCTTCAATTCCAGAAATTCTTTATGTTTTTGATCGATAAATCTCTGGCTGATGTATTTCTTATGAAACTCAGTCTGGAAAAACTCCCAGGTCATTTTCTCTTTTGGAACCACAGATACTAGTGTATTCTACCAGTGATATGTGATGTCTCGTAATAAGGATATGGCATATTTTAAACATTCATCCAGAGTACAAGATAGCTCATCAAACACACGGATAGTATTATCAAGCCACAGCTCAGCTCGTTTAGCATCATCATCATCATCATTAGCTTTAAACTCCTCAGCCCTGTGCTTTCTGATTTTATATACAGGGGGCCTGTTAAATCTCATCGAATCTATCATCGAGGGTACCATATCGGAGACGGATTATTCGGGGGTGGAGGTTGTTGCACAGCCGGATTAGTCCAGATATATTGAGTAAACCAGTCATTCATCATTTGATAGAAGGCTTGTTTAGCCTTCCCCTCATGGCTACTCAAAATAGGTTGAGATTCAACCGGCGCTGTCCCATGTGCGGATTAGGTGCTACGCTCTCGACATCATCAGCTACAGCTCTATCAGGATCCATTTACTATATAAAAACACATTTTCAAATGTCAGAAGTCATCACACTATTGCATTATAAATTATGGCATGTATAGCTAGACTCACACTCGCTACGGTAGTCCTAGAATCGACTAAACCGTAGCTCTGATACCAATCAAATGTAACACACCTAACCCGTATTCGTTGCCGAATTAGGGTTACAAGGCATTACGGTATATAGCACAACTCATGACTGACATTTTTTTAAAATGCACAACTTTCAGCAATTTCAAATACGTACTTATTACATCAAAATGAACCATTCTATCATAAGTCTAAATACACTACTTCATATTCGAATCACATCAATTCATATTAATAAAATTATACATATCATTTCACATTATCCAACTCCAATTCATAAACTAATTTATAGCACAAAACATGCTTCTCACGCAAGTCTAAATCATGATCGAAAAATACACATATTCTTTCTTATCTTAATACTGAACTTAACTACCATTTCATCTATTATATACTTAGTAATTTACCTAATAATTCAGTCTCATTTCATATTCTTTATAGCAAGCACAACCCGAAAATGTATATATCATATACATATGAAGTGCACATTACTTTCTATACAAACATAATCCATAATTAAGTTCAGACAGATTATTAACAAAACATACCCATCCAAGATCACTTAATAAACCATGATCAGATTAAAATAACTCAAGCATCAAATGTATTCATTATATCAAAAGCATAGAAATTAGGATTAACCAAAAGAGATAAGCCATTTTCGCATGGCTCATAATTATATATTCAAAGTTGAACAAAAACACATATTAGCCTATACATGCCATAAGTTCAAAAATAAACTTTTTAGCAGTACCAACGATTAACGATAGTGTTGATGACTTCAATAACGATCCCCGAGCCTGTAGCTGAAGTCCAAAATCTATAAACAATATAAACATATAACACAAAGTAAGCTAACATATCTTAGTAAGCCTTAAGCAAATAAAACAATTTAAATAAACATTCAAACATTTTAAATATTCAATTTCTATTATTAACATGATACTATAACACAAATAAGCCATCTTGGCCGAATGCTAACATTACATTTAACATTACATTATTCAATTTCATTTCCAAAATATCAATATCTCACTTAAGTTTACAAACACACCTATTCGGCAGAATGATTAAGATCCAAAATATCATCTCATAATTACCTACTTATCTGGTTAAATACACATAGTTCTTTAGATTTCCACATATGACCGAATATGCAATTACTATATATATATATATATACACATAACTGAACATACAAGTACCACATACATATATTTCATAGATGGCTGAATATACAAGTTCATTATAACATCACTTGGACCCAAAGATTCAAATTTAATAAAACATCATATGTGGTAAAGTATATAATTTCAATACATTATCATTATATACACATTCTTAAGAGGCCGAATATACAAGATCAATTAAACATCACATATGCACATACTATTTGGCCGAATATATAAACTTAATTTATCAACTTACTAGCTCAATGTCCACATAATTATGAGGCCTTATAAATATAAATTTGAAAATAGATCACCGGTATAAAACCTGTTAGGCATAAGCCTGAATCACACACCGGCATTAGGCCTGCTAGACCTGAGGTCTGATATTAAATCACCGGCAATAAGCCTGCTAGGCACAAAGCCTGATTAAGTTCACCAGCACAAGGCTTGCTAGGCTCACAGCCTGAATAACGATACTTTTAAGCTGTCTCACACACATATTTCATATATCAAGCCTTTTATACACTTCATCATCTTTGTACGAACATTCAAATATCACATCTCAATCGAACAAACTTAAACATACAAAATTCTAAGTTTATTCACATTTTTGCTACTCAATACTAATTCCACAATTTCCAAATCAGCATATTACTATGTTACATACATAGTTTACAATGTTTTATTGCTTAAAGACTTACTTCGGATATCGTCGAACGACAAAAACCAGCTATTCAACTATTTTCACTTTTCCCCGATCCAAGTCTGATTTCTTTGGTTCTTAATCTAAACATATTCAAATTAAGCTCATTCAAACATATTTTCATTCAATTAAATCCAAAAACACATAAATGGATAAATTACCATTTTGCCCTTAACATTTCATACTTTTTACAATTTAGTCCTATTTGCACAAAACACAAAATACACAAAATTTGATTATACACCTTAAGGGCCGAATAATCCTAGTCCTCATACAAGCCCACACATTTTATTTATTTTACATTTTAGTCCCTCTAAAATTTATTTTTGCAATTTAGTCCAAATTACTCAAATTCATCAAAAATTCAATGACAAAACTTGTTAATCTAACACATATATTTCATATTTCATCATCAAACAAAAAAAAAAAAAAGCCAGAAGATATCATCAATGGAAAAACACAAAATTATCATCAAAATCAAAAATTAAGACATGGGTCGGATAGTACTCATAGCAACGATCTCAAAAACATAAAAATTATCAAAAATCGAACAAAACTAACATTGGATTAAGCCAAAATTGTCGCCGAAATACTGAAGAACATAAAAGCTTTCTTCCTTAGCTATATTCAGTCACTTTGAAGGATGATAATGGCTATGTTAATGTTTTGTTTTATTTAATTATAATAGATTTGACAAATTACCATTTTAACCTTTAATGAATTATTATATAAAACATAATAATAAGGTTATCCTTGACCTTATGCCGTCCACTACCAATAGAAATGGGCTATTTGCCCTTTAAGGACCCCATATTAAAAAGCTACTATCAAATTAGCACTTTACACTTTAAGTTGTAACTTTTACATTTTACGCGATTAAATCCTTTTATTTAATCGGACACCTAAATGACAAAATTAAAACACGAAAATTTAGCACAAACAAATTCAGACATAATAAACACGGAAAATAATTTTAAAAATATTTTTCAAACTCAGATTTGTTGTCCCGAAACCATTATTCCAATTAGGGTCAAAATCAGGCTGTTACGCATTTAACAGATAATTCAAATAAAAAATCATTAACTACTATCATATAAGTCATTCAGTAAAAATTTAAAATTTCTCAAGCTTTATATGAGATTTCGTAAACTCAAAGTTGGCCCGTGATTGAACAAAGACCAAACTGCAAAGATTTCAAAACTTTAGAATGACGTCACGACGAGACTTTCCCCATGTCATGACGTCGCCAAAATAGTATGTCACGTCATGACATTGGGCCACTTGACAACGGGACGTCACAAACTATTGGCTGACATTGTGATAAGAGGAAAACGATGTCAGGACGAGGAATCTGCTTGGTGCGAAAATAGGTCATTTGGTACTTGTTTCAAATCCACCGTGCAAATAGGTCAAAAGAATTCACTTAACACCATTTATACATGTTCAAAACGTACCAAATTCAAAACAAATCATATCATATAGACATGCTCCTAAACATCTAAACCAATATGACACATTTGGCACCAATTCATCTCAACCTACTTATATCATTACAAGCCAATCCACCATTTATAACATAAACACAGTTCATGCTCAATTATATATCTCTAAGTGCCAAACATACATAACACAACATATTACCAAAATATGCATGTATATATATGTACATAACTTGACATATACATCTCAAGTTCATTATGAACTAAGAATTCAAATCAAACTTAACATCAAAAAGTAGCATAACAATTCCTAGTACATGCCACATATAACCGAGCTTAAATGATTAAAAGACTACCCAAATTGAGAGACAGATAGTGTGAACTTCAAGGTGATCTGATCGATATGCTCCACAATCAACAAACTATAGAGTAAAAAATACAATGGTAAGCATAATGAATACTTAGTATGTTCATACAAAATTCAACTTAATTGTAACAGCTAGATTTTAATAGTGACGGAATAGTAGTTTCGGGACCATAAATTTCTATCGTGTTGACTCATAAATATTATTTATAGAATATTTACAGAGTCATTAGAGTCGTATTAAAATTTGGTTAAGAAATATTAACGTTTAGATATCTAATTAATGAGAAAGGACTAAATTGAAAAAGGTGCTAAACTTAGTAATTATTGAATTTTATTGACTTGATAGTCTAATTATTAAATAAAAATGGACTTAGGAAATAATTAGTCCATAAGGTTATTGATGGATGATTATAGTCTTTTAAATTGTTGAATTATAAGGTTATAACTAAGGGTAAATTTGTAATTTTGTAAATTAACTAAAGATTATTAAAACATAAAAAAAATTGGCTATCATCTTTTTCAAGTTCTTCCACCGAAAAACAAAATTCACCATTTTTGGAGCTTCAAATTCGGGCAAACATAAAACTTTGGATGTAAGTGATTTTTGTACTTGTTTCTTGTAATTTTTATGTTTTTGATATCGTTGCAACTAGGGCCAACTAGTCTGTACCTTTATTTTTGAATCTGTTAAAAATTTTAGAAGTTTCCATTGATGATCCTTGAATGTTTTTGATGTTAACTATGTATTTGAAGATTTGATTGTGGTATTTGGTGGTTTTGTGAAGTGATTTTTGTTAGATTTTGATTTAAGGATTTAACTGTAAAAATGTCAAAATTACAAGGATTGATAGTGAATTTTATGTTTAATAGGGACTTTTTAAGGGCCTAGAATATTTGGATGTAATGTTGACTTGAGAAAAATGATTAATTTGATGGTTTTTGGGTTAAGGGACAAAATTGTAAAAGTTGTAAAAGTTAGGGGTAATTGTGTAAATTCAAAAAATAAAAGGGTATAAAATGTAAAGAGAATTGGAAGGTGAAATGTAAGCTGATAATTGAGAAATTTTACTTTTTAGATCAAGACCCTGTTGATATACGTGGAAAAAGAAAAATCGCAGATTAGTCCCTGAACGTCTACAACTCCTACAATTCAGTCGAAGTAAGTTGTACGGTTTACAATTTAATATTTATATGAAATCTGTGATGATATTATATGATAAAATAATTATAATTATTTTATTATTGATGTAAAGTTGTTTGAGAAATATTGATGAATTTCAATACTTGAATCGGATGGATGCGGGATAGAGTATAATCTAATTAAGGCGTGTTATAGGGGGATTGGAGTGGAGATTGTTGCTGAGTGATATATATATTCCTGAGTAGGTTGAGGTTCAGCATTTGTTGCGAACTCTCTTATTATACTCCCCATTTTAGCGTGTTTTCGGTTGGACTAGCTCTTATAAGTATCTGACGTGTTATCGAGTGGTTTAACTCTTAGGAGCGATTGGCGTGTTTCGGGTGAAATATCTACGTACTCATATCCATAAGTCGTTCATCAAATCGTGAATCTCTAAACCATAACTTGTTTAGTGATTTTGATAGTTATAACATGTATTTGAGCTTGAATTGAACTATGCCATTCACCGGGTTGAGAATTTGATTGACAGGGAACACATGTAGTTGAGTTATTATTGAATGATTTATTGTATTACTTTGATAAGATTTATCGTTTTTTTATGTCAACTTACTAAGCTTTAAATGAGTTTATTTGTGCTATTTTCTGTTCTTGTAGATTCTTTGAAGGTTGGACAGTCGGATCGACACTCAAGTCACACTATCCTTCTACTTTCGGTAGTTTTTGGAACGCTCATTTTGGATTATATGGCATGTAATAGGCTTGTTTTGTCAATTTCATTATTTTGATATGTAAAACTTTAATGTATGATCTTAAATGCAAGTAGTTAACCTAATATGGTGTATGTGAACTAAAGAAGGTGTTTTAGTGCAAATTTATGGTATGTGTTATTGAAATGTTGTGATTGAGGTGCCTATGATAGGCATTGATGGCCTTGAAACTAACTAATATTTCAACAAAGGCAAGCGCACCTATCGAACAGTAGTATAGCTTTGATGAATCCGGAATATCGTATCCTCAAGGACTAAAATTACTAGTAATAACTATCTTTTTATTATTTAGCCTAATAATTAAGAGGATTTATTTTAATCTAAAATTTAACTAACTAATTAACTATGAACGCGACAGAGAGTGGAGAGAGTAATTGAATAAACCAATGAATAAATACAATACCCAAGGAAGAATCCACCTAGACTTCACTTATTATTCTGACTTTGAATTAACCGATTTATTCACTTGTCTTGATCCGTAAAAATCCCTAAATTATGTTAATATCTTTTTCGAGACTAAGAACAACTGACTCTAGGTTGATTAATTGAAATCTCTTTCTAATTAAAACCCCTATCATCGTATTAACTCGATTTATGGATTCTCTTATTAGATTTGACTCTAATCCGGCAGATTTATGTCATCCTATTTCTAGGGTTGCAATCAACTCCGCTTAATTACACGAGATCTACTCTTAAATAGGGACTTTTGCTCCACTGAATAAGCACATCAATCTTGAATTAATATCTTGAAAATATTAAAGCAAGGGTTAAGAACACATAATTAAGAACAAGAACAAGTATTTATCGTGTAATTCAGATGATTAAATAATAAGATTCATCATAGGTTTCATCCTCCCTAGGTATTTAGGGAGTTTAGTTCATAACGTAGAAGGAAAACATCTTAGGAATAAGAAAACAACAAGACATAAAGAACCCAAAAACTTCTAAAGAAATTGATGGAGATCTTCAATCTTGGAGTGGATCTGCTTCCGAGATGATTCCGACGGCTTCCTTCGAGTAATTTCCTCGTTCTACTCTGCATGCTCCCCTTCAGTCTTCCTC
Organism: Gossypium bickii; assembly: GCA_025503065.1. Taxonomy (NCBI): domain Eukaryota; kingdom Viridiplantae; phylum Streptophyta; class Magnoliopsida; order Malvales; family Malvaceae; genus Gossypium; species Gossypium bickii. Next base: position 23,720,898 of record CP106715.1, read on the forward strand.
TGGCGTGTATTTATAGATTTTAGAAGGCTTAGAAACCCTAAAAATTGGCTTTTTCCACGTGAAAACAAAGCAGGGTGCGACAGGGACACGGACGTGTACTCAACCGGTGTGAGGGTGTCCAGTCCATATGAAAATTCGCATGGCTCGCGATTGACACGGTCGTGTGTCCAGCCCGTGTGGTTCTGGCTTGGCTGTGTGGATCCTTAAGATAGCCCGTTTTGTCCGGTTTTGGCCCGTTTTCCACTCCTTTCGCTTCCCTATGCTCACCTAAGAATAGAAATACAAATTTAAAGGATTAGGAGCATCGGATTCACATAATTGTATAAATAAACATCCAAAAACTCACTAAGCATGGGATTAAAATGTTTTACTTTTATAGTTTATTAGGCATATTGGTTGAAGGTTAGATTGTGTGAATTAACATGCGTTGGTGATAGTTCATTTTGTTGTGAAATTGTGAATACTTATGGTACCAATGAGGGGACATTGGTTAGGCACTTAGGATGGTTTATTTAGTATGTTTCGAGCTTGTTTAATGTCATTTTAAATAGGTCTTTTGCCTGGTAATTGGATTACTTAAGGTCCAAGTAAGCTTGAAATGGTAAACTTGTCATTTAAGGTTCATTTAGGTTCATACGGCTTGAGACAAGGGCGTGTGACTCAGTCGTGTGAGACACACGGCATAGTGACATGGTCATGTGTCATTTGATGATTTTTTAAGGTGCAAGTCAATGAGTTACACAGCCTGGCACACGGGCGTGTGGGGCAACTTAGAGAGTTACATGGCTTGGCACACGGGCGTGTGGCACGCCCGTATGCCCCTACTCAGAGAGTTACACGGGTGAGGACACAGGCTGAGATACGGCCGTGTGTCTCAACCTTGTGAGGCACACGACCGTGTGAGGCACATGGCCTGACCACACAGCCGTGTGACCCTTGTTTTGCAAATTTTGCATATTTTTCCTAAACTTTCCAAACTATTTCTTTTGGTCCCAAATTGTTTCTATGTTATTTTTAGGGCCTCGAAAGCACAATTTAGGGATAGCATGCATGTGTATGAATGATTTATTATGCGTTTATAATATTGAATGATTTAAGATTCAAATGTTTTTGATTGTTTAGTAATACTCTGTAACCCTAATCGGGCGACGGAGACGGGTTAGGGGTGTTACATTAACTTATATAATAACCTATTTTTAGTGATGTCGGAAATAGAGATTTTGGGACCACAATTTCGATAAATGAGTCTGTAAATATTATTTATTTAATATTTACGAGGTCATTAGAGTGTTATATTAAAGTTTGGTTTGGAGGTTTTGATGTCTGAATAGTTAATTATTGTATAATGATTAAATCGTAAAAATAACAAAAGTTAATTAGTATTGCTTATTATTAATTAAAGTGCTTGATTATTGAATGTTTAGGGATCTAAAGGGAAATTTGTAACAGCCCATTTTCGATGAGATTGGAACAGTGGTTTCGGGACCACAAATCCTAGCCCAAAAAATAATATTTTATTTTATTTTATTTTATGGTTGGTATTATGATAGGAAGGTCACGTGAAAATTTTGATATGAAAATTTTATCGATTGTGTGGTTAATTAGGTAAAGAATTAAATTGCATAAAATGTGAAAGTTGAATTCTAGTAGCTATAAGGATTAAATAGCTATGGAATTCAAAACTAGAGGTCCTTATATGGTAATTAGACCATTAAGAAAAGTATGTAGATTTTTCTTGGTGACTCATCCATGGAAAAATTAGAAATGATTAGGGACTAAATCGAAAATCAATAAAATTAAAAGATGATAGAGAAAAAAAAGAAATTATCATCTTTTATATTCATCTTCTTCCCCAATTTTTCTATGGAAACCCTAGGAGAGAGGAAGAGAACTTTTCAAGCTTAGAAAGGTTTGAAATAATGTCCCGTTTTTAATGATTTTTATATTTTTAAAATTGGGATAGCCTAATCTTTCTATTTATGGGATTTATTTGAAAAGATAACAAAGTGTAGAATCTTTTTCATGGATGTAAATGCTAGAAATTTGAAATTTATGGTTAGAAAATGAAATATAGTTGATAGATAAACAACTTTTACAAAGCAATTTTTCATGGAAACTTGATTTAGGGACTAAAATGAAAAAAGTGGTAAAACCCATGGAAAATTTTGAAACTTGTGAAATGTGTGTGCTGTAAAAATTCTTATTAAATTTTGGTTAGGCTTGGAAATAGGAGTAGATTGCATGAATTTCATTTTCCGAGCCTAGGGACGAACTTGGAATTTTTTAAAAGAGTAGGGGCAAAATAGTAATTTTGCCTAAGATGTAGTAGAATGCAAATGTATGTAAAATATGATGAGTTAATAATTAAATTTTCTTATATAGACCCGAAAAGACCAACTACGAAATTAGATCGAGGGAAACAAAAAGTTTCAAATTAGTTGGAATTCAAACCCGAACAACTGTCAAGGTAAGTTCGTGTAACTTAATTTGGTACGGTAAAATGTTTGAATTGAAATGTGTGATTGTGATAATATGTATGTAGTGATATACATAATGAAATAATTACAAGTTGGAAACATTGATAAAATATCATGTCCCAGTTGAATATTGAAATCCAATGGATTATGGTGATTTCTTGAAACGGGTAATAATATGGCAAATGTTACAAATAGGATTTAGCCCGGACGGGTAATCCTGAATTTAAGCCTCTCGAGCATATGTTATAGATTGGGTTTAGCCTGGACGGGTAACCCTAATTAAGCTATTTAGAGTACAGGTCATTAATACGATTTAGCCTAGACTGGCAATCCTAAATGACTCTTGTGAACGTTGGTTTAAAAGTGGGATTTAGCTTGGACTGGTAATCCTGTTGTAAAATATGTGGCTCGAGAGTGTGCTCTTCGGACTTATGTCCAATAGGTAATAATGAATATGAATTGACGGATAATTCATATGTATACCTTATGTACATCACCCGAATGTCCATCGAAATTTCATTAGTTCAACGGGAAAGACTCACGAAATATGGAAAGGTGGAATTAATGGAAGTTTGTATATAATGAGCTCATTTATGTTTACTTGATATTTATATGATGTTATGTGACTAACTTGTTTGATTAAGTGTATATGTTTAGATGAACTACCTATAATGGATGAAATGTTATGTATGCTAGTTTGAATAGATATAATTGGTAAGTTTATTTTTCGTTATACGAACTTACTAAGCATGAAAATGCTTACCCCGTTTAATTTTCCCTTGTTTTATAATGCTCGTAAGCTCGCGAAGGTTGGAGGATCGGTCGGAGCATAATCACACTATCCACTATCTCCTTTTTGGTATACTTAGAAATCTCATTTTGGTATAATGACATGTATAGACTTATTTGGCCAAATGATGACTTGTAAGTGATGTTTTGTAATCTAGCCATTGGAATGGCTAGTAATGATTTAATTTGGTATGTAATAAGTTATCTCATGTTCAATGCTTATGTGTTAAATGTGGATGAATAGAGTATGTTTATCTTGAATATGCACTAAAATTATGATTATAAACATGAAGTGCATGTGATATTATGCCAAGACAGATGTTAGTTTCGGCTTGGTTTTAATGCTTGAATTGGCTGGTATATACATGCAAGTATTGGTGTAGGTTGTGGGCAAAATTGGATAAGAAAATGAAGCTAAGAAATGCTTTCATTTTGTCTACATGGGTAGACACACGGGCGTGTGTCTAGGCCGTGTGTGACACACGGACAAGTACATGGACGTGTAGTCAGGCCGTGTGTCCCCTGCACCTTAAATTCGAGAAAACAAAATGCTCAGAATTGAACACACGGGTAGAGACACGGGCGTGTGTCTCAACCGTGTGGGAGACACGACCTAGAACACGGGCGTGTGTCTTGGCCATGTGAAACCTGTACCTAATCTGAATTAAATTAATTATCCACACGGCCTAGCACACAAGCGTGTGGAATGGCCGTGTGGCGCAAGTCTGAGAGCACCCTAAATCAGACATGGCCTGTAGCACGGGCGTGTCCCAGGGTCACACGAGCGTGTCCCGTGGACCACACGGGCGTGTGAGCCCTGTACTTTAGAAAAATTTTGTAATTTTGAAAATAATTCATAGAGGTTTCCATTAAGTCCCGATTCGATTCTAATACTCGTTTTGGGCCTCGAGAACCCATTTAAGGGACAATAAGAAAAATTTGGAGTATGAATAGTATGTTTAATACAAATTGCATGAGAATGTTCGGTGAACTACGGTAATATTCTGTAACCCTGTTCTGAAGACGGATACGAGTTAGGGGTGTTACAAAATTAGACACTTATAATTAATTATGGACGGTTTAGGCATGATTTTGGGTGGGCATTTTTAAGTAATTACATGGGTAATTTAGTAATTAAGTAAATAATAATCTTAAACAAAAGAAAGCAAACCATTATCTTCTTCATTTTTCTTCCTTGAACCAAAAACACCATTGTTAGGGTAGGAGAGAATAAACCAATCTTCTTTCTTCATGGATGGTATGTTTTTCAAGCCATTTTTCGTAAATTTTATGTTTTTTAGATCATTGTAGCTTAATCTAACTAGCTCAAGGACTATTTTGTAATACTTGAAAATTTACCATTTTTTTAAAGCCTTTTGGATGTTAATGGTTGGGTTTGAAGTTTTATAATGAAATATGACTATTTTGTAAAGTGATTTTTGTTAGTTTTGCATTTAGGGACTAAAATGAAAAGTTGATGAAAACTATCATGATTTTTTTTTTATAAATATGAATATTAGAGAGTCTTAGAAGGAAGAATGTGAAAATTGGATCATAAAATGATGTCTAATTGGGGAAGATATAATAGTTTTAGTAATTGAGACTAAATTGTATAAAAGGTAAAAGTTTGGGTAAATGTTGTAAAATGTTATTAAAAGGTTATATGCATATGACATTATAAGGTATTTGGAGTTTATAATTGAATTAAATTATTATATAGATCAAGAAACGGATTAACCACTCAATAACCGTGAAAAAGGAAAAATTGTTGAAGAGTCCTCGGTGTTGTATTCGTTGCTGTTTTGGTTAGGTAAGTTCGTATTAGGATCATTTTGATTAATACTTATTCATGTTTGTATTATGTATATATGTATTTGTATGATTGGTTTGAAATAAATATTGAAATTTAGATTGAATGATTTAATTGCAAAATATGATATTTATGTGTTTGGAATGAATAGAGAGATGAAATGGAATGTTAATTGGACCATGTTGTTATATGAGACGATGTTATATATATATGGGAAGTATATGGAAATTGGTTAAAGGCCCCTGCGAACTTAGTGAATGATTAGGATACAAATGACATGTCATTAGGTTTAATGTATCATGTACTTTGTACAAATGATTTCATTATATCAGATACTATGTATCGTGACTATAAGATCAGGTACTTTGTACCAATGTTCATGTTGTATCAGGCACTATGTGTCGGTGTTTATATCTTATAAGGTATTATGTATTGGTGATGGATACCTTACCGATGGTTGAGATCTAGCATTTGTTACGAATTCTCCACAGCTCGTGTAAGCAGCATCGAGTAATGGTTAATGTCCTTAATTATGGCTAGTGTGAGTAAAGCTATCCTAAGTATCCAAGGTTAATTTACTATAGTTCCTCGAGCAAAACTAGGTATGAAATAGAATTGAGATAAAAGATGTATTTGAATGAAAACGTTAGCTATGAATTGAATATGGTTGCTATGCATATTATGTTATTTATATGTATGGAATGATGTATTGACCAATTTGGCTATTTCATGAAATGTGTAAGGTGACAATGGAATAATATGTCTATATGTTATTTTCATTAGTTAAAATATGAATTGTCAAGTACGTTGTGTTTAATTTCATACGAACTTAATAAGCTTAAGTAAACTTACCTTCATTTAAATTTTCTTCCTTGTAGATTGTTGAAAAACGTGCTGTTGATTGGATCGTCTCCAGAGCTCATACCATCCACCAACTCTTTTGGTAGACTTTTGCTCAATTTGGCCCAGTTATAACTGGCATATAAATAGGTGTAAACGGTTATATAATGTGAAATTGAAAATTATGTTTTGTGCCATTTTCATGTGAATTATGTGTAATGTTAAGCATTAATGTGTAATGGCTTGTTGTGGCATGAATTGGTATTTTAGTCAACTTTGCTTGATGAAATATTGGCATTTGGAATGATGATAATGTGGTTGTAGTTAGGTATGAATATTTTTGGTATGTTTGATGATGGATGATTTACTTGTGAATTGTTGAATTGAGGTGTCAATTCTCACATATTAGTTAGACATTTTGGGTTTTTTTTTTTTTTTTTTTTTTTTTTTTTTGTCCAGTGCACTTATGGTTGTTTTATAAGTTGTATTTTGGGTCTATTTTGATGCATTATAAACAAGTCTAATGAATGGTAAAATGCTTGTTTATGGCAGAACTAAGAATTGATTATGTGGCTTAATTTAAAAGACATATTTTAGCACACGGGTAAGTATGATCTTGGTTGTTTTGGTTAAACACAATCATATTATACCTATGGAAAAAATATTTTCTATTCTTTTATTTTTCCACTCTTTCAATTTTCTATCTTTCTAATTTTCTTTCCATTCTACTAATTAAATCCTTTAAGTTGGTTTTTTTTTTTTTTTCAACTTCTTCCCATACAAAAAGACTTGATGAATATAAGAAATGAAGTAGAGTAACAAGCTCATATTGGCTTACTTCACTAGCTAGATAGTTTAATTCTACACACACAAAGAGTTGGATAGATATTTGTCATCGTCCACCGATCAATTAATATGATTTTCTAAATCAAAGGCTTGAAAAGAGAAAACTATTATTAATCAATCCAATATTAATGATTGGAGTATCAATATTTTCATCAAGGACAAATGGATGAAGCAATGGACAAAAGAAAAAACCTCCATTAACAAAACAGAAAAGTCCATACTATCAGTATTGAGAATGATGGGTGGGTAGATGAGTGAAATATGGGAGCTGAATGGCCCAAGTTAGCAGTGGGTTTACTTCAGCCGTTTCATGAAGCCTTTGGAGGGCCTCTCTATGACAAGCTAAGGTCAAATCCATTTACAAATAACCATTGGATTCGGGTAGAACCGGTAGGATATCCGCATTTAAACAAAAACATAATTATAATTTAAAGCAATTCCGTTTTCACTTGTTCAAAACAGATAAACGATTGAGACCGCCCCTTGAGCCTTTGGATTGTAGACGTAATGTTCCATTTTCTTTTTGATGATTTTATACCTCCAAATATATGCTTCCGGCCTTCTCTCTCAATATTACATACAAGTTGAGAAAAAATGAAATATAAAGATGAAAAAAACCCAAGAAAATTCATGTGAGAATGATGATTAATGGAATCTCCGGTTAACTCAATAAAAAAATGACACTCTCGATCTCAGTTTCTATACAGGACAGGGAAGTTTTGAATATAATAGATATATGTATGTATGTATAATATGTTACATTGGGGGCTCATGGAAAATTAACAACTTGAAAGGTTGATCCGGGTAGGTAGATTACAGAACGGAGCCTTCGTAAATAGTGGACAGCCTTAGCTTAAAAGAACGAACGGCCAATTTGGCTCGTCTGGATGTGTATCGCTGCAATTTTCTAAAAGAAGCAGATCTTGACATCCCAGCTGGCTGAGGTTGAGTCTGGGGCTTGGTAAAGGACTTGGTGCTGCCGGGGGTTGGGGCTGATGTGGTAGAAGCGCCAACAGGATCAACAACAGATTGAGCTACCACCATCACAGGGTTAATTCGGGCCTTCTTGCGCCGATTAGAATCGTTTCTAGAGTCATTCTGGATAGCAACGCTGGCTTTGACGGCCAAAGTGGCCATATCCTTGGAAGCCAATCGCTGCTGAAGCTTGGAAACGGGAAGCACGAAGTATATCTGATTGGGTTGCAGTTGATGGTCCGCATTCAAGGCCGGAACGTAATCGTCGTAAGATAAGCTATCCGAGTTGCAAAGGAAGATGGAGGAGGAAGAAGAAGAAGAGGAGGAGGAGGAGGCTTCGGCGTGAAGAACCTGAGAGACGCAGACCGGGGGGTTATATTTATGAAGATCACCGTTGAGGGAAACAACATGAGCTGTTGGGCGAGACCCAGATTCTGAAAATTCAGGGTTTTCGTAAGAGAAACAGGCACCCATGGCATGGATGGATGGATGGATTGTTAGAGAAAAATATATAGAAGTAAAAAGGAATTGGGAGGTTTGGAATTGCAGTTGTATTTGAGGAGGAGAAATGGTTTGTTATTATTATGGTTAATTAACAAATAAATAAGAGGAGATGATTGAAGAATGTGGAAAGGGAGTTTAATAAAGAGTGACGCGAGCCACGGCGTCACGCGGGGAACATGAAATACCGTTGGCGTTGCAAGTCAAAAGGGCATACTGTCGTTGTACTTTTCAAAGAGATAGAGATGGGGACAGCTGATTCATACCTACTCTTTCATCCAACTGTTTGATTTTGACGTTTGACTTTGCCAACCCTTAATAAAACCCCTGTCCTTTTTAACTCAGCAGTGACGCGTTGCGTAGGAAGGAAGCTATTTACTTGAGCTACACTCTCACACCTCCGCAACTTACAAAGCGCAGCCGTTATTTGCTGCTAATTGAAAGTCAGGCCGAGTGATGCTTCCTTTTTAATTTCATTTTCCATTTTTGTTTAATTGATATATGTTCCACGTGCCAGTTTATTTGTTGTAATGGAGAGAAATGATCTTTTATGTTGTCACACTAATTTTAAATTTTAAATTATTTGTTTTATATTAAAAAAATCAATCATTAATATTTTATATCATATAATAAAGTTATCAGATCGATTAAAATATTTACATACTTTACAAGTACAAATATTTTGATAAATTTAACTGTTGAATTATTCGTATGAAAAGTTATGAAAAATGTAAAATTATTTTAGTTTTATATTGATGTGAGTGAATTACTCTCCTTTTATTTAATGGTATAACTTTGTTATATGGTTAACGTAAGTATTTAAAGTTTTGTTTAAAGGTGTTTTAGCCATGTGGCGTGGTGGTTGCCCATCTCGTCCGTTAATCATGTATTTGAGAGGTTTGAACACTACTTATGAGAATGAAATATATTTCATGACCAGCCATTTACTTTTCTGAAAACCATCTATGACCAGTGGTTTGAGAGGTTTTCATTTAAGCTTTTTATAATTTATAAAATTTTAAATCAATAATAGTAAAATTGTACTTTGTCCCCCCAAAATAATAAAAATTTGATCTGATCTTTTAAAAATTATAAAAAATATAGACTATTAAAATGGTGAAATTACATTTCTACTATCGTAAAAATATACAAATTAATTATGGCCCTCCTAAAATTTCTTTTGACTCTGCCACTATCCGTGACGAAAGAGTTGGTCATTGTTAATGATTGCGGATACCCTAAAAGAGAAAATCGATTACATAGTAGTAAAGCAATTTAAAAGAATTTGATGTTAGTTTCAAAAACTTGTTTTCTAAATTTTTTTATTTGATTTTTAATTATATAAATTAGTTTATCTTTTATAAATTATTTGTCGGGGGTGCACTTTTTTATTTAATATGTTTGAAATTTTCTTTTATAAATATACAGCATGTCAAAGTTAAAATGTTTTTATATTTATATTAATATCGGTGATAAAAGTCAAAGGTAATTAATATTTGTAGTGCTCAAAGTCGTAGATGGTTAGGAAAGTCTATTTTTTCTGTAAATATGATAGAAGGGATTATATAAAAAGGTTTGGAGTCGAACATGGCCCCGCTTAATGGGTACCTTATTGGATAAGCTTAGAGGTATGTTCTTAAAAAAATTAGGTTTTCATTGATTAACTTCAATAATATTTAAAATAAAAATAATGGTAGGATTAGTTATAAATGTAATAGTGACATTAAAAACAGTAACATATGTATTTAGATTCTAATGCAGTTGTAGTAATGAGGTGACAATTAATATGAAAATTTTATATAGTGATAAATTATTTTTACATATTTATATATATTTTTAAAAATTATATTTTATCAAATATGAATAGACATTGTATTATATTAAAATAAGAATACAATTGTGTTAAAATAAACCAAAAAAACTTAATATTTTAATAATAAATATATATTTTTAAAATAACAATATAGATTGTCACACCCCGAAATTGGGTTACAAGAAATAAGGTTTGTTGGTTGGGCCAGTGGTTCGAATAGACCTTTAAGTTAGTTTTGCCGTTTTGAGAGTATAATGAGTTTGTTAGTTCAGTGGTTAAGAGGTAGTTTACCTTAAGGTTTTGGGTTGAGTCTTTGTGTATGCTTAGGGGAAATTCCTTTTTGTTCTAATTCTGAAAAATTTGATAGGATTTTGTTAAATATTATTTTGTCTATTTTATATTTTTGAAAAATGAAAATTCCTAGAATTTCTCTCACGCTTCCACTTCTTTTCACGTTGGTTTTCTTTTTTTCCCCAATTTTAGATTTTTACTCTTTTGGCTTTTACATTTTCTCTCTGTTTTCAATGTTCTTTTTTTTTCCATTTGTTCTTCAATTTTTCTTTTTGATTCCAACATCATTATCGTTAATTGTCACTCCTCAAAGTTGCTTTTTGTTCACTCAAGTTTCGAATCGGGTAAGTGTGGTGCTAATTTCTTGAGATTTACATTGGTTTCTTTGATTTTTGTATATGGTTCAAACCGATTTTCTTATAGGTTTAGTGTGTTTGAAAAATTGAGTTCTCAGATCAGTTTAATTGAGGTGCAACTGTTAATCATTAGTACGTAAGAATCGTCTTTCTGGTGTTTGTGGTTACTTTTTGTGTTTTACAGCAAGGATTGTGGTGGTTTTTGAGGCACACGGGCGGTCCACACGACTGTGTGTCGCCTAAGAAATTACGCAAGTTTTCGAGTCACACAGCTTAAGGTGGGTTACATGGGTGACCACACGGCTGTCTAACCTTAGTTAAGAATTTTATAGATCGCAAACGACCTGGAGAGGTGTCATACGGCCTAAAACACGACTGTATCTCCCCTGTTTCGTACTTGTGAAATTGCCACACGAGACAGAGAGTTACATAGTCTGCCCACACGGCTGTGTAACCCAGTCACACGATCATGTATCACAGTCACAGGATTGTGTATCTTAGTCACACAGGCGTCTTCTTAAGTCTCACGGTCGTGTATCCCTATCACACAGTCTGGAGCCTTCCACAAAGCATGGCCACAGGGCCGTGTGGTCCTATTTTTGTAGTTTTTCCACTGTTTTTGCTAAGTGATTCATTTTAGTTCTTGAGTAGTCCCTTGTATGTTTAAGCCTTTAAAGAAGTATTTAGGACACTAATATTGTTTGTGGAAGGTCTCCGAAGGGCGTATTACTGTTAGAATACTTTATATATATATGTATATATATATTCATATGATTTAGTTTTGATGTCGCATAAATTGTTTTTATGATGTGGTACATTAAACTCGGTATATGAAAATGGTTGGATATGATAATTAGAAACTATGTACTTTTGTTTCCACTATCTTGTAACTGAATATGAGTATGACTGATTTTGATTCTGCTGAACTGAACTGATTTGCAAACGTGGTTATCAAATGTGGAAGCTAAAAATGAGTGTATCTGATTTTGTATATCTGTTTGCATTGCATTTGTGGTGGGGATATGCTTATGAAGGGAAGGAAGTTTGATTTGGCAGTTAAATTGCATACTTATATTTTTTTAGTAATAAATTTGCATTAATACAAGTGACATACGTCCACTTCATGGTGTGTTTCGGTTGGATGGGTCCATCATAACTCAATATGTAACAGTCCGGTTTAGGCCCTAGTCGGAATAGTGATTTTGGGACCTCAAATCCGAGTCAGAAAAATATTTTAATATTATTTTCTATGTTTGCTATATGTGATTAAGCATGTGTTAAAGTTCCGTGAATTAATTTGTCCGTTTGTATGCTTAATTTGAAAAAAAGGATTAAATTGCATAAAAGGTAAAAGTGACATACTATATGTTAATGTGCTTATTTGGGTTGGCTTTTAAATGGAGTGGCCTTATGAGGCAATTAAACCATTTTAAAAGATAGTGCATGGTTAAAGGACATTAATGGCCTTATAATTATATATTTTATATGTTTATTCATAAGGTTAATGTTGTAAATTGATTAATAATGATAATAAAATAAAACAAAACATTAGAAATGGCCATTTACTCATCCTCTTCACCGAAAACATCAAATAAAATAAAGAAAAGAGCAAGCAAGGGTTTCGACCATGGTTTTGGTTTGATTCAAGGTTAGTTTTGATCCGTTTTTGATAATTTTTATGTTTTTGTAATTGTTGCTTCGAATACTTTGAAACCCATGTCTCGATTTTGTGAATTGATGATGTTTTTGAAATAAGCCATTGATGAATTCATGAGTTTTATGATGTTTGAGATGAAATATGAAATATATGTGTTTGACTAACATAGTTTGTCTTTGAGTTTTTGATGAATTTGAGTATTTTGGACTTAATTGAGAAAATAGTATTTTGAGGGACTAAATTGTGAAATAAATGAAATGTATGGACTTGTATGAGATACATGAATATTCGACTAAGCATGGGTATATGGTAATTTTGTGTATTTTATGATTTTGTGAAATAGGGACTAAAATGTCCAAATATGAAAACGTGAGGGCTAATTTGCAAATTTACCTAAATATGTGTTTTTGGATTGAATTGAATGTGTTGGTGAATAAAAGGGGTGAATAAAAGGGTTAAATTTGAATATGTATAGATCAAGAATTGAAGAAAACGAACTTAGATCGCGGGAAATCGAAAGTAGTCGAATAACAGAATCTGATCATTATCCGAATCCGAGGTAAGTCGATATACAAATAAATTTATTTGAATTGAGTTATTTATGTATATATGAAATTTGGTTGCTATGATTATGCTCGAGATGAGATGTATGTGAAATCCGAGGATTAAATTGACAAGTTACTGATGTCCGAGAAGTCTCGTACGAACCTAGGAATATATAGGATAACGTATGTCATGACATAGGTATCCGATATGTGATATCATGTAAGACCACGTCTGGGACGTTGGCATTGATTTGGGACTTCGTGTAAGACCACGTTTTGGACATTGGCATTGATATGAGATTTGCGTGTAAGACCATGTCTGGGACATAGGCATTGTAATGATTCGTGTAAGACCTTGTCTGGGATAGTGGCATCGATATCTGGTTACATGTAAGACCACTTTTGGGGCGTTGGCATTATACGACTATTCTGAGCACTTTGAGTATCCTATTTAGTTCCGAGTGGTTCAACGGGCAAGTCAGAGAAGCGAATGACTATGTGATTTGTATATCCGTTTCAGGTACGTTTGTTATATACACATTGTGTGTATAAAAAGGTAAGTATATTCATGAACTTACCTAGATGAGTTATGTATTTGGATATGAGGAAGTAAAATGTGTTACATGAATGGACAAGTTATGATCCAATAAAGTATATGGTGATATGCAAGATTAAAAGATGAATAGCTAAGTAAATGTGCCAAGAAGAATTATGTCTATGCAATTGAGCTATTAGTGAATCCATATTGACTATATGTTTTGAATGCTTATATGCTAAGTTTATTTGTATATGGCTTACTAAGCTTTTGAAAGCTTACTTTGTGTGTGTTTGTTCTGTTTTATAGATCGTCAAAGCTACTGAAGGCTCGGGACCGTGGAGGATCGTCATCACACTACCTAAGCTCATTTTGGTACCTTTTGGAAATGTATTTATTAAGTATGGCATGTATAGGCTAGTTGTTTTGGAAATGCGTTGAGATAGGTGTATATAGCCATGTGATATGGCTAGATAAATGATTGTTGTTTGGTATGTGATGTTATACCATATGAAGTTGGTTTTGGTATGACTATATGTTTATGAAATTGTCAAAATTATGGTATGCATATGGTTGCAATATGAGTATGTATGTTCAATCAATGAAATGGTTATATGAAAGGTAAGATGTGGATGTATCATGCTTGGCTATACATGTGATTTAGTTGTGCAATTTGGTATACAAGTTGGCATGAATATATATGAGATTAAATGAGATGATATGTTGATCTTATGACATGATTTTGGATGCCAATTGTGTATGGAATAATGCTTGTTTGAGCTTGTAGGGATAACTCAAGTGTGGGTGGCATTTTGACCTTGAAATTGGCCTATATTTTCCCACACAGTTGAGCACATGGGCGTGTGGCTCGACCATGTCCCTTTTGGTTGGAATTCAAAACAAGTCGGGATCGACCACTGGCTAGACACACGGGCGTGTGACTGGCCGTGTGGTGTAAGTCAGGATCGACCACGGGTGAGGCACACGGGCTTGTCCACGGCTGTGTGGACAAATCAGTATGTATGCCCTGTTTTGACATGGCTTAGACACACGGGCGTGTCTAAGGCCGTGGGAGGCACACGGCCTACCCACACGGGCGTGTGACCTCTGTAACTTAGAAAAAAATTTAGATTTCTAAGAATTTTTGTATGTGTTTGGTTTAGTCTCGGCCCTATTCTAAAGCATGCTTAACGTCTCGTTGACCTTTAAAAGGGACATTTTGATTGAATTAGATGGATTATATTGTGAAATGCCCGTGTAACATCCAAAAATTTAGAATTTTATGTGTTGCATTATATATTGCACGAGGCTAGTTAAATTATTAATCGTGTATGTTTTAAGGTCCTAAGAAGGCTCGAGGTTTAATTGGGCCTTAGTAAAAATTTGATATTTTAACACTTTAAGGAGAATTAGTAAGTGGCCTCAATGCTTATGGAAATAATTGAGTAAATGGCTAGCATAATTGAGCTTATGGCAAAGAGGAAGTGGCGTCATATGAAGGGCTTTAGGGGAAGAGGTTCGAATCCCACTTGGTACAAATTTTGATTTTTTTTTTTTTTGTGCTATTCTTTGAGAGTGTCGGCCATGATGGTATTTTAGGCAAGGTGGACTTTTTATATTATGGAAAGGTGGCTAAGGTTTTTGGTAAGGAGGAAGATAAGGGATATTGAAGGAAAGAATCAAAAGAAAAAGGCAAGATAAGGACCTTTTTGGTTTGGTGCACACGGTTTTGATGGTTAAAGGGGAGTGCCGAAAATCCTTTAGGCATTTTGTGAATTTTTAGTGCTTGAGAGGTTACTTTTCTTCTTAGTCTTTTGGTGATTTTTATTTTTTTTCCAATTCCTTTCCTCTTTGCCGAAATCTCCAAAGCCAAAGTGAACATTTTCTTTTCTTTGCTTTGGCCGAAACCTCTTAGCACATTTGTGCACTCTTTTTCTTTTGTTTGGTCGAAACATTCATCTTTTTCTCACCTCCCCTTTGATAGCCGAACAATCTAGCACTCCTCCATCCATCCATTCTTTTCTTTTGACCATTTCATCAATCTTTCCTCTTCTCTAAAATCGACATCACTTTGAGATCACATTTTCTTGTTTGATTTTCCTCTAAAGCCGAATCTATTATCATCCCATCTCTTCACTTCTTCTTTTCTTTTTGTCTTGGACAATCTCTTCTTGACCGAATTGGTAAGTGACTTTATATCCCTCTTTTCATTTCATTTTTATTTTTCATTTTCTTTTTCTTCCTAGCCGAATATATGTGTTCATCATTATTCAGTTATTCTACCTTGTTTCTCTATCAAAACATCTCTCTCCCCATCACTCTCATGTTGTGATCAATATCTTTTTCATAGTGTTATAGAGGGTGGTCGAATACCACATCATCGCCTAATCATCTCTAGTCATAAGAAAATCGTGAGAATCGGGATTATCATCGATTAAGGTAAGGAGTTCTTTCATAGTCTATTCGATATCTCTATTTGGTTATTGTGTTAATCGGATTGAAGGTTGGCTAATTGATTATGTTGGTAGGGATGAAATCATTCGATATTCTCTCCTTATTTAGTGGTAAGCCGAACCCTTTGTCATTAGACAATCTATATTTATATAGTAATATCGTTTTGACTAAGATTTTACCCGATGGAGGCCAGTGGTATCAAATTGAAAGGGAAAGCGATTGAAGATCGCAAAAGGAGCGGATTTGCGATTCCTACTCCTAAGTTTAAACGTAGAGCGATTTCGGCTGTTTGAGATTTTCCACCGAGTTGTGGACCATTATCTGGTGAGAATCGACAAATCGTGGTCGTTCACGATTTTGAGAGTGCCAACAATCAAGAGAGTTTAATACTTACCGTAATCAGGTGTGTAATCTCACACCGTAATTCCGTAGATTATGATTCGGCAACATGTTTGATAGTTGATTGTTATTATTATACGACTAAAAATTGTAAAATTGGCATTAAACGAGAAATTGGCTTAAAGTACATTATTTCTATAGGTTTGACAAAATCGGCATTAAAGTTGTTAGAATTACCAAAATGTCCCTATGGACCGATTTACCGAAATGTCCCTATGGACTGATTTACCGAAATGTCCCTATGGATCGATTTACCGAAATGCCCTTATGGGCCGAATCGTTAAAATACCTTAGTGGGCCGAATTATTACAAAATGCTATAATGGGCTGATTCGTTAAAAATATTCTATAGATTAATGGTTGTATTTATATGTGGATATTATATGTGACTATGTATATTGCATATTATATATTGCATGGGATGGGAAATTTGAATGAAGAGAAGAGTAGACCGGTGGCTTTGCCACAAATTCTGATAATGCTATGTGCCAATTTAAGAGATGGCTTTGTGCCATCGTGATTGAGGCTGTGTGCCGATCATGTTACCGTATATGATATTCTGGTGGTTTAGCCACAAAAATATTCTAAATGGAAGCTTGTCTGCAAATTGGAGAGACTGGCAGTTGACTTGATCCCCACAGGAGAGATTCGTTGGTCGGGGGAGAGATTGGATGGATGGGTTGGGTTGCATACTTTGCATATTTGTATATAAATTGTTATGTTATATAGGCTTAGGCCCAAGATGATGCTAAATGGGTCCAAGCCCGGTGGACAACGGTAAGGAGATTATGCATTGAGTTCTAGTAACTCACCCCGTTTCCTTAACCCTTGTAGGTAATGCTCAGTGACGTGGTACTTGGGCCATGGATGACTCGGTGGAGACCATACTTCAAAAATGGTTTTTATTGAACTTTAGTTTTTCTATTTCCGTTCACTTTATTTCTTTTACTGTTTTGGGTTTATTTTGTGTTGTAATAAGGCCTCTGGAATATTTTATTTTGCTTTATGTTTGACGTACTTATTATCTTGCTTAAAATTGTTTTAAATGGGAATTTTTCTAAAAACTTAATTATGGATTTTCTAAAATGGCTTAATAAATGGATTTCATAATAAACTTTTACGAATATTTCAACTTGAAATTTTCTCTCAAATTATCATCAATATTTTCAAAAGTCACAGTTTTATTTTATAAAATCACTAGTTCAAATTATCGATTTATCAACTAATCTTCGGGGTTAGTAATATTCTATCAAATATTTCAAATCAAACTTGTTTTCTTGATTATAACAAAAATAATATCAAATTTTAATCCGAATCGAAAAGATTTAACGCATTTTCTCATGTGACATGTCAGATCCGGTCGTAACGCATGGGCCGGGTTTGGGGTGTTACAGTCCATAAAAGATTATATTTATCCGGTAATGCCTCTTAACCCTAATCCAACGACGGATACGGGTTAGGGGTGTTACACAATATTGGTGTGTAAAGATTGGAAAGGGTTTAGTATACCCTTATTGGTGTGTGTGTGGGATTTGTAGAGATGGTGTGTAGCAGTTGGTTAGGCAGATTGCTCGCCATGCTACATTTGATTATGATAGTTGCTTACTCGTTAGTGTAAAGTACTATGATGCAGTAATCTGTATGATACCTGAGTGTGATTCGAATTTTGTTTCTATAAGTCTGAACTATTGTGATGTCGCATTGATTTGTTTCTGTTTGAATCTACTTTTATGTTTATTTTAAGACTCACACTGAGCTTCATAGCTCAACCCCTTAGTTTTCTCCTTTTCAGTAACCCTCAGGATTAGATGTTGGACTCGGCAAGACGAAAATCTAGGAATGACACGTTTTGCTTTGATTAAATAAAGTCTTTCATAAGTTTTAATAAACTAATGTCTTTCGGACTATAATTTAATTTTTATAAGAACTATGGTATGGTTTTATTCTGGTTTTGAGCTTAAATTGAGATTTCGTGCATGTCACTAGTTTTGGAACTTTGGCTATCAAATTTTTAATTATGAAATATTTGCAAATCGATTAGGGCTTTCGTAAATTGGTTTTTAGCTTCTTTAAGCTACGAGAAAACTAATATTTGGTATGTAAGAAAGGATAACTACGAATTTTTGTTCAACATGAAAAGAAAATTATTTTCCAAATAGAAAGTTAAAATTTTGGTCATTGTTTTATGTTGGGTCATTTTGGTTGCCAATGTGACCTTCGAAATCCGGTCGAAACTTCTGGGTCAGGATTTGGGGTGCTACATAGATTATGTCATATGATTATAGAGATGTTAATGTTTAAAAATAAAATAGACATAAACATGTGGAAAACAAAAATAACATAATATAAAAAAAATATTGTTGATACGTTAAGTTGTTTGTTTGCTTAAAATGAAAATTGCAATGGAAGTGCTAGACTGCAATGGCCACTACAACTTGCACTGCGAAAACTATGCAAACAAAATAAAAAATAACACCAAGGATTTGTTTACACAGTTCGATTTCCCTACATCTGTGGAGCTTAACTCAGTAAGTATTTTCATTATCTTTGTTTACAAATACAAATGATTCACACTCTATCACTCCCCAAGTATAGAGATCTCACATTTGTATTTAAAGACTAAAACACTCACCTCCAAATCCTCCGTTGAGAACTTGGGCAGTAAACACTCAACAATGTTTATAATAACAGTTTGCACTCTCTCACAAAACAATTCCTTTATGAATAGAATAGAGTGCACTCAATAAGCTCTCATACATAACCTAGACAAGCCCCAAAGCATATATCAATTTTAGCCTGCTTGCATAGAAACAAAGTGAATACAAAGTAACTCCTTGAAAATAGCTATTATAAATACAACATTCAAACCATAATCAATCGAAGATCTAATTTCCAACACAACAACACAATCTTGATGAATCCTCCACATTCCAACGATTGATTTGATTCACTCGAATCCAATCCAATCCAATCTTTAAAAGTTAAGGATTGGCTTCCATAGATGAACAAAAGTATCATCAATAATGCAACACATTAATAGGTCTAAAGATTTTCTTCATTATATTTTCAAACCAAATAAGTAATTATTTAAACTACCTAAGTGGTAGTTTTCAGTTGGCACTGCTGATCGTTGTTTTACGCGATGTCAAAGTCTTAAAAATTTATAAAAAGAATGAGCGAACCTGGAAACTAACTATGACAATGATGTGAGGCAAGCACACCTATCGAATAGTAGTATAGTTAAGGCAAGACCGGATTGTCGAACCCAAAGGAACTAAAAGTACTAATACTAATTTTCTTTTTATTATCTAGCCTAAAATAAAGGGAATTTGTTGTTTAATCTAAATTAACTAACTACTAAGCTAAAGACTTTAAGACAAAGAAGAATGAAATTGGGGAAGATACTTGTGAGAGAAAACCAATTGACTAAACCAATACCCGAGGAAGAATCCACCTAGACTTCACTTGTTATCTAACTCTGAACCAGATGATTTATTCACTTGACTTGATCCGTAAGATTCCATAATTTATATTAACCCTCTCTCGAGGCGACTAACGTCTAACCCTAGGTTGATTAATTGAAATCTCTTTCCAATTAAAACCCCTAGAATTGCATTAACTCGATCTATAGACTCCCATATTAGGTTTCACCCTAATCCAACAAAATCTCATCACCCTATCTCTAAGCGTGCGATCAACTCTGCTTAATTATGCTAGGTCTACTCTTAGGCAGGGATATTTGCTCCTCCACCTAAGCACATCATACTTGAATTAATATCCCGTAAATATCAATACAAGAATTAAGAACACATAATTAAGAACAAGTCAAATATTCATCATATAGTTTAGCAAACGATAACAAGATTCATCTTAGGTTTCATCCCCCTTAGGTATCTGAGGGTTTAGTTCATAATAATAAAAGAAAACATCTCAAAAGAAAAGATAAAACAAAACATAAGAAATCCCTAAAACCCCCTGAAGGAATTGAATGAGAGATCCTCCGTCTTGAGTATGATTCTGGCTTCTTGAGATGAATCAACTGGCTATATTCGAGTAAATCCCCACAAATCTACCCTCTTTGGCCTAGTTGGACGCCCCGACAGAGGGTTTCTGTCAAACTCCCGGCTTAAGTTGCCCCTTAAGGTGTTTATATAGGATTTGAGATGCCTTACTTGGCCCCTAATTATCCTAACTCGAGTGGAATTCCTACTAAGGTGTTTAGACAGGCTTTGGAATGTGTTTCTTTGCCTCCAAGATTCCTATTCCGAGTGTAATTCCTCTTATTCACGTCAGGGACACGCCCATGGCACACGCCCTTGTGAATCATGGCTAGGCCATGTTTGAGTCTGTTTGATGAGGCACGGCCGTGTTGTTTTCATGAAATGGCCCATTTACTCTGTTTTGGGCCCGTTTCTCGTTCTTTTCATTCTCCGGTGCTCTCCTGAGTATAAAACATGAAAACAAAGGATTAAGAGCACCAATTTACACAATTCAAGGCTTAAATCATCCAAAAGCATGCTAAATATGAGCCTAAAATATGTTACTATTACGGTTTGTCAAATACCCCCCACACTTAAGCTTTTGCTTGTCCTCAAGAAAAATTCTTAGCTCATAATTAAAACAAACTTCCTTGATTCATAACATTCATTAATAGTGTTTCATCATAATTCAAAGATAGTTCATACATGGATAATTCAACTCAAAGAGTCCTAAAGAGTCAAACAATCAAAGTCATAGTTTTTATAGTATGAAAACATAGGTGTTTCCCCTTACCTGAGTAATTACCTCTGATTCAAAAATCGACAAGAGTTGACATCCTCACTAAAGATTCACTCAAATCACTCAAAGTGTTTAAGGTTCAAAATTAAGCACTCAAAAGTCGAACATGAAAAGTTAATCCCATAGGCTTCCATGAAAATCAAATCTCCACCACTGTAAAAATGAGATTATACACAAATCAAAAGGTCTTTAAAAAGGGTTGTAACGGGGCTTAGGTTAAAAGTGTGAATAAAGGCTGAATTAGAAGGTTAGAATCGAGATTGAATTGACAATTTACCTTAACTAAAAAAATGAACTAATCCTAAATCATTATATCAATTGAAAACTAATAATACGAGCCTTTTTTCTTCAAGATTTGAAATTTAAATGTATAAGCTCAGCTAACATAGAACTAATACTGAATATGCTTTGAATATATATATTTTTTTAAGAATAAGTCATTACAATAATAAGAAAGAACTTTAACAACTGAAATATAGAACATAGTTAGGAAACTGTTCAAAATCAAATCTCGATAAAAAGGGAGTCAAGGAATGGTGATAACAAATACAAAGGGTTTTGGGTTAATATTAGTGGGTGAGTCAATAAAAGGGTTGTTAGGATCAAAAGGGGTTCACTAGGGGTTAATTATGAAGGTAGGCTTTTTAGTGGAGTGAGTGGGTTAAATCCTAAATGCCTTTATAATCTCTGTATATCAAATCAATAATGTGGTCTCGACATGTATAATCGATGCAAGTTCTAGAATAACAAATCAATGTTGACACACTCATAATCAAAAAGTGAGCCCGGAAAGAATGTATGCTCTTAAAAGGCTCAAAATCTCACAAAAATTATGGGTATTTTGATGTCAACCTCGTAAATTTCAAATTTCAAAGTAACATTCAGATTTAGGTAGACAACCTAGAAATTTTTTTTTATTTTTCTAAAAAATAGACTTGTCATGCTTGACCCTCTAGTATCTTAAAGTTTAATCATCAATGCACAATTAACTATGACTTAATCCAAAACATATTAATAAAAATCATAAATCAGGGGAATTTCATTCTAATCATAATATGAGAAACTTACTTTAGAATAAGGCATAATTCAGGGATTTTCAAATAATACTATAGTTAATCCCCCCACACTTAAGATGTACATTGCCCTCAATGTACAAAGGTAGATAATGATCATATAGTAAGAAAATCAAAAGAGAGGGAGAGAAGTGAAACGTCCTGAATTTTGGATGAAAAGAAACGTAGGGAGTGCCTCGAGCCATTTGACTTGATTCCTCAAAATAGCCGGTCTGGTTTTTATTGTATCTTAAGCTAAATCTAAATGCCATGGAGAAAAAGAAGAAAGTAATAACGATAAAAATACGAATAAAAGTAAATAATGAAAAATGAAAGAAAAAAGATAACGGGAAAAGGTAAGGAAGAAGTGGGTTTAAATAGAGATGCATCCCAAGCTCGTGTTCCTTCCTATGGTGCCCACACGGCCACGGCCACGGTCGTGTGCAAGGCTGTGTGGGTATGGAAACCTACGCTTAAATACGAAAATAAATAAAACGAAATTAATTAGTAGAGTTAGTTCTCAGGTTGCCTCCCGAGAAGCGCTCATTTAAAGTCTTGAGCTAGACTTACCTGTTATTTGCACAATCATGGTGGTTTGAGGAGGTGAAAATCCTTTCTCATGCGATCAATTCGGTTATTGATATAAAGTTTAAGTCGAGTAGTGTTTACCTTAAAGGTGCTGATTTTAGGACTAGTTTCCTCGACTGTTCTGTCTGGAAAGATTTTGAGTACCCGATCTCCTATTTTAAGCTGGGTTGTCCCATCATTAAGTTCATCGTGGAGCTGTCTCGTTTTTGCTTCGTGTGTTTTTAGTTTCTCTTTGAAGTGTGTCTTCCAACCATCTAGTTCATTGATCCAAAGCCTTCGTTCCTCATGAATTTCTTCTTTATCAACATGAGGTTTAGGAGCTGGCATCTGCGAAAGAGCTTCAAGAAACGGTAAGTTAATAAGAAACTTCTTTAGAGGTTTAAGAAATTTACCGAATTGTTCCTCTGTGTAGTCTTTCTTTATTGCATTGGGGTATGGTACACGAGCTTGGTACTCTATACTTGCCGGGTTTAGTAAATCATGGCTTACCTCAACCTTACCTTCACTTACCACAGGCTCTTCCCTTGGGTTAGATTCTACTAAACTTTCAATGTCATGAGCTGTTACAGCTTGAATTTGCTCTTTTGGGTTATTCTCAGTGTTGCTTGGCAAGCTTCCCTGTGGTCTTTCAGAGATCTCCTTAGCTAGTTGCCCTAACTGATTCTCGATCCTTTGCATTGATTCTTGTTGATTTTTAAGTGTTGTCTCAGTATTCTGGAAATGTGTTTCTGTGACTGCTATGAATTTTGTCAGCATCTCCTCGAGGTTCGGCTTTTTTCCTGTGGATAGGGCTGTTGTTGGAAGTTTTGGGATGGTTGTTGCCTTTGATTTCCTTGATCACCACCCCATGACAAATTGGGGTGGTTCTTCCAACCTGGATTATAAGTATTACTATAATGGTTATTGTTAGATCGGAAATTGTTACCCATATAGTTCATTTGTTCACTTTCCATGCCATGTCCGTAGGGTGGGTACTTAGGATTCGCCACACCTCCACTTGTTTTGTACTGCATAACTGGATGTACCTGCAAAGAACTACATAAATCGTAAATTTTCTTACTTAAAAGCTCTACCTGGTTTGATAGCATGGTTACTAGGTCGAGGTTGTAGATATCGGTTCTTTTGTTGGGTTTGTCCTCATAACTTGCCAATGATAGTTATTCAGTGTCATCTCCTCTATCTGCCAAAATCAAGTATAAAAGAAAAATTAGCAAAGGGAAAATAATAATAATAATAATGGCTAAAGTAATAAAAATTGAGCTTTCTTAATATTTTAGTTCCCCAGCAACGGTGCCAAAAACTTGATAGTTGTTCTACGCAATGTCAAAGTCTTAAAAATTTATAAAAAAAATAATCGAACCTGGAAACTAACTATGACAACGATGTGAGGCAAGCACACCTATCGAACAGTAGTATAGTTAAGGCAAGACCGGATTGTTGAACCTAAAGGAACTAAAAGTACTAATACTAATTTTCTTTTTATTATCTAGCCTAAAATAAAGGGAATTTGTTGTTTAATCTAAATTAAATACTAAGCTAAAGACTCTAAGACAAAGAAGAATGAAATTGGGGAAGATACTTGTGAGAGAGAACCAATTGACTAAACCAATACCCGAGGAAGAATCCACCTAGACTTCACTTGTTACCTAACTCTGAACCAGACGATTTATTCACTTGACTTGATCCGTAAGATTCCCTAATTTATATTAATCCCTCTCTCGAGGCGACTAACGTCTAACCCTAGGTTGATTATTTGAAATCTCTTTCTAATTAAAACCCCTAGAATTGCATTAACTCGATCTATAGACTCCCATATTAAGTTTCACCCTAATGCAACAAAATCTCGTCACCTTATCTCTAAGCGTGCGATCAACTCCGCTTAATTATACTAGATCTACTCTTAGGCAGGGACTTTTGCTTTTCCACCTAAGCACATCATACTTGAATTAATATCCCCGAAATATCAACACAAGAATTAAGAACACATAATTAAGAACAAGTCAAATATTTATCATATAGTTCAGCAAACGATAACAAGATTCATCTTAGGTTTCATCCCCCTCAGGTATCTGAGGGTTTAGTTCAAAATAATAAAAGAACACATCTCAAAAGAAAAGATAAAACAAAACACAAGAAAACCCTAAAACCCCCTGAAGGAATTGAAGGAGAGATCCTCCGTCTTGATATGATTCCGGCTTCTTGAGATGAATCAACTGGCTATCTTCGAGTAAATCCCCACAAATCTGCCCTTTTTGGCCTAGCTGAACGTCTCGACAAAGGGCTTCTGTCGAACTCACTGCTTAAGTTGCCCCCTAAGGTGTTTATATAGGCTTTGAGATGCCTTACTTGGCCCCTAAGTATCCTAACCCGAGTAGAATTCCTACTAGGGTGTTTAAATAGGCTTTGGAATGTGTTTCTTTGCCTCCAAGTATCCTATTTCGAGTGTAATTCCTCTTATTCACGTCAGGGACACGTCCATGGCACACGCCCGTGTGAATCGTGGCCAGGCCGTGTTCGAGTCTGTTTGATGAGGCACGGCCGTGTGGTCTTGGGCCCAGGCTGTGTTGTTTTCATGATATGGCCCATTTACTCTATTTTGGGCCCGTTTCTCGTTCTTTTCATTCTCCTGTGCTCTCCTGAATATAAAACATGAAAACAAAGGATTAAGAGCACCAATTTACACAATTCAAGGCTTATATCATCCAAAAGCATGCTAAATGTGGGCCTAAAATATGTTACTATTATGGTTTATCAACTGCTGAGTGCCACTCAACATCAATCAACTCATCTTTCTTTAACAAATATAATACCTTTAAAAACAAAAATATAACATATATTTTATCTAATGAATAAATCCTAAACGATAAAGAGAAAAAAGTTTTAAATGTAAAGGATATTATTAACCCACTTTGACCTATGGAGCTCACTAGAACATTATGGCTCTAATCACTCACTAAAAGTGCAATGAGTTTTGTCAAAAATCTTGCGATGCAGTTGAAGACAAAAAGGTACTAATTTCAATAGAGTAAAATGGCCATTCAAAGAAAACCTTATTAGAGTGTGACTAGATGTAATGTGATTAGGCATAATTGTATTAGATTTTGATGAGTTGAGATTAAGATGCTTTATAGTGATGAGATTTGACTTGAGCCTATATTAAATAGATTTTTTTTTTTAAATTTGAGAGTGATCTCATAATATTCGAGTTAGAACTCCTACATGAGCAAGCCCCTTTTGTTTAAATAACTTTTGAATGAGGCGAGTTAAAGGGTGTTATACCCCTACCTCGATTAGGACATGTGGCAACACGAGAATCAATCAGAGAGACTCATGAATAACCTTTCTTAGTGGAAAAATGATAAAAATTTGATTTAATCCTTTAAAAATTATAAAGATATAGGTTATTAAAATGGTGAAATTGTATTTTTAATATCGTAAACATATACATTTTAATTTTTCCCCCTAGAAAAAACCAATTTGGCTTCTCCCCTGACCTCACTGCCTTATACTATTTTGATAGTTACTTAGTGACCAACCACCCATGTGCTTCGTACTATTCATCATTGACCACCCAATTGGTCCTTTTGTTAGGACACCTACTATTAATGGATGTGTTCTCCTCAACGGGAGGCCACCCAAAAACCATGACCACATATAAATAGCCCCAAAACACAACATAGAGCAGTACTCCTCTTCTTTCCCAACAAATTCTAAGAGGCTAAGTCCTCTCAATTCTCCTCTACATTCTCTGACTTTTCTGGCTCTTGATCTCAGCATGGTGAATTAGGCTTCCTTAGCGCCACCCATTCTCTACTCTTGTTGATACAAAATATCAACAACGTTGCGGTGAACATGGACCATTGTATGGTTCCCACGGGAGGGTACTGCCCTGTCTGTGTAACGACCTGACTTTTTGGTGGTACCAAAAAATACGATTTCAAAACCCCATTTTCGTAAATTAAGTCCATATATATTAAATATAAATTTTTACAAGGATAAAATAAAAATATTTTAAAGATTAGTCCAATATCTTTTGTCGAATTAATAGTTAATTAAGGCCATGCAATAAATTGTAAAGGTTCAATTACTTTAGGTTTTTGTAACATCCTAATTTTGGGCCTAGTTGGAACAGTGGTTGCAGGACCAAAATCTGATATCAAAAAATTTATTTTATTATTATTTTGATGTCTACAGTATGATACTAAAGTTGTGTGAAATTTTTATAAAGAAATTTCCTCGTTTGAGTGCTCAATTTGATAAAAAGGACTAAATCGTGTAAGGTGCAAAACTTGAGGTCTAATTGATAAAGGCACTAAATAGCAATAGAATTGAAAAGTATGAGCACTTGCATGGTAATTATACCAATAGAAAAGTGAGGAGACAAAGATGGACATGTCGTAGGTGGATTTGGTGAAGTTATTAAAAGGTTAAATTGGTAAATAAGTTAATAGGTATAATAAGACAAAATAGCAAAAGCTATCATTTTTTTCTTCTTCTTCTTCAACCATAATAGAGAAAAAAAATGGCAGCCATGGAATGGGTTTCATTCGGCCAAGCTTTCGAGCTTGATAGGTGAGTGGTTTTTGCCCCGTTTTAAAAGATTTCTATGTTTTCGGAGTCATGGTAACTCGATTTAGGTATCCCGTACCTTTGTTTTCAAAACTGTTAAAGTTTGTGAATTTTTCCATTGTTGATAAAGTGTGTATTTTGATAATTGATGATAGAAAATACATCCTTGTTGTTAGATAAATAACATTTGTAAAGTGATTTTTGATAGAAATGTCGATTAGGGACTAAATTGAGAAATGTGATAAATTGTGTGGTAAATGTGTGAATATGTGAAAAATGTGGGCTGCTATAAGTATGATAAATATTCGGCCAGGCATGGGTAGCAAAGAAATTGAATGAATTTCATTTTATGAGCCCAGGGGCAAAAGTGTAAATATGATAAAGTTTAAGGGTAAAAATGTAATTTTACCAAAAATTTGAAATTGGGCTAATTTGAATAGCATGATGAATAAATAAATTAAATGTGCTATTATAGATCAAGGAAGATGAGGTTCGGAATTAGATCGGGAGAAAAGCAAGATAATGGAGTAATTAACTTATTTGAGATGTTAATAAGCATTAAATTTGATATGTTTAAATGCTTAACCAATATCATGTGTTATTTCGTATGTTATTATGGGATCATGAATAATATAAAAATTACATGATTGTATTGAAAGATCAAATTAAGAGAAATGCAGGGCGGAGTATGATCGAATTTCAACATGTGATGAATTGACGGTAAAGACCATGGTTGGACCATGGTAATATGTGTGCAAGTGTAAGACCATGTCTGGGACATGGCATCGGCCACGATATGAGAGCCAGTGTAAGACCATGTCTGGGACATGGCATCGATATTGATATGTGTGCTAGTGTAAGAACATGCTTGGGACATGGCATCGGCCACGATATGAGAACCAGTGTAAGACCATGTCTGGGACATGGCATCGGCATTAATATGTGTGCTAGTGTAAGACCATGTCTGGGACATGGCATCGGCCACGATATGAGAGCCAGCGTAAGACCATATCTGGGACATGGCATTGGTACGATACATCATGTACGAATTTTCCATAGTATCCTTAGTATTCCAAGAGGTTTAACAGGTAAATCCAAAGATGACGTCAAAGAAATAACAAGGTATGATCATGTTGAAAGGGTACAGGTATGTACGCAAAATTCATGAGTATTGAATTCGATATATATGAGACATTTGGTAAGAATGTAAATGAGTAATTCATACCTATGAAAATGATCTGGTGATGACCTTGTGACGATAGGTCTATACTTATGGTGTATAAATAGGAGGTAAATTTGATTGATGATCATGTGTGAGGCTTTTAGGCCAAATTAAATTGAGACATGATAAGTTTAAGTTTTGTTGTTGATGTATAGGTTAAAGGGGCAAATGAATGGCATGAAAATATTTGATAATGACTAGCTATTGGAATGGCTAGTTAAGGATATGCTTTGGTGTTATGTATGATTAAATAGATGTTAATACAAAGCAATCATGAAAGAGTAAAATTAGCAATAAAATAGTTTTGGATAGCACAGTTGTATAACTTTAAAAAATCATCAAAAAATTGTGGCAATCGAATTAGAGGTTTAATAAGATATGAAATTAAAGCTCATTGAGCCTAGTTTCACATAGAAGAAACAATGTAAGAAAAAGAATTTTATATTATGAGATGTTTGAATTTTTGTGGGACAGGGTCAGGATGATTTCGGAATCCACTATTTTGACTTTGGAAAATCATTAAAAATAGTATAAAAATAATCACAATTTATAATTTATATTTTTGAAATTCTTAATGAATATATTTTGAAGAGAATCAAACGAGAACATCATCTGAGTTCCGTATGAGGAGATAATTAATTCATAGTGAAGAAGGGTCAAAACTATCGGACAGCAGAACATGGACGACTTTAAAGAATAAATTGTACTTATTGGCTAAACCAAAAATTTTGGAAAATTTATGGTAAGGAGATATGTGAGTCTAGTTTTAGGAAAAGTTAGGGGAATTAAATTTGGAGTTCCGTAGCTGAAGACATAAATTGTAACACCCCAAACCCGGCCTAGAAGTTAAGCCCGAATTTGGCGTGTCACATGGAAGTTTTTTTTTTTTTTTTAAAACCATCTTTGAGATTGTTAAAAACTTGTTCGAGATTTACAGCCTCTTTGTTAAAACCCAAAACACTTAAGCAATTGTTATCTACTTGAAAACGTAATTATCTTTAAAGACCTTTTTGGTTGTGAAAACATATTTGAAATAAACAATTTACGAAAATGGGATGTTTGGGAATAGAGTTGCAGAAGCATTTTGAAAGAAAATCTTGGGCCTTATTACAACATTTAACCCAAAATAGTAGAGTAATAAAATAAACAAGAAAGAAGTCTGAAGTCCAAATAAACCATTTCTGAAGTATGGTCTCCATCGAGTCATCCATGGCCCAAGCCCACGTCACTGAGCATTACCTGAAAAGGTTAAGAGAAAGGGGAGGTGAGTTACAAGAACTCAGTGTGTAATCCCCTTACCATCATCCACTGGGTCGTAATCCAATTAACAATATTTTGGGCCTAGCCCATTTTCAATAATAATAATGTATCAATTATAACATGAATATGAAATGCAATTCCCAAACCAAGCCTAGTATTTCCATCCGCTACACACCACCCGTACCAACCAACACACCTGTGGGGAGCTTTAGTCACCCACCCTGCCAACACATTAAACTGGGCATTAAGCCATATATCAAACTGGGCATAAATCCATATATCAAACTGGGCATAAAGCCATATATCAAATCGGTGAGTGAAAATCAAATCGGTGAGTCCACAATCATCTCAGGTGACTCGTACGACCCTAAAAATCAAATCGGTGAGTGAAACTCAAATCGGTGAGTCCACAGTCATCTCGGGTGACTCGTGCACCCTAAAAATCAAATCGGTGAGTGAAAATCAAATCGGTGAGTCCACAGTCATCTCGGGTGACTCGTGTGACCTTAAAAATCAAATCGATGAGTGAAAATCAAATCGATGAGTCCACAGTCATCTCGGGTGACTTGTGCGACCCTAAAAATTAAATCGGCGAGTCCACAGTCGTCTTGGGCGACCCCTGCAACCTAAAAAATCAAATCAGTGAGTGAAATCAAATCAGTGAGTCCACAGTTATCTCGGGTGACTCGTACGACCCAAAAAATCAAATCGACGAGTGAAAATCAAATCGATGAGTCCACAGTCATCTCGGGTGACTCGTGCGACCCTAAAAATCAAATCAGTGAGTCCACAGTCATCTTGGGCGACCCGTGCAACCCTAAAAATCAAATCAGTAAGTGAAATCAAATCAGTGAGTCCACAGTAATCTCGGGTGACTCGTGCGACACAAAAAATCAAATCGGTGAGTGAAAATCAAATCGGTGAGTCCACAGTCATCTCGTGTGACTCGTGCTACCCTAAAAATCAAATCGATGAGTGAAAATCAAATCGCTGAGTCCACAGTCATCTCGGTGACTCGTGCGACCCTAAAAAACAAATCGGTGAGTCCACAGTCGTCTTGTGCGACCCGTGCAACCCTAAAAATCAAATTAGTGAGTGAAATCAAATCAGTGAGTCCACAGTCATCTCGGGTGACTCGTGCGACCCAAAAAATCAAATCGATGAGTGAAAATCAAATCGGTGAGTCCACAGTTATCTCAGGTGACTCGTGTGACCCTAAAAATCAAATCAGTGAGTCCACAGTTGTCTTGGGCGACCCGTGCAACCCTAAAAATCAAATCAGTGAGTGAAATCAAATTTGTGAGTCCACAGTCATCTCGGGTGACTCGTGCGACCCAAAAAATCAAATCGGTGAGTGAAAATCAAATCGGTGAGTCCACCGTCATCTCGAGTGACTCGTGCGACCCTAAAAATTAAATCGGTGAGTGAAAATCAAATCGGTGAGTCCACAGTCATCTCGGGTGACTCGTGCGACCCTAAAAATCAAATCAGTGAGTCCACAGTCATCTCGGGTGACTCATGCGACCCTCAAAATCAAATCGGTGAGTGAAAATCAAATCGGTGAGTCCACAGTCATCTCGAGTGACTCGTGCGACCCTCAAAATCAAATCGGTGGGTGAAAATCAAATCGGTGAGTGAAGATCAAATTAGTTAGTCCACAGTCACCTCGGGTGACTCGTGCAAGCCTAAAAATAAAATCGATGAGTGAAAATCAAATCGGTGAGTCCACAGTCATCTTGGGTGACTCGTGCGACCCTAAAAATCAAATCGGTGAGTCCACAATGCGTCTTGGCGACCCAACAACCCTAAAAATCAAAT
The DNA here is from genome assembly GCA_025503065.1 of Gossypium bickii. NCBI lineage: Eukaryota > Viridiplantae > Streptophyta > Magnoliopsida > Malvales > Malvaceae > Gossypium > Gossypium bickii. The sequence continues at coordinate 23,752,473 of CP106715.1, forward strand.
CGATGAGTGAAATCAAATTAGTGAGTCCACAGTCATCTCGGGTAACTCGTGCGACCCAAAAAATCAAATCGGTGAGTCCACAGTCATCTCGGGTGACTCGTGCGACCCTAAAAATTAAATCGGTGAGTGAAAATCAAATCGGTGAGTCCACAGTCATCTCAGGTGACTCGTGCGACCCTAAAAATCAAATCGGTGAGTCCACAGTCATCTCGGGTGACTCGTGCGACCCAAAAAATCAAATCGGTGAGTGAAAATCAAATCGGTGAGTCCACAGTCATCTCGGGTGACTCGTGCGACCCTCAAAATCAAATCGGTGAGTGAAAATCAAATCGGTGAGTCCACAGTCATCTCGGGTGACTCGTGCGACCCTTAAAATCAAATCGGTGAGTGAAAATCAAATCGGTGAGTCCACAGTCAACTCGGGTGACTCGTGCGACCCTAAAAATCAAATCGGTGAGTCCACAGTCATCTCGGGTAACTTGTGCAACCCTAAAAATCAAATCGATGCGTGAAAATCAAATCGGTGAGTCCACAGTCATCTTGGGTGACTCGTGCGACCCTAAAAATCAAATCGGTGAGTCCACAGTCGTCTTGGGCGACCCGTGCAACCCTAAAAATCAAATCAGTGAGTGAAATCAAATCAGTGAGTCCACAGTCATCTCGGGTGACTCGTGCGACCCAAAAAATCAAATCGGTGAGTGAAAATCAAATCGGTGAGTCCACAGTCATCTCGAGTGACTCGTGCAACCCTAACAAATCAATCACTTCCTCTAATTACATAACCTAACCCATGCAGTATGTCATGTATGCAAAGCACATTTCATAATAATGTATGGAATAGATTACCGTCATAACCAAATAATTAGAATACGCACAATCATGCTAATCAACCCATAGGGGTATAGCGGTAATTTTACCCACTAAGGGTAATTCGGTAATTTACTCTCTAAGGGTAATTCATAAATTTTACCCACCAAGGGTAATTCGGTAATTCTCGCCACCCAAGGGTATTTCAGTAATTTTTGCAACCCAGTGGTATTTCAATAATTTCGCAACCCAGTGGTATTTCGGTAATTTACCCTCCAAGGGTATTTCGGTAATTTACCCTCTAAGGGTATTTTGGTAATTTCGCAACGCAGTGGTATTTCGGTAATTTACCCTCCAAGGGTATTTCAGTAATTTACCCTTTAAGGGTATTTTGGTAATTTACCCTCCACGGGTATTTCGATAATTTCACAACCCAGGGGTATTTTGGTAATTTACCCTCCAAGGGCATTTTGGTAATTTTTACAACCCAAGGGTATTTCAATAATTTACACAACCCAGGGGTATTTTGGTAATTTTCCCCCTAAGGTAATTCAGTAGTTTTACTCACCAAGGGTAATTCGGTAATTTACCTTTCAATGGTAAATTTGGTAGTTTTACCCACCAAGGGTAATTCGGTAATTTATCCTCCACGGGTAATTTCGGTAATTTCATATTCAACGGTGTTTCCGAAGGCCTACTATCGCCTCGGGTGGCACAGAATTCTATTTGGGTCTCTTCGGAACTATTGGGTCAAAAATCCATTTTAGGCCCAAACGGGTTAATTTCGCAATTCTGGACTTAACTACTAATTTGGGCATAAAAATTTAAAACTGTCCATCTGCGTCATACTAACTAAATTGATTATAACTCGAGTTAGAAAACTCGAAATTTAGATCCATAAACTTTCCTTGAAACTAGACTCATATATCTTCTTACTGTAATTTTTCCAGAATTTTTGGCCCAGCCATTTAGTACAGTTTATTCCTTAAAGTTTCCCTTGTTTCACTGTCCAATGATTCTAACCTCTCTTACCTTAATTTCAAATATCTCACTGTAGGTTTTCATATACTGTTCCAACTTGTTTCTCTTGAAAATAGGCTCACTAAGGAATCCATACATATAAATTATAACCCATAATTCATTTTGTACAATTTTATATGATTTTTCCAAGACAGATCAGAGAACCACAAAGTCATTCAGAACCAGTCTCACTAAAATTAACATATCTCAGAATATAAATTTCCTTTCCCTTCTCCGTTTCTTCCATATCAAAATAGACATTGTAAGCTTTAATTCTATATCTTAATCACTTACTAATTCCATTTCTCCTATTTTTCATGATTTTTGGAAATCACGTCACTGTCATTGACCAAAACTATTTTATTACAAAAATAAGGTTACCACTATGAACCTACGCGCGCCCGAGTGATCCCGGATGCCGATTTTCGGTTTTCTTTGGTATTTCGACCAAATCACAGAACATTCATGCAAAATTTCAGAGAAGTGTGAGATTACACACCATTTCAAACATGTATTTGGAAGGGTATAAGATTACACACCTTATTCGGAATCCGTAACGCGATGCCCTCCGCGACAACAAAAATCCGAGTCACCTATTACGAGGGATAGGTTTTTGATTGAACCTTTGATAAAGTAATTCTAGACCTTGCAACCAGCATAAAATCTCTCATGGCAAGTCCCTAGACTCTCAACCATGTTACAAATTAGTCCCCTCATTAGCTAGCTTAAGCTTTGGGGATTCCAAAAGTACAAATTTTATCAAGAAAGATCACCAAAATCACTTACTTGCTAGAGGATTTGTTTGCTGAAATTTTTGAGCTCTCCAACCCTTGTTTGCTGCCAAATTTTTTTTTTTTTGTGATGAAGAGAAGAAAAGATGATACTTCTCTTTTCTTTATTTTTCTCTTATTCTATTCATTTCTCACCTAACATACCAATTCATTTCTCACCTAACACACCAAAACATTGACTAATTTAAAGATCTATCCCCTATGGCCGGCCATCACTCCACCCATGGCCTATTTGTACTTTAAGGACCTCCAATTAATATTCCTTAGCCAATTTGCACCTCTAGCAATTAAAATTAAACTTTATCACTTTATGCGATTTAGTCCTTTTTCGAAATTAAGCCATCAATCGCTAAAATTGAGACACCAAAAATTTCATGCATGTTTATAAACATGTTATAACACATAGAATAACATAAAAAATAATTTTCTCTATCCTCGGTTTAGTGATTCCGAGATCACTATCCCGACTATCCCCTAAATCGGGCTATTACACCCTCCATGCATTTTTTTTTCTCACCTACCCCATTCTTTTCAAATATCATCATTATATTTTTTTTTCTTTTTCAACTAATCACTCTCCATCATTCCTTTTTCCACAAATCACTCTCCATCATTCCTTTTTCTCCCATTTTATTTTTTATTCTTTTTCTTTTATTAATGTCATAGTTGACACTTGGAAGAGTATACAAAAATAAATCCAAAATTTTGCAAAAGATGGGATTTGAACCCCTTCCCTCAAGGTACTTCACTTGATGCCATAACCTCCTTGCCATATGCTCATTTATGCTAGCTATTTACTCTTTTATTTCCATAAGCCTTAATGCCACTTACTATCTCTCCTTAATAGGCTTAAACACAAAATTTTACTAAGGCCCAACTTGAAATAACGTCATTCTCTTGTTCTCAAAAAAAAATTTAAACACTCCTATGCCCAAGGCCCAATGAGCCCAATCCTACTAGGCCTAATTTCGGGATGTTACAATTCTACCCTCCTTAAAGAAAATTTCGTCCTCGAAATTTCCAATCAACTACTAAATGTACCGCTCAAATCACATCACTATGCTTTCGCTGCGCACTCTGATCGTAATAATACTAATGTACCTTTAACAAAATCTTGAATCCTCTTTCACACAACCAATGTCTAACCGTAGAAGCAAACAGTTATCAACCACTTATACTTAAAATTTTTCTACACTCAATTATCACATCCAACCAAAACATACCTGACTTGATGGTGATGAAACAATCTCGAGCATTATGCTCCTTAGACCCGCATCTCATACATGCTCCTAACCTCCTTCAGCATTTTCTAGGATGATGCTTTCTACAATAATCGCAAGCCGAAAAGTTTGGACGTGCCTTGACATGCTTTACGGAACGACACTGCGACCCAAAAGAATCACGATCGCTTTTCTTCCTACAGTCCACACTCCCAACTCGAAGTGCTTTACTGATTCCTTTAACCTCTTCAAATACCTTCTTAACTATTTGAATCAGCTCATCAACCTTAGTTCGATAATGAGATCCCGTTCCAACCACTGGCGACGCCAGCTCCTCCCTTTCGGAAACATGCCCGATGCTGAAGATCTAGCCCTAGCACCTCAGGCTCTACCACGTCCACGTCTACCGCGTCCACGTCTTCTAACGCTCATATTCACTAATTTCGACTTAATCTAATTATAAGTCTTATGAATCCATATACTATTCAATGTTTATTAACCAATAACTTATGGAGTATAAGAGTTGAAGTGGTTTTCGCAAATCACATCCTAAAGTCTCAATCTCTATAGTTTTTACTCCTAAAGCCAAAAGTTCTAGAGTATTTCTACGGTCATATCACAATAATCATAATCATAAAATGACAACATATTCTTACCAAAAGTTCTAGAGTATTTCTACGGTCATATCACAATAATCATAATCATAAAATGATAACATATTCTTACTTGACTTGGTGTCGAATACTCGTGGTACCATACTTCCTTTAGAACATATATTTATAAATTAAAATTTTAAATAGCTTTGGAAAATGCTATTGAACCCAAACCACAGCTGAGTTTTACAAACTGAGCTCTGATATCACTAAATGTAACACCCCAAACCCGGCCTAGAAGTTAAGCCAGAATTTAAAGTGTCACATGGAAGTTTTTTTTTTTTTAAAACCATCTTTGAGATTGTTAAAAACTTGTTCGAGATTTACGGCCTCTTTGTTAAAACCCAAAACACTTAAGCAATTGTTATCTACTTGAAAACATAATTATCTTTAAAGACCTTTTTGGTTGTGAAAACATATTTGAAATAAACAATTTACGAAAATGGGATGTTTGGGAATAGAGTTGCAGAAGTATTTTGAAAGAAAATCTTGGGCCTTATGACAACATTTAACACAAAATAGTAGAGTAATAAAATAAACAAGAAAGAAGTCTGAAGTCCAAATAAACCATTTCAAAGTATGGTCTCCATCGAGTCATCCATGGCCCAAGTCCACGCCATCGAGCATTACTGAAAGGTTAAAGAGAAAGGGGGTGAGTTACAAGAACTCGATGTGTAATCCCCTTACCATCATCCACTGGGTCGTAATCCAATTAACAATATTTTGGGCCTAGCCCATTTTCAATAATAATAATGTATTAATTATAACATGAATATGAAATGCAATTCCCAAACCAAGCCAAGTATTTCCATCCGCTACACACCACCCGTACCAACCAACACACCTGTGGGGAGCTTTAGTCACCCACCCCGCCAACACACCAAACTGGGCATTAAGCCATATATCAAACTGGGCATAAAGCTATACATCAAACTGGGCATAAAGCCATATATCAAATCGGTGAGTGAAAATCAAATTGGTGAGTCCACAGTCATCTCAGTTGACTCGTACGACCCTAAGAATCAAATCGGTGAGTGACAACCAAACCGGTGAGTCCACAGTCATCTCGGGTGACTCGTGCGACCCTAAAAATCAAATCGGTGAGTGAAAATCAAATCGGTGAGTGAAAATCAAATCGGTGAGTCCACAGTCATCTCGGCTGACTCATGCGACCCTAAAAATCATATTGATGAGTGAAAATCAAATCAGTGAGTCCACAGTCATCTCGGGTGAGTCATGTGACCCTAAAAATCAAATCGGTGAGTCTACAGTCGTCTTGGGCGACCCGTGCAACCCTAAAAATCAAATCAGTGAGTGAAATCAAATCAGTGAGTCCACAATCATCTCGGGTGACTCGTGCGACCCAAAAAATCAAATCGGTGAGTGAAAATCAAATCGATGAGTCCACAGTCATCTCGAGTGACTCGTGCGACCCAAAAAATCAAATCGATGAGTGAAAATCAAATCGATGAGTCCACAGTAATCTCGGGTGACTCGTGCGACCCAAAAAATCAAATCGATGAGTGAAAATCAAATCGGTGAGTCCACAGTCATCTCGGGTGACTCGTGCGACCCTAAAAATCAAATCAGTGAGTCCACAGTCGTCTTGGGCGACCCGTGCAACCCTAAAAATCAAATCAGTGAGTGAAATCAAATCAGTGAGTCCACAGTCATCTTGGGTGACTCGTGCGACCCAAAAAATCAAATTGGTGAGTGAAAATCAAATCGGTGAGTCCACAGTCATCTCGGGTGACTCGTGCGACCCTAAAAATCAAATTGGTGAGTGAAAATCAAGTCGGTGAGTCCACAGTCATCTCGGGTGACTCGTGCGACCCTAAAAATCAAATCTGTGAGTCCACAGTCATCTCGGGTGACTCGTGCGACCCTAAAAATCATATCGATGAGTGAAAATCAAATCAGTGAGTCCACAGTCATCTCGGGTGAGTCGTGTGACCCTAAAAATCAAATCGGTGAGTCTACAGTCGTCTTGGGCGACCCGTGCAACCCTAAAAATAAAATCATTGAGTGAAATCAAATCAGTGAGTCCACAGTCATCTCGGGTGACTCGTGCAACCCAAAAAATCAAATCGGTGAGTGAAAATCAAATCGGTGAGTCCACAGTCATCTCGAGTGACTCGTGCGAGCCAAAAAATCAAATCGATGAGTGAAAATCAAATCGGTGAGTCCACAGTCATCTCGGGTGACTCGTGCGACCCTAAAAATCAAATCGATGAGTCCACGATGCGTCTTGGCGACCCGTGCAACCCTAAAAATCAAATCAGTGAGTGAAATCAAATCAGTGAGTCCACAGTCATCTCGGGTGACTCGTACGACCCAAAAAATCAAATCGGTGAGTGAAAATCAAATCGGTGAGTCCACAGTCATCTCGAGTGACTCGTGCGACCCAAAAAATCAAATCGATGAGTGAAAATCAAATCGGTGAGTCCACAGTCATCTTGGGTGACTCGTGCGACCCTAAAAATCAAATCAGTGAGTCCACGATGCGTCTTGGGTGACCCGTGCCCTAAAAATCAAATCGATGAGTGAAATCAAATCACCGAGTCCACGATCATCTCGGGTGACTCGTGCGACCCAAAAAATCAAATCGGTGAGTGAAAATCAAATCGGTGAGTCCACAGTCATCTCGAGTGACTCGTGCGACCCAAAAAATCAAATTGACGAGTGAAAATCAAATTGGTGAGTCCACAGTCATCTCGGGTGACTCGTGCGACCCTAAAAAATAAATCAGTGAGTCCACAGTCGTCTTGGGCGACCCGTGCAACCCTAAAAATCAAATCGATGAGTGAAATCAAATCGGTGAGTCCACAACATCTCGGGTGACTCAGACGACCCCCAAAAATCAAATCGGTGAGTGAAAATCAAATCGGTGAGTCCACAGTCATCTCGAGTGACTCGTGCGACCCAAAAAATCAAATCGATGAGTGAAAATCAAATCGGTGAGTCCACGATCATCTCGGGTGACTCGTGCCCTAAAAATCAAATCGGTGAGTCCACGATGCGTCTTGGCGACCCGTGCAACCCTAAAAATCAAATCAGTGAGTGAAATCAAATCAGTGAGTCCACAGTCATCTTGGGTGACTCGTGCGACCCAAAAAATCAAATCGGTGAGTGAAAATCAAATCGGTGAGTCCACAGTCATCTCGGGTGACTCGTGTGACCCTAAAAATCAAATTGGTGAGTGAAAATCAAGTCGGTGAGTCCACAGTCATCTCGGGTGACTCGTGCGACCCTAAAAATCAAATCAGTGAGTCCACAGTCATCTCGGGTGACTCGTGCGACCCAAAAAATCAAATCGGTGAGTGAAAATCAAATCGGTGAGTCCACAGTCATCTCGGGTGACTCGTGCAACCCTAAAAATCAAATCGGTGAGTGGAAATCAAATCGGTGAGTCCACAGTCATCTCGGGTGACTCGTGCGACCCTAAAAATCAAATCGGTCAGTCTACAGTCATCTCGGGTGACTTGTGCAACCCTAAAAATCAAATCGATGTGTGAAAATCAAATCGGTGAGTGAAAATCAAATCGGTGAGTCCACAGTCATCTCGGGTGACTCGTACGACCCTAAAAATCAAATCGATGAGTCCACAGTCATCTTGGGCGACCCGTGCAACCCTAAAAATCAAATCAGTGAGTGAAATCAAATTAGTGAGTCCACAGTCATCTCGGGTGACTCGTGCGACCTAAAAAATCAAATCGGTTTGTGAAAATTAAATCGGTGAGTCCACAGTCATCTCGGGTGACTCGTACGACCCTAACAAATCAATCACTTCCTCCAATTACATAACCCAACCCATGCAGTATGTCATCTATGCAAAGCACATTTCATAATAATGTATGAAATAGATTACCGTTATAACCAAATAATTAGAATACACACAATCATGCTAATCAACCCATAGGGGTATAGCGGTAATTTTACCCACTAAGGGTAATTCAGTAATTTACTCTCTAAGGGTAATTCATAAATTTTACCCGCCAAGGGTAATTAGGTAATTCTTGCCACCCAAGGGTATTTCAGTAATTTTTGCAACCCAGTGGTATTTCAATAATTTCGCAACCCAGTGGTATTTCGGTAATTTACCCTCCAAGGGTATTTCGATAATTTACCCTCTAAGGGTATTTCGGTAATTTCGCAACCTAGTGGTATTTCGGTAATTTACCCTCCAAGGGTATTTCAGTAATTTACCCTCTAAGGGTATTTCGGTAATTTACCCTCCACGGGTATTTCGATAATTTCACAACCCAGGGGTATTTTGGTAATTTACCCTCCAAGGGCATTTTGGTAATTTTTACAACCCAAGGGTATTTCAGTAATTTACACAACCCAGGGGTATTTTGGTAATTTTCCCCCTAAGGGTAATTCAGTAGTTTTACCCACCAAGGGTAATTCGGTAATTTACCTTTCAATGGTAAATTTGGTAGTTTTACCCACCAAGGGTAATTCGGTAATTTATCCTCCACGGGTAATTTCGGTAATTTCATATTCAACGGTGTTTTCGAAGGCCTACTATCGTCTCGGGTGGCACAGAATTCTATTTGGGTCTCTTCGGAACTATTGGGTCAAAAATCCATTTTAGGCCCAAACGGGTTAATTTCGCAATTCTGGACTTAACTACTAATTTGGGCATAAAAATTTAAAACTGTCCATCTGCGTCATACTGACTAAATTGATTATAACTCGAGTTAGAAAACTAGAAATTTATATCCATAAAATTTCCTTGAAACTAGACTCATATATCTTCTTACTATAATTTTTCCAGAATTTTTGGCCTAGCCATTTAGTACAGTTTATTCCTTAAAGTTTCCCTTGTTTCACTGTCCAATGATTCTAACCTCTCTTACCTTAATTTCAAATATCTCACTGTAGGTTTTCATATACTGTTCCAACTTGTTTCTCTTGAAAATAGGCTCACTAAGGAATCCATACATATAAATTATAACCCATAATTCATTTTGTACAATTTTATATGATTTTTCCAAGACAGATCAGAGAACCACGAAGTCATTCAGAACCAGTCTCACTAAAATTAACATATCTCAGAATATAAATTTCCTTTTCCTTCTCGTTTCTTCCATATCAAAATAGACACTGTAAGCTTTAATTCTATATCTTAATCACTTTCTAATTCCATTTCTCCTATTTTTCATGATTTTTGGAAATCACGTCACTGTCATTGACCAAAACTGTTTTATTACAAAAATAAGGTTACCACTATGAACCTACGCGCGCCCGAGTGATCCCGGATGCCGATTTTCAGTTTTCTTTGGTATTTTGACCAAATCACAGAACATTCATGCAAAATTTCAGAGAAGTGTGAGATTACACACCATTTCAAACATGTATTTGGAAGGGTATAAGATTACACACCTTATTCGGAATCCGTAACGCGATGCCCTCCGCGACACCAAAAATCTGAGTCACCTATTACGAGGGATAGGTTTTTGATTGAACCTTTGATAAAGTACTTCTAGACCTTGCAACCAGCATAAAATCTCTCATGGCAAGTCCCTAGACTCTCAACCATGTTACAAATTAGTCCCCTCATTAGCTAGTTAAGCTTTGGGGATTCCAAAAGTACAAATTTTATCAAGAAAGATCACCAAAATCACTTACTTGCTAGAGGATTTGTTTGCTGAAATTTTTGAGCTCTCCAACCCTTGTTTGCTGGCAAATTTTTTTTTTTTGTGATGAAGAGAAGAAAAGATGATACTTCTCTTTTCTTTATTTTTCTCTTATTCTATTCATTTCTCACCTAACACACCAATTCATTTCTCACCTAACACACCAAAACATTGACTAATTTAAAGATCTATCCCCTATGGCCGGCCATCACTCCACCCATGGCCTATTTGTACTTTAAGGACCTCCAATTAATATTCCTTAGCCAATTTGCACCTCTAGCAATTAAAATTAAACTTTATCACTTTATGCGATTTAGTCCTTTTTCGAAATTAAGCCATCAATCGCTAAAATTGAGACACCAAAAATTTCATGCATGTTTATAAACATGTTATAACACATAGAATAAAATAAAAAATAATTTTCTCTATCCTCGGTTTAGTGATTTCGAGATCACTGTCCCGACTATCCCCTAAATCGGGCTATTACACCCTCCATGCATTTTTTTTCTCACCTACCCCATTCTTTTCAAATCTCATCATTATATTTTTTTTTCTTTTTCAACTAATCACTCTCCATCATTCCTTTTTCCACAAATCACTCTCCATCATTCCTTTTTCTCCCATTTTATTTTTTATTCTTTTTCTTTTATTAATGTCATGGTTGACACTTGGAAGAGTATACAAAAATAAATCCAAAATTTTGCAAAAGATGGGATTTGAACCCCTTCCCTCAATGTACTTCACTTGATGCCATAACTTCCTTGCCATATGCTCATTTATGCTAGCTATTTACTCTTTTATTTCCATAAGCCTTAATGCCACTTACTATCTCTCCTTAATAGGCTTAAACACAAAATTTTACTAAGGCCCAACTTGAAATAAGGTCATTCTCTTGTTCTCAAAAAAAATTTAAACACTTCTATGCCCAAGGCCCAATGAGCCCAATCCTACTAGGCCCAATTTCGGGATGTTACATAAATAATTTTGTGACTATGACTCGCGTAGATAGCTTGATATGCTCAAAAGTGAATAGTGGAACTTTGTGCAATTATGATTGTATTATCTTGAGAACTTATTATGAGGATTGTTAAAAGTATGTTAATGAATTTCTTATTATTTACATGCCAACTTACTAAGCTATATAGCTTACTTTATCTATTTTCCACGTTTATAATGTCCTCAGGCTAGCTCGAGTTGGAGAACGCCAGAAGTACTATCACACTATCAAGCTATCACTTCGAGTATTGTTGAGTTAAAGTAGTTGAGTTCTGACATGTATAGGGGATTTAATTATGTTGTTAAGTGTCATAGCTGAATTTGCTAAATATGGGCCTATGTTATTTGATAGATCATTTTGTATAAGGCCATGGATGATGGCTAATATTTGTTATTGTCATGTGCATATGATGATGTTTTTCATGAATGTGAAAATTCGCATGGTTGAGCATATGGTGTGTTAATGCATGATTGAGCAAGTTGTATGATTGGATTGATAAAGAATGTGATAAGTGTTGTATGTGAATGAAGTGAAGTGGCCATGTTGTGTAAATGTCTTAGTTGTGGTGAATTGGTCATGTATTTATGTGGGGATGGGTGTTACTTGATGTTGTGTATGTTGGTGCAAGTAAGGGTGGCAAAAGGCTTAGTAAATAGCCTTGTTTCTGTCCACACGGGTAGACACATGGGCGTGTATCTAGGTCGTGTGTGATACACGGTCTGCCCCATGGGCATGTAGTCCGACCGTACGGCCTAGCAGACGGGTGTGTGCCTTGGCCGTGTGACCTTAAATGGTTAATGACGTCAGAAACAAAATGTCAAGGTTTTTGCACACGGGCTGAAATACGGGTGTGTCACGGCCGTGTGAGGGACACGGGCGTGTGTCAGGCCGTGTGATAATCCCTGTAGGTTCGAAAAGAGAAATAAATCCACACGGGCTAGGGACACGGGTGTGTCCCAATATGCTCAGGCTGTGTGAGCTACACGGTCCTTCAGCATGGCCATGTTAAGAGGTCACACAGACTTGTCACTCTTCCACATGGACGTGTTCCCCTGATTTTAATGATATTTTCTAAAGTTTTTCTAAATTGCTCAGTTTAGTCCCGAACCGTTTTCAAAGTGTGTTCTGGGCCTCGTAGGTCCATATTAGGGACTTTAAGGCAAAGTTTGAAAAGTTTTAAAATTGAACCAAATTTTATGACTCGGAAATGTATGTTTGCATGTGTTTAAGTTAGGTAACGCCTCGTACCCTGTCCCGACATCGGATACGGGTAAGGGGTGTTACAGTTTTTAATTGGCCAAAGGTTTAAAGACCTAAATAGTAAATAAGAAAATATCCAAAATGGTATAAGTTAGTGGATGATGATGATGTTTTCCACTAATAAGATTAATTCTAATTAAAGTAAACTAATTAAAGATTAGGTTAATTAAGGTTAACTAATGTTTAATCAAGGTATAAAAGCTTAATTTAGTGGAAAAAAAATTATCTTCCTCATTTCTTTTTCTTGTAGTCCATTGAAGGAAAAAACTAAGAAAAATTCTAAAGAGATTCGACCATTTATTTTAAGGTAAATTCAAATCTTTTTCTATTAATTTTTATGAATTTCGGGTCATGGGAGCTTGATTTAGCTAGCCCATGTATCAAATTTGTAAAATTGTTAAAAGTTTTAGAAAGTTACCATTGGTGAGTTCTTGAAGAATTAGGCTTGAAATTGATAGATTTTAAAGTTAATTTAGCTTATTGTTAACTTTGTTACATTAAGGACCAAATTAAATAAATGTAAAACTTGAAATAAAATTATGTTAGAAAAAGAAAGTACAAGGTCTTTAATAAGAATATATGAAAATTGTAACAACCCGTTTTTCAGTAATACCTGAAACTACAATTTTGGAACTTCGTATTCTGATAATCGAGTTTGTAAATATTATTTAATAATATTTAAGAGTTTATTATAGTGTTTTATTTAATTTTGATCTGATAAGTTTGATAATTGAACAGTTGGCCAATGTACAAGTAGTGTGTACCGAAAGTTAATGGTTTTGGAAAATGAAGTATCAAAACCTCTTTTCCATAAATAGAGCTCATAAATATTATTATTGAATATTTATAAAGCTATTATATAAGTGGATTGAAGTTTGGTCTGGAACTTTTGACGTTTACTTAGCTAATTGAGGAAAAAAGACTAAATCATAAAAACTGCAAAAGTTAATCGCTATTAGTTTATATATGCTAAATGATTGTAAAATCATAATTGGAGGGTTTTATGAGGAAATTAGCCCATATTAATTATAGTGGACAGTAGAATGCATGATTTATTATCATATTATATGTTAATTTAATATTAACATTAGATTAAAATAAGTTAAAACATAAAAAAAAAATAGAAAAACATAGTCATTCTCACTTCATCTCTTTTACTCGCACCACTGAATCTCCATTATTAAGTAAGCCATGAATTCTTCCAAGCTCTCATCTTTGCATGGTGAGTGAGTTTTAATCCCCTTTTTTTTTTGTAAATTTTATGTTTTTGAGATCGTTACAACTAGGTCCAACTAACTTGTATCTCCGTTTTCAAAACTGTCAAAGATTTAAAAAGTTTTCATTGATGTTATTTGAAGTTTTTTAAATTTTTATGGTACATTTTGAAGCTTAGAAATTATATAAGATCAATTTATTAAATAAATGTTCTTAGTTTTGAGTTATGGACTAAATTGTAAATTTATTGAAATTGGTATGAAATTTTTCTAAATTATGATAATAGGAGGCTTTATATGAACATAATAGAAGTGGGTTTAAAAATTTAGGGTTCAAATTTGAAAGATATGATAAGTCCAATTTTAAGGACTAAATTGAATAAAATGTAAAATTTTAGGGCACATTTGAAAAATGAAATTTGATTATTATACAATTACAATAGGCTACTTTAAGATGTTTGAAATTGATAAATTGAATTAAATTATATTATATATTGGGATTTGAACCAATCGATAGATAAACGCGAAAAAGGAAAAATTACGGATTAGTCCTCGAAGTTGTGTTTGTGGTTGTTTTGGTTAGGTAAGTTCATATGAGACTTACTTTATTAATTCATAATATTTTTGTATCATATTGTTTTACTTATATTTTGCCTTGTTATGTAATTATTATCTTTTGGCATCAAATGGATTGAATCGTAAAATATAAATTAAACGGAAAATATGGATAAATACATTATATCGAACGAGTGTGACACTGTTATATGATCAGATAGTATATTTATGATGATGTTACAAGGTTAAAATTGTAAACAGATTGCTATTTAAAAAGTGAAAAGTGTGTATATGGCTGCTGGGATTGTAATGAACTGTATATTGTAAAAAAGCCCGGGTGAACGTATTAAAAGATAAGATATGATTGACATGTCAATAGGTTTATTTGTGCACTGTGTAACAACCCAATTATGACCCTAATTGGAAAGGTGGTTTCGGAACCCCGAATCCAAATTAGAAAAAAAATATTTTATTTATTAAATTGATGTCTATGATATGGGGTCAAGCATGTGTTAAAATATTAATTGCTAATTTTTGTGTTTGGGTGATTAATTTAAGTGAAAGTATTAAATAGTTAAAGTAGCAAAAGTGACCTTAATTGAGTTAGAGGATTTAATTGAAATGGTTCCTACATGAATGGACTTGCATGTCAAATAGTCCAATTCTCATGGTAGTGGACGGCATAATGATTAGTTTATATATTAAATTAAGTTAATTTTTAGTTAGTGACATTTTATTTATTTTCTAATATGAATAAAGTAAAGAAATAAAAAAAAAAGAGAGAAGTATCATCTCCTTCCTTCTTCCATGACCGAAATTGAAAGAAAAAAGCTAAAAGGGGAGCTTTAACTTTCGACCATTGCATGCTTCTTAAGGTTAGGGATTTAACATGATCTTGGTAATTTCCTTATAGTTTTAGTTAATATCCTTGCATATTTACAAAACCATGTGGAAAATTTTTGGTATAAAGCATGAATTAGATTCGGCTCTTGTTGAATATTGGTGATTTGTTGTGTTTGATGGAAGAAAGGAAATATATGTTTGAAGGTTACATGTTTAAAGTATGAAAATTCGTATGAACTTGAGTGTGAGGTCTTAAATTTCGAAAATGGATAATTGAAAGATTATATGCTAAATAATTAATTTGTATGGATGTATAGGACCCTTAGAGAGATTCGGCCCTAAAAGAAGTTGAACTAATTTTGGATAATTCATGTATATTGCATTAGAGACTAAATTATAGATATTATAAAAGTTAGGGGGTAAATTTGTAAAATTCGTATAGTATGTATTCATGGATCAAATTGATTGAAAATGTTTTTAAAGGAGTTTAATTGAAATTTGTTTAGATCAAGATCCAAGGGAGAAAGGGTTGGACAAAGGAAAAACCAAATTAATCGAATAGCCGGAACACTCGAATTCATCAACTCTCAAGATAAGTTTATAAGCAATTGGGTTGATAAAAATTTTATATTATATCAAAATGCATATGATAAAGTGAATTAATAGATTAAATTGCACTAAGCCGATTATGACATGAGAAACATTTGTTATGTTTGAAAGTGAGATTAGTGAGTATTTTTGTGTATGTAAGCATGGATAAATTGGGTTGATTGCATACGGGTATATGTTCTAAAGAATAAAGATTGGGTGTGAGGAATGATTGAGATTGAATATGTAAATATATGTTTATGTTATTACATATAAGAGTGTTGCCGAATGTAATGTTGTGTGATAGAATAAATGAACTGTTTTGAAATCTTTAATTATAGATGTACTTATATGGACAAAAATGAAATCATATGATTGTTTGGTTCGGATAAAGAGATCGGTTGAAAGGCATTGTGTGTGCGGAAATTTAATCACCGAGCACTGTGTGTACGAGATCGGTTGAAAGGCACTGTGTGTGCGGAAATTTAATCACCGAGCACTGTGTGTACGAGATCGGTTGGAATGCACTATAGGTGCGGAAAATTAATCACGGGGCACTGTGTGTGCGAGATCATTTGAAATGCACTATGTGTACGGATTTTTGGATTTCCTCAAGGACAGAGACAATTATTAAAAGTAAATAAAGGTGTCAGGTATGTCTTATTGGCAGATGGGTTATTATCTTGATGTAAAACTAAGTAAGTTATTTCATTATGGGTATGAGGCATATGACTACATAGTTACTTTATTTTTTTGGGATCGAATGAGCATGGGATTGATGAATGTTAATCTAGTTTATGTGTTGACTGGATAAATTATTCTATGATTAGATTGAAAATTAATAGAATAATGGTGTGATGCGTATTTGTATATCTTACCTTCTTGCTTATAACTTACTAGGCTATTTAAGCTTACTTGGTGTGGTTGTTTCATTGTGTTATAGCTCTTTAAAGTCGCAAATTAACTCGGGGATCCTTGTCAAAGTCGAGCACACTATCGAAGTTTTTGGTACTTTTGTAAATAAGCTTTAAGTCAATGGCATGTATAGGCTAAACTACAAATGCTGAGCATATCTTTTGAATTAGATGTTATAATACCGTGCGAAAATGGTTTTACTTCTTCCATGAATTATGTGAAGATGTTGAATTGGTGTATATATACATATATATATATATGTATATGTGTGTGTGTGTGTGCATGAATTTTTGGTTGAGTAGATTTGTTTTGCTTAACATGATAAATATATATGTATATATATATGTGCATTATAGGTTCGTCTTAGAGCATATTATTTTATGGTCATATGAAATGGGTTAAATTAGCATACTTATTCGGTTATGACAAAAATGTTCAATGTGGTTGACATGGTTAATGGAATTTCTAAGTTGATGGAAATTTGGAAATGATGAGTCATCTATCAAGGTTGCTATTTAGGTTCTTTTATCATATCGTGCCTTGAATAATCGTATAGAAGTCATGAGTAGCTTAATGCGCTTCTATTAAAAATGTACATGGGTTAAGATTATTGTATGTATCGTGGAGTATATATACATGCTTGGATGTATGTTAGTATTATAAGAGATAAGAGTTTAATGTTCATATATGCATTAAATCGGCTAATACTTAGACTTAATCGGGTAAAGTTTACTTCATTTATAAATCAATTGAAATGAGTGAAAATATGCATGTTAAGTCGGTCAAGTGAAACGATGTGAATTTAGCTTGGGATAATATATTGAATGCTTTGTATCGATATTAATAAATGTAAGGCTTGTAACCCTAATCCAGTGACGAATACGGGTTAAGGGAGTTACATTTTATTGGTATCAGAGCTACAGTTTAGTCGGTTCTCGGACTAACGTAGCGCGTGAGGGTCTAGCTAACATGCCATTGTTTACAATATGATAGTGTGATGACTTCTGACAGTGAAATGTATTTGTTTCTTTCATATAGTAATGGATCCGAATCTCGAGCAAGCATTAGCTGATGATGTCGAGAGTGTGGCGCATGCTCCCGTGCAAAGGACTACGTCGGAAGAATCTCGACCTGCTACGAGTGGCCCAGATGAGAGGGTAAAGCAGGCCTTCCATAATATGATGAGCGATTGGTTCAGTCATTACTTACGAACCATTCCGGCTGTTCAACTACCCCTGAATCTGAATGTTCCACCTGTAATACCAATTGTACCTCCTGTTGCCAATCCTGAACAAGTAACTAAACCTCCTGTTGACCACATAAGAAAACACGGAGCTCAAGAATTTAGAGCTGAAGATGATGATAATGCAGAGCGGGCCAAATTTTGGCTCGATAATGCTGTTCATGCCTTTGATGAGTTGTCTTGCACACCCGATGAGTGTTTGAAGTGTGCCATATCATTATTGCGAGACTCTGCCTACTACTGGTGGAATACTCTTGTGTCAGTTGTTCCGAAGGAGAGAGTAAACTGGGACTTCTTTCAGACGGAATTTCGTAAGAAGTACATAAGTCAGCGCTTTATAGACTCCAAGCGTAAAGAATTTTTCGAGCTCAAACAGGGCCGTATGACTGTGTCTGAATACGAGTGTAAGTTTGTGTGACTTAGTCGCTACGCTTGCGAATGTGTATCCTCTGAGGCTGCTATGTGCCGGAGATTCGAGGATGGTCTGAATAAAGACATAAAGCTCCTAGTTGGCATTCTTGAGGTTAACGAGTTGGTTATGCTAGTGGAAAGAGCTTGTAAACCTGAAGAATTGGGGAAAGAAAAACGGAAAGCTGAAGTCGAATGTAAAGATTTTCGAAAGAGATCCGCGGGTAGATTTTCACAGATGGCAACAAAGAAGTCTAAGAACGATGGTAGTCGACTCTAACCCAATACTGAGATTTCTATTCGAGATCGACCACCAGTGAGTTCACGAGCTACATCAGTGGCTAGTGTTGGCAATGCTCGATTTGGCAAACCTGAGTGTCAGTAGTGCGGTAGACGGCATTTCGGAGAGTGCTGGGGTAAATCTTTTAATCGCACTTGTTACCAGTGTGGTTCACAAAATTACTTCGTTCGGGATTGTCTGAAAACTATCGAGAAGGGTACTACTCAGAGCGCGAGACCGAGTGGCACTACAGCTAGAGGTAGACCAGCTCGTAGTGGGGGAGGTAGGACTAGTGCTCAGAGAGGAACTTCAGATGCGGTTATCCGAGCAGATACCCGTGTACCGGCTAGAGCTTATGCCATCCGTGCTAGAGAGGAGGCTTCATCTCTAGACGTTATTACTGGTATTTTCACTCTCTTTGATACTAATGTAACTGCTTTGATTGATCCCGGCTCAACTCATTCGTATGTGTATGAAACATTAGTATCCAGTAAGACTCTACCCGTTGAGTCTACTGAAATTATGATTTGAGTTTCAAACCCCCTGGGTCGATGTGTGTTGGTGGATAAAGTGTGCAAGAACTGCCCTTTGATGATTCATGATATGTGTTTTCCGGCTGATCTGATGTTATTACCTTTCGATGAGTTTGACATCATCCTCGGTATGGATTGGTTAACCACACACGATGTAGTAGTGAATTGTAGATGAAAGACTATTGATGTGAGGTGTCAGAATAACGAAATACTTCAGATTGAATCTGCAGATTCGATTGAATTACCAACTGTGATATCATCGATATTGGCTCGGCAGTATTTGAGAAAGGGTTGCAAAGCTTATCTTGCGTATGTGATTGACAGTAAAGTAACGGAAAAGAAAATTGAATCTGTGCCTGTTGTTTGTGAATACCCAGATGTGTTTCCGGAGGAATTGACGGGATTGCCACCTATTCGTGATGTAGATTTTAGTATTGAGCTTATGCCAGGGACCATCCCGATTTCGATAGCTCCGTATAGAATGACACCTACAGAATTAAAGGAATTGAAGGCTCAGTTGCAAGAATTGACGGATAGAGGTTTTGCCCGACCGAGTTTCTCTCCTTGGGGTGCGCCCGTTCTATTTGTGAAGAAGAAAGGCAGAACATTAAGAATGTGCATCGATTATAGGCAACTCAATAAGGTGACAGTTAAGAACAAATATCCATTACCACGTATTGACGATTTATTTGATCAGTTGAAAGGAGCCTCTGTGTTTTCGAAAATTGATCTGAGATCCGGATATTATCAGTTGCGAGTTAGAGAATCAGATGTACCGAAGACTGCCTTTCGGACAAGATACGGTCATTTTGAATTTTTGGTGATGCCGTTTGGGCTCACTAATGCCCCTGCGATTTTTATGGATTTGATGAATCGAGTATTCAGACCATATCTAGATCGGTTTGTAGTGGTATTCATAGATGATATACTGATATATTCTCGAGACAAAATTAAACATGCATAGCATTTGAGATTAGTGCTACAGATTTTGCGTGAAAAATAATTATACGTGAAATTCAGCAAATGTGAGTTTTGGTTGAATGAAGTTAGTTTCCTTGGGCATGTTATTTCAGCATCGGGTGTTTGAGTTGACCCGAGTAAAGTTTCAGCCATACTTGAGTGGAAACCCCCGCGGAATATGTCAGAGATTTGTAGTTTTCTGGGACTTGCAAGATATTATAGACACTTTGTGAAAGGTTTTTCTATGATAACAGCCCCGATGACAAAACTGTTGCAAAAGGACGTTAAATTCGAGTGGTCAAAAAGGTGTCAGAAGAGTTTCGATCAGCTGAAAACTTTGTTGACGGAAGCCCCGGTACTTGTACAACTAGAGTCGGGTAAAGAATTTATTGTTTTTAGTGATGTATCGTTGAACGGACTCGGTTGTGTATTAATGCAGGAAGGTAGAGTTGTTGCCTATGCTTCACGGCAGTTGAAACCGCACGAGAGGAACTATCCGACTTATGACCTCGAGTTGGCCGCTATAGTTTTTGCTTTGAAGATATGGCGTCACCATCTTTTCGGTGAGAAATGCCACATCTATTCGGATCATAAAAGTCTAAAGTATTTAATGACTCAAAAGGACCTGAATTTGAGGCAGCGACAATGGTTGGAACTGTTAAAAGACTACAACCTTATAATTGATTATCACCCGGGAAAGGCTAACGTGGTTGCAGATGCACTTAGCTGAAAATTGTTATTTACTTTAAGAGCGATGAATGCGAATATAACTATTAATGATGATGGTGTGATCGTTGCTGAGTTGAAGGTGAGACCAATGTTTGAGCAGCAGATTCGAGAAGCTCAAGAAGTTGATGATGCTTTGAAAGCAAAGAAAAATCATTGTGGTTCGAGTGCGGATTCAGATTTTCAGATAGATGCTGAAGGATGTTTGCAATTTAAGAATCAGATTTGTGTTCCGAAGAACCCTGAGTTAATTAGAAAGATTTGTAATGAAGCATATAATAGTAGATTGTCAATTCATCCGGGTAGCACGAAGATGTATAACAATCTGAAACAGTATTAT
The DNA here is from genome assembly GCA_025503065.1 of Gossypium bickii. NCBI lineage: Eukaryota > Viridiplantae > Streptophyta > Magnoliopsida > Malvales > Malvaceae > Gossypium > Gossypium bickii. The sequence continues at coordinate 23,773,468 of CP106715.1, forward strand.
TGGTGGCATGGTATGAAGCGAGACATCTCAGACTATGTGTTAAAGTGATTAGTGTGCCAACAAGTTAAAGCTGAACATCAGGTACCATCAGGGCTTCTTCAACCGATTATGATACCTGAATGGAAGTGGGAGCGAATCACTATAGACTTTGTGTCAGGATTGCCGTTGACACCGAGTAAGAAAGATTCAATCTGGGTTATTGTTGATAGATTGACGAAATCAGCTCATTTTATTCCGGTACGTACGGATTTCTCACTTGAAAAGTTGGCTGAATTGTACGTATCGCAGATTATACGGTTACACGGAGTACCTATCTCTATTGTTTCGGATAGAGATCCGAGGTTCACATCGCGATTTTAGAAGAAACTACAAGATGCTTTAGGTACCAAGTTACATTTTAGTACAGCTTTCCACCCTCAGTCGGATGGTCAGTCTGAGTGAGTTATCCAAGTACTTGAGGACATGTTGAGATGTTGCGTTCTTGAGTTTGAGGGTACGTGGGAACGATACTTGCCTTTGATTGAATTTGCATATAATAATAGCTTTCAATCTAGCATCAAAATGGCACCCTGCAAAGCTTTGTACGGTCGTAAATGTCGTACACCCTTGTACTGGACTGAACTCGGGGAAAACAAGATGCACGGGGTTGATTTGATTAAGGAAACTGAACAAAAAGTGGCAGCAATTCGTGATAGCTTGAAAGCGACATCAGATTGTCAAAAGTCTTACACAGATTTGAAGCGTAAGGACATTGAATTTCAGATTGGAGATCGAGTATTCTTGAAAGTATCGCTGTGGAAGAAGATACTCAGATTTGGTTGCAAGGAAAGACTGAGTCCGAGGTTTATTGGGCTCTATGAAGTTATTGAACGTATCGGGCCGGTTGCGTACAGATTGAGGTTACCGTCTGAGTTAGACAAGATTCATAATGTTTTTCATGTGTCGATGCTTCGACGCTACAGATCTGACCCTTCTCATGTAATTAGTCCAACCGAGATTGAAATTCAGCCTGATTTGACTTACAAGGAAGAATCGATTCGTATTTTAAATCGTGAAGTAAAAGAGTTACGAAATAATTAGTCCAATTCTCATGGTAGTGGACGGCATAATGATTAGCTTATATATTAAATTAAGCTAATTTTTAGTTAGTGACATTTTATTTATTTTATAATATGAATAAAGTAAAGAAATAAAAAAAAAAGAGAGAGAAGTATCATCTCCTTCCTTCTTCCATCACCAAAATTGAAAGAAAAGAGCTAAAAGGGGAGCTTTAACTTTCGGCCATTGCATGCTTCTTAAGGTTAGGGATTTAACATGATCTTGGTAATTTCCTTATAGTTTTAGTTAATATCCTTGTATATTTACAAAACCATGTGGAAAATTTTTGGTATAATGCATGAATTAGATTTGGCTCTTGTTGAATATTGGTGATTTGTTGTGTTTGATGGAAGAAAGGAAATATATGTTTGAAGGTTACATGTTTAAAGTATGAAAATTCATATGAACTTGAGTGTGAGGTCTTAAATGCTAAATAATTAATTTGTATCGATGTATAGGACCCTTAGAGAGATTCGGCCCTAAAGGAAGTTGAACTAATTTTGGATAATTCATGTATATTGCATTAGGGACTAAATTATAGATATTATAAAAGTTAGGGGTAAATTTGTAAAATTCGTATAGTATGTATTCATGGATCAAATTGATTGAAAATGTTTTTAAAGGAGTTTAATTGAAATTTGTTTAGATCAAGATCCAAGGGAGAAAGGGTTGGACAAAGGAAAAACCAAATTAATCGAATAGCCGGAACACTCGAATTCATTAACTCTCAAGGTAAGTTTATAAGCAATTGGGTTGATAAAAATTTTATATTATATCAAAATGCATATGATAAAGTGAATTAATAGATTAAATTGCACTAAGCCGATTATGACATGAGAAACATTTGTTATGTTTGAAAGTGAGATTAGTGAGTATTTTTGTGTATGTAAGCATGGATAAATTGGGTTGATTGAATATGGGTATATGTTCTAAAGAATAAATATTGGGTGTGAGGAATGATTGAGATTGAATATGTAAATATATGTTTATGTTATTACATATAAGAGTGTTGCCGAATGTAATGTTGTATGATAGAAGAAATGAATTGTTTTGAAATCTTTAATTATAGATGTACTTATATGGACGAAAATGAAATCATATGATTGTTTGGTTCGGATAAGGAGATCGGTTGAAAGGCATTGTGTGTGCGGAAATTTAATCACCGAGCACTGTGTGTGCGAGATCGGTTGAAAGGCACTGTGTGTGCGAAAATTTAATCACCGAGCACTGTGTGTGCGAGATCGGTCGGAATGCACTGTGGGTGCGGAAAATTAATCACCGGGCACTGAGTGTGCAGATCATTTGAAATGCACTGTGTGTGTGGATTTTTGGATTTCCTCAAGGACAGAGACAATTATTAAAAGTAAATAAAGGTGTTAGGTATGTCTTATTGGTAGATGGGTTATTATCTTGATGTAAAACTAAGTAAGTTATTTCATTATGGGTATGAGGCATATGACTACATAGTTACTTTATTTTTTTGGGGATCGAATGAGCATGGGATTGATGAATGTTAATCTAGTTTATGTGTTAACTGGATAAATTATTCTATGATTAGATTGAAAATTAATAGAACAATGGTGTAATGCGTATTTGTATATCTTACCTTCTTGCTTATAACTTACTAGGCTATTTAAGCTTACTTGGTGTGGTTGTTTCATTGTGTTATAGCTCTTTAAAGTCGCAGCTCGAACTCGGGGATCCTTGTCAAAGTCGAGCACACTATCGAAGTTTTTGGTACTTTTGTAAATAAGCTTTAAGTCAATGGCATGTATAGGCTAAACTACAAATGTTGAACATATCTTTTGAATTAGAAGTTATAATACCATGCGAAAATGGTTTTACTTCTTCCATGAATTATGTGAAGATGTTGAATTGATTTATATATACATATATATATGTGTGTGCATGAATTTTTGGTTTAGTAGATTTGTTTTGCTTAACAAGATAAATATATATGTATATATATATGTGCATTATAGGTTCAGCTTGGAGCATATTATTTTATGGTCATATGAAATAGGTTAAATTAGCATACTTATTCGGCTATGACAAAAATGTTCAATGTGGTTGACATGGTTAATGGAATTTCTAAGTTGATGGAAATTTGGAAATGATGAGTCATCTATCAAGGTTGTTATTTAGGTTCTTTTATCATATCGTGCCTTGAATAATCGTATAGAAGTCATGAGTAGCTAAATGCGCTTCTATTAAAAATGTACATGGGTTAAGATTATTGTGTGTATGGTGGAGTATATATATATGCTTGGATGTATGGTAGTATTATAAGATATAAGCGTTTAATGTTCATATATGCATTAAATCGACTAATACTTAGACTTAATCGGGTAAAGTTTACTTCATTTATGAATCAATTGAAATGAATATGCATGTTAAGTCGGTCAAGTGAAACGATGTGAATTTAGCTTGGGATAATATATTGAATGCTTTGTATCAATATTAATAAATGTAAGGCCTATAACCCTAATCCAGTGACGGATACGGGTTAAGGGTGTTACACACTGTACGGGATATATGTGTTGGTACAGAGATATTACTGATTATAACAAAATCCAACATTTGTTGCGGATAATTGAGTTATACTGGTGTGGTGAAGGGATGTATTGATAATGATTATATGATGTTTACGGGCTTTGCACTTCAGTGCCCTGGTGTGTTGTATATTGAGCTCTTACAAGCATTCTGGTATGGTGTAGTTACCTGAGTATCTAAATCTACTTATTATAGTTCATTAGGCTACTGGAATAATGAAAAAGAGAAATGAGGGTGAAATGATACGAGTCACACACTCAATTGGTTATATGATGAAGAAATGATACTAATGGCAAAATATTGAATAATATATTACATGTTATAATGCTATATTACTTTGTTATATGTTCAACTCATCTTAATATTGTAAAATGCTATGTTAGGCTAAATTGTACCAAGTTATGAGATTGATGTATTTATAAATGAGCAAAGTTGAATGGCATGATTGTACTTGTGTATGAATTGGAAAATATGTTCTTATTTTATAAATAGACTAACCTTGTGGTGAATTTTTGAAGTTGTATATGTATGCATAAGGATGCCAAAGGAGTGTCATGTTTTGTACAATTATGTTTCAAATTACTTTAACTAGTTGAAATAACAAGGTATGTTTAGTTATTTTCATATGGACTTAATAAGCATTTGATATGCTTACCTTATTGTTTCTCTTCTCCTATAGATTGCTAACTTGTGGAACATGTCAAGAGGATCATCAAGAAGCTCACACTATCCCGATATTGATTTGGTAGTTTTTCTATCGTTTAAAGCTCGATTTTGTGGCATGTGTATAGGTATATTTATATATGTTTACCTTGGTTGCATAGTTTGGTTTGCACTTGGATAATATTTGAATTATGGTATATGTTGATGTTGAATGGTTTGAAAGTATGAAAGTATAGACTAAGTTTGAATAAGTGATTTTGGTATGTTCTGGTGCCTATTAAGATATATTGGTTAGCTGATTGGAAAATACCAAATTGTTAAGATGTTGAGTTAGTTGTTTTGAAATGGAGATATATGATATTTTGGCATGTATAAAGAGTTATAAATGCATATAGGTTGAATGTCAAACAAGAACTTCTCTCGAATGTAAATGGTTTTGGTCAATATGAAATTAATCATTTATTTTTAATATGTTTAAAGACATTTTCATATATATATGTTGAATGGGGCATAGTATGCACTTAGCCCTTGATAGGTGCATGCATTCGTTTGAATTTTGGAAAATGTATGTTTTGCAATTGATGAAAATTGTATGTGAGTATAGATCTCCATGATGAAATGTTTTGGAGAACTGGTTTGGTGTTTATTGGTTAGTAAGGATGAATATATATATTAAGCTTATACTTAACAATTTAGTCCTTGCTAAATTTTATTATTCATACTTTCTCTCCAAATACTTAATTCACTTTTAAAATACTTATCATTTCTCTCCACATATGTGGAAGCAAGGCGTTTGTTACTTTTTATGTAATTTTGATGAAATTAGAGATGAATACTCTAATGTATTGAAGAAAAAACTCTCTCAAAGTATATATTTCTTAGAAATATATACAACTATATATACATGTAGGATTTAACAACTAAGGAAATAATATCTCGTAATTAGAATCTTTAAAAAATATCAGTTGTATATCTAAAGGTACTATTTAATAATATCAAAATTTTCAATTCCAAAGATTCTCAACACTCCCCATCAAGTTGGTGCATAGATGTCTCGCATGACTAACTTGCAAAGAAAATTATGATAAGTCGAGTATGAGTGAGATAAATCAAACGTCTAACGAGCCTTTGATATCTCTCTTTATCCACCATTTCACCGATCCCTACTTGTAACTTATGACTACTTTCAATAGGTGATTCGGCTGGTTTGCAAACTAACATGTCAATCTCTGTCAGAACATCTAAAACATACTTTCTTTGGGAAATAAAAATTCCCTCTTTCGATCTGGCCATTTCTATTCCAAGGAAATATTGTAACTTTCCCAAGTCTTTGATTTCGAATTCCTGAGCGAATTATTTCTCAATTCGGGTAATTTCTTCCTTGTCATCTCCTATCATAATTATGTCATCAACATAAACTATAAGAAGAGTAATCTTACCCTTGTGATGTTTAATAAAGAGGGTATGATCAACATTACTTTTTCAATAACCAAACGACACCATGGCCTTACTAAATCTGTTAAAATAGGCTCTGGGATACCGTCCCTTGAGTATTTTTATCCTCAAATCATGAAGGAACGTTCATATACACTTCTTTTTCCAGGTCTCCATGTAAGAAGGCAGTCTTTACATCAAACTGTTGTAAGTCCCAGTCGAGATTTGCTGCACAGGATAAAAGGATCCTAATCGTGTTCAATTTAGCAACTAGAGCAAATGTTTCTTGCTAATCCACTCTATATGTCTGAGTGAATCCTTGCGCTACTAATCTGGCTTTGAGTCTTTCAATTCAACCATCAGCCTTATACTTGATAGTAAACACCCATTTGCAGCCAACCATTTTTTTCCCCTCAAGAGAATTAACTAGTTCCCACGTCTTATTTTTTTTGCTAAAGCCCTCTTTTCTTCAAACATAGCCTTCTTCCATCTTGGATCAATGATATCTTCTCTCCAATCCTGTGGAACAGACATAAAGAACAAATACAAAGCAAAAACTCTATAGTATGGGGATAAGGAATCATAAGAGACAAAGTAAAAAAATAAGATGTAAAGTGTAAGTTCTAACACCTTTCATTGGGCTGTTGATAATTCCAAATCAGTAGCAATCAGAGGTAAAAATGACTCACCTGACAGTAAACAGTCAAGGCATAAAGTAGATTGTATGTCTTGAAGAGATTGGTGTGATGAAGAAAAGTAGTGTTCATCCTCACGAAATGTTACATCCATACTTACATAATACTTTCTAGATGGCGGATGATAACATTTGTAACCCTCCTATGTAGGAGAGTATCCAACGAAAATACATTTGACTGCTCAAGGATCCAGTTTGCTCCCATGTGGAAGATGAACGAAGCAAAACAACCAAAGACCTTTGGGGAAACTGGGTAATCTGTCTTGCCCTTTAAGGTTTTTATGGGACTTTTAAAATCAAGGACCCTAAGAGGCATCCGATTAATAAGATAAGTCGCAACTAAAGTCGCATCCCCCAATAAGGCTTTGGGAGATTCATAGTGAACATAAGTGATCTAGCCACCTCTGAAAGATGCTGATTTTTTCTTTCGGCAACATCATTCTAAGCACTTGTACCTGGACAACTGGTCCGATTCAAAATATCATATGTGTAGCATCCCAAAATTGAGGGTTAGAACAATCAAGCCTTGCATGGGAGGCAAAGCTTTCGGTTAGGCTTATACATTTTTCTGAGCATTTTTAGAACAAGAATGGGCATGTGCTTTAGTGGGTTAGATGTTCAGCTTACTCTTGGTTTTATGTTCGAATCTCGATGTGATCAAAGAGAAAATTTTGTTTTAATTTTTGGTTCCAACCTTTAAAAAAAACTATAATTGGTCTATTGTTAAATATTATTTTTTATTATATTTATTTATTTAAATTTATTTTATTTATTTTTTATGAAAATAGAAAATCCCTAAAATGTCTTACCATTCTCTTTTCACACATTAGTTTCAGTTTCTCTTTCCTTCAATTGTTTAGATTTTGATTTTTGGTTTTCTTCTCCCTTTTATTTTTCTTTTTCTTTCCTTTCCAATTGGGTTTCAATATCATTGTTAACTGTTACCTTTAAGTCGTTGCGGTGCTCTTATTCTTCACTTGTTCGAACATCGAATCGGGTGAGTGTAGGGGTCGTTTTGTATTTGAGTTTATGTTGGTCTTTCTTGATAAATTGATATGGGATTAAGATGAAATTGTTTATAGGTTTAGTATGTTTGTGAAATTGAGTTTTAGGTCATTAGAGTAAAGACGAAGTGGTCGATTCTTGGTGCCTTGGAATGTCTATTAGGTGTTCTTTTGAAACTATTGTAGTTCGAGAACAATTTGATGTTGAAATTCACGAATTTCAGTCAATTTTAGAGTGGTTTTGAGGCCACATGGGCGTGTGTTGCACACGGGCGATCCACACGACCATGTGCCGCTGTTGAATTAGGGTTATTTGTTAGTCACACGACCTGGAGTGGGTCACACGGGCTGGTCAAACAGTTGTGTAACCCCTGTAGGGAAATTTTTTGTTTGCACACAAGCGTGTGTTTTTGTCACACGGTCACGTGTCTCCATTACATGAGTGTATGTTTTAGCCACACGGCCGTGTCTTCTCTGCTTCCTAAATGAGTTAATTTTGTCACATGGCACAGTGAGTTACATGGTCTGGCCATACAGCTGTATACAAACGGGCATGTGCTTGAGCCATACGGCCCTGTAACTTAGTCACGCGATCGTGTTTCTCTGTCACACGATCGTGTGCCCTTGTTACACGACCTAGACCTTTCCGCATGGCCTGGACAAATGACCGTGTGACCCTATTTTTGTAGTTTTTATTCTTTGTTCATAAACTAACTCGTTTTAGTTCCTATGTAATCCAATCTTGTTTAAGCCTCTGTAAATGTGTTTGGGACTCCAGTATAGCTTGGATCCGTGTATGTATGTGTACTTATATGATTAAATTTATTTGATCATTTAAGTGTTAATGTGATGTGATGAACGGATTTGAGTTTCTTGTTGTTATCGTCACTTTGTAAATGAATACAAGTATTACTGATTCTGGAAATGTTCAACTGAATGTGTACTCCTGTTTTTGTATGCTCGTTTACATGTCGTGTGCATTTTTGCAATTGCATAAAAAATTGGGATTTGGTTATGGAGAGAAGGAAGTTTGATTCGGCAGTTTAATTGCAAAATTTTTTTTATAGCGGTAACACCACAATATATATATATATGTCAGCTCAGCTGTATATTTTCATTTGAGTGGCTTAGATCCACTGTCGTGGTGTGTAGGGTGGATGAGCTTACCATAGCCCTTTGTGGTGTGCAGGATGGTCAGAGTGGTATTTTGGTTGGGTGGGTGGGTTTTTATTGTTACACGTCCGAGCATGTCTTGTTTGCATGAACATTTGTATATGAATGTTGGAATATTAGCAAAACAAGTTGTTTAAACTAATGTAATTAAGTAATATGTATGTTATGAACCTATTCGGCTTTCATGTGTTTTGGAAATTTTGCATGCTAACGGCCTGCTTATTTGTTGTGTGTTATTTTAATGTGAAACGTAAATTTGCTATGTGTTCCGATAATGAGATGATTAAGTTTGTTGTATTTCCTTTTTTTTTTTTTTGAAAAACTTTGTTATATTGTTGGCATTTGTTATTTTCATTCTGACATTACCTAACTGCTTTAGTTTTAAGACTTACACTGAGCTCGTGTAGCTCACCCATTTAGTTTTTCCTCTTTTCAATTAACCCTCGTAGCTAGGTCTTGGATTCGACGTATCGGAGGCCTTAGAATGTTTCCAATCGGTTTGGTTACTAATAAAGTTTTTCATAAATTTTTCTTAATAAATTGAACTATTTCGGACTGTAAATAATTTATATGAATTGTGGTATAATTTTGTTTTTGGACTCTTGTAAAGTACAATTTGAATCTGGACTTTAGAATCTACAGTTTTTATACCAAACCAAAAATTTGGGTTTCCATTCTTGTTTTCTTGTTAAAATGGGAACATGAATTCCCGAGACTATGATAATTTTATACATTCAAATATTAAAGTATTACTATTACAAATTTCGAATTATATTAAAATAATGGGTTTTTCCGCTGTTACACTGAGTTTGAAATACATGTTAACTAAAGTGTTTCTAAACTAAATGTGAGGCATCAATTTGGTTTTCCTGTAACTTAAACGACATTTCAAAGCACTGTTTGCAAAATGTAAGATAAGTTTTTTTGAATTTGCTAAATTTAGAAAACTAAGGGTTTTCAAAAAAGTATTTCGGGATTTTTAAACAATGTTGTGTTTTGGCCATTTCAGCAACCATTGTAACCTTCAAAATTCGGTCGGAACTTCTAGGCCAGGTTCTGGGGTGTTACAATATGATTCCAAATAATCATTAAAGTTAATCTCGGTTCCATTATCAGTTCACAAAATCTTAACCTTAGCATCAAATTGAGTAGTAATCAATTTATGAAAAGAATGAAAACACGAAAAAAGATCACTTTTTGGACATTAAAAAAAATACCCATGTCATCCGAGTGCAATAGTCAATAAAAGTAACAAACCAACGATTACCAGATAAAGAATTAAGGCAAGTAGGTCCCCAAACATCCAAATGAATAATCTCAAAAGGAACATCACTTCTATTATTACACAAAGGATAATTGTGTCTTATATGCTTAGCAAACTCACAGGCATCACAACCTAAAGAGTCTAACTGAGTTCTTCAAAACAAATTTGGAAACATCTTAGCAAGAATAGTAAATGATGGATGTCCTAACCGCTTATGCCACTGAATAATCTCTCGGTTGACATCTTTATTGTCTCCAAATAATGCTAGAGACATATTGGATGATCAATCCAGAAGATTTAAGCCATCACACAATCTACCACTGCCAATCATCTTCCCTGTCTAGAGGTCCTGAAAAACACAATGATTGAGAAAGTATTCCAGTTTACAATTTAAGGCTTTAGTGATAGTACTAACAAATAAAAGGTTAACTAGGAATTTAGGGACATGGAGGATAAAGTGATATTGGGAGTACAAACAATAGAACCTGTTCTAGAGATGGAGGTAAGAGAACCACCGGCTAGTCGCACACTATCTTTAGATGGACAAGTAGTATATTTAAATAAGCTTTTGTTTGACCCCGTCATATGTCTATTTGCACCGGAATCAATAATCCAAGAAGTAGATGGAGCATTTAAAATAGTACCTGAGTTTGCATGATTAGACTTGGCAATTGAGGTATAATCCAATTGAGACAAGATGCGTCTAAGATGTTGAATCTCGTCTGAGGTAAAACTTCCAGCAAAAGTAAACTTATCTTCTATTGTCACAGAGTCTGAAAAATGTTCCTGAGGCCAATAATTACCCTCTCATTTTCGACCACAACCTCAAGTGGGGCGACCATGCAACTTTTAGCACGAATCTTTAGTGTGTCGAGGCTTTCTACAATAGTCACACATCAAGTGATCCTTGGCAGACTTACCAGTCGATGGACCATCCTAGTTAGCAATAAGGTCAACTTTCTCTAAAGATGGATTATAGAGCATAACAACATGATGACTCTCATCATGTTGTACATAAGAGTATGCCACATGGAGAGAAGGGAACAGGGTCTTACCAAGAACTTGAACCTGAATCTGATCATATTCAGTATTCAACTCAGCCAAGAAATAAAAAAAAAAACACACTCATTTTCCACCATTTTTTGAATTTTTTCGGCAACCTTGGCACAATTCTCTTGTAAATCTTGATAAAAATCAAGTTCCTGCCACAACCCACTTAATTTAGCAAAATATGAGAAACCGTTAGCTCCCCCTGTTTTGTACCATGGACCTTATTATGTATCTCAAAAATTTATGCACCATTCCCAACACAAGAGTAGGTGAGAACAGCAACATTCCAAATCTTTTCCACAGTATCAAGCAGCAAATAGGTTTTGGAAATATGGGGTTGCATAGAGTTGATAAGCCATGCCATAACAATAGAGTTTATTGAATCCCACTAACTAAAGGTTGAATCAATGATTTTAGGTTTCAATGATTTATCAGTGATATATCCCTGCAAGCCATGAGCCTTGATAAACAACAAGCAAGACCTTGGCCAAGTAAGGTCTAATTTGCAACGAGGGATTACCGGTTGGAATCATGAGCTTCTCGTCTACAGACATAATGCTGAAAAAAACAACTAAACCCCCTAAAAAAATTTGCTTGCACAATTAGAATAAAAAACCACACAAAAAAAAAACACCAAATAGATCTTACAGAAAAAAAACTTAGCCAAAACACACCACCACTTAAAGGAGAATGATCAGAAGAGAGCAGAGAGCACATCAATAACGTTAGATAAATCACGGTGGTAGCAAGTGGAATTCACGTGCAACGCGTGAAACAATAGAAAACTTACTACAATGTATGGCGCGGGTCTTTTGGTCACTAGAGTTTGGGGTTTCACCGGTGAGTGGATGCTGACTCCAATGGTAGGGCTGGTGAGAGAAAAAAAATAAGGCTAGGGTGGAAAGTACCAAATTTGGGTTTCTAGGGTTTTTGGAAAAAAAATTTAATTAGAAAAAAAATTCCCAAAACCGGATCAAAAATTTGATACCATGATGAAATTAGAGATGAATACTCTAATGTATTGAGGAAAATTTTCTCTCAAAGTATACATGTAGGAGTTAACAACTAAGGAAATAATATCTCTTATTTATAATCTCAATAAAAATTAGTTGTAATCTCTAAAGGTACTATTTAATAATATCAAAGATTCTCAATATCAAAGATTCTCAACAAATTTCGATCTACGAGAGCCAACATGAGTGCGACCGAAAAATGATACCTTTCGTAAGCCTCCCCCATGTGTGGTAGCAAGACCCCTATAAGCCTCCCTCATGTGCAGGAGTAGAGAGCAACCTCCAAACTTGGTTAATGAAAATTTTAAAACTATGAGCACACGCATTCAACAATTATTCAATTTTTACTCGTTAAAAGCTCAGGCCAAAAGTTATATTCGCTACAATTATTTATAAAAAAAATAGTCCTCCCACTCATATTCCAACGAATAGTTTGCATCTTTTACATTTTATATCGCCAACAAATTGTTCGCACATTTTACATTTTATATCGCTAGTAAACAATTTGCACATCTCTTACATTTTATATTGCCAATAGATGGCTTAAACCTCCTTTATTTTACATTTCCAATAGTCGCATCTATGATATATATATATATACGACACGTCTCCATTGCATAACTCCAAACCATTTAGTCAAAAAATATACTAGTCGAGTATACATTATACATTTTCATATTTTTTGAGTCAATGAGCCTACCACCTATTAAATAACAAAACAAATTTTATAAAAGTCAACCTCGAATAGAAGTACCCTTCACCAGCACATTGTTAAAAAGGATAGTAATAAATTTCAATAGCCTTGCAAAGCATTATACATTCTTGGATTATCAGACTAATAATTACAGCATCAATCCCATTGCTTCATTTACAACAACTACCATCCGCGGGGGCAAACTACAGATTGTCTCAAGGCACGATCACTTTATAACCAATCTCTCGATTGGGAAGAATGACTATTGTTATACCCCTACCCTGATTGGGACACATGGCAACACGAGAACCAACTGGAGAGACCCACAAATAACCACTCATACCTTATACCATTTGGATAGTTGCTTAATGACCAACCACCCGTGTGCTTCGTACCATCCATAGGAGAGACCATCCATCCTTGACCACCCGATTGGACCCTCCATTAAGCCACCCACTGTTAACAGGTACGTTTTCCTCAAGTGGAGACCACCCAAGAACCATGACCTACCTATAAATACCCAAAAAACACAATATAAAAAGGGACTCTCCTTCCCTCCCAACAAATCCTAAGAGGCTAAGTCCTTTCCATTCTTTTACTTTTTTGGCTCTCGGCGCCAACGTGGGTGAACCAACATTCCTTGACAGCATCCCTTCTCCACTCTTGTTAATACTCTGTATCAACAAAAGGATTTACGCGAGATCAACTATTTGTAGTCGAACTCTCTAGTTCAATCAAAATTCAAAAAATAAATAACAACAACAACAAAAACAACAACAACAACAACAACAACAACAACAACAACAATAATAATAATAATAACAAGCAAGGCAAAGCAACACCTTACCTTAACTCAACAATGACATTTTGTGTGAGAAAGAAGTGAATTACATAGGGTGCAATAAAATTACAAACAGGTCAAGCACTTAAAGCACGATAGTCGTTATTTGTTGTTAATTAAATGTAAGATCGAGTGATGTTGGAATTTAGTTTAATTAGGATTATATACCCACATTGGAGATTTTTTTGTTGTTTATAATATTTGTACACATTTATATTATATTATAGTACATCAAAATAAGAGTAAAAAATATGTAATAACTATATATTTATTAAAATTTTAATATTTAAATGAATCTTTGATTGAAATGATAAAGTTTGATGTTTAAAGTTTATTATGTCGTGTGTTCAAATTTTACGATGATTGAGTTTTTATTTCATTTATATAATGTCGAAGCCTTTTTTTTAACAAAAATTAGCTTCATGATATTTGATAAAAATGAAAATTTTAAAGATATTTTAGATATGCCATGTGTCCTAATCAGGGTAGGTTATAACAATAGTCTGGAACGGTTGTCAACATGAGAACCAACCGAAGAGACTCACAAGTGACCCTCACCTTGTATCGTCTAGATGGTCACTCAATTATACCCCCTCACGAGAATGACTGTTTTTCCTTAACCACCTAATCAAATCCTCTGCTAAGCCATCCTCTATTTACAGGTGCATTCTCTTCAAGATGGGATCACTCGGGAACATTCACTTGCCTATAAATACTCCTAAAGCACAATATAGAAGGGGTTCTCTCCTTCCCTCCCAATAAATCCTAAAATGTTATGCCATCGACCTTTTCCTTTTCATTTCCTACTTTTCTAGCTTTCAGCCTCGGTGTGGGTTAAGCAGCCTTCCTCGGCACCACCCCCTATCCTCTTTCTTTCTCCACCCTTGTTGATATCATGTATCAACAATATATAATTTTTGTATGTTTATATAGTGGTAAGCTGTTAGTTGCGAGTTTATATTTAATATCTGTATTTGGAGCAAATTACATAAATGGTCACAAAACTAATGGTAAAATTACATTTCAATCATCCAACTTTAAAAGTTACGTAATAGTCACTAATATTATCGAATTATTAAACTTTGGTCACTTGTTTCTTAACTTTTGTTACTCCCTTAATGAAATGATGATGTGACACATTAATTAACTCAAAGGATTAATAACTATTAGACCCTTGAACAAGAAGTTTTCATGACCCAGATTCCAAAAAAGATTCCCAAATTTGAGCTCAGGCCTAGCCTAATTTGATTCGCCAAAATGACCAATTTCACAATTTAAAATTAAAAAAATTATTGAAATTTAATTAAAATATATAAATATAAATATATATTTTATACTTTATAAAATTTTAAAATTTTTGAATAGTAAATTGGGCTGGCCAACCCAAAGTTAATAAAACCAAATCTAAGAGGAATTGTTATTAAAGTTTAAAATTATAAAAAAATTATTTTTTGAACTTATATGAAATTCATAATTTAGTTTTTAAAATTATAAAAATATTTTTTGAAATTTACAATCAAACAAAAAATATTTTCATATAGATGAGAAGAAAATTACATTTTACTATACGTTAATATTTTAGACCATGAACTTGACAACTGGTACATTAGTACATAAATTTTTTTTTTGGATCTAAATGGTATCTTAACTTAGAAATTATTAATTAACTTAATACTTTTTTAGGTACTTGGTTGATGTTAATTTTTATACTAGAAACCAATAAAATAGTTTCACATGTCTTCAAAATTTTAAAAAAAAAATACCTTTTAATATAATTTTTAAATTTTAAAAAAATAGTTATAAAAAACTTTTTTTTTATTTCACATGCATCAATAAATTAATCTCCAAATTCATTTGAACATTAATTTTCAATTAATTTTTATTCCGAATGTGTTTTTTAAATAATTTTATAATTTGAAAAAATAATAATATAAAAAGTTTTTTTTTTTCACATGCATTATGAATCTAGAAAAATTAATGTGAACAAGTGATAGTTATGCATTTTTTAAAATAAATCTATAACTTATTAAAATTGATAATTTTAGAAAATAAAGATAAATGAATGGCAGCAACTACGTTATTCCCTACGACAGCACAATTTGATGTTTTAATTGAGAAAAAGTAATACAACCATAATTCCAAAGCTAATTAGCTAAAAGGACGGAATGCCCCAATTATTTGGAGAAATCAAGTAAAGTCAAAGTGGAGTTTAACACATGCCTATTCATCTTTGGAAACTTTGGGTGACACACAATATTTTATATTTTCACTCACTACCTAATCATTACATAGACAAAGTTATTTGTCTCTTCACAATTTTATGATTAAGTGCACTTAATATAGTACCACCATTTATTTTAATATCATTATTATTATTAAGATAATGATTAACGGAGCAAATTTTTCCTTTAATTATAATTTCAAAACATATTTTATAATTTTGATATGAATTTTAAGATTTTTTAATAAATTTATGATATTTTTTAATTTTTTTAACCATGGTTAATAATTTTTAAATGTTAAATCTTAATTTAAATAGTTTACTCTTATATTTATATGATGGTAAGGTTGTTATAATTAGATGTTCAAAAAAAAGAAGTTGTTACGATTAATATAAGTATTTGAAGTTTTGCTTTAACTAAGGCTTCTTTAGATCACTATTTAATACAAGTGTAATAGAATATTGAGGAATAATGTTTTCGAGTGTTTAGAACATCAATGGTGAGACACGTTTGGAAAGTCTCACCTCACTACAGCTTCAATGATAAAAAAGCAACCCCAATTAAACTATTTTTCTTTTTACAATTTCAACCTTTTATGTAATTAATGTTTGTGGTGCTGATTTTTTTTATATATATTGTATATAAATTAATATTAATTAAAAATAAACATTGTAAATACTTTTAATATTTTATTAAATGAAACTATAAATTCACATATTTTTAATAATTTCATAAAAGGAAAATAATTTTTAAAAAAATTCTATTATATATCATTTCTAATCTAATGACTTTAATAGTCATTTTTATTCTCACCCCATACATTTGAATCCAAACACACACCCCACCACTGTTCTAATCTCACTGCTACAGTATCCAATCTCATCACTATAATAATTAATCTCACATTCATCACTATTTTTAACCTCACCGGAAGTAAAATATCACTCAAGTCTAAACAGGATTAGAGTCAAAATGTAATATAGACAACACTTATAATTAAAAAAAAAATTGTGTTTTAAACA
This sequence comes from Gossypium bickii, assembly GCA_025503065.1. NCBI lineage: Eukaryota > Viridiplantae > Streptophyta > Magnoliopsida > Malvales > Malvaceae > Gossypium > Gossypium bickii. The sequence goes on from CP106715.1 coordinate 23,790,193, forward strand.
TGTATTCAAAACGTTTTTTTTTTTTAATTTGACATTTTAAGTATAATTTAGTTTATGCTTTCGTAAAAATAATAAGAATTTAATTATTTATTGATGATTTTGAATTTAAGAATTATATTTTTTTTTTTACACAATTCATTTATTGTGTCTTTCAATTGATGTACAAATATGCATATGATAAATATTTTGCCCAGAAAGAGATACTCTTAATCAAAATTATAAAGCGCCAGATAAGATTTTCCTTTTCAGATTAAAAAAAAAAAACCATAAAAACAAAAGCATTCCTTATCAACAAAATTAGGCTATTTTACCAATTTGACCCCAAAAAGATTAATATTTATAAAAATATCATGGTTCAAAAACATTCACCCAAATGAATTGAAATGAACAGTAAATTTGGGTCATGGGAATTAGATGTCCGGCACCACTATTTTTCTATTAAAAAATAATTTTTGAGGTTTTGGACACTAGATAGCTGGCACCTATAAATGTTTTTTTTTTAAAATATGTAACACCCCAAACCCGACCCAAACATTACGACCGAATTTGGTATGCTACAGAGAAAACATTTTGAAATCCTTTTAAAATCGATTTAAGTTTTGTCGAAAACCTTTCATTTTTAAGTCTCTTGTTAAAAACCATGCTTAGTGTTGTTTAAAAATATTTATTAAGTCGGGTTGTTTATAGATTGCAAATGTGCCCGATGGCATTTTAAAACATTTTACGTTTGATTTTGGAAAAACATGTGAACCCGTTTTTAATATAATTAAATAGTCTAAACAAAATATTCAAACATGTAACAATAATGAAAATAATTCTAGGAGGCCTTTTTACAACTTGATTAAAAAAAACCATCAATAAAGTATAATCAACTAAAATTTAAAGTTCATTTAAATCAAATGTCCACTGCATGGCCACCTCGAGTCCCTCCGGCTCCACATCCGCGATCTACGTGTCACCTGAAAAAGTAAAGGAGAAGGTGAGTCACCAAGACTCAGTATGTAACCCTTCCCCCGGTTTAATGCTACATCATACACAGTTTATAACAAATTAACATGCACTAAAACATGCGCCCAACCTAGCCATCCAAACGCCTTTCTCTACCCCGTGGTACCAAACCACCGGTGGTGCCAAACCACTTTGGTGACTTAAAGTCACAATTGTGATACCAAATCACGGGAGGTGCCAAACCTCTCGGTGTCTCAAGACACTAATCGAATGATGGGGCCAACCCATCGTGTGATACCAAATCACCGGCGTCAATCCCTTAATATCATCTCGGGGGCCAACCTTTGTGGTGCTAAGCCACCGACGGACGAGGCGCTATGAGGTGCCAAACCTCTGTAGGTGCCAAACCTCTGGTGACCGTAGTCACAATGTGGTACCAAACCACTGGTGTCCGTCGACACAAATATCACTTCCCCCTCCTCTCATCAACCCACATCAATTAATATTATACATATACAGAAATCATGCTTATCAGGCACATATCATAAGTCGCATATATCAAATATACCATGCTTCCCAAAAGCATCGTAACACAAGGACTTACCTGAACCCTTGCTTATACCATGTCGGTATCAAATCCAAATCTACACAACCAGATTTAGCCTATACAAACACTTAGCATTTTAATCAGTTATAAAGTGTGTATGTACACATCTGTTTCTACCAAATTCCCGGATCCCAAGCCTTTATTAACCTTGGCGAATAGTCCCCACTTACCAAATCCTGAATTTATCACTTGAGTCTTCGAGATCCCTACCAAAACACTTGTAAAAAAAAAATTGACTTGCACACTAATACATAATCTAGGCCTATGGCCGAATGTTACTTACCTTAGGAAAACAAATCCCGAGAGCTTCCTTCAATACCTTAACGTTATCCCCCTTGGAAAATCGATAACACCTGACTAGGAGGATTCGGCCTAAGCCTTTTATGGAAAAAATATTCGGCTAGCAACTCAAATGGAAGGTGAAATTTTTAGCAAAAGAGGGAGGTAGGTTCGGCTAAGTAGAAAAGAGGGAATAGATGGAAGATGATTGGTATAGGGGATTCGGCCAAAGTCTAGAAAAAGAAAAAGAAAGAATGGTTTTCGGAGAATGAAAAAGAATTGAAAGATGGAATATTGGGAAGGGTAAAATTCGGCTATTGCATCAAATGAAGAAAAGAAAAATAAGATGATACATAGGTGCTTTTAAAAGAATTCGGCACTAACCCCCTATACTTGCCGTCCACTCCTAACAATCAAGGAGTTCAAATTTCAATCAATTCCTTAAATTGTTCTTGACCAACCATTTGAATTAATTCAATGATAATCCAATTTAAAACCAAATAATATCCTCATAATATCCTTATCCCTTCACGTCTTCAAATAAATAATAATAATAATAAAAAGAAACATGTGCTCAACAATTTCCTTTCAGCCGAATTCTAATAGAATTAAACAAGCATTTATCTTCATCCAATTTAGAGCCCACATGCTGTCCACCACCTCTCCAATCTGCCAAAAAAATAAAACACCAACTTGTCTTTGCCAAGAAGCCTCGAACCCCACCCTCACATCACCTAACTACCATAACGCCCCAGGCCACTCCGCCCAGGCGTTCTTTTATGACATAAACGCGCCATATTTTCCTTTAAGCCCTCCTTCCTTAGTTCCTTCCTCTTTAACGCCAAAACAAAAATAAAAACGCCCTTGCAGTTCCATTGGATCGAATCCGCGACCCCACTACAGCAGCCCTCACTTCCAATGCCCAGGCCACTTTTCCCCAATTGACTTTCATGTCAAATAACCTCAACATTTAATTATAAGGCCTTCTTACTTAAGCCCATCACCCCAAAAATAAAATAAAACGCATAACTAACTGCTGCTTTATTTCGAACTCGTGCCCTTCTTCCTCCAACTCCTAAGTGGCGCATGGGAGCCACTTTACCACCTGGACTTTCATGTCCCTTACCCTTGCCATTTATTTTTAAGGCATACCTAGCCCAGTTCCCTAGTTGACGCAAAAATAAAATCAAAGTGCTGCCTTTGCAGCTCGAACCCAATCCTCCTTTGCCTCACCCTTAGGCGCATCAAGCCAAGTGTCCCAAGCCCATTGTTTGTCATATTTCGCCCAAAATTTTATTAAAGCCCTATCTCACCTAGCTCCCTCCTTTTAGGTACTAAAAAAAATAATTTTAACACTAGGTCCGGCCTAACTCGGGTTTAATTCTAGACCCTAGAACACGCCAAATAAATCGTAATATTTATTCTTCAAGCACGCACATGGGAAATTAACTAAATTACAAACAACCCCTAATTTAGGGTGTTACAATTCTACCCCTCTTAAAATAATTTCGTCCTCGAAATTACTTACTATCGTTCAATCGTGCATCCTTAACTCGTCATCCTACGTTACTGCTGCGCACTCTGATCTTAAAGAACTATCATACTTTCTACACATTCCCTAAGTCCATAATCCAAGTTCCATACACTTTACTAGCAACATAAAAATGAACTAACGTAACCACAACCAAGGCAATTAAAAGTATTTCGGAAATAAGAAACTTACACGTTGTCATATCTGGCACATCTTCCTCCTCGCGACGGCCAACTGCATAAACCAACCTTGGTTGCCTTGCCGGTGCACCTTCAGCACCTCGGCCACGCCCGTTACCATTATCATTACCTCTAGCTGCACCTCGACCCTTCTGTGGTGGTCCTTCATTTCTAACTTGAGCACGGTTCTGACCCTCTGGTTGATTCTTAGCTAACTTCCGAGGACAATCCCTTACACGGTGATCCAACGATCCACACTCAAAGCACCCTCTACTTCCCGCCAAACATTTTCCCGAGTGGGATTTCCCGCATCTAGCACACTGAGGTGGCCACTAAGTAGGCTTTGTGGCCCTTTCTGATTCCCCAAATCTAGCCCTCTTTTCCACATTACTGCCCGATCTAGGCGATCCAAAGCCTCTCTTCTGTTTATTCCTTTCATGCTTCTGTCCTACGGTCTCCTTGATCCCTTCGGCTACCTTAGCCTTCTCCACTAGGGACGAGAACTCACGAACCTGCTGTGGAGCAATCAGCAACCTTAAATCATCTCTAAGCCCGTCCTCAAAGCGGACGTAACGCTCATGTTCAGTAGCCACGATGCCTCTAGCATATCTACTTAGCCTTAAGAATTCCGCCTCATATTCCAACACTGACTTAGTTCCTTGCACTAACCCCAGAAAAGCTTTCCTCTGAGCATCAGTATAGCTGGTGCCCACATACTTCTTCTAAAAAGCAACTCTAAAGTAATCCAACGTAAGATCATCCGCCGTGGCACCATCTCGAACAGTGAGCCATTACTGATATGCTTCATCCTTCAGAAGTGACACTGCTCCTTTCAACTTCTCCTCATTAGTAAGGTCAAGATCGTCCATGATCCTTTCCGTTGATTCCAACCAGTATTCTGCTGCACTAGGTGCCACTCCCGACACACCCCGGAATACTTCAGCTCCGTTAGATCGGAGTCGCTCGGGAATAGATTTCCGAGCCCCTAATTTCCCTAGCCCCAGACCACCAACTCCAAGACTCGCAAACACGACTTGTGATACTTTGCCACCTCCCGCATCCGATCCTGCGCCTCGCCTCAAAAGTTGGGGGTGGTGGTGGCGGTGGTACCTCATTCTCGTAACCACGACTGACCTAACGGGTTCGAACACGGTCACTCTTCCCCTACCACGTCCACGTCGGCCACGTCCTCTAGAACTCATTCTAACTAACGCACTTTTAATCTGATTAAGAAAAATTTGATGGATTAGTGACTGTTCCACTTGCTTATTCGCGAAGAAATTTTATGAAAAAGTTTAATAGGGATTCTTTCGATCAAACAATGTTTTAAGTCTTCTACCCTAGTTCACACAAAAGGGCACATCCACTCCTTAATACCTTTCATACCTACTCACTCTTCGGACATTTCTGTCCTGTTTCTATCCCAGGGGTATTTTCGTCATTTTCCTACAGGGGTATTTTCGTAATCAATCAGAGGAATTTTAAAACTTTTAATAAATTAGGTCACTTTGGAATTTCCAAAACTGGAGGGTATTTCTTGAAAATTTTCCAAATTAAAGGTACGACCAAATTTTGGAAACCAGGGGTATTTTGGTAATTTTGCCAATCAGGGGAAATTTTGTAAATTTAGTAAATCAGGGATGTTCTAACAATTGTAAAACTCTGAGGGTCCTTTTTGAGAGTTTCCCCTTCTTAAAACGATGATGTTGCAAAAATTTTAGAATTCAGGGTCATTTTGGTAATTTTGCAAGTTGAGGGCATTTTCGTAATTTTTCCAAACCAAAGTATTTTTGATAATTTGCAAAGTAGGGTTTCTAAATATATATTTTTTTAAAAAAATAATGAGATTTGGGGAAAAACCATTGAGTTGATATTTTATGAACCAAGGGCATTTTAGTAATTTTACCCTTAAGGGCATTTTTGTAATTTCACAAAATTTTTCGGGAAAAGTTGTAAAGATGATTTTTCTTAAATTTTGAAGGAGAAATTTTAAAAGTTCTGAAAACTAGGGTTTTGTTGTGTTCTTCATTTTCCGAAAACATGGCTAGTTCCCTTTCGGGTTTTAATCATTATGTTTAGCCTATGACCGAGCCTTCTTGGTCAGGGTGAACCAAAGCTACGCACCAGGCAGGATTCGAGTGAAGAGGAGGTGAGTCACGCGAACTGCTTAAATACCAAGCTCCCACCGAAACCATTCCTAGACATGCGCACAGAGGTTGCCACACCACTAAGCCCTCTGAGTTAGGGTGAACCGAAGCTACGCACCAGGTAGGATACCTGCGAAGAGGAGGTGAGTCACTAGGACTGCTTAAATACCAGGCTCTTCCGGATCCACTCCTAGACATGCGTACAGGGGTTACCACACCCTAACTCAGTGACTTAGCCAGAGGTTGGTTGAGTTCATTAAGTCTTATGTTTTGTTCGTGTGTTTCAGTAATCTAATCCTAGGGTTCAAGTTCCTATAAGACTACTCTACGTTCCATGCTTCCTACCCTTCTACAGAAAATAATTCATACAAAGGTGAGGAGTACTTACCTGGGCGGATAGGTGCCGAAGACTCGGTGCCATGCTGTTCACAACCCAAAAACAATTAAAAAGGCCTACCAAATTATTATTATTATTTTTTAGGCCTTGGGCCCCCCTTGGAAAATCGATAACACCTGACTAGGAGGATTCGGCCTAAGCCTTTTATGGAAAAAATATTCGGCTAGCAACTCAAATGGAAGGTGAAATTTTTAGCAAAAGAGGGAGGTAGGTTCGACTAAGTAGAAAAGAGGGAATAGATGGAAGATGATTGGTATAGGGGATTCGGCCAAAGTCTAGAAAAAGAAAAAGAAAGAATGGTTTTCGGAGAATGAAAAAGAATTGAAAGATGGAATATTGGGAAGGGTAAAATTCGGCTATTGCATCAAATGAAGAAAAGAAAAATAAGACTAACCCCCTATACTTGCCGTCCACTCCTAACAATCAAGGAGTTCAAATTTCAATCAATTCCTTAAATTGTTCTTGACCAACCATTTGAATTAATTCAATGATAATCCAATTTAAAACCAAATAATATCCTCATAATATCCTTATCCCTTCACCTCTTCAAATAAATAATAATAATAATAAAAAGAAACATGTGCTCAACAATTTCCTTCCAGTCGAATTCTAATAGAATTAAACAAGCATTTATCTTCATCCAATTTAGAGCCCACATGCTGTCCACCACCTCTCCAATCTGCCAAAAAAATAAAACACCAACTTGTGCTGCCAGTAAGCCTCGAACCCCAGCCCTCACTGCTGCAACTACCATAATGCCCCAAGCCACTCCGCCCAGGCGTTCTTTTATGACATAAACGCGCCATATTTTCCTTTAAGCCCTCCGCCTTTAGTTCCTTCCTCTTTAACGCCAAAACAAAAATAAAAACGCCCTTGCAGTTCCATTGGATCGAACCCGCGACCCCACTACAGCAGCCCTCACTTCCAACGCCCAGGCCACTTTTCCCTAATTGACTTTCATGTCAAATAACCTCAACATTTAATTATAAGGCCTTCTTACTTAAGCCCATCACCCCAAAATAAAATAAAATAAGCTAACTGCTGCTGCCATTTCGAACTGCGCCTTCTTCCCTCTAACTCCTAAGTGGCGCATGGGAGCCACTTTACCACCGGACTTTCATGTCCCTTACCTTTGCCATTTATTTTTAAGGCATACCTAGCCCAGTTCCTAGTTGACGCAAAAAATAAAATCAAAGTGTTTGCTTGCGGCACTCGAACCCAATCCTCCTTTGCCTCACCCTTAGCGCACCAAGCCAAGTGTCCCAAGCCCATTGTTTGTCATATTTCGCCCAAAATTTTATTAAAGCCCTATCTCACCTAGCTCCCTCCTTTTAGGTACTAAAAAAAATAATTTTAACACTAGGTCAGGCCTAACTCGGGTTTAATTCTAGACCCTAGAACACGCCAAATAAATTGTAATATTTATTCTTCAAGCACGCACATGGGAAATTAACTAAATTACAAACAACCCCTAATTTAGGGTGTTACAAAATATATATATGTTTTTTGGTATACGGTGCCGGCCAACAAATGCCTGAAGTCACTCAACAAAAGAGATCGGGAATATTGCAACATAACCCATTATTTTCCCATATTTTTTTATTTCCCAAGTCTAATTACATATTTTATATTTTAAAATAATATTGAACTACTTATCATGTTTTTATAATTATTATTCAATCACTCACATTATTATTAAATTTTAAAATTAATTTAAAATATATCAAACTACATATTTTATAAATATATTACTGGTTATTTTTTAAAATAAAAAAACAATAATTTAGAAATGTTTATTTAAATTATCATAAAAGATTGAAATCATTAAAACATATTCTAATTTTATCAAAAAAAATCTAATTTAATTGTGCTTATTTATTTTAAATTAAATACTTGTAACGCTCCGGTTTTCCATTAATTTCAGCTTTTATAATTTCAAAACACAAATGCCTATCTGCTTTAGTGGTTGAGTGATTTGCGGGTGTTTGGGCGTGTCTGGGAGGTCCCAAGTTCAAGTCTTAACTTGAGTGAATTTAGTATTTTTATGAATAAAGCTCAAACTCTGGCTAATAGGCTTATAAGCACTTAATGGTAAGAACATGTTAGAATGGGCCTGTTGATCTAGTGGTTAAGAGGAGTGTTGGGAGGGAAAAGGTCTTGTGTTCGAGTTGTAGCATGAGCATTATTTTTGTCTGTCATGATTCAGAAGGAGAGAATTAAGGAGTTGGGAGGGGGGAGTTATCAGAATCTGATGAGTGTTTCAATTAGGAAATTTTCGACTCTCTTCCTCTCTCTCTCTTTTCCCTTCTCGCCGTTTTTCCCCTCCCCATTGACTGCCAAAAACCCACCTTCCTTTTTGTTTTTATTTGTCGTTTCACGTTCAATCGGGTTCTGTTCTGCAGCTGCCACTGCCCTTGTTCGGTAAGTGGTTTGCTTTAAGTTCTAGCATTATTTTGATTAAGCAACTAAATGAGGAATCATTTTACTCACCTAGGTATTGCTCAAATGTTGTAATCGGGTTCTCGTGTTTCTTAAGCACTATTCTTTGTTCGAAGGTGAGGTTTTTGAAAGATATCGGGCTTAGCATCTAAGTTTAGTTCTATTCTAAATACTGTTTTTTGGGCGTTGGAATACCAATTATAGGTTCGGGATTGCTCGGGATTGCGTGAGCATCGATTCAATACTAGGTGTGTACCCGAAAATATAGAAAACGAGGTTTCAGCGAAAGCCGAAAACCTTTCTGTCGACACCACACGGGCATGTGGTAGGCTGTGTGCAAGATTGTTAGTCACCACACAGTCGTGTGATCGACGAGCCAGGCCGTGCGCAAACGACACGACCGTGTGACGGCTGGGCAAGGCCGTGTGCGACACATGGACTCGACCGATTGGGTCGTGTGGGCTCATACGGGTGAACCACACTAACGTGTGGGATTCTAGGCCAGGCCGTGTGATCGACGAGCCACAGCCGTGTAATCCACATGGCCAAGGCCAATTTGGGCCGTGTGGGCCTACACGGCCAGGCCCATGGGCGTGTGAGCCCATTTTTCTATAAAACTCTGTAAGGTTACACGGGTCGCCTAAGTCGACTGTGGACCTACCGTAGGGTCGATAAACAATGCTTAAACCCCTAAATAAATGATCAGACTGTTTGATTTATGTACTAAGCATATATGCTGATCTGAATGTATGAACTACTATCTGCATATTAGCATGAATTTTATGTATGTTGCATTGCACCGGAGTGGCATTGATGATATTCAGACGAAGTATCTGAAAGGCTTTTAAGCCTGTTATCGGGTAGCTCAGCTGCAAATTTCTGATTATGTGCCGCATTCGGTACAACATGGTGTGTAGGGCTGGGTGGGTTGATTTTATCCCCACATGGTGTGTAGGGTTGGACGGAGTTGGTGTGTAGAGGCTGGTGGGTAGGACTCTGTTTTCTGCATATTCTGTCTGAAATGGGCCAAGGCCCTGAAATATGTCTGAATCTGTATCTGTGTGGGCTAAGGTCCACACCGTTTCTGTAATGGGCTCAGACCCGAATTGTGAATTTATGTCTGTTATCTGGTATTTCTATGTGTGTACATTTTCTGTGGGGATTACACACAGAGTTTGCAAAAACTCACCCCTTTTCTCGCATTTACTGCCTTCGTAATCCCAGCAGCGAGACTGGTCGGTCAAATGGAGGACTCTCGGCAGTGACTACGGTTCTGAAAACTTATTTACGGTTTATTTTTAATTACAATTTGGTTATTTTTGGGTATATTTCTTGTAGTAAGGCCATTACAAATTTTAGCTTAAAATTTGGGATAATTATTTTATGAACTGCTAGCAGTAGGACAAGACGCGAATTTTCAAGATAAACCAAGGTTTTATTAAATACACACGAACTTACAAACTATTTTAAAATCTTCCGTAACACATAAAGTTTTGAAATGGATAATGAATAATTAAACAACACGTTTTGACGAAAGCTCAAGTTATCTACAAATGGTTTTTAGCGCAATTATGTTTTCCAAAGTACTATCATGTGACGTCGCCAGATTCGACCATAACATCTAGGCCGGGTTTGGGGTGTTACACTACTTTTGATTTGAAAATTAACTAGTTTAGTATCAATTACTATCATTTTGAATATTGTATTTAGAATTTTAATATATTTTCACAATTATAAAATTCAATATTAAAATTAATAAATATTTTTAAAATACTTTCGTTTGAAGTTCTTAAATAATATATTAAAATAAGATAACTTTAACAACTTTTTATCAAAACCAACTCTAAAAAAGTATCGTTAAATTTAAAAATAAATATAATTTTTAAGCTTAATTTATTATTTATACTTGAGTTTAACATTTTTTTAATGTAGTGTTTGTCTTTTTTTCAATGTGATACTTAGTAAAAATTATACATTTTAACGTTTGAAGGTAAATTGTTGAATTTTTAGTGTTTAAATTAAGATTTAGAATTAATTTAATGAAAAATTATAAATAAATAATAATATTAAGAATTAAATTTGATCAATTCTACTCCAAAACTTGAAGTAATCACAACAATCCAGCTACATTTAACGAATAAAAACAAAAATTTTTAAAAAAAATTATGAAAATTCAAATATGATAATATTAAAATGTTGTTTTAAATTAATTTTTAAATTTAATAATAATGTGAGTGATGTAATAATAATTGAAAAACATGATAAGTAGTTCAAAATTATTTTAAAATATAAAATATGTAATTAGACTTAGGAAATAAAAAAGATGGAAAAACAAAGAGGGGTTATGTTGCAATATTCCCAATCTTTTTTGTTGGGTGATTTTTGTCATTTGTTGGCCGGCACCACACACCCCAAAAAAATGATTTTTTTTAATTAGGTAAAGGGGTGCCGGCCATCAGTGTGCCAGCACCCCAAAAAAAATTTTGAAAAAAAAATACATGGGAGTCGGCTAGAGGTGCTCATGGATCGGGCCGGGTTCAACTTAAAATTTAGGCCCATTTACTAGGCTTAGGCTCGGCCCGAAAAATGGGCCTAAAATTTTACCCAAGCCCGACCTTGATAAAAATGCTAAAACCTAGGCCCAACCCGGCCTGCCCGTACTACTTTTTTATATAATTTTTTAAATATATATAAGACATAAAAAATACTAAAAACATCAAAATAAATATTTCCCAACAAATTGAAAATAAATTTTAAAAAATATATAGACTTAAATAACACTAAGATAAATACAACTTAACAAGCAAATGCCACTAAAATAATAACAAAATTAACAATAAAATAAGTTTTATACAATATCCAAACAATAACAATATAATAGTAGCAACATAATAGTAAAATGATAGCAAAATAGGGAGAAAACAACAAGAAAATAACATTCAAAAACAAAAAAAGAGCAATTTTTTTTTGTCTTTTAGTAAATTCGGGCTGAACCAAGCCAGGCCTGGGCCAAAAATACCTTAGTCGAGGCCCGACCCGTTTTTTAAACCGGTCTTATTTTTTTGCCCAAGCCCATTTTTCAGGCCTATATTTTTACCCAAACCCTCTGACATTTCAGGTGGACCTTCGGCCGGGCCAGGTAGCCCGTCCCATGATCATGTCTATAAAATAGCCACAAAATTACATATTTAAAAAAAAAAAAAATTGTATTGCTAGAGAGGGAAGATTGTTGGTAGTCATTACATGACTTGTCTTTATTCATGTGCTATATCATATAGCAGTCTATAAAACCCTATTTTAAGCCTCATGTCTCAAGTATGCATGCTGTAGACCAAACATTTCGTCGACATCTAACCTGTAAAAACAACAGACCGACAACCCATTTTATAACAATCAATGCGGTCTATAAACCATTCAACATAACCATTCTATTTACTACATAAATTCGTCAAACAAAATAGAAAAGGAAAAGTTGATTTCTAAAATATTAATCTATTTTCATAATTTAGTTAAACCGAAATAATATATATTTAATTAGGGAGCAAAAAATATATATTTAATTTTTCTTTATTTTATGGTTAAATTACGCTCTTTGTCAATGTAATATGATAAAGTTTGTGATTTTAAGTACTTTGTATTTAAAAAGTTTAAAAAATTAAACCTCTTTTTTTAATTTAAAAATATCAAACCAATCATTAACAATGTTAGTATTTTAGGTCAAATTTTATCGACTTAGCACATTGATTAAGTTGTCCTCATATGATTGACAAAAAATAAGCATGTCAAGTTGATCAATTTTGACGAAAACTACTAATGATGATGATTGTTGGGCTAAGATTTTTAATTTGAAAAAGTAAAATGATTGAATTTTTAACGAAGTATAGAAACTAATTACATATTTTAACCTTATTTTTACTATATGTTGCAATTACATGTCATCCTCTTAATTTTTTTGGTAACAGTCATCCTCTTTTTTGCTCATATCTCTACTAGTATTAAATCATTTATTCTACTACTACTAAATCTTTTAGGGTGTGTTGGGTTAGGTGAAAAAGTGGAGGGATGGGAGAAGGGAAAAGAAAAGTGGAAAGAAAATAAATTTTGAGTGTACTTGGCTAGAAAGAAAACAAGAAGGATAATCATTTTCCATCTTAATGCATAAAAATCAATCCATCCAAATTAGAATGATGAGAGGAGAGATGTATGGTAGTGCAATATTACGTCTTTTTTAAATTATTTTATTTTCTTCCATTTCATTTGTCAACTTTACTAAGTAATGGATGGAAAGAAATTGCCTTTTTTTTTCTTTTTTTTTTTCATTTTCCACCTTTCCTACTAAACACACCTATGAGAAGAAAAATTATGCTTTCCATCCCCTTAGTTTTCTACCCCTTCAATTTTGCATCATTTTAATTTTCTTTCCATTCTACTAAGTAGAGTCTTATTGAGCTTGATGTCATCGGCCAACTAAACACCAACTTAATCAGGTAGTGGTGAAAATACCCTTATTTTACAAGATAAATTGCATTATTTGGAGGGTATTTTGTTATAATTTTATATATTTTACATAATAAGCATGGAACTCAAACCTCTATAATTTTCAATATTTCATTTGATATTTATATAAATTTTTAATAAATATATTTATTATATAAATTTTTTTCATTCCATAATGTAATAGCATTTAAAACCCATTGATAATGAAGGAAATAATTACCCTAGAAAATATATATATCTAGATAGTCATGTTTACACAAATAGCTTGTAATCTTTATTAGTTAGAGTCAACAATGGACAACCTAAAATTATATCCAATTTAAAATTATTAAATAGTATTGTGAACGAGATTTGACTTGGAATCTTTGATCAAATTCTTCTACTTGCGTATAATACCTAATATTATAAAATTATAAATTCTATAAACAGAATTCCAATCATGAGCCAACATACTCTAAAGAAAAAAGGAAAACAAAATGAAGATGGAAGAATCAAACATGCAAGTATTCAGCAGCTGGTCCCATCTGTTTTGCTTCTCTTTCCCTCTTCAATTCTGCACCACGTTCCCTTTTTTTATTTGATCAGTCAACGCTTTGAGAAGCTTCTCAATAATAAAAAGTTGATGGTCTTTTCCCCCATTTTGCCTGATCAATCAAAGTTTATAATGTTCTTCTCTTTTTGTTTCATCATAGAAGAAACGGTTGATCAATCCTATAATCTATTTTGATTTGGATCAGGAGTGGAGAGTGGAAACATGTATTTATGTAAATGGATGGGAACCATGAAAACAGTATTGGACATTACCTGTCTCCAATGATCAGTGGAGAGTGTTAATGGCAAATAATGTAACCCAACTCCTTCCTAGTGATTAGGAAGAGACAAGCAAGTAGAAATAGTGAATCTGTTGCAACAAAGTCGGTTCCATCATTTCGACTGCTGTATCCAACTTCCCGGAATCCTATCTAATCACCATTCCTTTTGAGCTAAATACAAGTAGCAGAACTTGCAACGCTAGCACTCTAAAAGGATAACTAAGATGCTTTAGTTTCACATCAAATAAGAAATAAGAGACATTTGGGATGTGCAATAAACTAGTTTTAAGAGAGAGATTGTCCTGGATATAATTTTTTTCTTTTCCAACAAGACCCAATCAAATGAGAGTTTGCTTTTGATATTTGTTTTCTTCAAGTATATGTGAAATTGAGCAGATTAAGTTAAAACGTGTTATAAAATTCAATGTAAGAGAAGAAAATCATATTAAAAGCAAGAAAGCATGAAAGTTTTATTGTGAAAATAGTGGGAATGGAAAGGGAAACGTTTGCTTTAGGTAACTAAAATAGTAAAGGGAATGTTTTAATTAAAAGAAAAAAGAAAGTTTTAATTTAATCTTAACCTTTAATTTATTTTAATCTAATGCTTCAAAAAAGGTATAATGGTGCAAGTGGATTCCTCTCCCTCTTGAGAAAGGATGGTATAAAACAGTTACGCTATGTTATCCGTTTCCCTTCCCAGTCAATTAATGACATGTCAATTAATTTTTACATGTCATTTACACCTCATTTGATTAGATTTTTTAATCATTTAATGACATATCTCTTTTACACCTCGTTTAATTAGATTTTTTAATCACAAATCCCTAAAATCCCAATTAAAAATTACTCAACCCTAATAAAAATTCTATCTTCACGTCTTTGCCCTGCTGCTATTATTTTTTTCAGCAATCGCTTTCTTTGCTTCACGTCTACGCCTGCCTGCAGTATTTTTTTTTCCAAAGAATCGCTTTCTTTGCTGATTTGCTTTGATTTCTATGCAACCCATGCTGCTACTATTTTTGTAAGTATATTGTTTTGGTAATTCGATGTATTTTTTATTCTCAAAACATATAATAGTATAAAAACCATATAATAGTATTATTCTCAAAACATTATAAAAGAATTATAAATAATAATAAAATTGAAGTCTTTCTCATGAATTATCATCAGTCTTTTTGAGATTCTAAACCATTTGAGAAATGTTCTTGCATTAAAAGTTTTATACTGTTAGATAAACCCTTGAATTATATATAAAATAATTTGTGACAATATAAGTAAAAACATATTACTTGAGTCTTGAATAGCGATGGATCATTCTCTTCCAGCAATTTAGTATAACTCATGTTAGATGAAGAATTAAACCTCCAATTTGAAGAAAAATCCTACATAAAAATATCTTTACAATACATGTACTTAAATATTTACGACTTGTGACATTTAAAAAAATAATGCATTCAATAAATACCTGTAGAGGATGAAAAAAATGATTATGGTAGTTTGGAGTCATTAACATTGGGATTTGATGATAGGAAAAATAACCATGAGTTTGAGACTCCATTGGGAGAGGCACTACTGGAGAACCTTCGTGCATATGTGATTTGTTTTGTTTCCCTTAGCCAAAATAAAAATTATTTGTTAAATTCAAGACATAAATTAATTAAATAACATAACAAATAGATGCAAATATAATAATAAAAGAAAGCATACTCACTTGATATTTTCTCCTTATCTTTTGAAACTTGAGAGAGCATTGCCTTCTTTGTTTTTTTCTTTTGATTTTTCTCAAATTGGCTTTTTATTCGAGAATTTCTTGAACCCTTTGTTTTGACACATACAGGATCAAACATTAATTTTTCACTTAATCTCCCATTGCCATCATTGATAGCATCTTGAAAAGACGTATGCTTTGAAATTTCTGAATCATTAGCTTCTTGCATAGTTGCCATCTCCTTTTCAACTAAGTGCAATGCCTCAAATAGTTTTTCTTTGATAATTTGAGTACACTTAGGAGTCAATGAACCTTTGTCAAAAAGGTTGTAACCGATATGATTCAACTCACTGAGGCGCAATAAACAACTAGATTTTTCTTCACGTGCTGATAAGGCTCTAAAATCACTTGCCAGCAACGACTTTGCTTTTTTTGTCCATCTCCTAAGTATATATTTTTCGGGTATCTCTTTAATGTTATTCATAAGAAAAACCCATAAAGCATGACAACAAAGTAATCCAAGAATTTCAAACATATTACAACTACATGAGACAATGCTATTTGGAACATCAAACTCCACACAGTAAATTCTTTCACGTCCATTTTCAGTCACATGATATAAAGAAAAAATTTCGATATTACTAAATTCAACACAATTCAAGCCTATGCAATCCATCAACTCCTCTTCAAACCTTTTAAACATAGCAAGAGTGTAACTATTGGATGCATGCTTCAAAATCCCACGTCCATTAACTTTGTTTGGTGCTCCATTTTTACATCGAAAATCTTGATTTAACTCCATCTAGTGAAATTCTTTTGCCTTTTCCTCATAATGTTCTATAACCTGAATAAGAGATAAAGAGCAATTCATAATCTGATGTAATATGCTATTCATACTCTCGCTTCTTTGAGTGGATCTAATTCGAGCAGAAAAAATATCTATGCTAAAGGCAAGACACCATTTTACGCGAAGCTCATATAGTCTCTTAAGCCAAGCATGATCTTGAAGTTCAAAATTTTCAATCATGGTAGCCTAGCTTGATTCAAACTCTGTTTCACTTTCACATCCATAAAAGCATTTACTAAATTGTGCTTTGAACTCGGCATTGACAAAACGACTAGCAAGATGTTGTTTAGCATTATTTGAAATATGCCACATGCATAATCTATGAGAAGATTCTGTGAGGACAATCCCTACTGCTTTCATCATCGCTTGATCTTGATCAGTAAAAATACTCTTCGGTTGTCGATGGCCCATGGCTTCTAAAAATGATTGTTGATTCCGACAAATGGAGCACAAACCAAATTATACTTATTGGTTCTATACGTGGTATCAAACAAAAGAACATCTCCAAAACATCCCAAACTAAATCATCCAACCAGCCTTGAATAACCTAACATGTTGATCCAATTGAGCATAATGCTAGAATTCACTAATTTTATCTAAAACTATTTAATTATATTGTTTTGCATGAAAAGCTGCCTAAAGATTAGATCTTTGATTTCTGCTCAAAAATAGTTTAAACTATTCATTTAATTATTAGGAACTAGCATTGACTTTCTTTCTCTCCTATCTATTTTAGCATAATAGAAAAAAAAAACCTCACCTGTAAAATAAATTGCAGCAGCCACGCCGAAAAACCAAAGCAAATCAACAAAGCAAAGCGATTCTTTGAAAAAAAATAACAGTGGTAGAGACATGAAGCGACAAGCGATTGCTTGAAAAAAATAATAGTAGCAGGCAAAGGAGGCGAGATGTGAAGATAGAATTTTTATTAGGGAAGATAGAATTTTTATTAGGGTTGAGTAATTTTTAATTGGGATTTTAGGGATTTGTGATTAAAAAATCTAATCAAATGAGGTGTAAAAGAGATATTTCATTAAATGACTAAAAAATCTAATCAAATGAGGTGTAAATGACTTGTAAAAATTAGCTGACATGTCATTAATTGATTGGGAAGGGACACGGATGATGTGGCGTAACTGTTTCATACAATCCTTTCCCCTACTATACACACACACACACACACACATTATTAATATTTTAATAATCCAACTGTTAAATTTATCAAGATAGTTGTGCTTGGCATGCTTGTAATTTTTTGAATTAATCTGATATATCTATCATATTGATCTAAAATATTGTCTATACCAATATATATTTAACGGTTGAAAGCTTTTTACATAAAATGAATAGTTAGAAGATTTTAATTTATGTCAAACTTAACATGCATGAACTATATAAATGGAGAATGAAATATGACAATTAAATTGTTAAAAAATTAATCGTATAAAAAATTATGAAAGGGTGTAAAACCATTTAAGTTTTACACTTATGTAAGTGGATCCCTCCCCTCTATATATGGTTATTTGAATTGGACCGGACTAAATCAGAAGGTGTATCGGTTCAGAGAGAGGTATTTGATTGGTTAACCTGCAAACCAATACGGATTGGTTGAACTAGACTAAAAAGTTGGTTGAATCAACGGTTAAACTAGTTGAACCTGTTTTTAATTATGTATTTTTTAATGATTTATTTAATCGAACCGGCGAATTGATGGCCTAACTGGTTTAACGACCATTATGGTTCTATATATATAATGGATCTACTTATATCGATATTGTTTTATATATAGAATGAGGATACGCGAAAGGAGCTTGTTGTCAAATCTGAAGCTATACATAGATATGAGCTAAAAACCATTAGAGTTTTGCGCGAAAGTGAATCCTCCAATTAGATTATTTTGCCTGTTGTGAACAATGATAAGGGAGAGTGACCATTGACTAGTGGTGTAGCACCCTATACCCGATCTGATCGTCGAGTCCAACCTACAAGATGTCACATTTGTTGCCAGAGCAACTACGATTCAATTTACACTTTTATGAATACGCTATTAACAATATATTCAATCTCAATATGATTTTCCTTTGTCGAGACTATTTTTTTGAAAAGGTCGACTTCTATTTAAAAACGAAAATGGAGTCGCCACCAATCCTTTTTTATGAGGTGTGATCGGATCACCTCGTAATTATTGTTTTAATAAGATGTTTTGATTTACTAAAACAACCATTTTGGTCTTTGAAATTCGAGAAAATAGGTTCGAGAGTAGGTTACGTACGAGGAAGGATTAGCACCCTCGATACGCCCAAAATTGGTACCTAGTTGACTAATTAGTGTCTTAGTGTCGAAAATTGAAAATCTTGAAGAGATTTAAAAAAAAAAATATCCTTTGTTAAAATATTGAAAATTGAATTTTTTTTAGAGAATGGCGTATTTCACGTTAATCGGGAAAAAGAATTATGTCCCGTAAGTTAGGACACAATGTCTTAAATTCTCGAAACGAGAATAAACACCAGAAAAGTTATTTATTTTGAAAGATATTCGATTATCTCAGTTTTAAAAAGAAATCATATTCCGTAAGTTAGAACACGATTTTTTCTTAATTCTCGAGAATATTTTTAATTAAAATATCATGCTAAAAAAAATTTGACTATTTGGATTTATCGAGAAACTCGAAACCCTGTAAGTTAGGAAACGACTTTTCGAATCTCCAAAATACGAAATATTGCTTATTGTTAAACATTTTTACATATTTGGATAAAAGTTAATGTAATATTCAATAATAACATACGATAGATGATAAAATATAATAATAATGATGTAATAATGATGTAATTACAAGGATGAATTCAACATTAGTAAACAAGTCACGATGAATAAATAAAGCAATGAAGCGAAAATGCATGATATAAAAACGAGCTAACATAATATAAAAATGTTTAAACATGAGTGAAATAACGAAACCATACATAAAAAGGAACAAATTGTAAACAAATGGATAAATAAGTGAATTTTAGTAGTAAGAAAATACATGAACCAACAAATAATTATAAAGAAAACATTAACCTTACAAACTAACACATATATATATGTATATATATATATATGTATAAAGCATATAGAATAACCAATGAATGAGTAAGTAAGTAAGTTAAATATACATAGTATTAAGCTTGAATATTTCAAAGTAGAAGTAATAAATAAATAATATAAACAATAAATAAATAAATAACATAAAATGATAAGTGAATAGATAAATAAAACAAGTAAATGTTAAATTTGAAATATAAAAGAAACGAATAAGGGCATAGTAACAAATAAATATATGATTAAATAAAATCTCTCATAAAAATTTAAATTGAATGGGCGAAGGACTAAGTTATAATAAAAATGAAATTAACAGTAAAATTTTTTATAATAGAATAACCACATAAGGACTAAAGTATGAGACGCGAAATTCTGTAGGGACTTATTAAGAAATTATTCCTTTTGCCCTTTGAACGTACCGTTTCCAGGACCAAATGGTCAAGGGTCCAAAATAAAAGTAGAATGAAAGTTTATGGATAGATTTTAAAAGGAAGAAATAACAAAATAAGGATCGTATTAAAAACTCTAGAAAAGCAGGAGGATTAAAAAAGAAAATAACCCCTTTTACTAAAAAAGTGCACGGATCCCATCGGTGCTGGTCGGGTCGGCCCATTCCGCGTCAAAACGACACCGTTTAACATCTGGGCTACTAATTCAAAATGGCGTCGTTTCTGATAAGCTATATAAAACTGATTTTTTTACCAAAATATCATTTAGCCCATTGTTTTTTTTAAAGAAAACTTAAAAAGCTTTCAAACTCTCTTCCTCTCCCCAGAATCCAACCAAGCCCCGATCACCGGACCACCGTGGTAGTCGTCGGTCGCTGGCGATGGCGCCACAGTCCACGGTGGCCAGAAAGCACCAAAAATCCCCCTTTCGAAGCCCGTCACATGTGGAGCAAGGATCCGAGGCCAAAACCCCCGAAAACCCGGCCAAACTCGGCGGAGCAACAAAGAAACGTTTCGTTTCTTTTTTTTTCGACGTAGCCTTCGACGGCGAGTAGATCGACCGATTTAAGTGAGTTTCCTTTCCTTTTCGTATTTTCCTATGTAAAAAATAAGATAAAAAATAAAATATAAGAACTTAAGAGTAAAAAAATAAAACGAAAATCACCTTCAAATTTACAATCGGTTTCTTTTGGATTTTTTTTTGTATTCAAAATCTACTTTTTTTTTGTATTGATTGTGTGTTCGTAGGTGTCCCAAATGGGTTCAATCGGCTTTATAGCCAATTTTTTTTAACAATTTGTTTGTTTCTTGTTTGCTACTATTGCTGTCTGTGTTGTTGCGTCTTTGTTTTGTATGCAGGTACGGGGCGAGGGCTGCAAGAGTGGCAATGTACGGAGGTGCTGACATGGGAGGAGCGAGGGGAGCAGCAGTGCTAGAGAGGTTCAGAAACCCTAGGGTTTCTGAGTCAGTTTAGTCTTTTGGGCCTGTGTACGTGGGTTGTAATTTGGGCTATTGTAGTTGGGTTAGTGTAGTTTTGGACTGTTTAATTTTATTAAAAGCCCGGGTAAAATTGGGCTATTACAGCTGCCCCTCTTTGCTCGTTGTCGTGTAACAAGAATGGAGCAAAGACTTTAAAAAGGACCAATTTTTCCTGGTCTCGTCGAATCTTGACTTCTTGGTACTCATCTTCTTCAAGTAGCCTTGTTCTAACCCACTGCAACTTCAGTGAGATAAGATTTATGGTTTTAGTCTGCTTCATTACCACTTCAGGGAGATAAGGGTCGTAACTTGTAGCTTCAATCTATTCTGCTGCAACTTCAGGGAAATAGGGTCCCCAATCTTCAGCCTGTTCCTACTGCAACTTTAGGAAGATGAGACCCGCAACTTGTAGCTTCAGCCTGTTCCACTGAATTTGAGGGAAATAAGATCCGCTATCTTCAGTCTGCTCCAACTGGAAATTCAGGGGGATAAGACTCGCAACTTGTAGCTTCAATCTGTTCCGCTGCAACTTCAGGGAAATAAGATTCGTTGTCTTCAGTCTGCTCCACTGCAACTTCAGGGAGTTAAGACTTGTGTATTTTTATCCTATTCCATTACAACTTCAAAGAGATAAGGACTGGTAATTTCAATCCACTCCAATGTAATTTCAGGGAGAAGATATTTATAACTTCGATCTACTCCGCTAGAACTTCGAGGAGATGAGAATTGGTAAGTTCAACCTGTTCCACTGCAACTTCAGGGAGATAAGGATCGCTATCTTCAATATGCTCCACTGCAACTTCAAGGAGATAAGATTCGCCATAATTTGTAGCTTTAATATGTTCTACTGCAACGTCAGGGAAATAAGATTCGCTATCTTTGATCTGATCCATTGCAACTTCAAGGAGATAAGATCTACGACTTCAATCTGCTCCACTGCTACTTCAGGGATATGAGATTTGTGGATTCACCGATCTTGCTACACCGTCCTCTAGGGGATATGACCTGTAGAATCGATTTCATGGGCCTATGCTTATGCCCAATGATTAGGATGCCATGATCATAATGAATCAAATGCTCCTAAGTGGATGTGCATGAATGCAGAATGTCATTTTGCTAGAGTGATCCCTTTCTAGTACTTAGGTTCTCATTGCTCGTTGTTTTTCAAGGTTGTATCACTGACGTAGTATCCTGTCTTCTTATTCAGCTGATATCTTTGACGAAAAATCCAAAGACATAGTCACAATTTAGACTCTTCTTTCTCAAATATTTTCAACCCTTAGGCTTGGTGTGTTCTAAATAATAGTCCCGTTTCAGGTTCTTGTACTATTTAGAAGCTTCCAGAGTAATATGCAGAACTCTTTTTGTGAAAGTATTATTATTCCATTAATCGTTATTTCAATGCAAAACGCTTGAAAAGGATCATAATGATGGACAAAACTGAACTTTATTAGAAACAAAATCTGAAAAGAATGGATTCATTAAAGAAAGCAAATATTGCTGGAATACAAAATCGGTGAGGGGACAAATAAATGCCCTAGATATCGCAGCCTGAGCTTCTCTGTACGAACTTCTTGAGGACCATTTTGAGCTCAACATGTGTTTAGGATATCTAGAGTACTTTGTCAATGCCCCAAGATGTAACATACCTCTTCCTTGTTAATTCAGGCATAGTAAGACCACCGCATGCCCTGCATTCGATCAAAATTTGAATTTCCCTTTCACGGGTTTTCAATTCAAAACCCATTTGGTCTCAAGGAGCCCTTTGCAGGTTTTTGCTTTGGCCTCTCCCCCCCTTTTTTTAAGTGAAGTACTTCTTGACTGAGTTAGCATTTATTGGGTGAGGCATGCTCTTGCCATCCATATCAATTAATATCAACACTCCTCTAGAAAATACTTTTTTTACCACATAAGGTCCTTCCCAGTTTGGCATCCATTTTCCTTTAAAGTCCTTTTGTATAGGAAGGATCTTCTTCAACACCAGATCCCCCTCGTGGAATTCTCTAGGACGAACCTTTTTGTTGTAAGCTCACATCATTTATTTTTGGTACATTTGACCATGATGGATAGCTTTCAACCTTTTCTCTTCAATCAAGTTCAATTGGTCATATTGAGATTGGATCCATTCTGCTTCATCCAACTTTAGCTCAGCCAATACTCAAAAAGAAGGAATTTCGACTTTAATGGGTAAAACTCCCTCTATTCCATAGACCAATGAGAAAGGTATTGCCCCGGTAGAGGTTCTGACAGACGTTCGATAGGCATAGAGGGCAAATGGTAACTTTTCATGCCAATTTTGTAGGTTTCAGTCATTTTCCCCACGATCTTCTTGATGTTTTTATTGGCCACTTCTACCGCACCATTCACTTTTGGGCGATATGGTGACGAGTGGTGGTGTTTTATCTTGAATTGACTACAGACCTCTGTTATCATGATGTTGTTCAAATTCAGTGCATTTTCAGATATGATCTTTTCTGTCATTCCATATAGGCATATGATCTCTTTCTTTAAGAACTTGCTGACTACCAACTTGGTGACATTGGCATATGAAGAGCTTCTACCCACTTGGTGAAGTAATTGATGACTACAAAGATGAATCGATGCCCGTTAGAGGCTTTTGGCAAGACTGGCCCAATGACATTGATCGTTGTTTTATGCAATGTCAAAGTCTTAAAATTTATAAAAAGAATGATCGAACCTGGAAACTAACTATGACAACGATGTGAGGCAAGCGTATCTATCGAACAATAGTATAGTTAAGGCAAGACCAGAATGTCAAACCCAAAGGAACCAAAAGTACTAATACTAACTCTCTTTTTATTATCTAGCCTAAAAATTAAATGAATTTTTTATTTAATTTAAATTAACTAATTACTAAACTAAAGACTCTAAGACAAAGAAGAATGAAAGTTGGAAAATTACTTTGAGGAAAAACCAATCGATTAAGACGACACCCAAGGAAGAATCCACCTAGACTTCACTTATTATCTAACTCTGAACCAGACGATTTATTCATTTGACTTGATCCGTAAGATTCCCTAAGTTATATTAATCCCTCTCTCGAGGCGACTAACGTCTAACCCTAGGTTGATTAATTGAAATCCCTTTCTAATGAAAACCCCTAGAATTGCATTAACTCGATCTATAGACTCCCATATTAGGTTTCACCCTAATCCGGCAAAATCTCGTCACCCTATCTCTAGGCGGGCGATCAACTCCGCTTAATTATGCTAGATCTACTCTTAGGCAGGGACTTTTGCTTCTTCACCTAAGCATATCATACTTGAATTAATATCTCGGAAATATCGACACAAGAATTAAGAACACATAATTAAGAACAATTCAAATATTTATCATATAGTTCAGCAAATGATAACAAGATTCATCTTAGGTTTTATCCCCCCTCAGGTATCTGAGGGCTTAGTTCATAACAATAAAAGAAAACATCTCAGAAGAAAAGATAAGACAAAACATAAGAAATCCCTAAAAACCCCTTGAAGGAATTGAAGGAGAGATCCTCCATTTTGAGTTTAACTCTGGCTTCTTGAGATGAATCAACTGGCTATCTTCGAGTAAATCCCCACAAATTTGCCCTCTTTGGCCCAGCTGGACGCCTACTGTGGGCTTAAAATATGTTACTTTTACATATGTTAAATCATCCAAAAGCATGCTAAATGTGGGCTTAAAATATGTTACTTTTACAGTTTATCAAATACCCCCACACTTAAGCTTTTTCTTGTCTTCAAGCAAAATTCTCAACTCACAATTAAAACGAACTTCCTTGATTCATAATATTCATTAATAATGATTCATCATTATTCAAAGATAATTCATACATTGATAATTTAACTCAAAGGGCCCTACAGATTCAAACAATCAAAGTCATACATTTATAGCCCGAAAAACGTTAGGTGTTTCCCTTTACCTAATTAATTACCTCTGATTCAAAATCGACAAGAGTTGGCATCCTCACTAAAGATTTACTCAAATCACTTTAAGTGTTTTAAGGTTCAGAATTAAGCACTCAAAAGTCAAACATGAAGAGTTAATCCCATAGGCTTGCATGAAAATCAAATCTCGACCACTGTAGTATGAGATGATACACAAATCAAAAGGTCTTTACAGGGTTGTAGCGGGGCTTCGGTCAAAGGGGTAGATAAAGGCTGAATTAGAGGGTTAAAATCGAGATTGACGTGACAAATTACCTAACTAGAAATATGAACTAATCTTAAATAATTACACCAATTGAAAACTAATAATACGAGCTTTTTCTTCAAGATTTGAAATTTAAACATGTAAGCTCACTTAATTGTAGAACTAATAATGAATATTCTTTTTTTAATTTTAATTTTTTACTTATTTATTTATTTTAAGAACAAGTTAAATAATAATATGATGAATTCAACTACTAAAATAATATAATTAGGCAACTGATCAAATCAAATCTCGATATAAGGGCAGTCAAAAAAAGAATAGTGATAACAAATACAAAGGGTTTTGGGGAAATGTTAGTGGGTAAGTCAATAAAAAGGGTTGTTAGGATCAACGAGGTTCACTAGGGGTTAATTGTGAATTTAGGCTTTTAGTGGAGTAAGTGGGTTAAATCCCAAGTGCCTTTATCATCTCTGTATATCAAATCAAAGGTGTGGTCTTAACATGTATAATTGAAGCAATAACTAGAATAACAGATCAATGTTGACACACTCATAATCAAAAGTGAGCAAGAAAAAGAATATATGCTCTATAAGGCTCAAATTTCAAGGTAACATTCAGATTCAAGTAGACAACCTAAAATTTTTAATTTTGAAAAATAGACTTATCATGCTTGATTCTCTAGTATCCTTCAAATTTAATCATCAATGCACAATTATCAGTAACTTAATCCAAAACATATAAATCAAAGATCATAAATCAAAGGAAATTCCATTCTAATCATAATATGAGAAACTTACTTCAAGACAAGATATCATTCAGGGATTTGTGAATAATGTAGAAAGTTAGGCACTTTCTTGAAATAAATATTCACCCCCCACACTTAAGATGTACATTGCCCTCAATGTACAAAGATGTATATTAGCATATAGTAAGAAAATCAAAACAGAGGGAGAGAAGTGAAACTTCCTGAATTTGGGATGAAATCTTTGGAGGATGTTCCATGACGAATGTGATGACTAGGTATACGTGATGCTTTCATTCCTTGAGTGGTGTATTTAATCTATTTATTCTGCGAAGTCATCAATAAGATTTTAGGGGATGGTTGCTGTTATGGCGATTTGTTGGATAGCCAGTGATAAAGTGAGATCAATAGTATTGATTGAACGTTCAAGTCTTAAAATAGTTAACTAAAATAGAAACGAAATATAAATGAAAATAAAATTAGAAATGAAAGTAAAAATAAAAATAATAGAAATAAAAATAAAAAGATGAGAACTCAGAGGTCCTCTGCGTCAGCTGGGTCGGGCGGTGGTGGCGGGTATAATATGTGAAGGTGCTAACATATCTGTTGGAGGGTGGTGTCAATATAGTTGAAGCGATGGAAGCATTGCTGCTCAAATCGTGTTATGCACTCAAATATGTCTGCAATAGATGTTGACGCATGGGATGGACGATGGCTTGGTGGTGATGCGTCCTGTGTTGGGACATCAGTAGTAATGTCCTCGGGGTCTTTCTCGTCGGTGGGTCTATCCTACGCTGGCGTTGAATCATCCTCATATGTAACATTGTCTGGATGCCCTGTGGGGTCATCTGACCTGTCAGTGTAAGGGAGGAGGTTTGAGTGTCGGTGTTGAGGAGACCAAAATATCGAGCCAGGCGTGTAATATAAGGCCCCATGGATATGACTTCTCTCCTGTGCTGCTCCATCTAGTGTTGAATGGCGTGAGCTAAGAAATAAGCCATGTCGAAGACATACCTGTTCGCCATACACCACAGGAAATAGGTGTCGTGAGTGTTGACGACGCCAGTGCTCTCTCGTCAACCTGTCAGTGTATGAGCTAAGAGCGCGTGAATGTACCTTAGGGATGGGGCAAGGGCTGTCGCTTTGGAGCGGCTAGGGGTTTTGTGAATATAGCGAGAAAGCTCTGAGAGATCATGTTCCTCCACGAATTCGTCGGTATATAGTCCCAATGCGACCCCAAATTGTGGTACATTAAGTTCTCGTATAATGCCTCCTAGTTGGAATTGGATCGTACCGGGGTCATCGTGTTGTGACATCACTGCCTGGAGATGAAATGTTGAACATAGCTCCAGAGTGAGCTCCAAGTAGGTAGGCTCGATGATGTTGAAGAATTTATTCTAAGGGTCGATGGTTAGTAGAGTCCGTACGTCGTCAGCGAACTGGACCTGTTCCAAGGCGGCCCAATCAATACATCTCTCTGTTCCTAGTGGTCGCGCCCAAAGTATCTTGTAACGATCCTCTTGGATACACGGAGGAAATTGTAAAAATGGATGGCACACTTCTGAGGTTGCGCTAGCTGATGAGGAATCAGGTCTCTTTCCCCGTGATAATGACATTATGGGCCTGAAAAGAACCGATAAGAAATGGTTAAGTATATATTCAACCAAAACATATATCAAGGGCTTCGATCAGTATCTAAAATATACAAAGGCTAAACTTATAATGAGTTGAATTAATCGTGTTTAGCAGGAGCAGGAATTTGGCAAATAAAGATTCTATCTAATCCTCAGCATCATTCAAACTAAGATTCAATGGCTACATCAACAGTTAAATAGAGGTAAATGTGATAGTGAGATGTGACCGGTGGTGGTAACGTTGTGTTTTGGCGGAGCACGGGCGTGTAAGGGCGAACCACGGGCGTATGCTGTAACTCGTTAGGGAAACACGGTAGTGGGAGAGCTTTGGGCGGGCGTGTAGGGGCGAGCCACGGGCGTGGACTGGTTTTTTGATGGGTAAGTGAAAGAGGGAGGGAAATAAAGGCTAAGGGAAGTCATTGGTGGTCAGAATAGACGGTAGGTAGGCATGGTATGATGCTAGTGATTATAATTGCATCAGGTTTAGTTAAAAGATAACGAAGAGTTGAATGATCAGTGTAAACGACAACTTTAGATAATATCAAATACTATCTAAATTTGTCGAATGCAAAAACTATAGCTAGCAATTCTTTCTCTATGGTGGTGTAGTTTTCTTGTGCGGGCTTCAATGTTCTACTAGCATAGTAGATTGGCTGAAAATGCTTGTCTCTTCGCTGTCCCAAAACTGCACCTACTACAAAATCACTAGCATCACACATTAGTTCAAAGGGTAAATTCCAATCAGATGCAATTATAATCAAAGCATTTATTAGTTTATCTTTGAGGATATTAAATGCCTCTAAACACTCCTAATCAAAATTGAAAGGAATATCTTTTTCTAGTAATTTTGTTAAAGGCTTAGCTATTTTAGAGAAATCTTTAATGAATCTTCTATAAAATCCAGCATGTCCTAAAAAGCTTCTAATAGCCTTAACTGAACTAGGGGGAGGTAATTTTTCTATAGTTTCAATCTTTGCTTTGTCTACCTCAATCCCTTTACTAGAAATCTTATGTCCTAACACAATTCCCTCTCTAACCGTAAAGTGACATTTCTCCCAATTCAAGACAAGATTCGTTTCCTCACATCTTATTAGAACTCGTTCTAAATTATTAAGGAAAAGGTAGAAAGAATAACCGAATACCGAGAAGTCCAGGAGGTTTTAGGTATTTCTTATGTTTTGTTTTATCTTTTCTTCTAAGATGTTTTCTTTTATTGTTATGAACTAAACCCTTCAAATACCTGAAGGGGATGAAACCTAAGGCAGATCTTGTTATTGTTTTCTGAACTATATGATAAATACTTGATTTGTTTTTAATTATGTGTGTTTAATTCTTGTGTTGATATTTTCTGACTATTGATTCAAGTTGAATGTGCTTAGGTGGAGGAGCAAAAGTCCCTGCTTAAGAGTAGATCTAGCATAATTAAGCAGAGTTGATCGCGCGCCTAGAGATAGGGTGACGAGATTTTGCCAGATTAGGGTGAAACCTAATATAGGAGTCCATAGATCGAGTTAATACGATTCTAGGGGTTTTAATTAGAAAGAGATTCCAGTTAATCAACCTAGGGTTAGACGTTATTCGCCTCGAGAGAGGGTTTAATATAAATTAGGGAATCTTACGGATCAAGTTAAGTGAATAAATCGTCTGGTTCAGTGTTAGATAACAAGTGAAGTCTAGGTGGATTCTTCCTAAGGGTATCGTCTTAATCAACTGAGTTTTCCCAACAAAGATTTCCCCCAATTCATTCTTTTTGTCTTTATGTCTTTAGCTTAGTAGTTAGTTAAATTTAGATTAAACAACAACTTCACTTATTTTAGGCTAGATAATAAAAAGAAAGTTAGTATTAGTACTTTTAGTTCTTTTGGGTTCGACAATCTGGTCTTGCCTAAGCTATACTACTGTTCAATAGGTGCACTTGCCTCAAATCATTGTCATTGTTAGTTTCTAGGTTCGAACATTCTTTTTATAAATTTTAAGACTTTGACATCGTGAAAACAATGATAAAAAATCTTGGAAGAAGTCCATGAGGGTGTCTGCAGAACACATGCTAATGGTTTTACAATGGCCAGGCAAATCATGAGATTCGGGTATTATTGGTCCACCATGGAAGGGAATTGCATCAATTATGCCAAGAAGTTCCATAAGTGCCAAATTTATGGGGACAAGATTCATGTGCTTCCTTCACCTCTTCATGTTATGACTCATCCATGGCCTTTCTCTATGTGGGGCATGGATGTCTGATAAACAGTAAAAGTAACATATTTTAAGCCCACGTTTAGCATGCTTTTAGATGATTTAAGCCTTGAATTGTGTAATTTGGTGCTGTTAATCCTTTGTTTTCATATTTTATACTCAGGAGAGCACCATATGACGAAAAGAACGGAAAAGGGGCCCAAAACGGAGTAAATAGGCAAAATCACGAAATCCACACGGCCATGCCTCACTCAACAGCTTTGAACACGACCTGGCCACGATTTACATGGGCGTGTGCCATGGGCGTGTCCCTGCCGTGAGAAAAAAGAGTTTCACTCGGAGTAGGATATCTAGGGGCAAAGAAACACATTCAGAAGCCTATATAAACACCCTAAGTATGACCTAAAAGGGGGGAACCCAAGGCTTTAGTCAGAGGGCGTCCAGCTAGGCCAAAGAGGGCAAATTTGTGGGGATTTACTCAAAGATAGCCAGTTGATTCATCTCAAGAAGCCAGAGTTATACTCAAAATGGAGGATCTCTCCTTCAATTCCTTTAGGGGTTTTTAGGGATTTCTTATGTTTTGTTTTATCTTTTCTTCTGAGATGTTTTCTTTTATTGTTATGAACTAAGCCCTCAGATACCTGAGGGGGATGAAACCTAGGATGAATCTTGTTATCTTTTGCTGAACTATATGATAAATACTTGTTCTTAATTATATGTTCTTAATTCTTGTGTTGATATTTCCAGGATATTAATTCAAGTATGATGTGCTTAGGTGGAGGAGCAACAGTCCCTGCCTAAGAGTAGATCTAGCATAATTAAGCAGAGTTGATCGCGTGCCTAGAGATAAGGTGACAAGATTTTGCCGAATTAGGGTGAAACCTAATATAGGAGTCCATAGATCGAGTTAATGCAATTCTAGTGGTTTTTATTAGAAAGAGATTTCAATTAATCAACCTAGGGTTAGACGTTAGTCGCCTCGAGAGGGGGATTAATATAACTTAGGGAATCTTATGGATCAAGTCAAATGAATAAATCGTCTGGTTCAGAGTTAGATAACAACTGAAGTCTAGGTGGATTCTTCCTTGGGTGTCGTCTTAATCGATTGGTTTTTCCTCAAAGTAATTTTCCCAATTTCATTCTTCTTTGTCTTAGAGTCTTTAGTTTAGTAATTAGTTAATTTAAATTAAATAACAAATTTATTTAATTCTTAGGCTAGATAATAAAAAGAGAGTTAGTATTAGTACTTTTGGTTCCTTCGGGTTCGACATTCCGGTCTTGCCTTAACTATACTATTGTTCGATAGGTACGCTTACCTCACATCATTATCATAGTTAGTTTCCAGGTTCGGTTATTGTTTTTATAAATTTTAGGACTTTGACATTGCATAAAACAACGATTAAGTTTTTGGCGCCGTTGCGGGGAAATTGAAATATTAAGAACGCTTAATTTTTATTACTTTAGCCATATTTATTTTTATTAAATTTTATTTTTCTAAATTTTTCTCTTTCACTCCTTTTAGGTACCTCTAGTTTATGACTAGAAGAAACCCGACAGGACCCCTACTTTACGACAGTGATATTGAATGTACTGTTCGCAGAAATCGTAGAGAAATAAGGTGAAGCTTAAACTACATAGACGAAGTACAAGAAGTTGAAATTAATACCACCGAAGAGATGGCTGAGAATAATCCGCCACCTCCAGAGATGGTCGAAAATCATCCTCCTCGAACTATGTATGATTATGCTAAACCTAGTTTAACAGGAACTGAGTCAAGTATTGTTAGGCCTACTATTACTGCAAATAATTTTGAACTGAAACCTAACACTATACAAATGATACAACAGTTTGTTCAGTTTGATGGTTTGCAGGATGAGGATCCTAACACACACTTATCGAATTTTCTAGAATTCTGTGATACCTTCAAGATAAATGGCATTTCTGATGATGCCATCCGTTTTCGGTTATTTCCCTTTTCTCTAAGGAATAAAGCCAAACAGTGGTTGCATTCTCTTCCACGAGGGTCAATCACTACATGGGATCAAATGATCGAGAAATTTTTATTAAAATATTTCCCATCGGCCAAAATGGCCAAATTGAGGAATAATATCTCTTCTTTTGTGCAGATGGATTCAGAGACACTTTATGATGCATAGGAGAGATACAAAGATTTGTTAAGGAGGTGCCCACACCACGGATTGCCTTTGTGGCTACAGGTGTAGACTTTTTACAACGATGTGAACCCTTCAACAAGGCAACTAATTGTTTCAGCTGCCGGCGGAACTCTAAATAACAAAACTCCTGAAGCGGCCTACGAGTTTATAGAGGAGATGTCACTGAATAACTATCAGTGGCAAGTTACAAGGACAAGGCCAGCCAAAGCAGCCGGAGTTTTCAACCTCGACGCAGTGACCGAGCTATCAAATCAGGTAGAGTTGCTACATAAAAAATTTGATGGTTTATATGGTTCTTTGCAGGCACATCCAGTTCTGCAGTGCGACGCAAGTGGAGGAGTGAAGAATCCAAAGTACCCACCTTACGGACAGAGCACGAAAAGCGAACAAATGAACTATATGGGTAAAAATTTCCGATCTAACAATAACCCTTATAGTAATACTTTTAATCCAGGTTGGAAGAACCACCCGAATTTCTCATGGGGTGGACAAGGAAATCAAAGATAACAACTATCCGAAAACTTCCAACAACAGCCCTACCCACAAGAAAAGAAGCAAAACCTCGAGGAGATGCTGACAAAATTCATAGTAGCCACAGAAACATGTTTCCAGAATATAGAAACAATACTTGAGGCTTTGACACAGGAGTTCAAGGATCAATTCGGGCAACTCACTAAGCTGGTTTTTAAAACACCATCAAAAAGCTTACCTAGGGAAAAAGAGCAGGTACAGGCAGTGACGCTAAGAAGTGAAAGGGAGTTAATCGAAACAAAGAAAGAGGTACCATATGAAACTGATAAGACAAAGATAACCCCGACCTGTGAGAAAATTGAATCAACAATCCCATATTCAGCAAAATTGAAGAAAGACCACTTAGACGCACAAGATGGTAAATTTCTTAAACTTTTCAAACAACTACATATTAACTTACCTTTTGTTGAAGCTATTCCGCAGATGTCAACATATGCAAAATTTTTAAAGGAGCTTTTAACAAATAAGAGGAAGTTTGAGGAAATTTCAACAGTGGAACTTAATGAAGAATGTTCAGCTATCATCCAAAACAAGCTACCAACCAAATTAAAAGATCCAGGAAGTTTCACTATACCTTGTTTAATTGGTAGTTTGAGCATAGAGAAAGCATTAGCTGATTTAGTTGCCAGTATTAATCTAATGCCCTATAAAATGTTTAAGCAACTTGGTCTTGGGGAACCAAAACCCACTAGGATGAGTATTCAGTTAGCTGACAGATATGTTAAGTATCCTAGGGGAATTATCGAAGATGTTCTAGTAAAAGTAGATAAATTTATATTTCCTGTTGATTTTGTTGTGCTTGACATGAATGAAGACGTAGAGGTACCTTTAATTTTGGGACGACCCTTTCTAGCTAGTGCTAGGGCTGTCATTAATGTTGGTGATGGTAAACCTGCGCTAAGTGTAGGTGATGAGGAAATTGTTTTCCAAATCTATGATGCCATGTGATATTCTAGAGAACAAGATGATTCTTGTTACTTTGTTGATACCACTAATCACATTTTTCAAGAATCTTTGCAGGAAATCATGCATAGTGACACGATGGAACTGTGTCTTTCACAAGATGAGGGGATAGATGACGATACTGATGAAATGAATCCCAAAACATCACCCTCTAGATAGACAAAAATAGAGGACATTGAGATCAATGACGAACTAAAACAGAAATCCTCTATTGATGAGCCACTCAAATTAGAACTAAAACAATTGCCAAAACATTTAGAATATGCATTCCTCGGGGATAATTCTACGTTACCAGTAATCATCTCTTCAGAACTAGGACCCAAGGAGAAAGAAGATTTGCTAAGGGTACTAAGGAAACATAAAAGAGCAATAGCGTGGAAAATGTTTGACATTAAAGTAATAAGTCCATCATTCTGCACCCACAAAATTTTAATGGAAGATGAGTATAAACCATGTGTGCAAACTTAGAGACGTTTGAACCCCAATATGAAAGAAGTTGTCAAAGCTGAGGTAATTAAACTTCTAGATGCAAGAATAATTTATCCTATTTCTGACAGTACTTGGGTAAATCCTGTACAGGTAGTTCCAAAGAAAGGAGGCATGACTGTTGTGGCCAAAAAAAAGAATGAATTGATTCCTACAAGAACAGTTATAGGTTGGAGAGTCTGTATTGACTATAGGAAGCTAAACGACACCACCAGGAAAGATCACTTCCCTTTGCCCTTTATTGATCAGATGTTAGAAAGATTATCTGGGCATATGTACTACTGCTTCTTGGACGGATTCTCCGGCTATTTCCAAATCCCAATAGCTCCTGATGATCAAGAAAAAACAACATTCACATGTCCATACGGTACGTTCGCTTATCGTAGAATGCCTTTTGGATTATGTAATGCTCCTACTACTTTTCAGCGCTGCATGCTAGCCATCTTTGATGAACTTGTGGAAGACATTATGAAGGTATTTATGGATAGAGATCCGCTGTCTTGAGTAGAATTCTGGCTTCTTGAGATGGATCAACTGGCTATCTTTGAGTAATTTCCCCAATCTGACCTTTTTGGCTCGGCTCCTTGGCCTAGCTAACCGCTCCCTTTCAGGTTACACTTAGGGTGTTTATATAGGCTTTTGAAATAGGTTTCTTTGCCCCTAAGTATCCTTTTCCGAGTGAAATTGCTCTTCTCCACGATAGGGACATGACCATGGAACACGCCCGTGCGAATTGTCTTTAGGCCGTGTTCGGACTTTTAATGAGGTGACGCGCCCGTGTAAATCGTGATCAGGCCGTGTACTAGTCTATCAATGAGGCACGGACGTGTGGGCTTAAGTCCAGGCCGTGTCGATTTCCACTTTGGCCCAATTTGGTCTGTTTTAAGCCCGTTTCTTGTTCTTTCCATCCTCCGGTGCTTTCCTGCGTATAAAACATGAAAATAAAGGATTAAGAGCACCTTTTTACATAAATCAAGGGATAAATCATCCAAAAGTATGCTAAATGTGGGATTAAAATATGTTACTTTTACGGTTTATCAATTTTCTTAGCCTCAATAGCATCCACACATCTTAATAGCACCTGATCCTTTCTTTTTTTTATATAGGATATCCCCATTTAAGACGTAGCCACTGACCAGTCTTCTCAATGTTCTTTTATCATTCTCGGTTGCTTGATCAAGATATTCATGATTCTTCACATATCAAATTATATCGTGGTACCAAGGATGATCGTCTTTTTCTTCCTCTTCATTGATGTTGTAGCAATGAGCTGGAGCCTCGTAAATACTCATTTGGATAGGCTTCACATCCTCTTCTTTATTTACTCTGATCATAGAAGCTAATGTAGCCAAGGCGTCAGCCATCTGGTTTTTATCTCGTGAGAGGTAACAGAAGGTGATATCATCAAACTCCTCAATTAATTCCAGAACTCGCTTTCGATAATTGATCAATTTGGGGTCTCTTGTTTCCCATTCACCTTTGAGCTGATAGATCACTAGTGCAGAATCCCCATACACCTCTAGCACTTTGATTTTGCATTCTATGTCTGCACAGATTCCCATGATACATGCTTCATACTCTGCCATATTATTTGTGCAATCAAAATCTAATTTTTAAGTAAACGGATAATGATCTCCATTTGGGGATATCAAGACTGCCCCAATTCTATTACCAACAGCGTTTAATGCTCCGTCAAAGTTTAATTTCCAAGGACGATCTTCTGGAGCGTCTTCTTCGGTAGTTGCCACATACATTAGATCTTTATTAGGGAAATTAAAGTTCAAAGGCTTGTAATCTTCTAGAGCTCTACTGGCTAGAAAATCTGCTATTGCACTTCCTTTCACAGCCTTTTGGTTCACATAGACTATGTCAAATTCGGGTTGCAAAATTTGCCCTCTGGTCATCCTTCCATTCAAAGTAGTCGACTCCATCATATATTTTAGAGGGTCTAGTTTTGAGATGAGCCAAGTTGTATGGTACAACATGTACTGCCTCAATCTTTGAGTTGTCCAGATCAAGGCGCAACATAATTTCTCAATTGACGAATATCTCATTTCACACTCAGTGAATTTCTTATTAAGGTAGTATATCACCTTTTCTTTCTTTCTTGTCTCATCGTGTTGGCCAAGCACACATCCTATAGAATTGTCAAATACTGTCAAATACAGTATCAGTGGCCTATCTGGACTAGGTGGTGACAGCACTGGGGCATTGGACAAGTACTGTTTTACCTTGTCAAAAGTTTTCTGGCATTCATCATCCCATTCACCTGGATTGTGTTTCTTAAGAAGACAGAATATGAGGTCACATTTCTCAGTTAGTTGTGAAATAAACCATGCAATGTAATTTAGTCTTCCTAGGATACCTCGAACTTCCTTTTGAGTGCGCGGCAGAGGTAATTCTTATATAGCCTTGACTTTGTCTAGGTCAATCTCAATTCTCTTTTTACTGACTACGAAACCTAGTAGTTTTCCTGACCTAGCCCCAAAAGTACATTCTGTTGGATTGAGCTTTAGCTGAAATTTTTTCAACCTCAAGAACAATTTCTTCAAAACTTGTACGTACTCCTTTTTTGTTCGGGATTTTGCAATCATATCGTCGACGTAAACCTCAATTTCCTTATGTATCAAGTTATGAAACAAGGTTACCATGGCTCTTTGATACGTTGCTCCTGCATTTTTTAATCCAAATGGCATTGCCTTATAGCAAAATGTTCCCCATAGGGTTATGAATGTGGTCTTTTGCATGTCTTCAGGATGCATCTTTATCTGATTGTATCCAGAGAAGCCATCCATGAAGGAGAACAACGAGTAGCCTGCCGTATTATCCACTAAAGTGTCAATGTGAGGCAATGGGAAATTGTCTTTTGGGCTCGCCTTGTTTAAGTCTTTGTAATCTACACACATCTGTACATTTTTGTCTTTCTTAGGGACAGGGACAAATATTGACTACCCATTCTAAGTATTTAACCACTTGTAAGAACCCAGCATTGAATTGCTTCTTGACCTCTTCTTTTATTTTTATCACAACATTGGGTCTCATCCCTCGGAGCTTCTGCTGAACTGGCTTGCACTCTTCTTTTATAGGGAGGCAGTGTACCACAATATCAGTACTTAACCCGAGCATATCTTGGTACGACCATGCAAAGACATATTTGAATTCTTGAAGTAACTCAATGAAGTCTCGTTTTGTTTCTTCGGCTATGCAAGTTCCAATTTTAACTTCTTTTCCTTCGTCCAAGATCACAATCTCTACTATCTCTTTGTGAGGCAGAATCTGTTTCTCTTCTTGTTCTACCATCCTTAACAAATCCGGAGATAAGTTACAGTATCTGTCATCTTCAAAATCCTAAGATCCCTCTAGACACGTGTCTCCCTCAAAAGGAGATTCTGGGTCAATAGTAGTGTCGCTCATGTCGTTGATATCTAGAGACTCTGAATCAGCTCTAAAAACTACAGGAATCTCTTCCATAGTCCAGTTATTCAAAACACTTCCAGGCTCATAAAGGCGGATGCCCGATAAGTTTTCTTTCACCATTCCCTTTTTAGTTATGGCGTTGATGTTCA
The DNA here is from genome assembly GCA_025503065.1 of Gossypium bickii. Taxonomy (NCBI): domain Eukaryota; kingdom Viridiplantae; phylum Streptophyta; class Magnoliopsida; order Malvales; family Malvaceae; genus Gossypium; species Gossypium bickii. The sequence goes on from CP106715.1 coordinate 23,827,536, forward strand.
GATTTCCCATCATATCTTCAGCAGTTTATTTTCTTGTCATCTTCCGTTCAAGGTGAATAATTCCTCCTGACACGAATGTTCTGGATATATGAGGGAAGGTCATTGGTTCCCATTTCACCTCTACCCCACTTAATCGCGCTCTTCTTCTCTTCTTCTTTTTCTCTAACTCTTTCTTCCTTTGCTTCGTGTCTGGCTTATACCCCAAGCCAAAGAGATCCCTTTTTTTAGTCAAGATTGGTACTTCGACCCGTCCATGGAGGTATTTCCCGAGTCCCCTTCCAGGCAATGTTCCTTTTCCCATTGTCAGTTGTAAGCTCATCCTCGTAGCTTTGGATATTTTGGGCATTGGAATCTTGCTTCCTTTGATGATGAAGGTCGCATTCACAAATTCCAACGACTGAAAGGAACATTTTATCGCTTCACTATCACTCTCTATGTATGGCGCATCACTGGTAATGGATGCAATAATGTCTTCTTCCGTGTTTATCGTTATCTGTCGCCCCTCCGATACTTTAACTTTTGGTACAGTTTTAATGGTATCGCCTCTGCTGAGTGAATCCAAAGCCTCCTCAATAGGTAATTGTAAGAAGGCTTGATGCCCATCACAAAGAATTCTACCTCGTATATGCTTGGACTGATCAAGAGAGGTATCTCAATCCCTCCTATCACTTTCCTTTCAGTGCTTTCGAATGCTCTCACTATGTTTTGGCATGTCTTCATGTGAGAGCTTTCCACAGGCAACCTGTTCAATATGGACAGGGGCAATACATTCAATGCCGATCCATTGTCAATCAGTACCCCTGTTAATGTATACCCCTTGCAACGGGTAGTGATGTGCAAAGCCTTGGTGGAACGGGTAGTGATGTGCAAAGCCTTGGTGGATCCCATCCCCCCGATAATATTTCATCGTCATTAAAAAAGATGAAATTATCGGTGCTTATGTTGTTGACAAGACGGTCTAGCTTGTTTTCTGAAATATCATCAGTGACATAGGTTTTATTTAACACCTTCATTAGCGTGTTACGGTGTGTCTCCGAGCTTAAGAGTAAAGCGAGTACTGATATGCGAGCTGGTTGCTTGTGTAGTTGTTCCACAACACTATACTGACTTTGTTTTAGTAATTTCAAGAATTCTTTAACTTCTTTCTCAATTACCGGCTCACTAACAAGTAGTTGTATCTTCTCTTTCCTTTGTTCGATCACCAAGGATTTCCCTTTTACAGGTTCAACTTTTGTATTTGGGGCATCATAACATCTTTCGCTACGTGTATAGAAACCCACATCTTGACCTTTCTCTGGCGTGCTAACCGAGCCCTCCTCTCCCAGGATTGTCACATTGCAGTCATAGCTCCAAGGTACCCTTTTGCTATCTTTATCAGGAAAAACAATGGGTTTCTAGATTACAACTCTTGGCGCAATTTTTGCTTCGACTTCGTTGATTCTTGGTCGTATGATGATTACCACCGTGTGGTTGGCCTCATAGACCATCTTTGTTGACCCTTCTTCTAAGGCGCACACATCTTCTGCTTCGGTATACTCAAAGAACTCTAGATCCTTTTTGTCCATTAGACCTTTTTACTTGGGCCCTAAATTCACTGTATTTTTAAATCTCATGATATTCTTCATCATGAAACTCGCAATAGTTCCTTGCTTCTCGGGATCTGTCCCTCAACTCTTATGTGATTAACCCTCTTTCTACCATTTTCTTCCAAAATTCTCTCAACAGGGTTTTCACTTCTACAATATTCATCTTGATTTTCTTCCCCGCATTCTCAACTATCGCATTTACCCCATTATCAGCATGGTTGGGTAACTGATTTTCCACACTAGATGGATCATCGAATTTTACAATGTCCATTTTAATGAGCCTTTCGACTAACTTTTTAAAAGTGGTGCAATTTTCTATCAAATGTCCTGTGATTCCTACATGGTATTCACATTGGGCGTTTGCGTCGTACCATTTGGGGTATGGGGGTTGCATTGGCTTTAGGTAGAAAGGGGATACAACATATGCATCAAATAAACTTTGGTACAACTCCCTATACGTCATTGAAATGGGCGTAAAATAGAGTTTCTCCGTATTTTGCTTCGTGTTGGGCTCTTATCTTGGTAGGGCTTGTTGGCCAGCGGTTATCGTTCTCGTTTGGTTCACAGTGATTGGTTTCGAATAACCCTTATTATACGTGCTCACATTGTTTACCTCATTTCTCTTTTTCTCGAGGTTGACTCCTTTGTGTTTTCCCCGGCCTCTATTTTTCCACACCTTATTGCATTCTCTATCATTTCACTAGACATTACTATGTCCAAGAAACTCTTAGTCGCGCTTCCTAGCATGTGATTGATAAAAGGTGCCTTCAGGGTATTAATGAAGAGCATGGTTGTTTCCTTTTCTAGCAGTGGCAGTTGGACTTGCGTGGCGACTTCCCTCCACCTTTGAGCATATTGTCTGAAACATTTGTTTGACTTTTTCTCCATATTCTATAATGTGATTCTGTCAGGCACCATATCTGTCACGTGGCCATATCGTTTCATGAAGGCCTATGCCAAGTCATTCCATAAATTAATTTAGGCACGATTTAGCTGATTATACCATTTGGTCGCAACTCTAGTCAAGCTGCCTTGGAAACAATAAATCAATAACAGATCATTATTGACATATCCGGTCATCCTCTTACAGAACATTGTAATATGAGCCTCAGGGCAGCTGGTCCCGTTATATTTTTCAAATTCCGGCATTTTGAACTTTGGAGGGAGCACTAGATTTGGGACTAGGCTCAATTCCTTAGCATCAATTTCCCAATGGTAATCAGCGCTTTCCAACGCCTTGAATTTCTCTTCTAGCAATTTGCATCAGTCTTCTAGTTGCTTTGGGAGCTCCACTCTCGCCTTTCCCATTTCAGCTATATCATCAAGGTCAGGGACAACGAGATTTCTTTGGATCGCTCTCCGGTTGGAGCTGAACTCGCTCGGAAAGTTTATTGGTACCGGCACTCTGGTCGATATTGAGGTTTGATGGTGACGGACACCCTTTATGGTTTTCGTTAAGGTGAAGCCTAGAGGATAAGCATGGTCCTCGTTGTCGCCTTCGGTATTGATCATAGGGCTCTTTCCTTTTTCTAGCCCCCCAGCCGGCATATGCGTTAACTGGTTCATCATGCTTCTCTGGGATTCTAGCATCTGAACCCTCATATCCTGTTGGATTTTGGCCAACTGTTCTTCCATATGTATTTGCAGTTGATACTGCATCTCTCTTTGCATTTGTTCCAATCTTTCCACCCTTTGGTACATGACTTTAGTCATTCTTCGCGTACCGTAATGATATTCTAGGGTAACTACCACAATTTTAGAGTCTCTTTGTGAGTTTTAGTGCACATGATGTAATGCAATGCTAATGCGTGAATGCAATGAATGTAGAAAAGAAAAAGGCATTGATTCTGATTCAATTTCATTAGAGTAACTTTTCTAGGAAACAAATTTCTTTACATAAAATGAATTACATATATGGCTTTGCCATAATGCTTAAAGTCTTGACTTGCTTAAGAAGCCAAGTTAACTCTCGGCCTCAATCTGACTCTGACTCATATTTTAAAATCAATGCATCAGCCTGGACCGCCAAGGTTCGTCAGTGATTAGCCACCTCTCGCACTTGAGCCAAAGCTTCACTAATGACGTAATCCATATCCCTAACCTGGTCTTGAGATCGATGAAGTTGCTCTTTCCACCGCTCATTATTTGCTTCTAGTAGTTCAACCCGGAGCTCACAATTTTGCAGCGCGGTTTCAAGTTATTCTATCTTCCTTTTAGTTCCTCAATCTTGCTTAGACTGGCCCATATTTGGATTATGGAGTTACGACTATGATGCTGACGTAGTGACTTTTCTAACTCTGCCACCCGAGCTCTTAACTTCTCCTTTCCATTTTGGCTCTCTAACAAGCTCTTTTTTAAATCGCTCTTCCGTACTCGAGTATCATGAAACTTCTTCTCCCACTAATCAGCTCTAGTCTTTTCTTCTTGGATTTCTTACCGCCATTGCTTAGACGTTTTACCCAAACCAGCAGTTCTTATTGACATACGCAGCTTCTTGTAATCCGTTTTCAAACTATCCAAATCTTCTTCGGCCTTGTTCTTTCCCTTCCTCAATTTCTCGACTTTTAGTTTCTGGACGTCAACATCTAGCCCCAACTGCATTTTCTCCTCCTCCAATTCCTCGATCCTTTTTTCTAGTTCTAAACTTTTCTTCTCAAAATCTTGTTTGATGATCTCTAGTTCAAATGGGACCACCTGCAAGTGTTCTTCTATTGATCGAATGTTTTCTTATTTGATGTAAGGATGTTGTCGCTGATTTTCTGACCCCACCACTTATCATACTTAGGGGTATTCATTAGATTAGTAGCAAACCTTTTCATTCTACGAGTTCGGTTCCAGGCGTTTGATATCTCACGAACTTTCTTTTTATAATTATCTCCCTTGTATATGAACTCGCACTGAGCTAACTTTTGTGTTGCTGGCGTGGACTGTCTTGACCTGTATTGCCTTAACACGAGTAGGCGAGCATACTCAACAGCTCCCCATATACAAAGCAGGGGAACCCAATCAAAATCTCCACATCGATATAAGATCTTGTCGGGGACCATCCAAGGGGCTCTCCATTCGATGTCTTCTTCTTGTAGAATTTGGAGAATCATCATCCACTTTTCTTCCATAATATCATCCCATCTCGGCGTAGCCACTATCTCTTTCAGGGGAGAATAGCTTTCGGAGAAGATTCAATATGAGACCTTTTCCACTTTCCAAAAATGGCTGTGGAACCATACCAACAAAAGTTGCGCACGCATTCAGGGATCTAAAAGCTTCGGTCAAAATCTACCCTTGCCCGCTCTCCCGCACGCATTCAGGGATCTAAAAGTTTCGGTCAAAATCGCAGGAACCAGTGTGACCCTTTTGTCAAGTTGATCAAAGAGATCTGAGACTGCCTCATCTACATACAATAAAGCTTTGGAGATGACGACCAAACCGTAGATACTCAAAGCGAAAACATCAACACTTTTCTTTATATCCGGATGTGCTAGAATCAGATCCCTCAGGTTTTTCCAAGGGATACACTTACTATCTCATTTTTGCCTGATCCGGGCTGTAACCCACTACTTACTCATCCCTGTGATGCTCATCAACTTTTTTAAGAACGTTGGGACATTAACAGCTCTCGAGTAAGCCTTGTCAATCTGAATCTTCAGGCAATGGAGCAAGGCTGTATACTCTTCCACAATAGGTACCAAATCCACCTTCCCAAAGGTAAAACAGCTATAAGTAGGGTTCCAATACTGGCCGAGAGCTCAGAATAGGTGATTGGCCACTTGGATGTCAAGTAGATAGGGCAAATCACCATAATTGTTGTAGAATAGCTTCCTGATCTCGTCATGACACTGATCCCATATTTCCTTCATCTCATGAAGATTATTTTGGGTTACGCTGATACGAGTAAGATCCCACAACTCCGACACATACCCTTTTGTAAGACTATCACCTTTCTCTTGCAGCGTTGACTCGGCCAAAATCCGAACGGCCGCATTATCCTCCACTTTATCAAGAAACCCCTTTTCCATGATAAGTTATCTATTTAGGAACCGAATGTGAATCAACACCTTTTTTGTGATGAAAATGTCATACAATTACAATCAAAGCAAAAAAAAAAAAAAAAAGTCAGTACTTCATATAAAGTTTAAAGTAAGCAAAGAATAATAAGTAAAGCACCTACTCGGGTGACCACTAGGGTTTGGTACGGCTCTACCTAAGGTGGGCTATTAAGGCTCATGATCATTGTTTTGTCAAGTCTTAAAATTTATAAAAAGAATGATCGAACCTGGAAACTAACTCTGATAATGATTTTAGGCAAGTGCACCTATCGAACAGTAGTATAGCTTAGGCAAGACCGGATTGTCGAACCCAAAGGAACTAAAAGTACTAATACTAACTTTCTTTTTATTATTTAGCCTAAAATAAGGTAAAGTTGTTGTTTTAATCTAAATTTAACTAACAACTAAGCTAAAGACGCAAAGACAAAAAGAATGGATTGGGGTATACTGTTGGAAAAACTCAATTAATTAAGATGATACCCTCAGGAAGAATCCACCTAGACTTCACTTGTTATCTAACACTGAACCAGGCAATTTATTCACTTGACTTGATCCGCAAGACTCCCTAAGTTATATTAAACTCTCTCTCGAGACGAGTAACGTCTAACCCTAGGTTGATTAGTTGAAATCTCTTTCTAATTAAAACTCCTAGAATCGCATTAACTCGATCTATGGACTCCCATATTAGGTTTCACCCTAATCCGGCAAAATCTCGTCACCCTATCTCTAGGTGTGCGATCACCCTATCTCTTTGGCCTAGCTTACCGCATTGGGTTTTGGCTTCTACCGAACTCCCCTTTCAAGTTGCCCCTTTGGGTGTTTATATAGACTTTGGGATGCCTTACTTGGCTCCTAAGTATCCTAATTCAAGTATAATTCCTACTAGGGTGTTTGAATAGGCTTTGGAATGTGTTTCTTTGCCTCCAAGTATCCAAATCCGAGTAAAACTCCTCTTGGCCGCGGCAGGGACACGCCCGTGGCAGACGCCCGTGTAGGTCTTGGCCAGGCCGTGTTCGGACTTTTAATGAGGTGACACACCCGTTTAAATCATGATCAGGCTGTGTTCTAGTCTATCAATGAGGCACGACCGTGTGGGCTTAAGTCTAGGCCGTGTCGATTTCGTAATATGCCCATTTATTCTATTTTGGGCCCGTTTTTCGTTCTTTCCGTCATTGGGTGCTCTCCTGGTATAAAACATGAAAACAAAGGATTAAGAGCACCAAATTACACAATTCAAGGCTTAAATTATCCAAAAGCATGCTAAATGTGGGCCTAGAATATGTTACTTTTACGATTTATCACATACCCCCACACTTAAGCCTTTGCTTGTCCTCAAGCAAAATTCTCAACTTACAATTAAAAATGAACTTTCCATAATTCATAATTCCTATCAACAATGTCTTATCATAATTCATAGATAATTTATACATGGATAATTTTAACTCAAAGAGTCCTGAAGATTCAAACAATATAAGTCATACAATTGTATCATGAAAATGTAGCTGTCTCCCCTTATCTGAAAATTACCTCTGATTCAAAATCGACAAGAATTGACATCCTCACTAAAGATTCACTCAAATCACTCGAAATGTTTAAGGTTTCAGAATTAAGCACTCAAAAGTCAAACATGAAGAGTTAATCCCATAGGCTTGCATGAAAATCAAATCTCCACCACTGTAAAATGAGATGATACACAAATCAAAAGGTCTTTAACAGGGTTGTAACGGGGCTTAGGTTTAGGGTGTAGATAAAGGCTAAATTAGAAGGTTAGAATCGATGCTGAATTGACAAGTTATCTATCTAGAGACGATAATAAACAATTACATCGACTGAAAATTAATAATCCTAATAATACGAGCTTTTTCTTTTGATAATTAGACTTTAACTATCTAAGCTCACTTTTCATCATACTAATACTGAATATACTTTGATATTATATATATATTTAAGAACAAATCAAGTAATAACGGATAAATTCAACTACTAAACTAATATAATTAGATAACTAATCAAATCATATCTCAAAATAAGGGTAGTCAAAAGGAATGGTGATAACAAATACAAGGGGGTTTTGGGTTAATATTAGTGGGTGAGGCAATAAAAAGGGTTGTTAGGATTAAACGGGGTTCACTAAGGGTTAATTTATGGAGGTAGGCTATTTAGTGGAGTAAGTGGGTTAAATCTTAGGTGCCTTTATCATCTCTATATATCAAATCATAGATGTGGTCTCAACATGTATAATCGAGGCAAGTTCTAGAATAATAGTTTAGTGTTGACACACTCATAATCAATAAAGTGAGCATGAAAAAGGATATATGCTCTATAAGGCTCAAAATCTCACAAAAATTATGGGTGTTTTTGATATCAACCTCTTAAATTTCAAATTTCAAGATAACATTTAGATTCAGGTAGACAACCTAAAAATTTTATTTCTGAAAAATTAGACTTATCATGCTTGATTCTCTAGTATTCTTCAAATTTAATCATCAATGCACAATTAACTATGACTTACTCAAAAATATGTCAATAAAAATCATAAATCATCAGAAATTTCATTCTAATTAGTAATATGAGGAAATTACTCAAGAACAAGATATAATTCAGGATTTTGAGAATAATGAAAAAAGTTAGGCACTTTTATTCTCATGTATTGAGAATAATGCAAAAATTTAGGCACTTTTACCCCACCACACTTAAAATGTACATTACTCTCAATGTACAAAGATAGATAATAACAGTTACTAGATAATCAAAAGAGAGAGAGAGAGAAGTGAAACTTCCTAAATTACAGATGAATTCCTTGAGCTGGGAGTCCCGAGATGTGGTGGCTGCTATCGCGCTCTGCGTTTAGATGAAGAAATTGGGAGCTCGTAGAGAATTAGCCAAGAGTTATTAAGACACATTTAAAATAAACTAAATATATACTTAAAGACAAGAAAGATAAAGAGAAAGAAAATAGAAAGTAAAATAAAATTAAAAGAAAAGAAGAATGGACCAAAGAGTCATTATTGTTGGATGGTTCGCGAAGTGGGTATGACCTCTAAGGCTGCGGAGGTGCTGGCGGTGGCGGAAGTGGCGTGATTCCCAAGCAGCCTTTTGAACCTGACACTAAGAAACTAGAATAAAAGAAACTAAATTAAGCATAAGATTGTCAAAGAGAAGGAAAATAAATGAGAAAATAAAAGTAAAACAAAAGATAAATGGTCTCAAAGACCCTTGACTTGTCAAGTGAATGAAGCGGCTGGCATAAACTTATGTATAGGGGTCTCCCTTGGGGAGACTATGCTTGCTTCTTCCGCTTCTTCGACATGGATATGTGTAGCTCAAGAGGTTGGAGACTTTGTTATGGAGAGGGGAGAATTCTGAGAGAAAAAGGAAGAAAAGAAATGGAAAGTATATAAGAAGAATGGTGAGGGAGGTAGGTTTAAATAGAATTTTGTTGTCTGATAATTTCCCACGCCCGTGGACCGCGGGCGTGTCGATTCACACGGCCACTTCGCACGGCCGTGTGTCTAGGCGTTTTCGTTCACCCACGCCCATTTTGCAGGTTTCCACAGCCGTTGGTGATAAGTTAGTGTAGTCCACGGCCGCATCGTACAGCCGTGGCGCCTTGTCGGTGCCCGAGGTGGGATGGTTGGGTTCGTGATTACGAAAATTAGTTGGGATTGATTCGTACCACCTCTGCTATGTCAGTACGGAGATTTTGTACTTCCACATGGTCACGGCCACGGCCGTGTGCAAGACCGTGTGGTTTGGAAATCTGCACTTTTGGTTAGTTTACAACTAGGTGTTCAGAAAGAAAAGAAGAGAAGAAAATAAATTAAAAACAAAATGTGAAAATAAATTATGTTAGTGCTCGGGTTGCCTCCCGAGAAGCGCTCGTTTATTGTCTTAAGCTAGACTTTCCTCGTATTTAAAAAAAAAAATCAGGGAGGTTTAAAGGTTTAAAAATCTTCCCTCATGCTTACAGTTCTATTTTCTTGATAAAGTTTAAGTTGAGAAGCATTTACCTTAAAAGTGTAGAATATAGGATTGCTTACCTCGACTGTTCTGTATGGGAAGATGTTGTTTACCTCAATAAGGATTTCGTTGTTCGTGTTCTGGTCTGGCGTGGTGATGCGAGGATCTACTTTATCTTTCCGTACCTGTCTCCTATTTTGAAGTGGTTTGATGTTCCTATGAGCTCTTCTGGGGGCTCCATTGGTTTCTCTTCGTGCAGTTCCAGTTCATCTTTAAAGTGTGTCTTCAACTCTATTAATTTATTGACCTTAAGGCTTCGTTCCTCATATAGTTCTTCCTTGTTGGTACGAGGTCCATGATTCAGCTCAGGTTTGTAACCTTGTGGTGTTTCTTGTGGTGAAAGTTGAATGACATGGTTATCAACTGAATTTGCTTTTTCACCTTCATCAATGTTTGTCCTGGCCGAGTCAAGAGCTTGTAAACTGATCGATTCATCACCTACCTGAAGTATGAGTTCTCATGTGCTAACATCAATTCTAGTTCGAGCAGATGCTAAAAAGGTTCTTCCTAAGATTAAAGGAATCAAATTATCCTCATCCACGTCTAAGACAACAAAATCTGCTGGGAAAATGAATTTTTCAATTTTTACAAGAACATCTTCGATAATACCCCTAGGAATTCTAACAGTTTTCTCAGCTACTTGAATGCTCATCCTAGTTTGTTTGGGTTTCCCTAGACCTAGTTGTTTAAACATTTTATAAGGCATGACATTTACACTTGCCCCTAAATCAGCTAATGCATTATCAACAGTTAGTCTACCAATTAAACATGGAATTGTAAAACTCCCTGGATCTTTTTGCTTTCGTGGTAGTCTATTCTGTAAGCATACTGCGTTTAATTCCACGTGTGGCTCTTCGTCTAATTTGCGCTTGTTTGTCAAGAGCTGTTTTAAAAATTTCCTCGCATCTGGCATCTGAAAAAGAGCTTCAAGAAGAGGTAAGTTGATATGTAATTTCTTTAAAAATTTAAGAAACTTACCAAATTGTTCCTCTGTATCATCTCTCTTCATCGCTTCGGGATAAGGTATGCGAGGTTGGTACTCTTTGATTACCGATTTTGGCTTTTCCTGTGTTACCTTTACTTTACCTTCTTCTAACTTGTTTCCTTGTATTTAATTGGGTTCATCTAACCCTATACTATCATGAGCTGTGATGGATTGGATTTTCTCTATTGGGTTAATCTCCATGTTGCTTGGTAGACGCCCTTGCGGTCGTTCAGACATTAACTTTGAAAGTTGTCCCACTAACTTAGTAAGTTCTCCAACTTGACTCTTGATCTCTTAAATCGATGTTCGTTGATTTGTTGAAATGGTTTTCTATGGCTGTCATGAATTTTGTCAGCATCTTTTCAAGGTTCGGCTTCTTTTCCTGTGGGTAGGACTGATTTTGGAAATTCTGAGGAGGTTGTTGTCTTTGATTTCCTTGATCTCCCCATGAAAAATTTGGGTGGTTCCGCCAACCTGGATTATAAGTATTAATATAAGGGTTATTATTAGATCTGAAATTATTACCTATATAGTTCATCTGTTTGCTTTCTGTGCCCGGTTGGTAGGGTGAGTACTCAGGATTCGCCACAGTTCCACTTGTATCGCACTGCATTACTAGATGTGCCTGCGAAGAACACAAACTATCAAGCTTTTTATTCATCATCTCTATCTGTGTTGATAGCATGGTTACTGCATCAAGGTTATAAACTCCGGCTAATTTTGTTGGTTTTGTCCTGGTAACCTGCAACTGATAGTTATTCAGTGACATCTCTTCTATAAACTCGTAGGCTACTTCAGGAGTTCTGTTGTTCAGGGTTCCATCGGCGGCTGAATCAATTAGTTGCCTTGTTGAGGGGTATACATCGTTATAGAAAGTTTGAACTTGGAGCCATAATGGTAAACCATGGTGCGGACACCTTCTCAAGAGGTCCTTGTATCTTTCCCATGCGTCGTATAATATTTCTAAATCCATCTGCACAAAAGAAGAGATATCATTTCGTAATTTGGCCGTTTTGGCTGGTGGGAAATACTTTAATAAAAAATTTTCAATTATTTGATCTCACGTAGTGATTGACCCTCGTGGTAATGAATTTAACCACTGTTTGGCTTTATTCCTTAATGAAAAGGGAAATAACCGAAGACGTATGGCATCATCAGAAACACCATTTATTTTGTGTATCACAGAACTCTAAAAAATTAGCTATATGAGTATTTGGGTCTTCGTCCTGCAAACCATCAAATTGAACAAACTGTTGAATCATTTGTATAGTGTTAGGCTTTAATTCAAAATTATTAGCAGCTATAGTGGGCCTAACAATACTTGATTTGGCTCCAGTTAAATGAGGTTTAGCATAATCATACATAGTACGTGGAGCATTATTTTCTGCCACATCTTGTGGTGGTGGATTATTCTCGTCCATCCCTTTAGTAGGATTGGATCTACCTTCTCGCTCTTCTTCGGTGTAATTTAGGGTTCACCTAATTTCTCTACGATTCCTGCGAATGGTTGCTTCAATATCACTGTCGTATACTAGTGGTCCTTTCGGGTTCCTTCTAGTCATAAACTAGAGGTACCTGTTAAGAAAAGAAAGAAAGAAAATTTAGCAAAATTCGAAATTTAACCTAAAATAATAAAAAATAATAAAAGTTAATTGCGAAAAATAAAAATAATGGCTAAAGTAATAAAAATAGAGCTTTCTTAATATTTTAGTTCCCCGGCAACGGCGCCAAAAACTTGATCATTGTTTTGTCGAGTCTTAAAATTTATAAAAAGAATGATCGAACCTAGAAACTAACTCTGACAATGATTTTAGGCAAGTGCACCTATCGAACAGTAGTATAGCTTAGGCAAGACCGGATTGTCGAACCCAAAGGAACTAAAAGTACTAATACTAACTTTCTTTTTATTATTTAGCCTAAAATAAGGTGAAGTTGTTGTTTTAATCTAAATTTAACTAACTACTAAGCTAAAGACACAAAGACAAAAAGAATGGATTGGGGAATACTGTTGGAAAAACTCAATTGATTAAGATGATACCCTCAGGAAGAATCCATCTAGACTTCACTTGTTATCTAACACTAACCAGACGATTTATTCACTTGACTTGATTCGCAAGACTCCCTAAGTTATATTAAACCCTCTCTCGAGGCAAATAACGTCTAACCCTAGGTTGATTAATTGAAATCTCTTTCTAATTAAAACCCCTAGAATCGCATTAACTCAATAGATGGACTCCCATATTAAGTTTCACCCTAATCCGGCAAAATCTCGCCAACCTATCTCTAGACGTATGATCAACTCTGCTTAACTATGCTAGATCAAGTCTTAAGCAGGGACTTTTGCTCCACCACCTAAGCACATCATACTTGAATCAATATCCCGGAAATATTAACACAAGAATTAAGCATACATAATTAAGAACAAATCAAGTATTTATCATATAGTTCATAAAACAATAACAAGATCCGCCTTAGGTTTCATCCCCTTCAGGTATTTGAAGGGTTTAGTTCATAACTATAAAAGAAAACATCTCAAAAGAAAAGATAAAACAAAACATAAGAAATCCTTAAAACTCCCTGAAGGAATTGAAGGAGAGATCTGCCGTCTTGAGTAAGATTCCGGCTTCTTAAGATGGATCAACTGGCTATCCTCGAGTGGTTTCCCACAAATCTGACCTTTCTGGCTCGGCTCTTTGGCCTAGCTCACCGCCCTGGGTTCCAGCTTCTGCCGAACTCCCCTTTCAAGTTGCCCCCTTGGGTGTTTATATAGACTTTGGGATGCCTTACTTGGCCCCTAAGTATCCTAATTCAAGTATAATTCCTACTAAGGTGTTTCAATAGGCTTTGGAATGTGTTTCTTTGCCTCCAAGTGTCCAAATTTGAGTAAAACTCCTCTTGGCCGGGGCAGGGACACACCCGTGGCACACGCCCGTATAGGTCGTGGCTAGGCCATGTTCGGACTTTTAATGAGATGACACGCCCCTGTAAATCGTGATCAGGCTGTGTTCTAGTCTACCAAGGAGGCACAGCTGTGTGGGCTTAAGTCCAGGCCATGTCAATTTCGTGATATGGCCCATTTACTCCGTTTTGGGCCCGTTTTCCATTCTTTTCGTCATTGGGTGCTCTCCTGGGTATAAAACATGAAAACAAAGGATTAAGAGCACCAAATTACACAATTCAAGGCTTAAATTATCCAAAAGCATGCTAAATGTGGGCCTAGAATATGTTACTTTTATGGTTTATCAGCTCGCTATATGGGGTTTGGTTCTAGAGTAAAGGTACCTGAACCGACAGATTCCTCGATCTTCACCCATTATAGGCTCATGCGAACTGAGTTCAGTTCAGGGGAATACATTTCCTTATGGCCATGCGGAGATGAAGATCTCACGAAGACATAGGTACGGATATATCCCGAAAGCGATCCACTATCCTATACGGAGGTGAAAACCTCACGAAGGAATAGTTTCTCGCTCCCACTTAAAGGGGTAAAATCGACCGACTGATGCAATGTAAAAATGCTGAGATACAGCAACAGATTTAAACCAATAAAGCAAGCATATTATGATGAAAACCACGAAAATGATGGATAAAACGCAATGGAGCAATCGTAAATTTAAAATAGATTTTTGATTTTTCGACAAAGAGACAAAAATTAATCAATTTTTGGCTGGACTGTCTTATTTTGTCCCCAGAAGAGTCGCCAAGTTGTCGAAACCATTTTTTTTGAAAAGGTCGACTTTTATTTAAAAACGAAAATGGAGTCGCCACCAATCCTTTTTTATGAGGTGTGATCGGATCACCTCGTAATTTGATTATTTTAATAAGATGTTTTGATTTACTAAAACAACGATTTTGGTCTACGAAATTCGAGAAAATGGGTTCGGGAGTCGGTTACGTATGAGGAAGGATTAGCACCTTCGATACGCCCAAAATTGGTACCTAGTTCATTAATTAGTGTCTTAGTGTCGAAAATTAAAAATCTTGAAGAGATTTAAAAAAAAACGATCCTTTCTTAAAATATTGAAAATTGAATTTTTTTTAGAGAACGAAGTATTTGACGTTAAACAGGAAAAGGAATTATGTCCCGTAAGTTAGGACACAATGTCTTAAATTCTAAAAACAAGAATAAACACCAGATAAGTTATTTATTTTGAAAGATATTTGATTATCTTAGTTTTAAAAAGAAATCATATTTCGTAAGTTAAAATAAGATTTTTTCTTGATTCCTGAAAATATTTTTAATTAAAATATCATGCTAAAAAAACATTCGGCTATTTGGATTTATCGAGAAACTTGTAAGTTAGAAAACGACTTTTCGAATCTCCAAAATACGAGATATTGCTTATTGTTAAACATTTTTACATATTTGGATAAAAGTTAATGTAATATTCAACAATAACATACGATAGATGATAAAATATTATAATAATAATGATGTAATTACAAGGATGAATTCAACATTAGTAAAAAGGTCACGATAAATAAATAAAGCAATGAAGCTGTAATGCATGATATAAAAACGAACTAATATAATATAAAAATGTTTAAACATGAGTGAAATAACGAAACCATACATAAAAGGGAACAGATTATAAACAAATGGATAAATAAGTGAATTTTAGTAGTAAGAAAATACACGAACCAACAAATATTTATAAAGAAAACATTAACCTTACAAACTAACATATATATGTATAAAGCATATAGAATAATCAATGAATGAGTAAGTAAGTAAGTTAAATATACATAGTATTAAGCTTGAATATTTCAAAGTAGAAGTAATAAATAAATAATATAAACAAAAAAAAACATAAAATGATAAGTGAATAGATAAATAAAACAAGTAAAATGTTAAATTTGAAATATAAAAGAAATGAATAAGGGCATAGTAAACAAATAAGCATATGATTAAATAAAATCTCTCATAAAAATTTAAATTAAATGGGCGAAGGACTAAGTTATAATAAAAAAGAAAATAACAGTAAATTTTTTTATAATAGAATAACCACATAAAGACTAAAGTATGAGGCGCGAAATTCCGTACGGACTTATTAAGAAATTATTCCTTTCGCCCTTCGAACACACCGTTTCCAGGACCGAATGGTCAAGGGACCAAAATAAAAATAGAATGAAAGTTTATGGATAGATTTTTAAAGGAAGAAATAACGGAATAAGGACTGTATTAAAAACTCTAGAAAAGCGGGAGGATTAAAAAAGAAAATAACTACTTTTACTGAAAAACGCGCGGATCCCATCGGTGCGGGTCGAGTCGGCCCATTCTGCATTAAAACGAAGTCATTTCCGATAAGCTATATAAAACTGATTTTTTTACCAAAAATTCATTTAGCCCGTTGTTCTTTTTTAAAGAAAACTTAAAAAGCTTTCAAACTCTCTCCTTCTACCCAAAATCCGGCCAAGCTCCGGTCACCGGACCACCGTGGCAGCAGCCTATCGCTGGCGACAACGCTGCCGTCCACGGTGACCAGAGAGTAGCAAAAAACCCCCTTTCGAAGCCCGTCACACGTGGAGCAAGGATCCGAGGCCAAAACCCCCAAAAACTCAACCAAACCCAGCGGAGCAACAAATAAACGTTTCGTTTCTTCTCCTTTTCCGGTATGGCCTTCGACAGCAAGTAGATCGACCGATTTAGGTGAGTTTTGTTCCCTTTCCGTATTTTCGTATGTAAAAAATAATATACAAAAAATAATAAAATATAAGAAATTAAGAGTAAAAATTAAAACGAAAATCACCTTCAAATTTACAATCGGTTTCTTTTGGATATTTTTTGTATTCGAAATCTACTATTCTTTTGTATTGATTGTGTGTTGTAGGTGTCCCAAATGGGTTCAATCGACTTTATAGCCAATTTTTTTTTTTTACAATTTGTTTGTTTCTTGTTTGCTACTATTGTTTTCTGTGTTGTTGCGTGTTTGTTTTGTATGCAGGTACAGGGTGAGGCCGCAAGAGTGGCAGTGTACGGAGGTGCTGACGTGGGAGGAGCGGGGGGAGCAGCAGCGCTAGAGAGGTTCAGAAACCCTAGGGTTTCTGAGTCGGTTTAATCTTTTAGGCCTATGTACTTGGGTTGTAATTTGGGCTAGTGTAGTTGGGTTAGTGTAGTTTTGGACTGTTTAATTTTATTAAAAGCCCGAGTAAAATTGGTCTATTACATCGTTCATTTTCAGGTCTTATACGAGCTTACGAAAGCTCTTTTGCTAACTCGAGGTCGATTTAGGACTAAATTGGAAAGTTTTTGAAATTTGAGTTGATGTCACGATTTCGAGGCTTCCTCGTCGCGATGTAACTCACTGACTAGGTCTCATCGCAATGACAAAGGCTCGACGTCGCGACATGACTGTCTGTTTGCAAATAGTCCAAAATGGTACCAACTTGCATTTGCCTAAACAACCAAAATCACATTTCCAATACACTTTTCAGCCAAATGCACATCTCCAATAGATTCAATTCTAAACAATTATACCTTTTCTATATATGTACATTTGCGATATATATCCATTTCATCATTTCTATTCAATTTATAAGCTATTTTAATTATGCTAATCATTTAAAACATTTGACATGTATACTTACTCAAATAAGCCATAAACATGGTAGCAATTCATGCCTTTTTAACCTTATGATAACTCAAATACTCAATCCACACATTTGACCATTTCCAAAATACCAATTCTAGCTTTATTTATAAACATGACCACATATTGAGCCAAAAACTGACTCAACCTAGGTACATGTCATTTATTTAATGAAACGGGACTATACAAACATTCATGAGTAGAGGATCACGGGCTGGATGCTGAAATCACCTCTCGAAACTTCAAGTTCTACCTATACATGCGCATGGAATAAATGAACCATACGTTGAGCGATAACACTCAGTGGTACTTTCATGATTCAAGTCAATATAACCCAAGTATTAATCTAATACATATAACCAATACAAATTCAAACTTTATCCATATCACAAACACATACATTCAAAAAACTTTCAATAGCATATGAAATATGCATATAACCATTTTGCGTACATTACTTCAATTGATTTTTTTTAACATTTAACTTAATCTATCAAACCATTCAACATTATAATAAAATTTACCATATCATACCTATTGCTAGGTGCTAATTTCTATACCCTTAAACATTTGAAATCATTTGTGTATCAAACATGTATAGTTTTAACATTAAGGCATTCAATTTTCATGTTCAGTCAATACCATTTTTATATTCGTTTCATATCATACTGATTCAATTCATACCATCATCTATAAGTATATACATATACATAGTCATTCATTCAATTGAATGCTCAATCTCATTATCATATTCTATCATTAATCCATAAGAACATACCAATTTCACATAGTTCAATTCAATGTCATAATCTGTAACACCTCAAATCCGGCCTAGACATTATGGTCAAATCTGGTGATGTCACAAGAAATGGGTTTTGGTAACCGTGTTAACTTGGTAAAACATCAATCTTTGAAATTTTCTTAAAACCACAAATTAGTCAATTTCTTTACCAAAACTTATTACAGCGGAAGCCTTAGTCATTATAGTCTGAAACGCAGTCATGTTTTTAGGAATACCATTGTTTACATAAAAACCGTCATTTTAATAAAATAATTTTAACAAAGCAAACAAATAGACAAACAATCCAACAATAAACAGTTAAAAAC